>OX344765.1:2505000-3755000 GCA_947034895.1 Rhytidiadelphus loreus | reverse complement strand
CACATCGTTACACAAGAATATAGCACTTCGTGGTTCATCAGGCAAATCTCGATATATTCCATAAGTAGGCACTTACATACTATATGTACTAATGCTTAGTATTTAGATCGCCTATACACATGACACCAAAGCTAGAGAACACACACACAGCCAATTGCTTCACACACGATACTAACATTAATTCGTTGCTTTTATCCTCTGCACAAGACATGTGCTCTATTCACACACTACGCTTGATCATGATACGTCCACACCGTACTGATCATGATACTTACAGACCTTGTCTTCTTGATCGTGAGCAAGAACGTCTGTTACTGAGTTGTATTGTAACTCCAGCTAGTATGACGGCTCTATCACGTACACCCACGTGTTGAGTTATCGACTGTGCTGTAATACTTCAAGAGTCTCCCTGATTGCTCACAATTGCAATGGCGTCAAAGTGAGCGGTGGAATTGGTGAATCAGTTGTGGAGTTTGCTGTTGGTCCCGACGTTGTTGCCGGATCTTGGGAATGCTGCGTGTTTGGATCATTGATTTTGCCCTTCTTCGGTTATGCTTGTTGTGACTTGTGGTATTGTCGTCTCTTGGCTGTTGGTGTTTCTTCTGGTTTTATTGGTATTATTTTGATTGGCATGATTTGGACAGAGTGTTTGGCGTTTTCATGGTGTTTAGGTTGATGCGTTAGTGACTTGGTTGATGTTCTTCGTGGTCGATGTATTTCACGGTTTATTTGTGGACGGTTGAGTGGAATGTTTTTTTTTGGCAGAGTTGGCGTTTTTTATGGTTTATTAGTTGACCTTGGAGTGGCGTGGTTGTGGTGGAAGTAGTTGGCGAGGAAGATGTCGAGGAGCACGCTGGTGCGAGGCCGGCCTGTGAAAAGGGATCAGCAGGCGGTTTCCCCTGTTGTGACGCCACTGAAAGCGATGGGGAATGGCGCCGTGATTGATTTGGATGATGTGGCTGATGAGCCTGTTGTTCTGTCGGATGCGAAGCGGAAGAAGACTTCGCGTAGGGCTTCCACGAAGAAGCAGAAGGTTTCGTCGGCTGTGGCGGACAAAGGGCGGAATGAAGTATCTGAAGCTCGGGAGAGGGGAGAGGAAGATGACTCCGGTGTGCTTGGCGATGGCAGTGACGAAGGTGCTGCAAAAGAAGAAGTGGAGACGGAGACACTTAATAAGGATGACGTAGATTGTAGCTTTATCGAGAGCAGTCGGATTCCAACTCATGTGGCCAAAAAGGATTACATTCACCGATATCCCGAGGTATGTGGCATTACTGACATCCAAAGAGCAGCCATTGTCGTGTGATTGCGATTTGGAGAATCGGCTGCTGTGTGCACTTACTGTGTTTGGCGCTCTGGTTGCAGGGTGGAGCTGTGATGAAATTGAAGAAAGACAGGTATAATTCCCGAACAGGGAAATGACTCCTTGTCTTTTGTGACTCCCCTCAGAACTTGCAGTTATGTTTTTTTCAGTGAGATTCTTAAGATCTTGTGTTTGCTGCCCAAAGGTCACAGGCAGGGGAGGAGAAAGAGATCCCCGTCATTGCGCATTATAAGCAAGCTGAAGTGGAGGGGAAGCTCTACAAATTGGGAGACTGTGTTCATATTCATGTTGGTTCTTCCATTCACTCTCCTTGCCTCAGTTTATGTTTGCGTGCGTGTTAGTTTCAGCAGTACCCTGTTCATTCTCTGGAGTTGCGACGAGTGTCGTTGCATATGCCGATCATTTCTTCCAAACTCATTTTTGCCATGTTTTGACAGTCTGGTTTGGAGGACCCTTTCGTAGGGAGGATTACTGAATTTTATGAAAAGAAGATAAGTCTCCGTGGTTCGCTGCGCAGTGGTTCTTCAGGACTTACGACACGGTAATTTGCAAGACTTGCTTCCCATAGTTGATTTGTTATGGTTCCTTATTCGTGCAATGCTCCGAGTATGTAATGTGATCTCTACCGAGTCTTATGGAAGGATTATCTTGGTTTGGACAGGGAATAGGTACAGAAGGCAGGAATCAGGACCCCAAAAGAATTTTCTATTCTGACGTGATGGATGACAATGAGTTACATGTCATTGTCGGCAAAGTAACTATCGTTCGAATTGCTTCAAAGGTTTGACCCAAATCCATGCACAGTTTCCCCAACAGCTGTGTAGGCATCTAATTTATTTATCGATGGTCCCACGGATGCAAAACTTGAACCTTACGTTCTCTTGTGTTCAATTTTCGTTTGTTACAGGGAAGATCTGATAAAGCTCGTGTCAAAACTCCAAAATGCGATTATTATTTTGATAAGGGATACAAGTTTGCTTACGCGACTTTCTATGAGCTCCCGAAAGACTTTCAGGTTAGTCTTTCTGCCCCATTCTGTCTTTTTTGATGAATCATGCCAGACTCAAGTGTGTATTTGTTGTCAGTTTGTGGATTCCCATTTCATCTTATGCTACTATGGCTTGTTCGCAGAGCCCCCTGGATTAGATTATGCCGAGAACAAATTTCATATTTCGGAGAACCATTCTGCATCAAAGAACGAGTCAATTCAAGACAATTCCAACAAAGACTCTGAAGAGAAGAAAGAATTTCATCTGCTTGACTTGTACTGTGGATGTGGTGCTATGTCAACTGGAATATGTTTGGGGATGAATCTGGCTGGCATTAACCTTGTGACTGTAAGACACGTCCATAATGTCTATTGTCTGTTCTGTGTTCTAGTTGCTGATTAGGGTGCAGTCTTAACGATAATACGATATTTTCTTCAAAATTTGGTTATGTCCATTTTGATCCACTTTGTTCTGCAAGATATTGAGCAAACAGACTAACAGAGAATGAAAAATTTTGTGCAGAAATGGGCTGTGGACCTGAACGAGTTTGCCTGCATGTCGTTGAAGCACAATCACCCTGAAACTATCGTGAGTCCTTCTATCTGCTATTGATTTCTTTTCACCTGGAATTTGGTACAATCATGCTGATTTTTGCATTTTATCCCTTGCTGAATTGTAAGAATTATTGCTCGGGAATGCTGTTGGAACAGTTTAAAGTAAAATAATTACAGTGGCACGTTATGGGTTTACCAACGTTATACACTTAGGTTACACTTCAGATTAAAGATATGAGAAGTTACCTCTCTAATGTTCTTGTATTTTGCAGGTCCGAAATGAAGCAGCAGAAGATTATCTGCAATTACTGAAAGAGTGGCAGAAATTGTGTGAGAAGTATCCAGAAGGATGTGTTGTGGAAGAGGACAGTGAGGAAGAGGAAGACGGCGACGAAGGATCAGCCCCTGGTGAGTATGAAGTGGAACGGCTGCTTGGAATACGATGGATTGGAGAAGTGAGCAGCAAAGATAAGGAAGCGATGGAGCTAGTCGATGATATGGAAGATGAACTTCCGAATCAAAAGACTCCAACTACCAAGCAAATAAAGTCTGAAGAGGATGAGGTTCCTCTCACTAAAGGTCTCGAGTTCAAAGTGAGTTCAACTACGACTTTGACAATCTAAATTGAATGAAACACACCCATAGCACGTGCATGTATTTGTTGAATGTTCATATTTCTGCCATGGCATTGCGATTGCTGTCACCATTCCAATAATTGAATAGGCCTGCAGTTGTTTATGCACGTCTCTTAAGGTAGTGATTTGTGATTGGGTGTCTCTGTATTTTCAGGTCAGATGGAAGGGTTACACTCCTGAGCATGACACCTGGGAACCTTCTGCAAGCTTAGAGTAAGATTCTGGGCTTTCTGCAACTTCTGGAATCGTTGATGCCGAAATCATGCTGGTCCTATTTGGTTTGGTTGCATTGTGATTTACTGTGCTTATATATTTTCCTTAAGGGAATGCCTGCAGATTTGCATATTGACTGTTTCTTTGGGTGTATTCAGTCACTGCCCAGAGCGTGTGAAGGAGTTTGTATTGGCAGGGAGGGCACAAAAACTGCTGCCACTTCCTGTACGTTATCAAACCTAGTTTAAATATGAGTCTTCAGTAACTGGATCTTGTGTTCTATAGACCTGTGCTAATTATCTTCGTGAATGGCACTGTACTTCGCATGTAAATTTATTCATGCAGTGTGATACTCTTGGTTCTAGGGTGATTGTGATGTCATCTGCGGAGGCCCGCCCTGCCAAGGTGCCAGTGGTTTCAACCGATTTCGGAACAAACTGGATCCTTTGGCAGATCCAAGGAACAAACAGATGGTCGTGTACATGGACATCGTTGATTTCTTACGTCCAAGGTTTTTCCTTATGGAGAACGTTGTTGATATCCTTAAATTCTGTTGTGGTGTATTTGGCCGTTATGCTCTTGGTAGAGCTGTGGGAATGAACTACCAGGTACATCATGATTCCATGGATCCTTGATTAATTTCTCTAAACGTGATCCAAGTATGCATGTTTGTGCAGTTTTCATCGTTCATGTCTAGTGGTTTAAAATAAGCACACTTGACTGGATTCCGTAGGGCATTACTCTCCTGACAAGCAATTCTGCAGAATATCAGTTACTTTGAAGTTTACTAAATTGAAAACCTTTTTTTCAGTCAAAAGTTGGCATCATGGTTGCTGGGTGTTATGGGATGCCTCAATTTCGAGCCCGCTGCTTCTTGTGGGGAGCTAACGGCGAAGAGGTTAGCCAGTCCTTCCCTGCATACCTCTAGATCAGTCAGCAACGGAGCCTCACTAAAATGAAAGAAGCATGAATAGTAATTGGTAGCATTAACTGACACGTACGCACTACATTCACAGCAACCTTGCCTTGGCGCGTTTACAATCTTGCGTCGATTTTCCTGTGAAAAATAATTACCATGGATAAATTCATCAGTCCCTTCTTTCATCGAACTACTGATTTTGACGTAGTGCTCATGTGTGCGTTTACACATGTCAAATTTTACGCAGTCGCTTCCTCCATATCCTATGCCCACACATAAAGTTATCGTGCGTGGTGGGGTTCCAAATGCGTGGGAGGTATGTTTTCTTACTCCTAATTGAACTGCTGTCACCATAAGTTATTCTCTTTGATTATGGTCTCCCCTGTTCTGTTTGGTACGATTATCTGATTACTTTTTGTTCCACTGAGTTGTGCATTAATGCGTTGTTTTTGTAATTACAGCGATGTCTAGTTGCTTACGAAGAGTTCAAGCAGCCTGAATGGCTGCAAAAACCTCTTGTCCTCAAGGACGCACTTTCTGATCTTCCTCCTGTAGGTATGCCAGGACCATGAGTGAATGTACTCTCAAAACAGTTATGACATCTGCATTCACTTTTGAAATTTGTACAGATCCTTGTAGTTGTAGGCGATAACCGTGTGCTTTATGTACCAGGTTGGTAATGACCAAAATAAGGATGATATAACATATGAGATTGACCCGCAATGTGATTTCCAGCATTTCTTACGCTTACCAAAGAAAGGTGCGGTCATATTTTCCCCTTGTACTACTTTATTCATATGTTCACATATTTTTTATTAAAATTTATTTTAAGAAAAAACTTCCATTTTTTGGTAATTATTTCCAGTGATCTTAAGTTTGCACAAATGAGTGCAGGCACTGGAGTTCTAGGCACTCTCGGTGGACAGAAGAAAAAAGGCATGCTTCCAGATCATCGACCTCTATGCTTGAATGCAGATGATTATCACCGTGTCAAGGAAATCCCGAAGAAGAAGGTATGTAATTTTCTCACCAGCTGGATCCAAACGGATCTCTTTCCTAAACTGGATATTTACATTGGATATATGTGTTTATGAAATTGGAATATAGCATGAATGCTTGTACTTGTTCATCTGACTTCTGATTAACACTACTGACTTGCAGGGAGCAAATTTTAGAGATCTGAAGGGCATCATTATTAAAGAAGATGGAGTCACGGTTGATGTGATTAAGGAGCCCCGTGAACTGCTACCCTCCGGCAAGCCTTTGGTATGTGCATCTGAATGTCGTGGCTATCGATAGGTTTTTACTGCAGAACTTAACACAATCTCTTCCACTAAATTGTAACGTGCAGCATAGTCATATTGCTTGTGAATAATCTCTGGGTTTGACATGCAGGTTCCAGACTATGCTATAAGCTTCATCAGGGGTCGTTCTCTAAAGTAAGGCATCTCTACTTTTCGATTTGGAAGAAATTTTAAGCTTTCATGAGGCTGTCTTCAGTCATAGATATAGAAGAATGCCCTTAACCCTTGCGATGTCTGGTTTTGCAGACCCTTTGGAAGGTTGTGGTGGGATGAAACGGTTCCAACTGTTGTCACGCGAGCCGAGCCTCATAACCAGGTCTGATTCCACATTAATTTTAAATATTGTTCTACGATTGCTTCAGCCAGCCCAGACAGGATTGGTATGTTTTGGGTGTTGTGCCGGGGGATTTAAAGTTTGCAGTTAAAACTACTTGTATTGGATAAAATATTGACAAGTGTGCCTGCCGTCTGTCGAAATTGGGTGCAGATCATTCTCCATCCTGAGCAAGTTAGAGTGTTGACCATCAGAGAGAATGCACGTCTACAGGGATTTCCGGACTACTACAAGTTGTTTGGTCCAATCAAGCAGAGGTATTATTTTCATTCGCCCCTCATTCTCAAAGTATATTACTAGCTGACAACTATCCTTCACGATATTTTCATGTCCTTAACATGCTCGTATGATTTGACTGCCAGATACATGCAAGTAGGGAATGCGGTTGCGGTACCAGTTGCAACAGCTCTTGGATACACCCTTGGACAATCTTTTCTTAGCCAAGTTTCTCCTCAACAAGAGATACTGGAACTTCCCCGCTACTTTCCCTATTGTTTGACGATACAAGACCAGGTGTGACTGACCTTGATTTGGGAGGCACACGAATCTTCACTCGCTGTGACCTTGTAGTTTGTTAAAGTAGCGCTCGGCATCTTTTCGTGATCCATACATCTCAAGATGTATATCTATACCAAAAGTGCCTCTATCTGATGCCCTGGCAACAGTTTTCTGGAGTTGGACACGAAAAGGACGTCAACGATAACACATATGTGCCACACTTGTACAGAACTGGGTTTAGAATATATAGATTTACATTGTGCCAGTGTAAAATATTCACCTGTCAGCAGAGGATTAGTTTTCACCAATGAGATTGTAGCTTTCGGGAGGGTGGAACACTGATACATTTTCTGGCACGTTACATTTGAAGTTTAAATTATTTCTAAACTGCTGTGGCTAGACTGTAGCTGTTAATTTCCTGAACTGAGTTGTTTCTAAACTCCCTCGTAGATGGAAGAGTGGGTAGCCTCCATTACAGTACTGCGTTGGATCTATCATCGACTTTTGACAGAAATACGTAGGACTGAATGTACAGGGTTTCTTTTTCCATCTTCGTGTTGGTACAGCATTTAGTACAACATGTAGCATTTGAAATGCTGTCCACTTGGATTGACATAGCGAGAAAGAGTCTTCACTTATCGTCGGAAAACAGTACCCCTGCTGCGGACTCTAGTTTCTGTGGAAATGAATCTTCTCAGGGAACTTGTGTGAAACAACTACAACAATGTAGGATTATGGGATACTTACAATGCATTTCTAAAACAACTCATCAAGGAAGCCTTTGTCAATGCTGCCAACAATGTATCAAACAATCACCACCACATTGGTAAGGCCAGAATTTTTCTGAATGCGTTGACAAAACATGGCAATTCAAAGTAAATGGAAATCCACTCTAATAATGAAATTCAAGGCAGCAATTGCTGAAGTAGTTCTCGTCATACCTTCAGAGTCCATATGATTTCTACAAAAGAAAAAACTAACTAGAAACTTAAACTAACATTGGAAATAGAGCCAACAGATGTTCCTTGGCATCCTTTGTTGCCCACCTACAATCCACTAGATCCTCACCTAGTTGCTTAAGCTTTGGGGGAGAGTTGTGACACTGTTTAATTACATGTTCACCCAACATGTATAAATTGTTCTTCACATCATAAGAACACTCAAACTTTGGATCCCACCTTGGGAAATAGAATGTAAGTTCGATTTGCGAGTTGGTCTTTCCTGCAAGCTCAAAATTTAGGACATCAAACTTCTGTTCCCACAAAATAATATTTGCCAACCTCATGTCATAGTGGCAAAAGTCATGCTCATGTAGTGCTTCCAAGCATAGGAGCACTTCCCAGGTCATTCGAACCACCCTCTCTGAGCTTAGCGTCTCTAGGTCTACTGGACAACCCACTAGTTCAATATGCAATTCTATGTTACATGTGATACCATTGTTCTTCTTCTGCCGTTTTGATTTCTTTTCCTTCTTGTATAATAGTACCCCATCTGCAAATACCTTCTTTACCTTTGTTGTATGGGGAATCACCTCACCGTGAAGATAGGAATACAATCTCTTATAATCATCATACACTGAATTAGGTAAAGAGAATTTCTTCATAATATGATTCAAATCGATATGAACAGTTATTGATTTAAGACTCCAAGGATCCGCCCTCTGAGTACTCACTAAAAACGGAATTCGAGTACTTCAAAGCATCTTTAGCTTAAAGAGACTGTGCATCCACTTGAGGATATTTGTAACCGCAATTGCAAACATTGTCCTATTTGCACATTGTCCTAGATCTAGCTCTGGAAGTAATGGAGCCGAATCAATTCCTTCTTGCACAGGCAAAATGTAGAACTAAACTTTTGAGTCACCAACTACATATTCGAGTAGGTATCCCAAATTGCCGTAAACAGAGGCATTCGATCTGCGAAGCTTACTTATCAAATCTGATTTGGCATCTCCTAATGATTTATCTTTATACTCAGCTAATAGTACAAGGACCCCTCCATTCCCAGGCTTTTCGTTTAAATTGATAAAAAAAAGGTCTCTCCTCTTCTTTGGATGATTTACCGAAGACAAAATATCTTCTGTGTTAGTACGAATTGAAATGGGTTGCCCCAACTTTCCAATCTTCTCCATCAATGAGAATACTAAGTTCCAATAAGTATTGGCAATAATCTCACCCCTACCAAAATCTAGCAATGGGCCTGCAAGACATGTCCTGAAAAAGTGCAGCACCGTTGGAGCAACTTCATCCTTTGAAGCCTCAAAAATCTCACCATAGAACGAAAGCATATCCCGATCTCCATATATGGGAATCTTTCTAACCAACAGGCGCTTCAGTAACTCAATTAGAAGGTTTACTTCAGTCAGCGAAGTAGGTATCCAGTTGAAAGAATCAAAAGTAAGTTCAGCCACCAAGATATCAACATTTGAAGGTGTTGCACTCGGTCCAGCATTATGATAGAAAAAAGATGGATAAAATATGTCTATCTATCAAGTTCTTAGTAAAGTTCACCATAATTGTCATTCAAAACACCACCAAAATTATCTAAAGTTTGGAGTTCTATTTGATACTACAAGAAAACCTTACTACTGTGTCTTAAAGAAATCAGTCATGGATTGAACAACTTCTAACTATCAAAGCACGAAGTGGGAACACACAAGTGTAGTAATCGATTGCACAAACAGTTGGACCGCCTTTTGAGCTGTCTCAGGCCTTTTCGAAGGTTGCTCTACATATATACCTCAACAACTAAACCAAAGTTGAACCTAAAAGAGTATTGAAACCTGCTCTCAAGAAGAATGAGTCCGACTATTGGCCCCGTTGGGTTGCTGGCTGATGCCCGTGGGCTGGCTGGGCCCCAATGCTAGTTGTGCCCAGTGTTGGCTTGTGCCCGGCGTTGGTTGGTGCCCAATGTTGGCTTGGCCCGGCGCTGGCTGGTGCCCGGTACTAGCTGATACCCAAGCACTAGCTGGTGTCTGATGCTAGCTTAGTGCCCGGTTCTAGCTTGTGCCTGATGCCGCTGGTTCGGTTGTTGGTTGGTACTGTTGGATGCGGGCTGGGCCGCTGGGTGTTGGCTAATGCCCAACTTGGTCTGGCTGGTGCCTAAGACCTTTTTTTCTAGGGGGAACAAGCAAGAGGGGTAGTAGGGCGAGGATGATGATTAACCAAAAGAACACAAAGAAGGAACTCCTTTCCTAAATTTTGGATACTAAACTTTTATCTATCTCCACAATGTTTTGGAGACTAAACTTTGGAATGAACTTTCGAGGTAAAATCCAAGAAGAGTGGCTAGATTGGTTTTAACACCAAATCTAAGACTTTCCCTTGGGCCAAGGATTCAAAGCTCCGTCGTTTGAAGGATTTTAACACATAATCTAAAACTCAAGACAGTGAAAAAAGGTAAGATTTTGTCACCATGGAGGGACTACCCCACTCTTTTCCACACAAGAAATCCCAAGGGAACTAAGCCCACACAATGCATGAAACTTGGATTAGAGACAAGGACGTACGTGACTCGCAGCTAGTGGCATGGGGTTAGTATGAAGGTGGCGGAAAAGACACAAAACTAGAGGCCTTCCAAAGCGGCATCGCCAAGGTATAGTGGAAGGAGACTCTAGGGTTAGTATAACGTCAACCTCAAAGACAAAGACCAATGACTCACTTAAACACAATACTAGTAGCAAGAAAAGATAAGTACCAAAAGAAACACGTAGCAACAAGGCGTAGAGGGACCCCCGAAGTCCTCTACTCCGTGGAAAGAACTAACAATGGCTTCAAAAGAAGCCCAAAAGGAAGAGACTCAAAAGTTTTGGCCAAAGGGCCAAAATCTTTACACCAAACTCACCAACATTTCCAATTACAAAAAAGAGGGTGTTTGGGGAGGGAGAAGGGACCCCTTTTGTAGGTTTCCAAGGGCCCACTCCCCCCCTCAACATACTACTAGTAACCTCATCCTTCTGGATTTTCATCCTTATCTTTTAAGATTTTCACCTAATTCTGGATTTAATGCTGGTCCTAAAGTCTATCTTTTGGAGTTTAACTCCGAATCGCAAACGGATTGCGTCAATGGCTTCTGAAGGCAATTTTTAGTCTACAAGATCCTCCACCCCTTGTTCCCATCGCAAAAAAAACATCGAAAACTAGCGCCAACTGAAACTAGTAAAAGGATAAAAACCTAACTTTTGAAGTTTACCTTTACTAACTTGGGTAATTAGCTAGGGTTGTCGGGAAGATCCTAGGGAGTAAGAAAAGACTCCTTGATGACTTCGTTCCCATTCCATGCGCTCCCAGGACGTTGGTCAACTTCACGAAGATCTTGCCGTAATTAATAATTTGGGGAATGTTGATGATTTGGCTGCCTTCCGCTATCAGAATACCGTGAAACTTGTCGGGGCGCGTTATTAACATAAAAGATGCTAGTTTAATTTTTAGTGAGATTTTACCGCAGCTTGGGTAATTTATATGAATTCCCTGTCGTGGCTTTTGGCGATTGACCGCTCGAAAAAAGATCCTCTAGAGATCAGAAAAAGCCGAGACTTTTGGGGAAACCTCTTACGGAATCCCCCAAGCCATGGGCCAAGTCTTGAGTCAATCTTGCACACGGTTGGTAGCGAGGTAAAAACCAACTTCTCTTGACTTACCAATAGTTAGGGAATCTTTCACACGTGAAGGAATCTTGGCGAATGGATTTCGCCATAAACTCCCTGACATGTTCTTGATCCGAGAGCACTATCTGGTGGCTATGGATTCTTCCACGTGGCATGTCTTGGAAAAATGACACCTACATGCTAACAATTGGGATTCCTAACATTTCGTCGTTGGAACGGGGAAACTAGAACCTATCTTTGGAGATTTACGTAAAGACCTCCCTATCTCTCATGGGACCAATTTAGCCAAGCATAGTCACATGCATTGGATTTGGGCTATTTCAGGTAAGTTCCCGGTAACCCTATTGTTTCCTATTACTTTATGGTTCTAACCTATATACAAATGGGGTTTGTAGGTATTCTAAAGATAAAAGGCTATTTATGACCAAAAGCTATACTGGTAAGTGACATACCTATTTTGATTCTACACTCTTTAGGGGGCTTTTTGTATAATATTATACCTTAACTTGCAACAAACTAGAAAAAAGAAAACTATGAATCCCAAGTGACGAATTTGGGGCTCACAAAAGACAATGGAATTGATCTTTACAATTTGTCAACCATCATATAACATTTCGGTTTTCAATTTGAGTACTATAGAAAAAGTTGGTGGAAGGTGAACTAATAATATCGCCAAATAACATTCTATTATAAGAATACATTGAATTATGCTAATAAAGAATGATTACCTGCACACTAGTAATTAGTGTATTGTATTCTTTAAAAGTTTTTCATTATTTCAAATCACTAATAGTCACTTAAAAAAAACCCATTTAATAACTACAAAAAGGCCTTTTATGAATTCTATTTGATTGGTAGTTATCAAAATCCAAAATTGTAAGTAGCTTCATTAGTTTTTTAGTAATATTCAATGTTTAAAATTCTAACAAAAGAAGTTAGATTAAATATGGACTCAAAAAACACATTAATAATGATTACTACTTATCAATTAAAAGATTATAATATTTCAACATAAAAGTTTTTTTTAAATTAAAAAAAAGATTGAAAGTCTATTAATGCTTTTTTCACATACAAAATTTTAGGAATTGATGGGGAAAAAAATAATCGAGAGTTAAGGGCCAAATGCATAATTCCAATAAATAAACAACTTCATCAATTAATTCTACATTTATTCATGTTTAAAGTAATTTCTAAGTTTTGTTGAAACCCTAGTGGGGTGCCATAAACCATATTAGTACAAGATATTATCCCTAAACCAATAGAAAATTTTGGGTCAATTTTTTATTTAGTTCCCCTATTCAATTGAAAAAAAAGACATTAATGTAAGACTTTTTGAATTTGAATTCCCAGAATTATTTCCAACTCTCGTTCCAACTTCTACATTATTTTTTCAATACACCTTAGTATGGAAATTTCCATGACTTTTGAGATTTTTGGTCTTTAAAAAACAACGATTTTGGATCAATATTTTAAAGAATAGTTTGGGTTCACTTAAAAATAAAAGGGCATAGAATGTAATTTTTTATATTTCATTTAGTTGCATTTTAAAAGAAAAAATGTGAAAGAAAAAAATTCTTGGATTAAAAACAAGTTAATTTTAAGATAAATTAAGAAAAAATTAATTTAAATTCACTTAAAATTAATGAATAGCTTGTTTTACTTTAAAATAAAAGAGGACAAAATATAATTCCATAAAGAATTTGAGATCGAAACTTAAAGAATTTGGAATCCAAACTTGAAGAGTTGGGCACCTAAACTTGAAAAATTGGCACCCAAACTTGAAGAGTTAATTGGCACCCAAATTAGAGAACTTCAATACGGGTGTGACTATCGTGCTTCCAATCCTTGGATTAGAAGGTTTTAAGAGCACACAAGCTCAAAAATTACCCACTTCATCAAATGTACACTACCATAAAATAATAAGGTTTAGAATTTATAAAAAAAACTTCTAAAATAAGAAAATAATTTGTGTTCTTTGGAAATTTTTGCTAATTTTAAAATGAAAAATATTCAAGATAAAAATTATTACATATATAATATAAAAAACATGTATAATTAATTATGCATATAGAAAAATAAAAAAATAAAAACTAATTTTTCTAAAATAATAATATTAATTTATTAGAATTTATAATTTATAATAATAGATTATAAGAAATTTAGTCCATAATATGAGATTATAAAAATGTAAAGGTTTGTTTTATTGTACCTAGAATTTCAACAATTGATAATTATAGGATAAAAATCTTGCATCTTTGTAGTGGAAGTTGAGTACAAAAATATGAAATAGAGCAAATGCTTTTATTATGCTATAATTTCAAAATATATACTATATATTTTAAAAATACATATTGAATTTGCAATAAATTATTCCATTTCTAATTTTTTGTACAATATTAAGGTACAATACCAAATACTCATATAGTGAATAAAAAAGTGTGACAACAAAGAGTATAATATATTAACATTCTAAGGCTAATTATTTCATATTTAGGAAGCACCCAACACAATCCAACACCTTTCATGCCCGAGGAGGACACTCCCCACGTTTTAGCAACCCACGTGCGGCAAAAAAAGTAATACAAGTAATACAACAGTAAATTTAATTTCTTTTTTCAAAAATAAAATGATGGATAGATTTTACTACTTTAAAAGTTTATGTTTTAAATTATTGATATTTTTTTATGCTAATAGTAATTAGTTATAAATTTTTTAAGAAAAAAGATACATTGTAAAGCTGAAAATAACTTTCACACCTCTATATTATATAAGAAAAAAAGTTTGAATAATGAAAAAAAAATTCTATAAAATAGATTTCTATTGAAATTTTATTTTGGTTGAATATTGATGCAATAGTCATCTTCATGTGAGCTCTATAAATATTTTAGTTGGAGAACATGCTATTTTAGTTCATTTTTCAACCCTTTCTAGACAATATATCTTATGTTATTTGGAATTGAAATTTTTGTAAATAGAAACCTTTAATCATTGTTAAACAAAGCTCAAAATTTTAGGATGAAATTATAGTTTATTCAAAAGTAAATAGGGGGTCAAAAAATCACTCCGCCACACATAGGACCCAAAATGTAGTGAGAGTGTCCTCCCTTAGCTTTCATAATATTGGACTTTTAAAAGTTGCACCCTAATAAAAATTCCATTGATCTATTTTATTTAATTTTTTAGGTGCACATAAAACAAAAAATTCTAAACTCAAATACGTAAACCTTGAAAGAATATTGCAAGCTGATGAGGGCATTTTGGAAGTTAAACTTTGATTTCTCAAGTAATTTGTTATTTCAAATGCTTGTAACCTTAATTACAAAATTCTTGGAATCATTCCAACTTGTACATTCTTTTCAACACCTTAGCATGCAAATTTCCAAAACTTTTGGAATTTTTGGTCTTTTAAAATATAATAGTTTTGGTTCAATTTTTTATTTAGTTCCCTATTCAATTAAAAAAATAGACCTTTATGTAGAACTTCTTGAATTTTAATTTTTGGTATTATTTCTAACTTCTATATTTAATTATTTAATAGTTGTTGGTATATTTTGTTTTAAAACTTTAGGATTCATGAGCATATGTGAGCCCTCAAGATGGCACTTAGAACTCTGGATCTATTTTTTGCGAATATTTTGCAAAATTTAGCTTAATTATTGAAGAAAAAATATAAAAAAGAGTGTTAAGAGAGTTTTGGTAGCAGTCTCTACTAAAGTAGTGAGGAAACATCTTAAATTCCTAAATCAATTATTTTCATCAATTCTAAGTCTCTAAAGTGAGTATGAGAGATTAATTAGTAATCCCGAGAGAAGTGAGAATATGACAGTTAGCCAATCCTAGTGTCTGTCTGTACAAAATCAACCTTTTAAGGATGCATATGACTTACTGGCTAAGCCAACAGAGGCTTGTAGGCTCACATACTAGCATTGTTGCTTAGGATGTTAGGGACCCTCAAAACTTTTTTTTATTTTTTAAATTCAAGTTTTTTAGCTTTTTTTTGTTGCAAATTTAGAGGTCCTTTGGGCAATCTAGCATTTGAGACTCCCAAAACTCTTTTTAATTCTTTTGTGTATGTCTTGACTCCATTACCCCCCAAAAAAATCTTTGGGCACTCAAAAAAACCTTGGGGGAGATGGGGGTTGGGATATTCTAATATGATACAGGGATGGTACCTTTCCCTTCGTCACCTTTCCAAAATATTTGTTTTCCTTGGAATCCCTTTAGCAGCTTGAGCTTGAACAAATATTTTTGCAAGAAGAAAAAAATTGAGGCTTAAGG
The DNA here is from genome assembly GCA_947034895.1 of Rhytidiadelphus loreus. Taxonomy (NCBI): domain Eukaryota; kingdom Viridiplantae; phylum Streptophyta; class Bryopsida; order Hypnales; family Hylocomiaceae; genus Rhytidiadelphus; species Rhytidiadelphus loreus. The sequence goes on along the minus strand of OX344765.1, from coordinate 3,739,346 downwards.
TGGGTTATAACTATCGCCCACTTGTCCAATGCATTGTGTGTGTTGGCTACGTTCCTATGATCATAGGTCCATGGTAATAGGGCCAAAATTTTACTATTAATAGTAAAAATTTGAGATTTTTCTTGTTTTTCACTCTATTGACCTCAAAAATTCAAGATTTTTTTAGTTGATGCCGTAGGCTTGTAAGGCATATACTAATAGCTCTTAAGCTCATATTTTTAGGCTTACAAACTAGAGTCACTACAAACATTATAATCTTTCAAACCATGTGGTCAAATGGGCTGAAATTTTTTCAACACATTGTCATATTAGTTTTCTTCATTTTTGTATGGTTGAAGTTTATAAAAAAGGCTTTATTTTCAATTTTGGTCAATGCATCCCAAAATGACAATTTTTGACAATTTTTCTTGGAAAACATCCAAAGTCCTATTGAGGGTTAGAAAAGAAAAGTAGGACGTTAAATCCTCCATTAGAAAGTGGGCCTAGTCTGACCTGGCTTGTCAGGGTCCTAGTCTAGGTAATGGGACCCGGCCAAGCGTGTCGGGGGGGGGGGGGGCGCAGATGCAGGACTGCAACCTAAAGGACGTGATCCCGCAAGACAACAATTTCGGAAAACCTAAGGACAACCACTACCATTTGGGGATGCATTGACTAAAATTGAAAATTAAAACTATTTTTTTAAACTCCAACTACTACACAAAAAAAAGTAAGCCAATTACATTGAAAGATTTTAATATTTGAAAAAATAATAGCCTTTCCATGTTAAATAAACTAACTTTGAGTCCTCTTAGAGTGATGATATTTCTCTATTCACAATTGAGCTTGTACATTATTGAGAACTACATCTTTTGGGTTACCCACGTGCAAACTTTCAAAAGCAAATAAGGGGTTTCACTTACTCTAAACTATTTTGCAATACAATAGCCATTCTTTTATGATTAATTGTGCACTAATAATTTTCTATTTTAAAGATTTGATCAATCAAAACATAGAGACAAAGATTTAGAATAATTAAATTTATGTATGCACCTTGTGCCAAAATTTTAAAAATACCTTGTTCAAAATTGACTTTGTAGAAATCTACTTAACCATTCAATTGTTTGTTCAAGGGACAATTGTCTTTAAGGGATTAATTTGAGTATTTTGAAGAACTTGCTTTACATTGAAAGTTGAAAGTTGACTTGAATACAAGAGTATGAAGTACATTTATCCACTATTACCTATAATGGGCTCCTAGTCCATTATTTTGACTCCAATGATTTGTTCTATTTGTTTGAGCCATACTAATTTTGAAAGTGACACTAATTTTGAACCCTCACTATTAACCTCTAATGATCCAAAGGAGGTGTATTTTCAAAATGGGCCAAAACTACGAAGAAGTTGAGCAATTTGTTCGCTCGTTTTTTTCTTGAAATAAGATAAAATGTAATCATAGGATCTTGTAGTTCAAATTTTAGATTATTTGATAGCACAGTCTAGTAGATATATAAGTTTGAAGTTTGATTTGGGTCAATGTAAAAATAAGGCAATGCACTTTGAAGGAGCATATCTTAGTGAGAATATTTTGAAATGATGACTCCTTTTGTGCTTAGTGAAAGACAAGAGAGATGAGAATGCTCATGTAAAATTTTACAACATTTTGGTCATTTCGCAATTTTGGGTGGAGCTTGCAATGTACAGTGGTCATTGAAATGAGAGTAGTGTTTGTAAGAAAAACAAGAATAGACACATTTATCTTCTCCTCAGATATGTCCTTTATAAGGTGAGCAACTATTGCATTAGTTGGTTGACTTTTCAGTCGATGCCCAAACTAAACCAAAAAACATGAGCTAAGAACTACACTACACCACTCGACTTAAAATAATTCCACAAGGCGGAGTTTAACTTGAAATTTGATGAAAGTACCACCATTGGATTCATAATGCAGACTATTTCCTAAAAATAATTTTCGTTGATAAAAAACCTCAAGAATTTGAGAACCCCCAAAAGAGGGGCAATAACCAGAAAATGGTCACTTGGGACTTCAGAAGGGCAGCTGACGGGAAGGAAGACCTTGGATGTTGACGTCACCCCAAAGCCCTAAAACCCTAAACCCCTAACCCCTCCACCCCGCATTCGCACGGGTCGCGTCGCAGCACCCTCAGAAACCCCACCACTACCAAATCTACAAGATAATAGACTCACCCTCGATTTCGTCGGGTTCCCTTCCCGCCCCTCTCTGTCTTTTTCCATTCCGGGAGGCGGCCCTTCCCTGAAACTTTGATCGTTCTTGTCATTCCCACGGAGCTCTCAACCTCATTTTTGCGCATTCGGCGAGAAGTTCAAGAGCATCGAACAAAATTATTGCGTTAGACAGAACACAAGGGATTGCTATTCCACTTTTCGAAGATTTTTGGCACTCGCTGTGGGAAAATAACAAGCAAGAGGTCGAGTGCCGAGATGGCCTCTCATCTGTCGCGTGTAGTGGCGAAGAAGCTGTACTCGCTCGGCGCGGGTGGTATGTTTCGTTTCGTCCATTGTAGTTGATTATCCTTGTATGCATTTGGGGAGTATCTATTTCTACTTTAGGGTTAATTTTGAGTTTCAATGGTGAGCGACAATGTGGGATACAAGATTGGTGGTGATGATATGTGGTGGTGGTGTGTCGTGAACTTTGACTTTTAGATTACGTTTTTTATAAGGATCGATGGATGCATGTGAAATCACAAGCCGGTTGTTCCCTGTTTGGTGTAGGGCTCAGGGTTTAGGGTTTAGTCTTGATTGTCTTGCTTGTGAATGACTGAGGAGGGTGAGGAAACTTTGGAGAAAAGGTCCAGACAATTATGTACCAATCATATATGAATCAACGAACGGTTCTAACTTGGATCCGTACAATAGAGTTCCATGTAGCTGCAAATCTTTCAATCTCAAACGGATGGTAAACCCCTGAAGGCTAGTGGATATCTCTTGATTTGAGGATTTATAAGTCACTTGCATTGCAAAAATCACAGTTTTTGAACCTGTCCTAAGCATCTTCTTCTTTTTCTGTTGAGAAATTCGTAATTGCATTTTAAGCCTCACATTCTCTCACTCTGCTTAAGACGTGTCGATGTCTGGTATTGGCATCGATTGATACCAGGAAAACAGGTGATCTTTGCACTTGTGGAGCTTAAAGTTAAAGTTTGGTTAAATCTAGAACTCGTTCATAATTTTGCAGGGAGCTTACGGACGTTGGGGTCTGCCTCAGCGAAGGCCAAATTTTATAGCACGCAGGGATTTGACGATGCATCTCAAGATGCTGTGTCGGAGCTGAACACGCAAACACCAGAAATTGATCAAGGTCATCAGTCAGATGCTGCTCCCGAATTTTTTTCGTTTGATTCTCCTGCTGCTGTTCCAATAAGTGAAGATAAACCTGCAGCTCAGCCTCAGGAGAGCTATTCGTCTGGCCGCACCTATCAACCTCGTGGGGTCTACAAGGTAATGAATTCTGCAGGCCCAGATGTTTCCTTTATGAAACTCAATCATTCATGGTTGTGATTATCAGTATTATACTGGTGGAATCATTCATGGTTGGCGATTTTAGAATCATGGTTAGAGTTAGAGTTAACTTCTAAGTGCCCAAATTGAAAATAGTGGCTGCCTGCATATCTTTAGGAATTGGAAATGATTCTTGTAGAGCTTCATGGAAGACCAAAAATTTGTGCCAATAATAAGAGTAACCATATCCTACTTTTCTGATCAATAGAAATACGTTTTGAGAGTTACCATAATTGACTATTGGCTTCCAAAGTGGGCTTCCTATATTTAGTTTGGCTATTAGGGGATCACTTAAAGGGGTTTAGTTAACAGCGTTCCCTTTTGTGTCGGATCTCCATAGTTAAGTAACTTTGCATAATTTCAGTGGCATATCTGTGTTAATTTCACTAACCAGACCTTGTTTGTGTCATTCAATGTTTAGGCTATACTTTTGGGGGAGGTTGGTCTAGCTCCCGTTCAAAAAGTTCTGAAGAGTGGACGAGCAGTTACTATCTTCTCTGTGGGCACTGGAGGAATGCATCTTAATCGTAGAATGTTTGATGGGGAGACTCCTGAAGAGTTTGCTGAGCGTAGCAGCATACAGTGGCATAGAGTAGCTGTGTATCAGGAAAAAGTTGGGCACCTCATCTTGCGCTCTATGAAGCAGGGGTAAGTTCCCTGGTGGATGTGTCTGATTCTTGGGACAGATGCTGAGATGGTTAGTTGCTGAAACTTCTTTTTTTCAGGTTCTTGCCTTGTGTTTGGATTCCAACAATATTCAGTTTATTGATGATCAGTTGTTAATGTTACCAGGACACAGGTGTATGTCGAGGGCAACATTGAAACAAGAGTTTACAACGACCCCAATACGCAACAAGTGAAGCGCATTCGGGAAATTGCAGTACGCCAAAATGGTACACCCTGTATTCCTGTGTAGTTCCTTCATTTTAAGCAATTATCGGTTGTATTACGACAAATGGGGTCGCTTTAGCAACTTCAAACCTTTCATGAATTTCTCTTCGTGGGTAGTGGCACATGTTTTGTTGTGCGGTACCAAGTAGTCTTTTAACTGACAAGGTTTCTGCGTTGGAATGCAGGGCGCCTTTTGTTCATGGATCCAACTTCAAAAGCTAAGGAGCAATACGGGGAAAATCCTTTGGAGTCATTAGAGCCAATTACGCGCCAATCAGAGCAGCCCCTAGAGGCATAGATGGAATACTGTTGCTCCATACTCTACAGGAGTTTGGCTGAAGTTACAACACCTGGTGATTTATGGTCTGGTTTCTTCTCTTCACCCTTGCTCTAAATTTGTTATCTGATCTTTGTAGGTGCCTAAAACAACTGTGGTTCTCATCAACGTCACAAGGAGGATTCCACAACGTCATCACTGATTATTATTTTAGAGTACGCTGACAATCCCACTTAGTGATATTTTACCACATTGTCCTACAGATGAGTTACACCAATGTGATTCTGTAACGAGAGAGAGTCTCAATTTCTACAGAAAACCATTTTCTAAAGCATTAATGCGGAGGAAGAATTTTGCAAGTGGTGCCCGGTTAGCATGTTCAATTTTGCACGGTTCAAACGGTTTCCTTTATATGTGCTTTTGAGTTGATGGTCATTATCTCTTGAATATTTATAAGATGCATTAAATTGACTCTAAAGGTACTTGAGGTGTTTGGAATGGACACATTTCCTAGACACGTTGAACGTTGACGAGACAGTTGAAAGCACAAGAGTAACAGGTCACAACTTGTCAAAAACTTCTTTATTGAAGGTGCAATCTTCAACCCGCGAGATATCTTCTTTAACATTCAAGGTGGGAGATCATGAGGACCACTATTGAAGGAACCGTAGACAACCCCTGATTCCTATTCCATATGAGTGGCCATCGACCAATTTAGCCGAAGTCATGATTTCTTACACCCAACGTTTGCTAATTGAAGGCCAACTAAGTGTTGATTGGAAGAGATGAGCAGCTGTTGGTAAGAGGGGTCAGTCAATAGGAGACGGGACCAGCTCCCTAACGGCTTTCGTATCCTACATAGTATATTACTTCAAGCACTACAGCAGGCTTCGGAACGTATTAGCCTAAGTTCATGGCTGCAGACTGAAGGTACAAAGTTAGTACTGTCGCAGACGGGCGTTGCAGCCAGGCCGGGAGCACATGACTTCGCGGTTCCAGGTGCACCAGACGGGGACGAAGCACGCGCGGAAGATGCGGCGCACTCGTACTTTAGAACATCCTCCACCGCAGAGACCGCAGCGGCCCGGAGCGTGCCTGCTCCTCGTCACCTTATGTCTCTCGTCACAGATGCAGCACAGAAACATGATGCCCACTTTGTTGCAATGGCCGGCGACTATGTTACAGACAAGGTCGAGTAGGAAGAAAAAGAAGTGTGATTTCAACGGCGTGAATGAAGAGGCCGTTTTGGTCAGGATTCCACACCAAAGTGCCAAGGACTGCAGGCGCCCGAGGAAGGTTTAGGAACACCTTGATGTGATTGATACTCTTGTCGAAACTTGCAGTAGCTTAGTTCCTCCTGCAGCCTGCAAGATGTGTACACGAGCATTACTCCCTTGTTTACCAATGTGATAGAAATCAATGGTCTGCTAGTTGAACTATCAGTGTGCAAGTGATGAGATTAGGGGTGTCAAAGTGCGAGACGTGTGCAATTGAGGGAGCAGGTGATTTGGGCAACGTGATTTCTAAAGTTGTACGCGGGGCCTCGTACTTTCTGATGAGATCTTGGAGGGTCGGATTTGGAAAAAAATCGAAGAGCCACCCACCGAAGCAGGAATCAAAAGCTTTGAAACTCCTATTGTGTTACGAGACGGGTCGTTCATATGCAGGAGGATTCAATTTCACGGTGGAAGCTAGTACTCCCTGCAGTCTTCTATGGCGAGCATAGAAACCTAGTCTGCTGAGCTTTCAATTTTCACATACGCATGCCCTTGCACTGCATCCCTAGCTCAAAGTATGACAAGCTCTAGTACATTCATCAAACACAAATCTTCGCCCTGCATTCCTGTGTCATCTCCAATCCTGTCAACAAATTAAAATCACAACCAATTTACGAAAAAGCACTTACTAGAGGACTCTGATGAGACGACGTCCCACATTCATAATACATGACTTCTAACCACGACTTCTAACGATTCAGAATGAATTCAAACCGAAACCAAGGGCAATGTGCTGCTTAGAGGACAGCACCTGTCACTGGGTATCTCCTAAGCCATGTTAAACCATCCTACGACTCTGCTAGTGATCGAAGAATAGTGTGAGCTATGTACCTGCAGCTCAGTTGAATGTGTTCGTTACAAATGCATTCAATGGCGCTTGTGAATCCTTATAAGTTAATTAGTGACCCTTTTGTTGTTGGTCTGCAGGCGACGCGACCTGTCGACGTCGTCGGAGTCCCCGTCGAAGTGGCGCTGAGGCCGGGAATCTTTTGAATTCAGCCTCTCTTTGTAACGATTTGTCGGTACTTTTGTATCCCACATTCGCACGGCATCGATGCACACAATACAAGGCGCAGGACACCATTTGGGCGGTGCTCCACCAACTCCGCTTGGAGGGCTTATACTAAACCTACTTGTGAGCAACTTTGTAATGTCATAACAAAATTTTATAGGCCGGTCTAGTGGATGGCCCGCTCCTCCAGCAGTCAGTACACTGGTAAACAGAAACTCGTGTTGATTTGTGTGTGGCATTTTTAGTATATGTAAATAAAAAGCGCTCTTTTATAAGGTAACAGGCTCAGAAACCGCCCATGTAAGGGCTGAAACTGAATTTCGAGAAGGTGAAACACCTTGAAATATATGTGAGCATATTTTCCTTGAAAGAAAAGTAGAATTTTCACCTAACCCAAGTCGTTTCATATTTTTCAGAGCTATGAGGAATTAGTTATCAAATTTTGAAGTCAAAAGGGCACAGTGCTCTTAAACCGTGCCCTAACTGAAATGTTCACCACTTGTACATAACTGAAGCCAATGAAAAGAAACATGTACAACCCATGCAGATTCAAAATAGGGCACGGTTTTAAAGCCTGAACGGTTTTCGAGCCTGTTACCTTACTCGTAACAACTGGTGTGGCAATGTGCCGTTGCCAAACGCCATGAAACAAAGCCAAGCCCCGTGCACCCGTCCTTCGCAGAGCGCTTTGCAACGGTACCAAGAACATTGATGACTAGGGTACATAACATTGCTAAACCAGTTGACGGACCTCCCCCAAGGTGGAGGTATAATTCCTCCTAAGATACCTTGGAGGAGAATTCAGTTATAATACTGAAAATTTGTCAGACTCCAAAATTTCATTGGTTGGAGGGCTTCTGATTAGGGGAGCATGCAAAAGGGACCCCCTAGCAAAGGTGAACAATGTTATGGATTCACAGTTTAGGAGATCTCACTGTAACAAACTAAACTAACTAACTTAAAGTATGGATGAACAATGTTATGGATTCACAGTCTAGGAGATCTCACTGTAACAAACTAAACTAAATAACTTAAAGTATAGATATCACCAGTGCATAGAAATGTGAGTTGATTTTGTAACAAACTAAACTAACTAACTTAAAGTATGGATATCACTAGTGCATAGAAATGTGAGTTGATTTGGGTGGCATTTTAGTATGCATTCTAATTTCTTTTTTTTCATAATGTAAGCTCTGATTAACCCTTACATGTTGATTAACTCCTACATGCTAAAGGTCTTTTTTGAACTTCTTGGAAGTTTGCTCAAAACTAAACATTAAGTCCAAGTTTTGATAAGTACACTAGAAGGATCCTGTGTTTTCTTTTGTATTTTTATGTCGAAGTTGACAGATTTTGTTAGACATCCCATGTAACAACCCTTGTTCATATGTCAACAATGACGTCCACTATAACATGAGAATGTTATAGTGAACACATTGTTGACATAAAAACAACGATTGTTATATTAGATGTCTAACAAAATCCACCAATTTAAAAAAAAAATTGTAACTATACAAATTCAAACTAAATGTGTTATAGATCACATTAGAAAATAAAACACAACAATGTCACTTATGAATTGAAGGATTAGAATGTTTGATCAAGAGGGTGTTGAAATTGCGAAAGTGATTTAAAGTCTTTCAATCTACTTTTTATTTGTCAAATCTAAAATCGAGGTCATGAAAAAAATATAAGGCTAAAGGACATAACATGCATAACCATAATTGAAATACAACTTCTCAAAATCTACCCTATAATTTTTTTTAAATTAATATTTAATGTGATTTTTCCCCTCAAAAGATCTAATGTATTTGAGGATCATTTCCAAGAGCCTCGAACACTAAAAAATCAAGATTTGAAATGGACACCCTTGCACAAAATCTTCAATAAGAAATTGATCATGAACAATTTCTTCCAAAATTGAATGCTCAAAATGGACTTTAAAGGTTATTCAATTTTTAAAATGCCAAAAATAGCATTCCAATTGTAAGATTTTATTTTCCTTCAAAGTTTAGTTGACACCAAAATATGATGCCTTGGGCATATATTGTTAATTAGTCATTTATTTATATAATATAGCTCTTAAAGTACACTTCTAACCTTTCCAATGGAAGAATGCTATATAAAATATGGTTTGGATATTTACATTTTAGGGGAAAAAATAGGTTTGGAATTTTGGAAGGCAAAGAAAACACTAATTAGGGGTGGAAATAATCCATGAATATATCACTTTTCTTCTTGTTGTCCATTGTAGAACTTCAATACGATAGTCATTCAATCTCCATCTTCTAAATTGGAACCCTTGAATGTGTGGTGTAAGTAACTATGGCAAGGTGCTTCATGAGAATAATTAAATAGTTGTGCTCAATGGCAATAAGGTATATATACCTCCAAATCACCGTGAGTCCATTTGCAATCCCCTATTGGTGGACCCAACTATCTTGCCCTTTTGTACCCTCATGAAATGAAAATTGTTCACATTTCATTAAGGTGGGAGGTCCATAAACCATGTAAGCCTACCCACCTCATCAATGACAATAATAGATACTTCAAGGAACTTATCACTCATTCCTAGATAGTGGGACACATTCAAACCAAATTGGTTTAAAGACCTTCTACCTTATGACAACTTAATCCATAAACGTCGATACGGACATTTGGCATCCGATGAATGACAAAGGAATCTGTTGTACAACTATTCATCCTCGGTTCTAGGGGTGGAAAGGAGAAATCTTCTACAATGCTTTGACTTCTAATGAGTGGTTTTGAAATTTAGTATACCAATGATTCCCACGGTATCAAAATGCATGATTTCCATGGTCACCCATCCGCCCTTTAAGGGTTAAGAGCATCCCCACCAATCTATTTTGTATCCCTAAAATTTTAGGAAGAGGACCTTAGATGGGGATGGGGATACGGAAGCTTGCGCGCACCAGTCTCAAAACAAGATCTCTACCCCAAATTTATAGAGAACTCGGTAAAAGTTGGGCCCAATTCTCTATATTCAAGCTCATATAGAGAACTCGCAAGGTCTCATCCCTATAAAGTCAAGGTTGACTGGATTGAGGTCCTAAGTTTAGAGATACAAAACAAATTGGTGGGGATGCTCTAAGTGTGGAATTGGGTTTGAAAGGTTTGGAATTTATTTAGGTGAACCATCTGGTTTAAACACATGGAACCGTGAAGGAAGCTGAAAGAACCACATTAAAATCCAAATGGACAAGAATAGTCTGCCCCTAGAGTCAACAATAGAATTTCCCCCCTCAAAAGATCTAATGTCTTTACACTTGCATGCCAAACATTTGTGCCGGCATACATTGACCAGTGAGCATAGCTTCAGCGCCGACACTTCCACTCTCTCCGCTCCATGTGCAATGTCAAGCTAGTATCAAATTGACCTTCTCAGTTCTTTACCACCAAGAGCCATAAGCACACAAGAACACACCAGTAAGAAGCAAAGCACCAAACGTCATACCCTCAAAACAGTTTCACAGTTTCACCAACCCGATTATATGTTACAGGTAATCGGCATTACAAGTACCAGCAAGACCCAGCAATTGACCTGCAGGAAGCATTTGAATATGATACAACACATTGGGACTACATGTGCTACTTCACTTTTAATGTGCTACTTAGAAATACAGCCTCCGCTTCTGTAACCATCTCAGATACCTCGGCAGGAAAAAGCCGTTTAGGATAGTATACACCAACTATCATGCTGAACAGAGTGGTTCAACGCCATGCCTTTGCGCTCAGTGAGAGACAAACTTGCAGGCTGCTTTTATGGGACCCGCAGACAATATACGTATTTACATGTATACTGGCACCGACCTTTGCTGCCAGAACATACTAATCGATTGAACCTGACAAAGAGCTTAAGACATGGAGCGTACATTATAATTACACTTGATCGCTATGCCACAAAAGCTTCCGAGGTTCAATACTGACTGAAGCAGTTTGTAATCAAGCTATTTGGCAGGTGAGAGTTAAATACATAATTGTACAGAGTGTTGTTACACCAGGATACGAGGACATACGAGTGAGACTTTAACCTGGGGATAGTCTCGCTGTAATCCCAAAAGGTTAGTGAAGAAGAGTACGTTGTCCATGCTTTTTTTGAGTTCATCGGCATCAATTCTGAGTGTCTGTAACGCTGGTGCACACTTGAGGAGAGTGCCCAGCACAGAGATGCAGTCGGTGTTCCCCCACCCTATCACGGCCGTGATATTCTCCAGTTTTGGAAGGGTCATTGAATGCATCCGCATGAAAGCAGCCCCAGCACCTCCCGCTGCTTGAAGACACTGAATCGCATACAAACAATAAGTCAAGAGCGAGGCAAGAATGACTAATGAAGGAGAGAATAATATAACCGCCAGAGACCTCATTCCGTCTCCTATTGACTGACCCCTCTTACCGACAGCAACTCTTCTTTTCCGATCAACACTTGCTTGGCCTTAAATTAGCAAATACGGTGTAAGCATGACTTCGCTAAATGTCTTTGATCACTCATCTTTGAATGAAAATCAGGGGTGGTCTACTATCCATTCAATAGTGATCTACAATCTCCCAATTTGCTTGATGCACAGTGAGAAAAAAATTTGATATCACAAGATTTTTGCTCAGTCTCGTTATATCCAAAGTGAACCCTCCAGTGAGCTCTGTCGAGTAATCTCCAAATGAAAGTACACTCCTACATGTTGCTTAAAATGCTTAAGATGATACAAAGGGCACCATCTCCCTTGCTGAAAATGACGATAGACAGTAATCAGGAGAAAGGCAATGAAGTTTAGAGCAAACCTCAAAAAAGTCAGCGCCAATGTGGATAGACACAAGCTCCTGCAAGTGACGAAGTAGTGACTGCAGTTGGATAGGGTACTTGCGCTCGATAAAAGCATCAATGTGGAGGGAGCGCAGATTGGTTCCCAGCCTAATCAAATGGGTGATAGAATCCAACGCCCACGACTCTCCGCTTATGTGCAGATTCTCTAAGGTTGGGAGCTCCCTGATACTAGGCCGAACGTGCCAAAGCAGGTCGAGGTTCTGTAACGAGAACCCATCCATGACGAGTTCCTCCACATGACAAAGCGACACGGTCACCAGGTTCGGTGCATTCACAGTGACCACGGTAATGGGTGCCGTGACCACGTCCATGTCATTGGCGAACTCCAAGGAAGTCAGCTTCAAGGCTGTCAAGTGCGGGGTGCGCAGGCCCTTGCAGGAGTTCAACTTCAAATCCTCCAGCACTGGTGAGAGATCCACGAGTGTCTGAAGGGCACTGTCGTAAATGAAAATCAGGTCCAAGTGGAGAGTTATCAACTGTTCAAACTTTCCGGGCGAGGAAGGCATCTCCGGAATGAAACCATAACATAGGTTTAGCCACTGTAATTTTTTACATTCTGTGAGATGAACCAACTTGTTCGGCTGTGGCTTGGCACGGTTTGCATCCACAAGAGTCAGTCGCTCGAGCGAAGTGTTCACATGCTGCAGCCAATGACAAACCTGTAGCAACCAGCACAGTCTTAGAACCTAAACTCCATCTAGAAATTTCACCCTAACCCTAAAGAACCAAGGATTCATGGTGTGAAAAATATAATTCAGAGGAAGCCATATTTTATATCAGTGAACCTTGCTCGAATAGGAAATAAAATTAATAAAATTGAGCAAAAAAAAATTCCCATATGACCTACTCAAAACTACTGAGAAACACGAGGCTCACACTTGGTCCTATTGGTCCTTTAGAGGCTGATACGCAGTGTGTTTTCAGAACATTCGAAGTTGAAAAATGAGAATTGCACCTTGTCTTCTGAGAAGTAGTCGTTAGGTATCCAAGGCCACACAACTGGGTGGTACGAGATCTTGAGAATTCGAATGCCATTCGTCTTCAGTAACATTTGTGTCACAATCGCTTCCAGGCATGAAGCATTCCTATTCTTATCCAACTGAAAATTTCAAGACAAACGTTAGAAGTTGAGAGGATTAACCCCAAAAGGATCAAAGATTAGCGGTTCCAAAATTTGCCAATTTCACTAATCATATCGTGAAATTTATAATTCAGATGGGCCAAATTTCATGTGGCTGAAGCACATTGCACGCGTTGGTCACGAATTCGTAAAATAGGAAGAAAGAAAGTCTCCTCATGACCTATTGAAAACTACTAAAAAACACAGGAAGCCCAATCTTGGATTCCTGGGATTAACCAAAACGAACGAGGAAGTCAATAATGCAGGAAAAAACAACAAGGACACATGTCGAGAAGAGTTGTGCAAGATAATCTCGAAAACTAGCAGAGCTGAATGAGAACCGCACACCTTTTTTTCCAAGAGTTTGAAAGACTCAAAAGTGAGGGTGTCCACTAGCCTAGTTAGCATCTTCCAACGGTGGCACACCACGGCACATTGAGCCACCATTTGGGCATTTTCAAGCTTCGACAATATCAAAATGGCGATAGAGTCAGGAAGCACGTCGAAGTTCCCCATTGCTCCCATGATACGACTGAAGGTCACTACTACTGTACCAGATGGTCCATCACCCCCATTTCCTTCATTCATAGTGCCAACTTGTTCCCAAGGGCACCCTGCCCGTGGTCTTCGTCATTGCCCGAAGCATCCTATAGCAATCCATGGATCTGCAAAAGAAATTATGGCAAGCAGTGTTCGAAAGAGACTTAGAAAGGCCTCTCCTTCTCAGCATATCAAGCCTGCTGACCACAAAAGAAAGTGTAGGAAAAAACCAACTAAATAAAAGTGCCTCTCGTGTAATATTTCCCAGTAAAAACTTTGAACACCTTTCCAAATGGTCACATGCTTTAAGCTCCTTCTTTCCGCCACCATGACATGGTAAAGTCAACTTTCTCTAATAAAGAAAAGTCTTACCGCACGCCCGTGACACAGAAGCATCGTATTCTTCGTCAATATCTTTCGCTATCAAAGCATATAAAACCGAAACCCTCCTAAAGACAATTAAAGAAAAATTACAGAGTGTCCTTGGAAAACAAAAAAATACATAGTGAACCCGGACCACGGTACAAAAAGTAACTACCGACCTGCACACTCAATTTCCGAAATTCGGGTGCCGAAAGCGAGCGAATTCGGAACGTTAACAAAGGAAACGACGACTCTCCACAGAGAACTACGCAAATTGCACCAAATTGCAGAAAATCGGAACCCACACTCACGAGTATTTGAGAATTTGGCACAACACAATTTTGAAGTCTCGAAATTGAACGAAAAAAGCCCAATTTAATCCGCTGCTCCTCTCGACCCTAATCCAACCGGTCCTAACAATCCTGCAACCGCTTCGCAAACCCAAATTTCAAGTTACCCTGTTTAACGCGTACCGAACAAGCACTCCGCAAGCAACGAAACACACTGAGTGCCACTCCATTCTTGCAAACAAAAAGAGACTGAGACGCCCACTTACAACAGAATTGCCGTCGAAACCCCGGCTCTTGAAACCCCCAACTGACGCTCTCGAAATTCACACCACTCTCCAGCTGTGATGAGTCAAGGAAGCGCCGAACTCTAGAGAAATTGGAATCAAAGGTGTCAGCACTCGAGGAAGAGCGCGACAAACGAAAGTTATGACCCCCAAGAAAGTGAGAAACTCCTACATTTTACCAACACTCCAAATTGACCTTTGTTGACATTACAACAGCAAGAAAACGTGACCCTGGAATAAAAAAATGCACGGACGCTCACTGCAAGGGAGGAGTGGAATTGTAACCCTAGTGAGAGTAAGTGTGAAAGTGCAATTCCTTGTGAACATCGCGATTACGGGATGCACAAGATACGAAGTTATGACGGGAAGAGTGAGAGCCTTGCAAGGGAAGGAAAGGGAAGGGGAAGGCAGGCGCGCCGGCAGTCCGGCACACGATTGTGAGTCACGTTTCTCTACTTGACTGCCTTTTGCTCTTCATCTATCTACTAATTAAGTTACTCTCACTAATCACCTACTAATCACTTACTAAATCACCCTCTGATTTGGCTGGCGGAATGCTTGATTGGCACGGTAATCCTTAGTCTTGAAGACTCATAAGTTTTGACCAGACTGCAGGCAGTGCAGGGTCAGCAGAAAATAAGTTTGAAAATAAAATGTTGGAAATTTAAATTTTCAAAACAAATTGTTTGAAGGAAAACAGAATCTATCTTGCAAAATATTTGTAATTCTGACATTCATTAAACTGTATTATTCATTGGATGGGATTTGGGGGGTTGGAGGGTTGTTTCAAGGCTGTTCCCAGCTCCGTTCCCCCAGGCCCCATCAAGCGCAGATGTCAAATTTTTTTTTTTTCAAAAAATAAAATAAAATATAAAGTTCTTAAAATGAAAAACAAATTTTTATTTTTATTTTATTTTATTTTTTTAAAACGACATGGCAGTCGCTCGACCAGGTCAACAAGGTCAGCAGAGCTCACAAACGGCCAGTTTCGGACAGTTTTGAGGGGGTCCCCACTTGGGAACTCACAACCCTTTCCAGTAGGGAAATCACATCTAATGCTAAAGATCAAAAAATGATTGGGAAGAATGTATTGATCTCATTTTACACTTTCAATATTTTTCTAACCCTTGGGTATTAAAAGTGTTAGTGTTATATCTATTGGAGTTGAAGTAATCTTTTCCAACACTTTCATGACAAACAAACCAATTTTTTCTTTGGAGGGAGGGGGAAGTTCTTCAACACATTTTTGCTACAAAAGCTTGCTTTACAAACAAGTCATGTGACCTTCAAGGATTAACACATATGGAGGAGACAGGTCCTATTCTTAAAATGTCTTTTCAAGTCTACAACAAGTAACTAGAGTACGTCTTCCCTCACACCACCCACATTTAGTAACGTTCATCCCATCTTAGGAAATTATGGGATTGATTTGGAAGAGACAGGCCATACGCTTGGAATGTCTTTTCAAGTTTGCAACAAGTACCTAGAGTACGTCTCCTCTTACACCACCCACATTTAGTAATATTCATCCCATCCTAAGAAGTTATGGGTTGATTTGGAGGAGACTGGTCCTATTTTTAAAATGTCTTTTCAAATCTACAACAAGTAACTAGAGTATGTCTTCCCTCATGTCACCCACATCAATAACGTTCATCCCATCTTAGGAAATTATGGGTTTGATTTGGAGGGGAGAGGTCCTACGCTTGGCAAGTCTACAACAAGTAACCAAAGTACATCTTCCCTTACATCACCCACATCTTGTTATGTTCATTCCATCCTAGAAAGTTTTAAGAAAAGTAACAAACTATTTCATGAATAATAAGAAAATCATACCTGACATTTTCAAAAAATCAATGTATATTTTGAAAGTTACTATTGTTGATTTATTTAGTAGCTTAGAAGAAGACCTTCCATTTATAATTTAGGAATTATTGTCATAACCTAGGTGTCCATAATGCTCATCATAATACATAATTTTGTAACACTCTCATAATATAGTGTTGTGTGTAATTGTGATATGAAATAAGGACTTGGGGTTTAGGGTATAAAAAAGGTGTTCTAAAAGTCTCTCTTCTTAGTCGAACTTCTTAATGTAACTAAAAATCTATGCAATTCCTTGTGATGATTACAGATTTTGAACTAGAAACATGTGTTTTCTAGGATTTGGTAAAAGAACAACGAATGTGATATTAAAGAATGCAATAATAGAGAATGTGATATTAAAGAGGCTTTAGGTTTATACCTTGTGGTTTGATGTGAAACATAGATGTTATAAATTCAACTCGTCCAAGTTTAATTAATTTAAGCCGAATGAAGTGAGCTGCGATGTATGTTTCAAAACATGGTTGGTTGGTGTGAGACGGCGATGATTCTGAGTGATCCAAAGCCTTTACCTTTTGCTTTTTGTTTTCCTTTGACTGGGTGGGTTAGGGCCACGTGTCCATTCGGAATGTGTCAATTGGAACACTCCTGCAAAAGAAACGCATTCTCGGACGGGATTGCTGTTACATGGACAGGGCTGCATTTTCTGGGATTCGTAGTGTAATTGGGAGCCCATAAAATCACAAGATTACACAAATTAATAACCTCCAGCACTGCATTCAGGACTGATGGCCGTTATTGCAACAGTACATGGTAATAGCATGTGAAACCTAAACTCAAAGACCTGCAATAATATTCTGAAAAGGACATTGGCAGAGAGTGCCAATTACAATCCACTCCAATTTCTTTTCAATTCAAACAATTGATGAGATTTCCAGAATGTATTCAAACTTGATTACAAGTGCTGACAATACAACAATTTGAGGAACAAAGTCTGAATCCTCAGAGACCATCTAGCGTCCTGCAAAAGGACTTCCATGCACGTTCACCACGTCACTAACATTACACTCAAGGCGGAAGATTATACATTGAGAGAGCAATACTGAACAGTACATACCCTTCAGAAGTGATCTCTAAGAACTCGACCGTCTGCGGGTTGCTGCAGATCCTCGGCCTGCACTGATAGCACACCGATGCTTTGAGTAATTTCCTCGTTTGGACGATAAAAATTCAAGGCGGATTGACCTCAAGAATTGCCGGTAATCACACTTCAGATTTCGCATTTCGATTCCTGAAACTTGTCCGACGAGATCCACATGACATACATTCCAGTGACCGTGGTTCCATTTGCTCCTCCGATTCTGCGCTAGCAATAGGTGACACTCTTCTGGTGGCAAACTTGGCAAAGGCGGGGAAGACTTGCGCCAGGATGTGCAAAATGGACCGAAACAAAACCACAGCAGTAACACCGTAGGACCATATGCACGCCACAACCGCGGCTGCCAACACCAATCCAGCCATCTGGTCCATTCCCCCACTTAAGTCATCCACAAAAGATAAGTATGTGCCCATGAGGACAAATACCCCGAGTTGACCAAACACCCGTTGCCACCGCCAGTCGTCCGAGATGTTCTGCAAGGAGTACCAAATTTCACCTTCTGTTTTGAGGTTGCCATCCTTTCTCATCCTCTCAAACCTTGCGAGCTTTTCCGGTTCCATCCAGGCGTAGGCAATCTGCCGGAAGACAGACGACAGCACCGCAAACAACGACAGATACGAGTAGATCACTCCTGTGTTGTACATGACCATGGGGCGCCAACTGTGAAGGTCGCTGTGGCCAATGGCTTCCATCATGGAGTAGCCCACCAATACTAACAGGAAGAGATGGATCACTTCGGAAATGAAATCTCCCCAATGTGAGTTCCAGAACCAGGCTTTCATGTACAACGCACGTCTCTTGTTGTTAAAAACTCTAACGAACGGCCAACCCCACCTCAGGATCACTACCACTGCAACAATAAATTGGATGATGCCTTGCATTACTCCAGCCGCAGAAACCCCGTTTCTCACCGTCAATTTCCAGAATCTGCGTTGGAAATCATTTGAACGTCAGTGCACATACCCAGTCACAAGCAAGCAAGAACTACTCTTCATTCTACTTAGTATATCCTCCTAAAACACGTTACTCTAGGCTACAGAGTTTTATTGGGGATGTATTTTTTTACCTATGGACAGGGCGCTAATACATACTAGTCATGTTGACATGATTTCACAAACATAGCCAGAATTAGACCAAGTCTAACTAGAGTAACTTGCTTTATGCGGCAACACAAAATAGAATAAGAATGTAATGACGAAACATTCACTAGGTTTCGCAACTAGTACCTGTAAGCGTAGAGGTCGTGTAAGTCGTTGTACTCGCAATTGATGCTATAAGATAACACCTTCGTGTCGACTTTCCAGAACAGCCAGTGCTTCCAGTACGGCTGATAGAGCTCCACTGCACCCAAATCATAATAAGGCCGGGGATCCAACCGCCCCTCCGTTTTGCTGTAGGAGAAATTGCTGAGTGACAAATTCACATTATTAGGGTCTTCACAGAAATATTTAAACTGAATGGCTGGCAAATGCTCTGGCCAGACCTCAAAATACCCCAACACAGAATCATTTCGAAACTGGGTAGCCGGGTATATTTGGGGGTCCCAGACTCCTATGATGCCAGGTAATTCCAGTGAAGTAATTGTCAGGTTCCTGGCAGCTGAACATGCCTGGAAAATAGCCAAAAGGAGGACTAGTATCAGCAACGGAGCTGCAATCCTCTGCCTACTAGCACCCATGCTCGTTGAGTTCAGATTTAGGGTTTCGAGTTCGTCAATGATGGTTGGTGCTCAGAACGGAGTACATGGAAGCTCCTGCGGAGACTCTGCCAGTATCTGCAAGACAAGCCAAAGCGTTAATCCCCGTCACCCATCGAGGGACATCATCTACTTCTGATTTAGAAATCCCAGACGAGATCAATGCCAATTTCCGGAACATGCCTAATAACTTCTATTCGCCCGGAAATTGAAGACTTTCAAGCTCTTGCAGTCTGGCTTGAGTTTCTTAAGAGCGGTGAAGAAAGCACATGGCAAAGCATTTTGGATTCCCAAGCTTCCTAATAGTTTTACGAATCAGAGAGCACCAAGAATCGAGCCAATGGTACAAACATGCCGACGAACTACACGGCGTAACATTAGGATAGTCGAAATTTGACGCTCTCTCAGCTCGTTTTGGATTGTTCGTCTTCTTTATAAAAAGGAAACAAGCTGAGAGGGCGTCGAATTTCGATATCAATATGCTTGCAGCAAAAACACGACATTACTAACTGCCACAGCCGTTCGTCGGTACCGACAAGTTGTCAAATAACAGAGCAAACTCTTCTACAGATCAATCGGAAGTCGGGCAATTGCTGGTGTCGAACTCATCCCTCACAATAGCATGCGCTCTCACAAACTTACGAACAGACATGGCCGATTTACCACCAACACCAACACCAACAGTCGACCAAAGCTCAGAGAAGTCATACCTCAATTGATGCGCTACGTCTTCTCAGCCCCCGACAGCAGAGCGCTCAACCCCAAGCAATGGACTCTGCACGTATTCCAAGCTCAATGCGACCTCCCCACGGCCACCGTAGTGCGGCGACTCTCTTGCTCTGAAATTCTCGACTAGCACATTGGTTCCGACGTCCTTGCCTACCGCGTCCCAAGATGCGCAAACTATACACGTCAAATTATGTCAACCCATGGTGACTTCCTAAGATGAGGATATACCCAAGTTCCAACGGGCCCATGCTTTGAAGAACAGAGATGCCTGCCGGAATGGGCAAATGAGCATCTGAAGCGAATGAAATGATGAATCACGCGGCTGTCATTCCCGAGCAGACACTCTGCACCAACGACGATTGAGTGTTCCACACATCCAATTTCCAAAGTCAGTCGGGTTACCGACTGCACGAAGGTTCCACGACGCTGCGTCTCACCACACAAGGTCAACATTTTCACCACGAATTGCTGCGTTGATGGATGGCGGGGCCGGGTTATTACTGTAGTCTCGTAGCTCTGTTCATGAGCTGAGTGAGTATCCAGGAAATTCTTCCTGACACGTTTTCACCGCGTTCACCACAAAAGCAATCGCAGTTGCTGGAATAGATACGACTCCGTCAGCAGGATGAGTCTCATGAAAAGTGTGTGCCTAAATGAATGAAGTGGTCCGTCTGCTTTGACTTAAAGTTCCGCGTCCATCGTTCTTCATTGATACCCGTGGCTTCAAACGACTGGCTCTGCCTCTTCAGAAAATACGATCAGATTTATCAGACTTTACCCTGAAATTACAGGCGAATATGACCCAAAAGTTCAAGCAGATGGACAATATGATCAACGGCTGTCCACCAAACTCTGATTCTGATAGGTCCCGGATGCGAACTCCACGTTCGCAGCAATTGTCTCCGTGTGGCTGCGTAGAATAGATCTTTCAGAGGAGAGCTTGCGAGCTGATAGTTAGGCATCCAAGTACGAGTCTCACTTTGAATATCCCTTGGGCAGACTCAGGGATTGCAGAGGTTTTCGCACCCAGCTCTTCCATACGGTGCCCATCATCAGCACATCCAGTGCTTTCCCGGCTGCCTTGTCGAACTTGCGTCAAGGAAGTCTTGGAAGAAGGGCAATGCAAAGAGCCTTCCTCATTATGCAACGTCAGAGCCCCCTTCTCACCAGAACATGAATATTGCTCGGTGTTAGAGTATTTCGAGCCAGAGAACTCCGACACGCGATTCAAGTGAACGTTCCTGAGAGAAAGAACAAGCTGAACAGACTGGTTCAAGTGACCTAAGTTTAGTCACGCACTCATGTCAATCGGCAGAAAAAAACTGAATAAATGTTATGGCAGGTAGCTTTTACATCCTCATGAGACGTTCGACGCCCCAAAATCACGTTGAGTGTATCAACGGCTGGCATGCACACATGGGCCCCGTGATCTCAATTTTGCTATGCTACAATATCCCCAGTAATATACAACTGAAATGTAATTTGAATGGTGCTCTTGGATTCTTTGGATACTATGCTCACTTCACCTGCAGTAAGTCCCTTCGTGAATATTTTGTAGCCTCGTTGATTGAAATACTAATCAAGAAGCATGCTTGCAGGCATCGGTTGAAGTCTCAGCATCATTTGCTCTCCATTTCAAAAGCGCATGATGCAAGTTTTCACTTCCCAAAATGCACTGCATAATTCTATACTTCCATCCCCTTCTTGGCAAAACTGCAATGCTCTTGAGAAATCGATTAAATCACCCCAAATCTTCTACTACTTACTCAAAATAATGAATACCATTTGAATGAACGGAACCATTCACTGGTGGGTAACGGACAATATCGTCTGGAATAGCTCCCAAATCGAGGCCTTCTGCAGCAGCATCAAAGTGTTGGAAAAATGACGGCTCCACAGTGTCCCAGTTGTTGTTTAGCTCCCCTGGCCGGGCAATCTTCTGCCTAGACCACAGTTGAAAGAAAAGGCAATGTTCAATGAAGGCTTGGATTGCAGAATAATGGACCAAAATTAGGACGGCTCTCTACGATAGAGAGAATTTTGAGAAAAGAAATATCCCTAAAGCAGTCCAGATATCGAAAATGTATATGCTAACAGTAAGTTACTCTTGCCATCATCTCACTGAAAGAGCATACCATTCCTGATCCTCGATCATGTCATCAGTCATGCCAAAAGCTCTGAGCTCATCTGCTGAGTGATGCATTGTCAAGCTGTACCTGAATTCAGAAATTTTATATTGATCAATCTACCAGTAAAAACACAGTCGCCAATCATCTACATGCGGAGAAATGAAAACCTGGAAAAGACTATTGACTTTTCTTTCACTAGATGTAAGAAGAACCATCCACATTTTCTACTGTTTAGGTGCGTTAGAGCAGTTATCCAAGACATTCCTATACAAGCATTTTAGATTGACGCACAAGCTACAATTCTATCTGCATTTTTCGAATCACCAAGCAGAGGATCACAAGATATATCGCTCGTGGTATTCCTGAGACTAAGAACCGACCAGGCAACTAAAAGAGTTTAACAGACACCTTTATACAAAAATTCTCACCTGCCTCCAGGTCCAAGCTCCATAACTAGCATCTCTGTATTCCCAAAATTGTAGAGGCCCTCGAATTGCTGCACGGTCCATTTGTACCATCGCATCAAAAACACTCGAAGAGTAAGACCATGAGACACAAGAACCAGATTCATGTTCTTGGAGCGAGACTCCGGTCGCTGAAAGCGACCGACATCAATATCTGCTCTCAATGTTTCTCTAAAACCTGCACATTACACCAACAAAAACATTACACCAGGATATTAGACATCCAATTGAGATGGTTTTTATAAACAAAGAACTCGGATTGAGGATATTCCTTGCTTTTCTTGTACTCAAAAATGAAAATCAAAAGAACAGTCACGTTGGCTTGCAATAATATACCAAACTATGAATGCACGAACGAACATTTAATCAATGACGATGTGCAACTAGTCTCAAGTTGGATAAACCCAGCTTCCAGATTTACCATCAATCTCATAAAAGAATAGACAAATAACAGATGCAACACTCTACGATGTCCTACGCTGGGCAAAAACGAACTTATGTACGTGCCAGGCTCACTAAGCTGGAAACTGAACATATTGAAGAACCACTATCAGGTTTTCAAGAAACCAGGAAAAATAAATCGTACAGCACGCCATACTGCTACAGGTTTATGAGGCTTATGGGCGGTGCCTGTAATGCGATCATAAACATCTGCAGCCGATTCACCGTTTGGAAAACGATAGAAAAAACGACCATAGCGAAGCCGAATGGCTTTCTCCACCCTCATTCGCTCCCTGTCCTGGAAGTTACCTACACAACGACATTACCTATTGATCAACGCATTCCAAGAACATTTCGGGAATTTAAATAGAGACAGAAACAGGTCGCAGCCTAAGCAAGACGGATAATGGATGCGATAATAAATAGACAAGGGGACAAAGAGCGACAACCGGTGACACCCACCAAAGTCCTGCTCGCGCAATCGAGGCTCTTCTCTAACCCCTGCAATGCGATCGCGCTCAAAGGCCATCCCAATTCCACGCAAAGTCTGCAACGTGCGCTTGTACGGTGAAACATAAAAGTAAGCTTTCCAGTCGACACTTTGGTCACACTCGATCAGTTCGCGTATATCCTGTCCGCACTTCACTGCCTGATGCCAACCTTTCTCCGTCAGACAGATTTTCGAATCAGGAATTCGTGTGTAAGCACTATCATCGACATTCCCTAAACTTTCACCATGTCGCACAAGTATTATTCTCCGGGGCCGCGGCGGCATTCCTGTACCAAAACATCAATTCATCAGCTGCACATAAGAATGGTGAAGGTAGTTATGAAGTTACTGGCTTTCGCGTAACCCAAAGGTGAACCTCGACAATAAATCTCTCTGCGAGTTCTAACAGCAAACTAGTACATAGAAAATAATAAAAATTACAAATGCAACAAGTAACAACCTACAAAACACTATAGATAGCAAATGATAAAAAGCTAACAAACACATTCCCCAATACCATATCAATCCATCCGTTCATGAAAGTTAGAGAAATTGAATGCGGTACAAAGTAATGTAATAAACACAAATTGATTGGCAAACAAACAAAGCCGCTTAATAGGGCAGATGTCTCAAGCCGTAAGCCGTCCAAATGTAATTCGCTGATATAGTTTTGGTTCCAACAAGAAGGTGTGGATACGTGAATGGTCGTATGGAGAAGAACACAAATAAAATCGTTGGTTCACATGCATTGAATCCATAGTCCATATACCCCTCGCACTGCGAGCATACTCGATCATACAACTGTTCTACAGCCTCTACTGAACTTTGCTACTCCACACCTCTGATTCTAAGACTTGATTCTCTATGGCCTCGACAGCGAGCCGGAAAAAGATGGATCGCATTGTTAGTAGAACTTCGAATCAAATGTAGGAAGAGATGCAACCATTTGAGTGGAGATAAATCACTTTTGTGCTCAGCACGTACCAGCATGCTCAGAGAAAAGGGAAGCAATCGTCGACTCTGAAAACTCCACAGGTCTGCCCCTCCGCATGGCCTCCTGTTCCTTGTATCCCTGAATTAATCTCTTCACACCCTTATTACGCCAATTTAGCGAAGGAACCGAGTAAGACTCATACTGCAGAGGATTATACGGCGATTGACCGGATGCTCGAGGCCTCAAAGAAAACGAATTGGTCGACCTCTCCATAACTCTAAAATTGTGAAGAAAGCATCCATTCACAGAATGCCGCACCGATGCGTTCCTCAATTCGGTTGCTGCTATAACTCCGGAGCACTGATCTCCACACCTGGAAATCATTAGGGCTGATATCCCGTCGCCAGCTAAGGCTGGCAGCATCACCTGCCCTAATGCCATCTTCAAATTCTCCTGTGCGAGCAACAGTTACAATAAAGAGCACAGACACTCTTCAACTCTCCAGGACAGAACTTCGTTGTCCTCCTCCTTTCCACTCCCTCCATGACCATCTCCAATCACACCGCCATCTGCTATACGAACAAATAATATTTCTAATATTATTACACCAAGATAATACATAATTTAACAAATATTGACAAACTGCTCTTCAAAAAAGCATCAAACATTATGAATATTAAGAAGAATAGCATACTTTAACCTAGCCTCCTTCGTCCCGACTAAGGTACAAGCAATTGAAATTGAATGACAAACCTTGAATTGAACAAATTTATAAGTTATTTTCGTCAGTCAGCTCTGGAGCTCCACACATGCCCGTCGCGACGCTCAATTCAGTCACGACTTCTTCATCAGAAATTCCTCGAAACCGCCTCCTGAGTTCCACGCCATCACTTCACCAATTCATCAACCCTTACTTTTTCAAAAAAGCATCAAAATCCTCCCAGCCACCAGAACTCCGTCACGTCCCTCTGAAAATCCGACTCCTCGTCACAGTCATCGCTCCAGTCTCCACCTTCTTTCACTTGCAAATTTTCAATTTCGCTACACCTCCTCCGAATGCAATCACTTCCGGACCACTTGTCCGTTTTCTCATGCACCCGCCCACGCTATCCACGCTTCAAACTCCGGCACAAAATACAATCATAAACAAATTCCAGAGAGATGAGTGCAATGCCGAGATGATAAATCTTGAGTCATCTCCGAATCATCCTTAAGAATCCACCGTCGATTCCTTGCAATCCGTGCAACCTCTGAAAAAGGGGACGCCGCGAGACTACCGTAGCGGATGGGCAACAAACGGTGACCCCACGAGCATATCAACTTACTGCGTGCCGTCTATCGCCGTGACGCTTCCAGGCTCCCAGTTACACCACATGACGGCGGTTGATTGTGAGCCGTCGCTCTCGACAGTCGCTTTCTGGCGCCGTTGGACGCCGTTCGTTTGGTGTGGCGTCAACAAGGGCTGCTTGTGGCTTGTGGTTGGTGGCTTTTCGACGAGGGAATTGATGGACACCATGCTCCTACTACATGCTCCTACAGAATGTTTCCTAGATATTGATATCCTGGGTAGGGTAGATATTGATACCCGGAATAGGGATCTGTTTTTAGATGTTGGCTTGCTATATATTGTGAATGGTGTTATGATCATTTGGCATTGGTGTGTGGAACTATCAACCCTATTGCACACATATGAGAGGTGTGGAATATGTTTACTTTGGGTGTCTAGTACTTTCCATGAGTTTATTGTGAAAGTTTTTCATCCTTGTTTATTTGAATGTGGGGTTTTTCATTAACTTGTTCATAAAAAAAAATTCATGTTGGTATTTATCATTTGATATATGTGACCTCAAGAATATTGTCATCCATTCATCAAAACATTGTCATCCATCAAATTAAATAATTAACCCTTGAAGGGCGTTGAGGTTGAAAAGTGGTCTATAGATGACTTCATTGTTCATTGTAGGAATAAAGAATGCACATATTGGTTCAAAAATTGGAGCAAGTTTTGGTGACTACCTTGGTCATAGGGGCCCGTATCTTTTAAGGGTTAATGTCTAAATCCATCTACAAATTCTTTTTGCTTTAGAACATCTCTAGTCTCATCTCTAGTCAAGTTCAAAATCTGTTCTTCAAAATGAGCTTCTAATTTTCCAATGTTTTACAATTAGAACTTGAAATTTTTATCATTGGAAGCACATCCCAAAGTACATTGAATAAGTACAAGAAGTTCAAGTTTAGACATTGGACAATGAAAATAAACCAATTTCAAGTTAGCTAAAAGACAATAATTATAGAGGAGTTGGCAAATCATAGTTACCAAATCACATTTCACTCCAAATTGATCCAATCTATAATTGCTTTTAGAAAAGAAAAAAATTGATTTTTGATTTTTGATTTTATCAAAATAAATTGGTTAGAGGTTGAAAACAATTTTTTGTTGCATCAATTCATCTTCACAAACTAAAAGAAAATTATGTCCAAATCAACAATAAATCAACAAAAACTTATTGATTTGGGTACTACAATGACCATTTTTACAATTTTTTGTTGATTTGAGCCCAAATTAACACAATGGTTAACAAAAAATTTGAGCACAAGTTAACAAGAAGATTTAGCAAATTTTTGTTCATTTGAATAGTGCAATGACCAAATCAACAGATTTTTGTTGAATGTTTTTGGATTGTTTTAGGGTTGGTTTGGAGGTTTGGGGGGGTGGGGGTGGAGTTGCTTTTGGATTGTTTTTGTTTTTGTTTGGGGGTGTGTGGATTGTTTGGGGTTGTTTGGAGGTTGTTTGAGGATTATTTTTGGACTATTTTTGGATTTGTTTGAGGGTTGTTTTGGATTGTTTTAGAGTTGATTTGTGGTTGTTTTTGGATTGTTTTCAAATGGATTGTTTAGGGGTTGTTTGGAGGTTGTTTGGGGGTTATTTTTGGATTGTTTTGGGATTGTTTTGGGGTTGTTTTGGGGGATATTTTGGGGTTGTTTGGGGTTTGTTTTTGGATTGTTTTTGGATTGTTTTTGGATTGTTTTTGGATTGTTTTTGGATTGTTTTTGGATTGTTTTTGGATTGTTTGGGGGGATGTTTAGGGATTGTTTGGGGATTGTTTTTGGATTGTTTCGGGGTTGTTTCGAAACTATTTGGGAGTTGTTTTTGGATTGTTTGGGAGGATTGTTTGGGGTTGTTTGGAGGTTGTTTTGGGATTGTTTGGGGGGATGTTTGGGGGTTGTTTGGGGATTGTTTTTGGATTGTTTGGGGGTTGTTTTTGGATTGTTTAGGGGTTGTTTGGGGGTTGTTTGGGGATTGTTTGGGGGATTGTTTGGGGGTTGTTTTTGGATTGTTTAGGGGTTGTTTGGGGATTGTTTGGGGGATTGTTTGGGGGTTGTTTGGGAGTTGTTTTTGGATTGTTTTTAGATTGTTTGGGGTTGTTTTGGAATTGTTTGGAGGTTGTTTGGAGGTTGTTTGGAGGTTGTTTGGAGGTTGTTTGGGGGTTATTTTTGGATTTTATTTTATTTTTTATTTTTTTGGGATTATTTTTGGATTGTTTGGGGGTTGTTTGGGGGTTGTTTGGAGGTTGTTTTTGGATTGTTTAGAGGTTGTTTGGGGTTGTTTTTGGAGTTTTTTTGGAGTTTTGGGGGGTTGTTTTGGGGTTGTTTTGGAATTGTTTGGGGGTGTTTTTGGATTGTTTGGGGATTGTTTGAGGGTTGTTTGGAGGTTGTTTGGGGGTTGTTTTGGAATCTTTAAGAATTTTTCAAAAATTATGAATTTAGATTTTAAATTGTATTTTATTTTCAATTAGATTTTGAATTCGATTGAAGTTCTAATTAAATTTATATTGTAATTCAACTTTAATTCAAATAATTTGATTATATTAAAGTTTTCAATCTTATAATAATCAAATTTGAATAGTTTAAAATTTAAATTGAACTACTCAATAGAATTATTCAAATTTGAAGTATTAACCTCCATATTCTTTCATATGTTAAGGCCGATAATTGCTTTAAAATAGTAGTCTTCAAAGCAAGGTTGAAATCTTCATTTATGTTTATTTTTTCAACAAATTTAACTAGATGATATAGTTTGTACTTATTTTGACCTATTTCTCCCTTTTGAAATTGTAAAATACAAAACTTTACCATTTGCATCATCATGATGCTTGGATTTTTTTAAATAGTGTTTCATTCATCTCAAATGATTAGATTTCATTTTTCCAAAATTTTATCCAGAAATTAAGGTATATATCAGTTCTACGATTTGTAATTTTCCATCATATGCCGAAAAAATATGTTGAAGAATCTATATTAAAAATTGCAACAAAAAATATTTTATATTCATGCTTGAAGAAAATAATAAGTTGATAGAAATCGAGATTGATTTACAACATTCAATGAAAATAATTTTAATTATGAAACTAAAGATTCCCAAACCTAATGGTTGTAATGTACTAATGTACATGTTGTAATCAACAATTTGCATCCTTTTTTAAAATATTTAAAATTACATTCAATAAAGAATTTAGAAATTTACTTTAGTGTAGAAATTCCACAAATTGAACTTCTTCATGAGTTTCACCTCCCTAATCTATATAGAACAATTTGAAACTTTTCACAAGATTAATATTTTTTTAAATCAATTTCAAATTCCTATTTATTTGAAAAATACATTCAAATCTACTTGGCTTACATGTATACATACCTAGAAAATCTACACATCATACAATAACTTTCTCATGATGTAATCAAAAGTTATAAAAATTGTGAGTCCTTCAAACTATCCCTTCACCACATGTTGTGTACAAATTTTTAAGGAAATAAAAGGGAATTCAATTTCTAAATACATGACCAAACACATTAGCTATATTGTCAAAAAAGTCTACTTTGTTCTTTAGGGATCTAAATTTTAATTTTAATTTTTTTAACTCCTAAAGGACCATTGTCTCCTCAACGGACAAAATGGATTTTGGGTAGGTTCGTATGATCTCAATTTTTAGTGAAACTTTTTTAAGCTTTCTCATAAAATAGGAAAACTTATTAGCTTTGTGGGAGTATAAATTTTATTTCAATTGGTGCACGGGAGCAAAAGTTATGACATCTTAAACATAATTTTTAAGTCACCAAGTAGCAAAAAAATCTACATAAATTTAAAATTAATTTTTTAATTTTTTTCTTCTTAAAGATTATATTCTTGTCTACATGTAAAGCTTTGATTCATTCCATTTGGGTTAGTAATGTGAAAGTTACGAACAATCTTGTTTTTTGGGCAATTTGAGCATCTTCTTGAAGAAATAACTTATAGGATTCAATTTTGAATGTAATTTTTCACAATTTTTCAAAAAAAATTGTTTAACAAGGTTAAATTTTCTATTTAGAACAATCTCACCATTGACATTATTGTGTTTCAATCCCATTTTAGAGCTATCAACGATTTAGTTTTTCTTTCAATTTCTACGTAATAAATTTTTAAAGAATGAAAATCAAGCATTTTTTTTTTTTTTTAAATTAATACTTTCAACTCAATCCTTCAACACAATTTTTTTTTAATTCAAGGTCCATGGTGCAAAATTTTTCCACAAATGGCATTCAAAGTCATCTGAAATTGCAGGCTAGTGTTCAAAAAAAATTCTTTTTTCAACTTTGAATGCTAATATCTTCCAATCCGTACGGTCAAACTTCATAAAAAATTTACCACGTGATCCTCGACTAGTAAAGTACAAGATCCTACGGTTAGATTCTAAAAAAAGTATTTTGTTTTGTTTTTTTGGATGAATGCAGCAGAAATGGCAGTTTTGAGTAGGTTTTGACAGAAGAATGGCCCCCCTCATATGTGTCGTTGATATGCCCACCCAAGCTCTGCATGCCATTCTCCTCTACCTCTACACAAGTAAGCTTGTTTGTCTTGTTTAAGTCATAGTTTTAGTTTACTTCCAAATGAAAGAAGTGGAGATAAAACTAGATCTTCACTTATAGACTTGAATGGCTTTGAGTCTTTGGAGTGCTTAAAACTTGCGATATTATTGGTATAAAGTAGAGCACACTAAGACCATTATGGACTCACCATGTCTTCTAAATTGACCGATGTTACTAATAGAAACAAATCTACTCATTCTGTTGGTTCCATGTATTAGCAAGTCGTATAAGCATGATTTGGCTAAAATGTCTATGGTCACTAATACTTGATTTGAATGGGGTTGTCTACTGTCACTTTAGTGATCTACACCCCTTGGCTTTGGAATTGCATATATAATCCTTACATTGTGATAATATTGATCTCAATGGAGAGCTATGGAGAGATCACTTAAGGTAGGAGAGCCAAAATCTTAGTGAACTCCCAAGAATCACTCCTACATATTGGTTAAAAGTGATAGAATGTAAATAGTATCTTCTCCCTAAATATTCTAAGACATTAAGCTTGTTTGTTTTTGCAAAGGATCATGACACAAAAGTTATGAAGGAGCTCGGCATGGTGCTTTTAATTGTTGCTCATAAGTATGATATTCCCGACTTCAAGAGGGTGTGCGAAATGGTAGTTGCCAATGCAATTCATCATTCCAATGTGCTAGAGATTCTTCAACAAACTCGTCTATACGATGCAACGTTAGTGAAAAAGTTTTGTGCGGAATGCATTGCCGAAAAATTAAAGCATGTAGCTTATATTGAGGAATTTCAAAATCTCATACACCAAAACGATGACCCAAAAGCTATATTAGACACGATTCAAATTCTTGTTGGTCTTCAATAGCCTAGCTCTTGTTTTCCTCATCTCTCTGGAGCTTGATGAAGGGAAGGAGTAATTTACCTTGATGATTTTGTTGATCTTTCATTCTTGAATGTCTATGCTTTATTGTATTGGTCACTTCAATCTTACAAAACAAATAATTTTTTAGTATTTTTTAAAGGATGGCATGTAGTCAACATTTAATAGCTATTTTTACAATTTGAAAACAACTTGAGTTGTACTCAACACCCAATTGGACAAAATGATTCAAGGATTGGTTACATGGAGGACACACAAGACTAGAAAACTTGAATTAAAAATTGGCTTTACTTTTTGAAACTTATCAAGTTCTTCAAATTGGCAGTTAGTTTCTTAGATGCCAAAATGTAAGAGTCAAGCTTGCCAAGACAAACTTGAACTTTGCATGTGGTGTTGAAACAATGTTTTTCTCTCATTAATTGCTACAATCAAATTCTATCTTAACCGTGAAAGCACAAACCCTATTACCATGCGCTCAAACTCTTTTCCTTTACATGATCTAATTGAGTGAAATTTTGTCTTGCTTTGTTTTACAAATAAAACCATATGTTTTCTACAAGTCATAAAATGTTCAGATTATTTTGTAAAAAATATAAAATTACCATGAGTTTTTTTAGAAAGAAGAAGAAATTCCAAAATTCAATACAGAAGAATATAATAGAATAAACAAAAATTTCATATCATTTTATAAATAGAAATTCAGTAGACTATAATAATTGGTTCAATAGTTAAATTGCTCCAAAAAGAAATTCAATGTCAGGATTCTTTTTTAAGAGGAGTGGAAACTAGACTCAATTTAACTTCATTTCAATAGTTGAACTCAATTACCCAAAAGGTCATTTGCATGACTCAAAATTAGATTAAGAATAAAGTTGTAATAATTGCAAAAATACATTAAAACATTCATTTTCTTGGATTTGTGGCACATGCATTTAAATCAATTGAAAAAAATGCAAGTCACCTATGATGATGTTGTTTACTTGTCCTAAACATGAAGGAGCAAGGACAATAAAGCAGAAAATAAAATGAATTGAAAACATTGTATTGTATAATAACTTCCAATTGTCATCCAGAAACTAGATTTGGACTTTAGGCATTTTACAATTAAGTCTATTTAAATTTTTTTTTTTAAACTTGTGTGGCCTTTTATTACAACATTATTAATCAATATTGGAGGGGGCCTTTTGGCATTTACAAAAATGGAGGACCTCCTCCCGTATCATTGGCCCAAGTTGTGACAATTGCATTGTAATTTTAAACTTAAGATGCCCCCCTCCCCAAGTATCTTGAGATCTTGTATATCTTCTTTCCGAAGATCTTAAGAGGGGGCTGGGAAGGGGCTTGTGAGACACGATTATTATTATATGAGCTTAGAATCATGAGCACATGAGCATAGAAGTCTATACACTTATATTATAGGTGTCTATAATATAGAATCTTTCCATGATTATAGATTAATTACTTATAACATAGATACCTTTGTTACAAGTGTTTATGTTATAAGCACCTTCAATGGTTCTAGGATATCTACTTATACGTATATTCAAGGCTCATATGCTCGCATTTTAATGCTCGCATGCTAGCATAATTGGCCTGAGAGAGGCCAAGAATGTTCTTCTTTGCATAATAAAATAACCAAAAGTCCCATTTTACATACTAACAACATTAACTCCATAAGCTTACAAGGATCTATAATCTCCATTTTATAACATCATTTTGACACTAAATAAGAATGGTTTATTTTAGTTTAGGTTTCAAAGATGAAATTGCATGTTTTCTACAAGTCATACAATTTTCAAACTTTCATGTAAAGATTTGAAACTATTGTGAACTTTTGACAAAAAAACAAAAAAACAAAACTAATATCAAATCAAAATACACTTAAGAAATTGGAAATTTCCATCACTAGTGTATATTGCAATGTAGAACATCATGGTATAAAACAAATTTTTGTATCTTTTATACATAGAAATAATAATGAAATATGGTTCAATTGCAATTGTAATAAGATGCTCACTTTTTGTACATTTTCAAACTTTTCAAGTGGAATAGGAATAAAGCGGCTTAGAAAGAGTCATATTTTACTAGTTTTGATCAAAAGGAAAAATCATCACTAATGTCAAAATCAAGTTTTAAATCCCTAGCATTCAACCATCCATTAGGTGGATGATGAATGTTGTGAAAAGTGCACTTTATTCAATTAATATTCATTGAGGGAGCTTCAAGAAAATTCATGTAATACATCAACAGAAAGAAGAGAACTATTTATATGAATTATTAGTATATATATGCTGGAGAAGCTTCATTTATTTTTTTGAAATTTACTAAAGTAATCTTAGAACATTTAGGTCAAGCAATTAAGAAAAAAACCATAGTGATTAAATGTCCCATATTTAATCAAAAAATTATTAATAGGACTTAGACTTAATTCAATTAATATTCATCGTTAATTTCACAAGTCTATTAGTGTAGAAAACAAGAAAAATCTTGTTGTTGACAATGCCTATACACTATTTTAAAGATGAATAGTAGTATTTGGTGGAGTTTCATAATGACAATAAAAATGCAATTTTTTCATTCTCAAAGAATGTTTTTGTAGGACTACAAATTATTTACTTTCTACCCTCTCATGTTCCAAAATACACTACAAAGAACCTATTCTTGATGATGTTTCCAAGATTAAGTGGGAATGTTTAAATCTAGAAAGATGCTAATGGAGGACTAAGAGTGTCCTTAGATGGTCAATTTAAACATGCTTTGTGCATATTGAAGAATGGATGATTTTAATCTAAAATTTTTTGTACAATTTTATTGATGCTATATTCATATCATTGACTTAAATTCAAGACATTTTAGTTGCTTTTTGATTTTGTATAGATCATTCATCAAAAAAATGGCATACTATGAAGTATATTTCAACACTTTTAAGTTTTTTCCCCTATAATTTGATTCTAACATTCAAATGATTTCTTTTGCTATTGAGCAATATAGAAAAATGAAGCTTCTTGAATTTTGGTTTCTACTCTACTTGGAAAATTTGAAAATTCCTAAAAATAAGCATTTCATTGAAGTTTGAAGTTGAAGATTTATAACCATGCCATGTTTCTAAATATGGAACACTACAAAAAATTCTTTATACCAAAATGTCTTACACGCGGGAGGGACACTTAGCGCATTTAAAAAACTACATGCAAGATAAAATAGATAGGATATTATTAGTTTAAAATAAAATTTATAAAATATTTACAAATACATTAAGGAGCATTGAAAATAGCCAAATCCATTATAAGTAATGTAGGTAGCTTGCAAATCTGGGCCATTCAAAATTTGTACATGTAATTAAGGGGCTCAAGAATGGGATCCTATGTATTATCTTTAATATACCACGTTTTGTACAGTTGGATTACATGTATTTGGATGAAAAACTGGGCCAATCTAAAGGTTTCATTGGATGAAATCATGTTTGTTGAAGTAGGAGTTAGAGGTTTGATTCTGAATGTCATTGCTTGTGTTCTAGCAATCTTAATGTGGTTTGAGGTTTAGGTTTCCACGGTCTAAAGCTTTAGTATGCATTGTTGGATGAGGCCTTTTCATTTTTAGTTGTAGGATAAATTGATTTGGTTTAGGATTTTGGCGAATTTGTTTCTAACACAACTGGAAAATTACATCACCGTTGAAACAACATACTTTGAGGCCTTACCTAGACATGTAATGTCTTCTTTTAATTCCATTTCTATTAATAATTTATACTTGAATTCAACAACAAGATTACTCATGGCTTTTTGTTGGGTTGTGGAGTGGTTTAGGGTTTAGGAAATCATCGCAATTCAAATGAAGTTATTGACAATGGACGTTGATTTCATTGTTCTCTAGTTCTGCAACAATACAAAGGCATTGCACTAGTAGAAAAAACAAGAATTCTGACAGAATTTTGTTGATTTGGTTGCGTTGTCTTGGTCACTGTTTTGTTGATTTCAACAAAAATCTATTAATTTTTGCAAGACAACGTGACCAAATCAACAAAATTTTGTCAGAATTCCTACGTTTTCTATTAGTGTTGGTGGACAAAACATATGCTTCCCTAAAGGTTCATTTGGAAGATAAACAAGCATTGGAGTGACCATTTCAGTTTTGGGATAACGTGGAGCGCTACAAAATAATATAAAAAATGAAAGGCTTAAACAATATTGTTTCTAATGTTTATGTTTTACCTTTGTAGTGTGAGGATGAAGAACCTTTCAAACAATGTTGACTTGATGATGATGCTCTACGAAGTCTAGTATGAAAGTAACAAACAATAATGTTTATTTAGTCCTAGTACGTTGTTGCATATATTAGCAACAAGCCTTCCTTGGTTTCTTTAATGCAAATGTGGCCTTGCTATGCAAATCATGGGTCTTGAAAAATCCTATGCCGGATCGTTTGTGAACATGCCCTCTTGGTGATTTAGGTATATCTAAACTTATCGAAGTACACAAGTATTTACAAAAGAGTTATTTGTTTCTTGTGTTGGCAACTACATCCACAACCCTTCTATTTGGATGACCTCAGTTCTTTAATTTTGAGTTGAGTGAATTTATCATCACAAAATTCCAAAGTTTTGGCTTATCTTCTCCACATTTGGAAGTGGACATGTGTGATGTTTAGAGCATCATTTGTATCTTGTTTCTCATTCCAGGCATTTTTCAACTTTGCCCTGATTTAGTGGCAATAGTGTTAGTACTGTAAACCATGATGAGAATTTCTTGTACTTTGTGTCCACAAGCTTGTGTTTGTGAACACACACATACTATACATTTTTTCCAAGTACAATGAATGAATGTTGTTTGTAATGTCTATAGTTCTTATGCTTTAATTTCACTAGTAGAAAATCTGAAATTTCTGTTGTTTTAGTTGCATTGATTTGAGTCAGTTTTTTGCTGATTTTGATAGAAATTTGTTGACAAATTCTCTACTAGTGTTTGTTATGGCATGTTTGTTGTGTCATTTAACCCTTGCATGTTTGATTACATGATGCTTTCAAATTTTCTATCTAAACAATCTTAAGTTCAATTGAATAGGAAGAAAAATAGAATTCACATCTAACCATTGTTATTTCATATTATTGAGACATTTGGGAATTAACTTACAAATTTTTGAAGTTGAATCATAGTGGTCACAGAAATGTACATCTCTAGTACATTGAAAAAAATAAAATGTAACTCTCTGTCATGATCACACATTGCTAAAAAGCAAACCACAACAAATGCAAAATAATGAATTGAATTCTATGCATGTTTGTTTGTACTATTTTTTGTACTAATTTTTTAAACACTTTTACTTTTACCTTGCTTTTCAATTCAATTTTTTTCCTTATAAATAATATAACCTACCAAAATTTGCATTGACATGGAAAATATAAGAAATGATAGAGTGCCATAATATAGACCATTTTTTTGAATTAGTAATTATAAAGGCCCTTCTATTTCTACCTTGGAGGTAAATAGCCCCCTAAAAAATCATCCATTGATGCACATGATGCACAAAATCTACATAGAGTGTCCCCCCCAAAGTCTTACACTATGAAGTGGCATCACCTAAAAGAGAAATTTTCTGTTCTTCAACATCTAAAAAATGGCCTTAAATGAATACTTCCAAAATTCAAAACCATTAGGTGAGATTTGGAGCCTCTAGAAGACTATTTCAGGCTTGTTCACTTCATTGTTCCCCCCCAATTGAAGGATTGTCCGGTTATTAAAAAAAATATTGAAAAATTGAAAAAAAAAGTTGATTTTTTTTTGAGAAATGAGGTGGCAACCTCTTGGCCATGTAGGATTGTTGCAGTGTCACTTCAACAATCAAATTCCCTAATTATCACTGCATGATAACTCGCGGTCTTTCGAAGGCCCCAAATCTCACCTAATGTTTTGAAAAGCAACCAATGTAGTTCCTAAAACTAGATTTCATATTCAAAAGCGCTTCCACTACAAGAAAATGGGGGTATAAATGACTTGTCCACAATGACTCCACTGACAACAATGACTTCAAAGTGACTACAAAATGACTAATTTGCAGTCATTGTTGTCAATGGAGTCATTGTGGACAAGTCATTTATACCCCCATTTTCTTGTAGTGTTCCAAATTTTGAATGAAAAGACAGATGGATGACTTATGTGACTATTCAAATGGATGAAATTGTGGCAGTGAATTATGACCTTGTGTATTTGATATAATAAAAATAAATAGTAATCAAAAAAGAATTTTACATACACCAACTATTGATAGGGTGTATTTTATTCGTTGGAAGAAAAAATTATAATTGATTTGGATCTACTTTAGCTTGGATTTAATTCTTGAAACATCAATACATGTAAAATAGGATATTGGAAAATCTCTTAATTTAAAAAAAATAGATATAAATTAGTGTGAATAAAATTAGAGAAGAAAAAAAATTAATTTTAGGATGACTGTAATCCCTATTCCTTCTAATAGAGGAATGAAAAGGAATAAGTTTTTAACCATTTAATGCTTTAGATATTGTAGCTAAAAGCATTGGATTTCAAACACTTCTCTACCACGATTGATACCAACAAGACAAAATGAATTAAAGTAGAAATTGACTCTACAATTATATTCACAATTGGAGTGGGGTATTTCGAAAAAATTAAATAATCATTCAACTGTGGAATTGGAAGATTGATCATAGTGTGTACTTGAAGTGGATTATGCACATCCAAAAATGAGATTTTTGAAGATGTGTGCCTCTAGAGTTAAATAGAATTCTGGTTAAAATTCAAAATAAAAGTAAATAGATTCATTAGTTTTTGATATCATCACCTCTCTATTGCAACCATTATATCAAGAATGATAGTCTCACTCATAATTATTGTGAAGTTTATAAATGAGAGTGACTTTTTGAGTTAAATAGAATACTATAAGAAATTCACATTTTTTGTAACAAGCAAAAAAACATGGTGATACATTTTTCCTCATGTCAAACACGTGACTGTCAGTGTCCAACAAAATCCGTTTGAAATGACGTGGCAAAAACTTGTGAAAATTTGAGAAAATACACCATGTTTTTGTTGTAACCTCTAAAGAAATATAGTCAAAGAAAGAGCCAAAATGCGCTATGTGGGTGGACAGTGCCACATGGGATTTTTTTCACCCGGCCCAGAGATGATGTGGAAACTGATGTCACACCTGACATCACAGTGTGTGAGAAGATTAATACAATTTTGAGCAACGTCAACTTAAACGTCAATAAGAATTTTCATATTGTTTTTGGTAACATCAATTCAAATGTCTTTTTGAGACATTTTTGATTTGTAAACTTTGACATCCAAATATTTTGCAACATCAACTTTGACATACACCATACAAAATAGGCCATACATAATACATAATACACAATATATGGTATTTATGTCACATAACTTGAAAGCTAATTATTATGTGTAAATTGACATAAAAAGACATACTATTTATACAATCGGGGCATTAGAAGGCATGACAAACCATATGGGATATGTAAATTTTCAAAATTATACAAAGTTGTCAAAGTTGAAGTTGCCAAAAAGATTTGGACATCTCAGTTGACGTCTCAATTGATATTGCAAAAAATATCTGGACATCTTAGTTGATGTCTAAAAAAATACTATTCAAATTTTCAAATGGCGTCTAAGTGTGCTAATGTGGCATGCCACCTCATCTTTGTTGGATGCCATATCAATCAAATGCCATATTAGTTGGCACTTTAAATTTTTTTAAATTTTTTAAATTTTAAAAAATAACTTGTCTCGTGGCTGCCCTTCCCCTATGTTTTACATTTGGTCAAGGTTTTACCTCAACTTATAGTAATTTTCTCTAATTTATCCAAATTTAAACCAAAATACCTTGCCAACATGACATTTCTATATTTTCTTGGACATTGTACAAAACACAACTATATTTTTTAGTGTCTTTTAGAACATCACCGTCGCATAGGACATCAACTTGTTCCACTTGTAACATCCAAACGTTTTTTGAAACATCCAACTCAATTCTATCTCCTATAATTGCAATCCCATCTTTGTGCTCATGTTTTGAAAAATGTATGTGTTTGCTACTAACATCCAAAAAAATGTAGATTTCTTATAGTGGAATTGTGGTTCAATTATAAAAAATAAAAGTATAGTGACAAGCAAAGAGATTAAACAATGTTGCATTCTTTCATATCAAGAATAGACTCACGCATAATTATTGTGAAGTTTATAAGTGAAAGTGACTTAGCTATATACAATTGAGGACAAAATTTTATATGTTGAAAATTAAAAAGAGTTGGTACATTGATCAAGATTAGAACACATACATTGCTAAAACATGAACAACAAAACACAATTCAAACAAGCAAATCAAGATAACAAACTTTCAAATTGTGTTTGTAAGTATTCATTGTATCTTCAAACATTTTAATTATTTTTGTGTTTTGTTCACAAGTATTTTGATAGTTAGAGAACTCTAAATTGATTTTTTTCTTCCAATAATTGTATATTATGAATGGCATAATCTGAATTTAAGAACATAAATTTCAATTCTTCATACATATTATGTTATTTGCAGTTGGATACTATAATGATTACAATGTGGTTACTTGACCACGAAGGGGTTAATAC
This sequence comes from Rhytidiadelphus loreus, assembly GCA_947034895.1. Lineage (NCBI taxonomy): Eukaryota > Viridiplantae > Streptophyta > Bryopsida > Hypnales > Hylocomiaceae > Rhytidiadelphus > Rhytidiadelphus loreus. The sequence continues at coordinate 3,699,686 of OX344765.1, read as the reverse complement.
AATACAGAGATGAAATTAATCTCTTAACGCCATTGGAGCCAAAAAGTAGTCAATGGACAGTTCAATAGTCCATATGCTTTCATTAGCCAAATCCTCCTAACCTATTGACTTCTTTTGTCTAAGCATCCAATAAGCACAGTTTGTTTTGTTTTTTAAAACACAATAGCTTGTTATGGAAATCTAAGTGCACACAATGATGGCTAAATTGATTCTTCAAAGGATTACTTCAAGTACAACCTCACCTAAATATTTTTAATAATAAAAAAGAAACTTCAAAAAACAAAGTGATCACATTCTGGTCATTTAAGAAGTTATGGGTTGAATGATTAATTAATTATTGTTTGTTTCATGTTGTTTTTGAGTTTCATTCTAATTTTGTTCATATACATTGTATGTTTTCACACCAAACATTCATCCTAAAATCCTTCATTATCAAACAAAATGAAATTCCTAAAATTTATAAGTACTATAGCATGCCAAGAATTAAGTTAGATTTTCATTTATAATTCCTTGTAGGGTGCTTAAAATAAAAACCAAGTAACTTTTTTCTACTAAAAGGGTCCCTTAAAATCATAATTACTAGGTAAATAGCCTCCAAACAAATATTTGGTTGACACATGTGGTTACAAAACATAAAGAGAAGTGACCTCCCCAAGTCATTAGCACTCTACAAATATAAATTTCATTCATATGACATACAAAAATAAATAAATAATAAAATCCAAAAATCTTCTTTCAAGTTGACAAAAAACCCCTTATATAACATGAATCAATTTATTAATAAGGACTATGCTAAAATGCTCATTCCAATGCTCGAAGGTAATGTCAGCATATTTTTTATAATTTCAATATCCCTCAAGAAATCATAATAAGGTCTCTATACATTCATATAATAAATGTAATATTTATTGATATTTGTGATTTAATTTGTGAAATTATATCATGATCTTTCTTACAATCTTTGATACATGAGTTTGTTGATGGATGAATTAATTCATAATGAAATGTGTACTAGTGGACAAGCATAAATTGGCTAGAGATAGATATCTCTAGATTGTGAATTTGTGCATTAGAGTTAACCCCCAAACATCAAAGACTATGTTTTCACCAAAACTGCTCCAAAACTGTCATTTCTAGGATAAATATCAAATTTTAGAAAAAAAACATTTTTAGAAACATGTAACCATAGGATCTTGTAGTACATTGGTTTGAGAAGATGTGGAAAAAATTTCAGAAGTTTCCACCGTGTAGATTGCAAGATATTAATGTTTGAAGTGACAAAAATCCTTTTTTTGGCCCTGTGAAAATATGGGCAGCTGCACTTCACAAGGTCACATTTGTGTGAAAAAATGTTCAAAATGGTTGTTATTCTTTGGATTCCTTCTTCAAGGCAAGTTGGCTACATGCTAAAAAAATTTCAGATCATTTGAAATTGTACAACATATAGGAAAAAAATAGTAAGTAGAAAGAAGTAGAGAATGTTTTAAAATACTAAATTGTTAACAATTTATTTATGGAATTGAAAAATGTCAATTCCAATGGTTTTAAACAATAAACAACATACAACTTATTTTTTTATTTTTTTCCAAAAATATTTAAAACTGAGTTAAATAAAAGACTTCAAAGTTTATTTTAAAAATAGAGATTCCACAACTACCCACAAACCGAAACTAAAATTCCTCATAGCTTTCATCTCATTAATCAAAATGGAATAATTCAAAGCTTACCACATATATATAAATCTAGAGAATCGATTTCAAATTTTTATTTTTTTTAAAAGTGATTTTCAAAGAACTTTTCTTTTTAGCTCGAGCTGCCCTCTGAACACTGAAAATTACATATCATGCAATAACTTTTGAACCATGTAGTCAAAAGTTATGAAAATTGTTGGGCCCTAAAGTTACTCTTTGGGCACATGTTGTGTAGAAATTTCAAAGAAAAAAAATAAAAATTCCAGCTTCTAGATAAAGATAAGTGTATTGGAACTTAGAGTTAGACAACTCCAAGTGGAAGATGAAGATTTGGATAAGATATGAATTCATATTTAGAATACTTTTAAGTATAACTAAGACTTTTACTTTAGTGGATAGTTTTAGATAGCAAATACTAAAGGTAGAGAAGAAGTGCTAGTTTATCTTAAGGATTAATAGTCTTCTATTGATGATCTTTATTATATAAGATGAAGAAAACCTTCTTTGAAGATTCATCTTTTTATGGTTAGGTGGTTTGAGTTCCTTGTTGTTAATAATTTTATTAACTATTTTCTTGCAAATTTTGTCTCTCCAGCTAGGCATTCCATGTCACATACTGTTTCAATTGCATTAGTGACTGATTTGATCCTCGATCATTTCCCTACGCTAACCTTTGGCTAATTGATCATGAATGACCCTAATACCATATGCCCATCGAGAGATGGAGTTGTCCCAAGAGCTTCATATGTCCTTGATCCACGACCTTTACGAGATAGTCCCAATCATGATCTTCGGTTACAACTTTATAATATTTGCTATCGAGGGAGGAGGTTTATTATCTTTATGTCTATTTTACTCGGAGATGATCAAGTTCTTGATGAAGGTATGACTAGAAACAAAAGAGGTGTATGGAGTGGCACAAATCATGACACTATGCAACTACATAGTGGAGAGCTTCCTAAACCAATGACTACACTTTGGCTTCCTAAGAATTTGAAGAGTAGAGGCACAACTCTTGGCTATAAGACTGGTGAAGACTTCTTAAAAGTAAGCATTCAAGAGATGAAGTCAAGTGTGTTTGGATCTCATATTTGCACTAAGCTAAAATGAATGATGGATTGATTTGATTTCATACATTTGTGATCTTCTATTTTTTGTGTGTGTAATTTATACAATATCATTTGTTAATTATTTATTCAAAATCTAATTCCTTAAATTATATGCATTGTTGCATTCTAACAATGACTTTCAAAAAGTTATCAAAATTGAGAAGTGAAGTGTGTTTAGAACACATATTTGCTAAAGTGAATGATATTTATTTGATCACATTCATGATCTATGATCTTTGGTTATATTGAGTATTGGAAGATAGCTCCACAGTTAGACTATTATGCAGAATCTCATCTTTCGATTTAAATGCAATTTGTGCAGCATATGAAAATGGTTTTCCAAGAGGTGATGAAATTTGGTGCAAGGGCAACAAATGTAGCAAAGGTGTTTGCTAGGATGGAATTTCATCTTGTTAGGCCTTTGCTCTTGCACCTTGAAGATTTCCAGTTGACCTTACAAGGAATTGTCAAAGATATAGAAACTAAACTTCCAATCATTGACCCACTCTTGCCAAACAGTGAACTGAACGATAAATTTGTTTTTGGAGCCTCATATATCCTTGAACCACAACCTCCAAGAGTTAATTCTGATCATGATGGTGATCTTTTGTTACAACTTCGTGCTAAGCTTCACCAGTTGGAGCAATTTTTTATTTTTTTATCGATTTTACTAGGAGAAGATCAACCTCTTGATGAAGACGCAATTGTAGATGACAATGGAGGTGCCTTGAGTGGCATAGGTCATTACTCTCTGCAACCACATGGTGGAGAGCTTGTTGTTCCTACAACAACATTTTGGCTTTGTGAGTATTTGAAGAAGAGAGATGCAATTCTTGACTACAACGGCAACCATTGTTGGGATGTAAGTATTTAAAAACCGAATAATAGTTATTGGATTATACTCACCTATGATCCTTGGTTCTTTGTACATGTACTTTACTAAATATCAATAGTTAGTTACTTACACAAAGTTTGATTTTTTAATTGAATGCAACTCTTGCAGCAATTGAAAGGGCCGTTCAAAGAGGTGATGAAATATGGTGCAAGGGCGACAGATGTAGCAAAGACTTTTGCCAGGATGGAAATTCATGATGTCGAGTATTTGCTTCTACACCTTGAAGATCTGCAGTTGATGTTACAACAATGCAACTCCATTGCTAAGGACAAGGATACTAGAGAACTAATCAAAATGTTCATGCCAAACATAGAATTTGACTTACCTCTTGATGCGCTCCATAATGAGTTCTTGCCTAATATTGACCCAATGGATGACGATTATATTAAATTAATAGTACTCCACTATTTTGGTAAATTTGAGAACAAGCAAGCATAAAATGTGATTCTATATATCTGTCATAGGTTACATGGCATTGCATCTATAGATGTCCGTCATTATTGTTGTGTCATTACTTAAATCTCCCTATCTTAGTGACATTGACAGTAAACCCTTGACTATATAAGGTAGTATGTTGTTAAATGGCACCTGACCTTAAAGCGCCATCTAGAAGGTTTGTACATTTCGAATTTCAGTTATGTACCTATTTGGATGGAGCACTTTCAGAAACAAACTTTGACCCTTAATAACTTTTGCATACAATATCCAAATGTGGCGTTCTTTGGTGCGTTGGAACCTCCTTTCACTTGCCAACATGAATATGTGAAAATTTGACTAGTTTCATAATAGCAACTAGGCTCAGTAGTAAAAAGTGACGTTTTTGGGTGTAACCCACCTTACAGTTGATATTGACAGTAAATCATAATACACTCTATCACGGACCTGAATCTTTCATTGCTCAAGCGAAACTGATATTGAATTCAAAGCTCATTACGTTACCAGTCAGGCCTGAAGGCAATTGATTCAGCACCCACAAAATTTGTATGCTCCTAGTCTTTTGTAATTGAAATCTGTAAACATCAAAAACGGGAGATAGCGAATTGAATTGCGGGGCGAATTGCGACTACTACCACCAAAATGCGAAAACGGACCCAAAAGCTTGCACAAACGAGTACACATTGGTTTTGGAGAATGAATCCCACTTCAATTAGATCAGAGCTTGAGTTAGTTTTACGCCATCCATCCACCAATAAAGCCCTTAGAAGTTCTGCATATGGAATCCAAAAAGAAAACATTCTTTGGTGCGCTGGAATTCTCATTGCTAACAAGAATTCATATTAAAAAAAATCGACTATTCCAATTTCTTCCAACATCAAGAAGCAGCTGACCACCATTCGATCACATCCACAACAATAAGCAATAACTAAACATTGTGGGAAAAAAAACTCACGCAATCACGCCAAACCACCTAGTTTACTATCAGGAAAATCTCTCTTTGACGATACTCCAACAAGGTGGATTCGAAACCCAATCAATCAACTCAGCGTCAGCGTTCACCAGAGTCCTGTTGCTACTGAAAAGTAGAAGTTTCTCAGAACTACAAAAGTATGAACGAAGAAGCGCATACCATGAGAAATGAAGCTTTGGCTCAACAGATAGAAAGCTTACCGACAAGGCTGTTGCACATGGCAATTTAGGGTTTACTTTTGAGGCCGCAGAGGAGTGTGGGTGCGCACAAACCGATTGCTGCACACGTCAAGCAGGGCCTTTCACATGGTCCATACCTCCGTTCTGTCTACGTGTGTTCTCCAATCGATTCACGTTGGTTGGCTCCTTGGAAACAGGATTTGTGCTCTTTGAGATTAAATGACTTGTCATTACAGGTCTAGCATCAGTGATTGCCCCTTCCTATTCAACCAAGCGCTGAAGGCTAAGTCTGTGATCCTGGTTTCATTTGGGTTTTTGATTTGTTGTTCAACTATGACTGTTTACCATGTCTTCGCTGCGTTGTATAGCTGCTGCGTTTGCGTTGTATAGTAATTCTAGCTCGATCATACGGTCTCCCGTCCATCCTTCTGTCTTCAAATTTCTCAAGCCTACTGAATCTGCTTCGCTCTACAAATCTCAAATCACCTATTAATTTCGAACTTTCTCGTCTCGTCTTTAGTTCTTGGCAAAAGCCAACTCAACCAATTCCGCTTGCAATGCACCTCAATTTCGAGCAAAGCAAGGTCAGCATCAAACCGAAAAGAGAGAAAATTGTGGTCGAAGTATATATCATGGCTGCAAAATTGGATCAAACTCCTACGGACTACATATCTCTATCAGTGCAAATGTAGGTGGAGGGAGACTATGGGACTCAAGTTAATTTAACCCTTTAAGCGGCCGCGGCGTTGTTTAAGGGTTAACCCTGGAGTGCTCCGAAGTTCAAAATTTACAGATTGGCATATCTCATAGTAGCCGCTTTGTCTTTTTCATTCATCAATTTTTTTTTTATGATTTGTCAATAAGTATTGCATGTTTTAATGTAAGTTTTAGTGATTTCAACAAGGATGGTATTATTGGTAGTCAGCCTGTTGTAATAACACTAAATTGCACCAATTCTAAAATAATGGAAATTTACAAGATACACTGGTTTGAAAAGTTTGCACTATTTCAAATAAAATCAATACAATGTGATCTATACCATTTTGTATTGGTGTGATTGCCATTCAACTTTCATCCATGATCGTCCCAAACTTCATCCAAAAACTCACACCAATTAGATCACTTCCATCCAAAATTCATCCAAATTCAAGTAATTAGTATGAGAGATCTTACACTATTGAAACTCTTGCACTAATTGAAATAGCAACATCAATATGTATAATGAGGTACTAAATGAGGTACTAAATGAGGTACTAAATGTACAATTTATTGTTGGTGTTGTGTGTGTGTACGAAGGGGTAAGAGGACTGCTAATATTTAAAACCCATTATTGAAGAGGGTTAGTAGGAAACTTCGGGAGCTTATCACTGAAAAATTGACATCTAAGAAAATTCTTATTTAATTTTGCACTAATCTCAATTACATCCTATTTGTAAGGTTGTGAACAAGACACCACCGTTCAATTTTTTGCTTTGTAGCACAATTTTCGTCAAACACATCAAGCTGAAATATTTCTTTCGTAGTAATTGACACTTGTTGAAGAGTTCATTTAAAAATTTGATTTGTTTGATATCAATGAAGGCAAAGGACGGAGACCTACAGCCTCATATTTTTTCCGATACCATTTTTCAAGGTTTACCACCTGCATTAGTATTTGAAGATGTGGGGAGGTGAAAAAATTTATAAAAAAAAGGAACAGGTCCGCATTCAAACCTCTGATTGTGCTGATTCTTTTTGCAAGTCAAACTTTGAGCCTTCAATTCAAAGATCCTACAGTTACATTTCAATTTTCTGAGCTTGAATTCCACTTAGATCTTGTTTTCTAAAATGTAAAAGATGCGCACCTGGAACACCAAAACACGGTTTGGGCATTTCGGGGTTAAAACCTCATGAATTAAACAGAACTCTCAATCATCGTTCACATTACAGTAATGGCATTATCTCAAGCCTGAACACTGATAACATATCATGTTTTGATCCAAGTGCCAAGTGGATTCCTCAACAAAACGTGTCAGGTATTGAGGTAGTAATCAGGATTGCATCCATAACAGGTCCACTGTTTCTGAAAGAAACGTCACCATAACTAAGTTTCTATTACAGAAACCCTAGATCATATCAATGTGAAAGAATGTGCACGCACATAAATTAGATTGCATCAGGAAGCATTTAACAGAACTCTCATTCATTTACACTAAACCAGCTAACAATTCAGTTGCCAGGCTCCCCAGAGCCTCTCTGCATAAGGCTGGCAAATCTCAAGTGTCGGCATCCAAAGCGTTGAGATCGCAACAAGGACAAAACTGTCAGCAAGACGCTGCAACAGATAGAACGGGTTCTAAGCGATGGCATATAAATTTGAGTCCTATCGCCGCTTTGTAACTACCGGTACCCAGAATTAAAAGGACCACAATAGAGTTCTTTATGAGAAGCCTACAATAGGATGGTCACAGTAAAAAAACGGATTGTTCCTCACCGGTGCTTGGATTGGTCTCTATTTCTCGCGTCTTCTTCATTCGCTTGACGTAGTCGTTTAAAAATTTAGCCTACTCAAAGCGGTCGCTGTAGTAGGTAGCTCATGGATGCCCACTCCAAAATGAATAAAACTGGAGGAAAAAGCCTACTGTTGGTTAATTCCACAAATATGATCTAGACTTCATCCTGCTCAGGTGCTTCTGGTAATGTCGCAACTTGGCCTTCTACAGTTTACCACCTTCTCACCAGCGACGTCAGAAGCTGCAGTCAAAAAGATAGACCTCCATCGTGAGTTTTAAACCAGATAAGTTTAAGATTTAGGGACCTGTCTCCTATACTAACAGCAACTCAACTATCCATACACTCGGTTGACCATCAATTAGCAAGTAGTGTAAGCATGGTTTGATTGATTACGGTCTATGGCTACAGATCTTTGAATGGAAATGGAGTCGTCTACTATCTCATCAATAGTGATCCACAACCTCCCACTTTGAAATTGCATAAGAAATTCATAAACAATTGATGCAAACAGTACCCTCTACCATAGCTATCCAGGGATGTATAGCTTCCAAGATCCTATTAGTGTTGAGCAATTTTGAAAAGGAGGACCGATATCTCTAAGTGGAGAATTTGTAGCATGTTTATCAAATCCCAAAAAGTGAAGAACTGACTCTAGACAGACTGGTAAACATACCTCAAGGAACTCAAAGACACCTCCTGAGCGATTGGCTGGTCTTTTCTCGACAGCGTTTCCGCCATTTGCAAAGACGTACACAAATGCCACTCGCCAACCAACCATGAGAAATAACAAGCTCCCCAAGGAAACCAGAATAAAAGCTTGTGCTGGGATATGAGATGTCACAATGCTTCTGATAACGAGGCCAAGCTGTCAACATGCGCACCAAAGTTATTGAGCACTTGTGATCAGCAAAGAGAGGTCATCTACTAAAAACTGATAGCAGGTGAAATATTCTACAAACATAGCATCAAACTCAGTTTCATACTACTTAAGGAAAAGTTAACAAACGACTTCATTTTTTTTTCTCAAATGTACATAACTAATTTCCAATTGTTAGCAGTTAGATTCTAGGTTTCAAAAACTTACAGGAACTCCCACAGCCCAGGACTTGAGAGCGGAAGTGGCAGCTCTAGATACACCATTCATCCCTTGTCCGTCAGGACCATAACCTCCCAGGAAAAAGGACCCCAAAAGCCATCCTGAAAAAAAAAGGGTGATATCAACATTTTGCAGATACAGACCACAGATCAATCCTGAACTATGTCCAAAGGCACATAATGTTCAAATATTCTCAAGGCTTTTCAACTGACCTGCTATGAAAGGATCAGCTGTCCTTAAAGCATCCCAATTCAAAGTTGTCAGTCCGTGGCTAGCTCGACCGATGACAGCGAAGGTAACAAGCGCCACCAAATCACCCGCAGCTAGTACTCCCACACGCCTGCGTCCACAATCGCAAGGTTAACGCGCACTACTGAATAGCTTTGAGATACTGAAAGTGAGCATAACAGGGTTCCGGGTTACTTCATTTATGATAAAACCGCCAGACAATTTATCGTTTCACATATTGACAAGTAAGAGAAACTCCCAAGCAGGTGATAAAAAAACAATAACATCGACAACGCACCCCCAGGAAAAGCTCGAGGATGCAGCTTCCCGATCAACCCTACCGACACCTTCCAGAGAGACGCGCTCATCTTCTACCAACACGGTCTCCATCGATCGCGTGTCTTCGGAGTCACCGACTGTGGGGCTTGCGGGAGTCGGCACGGTCTTCTTGCGCCTCAGTACAGGTCGGTTGACACTCGCCTTGTACTCCGAGGCGGAGGATTCGCCTTCTAACCCTGCCCTTGCTCTTCCACGCGGGTGGACGCGTAAGGAAGTGCATGCTGAGAAGCCTTTGGAATTCACCCGGGAGGAGTCGAAGGAAGAGAAGGCAAGCGTGGATTTGAGGCTGTACGTGGGGGCATGCGCAGGGGCAGTCGCCATGGTCGCTGCACCTCCGTGCAAATCTCAGACCTAAAAATACAATCCCAACCAAGACTGGAATCAATCAACCGCAGCCTTCAATCCTTATTGAATGCGCCGTGAAGTAGACTGCTGATGGAGATTGGAGTAATCAATCAAAACATTCAACCCCAACACTTGTTTGAGGGTTCCAACTTTGGCGTTTATGCGGTCTACTCACAGAGATTGAAGAGGAGGTGAAAAGAATGTCTTTCAATTCAGACCAACCCAAACGAGAAGGGTAACACAAGTAACAGCCGACACTTCATCTATCATACACAAGACTGTCATCTCTTCATTACCATTCCCTGTCGAAGACGTAGCATTCACTAAAGCCTGAAACCCCCTAATCAAGCAAGCAAGCAGCAGACTACAACGCCCCAATTGTGGAACCGTAACCCTAGAATTCAGACTTCGCTTCGGATTTCGTCGCTGGTGCTCCAACCATAGAATCTCTTATTACAACAGACTAACTGGGAATGCGAAACAAGTTTCTAAACCCTCGAACGGCTTCGAATTCTACCAACCAAGACCATCGTCATCAGAAATTCACCTCAATGGCCACAACCCTTAAGCTCCACACGCGCAGACCTTGAAGCACCGACTTGAGACGATTGCATTTGAATTTTGAACTCCGAGAGTCCCAAGTAGCACTAAAGTTGAAGAACAAAACTGCAAATGAACGCGAGTGATGTCGAAGACTTGGCGAATCGCTTCTGCTGTGTGGGTTTGTGATCAAACAAGCGAATTGCCAGCGAAACCTTCGCCATATTGCAGTTGTGGTGGAGATTCCAGGGCCGCGGTGATAGGGGCTCCTTCGGCGCGGCAGTCCACCACCGTAGAAACGGTAACCAATCAAGACTCACAGAGTCAATTCTCCTGTCACCGTGCTGACACTGACACTGAATTCTGGATAGTGGCAATTGGATTGGATTTTGAATTTTTGAATTTTTGAATTTTAGGATTTTAGGGTTTTAGGATGTTAGGTGTGTTTTTAGCACAAGTTTAGACAAATTTCATTGATGGCAAGAAAAAAACGTCATGGGTATTTCAAACCGCACATATACATCACAAAAAAAAAATTCTATGCAATGTTTTTTCCAAAACTTGTGTTTGGAATGGGTTTGTTTATTTTATTCAAAAGGTGTGTAAACTATGGTGATGTATTAAGTAGGTGAATTTTTTTATATTGGGGGGATTGTTTTTTGTTAAGCCTTCTAAAGGAGTAGCACCTAAAATTGTCTAAATAAGGGTTTGAACATAGTTCTTTGTATTGAATTGTAAAAGTTTGTATTGGGTCTTATTGGCAATCAAGGGGAGTCTAAATTCTCTTAGATACATTTGATGGACACTACATGAATCAACTATGAATTCTCCAATTGCAAAAGTCTTGGTTAAATTTCATTGCAACAAAAATCTTAAAATTTGACAATGACAATTGATTGAAGGATTAGTGATACAATCATAATTATTGCCACATTCATGTAGTGAAGTAGCCTCATCAGTGCAATGTATTTACATTATATGAGATACAATCCATATACCAGTATTGATTGATTTGTCCTATTTATGTGCATTACAAAATGAAATTGCATATGGTAATCACTTCTTAGAAGGAAGAACATTTTTACCAATGATATTTGTGATGATTCCTCTACATTAACATTGATTTACACCCAATGGGTAAAATCATTTGTCCATTCTTCCTTTATAAAAAGTAATAACCATATGGAATTTTATTTTGTAGCATGCACTAATAGGACAAATCAAAGGGGGGTGGAGGTACTTGTTTCCAACCTGGAGCTTAAACCAATCTTGAAAATAAATGTACATCAAAATTTTCAAATGTATCACTAGTAAACCATTAATAAGGTAGTTTGCTTTTAAAGCAACTTTTTAAGAGTTGATTGCCTTCGGAAGAAGCTAAACTCCTTGAAATAATTTTTAGTAAATTTTTCTAGGAAGAAAAATGGAATTGACATCTCACTCAAGTCATTATATATTTTTTGGACCTTTGTGAAATTTGTTACAAATGTTTGAAGTTGAAAATGACCACCTCATAAATGTACACTATTGATATAGTGAAGAAATAAAAATGTATGGTTCTCTATTACTGGTCACTTTCAAAGCACATTTGCTTTTAGAGCACACTACCTTATTAGATGGGATGTTCCAATAAACAAATTGCAATGTTACAAGTTACACATTGTAATAGAATTTAGACGTCATCTGTTCTAAAAAAAAGACCATGCTCTACAAGCAATCATAACACAGAGGTACATTTTGCTTTCTTCGATGTACCATCTATGTACATTTCAAGAAGTAGTCACTTTCAGTGAATACTACATTTCAACTTCAAAAATTAGTAACTAATTCCACAAAAGTCCAAAAAATATGAAATGACTTGAATTAGATGTCAATTCCATCTTTCTTCCTATGAAAATTTACTGAAAATTGTTTCAAGAAGTTTAACTTCCCCCCAAAGGCAATCAAGTCTTAAATAGTCACTTTAAAAACAGCCTACCAAATAGTTTTTATGGAAGTTTTGAACATATCAAGGGATGAATGATTTTAGTGTCATATGTGATTCCAACTTCAATAACTACACATTCGCATCCAAATAGGAGCACCTTACCCATTAATCTAGCCTTTTCCAAGAAACCACAAATTTATTTTGATATAGAGGGAGTATTCTATCACTTTTGTTTTCCAAGAAACCACAAATTTATTTTGATATAGAGGGAGTATTCTATCACTTTTGTTTCACAAATCATTTGTCATGATAGCCTTCTCTTGTGTATGGAAAATTAAAAATGTGGTCACTTTACTACAGAACTGAAAACTCCATCGCCAGCTGTATTTTAGAAAAACTTCACCACGTGGCAAAAATTTCACGTATCAGAAATTGAATTTGAGAGTGCTGGTCCAGTCCATTGAAGCCAGAAAGAGCCAATGCATCCTTCTGGATCCAAGGCCTAAATCGTGGAATATATTGAGAACCTCCCAAAATGCACATTCTGCAAATAAATAAATAATCTATACATTCTACAATTCGTGGTAATCTAGACAGACAGGTTTTAATTACTTCTTCTGAACATAGCTCTGAAGATACTGATCAGCTAGCTTCTTGACTTTACTTCCCTCCACAATCAAAAAATCTGCTGACGTTGCATCTCCATGATGCTGCATGACCTTGGAAGCTGTTTTGGAAACTGCGTACCGGAATTGGTCAGACTTGATTACCCCACTTTTGTACAAAGGTTTTAGATGTTCTTTCACGTATGCCTCCACCTGCACATCATCACAAATTGTTAACAACAAGCATTACACCTTCGACTGGACAGATGCACTGATTCTCGAAATTATAAAAAGACCTGCAAACCTTGGTGTACTGTATCCGTTGACATGTTTTCTACGGGCGTTGACCCTGGCTAAAATGAATTATTTAGGAAGCTTCAAGGAAGGCAGCAAAATGAACCAATAGAAAGCAAAAATCAAAACCTGTATTTATTTAGAGAAGGAAATATGTTCCTAAGGTTCCCATAATACCGTAATCAACTATAAGCTTTCAAAGTGAATTTTTTAGTTTGGGCTCCGAAAGATTAACTTAGACTTGAAAAGAACGATCCATCCATAGCAATGGAACCTGAAACGAAAAACACTTGCCTGTTTCTGAACTGCAGTTGATGCCTCAGATTCCTTCCCACCAGGATTGGATCCATTAGCTTTTCTATTTGGAATACTAGCAGCACTGGAAGGTTCAGCAACCTGTCCAAGTCGAGCTTCATTTGTAGAAGAAGGCTCGTGAAACGAACCACCAAAAATATGTTCCTCCCCGAACTGTGAAATAAACGATGAGCTCATCTTCAGAACGTCTTTCCTCATTTTATCAATGCGGCTGTCCAAGTCCGGAAACTTGCCGGTGTTCATCCAATCATCGCCATCAGACTCGCCACTTGATCGAACGGGAGCACCTCCAGGCTTAGACTCCAACTCAACCTTGTTCATTTTCAGTGCACCTGATTTATCTTCACCAGGAACCACAGGGAGTCCATTTCCTGTTTTGGCAAGCGTACTCGTTTCATTCGTCTTTGGGCCATTACTGAATTTTGTGGTGGAGTCTACAAGCACATCCAAACTCTTTCCTTCTTGACTTGAGGGCGAAATAACTGGAACTGCACCTTCTTTTCTCGTGCTCGACCCTTCAGGATTCTTTTCATTGTTCGCAGGCACTTGGGGAGGGTTATTTCTTTTAGAAAGAACAACCTTCATCTTGTTTCTAGGAGATGCTGGCTGCGCTGAGGAGGCGATATTTCCTTCACCAGATTTCACCTCCAAGTCCAAATCCGTCTCATTGAAGACGACAGAGGACACAGGTTGGGATATATCCAGAACATTTTCAACGTCTCCGACCTGAGAATATGAAGCGTTGTTACTGTCTGGAAAATTGGAAAGAGAGTTCTCTGCAGGGTCAGTGCTCCCTGTGAGCATTCTTGATGTTACTTCCTGTAAGTCTTCTAGAGCTTGGTTATTTGGACGCGTTTCAGTATTAGCGTTCTGGTTTTCACAAGGGCTTGCAGGAGGAGAATCAGAAATAAGACCAGTGGCTAGCAAAGCCTCTGTTACAGCAGCCGCTCCGTCTGGTTGACCAGGTTCCGGAATGGAGACTTGAAGCCTAACTTCGTCTTGTTGAGACAAGGCCCTAACACACAGATTCACATACACCCCTTTGCTGTTGGAACTCTCATAAATTTCCAGCTCCTTGGCCACCCCTGATGCAATCACAGACTTCAACTTGTAACCCCCTTGGAGATTTGTCAATTTCGCCTTGCGCAAATAGTGCTCAAGAATTCGATTCAGTTGGCCCTGAAACACCATAAGTGAAAGCCAGTAAGAAATTAACAAGAAGCCATACACACCATTTCATCAGTGTAGATCGCTTGTAACAGAAAACCGTGAAGAATCAATCGTTTCAAAGCTCCGTCAGCGTCATTACCTGTCGAACTGCTGTGGGGACTCTGCTCCTACGATCAGGTGGTAGTGTGGGCTTCATTACCTCTGGAACCTGTCCCTGTTGTTCAGAAGATAGCTAAGCATGAGCCAAAACTTGAAGGGGTGCCAATTATTACCAGGACGCATCTCTACCATGAACACCAATTTCAAGTTTCACGGACCTCGCAATGAAGCACAATGCCACTTCAGACGCCAGACAAAGTAGAAACGCTATTTGAAGGAACTAAGAGAATCAGCTACTGCAAATTCTCCGCCAATTCGCGTTTCCAGCAATTAAAGCAAGAAATAGTATTATGTCAGCGACACTTGTACCAGAAGGGAGGACTCCTTTTTAGTCCTGCCTTGACATTTTGCTGATGATGAAGTCACGGCATCTCCAGACCTCCTTGCCAATAGCTCAAGTGCCCATTGACGTTTATCCTTCTTCTCCTCAGGCTCTGGAGGGCCTGATGCCTTTGAGGCGTCAACATGTTTATGGTTTCCTGGCAAACCTGACCCTCTTATTGTGCCTTTGGTAGTCTTTTCTGAAGTGTCACAAGATGGTACTCTCAACCCCTGTGGAGATGGAATGACTGCCCCGTTGCTTGAAGCGCCACCAGCTCTATTAGACTTTGTTTCTGTGGGTTTTCGACCCATACTTGCTTGGGACTTCAAACTCTTGGATTCAGATGTCGCTGCAATTCAGTCAGAGAAAAATCATACATTTAAACCTCTCCGAACAAATTCCCAACAATATTTGCGGCAAACCTCTAATCGGGTTGCGGAGGCAACGTCAAAGAACAATGTTTGTAAATAATGAGGCTGTCAAATGTAGACACATCTTCTCCGTCCTGTCTTTGAATGATACCCATAGCTATTTCTTTGAACACGGATAAAGATTTTAAAAAGTAACAGAAATTACCTTTTTCACACTTAGGCTTGCCCTCTTCTTTGACATCGCCTAACAATGATATCAAAGGCTTAATATCATTATCTCGAGGAAATAGAGAAGTATCTGCAACATAAAGTCTACTTAAAATGGAGTCGCCCTCGGCATCGATATTCTTCAATTTCTGCAGAACTACATCCTCCTCCTTAATCACTTCCTCCTTAACCCGCACACCAGATCGACCTTCCACAACATCTGAAGCCACTTGCTTGGCCTTCTTAATACGGGCTGACTGTTCTTTCCAAAATGAAATGTCCCAATCCCTATCCCAGGTCTTCCGAGACACTCCTCCCGCATACAATTTCTTGGTCAGGCTCTCGCGAACTCCACCTGCCTTACCACGAGGCGCTTTATCCAGCATTTTGTCCAGCCAGGGGTTCCGTCGTCGTTTCAAACCCTGAGATTTTACGCCCTGGTTTTGCTCCTGGTTGCGTACCATGGCAGCCTACACCACAACATCTGGATGTGAGTAGGGTATATGATGATAAAAAAAAATGAATGTCTTAAATCGGTGTCAATTGAAGGTAAAAGAAGACTTGAATATCTTTCCAGTGACATTAAATACACTAAAACCGCATAATTTTCTACATGGATCTTCCTAAACTGAAGAAATACCCCCCTAAACTGTATTTTTTGCAATCTAAATAGTTAGAAGGGCACTCTAAATCAACCTTGACATGCCCCTATTCCTTCACACTTGCTACTACTTTCAACCATATTTGATTGTGAAAACGGTTTATAATACCATTAAAAATACAGAAAACACAAATTCGGAGACGGTATACAAAAATCGCAATTTCCACAATTTGTGGGGCATAAAACTTGCAAAAAATATATAGATACGAAATGAATTGTTTGTGATCTACAATAAAGTCCTCTACGAGGTTCAATTGACCAAACAATTATTATGCATAAAAGTTCCATGAAGAAAAATTGGGGATTCAAGTGAGCAACTCGAAAAAATATATAAAGAGTTAGGCATCACCTTGAATGCTGAAAAAAATCTTTCATCCGAAACTGCCACTTTGCCATGGTCCTCAGTTGCCCCGTAGCCTGCGGCAGCCCTCATTTGCTGGCGGATATCCTCAACAATCTGTGCAGCCCTACCATCTGATTCTCGACGCATAACCACCCTAGTTCGCACCCCACCCGCTGAATTGCTCCCAATGCCTCCAGTGTGCTCATCCTTGACTACTCCAGTACCTTCTGTGAGCTCATCCTTGACGATGTGCACCAGGTCTTCCACAGGCACGTCTTCTGTGAAGGAAATCTCTTCATCAACTTGTTCTTTCACAGAAGGTAATGTCTCATTCACTCTGGAGTTCTTCGGTGAATGAGCATCAGTTTTCTCCACCGGTGGAGCACTCGCAGATTCTTTCCCTGTATCTATTTTCTTCACAGCATGGCGCGCTATTTTCCGAGGAGGCTCTGGCAGGTCTTCCGCTAGAATAATATCTCTGCATGGGAAACTCAAACAGATGACATTAGTGAGAGTGAAAGCATTTGAAAAAATTACACAAAAACAAAATACTTGAGAAACACATTACTAGACTTGCACATACATGAAAGTCTCTCAATGTTCTATCCAAGAGTAATCCTCTGCAGAGAATAGACACTTCATAAACCCCGAAGTAGACAATGCTCTGCACATGCACAACAGATATATCTTTGAAATAGTGCCTAACCAAAGCAGAATAATGCAACCCTAGGAATATAAAGCAGAAGCATTGCAGAGGCCCCACCGATCTTGTCTTGTGGATTGCTTCCGCTTCTCCTTTCTAGGTTGCTCTTCGAACTCCACATTATCGAAATAGCTTACTGGCAAATCAGTGTTTGCTGCAGCCCCAAGTTCTAGTACAGAATCATTCCCATGGTCATTTCCAGGTTCTTCGGATTGCAGTAACTGCGTAGTTTGGAAAGATAGAACCGCCACATCACGCTGCTCAGACTTGGCCGAAGGAGTGGGCACAGGGAGAGATCCAATTGCTTCGTTGCGTCTCCTATCCACCGGACCACAATCAGCTCTCATAGAACCATTTATCTCTGGCTTTGAACTAGAGGGAACAGAAGGTATAGGTTTCTGTCCTTCAGTGGACAACACCTCAAGAGCAGATGGACCAGGTTCTTGGATTCTGGTGGCCTGAAATCATAACAAGACAGCAAAACTAACGAATTCAGAGATATACGGGGATGCGTCAACATGATCTCAAATACCATGCCTTTGTGAGAATTGCCTCAAAATAATCCGCAAAACCATGTCTGCCCAAGTGCAATGTAATATCTGAAAAAACGAGGCCATCTTTATTGCTTCTATACCGGACGATGGTGTTCTTGCCTAAATCAATCAACCCTATTGTCTACTACTCTGCACTCCCATTTCTCAGTTAACCACGCCAATATTATAGTAAATCCATTTCATTTTTAAAGCTCAGATTCTTTTGTAATTTCACTTCTGCCTATATGGTCCCATGTACGGATTGTATTTCTAGTAGAGCATAATCACCAGAGGACATAATATGCATGAGAGTATTCGGACTACCTCATACTCCAAAGGGGCGTAGGTAATTTCCTCCAGTTTGACCACAATTGAGGCTTGACCCATAGGATCTGAACACCAGAAAGTCAATATGAAAACAAATCTTATATTACACGATCTGGATGACGCTGTAAAACCCTCCAATAACAACAACAGCAAATACGCAAATTTACAGACAGTATTCAAGCTAAAACAGAACCTGAAAAAGTCGATGCTTGTCGAATTTCCGGGGAAAGAATCGTAGACTGAACGGCATTACAAGTTGAAAGCATCAAAGCCGATTCTCCCTCACCAACTACTGATACGGAAACTGTAGGGTCGTCTTCAGAGAACACTGTAGCGTTGTATGCAAGTTCCGCAACAGGGACCCGCTCACTTCTAGATGATGAGACAACGGTTGTGATAGGTAGAATAGGTGATGAGACCACAGTCGTGATTGGCGAAAGGGAGACTGGTGGTGGAGGTCGCAAAGCCGAGGCCTTCTCCGAGCACCTAAAGCCAGGATAAATCAGTTAATATGAATTCCCAGTGTACAAAAGGAAAATAAGCAGATGTGAGACTTGTAATGCAGATACACCGAAACTGTACACCTTCAATCCTTACATGACAAAGTTCCTGATGCACAACCGCAATCCATGAAGAAAGCACTGCGAGTGTTAAAACTCTTACCTTGGACACAACCATGAACCCCAAGAAATTGAAGGATCAAAACCAACGCATCCAGCATGGTACCTGGAAGAGCGGAGCCACATCGTCTATGAGATTAAAGATCAGAGGAGGATCTGGAATGCAGTATTTC
The DNA here is from genome assembly GCA_947034895.1 of Rhytidiadelphus loreus. NCBI lineage: Eukaryota > Viridiplantae > Streptophyta > Bryopsida > Hypnales > Hylocomiaceae > Rhytidiadelphus > Rhytidiadelphus loreus. The sequence continues at coordinate 3,680,633 of OX344765.1, read as the reverse complement.
TATAAATAGGTGAGAAATGTTATTGAATTGGCACTCAAAGGCAAATACATGCAAAATCCAAGAACAGGTGAAGTTCTCTGAAAGCATTTGACGATCTTACCAGCGATCGCATGAATCACAAGCAACAGAAGTATCAGCTCCATCTTCATCTTGAAGAGGAACTCCTGCTCGGACGAGGCACTTATTGCCCTCCAAACATGCCACAGCCTGGAAATCCACAAGGAGAAACATTACCTTCAATATTGAGATGTACGGATAATTGCCAGCGGTTGGTGCCAACATCATCCAACCCTGCCTTCATTTGGTTGTTCATGAAAGATTCGAGAGTAATTCATAATGAGAAAAAAAGGAAAGGAAAAGGAAGGAGAGGAAGAACCTACATCTTCATCAATGAAGAAAGAGGGAAACGAAAAAGGAAGACCGGCTTCTTCATTATCCCACGATTCTTCCTCCCTTTCTTGTTTCACAGGGAAAGGGCTAACATTTTCTACAATATCACTTTCTTGGTCATGGACATTCTCCACCTGTACAAATCAGCCACTACAAGCATGAAAAACTTCAGTTAATTGTTTCTAGAACAGATATGAGCAGCCCTCAAGAATGTTGTCTGCGGATGTCTATCCCGGCAGTATGACAAGTCCTTCATATCAAACAGTTCCTTGAACAAATTTCAACAATAGGGCTTCCACTCAATTCATTCCAATTAATAAAACTACATTATTCTGAAATAAAAGAATAAAATTGAATACAAGAGAGCACACCAAGTGACTGCCAATCGGATTTTGGTTCGTTGAATGATTCTAATACACCAAAACTATAGGAAAAGGCGATCAACTAAAACGTTTGAAAGTACGCTTACAGAGATGAACCGAAACTGCTGTTTACAGAGAGGACAGAGATTAGAAACGGATGACCAGTTCTCGATGCAGTCAAAGCAGTACCTACACAGAGTAAAAGGAGGGATTACATTAGGGTGTCGTGCGTAATGCCAGTTCATTTTAAGAGCCTCTCATTTCTTGGAATCAAAGTTGTATCGTCGTGAACCAAAAACAGGTGGTAACGATCTAGATGCTGCTGACCTGCATTGAAGAAAATGATTTAGGCTCTAGAACTGGAAAATAAACACCGCATTTTCAAATTTTCACTGAGATGAAAGTGGAACATACTCATGACTGCAGCAGTCGAGCAATCCACGGACTGCAACAGCCGCTGAGCAGATACCACAGCGGCCACTCCCATTGTCGCCCACTCCCTGTTTGAATCCCTTGTCAGAAGATTGCAATGCTCGCCATGAACAATGTCCGTTTCTAACATCGAACAAATAAAACTTCCGAGATTTGCAAACAATTGATTGCAAGACCCATCCAAACACATTAAAAAACGTTAAAAGTACATGAATTTGCTCACCAACGTCTTCCGACCTCCGCTAGACCCTCTGCTGGACGCAACTTTTTTAGAGTCCCTCCTCTCGTGATAAAGCTCCTTAGGACCCATTCCTTTGGACTTGTGAACGAAATCCATTTCTATCCTACGCACGAGAATCGCTTCATCCTAGGCCGAGAACAATCCTGCAGACAGTCAGACGAAGAATGTATCCAAATATTCTACCTAATTTGGGAGACAGAACGAGATCGCTCATGTGAGAATCTTTCGTGAGGGGTTTTCCGCCCAATTTTAGGCCAAAGCAAGACAAGCATTCAGTAATTAGGTCACACAGCACCCCTGTTCCAAGTAATAGACATGAACTGACATGAGAATCGTCCTCTTGTTCGTTTCAATCACAAGATCAACCCAGAACTACAAATTTCAGCTGCATTATGTCGATTTTGAAGCAGATTTCCCCCGAATTGCCCTAAACAACGAAAATCCTCTGGTAACCCAACCCAAAGACGACCTAATCCAAGGACTATGCATTACATATAGTGCCCATTTTGCATCACCCACACTCTCGAGGCTCGTTTCGTGATTGAATGCGAACCTGGAGGATTGAATCAGAAGCTCTAGATAGCGTCAAGCATTCTCGCAAGCTCCCCCCACGCGAGGCAGGGATATAGAGACACCGCTGTGCGAGAAAACGAAGGCCCACAAGCCACAGCACCAAAGAACAGATTGACTGTGTGAACGGGGCATATCCAGTTGTGGCTATTTTTCATCCCATCATCGCAAAGTATGTCTCGGTGTGAACGCAGTGATTCCCTAGGCTTTTCGTGTAAGGTAATTCATACCCTTTAGTGACTGGTCGACCACTTTTTGGTTGATTTTTGGACTCTTGGTCTAATATTGTTCAGAATACATTTGATCACAAAAATCTCAAAGAGGAACGCTATTAGAATGTCTTTGTGCGCTTCAAACAAAACCATTTCAAGAGAATTGGAGCATTGATGAATTTGCTACGAGGTTGCAAACTCAAATGGCCTATACCTTCACATGGGAAGTCTTCAACAAAAATACAAAAAAATATCAACCAAATTGTGAGACTTTTTTGTAACTTGATGTCTTGACAAGGCATAAGTGTTGCTTTGTAATCTCATGAATGCCCAAAGTAAACTTATACATTGGTATTTATGTAGCGCAAATTCTAAAGGGTCATTCAAGTCATTGATTTTTGAGAATTAAGGAAAGCAACTCAAACTCCAACAAGGCTCTAGAAGCAAACATGATTTAGAGGTACATTTCACTTTCTTCAATTTACGAAATCTGCACATTTTAGAAGGGTATTTGTTTTGATGACCACAGATGACCATTTTTTGTGAACTTCAAAAATTTGTAACTAATTTCACAAAGCTTGAAAAAATATGAAACGACTTGAATTAGATGCCTATTCTACTTGTCTTTTGAGGAAAATTTACTAAAAAATATTTAAAGATGTTTCACTCCTCAAAATTCAATTTTAGCCTTGAAAAGGTTGATTTATGGACCTCCTACCTTATTTATAGCAATCTGTATTGTTGGATGAGTTTGATTTTTTGTTAGGTTGAAGAATCTCCCTTATGGAAACACCTTGTATGGTTTGATCTAAAACTACATCTTTAGAATGGCCACAAAATTCATTTTCTTAAAAAACTACACCCACCCTCCAAATCAACCACAGTCACTAAAGGGTTAAGGTAGATTGTTTTGTTTGTTATGGTGAGATCTTCAAAACCATGTTTCCATAGTCACATTCTTGATATTGTTGAAAAGCTCTACAAGGAGGGGTGCACAAGCTTTGTTTTGTGGCATTTCAACTTGTAGTGTAAAAGTTATTGAATTTTTAAGTTTTTATGAATTAAAAAATTAAAAAATTATTTTTAATTTCAATTTGTTATCTTGTGGCAAGAGCATGGGGCACACTAATAGCACCTAAATTGGCCAAATGAGCAATTGAGCATGGTTTGTATTATCAAACTCTTGTACCCTATATCAAGGTCTCTAAGTGTTGGATGTCAAAATAAGATTTTAGATTCTTTTAGTATGCATTTTTAAACACTCACAATGTAAATGAACTATGGATTTTCAAAAGGTTAAACATAGTTTTACTAAAAATCAACCATAGGCACTTAAGAATACAAGAGGAAATCTTTAAGACAAAAATTTGCAATGTTTGGTTTCAAACAAAAATAAAAAAGATACATCTCAATTGACTACAATCAATTTATGATCTTATTGTTTTGCATATTTATCATGGCCAAATTTTATACATTGAAATAATTATATCTATAAGTCATTTAAGTCTATTCACATTCACAAAGATAATTAACTCCTTAGCGACCTCATGTTCAAACACTAAATGACCTCAAAGATGTCCCAAGCTTATAAGATCTTCATTTTTTCATCCATCTAAATGTTTGTAGTATCTTGTGTTAATTCTCTTACATTTATATAATATAGATTCTTAAAACTTTAGTTTGCAAATATTTTGTATTATAAGGTATATAAGCACATTTGACCTCGAAAAATTACTTTTGTGGTTTAAAATTTGACCCTACAAAAACAACTTGAAAAAAATAAGTAAATATTTTTTTAAAGCATTTTAATTTGAGCTTAAAACTTTGAACTTACAAGGAAAATTGTATGTAAATTACAAATGTTCTATTTGTAATCATATTAGAAAGTTTTTATTTTTATTTTATAAATAATTTTATCAAAAAATATTGGATGGTCTAGTAGTAGATTGAATCATATGGACGTGAACTATAGATTACATTTTACAACTCATGTTTATATTTTATCATCAAACTATTTTCCTATGGTGGATTCTTCAATACATCTTCACAATTACTAGTGTGCCTTGTATCATTTCCATTACCAAAATAAAAGTAAGAAAATTTTTCTAAAGAATACAAAACTAAAAGTCTATGCACCCCTCCTCATGGAGAGCTTTCCAACCATACCAAGAAGTCAATGCAGTCGAGGAACTTAAGGTTTCTTAAATCTCAATGTATCAAACAAACAAACAACCTAATTTAAAGTATAGATCAAAATTTGAACTATCTTCTTGGTTTTGGAGGGTTAAAATTGCATTAAGTGTAGTTCTAAAGATTGCAAATAAAGAAAAATAGGGTTCACAAAGAATTCTTTTTTGTGTGTGGAAATTAAAACAATAAGTAATATTTCCATCTTGCTCTAACATAAATATATCCTACGATTTGGCACTCATGAGGGCACTCAAGTACCCAAATTGAATTTCCACATTAGATTCTCAGTAGGCCCTGTCACCTTACACCATTTATAAGATGACATGTGGCACTTTTTTACCAAAATGACTTAATTTATGCCAAATCTGACCTTCACATAAGATAATGCAAATGAAGTGAAATCACCCAAAATCATTGTGTATCCATTCTTGACAAGTAGATGTATTTCTATTGAAAGTGTCTCCAAAAGTGCAATAAAATCGTTCCCATACTTAAATGTGATTGGTTGACTATTGATTTTGTAGATTTCGGTTTTATGGCTAGGCTATATGACAATTTAGTTGCCTAAAGAGCTTTCACTTTGAAAATTCATTGTAATGTTGTCTTATTCCAAAAAAAAAATTTAATTTATTATTTTCAATAACTAATTCTACAAAAAATAAAAATTTAAAGGTACCTTCAACTATGGAGAATTGTTTCTTTTGACATTTTGGGGGCTTTTTCATCTATGTGTGAATGTGGAAAATTAGAGTCATCTCATGGAATAAAGTAGTATTACCATAAATGGAGAGACCTTTCTAATGGTACAATAGGGTATCCTAGCATAGTAAGATGTCCTAAAATGATGTCCTAAAATGAACAATTGCTAACCCCATTGTTGATTGAAAAAGATTTGATTGGCTTACACTTGATTAGGAACAAGTTCAAAGGGTAACCATTTTAAGTGAAGCTATGAGACAAGAATGGATCCAAATGAAGAATGGCTACATTTATATTGAATAAAATATGGAGTATTCATTTTTAGAGAATTTTTTTTTTTTTTTTTTTTCCATTCTCCCTTGTCATTATTTTCTCACACATTGCACTCAATTCCCCTTATCCTACAGGCTGAAATGCTTAAATTATCCGTTTATGGTATTCCTACCTTAACAACCCGCCAAGACAGGGTCAAATACAAAACCCTGCCGGCGCCGGAGCCCTGCCCGTGCCCGTGACAAAAGTCGGTAATAGGAGCCGAGCCCTCTGACATAGCGTCAGTTCCCTCGTTCCCTCCGTCCTCCGATGAAGGAACTACCGACTTCTGCTGTTCCCCACGAGCAGTTTCCTTCACTCGGCAGTCGGGATCGTTCTGCGGACACAACAATCGAAGCAACCAGTGTCGACTAAACTTACAGTTCTAGCTCTCTAACTCCCCGTTCTCTCTCAGTTGTATGATAGCACGGCGACGATGGCGAAGCAGCCCCTTGGGTGCCAGAGCAGCGGATTCAGGGTGAAGTTCTAGAACTCCACTTGTGTAATTGCTGGAAGCTGGAGCGCGGGTTTGCATTTCCGATCGGTGCAGGTGGTTTTCTTCCGTCTTGTCGCTGATAGGTCTCTTGTTTCTCTTATATTTCGTAGAAATAGCAATTCTGGTTTGTAACGACGAGGTTACGTATTTTTGTTTTGTGTCAGAAGATTTTTCGGCTTGTTTTGTCAGCTGAAAGATGCCTTGTTTTGTCAGCTGAAAGATCACTTTTTTGGCAGATCTTTTCGTAGACGGTACTTCGAGGGAGATTTGTTTCCGGCCATAAATCACAACGAGGAATTAGGCCACAATCACAAAGAGGCTGCAAGAGTCGGGTTTCGGAATAGTGTGAGAAGTCGGTATGTTTGGGAATTTCGTTAGGGTGATGCAGCAACTGAATGCCGACGCAGCAGCAGCCGACGCAGATGACGAAGAAATTGCTTTTCAGCTTCAATTGGAAGCCATAACTGAGTCGTTTCATCATCAATCCAGACCTAAATCCCAACCGTCGTCTTTCTTCCAGGATGGCGCTTCTTCGTCCGGAAGTCGGGCCGTCCCCTATCCTAGAAACCCCGGACGGTATTCTGGTACTTTTCCCACAGATCCCGATATCGCTCTTCCTTTGTACTCTCACCTTCGTTTTTCTTTTGAAGTTGAAACGGTTTTTGCTTTTGAGGTACATGCTAGGATTAGATTTCGCATTTGAAGGTGAACTGGTTCACACTTCACAGAAACCAGAGGCAAAAGGAAATTGCTGAGGAGTAGGGGAAGTCCTTGTTGTGCAGGAGCTCCGGGTCCAACTCGTCCCGTGAACGATTCAGAGAGGATGCCTCGGTTTCTGGGTCAAAACCCAAGACAAACTGCAGACAGAGATGGTGCCAAGGATGGCACTACTTCAGGCTCTGCAAGAGTCAGCAGAGACCCCATCTTGGAAATGGAGTGCGTCATTTGCACGGAGATGCGACCATATACCTCATTCATGAGCACAACTGGTGAGCATTCCTTTTATTGCGAAAACGACGTCGCAAGTATAGGCTCTTCGAATGACCTAATGGAATATCTGGCTGGTTTGTACTGTAGAGGACTCGGAAAGAGGAAACCAGTATAGTCTAGGGTTTCTTCTTCCAATCCCGATGCTTTGAAGAACCCCTGCAGAGGACTAACAAGCCTCGGTTCAAATGCTCTTCTAAGACCCTCTTGAAGTACAAACCCTAGTAAGATTTGTGATAAGGCTGAATGTGTCTGCTAGGCCATACAGGCTGTCTCGCTTTACAGAAAAGAAATACTCTAGGGGTAGATCCAATTGACCTTCGTTTTTTATAAATCAATACACTATGGTGCTCTACACTTCGGATAGGTCTTTGTCCGCTTTGAAATCCTATGGAAGGTCCGAGTCTGCACTCTGCACAAGCGGATTCCCTATACTACTCTTGTCCCGTACTGTTTGCTGATCCTTTGTTCCTATGTTTGCAGAGTGTACCCACGAGTACTGCTTCTACTGTTGCCAACACTACGCGGAGGAGAAGATCGCATCTGGCAGCGCCCAAATCCAATGTCCTCACGACGGCTGCAGCCACGATTTCAACGTCCATCAATGCCACGAGCTCCTCTCCCCAGCCAGCTTTGAGATTCTCACCACCCGGCAAACGGAAGCGGCCATCCCATCGTCCCTGAAGGTGTACTGCCCCTTCAAGGATTGTTCGGCCTTCATGGAGAATTGTTCGGCCTCCAATGGTGGTCGGGGGAGCCGGTTTGTGGAATGCTGGGCCTGTCACCGGGGTTTCTGTGTGAAGTGCAACACCCCATGGCATGCCAATCTGACTTGCAGCCAGTACCGTGCAGATGCTGAGAATCGGAATCGCTCCGGAGATGAGAAACTGCGCGACCTGGCCAAGAAGGAGAAATGGCAGAGTTGCCCCGAGTGTAAGCGCGTGATCGAGCTCAAGGAAGGCTGCTACCACATGACTTGCTTGTAAGCACTCCATTCCATTACCCCTCCTCGGGGTTCAATTATACTTGTCGAAGAGTTCAGCAGGCAGACTGTAGTTCCTTTGATTGCACCAGTTAAATATGTTGAAAGTGCACGACATTGCACCTTATTATCCCATTACTCGTACAGAACCTGCAGGATTACATCCATTGTGCTTTAATATGCTAGAGGGGTTGACACCCGTTCACTCCCATTTTCCAATCTTTGGTGATCGTACTTGTGCAAGAATGGTATGCATGGTGCTGGTGCATTGTAAGCATAAATTATTATTCCACGGCTTTGATGGTGGTGGTGGTGGTGCAGATGCGGCAATGAGTTTTGCTACATCTGTGGAGCAAAGTGGAAGAACAAAGTTTCCACTTGTAAGTGCAAATTGTGGGACGAGAGCAACATCATCAGGCAAAGGCCAAGAAGGCCGAGGGTGATTCCAATGCATGCTCCATTCTTCTGATTTTCCTGTCGCTCCGTCTGGTGGTATGTTTTGTGCTTGCAAATGATGATTCATGAAGACCACGTGACTTCGTAACCGGGTTCTGAACCCAAAACACATCAGATACAGAACTGGCTCGGAGCAATGAATAGGCCAAAATGAAAAGAGAGACGGAGAGAGTGGGGAACAAGAAAAAAAAAGGAAACTAATCTTAGGTGAAGAGGTCCATGACTTGTACACATCTTACATCAGGTCATAGTAGCTGGTACCTTACTATTAGGCTAGTCTTGTGGTTTTTGTTGGCAGAGCAGCAGAACCATATACCAGTATTTCTCCATGCCAGTTTGTAAATACATGACAATTTTGTTGATTGCATTCATTGCTCCAATCTGAATGAAATTCAATGGGATGGATTCTACCACCATTGGGGGACTTGATCCTGTGTCCTACATATCAAAAGCAACTCATCTACCATAATAGTGGTAGTAGATTTGGCACTCCGTCTGCTTAAATGAATTTCCACATCACCTTTTTGTAGGTCTTGATCAATCAAATGATGACACGTGGCACTTCTTTTGATTTGAAAAATAATTATATTCTGTCTCACATTTGCTGCACTAACCCTTAAGAAGGATGCTGCATTCTTTTTTTCATCTGGGTTTTTTGTGTGCTATATCCACATCATGGTTAAGTTCAAATCATACTAATTGTTTGTTTATTTTGTAGGGGATAGTTTTTAAAAAAAGAATGGTAAAACCATACCCTAAAAGCTTGATTTTGACATTCAAATGATTTCTTCTTTTTTTTGAAACAAAAGGATTTTGACAAAATCCATTGATAAGGATAAAGTACAAAGAACCAAAGGGCAGGCCCTCAGCAGAATTTTTTACTTTTCAATTTTTCAGTAGCAAGACCAACATTCAAATGATTTCATTTGCTCTTTGAGCAACTAAGAAAATAACTATATGGTATTTTGTTGCTTCCACTCTCTTTAACAAAGAATTACTTAAAATGGGCATTTTATTGAAGCTTGAAGTTATGGTCTCTTACCATGTTTTTAAATATAGAGTGACATGGAAGTTTTTTTATTATCACTATATTCTATATTACAATTTACTTCTTTTTTTATTCTTTAACCATGTTTTATATTTGATATGAATTTTATTCACTTTTTCTTCAAAAATTCATGGTCATTTCAAATGTTCATTAAAATATTTTGAAATTTTAACAACATATTTATCAGACAAGCAACTTCATCTCCAGTAATAAAACTAAAAAATTTACTCATAAACAATGGAGAAACAGAGGATAATGAAATATTTTGAAATTTTAACAACATATACAACATATATCAGCCAAGTGACTTCATCAGTTCATCTCCAATAATAAAACTAAAAATTTTACTTACAAACAACAGAGAAATGAAGGATATATGGTTCAAAGTGGGAAATTGTGATGTTAAATTCTTGTGGTGATGAGCCTATCCTTGAGGGCTTAAAACTCATTGAAAAAACTTCAAGAAAAAACTTCAAGAATTGACTTCATTTTGTTGGAATGTATTCTTCATTGGGGAGAAGAAAGAATGCTCTAAATAAAATCAACAATGATATGTCAATATTCTTGACAAGTTTCACTTATTCTAACCTCTAAAGGTTTTTACTATGCAAAAAAAATCAAGCAGTTGCACTTCACATTTGTATGAAAAAATGTCTAAAATAGTGGTTATCCTTTGAATTCATTCTTCAAGGCAAGTTAGTTGCACTTCACAAGGTCATATTTGTATATAAAAATGCCTAAAATGGTGGTTATTATTGAATTCATTCTTCAAGGTAAGTATTCATTTTTTAAGGCAAGTTGTCTGCATGCTTGAAAAAGTTCAGTGCTTCTTTGAATTCATTCTTCAAGGCAAGTTGGTTGCATGCTTAAAAAAATTTAAGATCATTTGGAATTATACACTACATGCTTGAACTGTTACCACATGTAACGCATTTAGCGGCCTGCGTCACGTCCCGCGCTTTACTTCGTGCCACTACCACCTAATCTGCATAGTCCAACCACACAAGTTAGAATCCCAGGATTTAACTTCATGAACCTAACTCCTAAGTGAGTCCCACTCTTAGAATTTTACTAGACTCACCCATGGGCCCCCATGGCTAAGTACTTCAAGCCATGGATGGGGCCTTGCTCCGACGTCACACTTACCTTAGTAACAGCATCCTTTGCACCACTCACTAGTAGAAAATGATGTCCAGATCAACAGAAAATCATCAACTTTTTGTTAATTTGGGCACTGTATCGACCATTTTTACAATTTTTTGTTGATTTGGCACAAGGTAACAAAATGGTTACAATTTTTTGTTAATTTTGGTAACACAATGTCCAAATGAACAAAACTGTGAACACTTTTTTGTTCATATTCACCAGTTTTTGTTGATTTGGCACGAGCAACAAAATGGTCATATTTTTTTGTTGATTTCAGTAGTCCAATATCCAAATCAACAACATAATCAACACTTTTGTTTGTTTGTTTAGACTTAAAAAAGTTTGAAATATTTTTTTGTCATTTGGACAATGTTTAAATCCTCATGGTTAAATTCTATGTACAATTTTCATTTAATTTAACACTAAATCATTCACATTTCGGTGTTTTTTGAAGTCAGCAGACTTTGGTGGCCGTTTAGGCACAGTAAAATACTTTTTTTGAAGAAACTTTGAACTAATAAAAGTTAGACAATCAAGATATCTTTCACCTTCAAAAATCCGTTTGAGATTTGGAGTCTTAAATCAAAAGTTATGGACAATATTCAGAGCAGGGTTGAAATGAATTTTTTTTTTGACATTTTTAAACACCCGCTCTGAATTTTGTCTATAACTTTTGATTTAAGACTCCAAATCTCAAACGGATTTTTGGAGGTGAAAGATAGTTTAATTTTCTAATTTTTATTAGTTCAAAGTTTTTTCAAAAACAGTGTTTTACTATGCCGAAACGGCCACCAAAGTCTTCTGTTCTTACCAAAAAAATGAAAAAACAATATAAATGTAATTCTAACTCACTTGTATTCATATGGATTTTGGGGTGGCTCAATGGTTAGAGCCTTGGACCTCAACTATGAGGTCCAAGGTTCAACCCCCCACGGCGGTGGCCGCCTACATGGCGCAGCGTGATGTTGCCATGTAGCAATAGAAAAATAATTTTTTAAATTTAAAAATTATTAAAAATAAAATTAAAAAAAACGACCAAATCAACAAAAACAGTAACAAAAAATCAACACTTTTGTGTTAATTATTGTCCAAGTCAACTCGACCTTTGTAGCAAAAAAAATCAACAACAAAAAAAATCAACAACAAAAAAAATCAACACTTTTGTGTTGGATTTTTGTTGTTTTGGTCAGTTATTTTCTACTAGTGACTGCACAATGCGGGCCTCCCTACCAAAGGACTGGTGTTGGTCTTTACACCCAACACCTGCCAACCGGGGTCTACCCACCATAGTCATGAGGTCGCGGCGTCAAGCCATGAGCCCAGCCTCATGCTAAATCAAGAGGCCAATACAGCCTCCCCCACTTAGAACACTTGATGTCCGCATGAAGTCCTCATCATTGTGGCCCCTTGTCTCACTAGTCCCTGTGATGGGTTGACACGCACTTCACTTGGGTGACCACTCCCGGGGGTCACATCTTAGTACTTACACTAGTTTTAAGACTTAGTATTTTCCTTCTACTTTGCGCAATTTCGACTTGGTCTGCTAACAATCCTTTTGATTGATTAGATCCATGTTAGCTTTCATCTTTGAGTTTCCCTTAGAGCATCACCTTTTAGACCATGCGTATCACAGTACAGGTTACAGACACTTTGTATCAACAGATAGAATGTAATCCAGGATAGCGACTCCCTTCTTTTGTTTACCCATGTAAGACATGGTTGGCCATCAGGGAATGTTGGTATGCAAGTGGTGAGCATGGAGTGTAGATTAATGAGCGTGGATTGAAAAAATTGAATTTTAGCGTAAGAAGTAGGAAGAAAAAGAGACTTTTAAAATGATACTTTTAAAAAAATGCATCAAAATTTAAGAAAAAATGGATGAAAGTAGTTTGAAAATATGGATGAAAGTAGAATGAAAAAATGGATGAAAGTAATTTGAACATATGGATGAAAGTAGTTTGAAAATATGGATGAAAGTAGAATGAAAAAATGGATGAAAGTAGTTTGAACATATGGATGAAAGTAGTTTGAAAATATGGATGAAAGTAGAATGAAAAAATGGATGATAGAAGTTGTTGAAGAAGGATAATGACCTAATCAGAAATTACCCTATTAGTATAATAAGTTCGTTCCAAGGGAGATTGTCAAGTAGGAAATCTATGCTAATAGGTTCAATAATCCAATTTGGAAATCCATAGCCAAAAACAATACTACAATGACATTGCACAAACACACGACATCAATTCGGCTGAAATACATTTCCATAAAAATTCCGAATTGGTAATTAAATCACCATTACAAATTCAACAATAATATCACAAATTAATCTTTCAATATACTCTCACAACTTATCTTGTAAATCATCCTTTATACTCTAATCACTATCCTAATTGGAATCTAATTTTCAACACTCCCGACATTCCAACTACGCTCTAATAATCCTTCACAGCTTCAACTAAGCCTAATTTAAAATTATTGCTCCTATCACTATTTGTCATCTTTCAACACAAACTTTCTTTAATTCAACAATTAGCATCCTTCTTCAATTATCTCCTGACTTGGATAATTTTCTCTCACTTCATCTGCACATCACACACACCGCCATGCACTGGCACACACATATCCCAACTAGGACACAAACACAAACATATTCACACTCCGATCCGACCCTGGATCAACACAAACACACTCCCCAACTGGGAAATCTCCCACAAAACAAAATACACAGCCTCACTGACTGGGACTTGCACTAGCTTCACTCACTGTGGGTCCCGAAAAATGAACTCAATTCAGGACCTAATAGGACTCACAAAGACGGTTACTACTTGGAGAAGACAACCAACTAACAACAACCTCCGATTTGGATCTGATATGACACCAACAATGATACCAATTTCACTCAACCCGCCAGCATTCATCCAATTTGGCTGAAAATACAATTAATTCAAAACCAAACACTAATCTAATTGGCATTCATTATTGACTCACCAACTTGGAAAAGACAACCCACCAACCAAACAACAAGACAACTTCCAATTGGAACTAATTCAAATGACCAAAACACCCAATTTGACTCCACAATTCACTAACTACTCTCAACTAACTGCAAAATGCACTCCAATTAGCTCAAAAAAAAGACAAAAATTCACATCCAACCAGGTTATCTACAGAAGTTCAAAAATATGGATGAATGCAGTTTGGAAAATATGGATGAAAGTGAATGAACTAGATGAAAAATGACAAAACCATTGGATGAAAAATGGATGAAAAATTGGATGGAAAGATGACCATAAAATGTTGTTTAAGGAACTGGATGAAAGAATTGGATAGACAAATGGGCTAAAATGAAATGCTGGAAATAATGGCTGAGAATATAGGAGCGAAAAAGTGGGTGAGAGTTATAGATGGGAAAAGACTACATTGGATGACAAAAATGTTAGACTAGAGTTGGGAAAAACAAGTGAAATAACAACTGAAGAAAAGGTTTAGGGAAAAAGACCATTTGCCCTATGAATGGTCCAACCCGGCACTTCCATGCAGGTTTAGGGTCATGGGGTATACAAAGCCCAGAACAACCAAATAAGGGATGTACCCTTTGTCACGTGAATGCTCCGAATAGAAAGTGGGCCATAGGCGAACATACATGGGATGGTCTTATCACCCAATATGCAATAAGACTAGTCTATGAGCAGTTTAGGGTTGTCTACTACACTAGCAAGTTTATACCTATTTTAGTGTCTGAATAGCAAGAAAAGTGTGAGAATGGGATATATATGAAAAACATTTCAAATATGTGCATTGTGAATCCTTTCGGGCGGATTTGGATGCCTTGCTCGATTGGCCACTTGCTACCCCATTGCTTTGTTGTGTTGTACTACGGATCAATCCTTCTTTGCCTGCTTCTTATATCTTGTTTTGTTTTTATTTTTTGTGTTTGTTTCCCCCATCAAGCCACATGTGTTTGATGGTTTGTAATTTTTACCCCTCACAATGGAATTTTGTTTCATTTTTTTTTTAAAAGAAAAAAAAGGTACATTCATGAAGAGTGGATGGCTTGACATCCTCTAAAGACCGACACTATTGTCGGTACAGGGCCACACACTAATGAGTAGAATTGTCTGATCCTAATAAATTAATTTCCAACAAATATAAGATTGAAATTATAAAGAAAGGTTGCAAAACAGGAGTACCAAGTATCCTTTGTAGTAGTGTGCCCTGAAACCACATTGTGATCAATGTCAACATGGCCTATGAAAGTAAGTCCGTGTAGTCTACATTGATATTGAAGACATGCAAAGCGCAACGATCAAATATAATGGAATGGGTTCAGGGTTATTCTAGTGGAAAGCTATTGCGTAAATAATATTTAAATTTGAAAATGCAGAATCTATGCACTGAATATAACATCTGAAATTATGAAGGAAAGGTGAATACCGAAGGAATAATAACAATGGAAACATCATGTAAGCAATCAACCTGATGAAATTAAAATATTGAAGGGGTCTTGAATAATACATCAGGAGGAGTGGTCCAAGGTTGTACTACCCTTAGAAGTATTTGATGGTTCCAAATCAAATTCAACAACACAATCATCAACAAACTAGAGAATACGAGGATGTACTAAACGTGCCCAATAAGTGATCTTAAAGCCAAGTGTACTATCACTACAAGGAAACTGTGACCAAAATGACAGAAAATTGACAAGTTTTTGTCCAAACTGACAACCAGCCCTTGATTCACATATTATTTTGTCAATTTGGACAAAAATTCTGTGTTTTTGTCAATTGTTTGTCAATTTGGTGTTTTTGTCAACTCAAATGTGTTGTGTTCAGACTTTCAAGGCTAAATTAGGCACACTGAAATAACTTATTTCAGAAATTGAGTAACTATGAATACTTGCACAATAAACTAAAGTTTCACCTCCAAAAAGAATTTTGCACTTTGAAGTCTTAATGTAAAAGTTATAGACATTTTTGCAAAAGAGAATAACATGTGAATAAGAGAAAACACAAAGTTTTACATAACCCATATCGATTGTCACCACATATACACTAGTTCAGTATAAGTATACAAAGCTTTTTCACAATATCATCTTACACATGTGAAGCTCAATTCAACTCACATTCATCCTTCAATTCCAAATACCTTCCACGAAATTGAAGCGAGCCTCAGTATTTGTGGAAATGAAATTGGATTTATAAAAATTTGCTTTTGTAATTTTGGTAGAAAATTTCCACAGTTTTGTCCATGTGAATGCTATTTGGTGGCACGTGTCATCATCTCAATGTCCTTGCTGATGTATATTTGTGTCCTGTATGACAGCCAAATTGACAAAAGTCTGTCAACTAAGCGTCCGAATCAAGGTGTCCTAATTGATGGGACAGTTGACAGAATTTTGTCAAATACTTGTCAATGAGGTCACAATTTCCCTTGTAGTGTATGGATCTGTGAAAGTGCCTCAACATAAACAAATAGTTGAAATGGTTTTGGAAGACTCAAGAAAAAATTGGGTCTATTGTAGAACGGAACATGCCTGTATTTTCTCACTTTTGGGGCCTGCCTACAAAATCCAATGACATGTATTTAGATAAAAACAAGGGTTTAGGGTACACATAGTCAAAATGGATGAGCAAAAAGGTAGACTTATTGAATTGGGATGTCTTCTCAAAATGCTCAGGCCCAAGCTTCCGTCATCAAGATCTATACTACCAGGAACAGGCCATCCTGACACTTTTTGAGTAACTCACACGATTGGAGCAATGAGGGCATCAAAGATCACATTCTCCTCCTCAAACGCCAAGACATGATGTCACGTTGTACGGCACACTTGAACGGTTGAACCTGAAAACATCTAGTACATGATGTTAAGAAGCTAAGAGAAAAGCAACATGAATAAAAGATAAGAATGAATATATTATGATAAGGCAAATAAGCCTTTTATACAATGGTGACTTAAATAAGTCTAAGGGTTGTGACCCTTTGTATTTGCAACTTTATAGTTTCATAATTATCCTTAATACTCCCCCTGAAACTAAATAGTCTAAATACTATGTTCATTTATAAGCCCAGAATTTTGTACACAATACACGTGCTTTTCTTTTCCTAAGGCTTTTGTTAGATAATCTGCATACATGTCTTGTGTGCTACAATATTCTAACTTGATTTCATTACTACGTATTTGATCATGAATATAATGAAATTGCATTTCGATGTGCTTAGACTTAGAGTGAAACTTTGGGTTTTCACTCAAAGCAATTGCGCTTTGATTATCGCAAAATATCGTAGTTGGAGAATCTTGATTTTCTCCGAGATCTCCAAGTAGTCGACGTAGCCATATTGCTTCTTTTGCTGCTAAGGTAGTGGCTATATATTCTGCTTCAGTTGTAGATAATGCCGTAGCTGTTTGTTTCTTACTTGCCCAACTAATGGCCCCATTTGCCAGTAGAAATAAATAACCAGATGTAGATTTTCTGTCAGATACATCTCCTGCCCAATCGGCATCAAAATAAGATGTTAGAGTCATTTTCGATGATGTTCCATCTCCTTTATATAAAATGCCGTGGTGTTGGGTTCCTTTCAAATAACGAAAAATCCTTTTGACAGCAGTCCAATGAATGGCTGATGGATTTTGTAGGTGTTGAGAAACACGCATCACAGCATAACAAAGATCAGGTCTGGTACAAGTCATAGCAAATACTAAACTACCAACAGCTTCTTTATAAGGAAAGCTAGTTGAATGATTAGCATTGTCATTTGGTGAAGTACTAGGGGAATCAATTAACTTATGTCCATGTTCCATAGGAGTTGCAACAGGTTTACATTGTTCCATATGAAACTGTTTTAATTTATCATCAATATATTTGGATTGATGAATAAAAATAGTCTTCATGGGACGGTTCCGGATGACTTCAAGACCAAGACCATAATTAAAACCAGGTTTATACGTCATTTGAAATTTAGATTCCAACATATTTTTTACTTCAATCCAATAACCATTAGGGTCATTAGTGAAAATGAATAAGTCATCAACATAAAGTGCCAAAGCAATAAATACATTATGTATTTTCTTATAATATACATTACCGTCCGCAGTACATCTTTCAAATCCAACGGAAATTAAATAAGAATCAATCTTATGATACCAAGTCCTTGAGGATTGTTTCAATCCGTAAATAGATTTTAGAAGTAGACATACTAAATATTCATTGCCCTTTTTTGTAAAACCTTCAGGTTGACGCATATAAATTTCTTCTTCTAAATCACCATGGAGAAAGGCAGTAATTACGTCCATCTGCATGATGTCTAGATTATATTTGGCAGCAAGAGCTAGTAAAACTCGAATAGAAGAAAGTCTTACCACAGGGGAGAAAGTATCGTCGTAGTCAACGCCAGGGATTTGTGAATACCCTTTTGCAACAAGTTGGGCCTTATACCGTTCAATAGACCCATTGGCATGGTATTTTTTACAAAATACCCACTTATTGCCAATTGCAACTCGTCCATCGGGAAGTGTTGTTAATTTCCAGGTTCCATTTTGTAATAGGGACTTATATTTGGCTTGTATGGCATTTTGCCAATTCTCAGCATCAGGCCCGGTCATAGCTTCTTTAAATGTTTGGGGTGAATCATCGACAAGCTCGGCAGCCATGACTTGAAGATTGTATTGTTGTTGCAATTTCCAAGTAGGTTTGCGATTTCGTGTGGAACGCCGAAGAGATGTAGTAGGACTTTGAATCTGTGGGCTTTCTACATCTTCACTATCAGAATTAACATCATTATTATCTAATAGAGTAGTAGAGGTATTTGGTACTTCACTATCCAAGTCAGATGTAGTTTGAGTTGGAGAATTCGTAAGAGTCTTATGAGTGTTGATGGAAGGTAATTCCAAATCCTCGGGTTTCCAAAATATAGAATATTTTGCATCATCATCATTAGTTTGCAATGGATCTTGGTTACCTTCCATGGTCACAAGGTCTTCAGTAATGTGAACAGATTCATCAAATATAACATCACGGCTAATGGTAATTTTTCAAGTAGATTTATGATATAATCGATAAGCTTTAGAAGTTTGACTATAGCCCATTAATATACAAGGTAAACTTTTGTAGTCAAATTTGTGACGCTTTTCTGTTGGAATATGCACATAGGCATTAGATCCAAATATTTTATACCAGTCCATAATTCTTCAGGTGTTAAATTATTAACAGCATTGGTTGGCAAGCGATTTTGAATATAGGCGGCTGTAGCAATGGCTTTAGTCCAAAAATGATTTTTAAGTCCTGCAAATTGAAGCATAGAACGGGCACTCTCAACTAGAATACGATTTTTACGCTCTGCGACGCCATTTTGCTCTAGGGTATAGGCAACAGTAGTTTGCCTCATTATACCATTAATTTGGTAATATTGGTTAAATTCATTAGATGTATATTCACCACCACCATCAGTTCGAAAAATTTTAATCTTACTATTTGTAAAATTTTCGGCTTCAGCTTTAAATACTTAAAAATTTATAAAGACTTCATTTTTATGTTTCAAAAAATAAACTGTTGTTCGTCGAGATTTGTCATCAATAAAAGTGACAAAATATAGTGATCCATTACAAGATGGTGTTTTCATAGGACCGCAAACATCACTATGAACCAATTCTAGGATCTTTTTGGCTCTTGTGCCTCCTTTAGTAGGAAATGGAAGTTTATATTGTTTACCAGCTAAACAACTAGAACAAAAACTTAAATCGGGATTTTTACCCAAGGTGAGTCCATGTACGTAATCATGTAATTGCATCATTTTTAATTTTTGTATTCCTACATCAGCGGTGCTATTTTGTGAGCCTGTGAGCAGGAGCCTAGAGCGTTGAGCAAGAATTATGTGAGCGTTGAGCTTAGAAATTTGTAGAAGTACAAGAAAACTTTAAAATATTTTTAATAATAAACTTTATCTTAAAATTTGGCCAAATTTTACTATTATTAGTAAATTTTAGAACCTATTACTACGGACCTATTATCGTGAACCTATTACCGTGGTTATATAGAATCCACATGAAAATCATAATCTTCAATGTTGTTTAAAATATTAGAAGTATACATTTTGGAAATGATGAACTTAATTGATGTGAAAGATGAATGGAGATGGAAATAAGTTTGTACAGAATATTGGTTGATCACTATCCTATAGCAATGTAGGTCCTCTTGGGGCTAATAAGAAAATATCAAAAAAATTCTTTTGATGCATTGTTATTGGACTTGTTTAGATTTTAGAAAAAAAAATTGTTGATAAGAACTACTATCTTGTAGTAGCGTGGGTCTCCTCAAGGGCGATGAGAGGTACCTACACTTCTACTTTGATGTGTTGGTAATTGGACTTGTTAAGATTTTGGAAGAAAGAACTTGGTTGACAAGAATTATTTTTGTAAGGAATGAGCTCAGTTACACCAAATTGTTGATTAGTTGATCATTGTCCTCTTATGGGACCTTCAAGGGTCCAATTCTTCAATTTATTGATCAAATGGTCTCCCCTCTTGCTGCTTGGGTCCCCTTGGCGCTGAGGGGAGTCTCCTTGCAACGAGAAAAATAAAAATAAAAATAAAAAATAATTTTTAATTTTTTAATTTTTAATTTTTTTACTATTTTCTTCATGTTGCAAGGGGGCTCCCCTCGGCGCCGAGGGGACCCAAGTAGCAAGAAGAGAGTGATTATAATCTCAATGGAACAACCTCAGTTGATTTCAAACAAATCTTAATTAATAACCGATTTTTCTTCTTCTTAAAATCTAGTAAAGTCTAATAAGTAGCACATCAAGGTTGTTCAAAGGACCACGGTAATAGGTCCACAGTAATAGGATCATGGTAATAGTTGCTTAAATTTACCAAAAATAATAAATTTTGACCAAAATTTTTAGATGGAATCTCTAAGAAATTATATACTCACAGGCTCATAGGCTCACAGGTTTACAAGCTCACAGGCTCACAAGCTCATGCTCACAGGCTCACAAAATAGCAACCCTGTTCCTACATGACCTAGCCTTAAATGCCAAAGGTCAGTGGAAGTAACTAGCTTACGGTTTAAAGTATTAGTAAGGCATTGGCCATTTTGTGATAGTATATTTACCGTATGAGAGGAGCCAATCTTGTACAATCGGCCTTCTCGTTGGTAGATGACAAGAACCTTATTACTAGGTTTCTTGTCCATTAATACACATCTTTGTGGTGAAAATATGAAAGTATATCCAACATCGGTTGCTTGACTTACGGAAATCAAATTCTTTTTTAATTGTGGAACATATAGAACTTTATCAATTTGTTTTATTTCTCCTTTAGGAAGCATAATTTCAACTGTGCCAAAGCCCATAACTTGACAACTAGAATTATCCCCTAAATACACAAATTCATTATTGAATAAACTTTCTAGTGTTAGAAAGCATCGAGAAAGGAAACACATATGTTGCGAAGCACCGGAATCGACATACCATCGGAATCATTAGTGTCAACAGATAAAGATGTGACAAATAATTTAGCCTCGTTGGAAGCCGTATTGTTCATTTGTCGTGATTTTCTTTCCTCTGCTTGTTTAATTCGGCAATCCCGGATATGGTGTCTCGGTTTTCCACAATGAAAACATACTATGGAGAATTTCCTTTGATAATTATTAATATTTGAATTTTGAGAATTGTAATGGTTTTTATTAAATTGTTTTCTTTTGTATTGATTTGATTTGTCAAATGGCCTTGTACGTTGTCCATTAAACTTCGATGAAGAGGGGCGTTGGCCTCCAAATAATGCAGAAGAAGATCTGTCAATATCTTCTCCTTTCCTCCTTAAATCTTCTTCAAGGAGCAATTGAATTGTTTCATTTAAGGTACCAACTTGACCCGTTTGGGCCATTACAAGTCCAGCATATGAAGTTGGTAATGATCCAAGTAAATTAGCTGCGGCTTCAGCAATCCAAAACTACGGTGCCGGCCGTGGCTAATTCATCTTTCAAATTACAAAAAT
This sequence comes from Rhytidiadelphus loreus, assembly GCA_947034895.1. Classification (NCBI taxonomy): domain Eukaryota; kingdom Viridiplantae; phylum Streptophyta; class Bryopsida; order Hypnales; family Hylocomiaceae; genus Rhytidiadelphus; species Rhytidiadelphus loreus. Next base: position 3,659,120 of record OX344765.1, on the reverse strand, counting down.
GATTAATATGGGTTTCCATATTATCACCTTCTTGCATTTTTATTGTAAAGAATTTTCGAGTGATACGATTTTTACCAATTACATTTGCCGTTTGATACTTTAATTTCAAAGTATCCCATACATCTTTAGAAGTGTTAAGTGATTTAACATGTACTAGTAAGTGATCTTTCATAAAAAGAAGGATGTCACTTCGAGCCTTTTGATCTTTTCGATCCCAAGATGGTTGGTTTGTAGGAGTTGCCGGTCTTCTTTCGGAACCATCAACAACTCCCCATGTGTCTTCTCATATGAGATACATCTCCATTCGAGTTGACCATGGAGTATAATTTGTGCCATCAAAGCGATCTATTAAAGTAAATTGTGAAGAACTCATAGTATTAATTAGTATGTGTTTTTATTACAATTTTATGCATTTTTAATGAGGTGAAGGTATCAATGTAAATTGGTCATCTGACTCTCCAAAAAAATGAGGATTGATCTCATTAAATTCAACTAATGATTCAATTTGTTCTTCAATAAATGGTGTGGTGTTTGTTAATAAAGGTTCAATTTCAAGTTGGAAAAATGCATTTTCAATTCGAATATTATTTTCAATTTCAAACCGATTTGTATCATCTACAAACAAATCATAAACATCCTCACTTGCATTCTCTCCAACAAGTGGTGAAGGAGGAAAACACATTTTGCTATGATAAAAGATTCCAAATAATATTTCATAGTTTGTGAAAAATAAAAAACTAGAAATTTTCAAATCCTTGCTCTGATACCATGTTAAGAAGCTAAGAGAAAAGCAACATGAATAAAAGATAAGAATGAATATATTATGATAAGGCAAATAAGCCTTTTATACAATGGTGACTTAAATAAGTCTAAGGGTTGTGACCCTTTGTATTTGCGACTTTATAGTTTCATAATTATCCTTAATACATGAAGGAGACAATGTGTGAGGAACTAATTTTCGTTTTTATAGATGGCAGAAAATAACTTAAGGACAAAGCAAAAATTACATGTAGCGACTATGCAATCTACCACAACATCCTTTGGTCCAAATAGACCTTCTACAAGCATCTGTATAAACTGCATAGCTTTTTGCCTTGGCCCGCGCTATGGAATGTCTCCATTCATGGTGACGTCTTCTTTGTTACAAAAGTTCTAGAGTATGTCACGGCCTCATGGGCCACGTTGACACCCACTTCATGATGGGACAAAACGAACTGAAAGGGAAATTCTGATTCAATCTTAGGGCTGGACTCTCTTACTAGGAGAGATATTGAAAAGCGCATTGTCTGCAAAAGTTTAGAGGTAAGTATTTCGTGCATTTATTTAGGGAATGAAGAATAAACATGTACAAATATGAAATTATGGTTACCGTTTTTGATGGATCGGTTGGCAAAGTCAAATGTAGATGGTTCATGCCAAACCACGTCAAGAGTACTTTAAAGCTATAGGTCTCACAACAACCGAATATGTGACTCTTGTGGTGGACAAAGGGTGCATGATACATCACCAATAGAGCGTCTGTATTATGGAGATACTTTTTTGCAAAGTAGAAGATGGGCACCAAGAAATCTTTTTGGAACTCGTTCCACTTGGGAATAGGGTTGAGTGGAGCCAAAACTGTTGGCACGTGTAGACCTTCAGGAACATTGACGGTGATGAGATCCACAACTTCTTGTGTGCTCAACGCACCCTCGAAAAATCTATCCTCGTCACTAGAATGCTGTAGATGATATATACAATCAGCTATATCAACTTGCATATGTAACAATTATGTAGTCACTTATTACATGATAAAAAATAAAACAATGTTGGAAATGATTCCATGAAAATGAATACTGTGAATGTCACGTACACAATTCCTAAACTTCCCAATCCAACATCATCTCAAGAATGTCAAGGTACAAAATATAGAAATTTACCATGTCCAAGAATGTCAAGACGTCGTTGAATGCCTTCTCATTGCTAGGCAAAGATCTGACAGACAAATTTAGGATGCACTCATCGATGTCAGGGGTAGGGGATAAGTTTTGCACAGTTGGTGTCAATCCATGGACTAAACGTTCCTGAGTCAGAGAAAAACCAGATGACGTGTCCTTCATATCAACGGTGCTCACTACGGGCTCATGTACCGGCGTCTCTGTCTTTCTCTTTGTTCCCTTCTTTTTTATTTTCTCTTGCTCCTTCTCAGCCTTCAAGGCCAATCTCTTCATTTTAATCTTCTCGGTCTTCTTTTTGGCCTCCTCCAATCTTTCAACCTTTTTTTTGTCAGCTACATCCCGCTTGATGATGGCTTTGATTTTGGCCTCAGGGTCTAGACCAAAGAACTTGTCGAACTCAAGCTCAACGACCGTTGTCTTCTTTAGTGTCCTAAAGAGAGTCTCTTCTTCTAGTAGAGTAGATCCGATGGTGCACTCCACGTACCATGGGCATGCCTGCAAATGCGGAGTAGTCCAATTCCTCAGCTACCAAGTCTAGAACATGCAATTTGAGGATGATCTATCCAACCATGTTGTCAAAAACAGTGCCAAATCCACCTTCGCAATGGCTTTTTTGGCGTACAATTCAAACTTGAAATACCTAGTTACATTAATTCTTGAAGGATCAACTCAAAAACAAATCATATAAAAAAGAGACCTAATTCACATGAGTAGATAGAGTTCAAGGTATGGTCAATTCTTAGTAGTTTATTATAATGAAATATTACCTGTAAATCAATTGTTTGACCGCTAGTATTGCTCTTTTGAAGTCCTTAAAGGTATCTGACTTCTTAAATGGGTCCCCCCCCTTTGAATATCTCCGTGTAAGCTTGTGGGCACTTGTTTACCCACTCTTGGTAAATTAGCGAACACAACCAGGTTCTAGTCCTATGATAGTTTTCTACTCTAGTGGATGTCTAAGCGTCAATCCATTGTACCTTCCAAGCAATGGATCTTTTTTGCTAATTTCCTAATTGGGTCTCTCTAATTGCAATTTTGGGTGACTCCTAAACCGACTATCCTGCTAGGTTATGGTTCTGTACTCCGTATTTCTATAGTCTACTCTATCAACCTAGGATGGAAGATTATCTCATGCCATTTTTGAAAACCTAAGACTCGTTCAATTTGGACTTTCTAATGAACCGCTACAAGCGGATGAAGTTTTGGCCGCAAGGCTATCAAACTTCATCCATAGTTTCCTATAGGCTCCCAATTCCAATTGAAGGCGGAATTTGACCTACGGACCTGAATTCCTATGTTCTAGCTATATCCTAAGTTTCAACTTGGTTGGATGAATACTTCCAAGTTTCATCCATTTTGGGCTCTAAACTTCATCCATTGATATCTTGGGTATCTTAACTCCGATTCCTACGTGTCTTATGTTTTGGAAAACCTTTTGAGGTCTACTCTAAGACTATCTATTCAAATTTGACTTGACTTGGGTCCTAGTGGTACCTAGTTCTCGGCCTTCCTACGGTCTTAACCTCTAACAGTTCAATTTTAAGGAGGAAAAGTTAGGACCTTACCCCGACTTGAAGGTCCATGATCAAGTTTGTTAAATGACCCTTCTCCCCATTGCAAGTTACAAGGAGGCCTCCACCCGTTGGCCAAAACGTCCTTTATAATCACGACAGATTTGTACATCTTTTTCTCACTTTTTTTTTTTTTTTTTTTTTTCCATTGCCTTAACAATCGTGTCCCCTTAATGGAGGGTGGTGGAGATGCTACCTATCTACTTAGAAAGTCAAAATACGGCCTAACTATCACTTACGCGTCAGCTTACCCTAATGGTGGAGGGGATTCCCTCCCTATCCTTCACTATGGTGCTCCTCCTTATCTAAGCCAACTCTCCCTTCTCCTTTCTTGTTTTTGGAGATGGTGTGTGGTGATGGAGAGAGTGGTGAGGTTAGGATGGAGAGGTCTCTTGCTTCCAATTATGTTTTTCTTAGTGTTGATGGAGATTTTCCCTTACTTCAATGCTACTTCTACTAACTCTACTCTAACCTTTCCCTCTTTCTATGCTACTTCTACTAACTCTATTATGATTTTTTCCCCTCTCTATGCTAATTCTATACTACCTGAGACCTCTTAACACTACAAGAAAAACAAGGTATAAATAATTGCAAAGAATGACTGCATAAGAGTCATTGTGGACAAAGATGACTGCACTGTGACTTTGGCCCCTAGAGTCATATTGGACTAGTCATTTTTATAAATGACTGCCATAATATTATCACCATCCATTGTGAGCTTGGATGAGGTTTTGGATGGGGTTTTGGATGAAACTTCCAAAGTGGTAAAAAAAAAAAGTTTAAGGAAATGACTCCTATGTTGCCACGTGGCCAGTCATTCTAAAGTCATCCCGTAGTCACAAATGATCCTTTTTTTTAATCATTTTCTGAAATCTAGAATTATATTTTGAAATCTAGGAATTTTGAATATTTTTCTTCTGAAATCTAGGATTGTATTCTAAAATCTAGGAAATGTGAATATTCTTTTTTGAAATCTAGGATTATATTATGAATTCTAGGAAATGTGAATATTTTTCTTCTGAAATCTAGGATTGTATTCTAAAATCTAGGAAATGTGAATATATTTTTTTGAAATCTAGGATTATATTCTGAAATTTAAAAAATTTAAATATTTTTCTTCTGAAATCTAGGATTATATTCTAAAATCTAGGAAATGTAAATATTATTTTCTAAAATCTAGGACTATATTCTAAAATCTAGGAAATGTAAATATTATTTTCTAATATCTAAAAGATTTGAAGATTATTTTCAAGTTGTGGTGAAATGTGCAAAATGAGTACACCATATACCGAACACCATACATCATATACAAATACATGATTCATACATCATACATCATATACAAATACATAATACACTATATTTTGCTTATGTGTCAAATTGATTTTCAAGCCATTTAGTTTGTAAATACAAAGAGTTCAAATAACAAGCCTTTTATACAAGTGGGGTGGTAGGAAGCAAGACAAACCATGTGAGATTTGTAAAATGTTGATGCAATAGTAGAATAGTAATGTGGAAGTCATTATGTAGTTGTGTTAGAGTAAATCACAATCAAAATAGTAGAGTAGTGACACGGAAGTCATTATGTAGTCACCTTAGAGTAAATTGTAGTTAAAATACAATCATATAATTTACTCACTTTTGACTATGGCCTTCACAATGGAATTGATTAAGTCCAAATTGGAAGTTTAACAATGTTGTGAACAAAAACCAATGGATGAAACATAGACATTGTGAAAGTTATCAACCTAGTTCTATAAAAATTAGAATCAAAAATTATTTTTCTATCTCTTAGAGGTGCTAAATGTCATCTAGATTTTAGTTTTTGGCCTTTGCATTGTCAATCTAACTTTATTTTTTTAGTTTGTTTTGAAAAAAGCATTAGTAAATAGAGAAAAAAAACAAAAGACAAATAAGTCTCCAAGAGTGCATCATTTTAACCCCTACAGGAGCAAGGCCTTTTTTCTATCAAAGAAACACTGAAAATTGCCATTTCTGTAGCAAAGAGTAAAAGAATTTAAAATATTTTTCTTTGACATCTAACCGTAGGATCTTACACCCAACTAGTATTAAAAAGTGTGGAAAAAATTTCAGAATTTTTGACTGCATAGATTGCAAAATATTTGCATTTAAAGTGGAAAAAATAAGTTTTTCAGCACATTGCGGAACTAGATAAAGACAACACGTTCTGGATGTAAAAATGTGGATGAAGACTCCTTGCCGCTAAGTCGTCATCCTGTAGTTGCGAATGTGACTCTAAATTGACTCTAACAATGACAACCCCAAACCCTTGGTGCAATTAGGAAACACGAGTCATATTCAAGTCGTTCTGGACAAGCAGTCATTCTTCTATGGTTACATTTATCCTCATTTCCCTGTAGTGTAACTGCTGGACCCTGACTCCTCCCAAACTGCTGGACCACTGGATTCCCGAACTGTTGGACCTCGAGTCCCCCAAACTATTGGACCACTGGACTCCCGAATTGTTGGACCCCAATTCTCCCAAACTGCTAAACCACTGGACCTCGACTCCCCCCCGAACTGGACTACTAGACCCCCGACTGTTGGACCCCGGTTCCCCTCTCCGATTGTTGGCCCTTGGGCTGCTGGTGCTCGGACTTGGTGGCTCGGGCTGCTGGTCACTGGGGCTGCTAGCCGCTCGGGCTGGCTAACACTCTAATAATTAAAAGAAAACCCTTTACCCACGCATGGGTGGCTTTTCGCCCATCAACCGTTATAATTTAGGGAATAGCCAGGCATGACTCCTAACAAACTTAAACGACTCTATTTTGGATGCTAAACTTTGGCTAATTTCCAACGCGTTTGATAACTAAACTTTGGAGTTAACCGCGGGGGAAGTGCAAGGCTTTGCCGTTGATTTGGTTTTAAAACCAAATTTAGGATTGCCTACCCCTGAGGGTTCAAAGTTTCGCCGTTGAATGTACCTTTAACACACAATTTAGGATTGAATTGAATAAAGAAAGGTAGAGTTTTAGTCACCCACTATTTTCTTGACAAAGATAGATGGACTAAACTCAATACGGCATGAAAGCTTTGGGTTAGTAATAAAGCATTAGATGAGATTGGAGGGGGGGTTGAGGGTTGTTTCGGGCCTGTTTTCAACTCCGTTTCTCCAAGTCTTCTCGAACTCCGGTGTCAGATTTTTTTTATTTCAAAAAATAAATAAATTTAAGTCCTTAAAATGAGAAACAAAGTTAAATTTATTTTATTTTATTTTTTCCAAAAAAACTAACCTCGCAGTCTCTTGGCCAAGTTAGCGCAGGCAGGTTTCGACGGGTTTCGGTGGGTTTTGAGTTGAGAACTCGTAGCCCTCTACAATGGGCAAAACACATGTAATGACGGAAATAACATGTAGTAAGTGGAAAGAAAGTTTGTACAAAGAGAAAGGCATAAAACTAGAGGTCCTCTAGAGTGGCATTGCCCAGGTACAGTGAAGGGTTGCTCTAAGGTTAGTACAAGACACCAACAAGAAGAAAAAAAGGACTATCAATGTTACTTGACTAGTAACAAGGATACAAAGACACAAGGACACAAGGATTACAAGGACTAAGGAAGGACCCCCATGGACCTTCAAAACTGCAAATAGAACAACAATTGGAGCCAAAAGTGCTCCGAAAACACTGTAGGGAGCTTTGGCCAAAGACGGTTAAGCAACAAAGATAGTTTGGACCCATGGACCCAAAACAAGTATTAGGTGTGTTTTGGGAGGGATAAGGATCCCTTTTTATAGGTTCCCAAGGGCCCACTCCCCCCCTTAATTTACTACTAGTAACCTCATCCTTCCGGATTTTCATCCTTATCTTTTGAGATTTTCACCTAATTTGGGGTTTTACGCTGGTCCTAAAGATTATCTTTTGGAGTTTAACTCCAAATTGCAAACGGATTGTGCCAAAGGCTTCAAAAGGCCATTTTTACTCCATAAAACCTCTCAGTCTTATTCCCATCTTGAGAAACCCATTGGAAACTAGCGCCAACTAAAACCAATAAAAGAGGTAAAAATCTAACTTTTGGAGTTTACCTTTTCTGACTGGGATAACTATCTAGGGTTGTTGGGAAGGTCTTAGGGAGTAAGAAAAGACTCCTTAATGACTTCGTTTCGACTTCGTGCGCTTCCGAGATACAGGTCAGTTCCACGAAGATCTTGTTGTAATTAATAATTGGGAGAATGCTGATGATTTGGTTGCCTCCCGCTATCGAAACACTATGAAATTTGTTGGGCGTGTTATTAACATAAAAAACGTTAATCTAATTTTTAGTGAGATTTTACCGCAGCCTAGGTAATTTATATGAATTTCTCGTTGTGGCTTTTGGCGGTACCTCTCATGGATTCTCCAAGCCACGTGCCAAGTCTTGAGTCAGTCTTGCACACGATCGATAGCGAGGTAAAAACCGACTTCTCTTGGATTATTGGCAGTCAAAGAATTTTTCACATGTGAGGGAATCTTGGCGAATGGATTTCGCTGTGGACTCCCTGACATGTTCTTGATCCAAGAGCACTATCCGGCGGCCGTGGATTCCTCCATGTGGCCTGTCATCCGGCGGCTGTGAATTCGGATTGTCTTCTAAGAAAGAAGTAGGTCAGCTTGTCAAACTTGAGGAAGTTGAGACCGATTATTATGATTGGGAAACCGACGATAACGTTTCATTCAGTTTTTCCAACACCGTGTGGATTAGAGATGGTCGTTCTAACAAAAATTATTTGAAGGAAGAATTGAATGATAGTGATACTGAGGGTTAGAAGCTACTTTCCTTTGAAGAATTGATGATGGACTAAGGAAGCTTTGAAATCCCTATGAAATCACTATCGTACGTGTAGTACGGTAGTAAGCGCTCTTAGCCACAACCACGTGGTAAGATGACACGGAATATCGTCCCAGGGAACCTTAGAAGGTGCTCTAAACTCCTTCTAATCCGGTTTAACGTAAATCACTCCAAATCTCACTTTTTTTTCCAGATTCTACTACTTTCCGGACTTACTACCGCATCCGGATCTCACCCGTCACCAGATTTATAACTCCAAAACGGTTTGTTGTACCTCTGTTTTACCCTCAAAGTAGGGTTGACGAATTGCAACTTCCAGCCCAAAATCGCGTCCAAAATCCGGACGTCCGGACGTGAGGACGTCCGGATTTAGCGGACTCCAGTGTCCGCATTGGATGACAACGTCGAAAAATTATACCGCGCGGTCCGCGCCCCGGTACAGGGATTTTAGACGGCCCGTCGGAAAGCAGCGTCCGAATTCGGACGGTCCGTCGGAATTCAGACAGTGCGTCCGAAAGCAGACTCCGAATTCGGACGCCTAATTTTTTTTCAAATTTTCTAACACCCCCTCAGAAACTTGTCCATAACTTTTTGGTGGAAGGTCCAAACTTGAAACGGATTGTTGGAGATGAAACCTTGCTTGATTTACAAACTTTTTCTAGTTCAAAGGTTTTCAAAAAAATATATTATACAATGCGAAAATGAGGTCTGAACATTGACTTTTCTTACAATATATTTCGGATGGCTAGTTTGAATTTGGAAGGGGGGAAGGCTGGTTGCCTAGTTCCACTTGGATTCTTCCGACGCCAAACTTCCGACGGCCACTTCGGACGGCCACTTCGGACGCCTAATTTTTTTTCAAATTTTCTAACATCCACTCAGAAACTTGTCTATAACTTTTTGGTGGAAGGTCCAAACTTGAAACGGATTGTTGGAGATGAAACCTTACTTGATTTCCAAACTTTTTCTAGTTCAAAGTTTTTCAAAAAAATGTATTCTACTATGCGTAAATGAGGTCTGAACATTGACTTTTCTTACATATTATTTCGGATGGCTAGTTTGAATTTGGAAGGGGTGAAGGCTGGTTGCCTGGTTCCACTTGGATTCTTCGGACGCCAAACTTCCGACGGCTACTTCCGACGGCCACTTCGGACGCCTAATTTTTTTTCAAATTTTCTAACATCCCCTCAGAAACTTGTCTATAACTTTTTGGTGGAAGGTCCAAACTTGAAACGGATTGTTGGAGATGAAACCTTACTTGATTTCCAAACTTTTTCTAGTTCAAAGGTTTTCAAAAAAATGTATTATACTATGCGTAAATGAGGTCTGAACATTGACTTTTCTTACATTTTATTTCGGATGGCTAGTTTGAATTTGGAAGGGGTGAAGGCTGGTTGCCTGGTTCCACTTGGACACTTTTGACGCCAAACTTCGGACGGCCACTTCAGACGCCTAATTTTTTTCAAATTTCCTAACACCCCCTCAAAAACTTGTCTATAACTCTTAGGTGGAAGGTCCAAGCTTGAAACGGATTGTTGAAGATGAAACCTTGCTTGATTTCCAAACTTTTTCTAGTTCAAAGGTTTTCAAAAAAGGTATTCTACTATGTGGAAATCATGACTTTTAGGTGGAAGGTCCAAACTTCAATTGGATTTTTAGAACCTTGCTTGATTTCCTTGCTTTTTCTTGAAACCTTGCTTGATTTCCAAACTTTTTCTAGTTCAAAGTAATTTAGAAAAGGTATTCTACTTTGCTGAAATGAAGTCTGAACATCTACTTTTCTTACATTATATTTTGAATGGTTCGTCTGAATTCGGAAGGCTGGTCCCATTTAGAGTTTTTTCTTTTCTTTTAATTCAATCGATATTGTAATCTCTAAGGTTTAGATTACGTAATTTGCTATAAAATCATTTGTACATGCATTATTTCTTATTGTTACTACAATTTTGTGGCTATAAGTTTGTAGCATACATTAATAATTCTATTTAAACTAATTTTGGGGGACTTGTTAATTGATATTGATAGTAGTATTGAAATTTGTTTGGGAAGTTTTAGAAAAATTTATTTTTGGAGATGAAACCTACTTGTAATCATTAATCCCTCAAGTACAAAGTGGACACAATGAGTCCTCTTCAAATTTTCAATGGAAAATTCTCGATAGGGTGAAACAAATCTCAATATTTTACAAACTAGGATCTGTAGGATTGAAATTTTACAAACTTGTTGCATTATTTGATTTTGAAAATTTGAATGTGAGAAATATTTACAAAAATTATTTAGAAAATGTGGTCTACTAGAAAAAAGGAGCACATACAATGTTTTTCCAATGAAAGAAATAGTAGAAATAGAAAAAAAATAAAAATTCTTAAACAATCCTAGTCTTTAATTTATACAAATAAATTGTGTTTGAAGAGTTTTTTTTAAATTTGTATTTTTAGCAATTTTAAAAATAATAGGTTCAACCTAGTGTAATGAAGAACACAAAATATATAAAAATGAATCCAAACATTTTAAAGATGTCTCAAACAATATACAAATTATACAAGTTATTAAATCACAATTGCAATATTTCATGTTTCACATTTACAACAAGATGAATTGAAAATATCATTTTTGATGTAGAAATACGTTACAAACATACATAAATAAGGTCCATAAAACCATAATTGTGATACATGAGGGATCATCATATTTGAAAGTCAATCATATTTTTCACTATATAAGCACCAATATTTTTTGTATGGGATATATTGTTGACAATTTACATTTTAAGATGTAAATATAAGTATGAGGGTGTAGGAAAATATCAAAATAACTTCAATTACAATTTTTTTGTATAAATGCAATATTTAATCTTGAACTAAATTAAATTACATTAAATTACATTAAATTGCTTAAAGCATTTTTTGTAACATCCTCTAATACAATAACAAAATAATACAATTGCTTGTATTATGTATATTTTGTTGTTTCAAACTATTAATGCATTTTACAACAAAACTTAAAGGACACTTCAAGTTATAATTGTATGTTCCACATTTGTAAAGTGGCACATCATAATTGATGTAGAAAAACTAAAAATACATTGAAAACATATATAAATAAATCTATGAGGTCTATACAAGAACATATGTTGTACATCATGATAATCACATCTTAAAAAAATAAAGAAATAAAAAATATTCCACACATTACACCAATGTTTTTGGTAACTAATGTAAAATTGAAAGTTTAGGGTTTAGGGTTTAGAATGCATATTTAAATGTGAGAAAGAATAACTTGAATTACCTTTTCTTTAAAAACATTTTTACTACATAGGATGCTTATAGCATTAAATAGCAATCTTAGAAAGCAAATCTGTACTTCTTAGAATACACTATTTCTATACAAGTGGACAGTTGTGTAAACAAGTCAGGAGTCAACTGTCAAACAAGCCAACAGTCAACTGTCGAACAACTCGACCAGTAGTCAACAGTTACACAAGGTGGACAACTGTTTAAAAATAAGACAAAAATGGGCGTCCGAATTTTCCATCTGAACAAGGCCGTCCGAAGTGGGCCGTCCGAAGTGGCCAACTGAGACCAGCTGTCCAAATTTGGACTAGCCGTCCAAAATAATATGTAAGAAAAGTCAATGTTCAGACCTCATTTCCGCATAGTAGAATACATTTTTTTGAAAAACTTTGAACTAGAAAAAGTTTGAAAATCAAGCAAGGTTTCATCTCCAACAATCCGTTTCAAGTTTGGACCTTCCACCAAGAAGTTATGGACAAGTTTCTGAGGGGGTGTTAGGAAATTTGAAAAAAAAATTAGGCGTCCGAAGTAGCCGTCGGAAGTGGCCGTCAGAAGTGGCCGTCGGAAATGGGCCGTCGGAAGTTTGGCGTCAGAAGAATCCAAGTGGAACCAGGCAACCAGCCTTCCCCCCTTCCAAATTCAAACTAGCCATACGAAATATAATGTAAGAAAAGTCAATGTTCAGACCTCATTTCCGCATAGTAGAATACATTTTTTTGAAAAACTTTGAACTAGAAAAAGTTTGGAAATCAAGTAAGGTTTCATCTCCAACAATCCGTTTCAAGTTTGGACCTTCCACCAAGAAGTTATGGACAAGTTTCTGAGGGGGTGTTAGGAAATGTGGAAAAATCTAGGCGTCGGAAGTGGCCGTCGGAAGTGTCTATGGTCAATTGATCATATTCTTAATAAAACTAATCAAGCGTATTAAGGTTCTAACAATACAATTGCAAGCAAATCTCACGATTAACTCCTAAACATCCAAACAATGTTTTTTGGCAACATTACAATTTTAGGCAGCTCATTATAGACGAAATTTTTATTTTTTCTCTTTGGAAATTTCACACAATGTGTGGCCAAGGAGTAGCTTTAAGGCCCAACAATTTTCATAACTTTTGACTAAATGGTTTTAAAGTTATTGCATGATATGTAATTTTTAGTGTTTGGCGGGCAACGCGAGCAGAAAAAAAATTCTTTGAAGATCACTTTAAAAGAAATAAAAATTTGAAATTGGTTCTCTAGATTTTTATATATATATTAAGCTTTGAATCATTTTCTACTGCTTTGAATCATTCCATTTTGATTAATGAGATGAAAGTTATGAGGAATTTTAGTTTAGATTAGTTTGTGGTTAGATATAGAATCTCTACTCTAAAATAAACTTTGAAGTCTTTTATTTAACTCAATTTTAAATATTCTTGAAAAAAAAACCAAACATTAGGTGTATATTGTTTATTAAAACATTACAAACATTGGGATTGGCATTTTTCAATTCTATAAATAAATTGTTAACAATTTAGTATTTTTAATCATTCTCTACTGCTTCCTACTTATTATTCTTTTCCTATATATTGTACAATTCCAAATGATCTAAATTTTTTTCAAGCACCTAGCCAACTTGACTTGCGGAATGAATCCAAAGAATAACCACAATTTTGGATATTTTATATACAAATGTAACCTTGTGAAGTGCAGCTACCCATATGTTTTACAAGGCCAAAAAAAGGGTTTTGTCACTTCAAATGTTAATATATCACAATCTACATGATGGAAAATTCTAAAAAAAAATTCACAACTTTTCAAACTATTTTACTACAAGGTCCTACGGTTTTATGTGTCTAAAATTGTTTTTCATCTAAAATTTGGTGCTTGTAAATGTAAGGGCACTTTTGGAGCAGTTTTGGTGAAAATATGGTCTCTAATGTTTAGTAGTGAACTAAATAATGACCAACTTGATCTTTTTGTGTGAAGATAAGGGATCTAAGAGTGTTGAAGATTACAAAGTAATATCTAGCACCTAATCTTTTGGAGAAGTCCCACACTTGGAGTCTTTGTTCAAATCAAACGTATAATATACCATTGAAAAGCTCTCAACAATACCTTTCCAATGATATATTATAAGGCACATAAAATGATAAGACAGGGCGTCCTATTCCGACGGCCTGTCCAATTGAACGAGGCGTCCGATCAGATGACTAGGCAGACTTCAATCTTTGGAGAAGTCCCATAGTTGGAGTTCTTGTCCGAATTGGATGCATTATATACCATTGGAAAGCTCTCAAGAATATCTATCCAATGATATATTATGAGGCATAGAAAAGTCGACGGGGGCGTCAGACGACAATGGATGACAGTGCGGACGGGCCTTTTGGATCCGACACTGAGGACGGGCGGGATTGTTAGACCATCGGATTGGACGGGCCGTCGGAATCGGACGCTCTGTTAGATAAGACCGGCCGTCGGAATCGGACGCCTTGTCTGATCGGACGCTACGAACAGGCGGACATACCGGGTCGGGCGGACGTTGGAGATGCACTATATTTTGGGACTGGCAAATTTGGGCCCTTGGGAGGCTTCTAGGGGCGACTTTGGGTGAGGGCGACCTCTTTGGGAGGAGAACGCGGGTGAGGGCGACCTCGGGTAGGGGGCGACTTCGGGTGGAGATGGGAAGAAATGGCCTCCCAAAGGCCCAAAGGCCCAAAATTGGCAAATTTGGGCCTTTGGGAGGCTTCTAGAGGCGACTTCGGGTCTTGGGCGACTTCTTAATTGGAGAAGAATACGGGTGAAAGGGACCTCTTTTATTGTGCAACTGTGGATGGGGGTGGGAGCCATTGCTTTGAGGATGTCCTTTTTTTACAATTTCCTACATAAATAAGAGATTTTAAACATCTTTTTTCTTTTTCTTTTTGATTTTGAAAGTTTTTTAATAATATTTTTTTTTAGACCCTAGATATTTCATATCAATTTCAAAATATATATTTTTTAAATTAGTAAAAATCATTTATTATTTATTTCCCCTCGATTTCTTTCATTACATTGGATTTGTTAATACATATATGACCTAATTTTTAGGAACTCCATTGGGAATGTTTATAGAATTTCTTCTTGATTCCTAGGGTCTTTATAAGGTGGGGTCTTTTTTAATTTCCCTTGGTTTTTTTAATTTTCCCTAATTTTAATTCAAAAATTGTTATTATGATTTGCAAGTTCTTTCTTGTAATTGTGCATTGCAAATAATCAATTTGGTAGTTCAATTGAAACGTTTGATGTCATTCAAGAATGAGTGATTATCACTAAAAGGACATATTGGCTAACTATATGGATTACTGTTAAGTGCCTTGCTATTATTTTTTAGTCTCCTAAGATTCATTACAGATATTAACCTATTAAGGAAAAGAAGTTGGAGGATATAAAGAATTGTTGGCGGGTGGCTCTAACGTATGTATATGGGCTGCAACATTCAGAGAGGACCATAGAGATCATGCAAGAAAATCATAAATATACGATGAAATCCATCTTGTATTCTATTAGAAAAATTAGCCACTTAATGAATATGAATGATATGGAAAAATACGACAATGAAGTATTTGAAAATACATTGATAGTGAGATACTTTGTAAGGAAGTTAGGTGACCTTATTGAGCCTAATCTAAAGAAGCAATTAATATGTGGATAGGTGGCAAACTTGCTCATTGATAAACCATGGTTGATGATGCCCCTTAAAGTTGTTTTGTACACTAATATTTTTGTAATAGGACATGATATTACCAGATTAGTATAAATAGAAACATAGGTCACATTGCATGCATTTAACTTTTGAAGAGCAATGTAAATATATTAACGACTTTTATACGATGTGACATTTAAAAAAATGAATTGAATATTCTAAATGCAAAGTGCAAAAGTTATTGTATAGAATTTCAAATTTCAATTCTCTTGTACAAATATTTTGTAATTTTTGTCAAACAATTCATTATAGTTTATTTGCTTCTAATTTATAAACTATTGTGTGAGAAATTTTACAAAAATGAAGTTGAATTTTAACCCATAGAAGACCAAGAGTTCTTAAGGAATTCTCATCTCGGTTCACATAATGCTTAGAGTCTCAATTCTCATCGTGATTTTTTTGAAACTTTCTTTGAAGATAGAAGAATATATCATCTTTGTAGGAATATAGCATTTTTTCAATTAGTGTTTGAAAGAAAAAGTTATGCCACCCTAAAGCCAAAAATGGAGGTCAGTGGACACCTCAAATATTATATTTTTGTCTACATGTGAAGCTTTGATTCATTGTAATTGGACTAGTAATGCAAAAGTTATGGACAATCTTATTTTTTGGACAAACTTAGCATTTTCTTGAAAACAAAACTTAGAAGTTTCATTTTTTAATGCAATTTTCACAATTTTTCTAAAAATTTATTTGACAAGGTTAAATTTGCTCATTAGAACAATCTCATCATTGGAATAATTGCATTTCAATTCCATCTTAGAACTCTTAACAATTTAATTTTTTTTTCAATCTTGGACCTACTTCTACTTAAAAAAATTTTAACCCCTAAAGGACCAAGGCCTTTTTCTTGCCAAAAAACATTCAAAATTGTCATTTCTATTGCAAAGAGTAAAAAATTTGGAAATTGTTTCTTTTGCACATCTAATCGTCTAACTATAGGATCTATACATAATTAGTATAAAAATGTGTGGAATAAATTTCAGAAACGAATCTTGCAAGTTATTTTTTGAAGAAGATTCTTAGATTGCTAGAAAAACAAGATTGTCTATAATTTTCACACCACTTATCCAAATGAAATGAATCAAAGCTTTCCGTTGAGAACAAAATATAATATATGAGGAAAAAAAATTAAAATTTTTGAATGTTTTTTTGTTGCCTTTGTTTTGAACTTATTTGGGCACAATTTTTGTTCCTAGGCACCACTTGAGAAAACATTATATTTCCACAAAGATAATTAGTTTTTCTATCTTTAAAAAAAGTTTCAAAAAATTATGACAAAAAATGAGACTGTAGGTACATGCCCAAAATCCAATTTGTCAACCAAAGGGACGATGGTCCTTTAGGGATTAAAGAATGCAAATCAAGTGCTTTTATTAGTGAATATTTTTCCCTAGACTTTCAACTTATTTATTCAACGTATGTGTCTTTTAATTCAAAGTATGTAGTGCAAAAAATTTCCACAAATGACAGTCAAAGTCAACTGAAATTGCAGGTCACAGTTCAGAATTTTTTTTTTCCAACTTTGATTGTTAATATCTTCCAATCTATACGGTCAAACTTCATGAAATTTTTACCACGTAATCTTAGACAAGTGAAGTACAAGATCTTACGGTTAGATTCTAAAAAAAAAAAAAAATCTATTTTTTTGGATGAATGCAGCAAAAATGGCAGTTTTGAACTGTAGTACAGAATTTGCCCCTACCCGCGGTCGCCCCTACCCGCAGTCGCCCCTACCCGTGGTCGCCCTCTACCCGTAGTCGCCCCCACCCGAAGTCGCCCTAAATTTGTGACGTGGCTGCCACATGGCAGCCAAGTAAGCCTAGGTAAATGGGGGGTAAATTCTGAAAAAGTCAAAGGGTAAAGTTGACTCTATTAGACGGACGGGACCCTCTACTAGACGTCTTCGACGTCGAGTTTGTCGAGTTGTCCGGGTAGACAACCCTGAAGGTACTTGGAAGCTAAAACCAACTTCAAGAACTTCTCATTGTACTTGGAGTCACCAATGATGTAGTGCTCCAGTGACAGCATTTGAAATGATCAAGCAGACAATGAGGTCAGATGCCTTTCAACTCGACTCGAGATGAAAAGGATTCACAAAGCAACTACGCAATTCAACTCCCATCGAGATAAATTACAGGACTGTCCATAGAAACTCACCAACGCGGCACATATTATTTTTCCCCTAGTGAAAATGGAGAGAACATTCTCTTATGGCCCAACAAACAGACTCAACACCTGCAAATAGAAATCCATGCGCAATTCGGTGTTGTAAATTCTGTAATCTAAGTCGTTTGTGGCCCTTGACCTGGAATACCGTCCATCTAGGAGGGCCTCAAATTTCTTGGGAATCTTCTTGCTAAGCTTAACCCCCTTCTTGATCAAGAAGATCATGTGCACGGATTCCTTTGCCTTATTAGACTTTTGGGGGCATCGCGAATCCGCTCCCAAACTGACGGAACGTACTCAGCAAAATGTACCGTATACACCTCGCCGTACGCTGAGGTCCGGATGTGCGACCTGAGATCGACTTGAAGGTCTATGTCCCCGCAAATCCACAACCAGACACTCGGGTCCTTCACCGTCGGTTGGTCCATTGTCGAGAGAATACCCATAAAGGACTCGAAGTACAGATCAGAGTCCCTCGTCCTCTCCCGATTGATGGATCCAGGAATGTTATGGAAGTCCATCACTGCCAATTTGATACTCTGGCCAACTTCCTCCTCCCATACATTGGTGTCCCACCCTACGAGCTCGTCGTCGCTCATATTATACGGCCGATAGAAGGCCCTCCCCTCGGGCTTGGCAAACTTGCCCTTGCTGCCCATAAAAATCTTAAAAAATTGGGCAGCCATCGGTGAGAGCTCTTCAATGCTCTTATTTTTGTTGCAAGGCATTTTTGCAAGGGAGTAGAATTCATCCGGCGGACCTGAAATGAGGGTATTCTTCGTGGCCCTCGTCACATTGTACGTCTTCTTGAAATCTTTCCACTTGTCCCTTCAAAAACTGCCTTCGTTATTGTACAGGCTCAAACTTTTTCTGAGGAAGAAGATCTGCCTTCGGATGATCTGCTTCCTCTTGCACCTCTCGAGCCACTCCTTGGCTGTGTAGCAGTCCTCGAGAACCCCGGTTGACTTCTTCATCGTCACCTTCGGGTGCGCTAACTCTTTGTTTGGGGTCCTGCCGAGGAGATGCAAGGCCAACCTCTTGAGATCCCCCTCACTGCAGTTGCCGAGCCACTTAAAGAACTCCCGGGACATGACCCCATCACGTTCTTGATCCCATCCCTTGGTCTGCTTGAACTTCAACAAGGTGTCGGGATCTGTAAGCTGTCCCTGGGAATTTATGGATATGACCTCGCTCCACAGGTCATACACTTTCTTCGAAGCAGTGATAATCTTCAGTTCGTTATGTATGTCCAAATCCTTCTCCTTCTTTTGGCTCAATGCTCCTTGGGACTTCTTTACATCAATCATAGAAAACCTCAGCCGCATTGCATCCGTAAAATCCTGCAGGTACATTCAGTGAAATACCATCAATCAGGGTTCAATCAACTCGACCCGAGTTGAATGCAAGCACAAGGGTAATATGAAAAAGGTATTCAGCAGATAGGAAGTTCAACTGGAGTTCAGGATTCATTTCACTCGAACCAAATTGAATGCTTAGACGAGGTAAATATTTCAAACATTATGAACAGAGGAGAAATTCAACTCGACCCGAGTTGAATTGCATTACTTACCCTGAACTGCTTCTAGTTGTTCATATCCTTTATTGTCTTGCACTCTTGCGAGGCCTATCTGCGGCCCTGGGTGATTGCAAGAAAGACCGGTCCTATTTGGCGTCACAAATTGAAGTGACCAAGTTGCCGTCAATCATAACTTTTGGAAAATGAAGCCGATGGACTTGAAATTTTTATTGAAGATGGCTAACTGAGAAATCATGAGATTCATTATTTTTCATAAATTTTGAAAAATAATTTTATAATTAAATGTCAATTTAGCTAATTTGTCACACTTTGCAATTTAGGGGTTTTTAGTACTGTGGAGCATCCAAAAATTATGATGTTCACTTGAATTTTTTGTGGGCTATTCCCACACTAGATGAGCATGTGCCCACCAAAGGGCATTAAAAAAAACACAATTTTTTGTCCTCAACATGCATGCAAATAGGGGTCCCTTGCGCATAGCACTCCAAACATTTATGATGGTTCCAACTTCTAGTTTTTGGTGAAATGTAATCACTATCAAGTCTTCATAAATGGCCAATTTTTAGTTTTTATTTATTCATGATTTTCTAATTTTTATTAATTTATACTTAGTTTTATCTACTTTCTATGACAAACTGTCATTTTTTTTAAGTAGTACTGTTTCAGTATTATAAAGTACTCAAAAGTATTATTGGCCGTTGATTTTCCAGATCAACGGTTGAGATTGCTCCATTTGTAGTACTCCTAGTACTCCTAGTATTCGGCAGAAAAAACGCAGTTTTTGACCAAATGCTACCAAATCGTTCGGTCTTTCTTGCAATCACCCCCTTGCCCAACTCGCTGGGCTCTTTGTTAGGAGGAGGGCAACCCATCTTCTCCCAGACAAATCTGGCTCCCATAATGTTTGTTGCCCACGTCGGCATGAAATTTTGGAAATGATTCACCCGGTTGTAGTACGCGGAGATTTTTCTAATTACATGGTCGTCCTTGTTCCAAACTACGAAGCACTCCCATGTTTTAAACTTCTCCGCCTTCGCTTTAATTGTGGGCATCACCTGCATGCGCTTCGCTACAGCTACGGTGTGCTGCCCATTCACCATCCAGAAATGCATATCCTTGATTTCCTCAAAGGTCTGCGGCTTGCTCCTCAGGTTCTGGGGCATGACGCACAACGTCATCTTCTTGTCAGGGTTAGGCATGTTCAACAAGAAGTTCAGAGACCTCATGATTCCCTGCTCTTGAAGGCACCGGATATTCAAATTCTTGGGGGGCATCTCCAACTGCTCAAGCGGAATGACGAACTTCATTCCGATTGCCAGCACATACAAGTCAGTGCACTCTTTCCAATACGCCTTGTACGTCCGGTTGGAGTCCTCAAAGTCTATTTCCTTGATGTCCCCTCTCAGGTCCTTCGATATGTCCGTGAGGTCCGAAACCATACTCTCATCAGGTTGATGAGATGTTCTGGCCTTGGCGGCGGCTCTCTTGCTTGTAGACGGAGGGGTCGGTGATGGATTTTCTCTGGCAAACTTCTCAGTTTGCTTTAACCTCGTGTGACTCCGCTTCGTTCCTGGTGTACCGATGGCTAGAGAACTAGTACTTGGGTTCTGACTGCTGTAGTCTCTGATCACGAAAGTAGGTCTCATGTCCTTCTTCTTTTGCATTAACAACACGTGACCCCTCTCGAAGTCCAGCTTGAGATGGTTTAGGCGGGACAGCAGAGTTTTGGGTGCCAGGGGCGTGCCATTATTTGCCACCCACTTCTTCTAGTCGATGGCGGTTTGAATTGGGGCTATGAGGTCTTCGTAATCTGTGTTTATTAGACTACGGAGATACTCGGAGATGCTGAAGATTGTCTTGCGCGCATCGACCTTGTAGGAGAATATGTAGGGTTTCTCCTGCTCGGGGTCCACCATCTCGCAGGATACAAAAATTACACCACCCGATCCACTACTGAACTCTGTTATTGACTCCGTCAGAAAAACGGGAAGGATTGCATCAGATTTCTTGAACTTTGTCCTAAATGCCAAGTAATTGGTCATCGGAACTAGGATGACAATCCAGTACTCGACTTCATGGGGGTCCTACCACTCCCAGCACTCTCCTAGAATCGTGTCATCGATAAGATCATCGACTTGTTCGGGGGGGATGTCGTAGTGCTTGTATGTGGCTTGGAGCTTTGACTTTTGGCCTTCTATGTCTGCAATTTTATCAACAACAATTATGTCAGTTCCAGTATATTTAACTCGAGTTGAGTTGAATTTCTTCATCTACATATTTCACTCTACAATTTTCGTAATTCTTTGTCTTTGTTTTGATGTATCTGATTCGGATTTGTAATTTCAACTCAGGTCGAGTTGAATTTGACTGGGAATGATTGTGGATGTCTTCACAAATTGATATTACTCTACCTGATATATATTCCCGACGTCATCGGATTGCAATTTGTCATGGTAGTTTAACTCGGCTCGAGTTAAATTACCACGAATTGCGTGGGTACCAGAATTTTATTTCATGTTTTTTGTGATTTAACTCAACCCGAGTTGAATTGTGTCAATAGTGTACCCTATTTTCACAGTAAATTTAGATTATTTCTCTATTAATTTTTATTCTTGTTGAATGTCGTAGTCCTGCACAAGGTTGTACACTGCGACACCGCGACATTGCGACAAACAGACGTTGCGCGACGTCTAGTAGAGCCCGCACGACGTCAAGTTGACCAAACGTCAAGTTGACTTTTAAAAAAATCCTCCTTTGTTTACGATTTTGACATATTCAAGTCTTATTTTTATAAAGTGTCTCAATTTAATAAATACACATAACATTTTAAATTTAGGTTCATAATTATAGTGAGATTTCAAAGTTTTTTTGGCTGTGAAAATGGCCCTACTCGACAACATGTCTAGTAAACTTGACACTTCGTGACATGCGACATGTGACGTCAGACATCATACACGACGCCAAAACTCAAAAATATGTCAGACAAGACAACCCTGGTTCTGCATTACATTTTTATCTATATAATTGTGTTCTGGAGGCTGGATCTTCCAATTGATCCTGCAATTCAACTCGGCTCAAGTTGAATTTCAGTGTGGGGTCTGGTTTTTGTAGTGTTCTTTCGCCTATTCGGGGGTACTATCGAGTTGAATTGACATCGAGTTGAACTGACATGGAGCACAAGTTACAATCCTCATCAGCGTGGAATTTGTGGTGCATTTTGGAATTGATTTAGGGTTTCCCAGAAAACAACATGGCAAATATGGAATGTGTTCCTTACTTGAAAACTGCAAACCACAAACTGAATCCAAAACCACAAACTAAATCCAAAACCACAAACTAAATCTGAAACCACAAGAGAACAGAACTTAAAGCAATCAATGCATACTAATCAATGCATACTTGATCATTCACATACAAGCCACAAAGCCAAGATCCACACAAACATTGAAATTTTGCCAAACCCTACTATCCTACTGCTACATTGCACTCACAAACTTCAACGCAAAAACTTCAACGCAGCAGAAAAGAAAGTGTTCCAATGACGTGGAAATAAAGAACCGCACCTGAAGAATTCCGAACTAGAGTCGTGCCACGATGAGCTGCAAAACTTGAGTCGCGCCCGACGAGGAGGAAACTGCAGAACTGAAGTCGCGCCCCGACGAGGTGGAAGAACACACGTGCACAACGGAGATCACTCACTCACACGCAGACGCACACGATTGGAACTAGGAAACTGCACAACTGGAGAGCGTGCCCCGACGAGGTTGATCTCATTCACGCACACGCACACACACGGAGATCGCTCATGCCGACGAGAAACGGAAATCGAAGCAAGAAGGAGAGCGTGCCTTAAAGAGGTTCATTACGCACACAAGCAAAAAGATCACTCACTCGCTGACGGCCACGCAAAACGGAGATGGAACCAGAAATTTGCAGAATTGGAGAGCGCGCCCCGACGAAAAACGCAGACAGTCTACAACAAGAATGCACGCGGAATAAACGGAAACAAAGTAGCGACGAAAAAACAAAGACCTGCGCACCAAACCCTAGCCCAACGATATTCTTCTGCGCTCCCCAGATACCCACCCCTCACCAGATACCCGACCCTCACCCAAGCCTATCCTAGCCCTAATTTTAAAACTTCTCTCATCATATACTCAGCCCATTATTGATAACCTTCACTAGTAGTCCTGTTTGTTTATAGAGGAAGAAATACTAAAAAAGTTTGTATCCAAACTCGAATACCACAAAACTTCCTTTCATGAACTAATTGTTTATGTTGATAACTGCAGTCACTTTAATAGGTTGATATCACTTGATATCTTAAACCTTCCTCACGTGCAATTCCATGTTGAATTTCTTCATTTCTGAAGAGGGATTGAAAATAAATCATTATTTTACTCTTCATTGTTTTAAGTACACACTAGTGCCATGCAATTTATTCTTTCCTTTACCCTGTGAATTAGTGACTTTTGAAATAGTAAAAAATTAACATTCATTTGTGTACTAACTTCTAACTAATAAGATCTCCCAATTTGGCAAAAACAATTACAATGAATAATCATAGCACTTTACTCCCACTAGGTAGAAAGATGCTCAAACAAGTGTTGGATTGAAAACATCCTTTTTTTTCTCACTATTGACAATGCTATTATTCCTTTTTTTAAATGTTTAACATAGTCCATGTCTTTCTTAAAAACTAAAAGAATACATTATATATCAAAGTGTTGTATACAATGGTTCTCCTAAAGCTAGTTAGAAGAGAAAAGATCCACAAATGCACTTTCATGCTTTGTAGTAAAGAAAATTGTCTTTAGTAATATTCTTTGGAGTATTTTGTCTTTAAGAGTATTTTTTAGATCCCTAAGTTTAGAAATAATTGCAACTTGCTCCATGTGATGTTTGTTTATTTTTACGTGAATTTCATGACTTCATATTTTTTTGGACATTAAAATACAGGGCAAGGTCCTTGCCCGAATACTTCATTTCAAATTAAAGGTCATTCAAAGTGACCACCAATAGCATATTTTTTGGGATTCGTGAGTTTAGGAAGAATTGCAACTTGCACCACGTGTTTCTACAGGTTTCTTTATGTAAATTCCATAAATTCATTTTTTTGAGTACTTTTTTGGGACATTTTCAATTAGGGCATGTAAAGTTTTAATGGGTATTTTTAAATTTTTGATTCACGATCTAAACAATTGTACTTCTTACGTAGTGTATTTATATGTCATAAATAATTTATTTAAACTAAAGTCTTATTTTTTTGAAAAAAAATTCTACATACTTCTTTTTTAATGTAGGTAAAAAAGACAAAACAAAATAGTATAAATGTACTAGTGTACTAATGAGTATTAACCCCTAAATGCCCGAGGCACAAGAATATGTTGTTTCCAAAACTTTTTAGTTACCTAAATCCTAGCCAATTTGCTATTTTTCTCCCCGCCTCGTTGATGCGATCCACGAACTGGCGACACAGGATGGCATCGCCCACGATGTGATGGGCAAGACTCAAGGTGAAATTAGAACAGTGGTTGCTCGGGTTTGAAATGAACCAATACCCGACTCTGTTATCACGGAGGTTGTCCTGCAGTCCTCCTCCCAATTTGCTTTGGAGCAGCCGATCTCTATTAGAATAGTAAGCGGGCATATCCAGGACCACGTCCCTTTGGAACTCCTGGTACAATTCCTTGATAGCCTCACGGACCATGGTGGATACGCCTTCGATATCCACTAGAACACCCTCAATGAGTTGCCCATTTCCAACCCAAACCACCTTGGGGAGAGGAATCTCGTTCCTTGTGATCGAAAAGATGAGTCTTTTAGCCTCGAGTATCGTTGAAAACGGAGTTCGATGGCCATGACGAACAAAAAACAAGAATTGGTGTTCAACTTCATCTACATTGTCCATTTCGACGAATGGGATGTGGACGATCTTGTAGAGAACGAGAGAGCGACAGCAATACATTATCCTCGAAATGTGGTGAGTTGCATCATCAGGAGCTACCACATGTCGATGCTGTATTGCTACGAAGGCAACGAAGCGATAAACGAGTAGCGAGCTCTCAGGAACAAAATGAGACGACCGTTGGACGAAAAAGAGATCCTCCAATACTCGTATGCAGTGACATTTCGACACTTGAATCTGTTCCTCGCCGAACTCCCCATCCCCATCTTCCATTTCCAACCCTATCCTGAGGCTCTGCACAGACTGTCGCAACGGCTCAAAGAGCGGAACCAAGGTGCGGAGGAGGTCATCCCCCTCGTCGTTCTTGTCGTCGTTGTCTAGAGACCTCAGCAGCAACGCGATCAAATGCAATAGTGTCGTGACGTAGTCTTCGCATGTGCATGACTGCTCCAATCGCGAAAAGGGAGCAGCCAATATGTCAATGTCCTTCGTAGATTTGACCTTTCTTCGCAAGAGGGCTTCTGCTGTGCCGTTGTTGTATTAGAAGTCCGACATCTACGATCTCAGAACCTCACGCAATCGGTTGACAAAGAAAACGTCATCATCCAATTCAGGTGCCGATACCAACGAAGCCATGGCACCGAAATCTCCACCCAAGTTTTGTATAAAAGAATCCCAACCAAGCCTTTTGATGAATAAAGGTAGGTGTCTTGCATCGGTGTGTGTCACCGCAGGTGCCTCCACCCAACGCCTGCGAGCTTCCCTTGTAACGATATCAATAAGAGAGTTGCAGGGCGCAGCGGTTTCCGAAACCCGTTGGACTGCAAACCAATACTACAAGAAAACTGCCTTGAAACCCACAAAACCATGTGGGATTGGTTTTGTTGAGTTCTTCGTTTCCAATGCTGATTTTTGTGTTGGAATGTGTTGGAATGTGTTGGAATGTAACACAAAAATGCATTCCAACACATTCCATTGCAAAAATCAGCATTGGAAACGTGGAACTCAACAAAACCAATTCCATATGGTTTTGTGGGTTTCAACGTAGTTTTTGACAGTTCCAATGCAATTTTCTTCTAGTGCAGCTATTGTTCCCGGGTGATGGCGCCAGGCATTGCACCCAACAGGCTTCGCGGTTGTTTGGAAAAGACCAATTTGAATGGTGAGCTTTGCGAAAGTGAGCTTTGAAGGTGGTCAATTTGTGGCAATAGAAGATACAAAGCTTGTACCGTAATCCATTCAACACGTGGAGCCCTTCGATGGGATCCCTCAGGGCTGTGGTCCCAACTCAGTACGGAGCAACAAAAACACTACCAAGGTCAAGTCGAAAATGACCGATATCCATCGCCAGACGCTTCAGATCCACCTTGCGTTGGTGCACTCTACTCACATGTTGGCCAATACTCCCAACCTCCACTACGTACTGGCAAGGTCGACAGATGGCTACGCGAAGGCGTTCATTCACAAAGAAGTGCAACTCGGATTCGATATACGAGTCTCATGTGTCATTTGTGGGGATGAATGGGTGGATGGCAGCGGATACATCGGCATTCGGCCCTTCGACGTTGGTCCTGCAATTCGCTTCGATGCAAGTTTTGCAATGGACCTGCATATTCAATGGGCGTTTGCTGGTGAACGCTCGGCAACGAGAGCACTCGAAAAATCCCGTGTCCCCTCATTGTAAAATGACCGCCTCCTGCAATCCGCAGCCATCCAATGGAAACGTCACGGTGCAAGTTTGAGCATGGAGTCTGGAGTGATTTTTCAACCTGCTTTTTGTAACAAACACAGGAGGGTTGCACTTCTTGCATTCAACCGACATTGTTGTTTGCTTGCTGGGGTGTGAAGAACAACCTATGGAATTGAAGCATACCAATCTTGAATCTTGTGGTATCCAAAAAATAGTGTGTTAGCCCTCACATCGGTTACATCGGAGCACAGAACACGGAACCAGAAGTTGAGCAGAGGAAGAAACAGAGCACTTTGGAACCCTAAAGGGAACTCCATCTAAGCGACCCTAGAAAACATCGCAATTTGACAAGTGTTACACATCTACAGTACTCAGGCCGCCACGAGACGTCTTTGCAACAATTTCGAAAACGAAATCACAGACGCACCAAGTAGGAGACTTTGAATGCAATGACGAGGCTTTTCGGTGATATGCAACGACGAGGCTTTTCGGCTTTTCGGTGATAGGAAATGGAAGTACCTCAATATCTTGATGACGACCGGACGGGATATACACGCGCTCTCGTGTCCGATCTGCAAAAAAAAACGTTTGATGAATCTATGAAACAACACTCCACGTTCGATCATGGAACATCGAAAACAGCTCGCCTTTTCTTCTTTTGGACGTTTGTCCACGTCTCCAACTGGAGGCACACTCACAACCACCTCTAGCCGCCCGAACCTTGTCAAATTTCTACCGGATTTGGTGCCTTCAACGTTTCAACCTGCTGGAATCATCCTTTGGAGTTAGATATCACAATTTGGAACATTTAGAATCGTACATTTGGAAGTTAACAGTCAGAGGTACGTGACATTATGGTGTCAGAATCTGGGACTGCTGTCGGAGTAACTGATGAGCCGCCGCCATTGGGCGGCTTTAGGAATCAATGGAGCCCTTTTGAACATGAAACGGGTTGGGCGTGAGGAGCCAGAGTTTGATATATGGACAAGCGAGGGCCATTCACTACGTTCCTACAGCATTGTCACCCTTCTACTCCCCTCCTCCTTCGAAATCTACCCCAGTCTTGTGAGGACCCATCTCCAGATGGAACACGATGATCCGATTCCAGGAGAATCCGCAAGGAAGCGCCTATGTCGTTGCAATCGCGGACTCCAGTCGACTCCCAGTTCATCTTCAACTGCTCCGTCTGCTGTTCTTGGTGCAGATTTCGGTCCCATTTCGTCTCCTCCATTTTTCCCTCTTGTCCCTCTTTGTCTTTCTATCACGCAGCCACCGTGGATCAAGGGGAAGGCAGTTTCTCAAGCCTACCTGACGCAAGACTTCCCCGTCATCGCGCACCGTCCCGATTTGAAACAACTGTTGCAACAAATCGCTCAACTGGAATCCGACCTTCGGCAGCTTCGCCGCGAACTCACCCACAACGTTGACACCATGAACGCTGATCATGAGGAGGACGCCTTCGGTGGCGCCGAGGTCTTTGTGGAGCACAAGACAAAGGACCGCCAGGGCGAGACGGCGGAGTCCTTGCTTTAGTTCATCGACCAGTATTTGATTTTTTGGGCTGAAGGTTTGGAAAATTGACCCCCGTTTCATAGGTCAGGACAAACGAGTTCTTCAGTCGAGGATCCTTTTGTCATGTTGAGTAGGGTCTTTTTTTGAGGTCGTAGAGGGAGATGCACCCTAATGACCCGGCAGTGGTTTGCCGATCAAGTGTGTTGAGCTCAATTATGAAATACAAGAGTTTATCCAAATCAATGCAGAAATTGTTGGTTCCCACCTTTTGGGGAGAGTCACTCCAATGCTGTTCAAATTGTGGGAGCTCGTATTGCTCGAAGTTATATATTTGGTTATCGTATTTTTTTGGAAAATGTTTTCAATCACCTAGGTAACCTTGTGTCTAGTGTAGTACGAAGTTCGGTTCTCTGATCAGTGAACTCTAAAAGAATAATTTTGAATTTTTCTTGCCAGAAAATTGGTAGCCATCTAGTGATGGGAGGCAACTATCGGCCAATTGTGAGGCTCTTGTCGCCAGATACAAGTGTGAACTTCCTCTTTCACCCACATCGTTAGAGCCACTTTCAATGAGTAGTTGGGATTTTTCTATGCTTTTTCGCCAAGGATTTGTGCATTTGAGCCACCCCTTTTGCCTACTTCTCTTCCAACTTTGTATTGTTGGTGTCAATTTGCTTTCAGTGTGAGAGGGTCGAATTTACCATTTTTTCTTATGTGACTTCCAATATTGTTGTTTAATCACCATTCAATTGTTGTGCCTTGAAAATCGTATTGTAAATCGATTTGTATTTTTATTTCCTATATAATTCTCTTCTTTTCCTATACTTCATTTGCATGCAAATTATGTCAAGTTGCAAGTTTAGGATTTCCTCGGCTTGCAATTCTTGTACTTTTACTTTATAATTTAGAATGGAATCCATTGCGGCTTGCTTCAATTAGCAATTCTATAGATTAGGGTTTTTTGAGCTTGCAATAGGTCTATGGGCCAAAAAAACGCGTGCTCACCTCTTTTTGTTTGTTGCAATGCTTAAAATTCCCTTTGAAGCCAGATGTTTGTTTGTCAATTCATGGAGCGATCGATGAGCAGGAAGAAATCGTCTCGATATCGATATATCGGGATGTCAAGACTCAAGATACTGCTATATCGAGATGTCGAGATATCTTGACATACTATTGGGAGAGGGAGATACTGATATGTCGAGGTGTTGAGATATAGAGCTGTCGAGATGCTGGCGTGTCAGCCACAAGGAACGAAGACCAATCTCTTGCAAAAGAACGTGCGCTTTTGAAGTCGGCTTTACCGGCTTTTAGGATTTAGGCCCATGCGATCACGTGCGAGCCCAACCTCTTCCCTGATCCCGACGTCTTCAACCTAGCGGCGCCGTGTGCAGCATTCGTTGGGGCCGCGCTACTTTGTGCAACACCCGCAGCCGTGGTCGCATTTCTTGAGTGCTGTGCTTTCGTGCGCCACAAGACGAGTATGCGGAGTGTGGAGCGCAGCACCGACCGCAGTGGGGCTTTTGGGCGGAGACGACGACGCTAATCAATTGAGCTCGGAGCAGTCGGGCACGGAGCAGGTGCGCATCTCAACCTTAAACTGAAACACTGAGTCGAAGAAGAGGAATTTTGAGTGCGACAGCTTGTCCGTGCAGCATGCGCCGTCGCGACGGAGGAGTCGTCGTCGCCTTATGTCCGTTCCATTTCTCATGTGGTCGTTCCGAAATTCCAGCACGTTGATGTGTATGCTCGTCACATTGCGGATATCGTCTTTCTTTCGTCGTGCACCTCTAACCCTGATGCGGACAACGCGATGAAGCCGTGATTGCTGTCTGGGTCGTGCGTTTCGGGATGACGGGTTTGTTCTTGTACCCACGGCTTCGCATTCCAGCAGGTCAATTGCTTCTCAACTAAACCCCTAAACCCTAAACTTTGATGTTCCTTGTTCAGTTTTCGCAAAGTGGGTCTAACGGTTGTTATAACTCGCAGATGCAGCTTTGAGGGCTCAAGATTTCTCGGGAAATGGGATTACCGCGATGGGAGTCAAGTCAGTTTCTGAAGTGATTTCCACAAAGTCGACTTCAAAATCCCTTGATTCCTCCGACTGCAGCATCGCGGCATCAGGATTTTCAGCATCGCATTCTCAGGGCATTTTGCAAAAATTTCCACCACTTGCGAATGTTTTGAGCACCACCAGAACTCGTCGGAGTCTTCACATTCTGTAAGTTATTCCTGAATTCATCTTAATCAACTTTCGGGGAAGCACATTCATTCACTGGTTAGAGTCTCTCACCTCGAAATGAAACCGTACAAATCAACCCTGAAACCAACCGCCGTGGGTCCCCGCGGGCCTGGATTGAGGTCAGGAAGACCGCATTGTTGGATGACGACTCGAAATCAGATTCTCATGGGTGTCGGCCGAGATGCGAAAGACCGGGTGGGACCGACCTCAGTAGAGATGAACAGTTCAGGGAAGAAAGATCCATCTAAACAAAGACATTATCCACAATAAACACTAAATTCAAATAGAAAAATAGAAAAAAAAAAAAGGTTATATTCATACTATCTAAATTTTGAAAATAAAACACTTACAAAATGTTATTATTGAATTGATAAGAATCTCTTAAGAAATAAGTATCTATTTTATGAAAGTCATTAATCTTGTAAATATTAATTGACTTTCATTTATTTATTTTATGTTAAATTTATATTGTAAATTGAGACTAAAAAAAAATTCTATTGAAAATTCAAAATCTTTTATTTACTTAATAAAATATATTGCTACAATATATAGTTTTAAATTTGATTTATATTTTTCAACATTTTAAATTAGCATTTACAAAAAAATGAGCATAAGATTCAATCTTATATAAGCACAAGCTTTTATTTCAAATAATAATTTTTAATATCTTTCAAATTAAAGTATGAAATGTATTCTAAAATATTTGTATTAGTAAATTGTGAAAATATAATGACATATAAAATTTAATGAAATATAATTTTATATTATATTTAAGTAAATAAATTATAACGAAATAAGATATAATATAATATTTCATACTTTTATATTTTTTTAAAGTTTTGGATTTATGCTTATTATTTGTGTTCTTAATAAAGTAGGATCTTTTTTGTAGCAAGATTATTTATATAATTTTATGAAGTTTAGTTGCTAGCTTAATGCTTTATGGATATTAAAAAAAAATTAAGATAGATTAGTGTTAGTGTCTCATTTAAAGTGACAATAAAGAATATATTATGCAAAAGAATGAATAAATAAGATCATGTATAAAAATCATTTTTAAGAGATCTTACAAAAAATGTTATCGAATAAATTTTTACTTTATTCTCATATTTAAATTTTTTTTTCAAATAATTTAAAGAATCATTGCAACAATTTAAAGTTAAATCACTTCATAGGTTCAATTGTTTTTTAAACATACTCTCAAAGACTTGAAAAATTTGTGATTCTCTCTTAAACATCATTATATTGATGGCTTCACAACAATTTATCGCTTTAAACGTGTATTCCTTACATTCTTTGATTTTCACTGTGATTATGAATTTTAAAACAAAAAATTTTACTTTAAATTTATAAATCTTAAGTTAAAAAGAATGTTATGTCGCTTTTTAAAACATACAATCCATAAAGATTTGAACATCTTAAGAAATAATTATAACCAAAATTACCAAATGAAGTTAGCATTTTTGAAGGCTATGTAAACTTCATTTACTCTTTATTTAGTGAATTTTAATTTTGAATTAACTTAAAATTTTGGTTACCTATTTAAATTAAAGAGAATTAAGACACTTGATAAATGAACTTTTCTATTAAGATTTGAAGGTGGATGAAGTTAAACTACTAATCAATACTTCAAACTTCATATTATATTTTTTAATTAATTTACAATTGAAAATGAACATTTGCATTTATTTATGATTTTTTATCACTATAAGGGAAATGGGTCCGGAATGACAAGATTTTAACAGTTTAAAAAAAATTGACAGTAGGCTGTCATTGTAAGGAAAACAAGTCCAAAATGACACAATTTTGATACAAAACTGTCTAAAATGACAGTAAGCAGCACGATACTATTAATTTCCTTTTTTTTGTTAAAATAATGTCAATTATCTATCATTTCTTATCAATTTAGACATGCTACAAGGGAAACAAGTCTAAAATAATAAGATTCTAACACTAAATTGTCTAAATTGACAATAGGCACGTATAGGCAATGTAAAAATGCCAACTAAAAACATTTAGGCAAATAAATTTTGTGATTAGACAATAGAGAGGTTGTTTTTATAGTGAAATGTATTGCCCATCAAGAATTCTCAAAAATTATGGGATAATTTGAAGATGAGAGCTTGACCGCTTATTGTGAAAACATAGGAATTTTGTTCAAAGTGGAATTTTAGACCTCATTTAGGTATAGTAGAATATTTTTTTTTAGGAAACTTTAGATTAAAAAAAGTTGAAAAATAAATTTAAGTTTCATCTCCAAAAATCCTTTTCAGATTTAGATACTCCAATAAAAAGTACAGACAAAATTCAGAAACGATGTAAAAAAATAATGTCCCTTCCAAATCCTCTCTGAATTTTGTTCATAACTTTTGATTGAAGGATCTAAATCTAAAATGGATTTTTGGAGGTGAAACTTAAATTTATTTCCCAACTTTTCTTAGTTTAAAGTGTTTTGAAAAAAAGTATTTTACTGTGCCTAAATGAAGTCTGAATTTCTATTTTGAACAAAATTCCTACTTTTGAGTTAAATACAAAAGGTTGAGATCCTACTAATCCCAATTCATATATCTCCCATATGAATTGTTTTACCTACTACTATCCTTCTTGTATAAAGGACTTGTTTTCTTTTCTCAATTCATTTGTAGTTCAAGGTTTTAGAAGGTAGATTTGAATGTGAAGCCAAATTTTGATTAGTAATATTTTGAAGTGGTAAAGCTTAATTAATTTGTTGTTTAAAAACAATTTGAACCAATCGATGAAAAAAAAGTTTAGCCCTGAGGTTCCCTCCAACCCCATTGGAAAATCTTCTACCGTCAGATTGAATTTGAAAAAAAAACTGGCTCTTACTTTGCCATCAGATCAAATGTTGGAACAAAAACCATCAACCATTGATTCATTCAAAGCGTTCGATCTTTGTTGTCCATACGAATTCATTGTCCCATATTGATTGTCAAAGCATTATTCTTCTAAAATTACAAAAGGGGGGTGGGCGAGTAAGTGTGATATGAGTATGGCATGAATATGGCATGACTCTGGATTGGCGTTTGAATTTGCATTATTGTTTGGGTTCGGTCTTGGGAATTAAAAGAAATTCAAATTGGATTTAAAATTGGTTTCTTCACATTGAGATTAAATATCAGGTTAGAAATGCCTTCTTGAACCCTAAAATCTCCAAATATTTCTTTAATAGAAAATTGACAATTCGTTGTCTAAATTGATGAAGAAATGACAGAAATCTGTTAATTCAACGTCTGAATCAACACATCCTAATTGACAGTGCATTTGACAAATTTCTGTCAAATATCTGTCAAATATCTGTCACTACGGACAGAATTCCCCTTGTAGTGTATATTTTTCTAGTTTTTAACCCCTAAAGGTCAAAGACTATACTTTCACCAAAACACTCCAAAACTGTCATTTCTAATAGAAGCACAAAATTTAAATGAAAAACATTTTTGGGCATATGTAACCATAGGATCTTGTAATAGAATAGTTTGAAAAGATGTGGAAAAATTTAGAATTTTCCACCATGTAGCTTGTAAGATATTAACGTTTGAAGTGACAAAAATCATTTTTTTGGCTTTGCCAAAATATGGGCAGCTGCGTTTCATAAGGTCACATTTGTATGAAAAAATGTCCAAAATGGTGGTTACTTTTTGGATTCATTCCTCAAGTCAAATTAGCTACATTTTTGAAAAAATTTAGATCATTTGGAATTGCACAACATATAGGAAAAAAATAGTAAGTAGAAAGAAGTACAAAGTGATTCAAAGCACAAAAGTCGGTTGAGAATTTAATTATAAAATTGAAAGATTCCAAATCCAATGGTGGTAATGTAGTAATAAACAATCTATACCATATATTTTTGTTTATTTCAAAAAATATAAAAATTGAGTTAAATAAATGACTCAAAAGTTTATTTTTAAGTAGAAAATCCATAACTACCTGCATTTTAGAACACCTCATAACTTTCATCTCGTAAATCAAAATGGAATGATTCAAAGCTTTCCACGTGTATGTAAATCTAGAAAATCAATTTCAAATTTTTATTTTGTTAAAAAGTGATTTTCAAAGAAGTTTTTTGAGTTGCCTGGGTTGCCCAGGTTGCCCACTGATTGTTAAAAATTACATATCATGCAGTAACTTTTTTATCATGGAATTAAAAGTTATGAAAATTGTTGTGCCTTAAAGCTACTCTTTGAGCTCACATTGTATGAAATTTTCAAAGGAAAAAAATAAAAATTTCATTTGTAGTAAGCTACCAAAACTGCTATATTGCCAAAAATGGTGTTTGGTCTTTTAGAGGTTAAATTTCATTTTTGTTTCAATTCAATGATTTTTGTTTCAATTCAATGATCTTCTAGTAGACTTGTATCTATTCTCTAAAGGAATTATAAAATTAATTAATTGTATGCGGTGTGCAAGTCTACAAAATGTGCTTCTTTTTGCTTGCATTTTGTAACATATAAAATATTATTTTGGAAGTTTTTTGGATGAATGATCATCTGCATAGAGTCCTTACAAATGGATAATTTTTATTTTATGTATTTTTTTTCTTTTCCTATATTTTTCTAATTAAAACATCAAAGTATCCATTTTCTTGAGATTTGGCGCTTTTTTAGTTCCCATGCTTAGAGAAATTTTCTATGTATTTCCTTTGGTGGTTACTTTCATTTTAAAGGTGTTTACATTATTCATATTTTCTAAAATTTAAAAGAAATATTTTTCTAATTGTAAAGTACTCCACAAAAAAAAAAAAAGGCATGAGTACTGTAAAACGCAACAAAATTGGCAGGTGATTCTTGCATTCACTTGGAAACAAATACATTCACAGACTATAAATAATGCATTATGGTTGTGTCAAACAACTTATTAATAATCATCTACAATATATTCTAATGAATACAATAATTGCAAGTTCTAAACAAAAAAAAAGATGAAACTGCATTACAATGTAACAAACAAGCATAGGATATCAAGCTCTTATACACCTAATAATGATAGAATACCAAGCTCTTTTATACCTTTCTACTATTTGGAATGAACAAATAAGAGTATATTAAAGCAAAATTTATGATAGATTCTTCAAATTTTAAGTGACTTCAAAGGACTTTACAAATAACTTTCGTGGCAACTAGAGCCCCTCATCCAAGGTTTATGGATAATTTGGGACAAATAATGTTTCATCTTTTGTCCATCTCTTCTTTAAGGACATGAAATACCTACTCTATAAATTTATTTTCCCCCACATATTATTGCCCCCCTATATTTTTTCTAAGTAAAATTTAATACATGGTATTAAAAATAATCCTATATTAGTTATAATACCCTACATGTAATTTTATACACTATGTATTAGATATAATCTTTTTTTAAATTTTAGTACAATAAATATATAGTACCCTATCTTAGATCTCACGTGGTTTCTAATATGCGCACTAAGTGACCTCCTCAAGACCCAATTAGAACAATATCTTATTCAAAAGTAGTGGAATCTTTTTTGGAATTTAAAAAAATTGTTTATTAATTAAAAATAAAACCCCAATTTTTAACGCACTTGCCAATTAAATAAATCAATACCCCAAATAATAAATTTGAAGCTGAAATTTGGAAACAATGGTTTTCTTGTAGACTTTTTGCCACTCTATCAAATGTGTATAAAAGCAGTTAATTATATATATTGTATAGAACTCCACAAAGGGAGCTTCTTCCATTTTGCACTTTGAAAGATGTGAAAA
The DNA here is from genome assembly GCA_947034895.1 of Rhytidiadelphus loreus. Lineage (NCBI taxonomy): Eukaryota > Viridiplantae > Streptophyta > Bryopsida > Hypnales > Hylocomiaceae > Rhytidiadelphus > Rhytidiadelphus loreus. The sequence continues at coordinate 3,623,020 of OX344765.1, read as the reverse complement.
TTTATTATTGTTGATTTTCTTGGTGAATGACCATTTTCACCAATGATTTCTACAAATGGAATTTTTTTTATTTATATAATTTTCTTCATATTTTTTACTGATTAAAATAACAAAGTATCTATTTTCCTCATCAATTCTTCTACTTGGAGAGTTTCCCTATGATTTTCTTTTGGTAATTATGTCCATCTTAGAAGTATAAATCCAACAAATGCCTTCCTTTTGTGCAATTTTCTTTAAAAGAGGCAATAATAGAGATCGTAGTAGCTTCAATTCCTTTGGGGCACTGTTCAATACATTATAATAATCTTGATTTTGCAAAAGAAGAGGCACATAATGCAAAAAGAAAATAAACTTTAAATTTCAAAGGTTTTTTACGATCATAATTCAAATAGACATAACAAATCAAATAAGCACAATATTATAAAATTCAAATTCCTACACATTTTGCTTGCAATTTCCATATTTCATTCATTTTTAGATTTCTCCCTAGTTTAAATGGATCGTATACTATAGTTGTCGGACTTCGTTTATTAATTTACAACAATTGCACAAAATATATATCCTTCAATTTACAATTGATTTCCGGCGAAGGGCTTCAATTTCTTTTAGAATCAACTTTTTTTTAAATGAATCATGAATAGTTTTTTTTTCTTACAAAGCTCATACCAATTGTAACGACTTGTAATTTATTATAAAAGTTTCATGCCGAACCAAAGCATTTTGATTGTTTGGAAAAAACTCAAAGGTTCAAAATTTGAGCCTTTTTAAATTACAATGACAAACCAAACCTATTTCTTCTTCATACAATGTTCATTTCCAATCAAATCAAATAAACATTAGAAAAGTTGCACATACTTGTCTACTTTTTGTGCTTAAAATTTCATATCAATCTAAGAAGCTATAAGTGACTGAGAAGCATATTAGTAAGAGGAGATTCAGCCTTAGATGTATTTTTTGCAACTTTTTTTGCTACTTATTTTCAACATTTCAATGTCATTCTATAGATACAAAGAGTCAATTGAATGATATTTTCTTTCACCTATGTGTTTGTATGTTTTTGTTATAGCAACATATCATTTGGTACAGAAAACTATTTTCCATTACTTCTTGAAGGTTCACAAAAATTATTGAATTCTAAGTTTTTGTACAATCATTTTAAGGGGATGAATTTTCAACTGTGTCAAGAAAATGTAGAAGGCTACATGAGTGACCATTTTCCACGTGCTTTGCATCAACAGTAGACATTCGAGTAGACAATGTACCATTTTTTTTTAAATGTCTTAAATTGGTATTTATTGGACCTGCACTACATGCGCCAAATGTTGAACTTCTTGAAGATACAAGATCACTATAAATTCTATTTTTTTATTTAAATATAAAAAATATCTTAAACTCACTATTATTGTTTGTATGGCATCTCTGATTCAAATCATTTATTTCCTTTTTCATATCCTTCTCTCTAAACAAGTAGTTTGGGATAAAATAGTTTAAGTAGCCGTTCAAAGTTTGTGATGTATTATAAAGTTGAAATATTGTTGATGACCTTGTTTGATGATAAATACTTTACCCTAAATCCTATATATAAATTGGAAGAAGTACATGAAAAAATGTAACACATCCCTCGAATTCATCACCTAAATAACTTTGAAAAGTGACTACCCTTATACTAATTCTAGGTAATAAATCAAAAAATGGGTGGAAGAAAGATGATATGTATTTGCATGATATTAAACTATAATTATTAATTGAACTCACTTTGCACTCGTGAATTCAATTCTTGTATGTTGCTACAAAAATTTATAATTTTGACCATACAAATTGCATTAATTTTTGTGTTGGTTGGATAAAATTTTGATGGAAGGTGTTTTCATGGCATTAATGTTTTCTCGAGTGCAAATTGAAATTATTTGAAGTCAAACAATCATAAACTTTTACATTTCAACAAATTTTTTTCATTCTGAAATTTAATAATGAATAAGTTCTTAAAAGTATGAATTCATTGAAGATTGGACTGTCGTATTCAAATCTGCCTAGAGCTGTAGCTTTTGTTTTGACATTTTTGTTATCATCAATGGAGAGGCTTCATGCAACTTGTGAGTTTCTCAGTAGCTTTTGCTATCAACTCCAACTTTTTCATATGATCTCCATGAGTTTTCTTGACTCTGTAATACTTTGTATTGTTGCCATTATCCTAAAACTAATGTTTGTTATGTATCTTTGTGATTTTAGGATCTTCCTTCATCTGAAAAAGCAAAAATGCCATCGTGCAACCTTGCCGAGACTATGCACAATACATGGCTTCAATAGTCTGGAAATTGTAGGAATGATTTATACATAGCCACTATAGACAATTTTGTTAGAGCCTTCATGCAAATGGTCAAATATTACCAGTACTTGAAGGGAAATCAAGTAGGAACCGAACTGGAAAAAGAAGAGCTCTTGCTTCGAGTTGCATAAAGTTCAACCGAGATAACAAAGAATCCAAAGTCTCTTGCTGAAGCTATTACCAACATGCTATCAGTTGAAGAATTTCTCAATCAAGAAGCACATCTTGAAGGTCAAGAAGTGTTTGAATCGCAGAAGAGAAAGGTTGACATGCCCCTTGGCTGCGATTTTGATTCACATAGGCTTGACAAAGTGAATTTCTCCCATCTACGCATCCAAACAAGGGCCGAAAGAGCGATAAGAAGAGCAAGTGATTGCAACATATGTACATGTGGTGGGACATGTGATAGTCCCAATGCCAATGCCGACTAAGGAAAATCTCGGTACAACCAGCAATCTGAAGTGCACTCATGTAACAACAATTGAAGAGAGCATGTGTGTCGAGACTCAAAGGTACATTGCCCGACTCGCCAGAATATCATCAAAGGCATGTTTTGCACTTCAAGTCATTACAAAGAAAAATTACACAGCTCAAATCATCCAAAACAACATTGCGACAACAACGCCAACATATACAAGTGTGATGGTGAATTATAGGAAGAATCAAAATGATCACAGGCAACTTTTTCTTTTGCAACGACAACATTGAATGTTGTGTGAAGAGAACACGGAGGAAGTGGGTGTTATCAATTCTACCTGTGCCGGCCATCTAGCCGGTCAAAATGGACACAAAACTTTCAAATGTTGAGATTTTAGCACTTGAGTCAACCGGTGTCATGCTACCACAACTCCACAACAACAAGTTATTTCACCCTGGCGATTGTTTGATGGAGAAGCAAACATTGAAGTAGTGTGTGCCTATCCTATTCCATCATCACCCAATGAGCAACCCTCAATTTGAGCAAGCAAAGTCATTCGCAGGAACCTAAAAGCACCAACAACAAAGTACCAGAACAATTGCGCTTCGGCACTCACTTTGAATGCCCGCATTCAAAGAGTGATAATGGTGCCCCACCTAGGATTTGGTTGCATTGTTTCATTGAACTCGAGAATACAGCCTCGAAGTGATAATTACATGCTCACCATTTTGTCTTTCCCGGAGTGTAGCTGCCCAAATTTCAAAAAGATGAAGTTGAGTTCCTTGGGTAAGGTGTGCAAGTTGGACTAATTGTAAGCATCTATATTGTATTTACAGTGTTATTTGTAATCTAAGTGCATGACAGATGTCTTCATCCATGCTGCTAGTTTAAACTTCAATGAAGTAAAGCATTAGAGAAAAAATGAGGCTTCCGAAGGGCTGCTCCGAAGTGACCAAACAAGGCTATTGTTTTCAAAGTAGTCCTTGGCCGAAATCTAGTTGCAGAAGAAAGTCACCTTGGATGAATATCATCAGAGCAATGAGCCCCAACAACTAAAAAAAATCTAGTTTTTTTTTCTGCAACTAAATTTATATATTTTTTTTGAGAAAAAAAAAATATAAAACTGAGTTCTTGCGACATTGGAAGCATTGAAAACTACAAGTTTGAGACTTTGAGGTGGGCGATTTTAGGGGAAAAATAACTTTTTTTGCCAAAAAGAAAAGATGGGAGGGTAGTTCAGCTGTTGTTGGAGCAGCCCTCCTGAGGCCTCATTTTTCTCTAATGCAAGTTCTTCTTAGCGGCGTATTCAATCACTTGGGCCCAAATTAAGGTTATAACTAGTAGAGAGGCTCCCTCTCTGGTTTTATAGGTCTGTAATGTACTCATCAATGAAGATGTAGTGAGACTAAAAGGACCACTAATTGCATTACATTGAAAACGCTCAACACACGGAAGTTCTAGTCATGACTCGTATCAAATGCATGATGATTTTTTGTCTTCAGTGTTCAACATCAGAAGTCCCTAGAATTCTATTATTCGCACCATAAACCCTAAACTTTTTTGTAGTAATAGGTATCGTTGGGTCCAATGCAACACCCTAAATCACGGTAATAGGTATAAAACCATATAACCTTTCCATTGCTACCACGGTCATGGTTTACATTTGAAATGGTCATAGGACCCTAAAATTACAAGCGACCTAAAGCCATGTCAACCAAGCTGTAATTCGGTCCTAAACTCATAATTATCTTTATCCAATTGGTTTTACTAGCCTTGTCACCCAATTTTACTATTATCTATACCTAAGACCAAATTGAAAATAATATCATTGATCCTAAACTCTAAATGGAAAGCCACTTTTGCATCATCAAAAATCCAAATAAATTCCTAATTCCTATCACCCTAATTTTAATTGAATGCCGCCCTCCATTTTTATATACTTCCACCATTTTGACTTCTACTTCTATATACTTCACCTTTTGTTTTCATTAATTTTTTGGCATCCACCTCCATTTCTATTTTAGCCCTATTTTTTCATCCAATACTTATCCGCTTTCTATTTTTTTAATGCACTTGTTTTCTTCTATCATCCACCTGTCATCCACATCTTCTTCTAATTTCATCAATCTTTTATAGAAGTCTTCTTCTACTTTCATCCATTATTCATCCGTAATTTTTACAACTTCCATCATTCATTCATCCATAATGTCTACAAATTTCATCCATTTTTCATTTTTTTCATCCATTTTTTCATCCACTATTTACTCTACTTCCATCCATTTTTGTCATTCCCTTAGACTCTTCCATTCCAATTTCTAGCAAATTTCTTCAAAATTTCTATCAACTTTTACCCTAAATCCTCCATGATTCCATCAAAATTTAAGTTCACCTCTATCCATCCCTATTTTTCCTTATAATGACCTCCATCCATTACTTTTATTGCTTTAAAATTTTTTCTTTTTTATCCAAGATCAATGCTCCCCACTCCCTATTCTCCGCTCCCTGCTCCAAGCCCGCCGCTCGCATACTAGCAATGTTGGTTGGCCATCCATGTGCATTCAAAGTGTGCCTAGCTAGAGAATCCTCTAGCAGTTTGGCACTCACACCTTAGGCCTGCCACACCTAGGCTCACCGCCTACTCTTTCAAGTACTAGGTGAGTCCCCTTAGCAACATCCATCCTCTAGTTCGTCTCCTTGATTCCCTCCTTAACTTAGTGCTCTCTCACCTTTTTAATTTTGGAACTAGGCGCTCTCCTTACTATTCGAACATGGAGTATTTTTTTCAACTCTCCATTTTTTTTGTCTTTTACTTATGTAGTGGCGGTCCGGATGTTCGAGGTGTCTCTCTCCCCACTAGTAGAAAATGATGTCCAGATCAACAAAAAATCATCAATTTTTTGTTAATGTGGGCACTGCATCGACCATTTTCACAATTTTTTGTTGATTTGGCACAAGGTAACAAAATGGTTAAAATTTTTTGTTAATTTTGGTAGTACAACGTTCAAATCGACAAAACAATCAACACTTTTTTGTTTATTTATACTTATAAAAGTTTTAAATAAATTCATGTCATTGTGGTAAAGTTTTAAATTCCTAAGGTTCAATTCTAACTAGATTTTTAATTTAATTTAACACTTTATTACTCACAATTCTGTGTTTTTTGAACTCAACAGACTTTGATGACCGTTTGGGCATAGTAAAATATATTTTCTGAAGAAACTTTGAACTAATAAAAGTTAAACAATCAAGCTAAATTTCACCTCCAAAAATCCGTTTGACATTTGAAGTCTCCAATCAAAAGTTATAGATAAAATTCAGAGCAGGTGTTTAAAAATGTCAACAAAAAGGTCCATTTCAACCCCGCTCTGAATTTTGTTTATAACTTTTGATTGAAGACTTCAAATGTCAAATGGATTTTTGGAGGTAAAAGTAAGCTTGATTTTCTAACTTTTATTAGTTCAAAGTTTCTTGAAAAAAAGTATTTTACTATGCCCAAACGGTCACCAAAGTCTGCTGAGTTCAAAAAACACAAAATTATTAATTCAAGACTACATGTCTATTGTAGAGTTGGAATTACATTTACATTGTTTTTGCATTCTTTTTTCTTTTCTTTTGTAAAAACAACAGGCTTTGGTGACCTTTTTGGCATAGTAAAATATGTTTTTTCAAGAAACTTTGAGCTAATAAATGTTAGACTATTAAACTAACTTTCACCTTCAAAAATCCGTTTGACATTTAAAGTCTCCAATCAAAAGTTATGGACAAAATTCTGAGCGGGGTTGAAATGGACTTTTTTGTTGACATTTTTAAACACCCGCTCTGAATTTTGTCCATAACTTTTGATTGGAGACTTTAAATGTCAAACGGATTTTCGGAGGTGAAATTTTGCTTGATTTTCTAACTTTTATTAGTTCAAAGTTTCTTCAAAAAAAGTGTTTTACTATGCCAAAACGGTCACCAAAGTCTGCTGTTCTTACAAAAAAATTGAAAACAATATAAATCTAATTCTAATTTTTTTAATATCATGTAGATTTCGGGGTGGCTCAATGGTTAGAGTCTTGGACCCTAACCGTGAGGTTGAAGGTTCAAACCCCCATGGTGGTAGCCGCCTACGTGGCATTGGTGTGCCACGTGGTGCGATCTACCTCTGCCACGTGGCATTTAAAAAAATTAATTTAAAATTCTTTTTTAAAAAAATTGACCAAATTTAAAAAAATAGTAACAAACAAATCAAGACTTTCTTGTTTCATAGTGTCCAAGTCAACACGCCCAAATCAACAGAAAATGAACTAATAAAATCAACACTTTTTTGTCTATTTTTTGTTGATTTGGACGCAGATTTTCTACTAGGGCCCTCCCTCTCAGAGGTCATGATGTCCTCATGACTACGACTTTATTTGCAGTCGTTGTTGAATCCTCTTTGTCATCTGACCTTTGGGTCTGGCTGTCCTTTCTTGTCCCGTATTCTCTTTTGTGTCACTTGACTGGATGTCATTGCCTTCTACGAGCGGTTCTTTGAGATGCCTCTTCTGGGCTCTCTTCTTCTTAGTTGCTTTCTTCTCCAACTTAAATTGTTGCTTCTGGACATTCCAAACGTGAGTGAGATACTTCACATGGCCAAGGTAAACTTCATTTATCTACTCAAAATCAAATTGAGTGTACCCATGCATAATGCACTTCTATTGTTTTTCTCTCTTGCCAGATTGTCGGGATCCAATGACAGGCTTAACCTTTCCCATTTCGCCATTCTAATGCTCAAGATCGGAAGGTGGATGAGGATCCTCTTGCTACAAGTGCAAGTTTCTGTCATCCCAAATATACTTCTTTAGCAAGGAGACATAAAATACTAGGTGAATCGGCTTGCCTACCTTCTTGGCCATCTTCAACAAATATGCATCTTTGTAGATGATTTTTTTTATTAAAAATTGGCGTATTCATCTTGTGGTCTACTTGAGCGCAATCTTAGGCGAGATGTTTAGGTTTTTAGTGTCTAATCACACTTTCTCGCCAACACTGAGCACTTCATCACGACGATGTTTGTTTGCAGTCTTGCAATAATGCTCTTGCGCTTTTTGCAAGTTCTGCCTATAGTTTCTTATGAGTACTTCATAGCACTCCATAACTTCCACTGCAGTCCCGGAATAGTATCATGAGAGCCTTTTTTGGTCGTGATGTCATTCACTCCAACCATGGGCTAAGTCCATTAAGGCCATATTCATTAAATTGAGACAATGTGGATTCTCATTTTAATCATCTTCCTAAATTTAGGATATAGAAGAGTTCATTAAATTGAGACAATTCAATAAATTGAGACCATTAAATGGTGGAAGAATAAAGAATTTCTACAAAGATAAGAAATTTGAGGGAAAAAATAGTAGTAAAGGACGTTGAAAGGTGGGATTTTGGACGGCAAACTTGAACCATTTATAATAAGTACTTAACTAAAATATCTAAGTAAATAGTTTGACATATGGCGAGGTAGAGAATTTTGAAATTATCTATGATAGAATACATCTGTACACTTAGACATATCAAAAACTACAATGTCAAGATAAAGAATTTGACATATGCTTAAATAGAGAAGTTCAGAATTACTTTGTATAAAAAACATTAGTACTCCTAATGTTCCAAAACAAATGTCATAAACAATGGAATTACAATAAAAACTTACAAAATACACAATACAATACAAGAAATAAAAATAAAAATAAAAATAAAAATATATTATATTATACAACGTCTATAACATCAAATTGTAAAATAATATAAAAAAGATCAAATCAATGAACTAAACAAATAAAACAACTAAATCTACTTCATCTTCTCTAACAATTTATTTCTAACAATTTTTTCTTATTTTCTTTTGATACATATCTAAAAAAAAATATCAACTTCTATAAATTTTCATAAATTTGTTTTCCATATTTTTCTTTCATCCTTCCTAAAGTTAAGAAAATAACGTACAAACTCACAAAACTCCTAATGACTTCCTATGCCTACAAACTATTCATCTTCACTCTGAAGATACATTATTGCTTTCGCCAGATACATATGCATCCACCGATGTGTGGATGATAGCAATTTGTGTTTTAGGAATTCTAACTCTTGGATCAGAAGTGCCTTCTTTGAAACGTGGCTTCCAAGCAGTCATAATGCAATCTGTATGCGTCCAACTCGGAGAGATAGCCTTATCCTCGCACCAAGAATTCCCTTGTTTTGTGTCCCACCCAGCATATGTTTCTTCATTGATGTGATGAAAAGACGTAGGTGTCCAATATTGAAGTTGAATAGAATTGACATGCCCTGGATCTGGATTAGGATTTGTTAGAGCTCGAGCAAGCCAAAATGGACGGAGGTCACCATCAGCGGGGCGCACAACAACTAAATAACCTGCATATACATCACGGCCAACACGAAATGAAGGAGGTGGACGATCACGCCTACGACCAACAAAAGGTGCATCTTCCGCAAACTCCTCACGCATCGTGCCATCATCTAGGTATTGGTCTTCCACCTCATCAGCAACACGAGAATTTGTCCAAAATCCATGCCGCAATGTCTCATGCACCACAAGTGGAGCATTGAGAGCACTTCTCACACCCTCCCAATATTTCCGCACCGGCTCATTCTTCCTCCTGAACTCGCCAGATAAGTCTTGATTTCCCATTGCCCCCCACAATGCAATGTATCCATCTAAACCCTTGCAAATCTCATCAAAGCAACGCATTTGTTGCGGTGCCAAAGGTAGAAGACTACCCCTCGGTACTTTAGGGTGCCCATCTATTGTCTCCTTCCACAAGCGAATCCCCCCACCTTCTTTTGGCAACCAATCCACATCGGTACAAAGGATCTTGTACTGCATCAATGGCCACCCATTGGAATCTTTATAAAACTTGAACTGCTGCGCTTGAGAATGACCCTGTAGAGAATCATCACCTATATGCAAATACCCGTCCACAAATCGCTTAAAATCTGGAACCTCTTCAATGAGATGAGGAATTACGGGTTGCATTTCACAATCCATGAAAGACTTCATCAACCTTGGAAGCGTGGGGTAGTCATTCGTCTTCAATTTCGTGCTCCAACGACCAAATAGAGCATCAATGTCTTCATGAGTGTGTCCAACAATGAGGAAATTGATGTATATCTCTCGAAAAATAGCTCTATAGACAAGGAGAGAACAAAATGCAAAAACCCACCGATTTTTGTTGTCGCCAGAAGCATTATCAAGCTGAAGAGTTAATGTTGGAGGAAGAGGTTGAGCTTCCACCAACACTTCAGGGGGGGACCCAAGGGAGTCCGTACAAATCTCTGAGCCTATTAACAAAGCCTCTGTCAATTCAGAACGCTCTCCTCCTATAAACAATTGACGAGATGAATGCTTCGGTTGGGACTCTAGATCTCGCAATAATTTTGCAATGGACCCAATGGTATGACTGGAGTCTGTTGGGAAGATGTCCAAGCTATAGTGTACATATCGCACATCTTCATGACCATGAGCAATCATGCCTGTAACAGCGATAGGCATCTTCATGAAAGAATCATTTCCCTTACTTTTGTGAGAGTAATGAGGAGAAGCAGTTTTGGAGTGATCCATCTTGTCATGGATTATAGTCAGAATCTTGTCAGGATACATCTCAGACATTGAACGGTTTCTGTAGTACAAGTCCCTATGTGCCTTCTGTCCCGATAAGTGCACTCTCAATTTGTTAGACCACACGTCTTGCGCTCGTGAACGTGGAGTGCAGGCACTCTTGAGTTGCCTATATCTATCGCAGGTTCCACAACGAAAAAAACTATCTCCTCTAGCCTTTGGAGCATACTCTGGAAAAGATTGACGACGTATGTTGCTCAATCCACTAGTCGAAATATGTTGCAATTGAAGTGAAGAATTGACATTGTTGATCTGTGGCAACTTATCCTTCCAACGAAATGCAGACGGAAGGACCATGGAGGGAACTTTCTCCCCGGACTCAAGGGTCTTCGATTTGTGGGGCATTGTGTCCGCTTCATTTTCCACTAATAATCGAAGAGTTGCAGTGGCTTGTAAAGTATGTGTTCGAGGCTTCTTCATTCCAAGGTTGCCATGATGCTCCGGTTTTTGGTCATCTTTTGCCATCTTCTTGTATCTATAAAAGGTAGCCTTCGATACTCCATGGATGGCGCACCAAGCAACCGAACAAATTTCATGGTTTGCCAAGGTGATCATGTCCCTTCCATTGGAATCAGTGTGGGTTTGCTTGTGCACGTCAAGCAGACGAGACTTGCGCCAGAACACTCCACCGTCAATATGAAGTAGAGACCGAACAGCTTGAATCTGACCACGTGGAAATGGTTGCAAGCAATTCTTTTGGCAACATTTCATACTAGAAACATCAGCAATTGCTTGCTCTGTGAGGAGAGCTTCCTTCTTCGAGAGATTGGTAGGCTCAGTCCTTTCACGTGAGCTTTCATAGGAACGAACTCCAGTTCGAACACGCCGCCTCGAACCACTTGAAGAGACTGCAGTATTGAAGAGATGCGTTTGCTCGTGATCATATAAGCTGGCACCATTAAGGTAGACTCTGGAAATGTGCCAGGAGTGCATGGACCACATCCACTCCGACGGAACATCTGCCTCACACAAAGACTCTGCAATTTGAATTGCAACCCGGTCATCACCGAGTGGTTGTCCGTCCATGTCAATGACGAGATCTGCATCAATACTATGACAAATTCCTTTTGCCACCTCTACCCCTTCTTCATTTCTGAGTGTGACGCATTTGGTATACCAAGAAGGTCGAGGAAATCCCTCGCAGGCTGCAACACCTGGTGGCAAAGTTGGCACTGGAACGGTAAACTCGTTAGCATCAGAAGTATCCATTCAGCACGAGAAAGAACACCAATTAATTAATACTATTGTGAGTATCCTCGAGTCGAGGATAATAAATAATTAGGACACATTGACAAAACTAGGAGCAAAGCGATCTCCACTGGAGGGTAAAATTGTAAACCATTTTGTGATCATTTATAATAACCCAACCACCTAGACCAAAGAAGTGGATTTGCAACTTATTAGAGAAACAGAAACAGAAAACAGAATTTAATTATTTCATTTACCAAATTCTCTAGAGAGATATTATGCATTCCCACAAACAACATTAGAGTGTCACAGTGATAATGTATATTGAACTCTGCACATCATCACAAATGTCTATGAATGTCTATGCTTGTCTATGTATGTGTGTGACTATCCTCGAGTCGAGGATAATCTCCATGCGCGTGTGTCAGTATCCTCGTCTCGAGGATAATCTCCATGCGCGCGCGTGATTATCCTCGTCTCGAGGATAATCTCCATGCGCTTGTTATTATCCTCGGCTCGAGGATAGTGGTACACGCGCATGGAGATTATCTTCGAGTCGAGGATAATCACTCACGCGCATGCAGATTATCCTCGTGTCGAGGATAAACTCAAACTTCCATGGATAATCACAGACATGCATAGATAATCACACACGCGCATGGAGATTATCCTCGACTCGAGGATAATCTCCATGCGCGTGTGTGATTATCTATGCATGTTTGAATTTATCCTCGACACGAAGATAATCACAATGCATGTATGTGATAGACAAATATATAGTTCCGACATTTACGGCGCGAAAGTCGCTTGTTAATTCTCAAACATAACATACACAGGACAACATTTTAGTTGTCACACCGGAATTCTGAATACTCCAAGAATCGCAGGACTACGTAATACTGCATGTACCTTTGCTTTACACTGAGGAGCAAGAGCAGGAATCTAGCATTCAGTGAGAAGGGAAGACGGGAAGTAGAGCAACTTATGACAACCCGTGCGAAACTAAGCCACCTAGTCACATATACTTGTAAATGAAATGCAAAAACATAAGTTCAAAGCCTGTGCGGTAGCAATGTCTGCAAGAGGACGAGGAGGAGGGAAAACTGGAAAACACGAGAGAGGAAATGAGGAGCTCGAGGAAGAGAAACGATGCACACTGGTGGGAGAATATGAGCGGGAAATACAACGGCATTTGAATTCTTCATGGTTTTCAGGACGTAGGGGAGAAGTACCTCCTCGGATTTGGGGGCCGTTGACATTCTCATCCCCCAAATAATGACAATGATGTGGAATGTGAAGGAGATTTTCATGAATAGAAATAGGATCTCACATAGCCGATCTTTTTATGATTCTCATAGGGGCATTTATAGTTTGTGGAATTTTGGCTGTCCCCTTTTCTCGTAAAATGTGGAAATATTCTTTGAAATTAGAGCGGAATTTCGGATTTGGCAAATTTGGCAATTCTACATCAGCCACCAACCAACCTTTTTGTTTAAATAGTTAATTCTAATGTCTGATTTAGACGAATGTTTACGGTAGGTAACCACACTAATTTGGCACATGCTGGGTCCAACGTGTATTGGCTATAAACAGAATTGTACATAATGTAAGCTTTCAATAGGGAATGAAGTTGGGACTTTAGGCAACCCGGATGGGTGGGAGGGACATCCTCATGACAAGGCCTTTCCTAAGCATTTTATAAAAAATTCCAGACTAATATGAGACAATTAGATACATAAAATAGCTTCCAAGACAGAGTCATCTCATGTCCTTCTATTTGTTATTTCCAAAACATCACATCAAAGTATCACAACCTCTTATAAAAGACAAATCAAATTGATAAGATGGTTCAAGTACAGATCCTGTTTTTTAGAAAACTGAGCTCATGATGGTACATGTTCCAGTTAGGTATAATGTCACATCTCCTAAGACTAATTTATACTACATATGCTAAACTCTAACTCCTATCATCAAATAGGAAGTAGCACCCCAAATAACAACTGTGTAACCAAAAACTTTGGATGGGACAATTTTGCAAATTGGTGAGTTACTCCAAGAGGCTGTGAACCTCACCTGCACCCATGCAATCCAACGAACAAAAAGTTAGTTAGAAAACGTATGTCAGGTGTCTTCAGCTCACAGCAGTGTGTTATAGCAATCACAAGAAGAAAAAACACCATGCAAAATCTCATAACAATTCACACAAGAGATTGGAACATACATTAAAGTCTCACAAATTGCAAATCAGCATATATATAGCAAAAAGACAAAGGACCTGAGAAGATGCCATCTGTGCTTGCTTTCACTCCCCACACCCTAACTTTCTCTAAATCCAATGCAGATAGCAGATTACACCCAAAGAGTGAGAGGGCTCATCCATGGTGGAGGCCATCTATATATACTATACATCTCAATTTAGGGCACAAAGCCACCATAACCAGAGAAAACCCTAGCCTCTAAGAAATGAGGGGGAAATACCAACTGGATTCAAATTAGGTTATTAATGCCAGAAGTTACTCCCTTAGAGATTTAAAAATTCCACTAACATGACTACTTAACTGTCCGTCATGGAATGGTACTATTAATTAATTAGTGTCTTTGGTATGGTGAGAACTTCTCAAAACCATGGCCAATAGTAACTTAGAAGGGACAAAATTAGGCCACCTAATTTTGTACCATGATCCAATTTCAAATCATAGTCTGGTTTTCCTAATGATTGACTTTGGTACCACTTTCTACCTGTCATCCCACCAAAGTTTAGAGAATAAGTATGTGGTGTTATAGCTTTCTCCAATGTAACTAGGCCCTATATATTTCCACTCAAGGCTATGTAATTTTATAAAACATTTTTAATCTAGAAGGTAAAGAAAAGGGAGGGTGGGAGGGATTTATAAAACACTAACTTGGATGGGTAATTACCATATATTGCCATCCAAATTTGCTGGTATAAATAAATAGTTCTAAGATTAGAAAAACTATTTATGTTTTAAAAAAAAACCATGAGTATACTATAGTCATGATCTTAGCAAAAAATATAAAGGGGACTTTTTAGTATTCACCTTTACTTTGCCAAAAATTGAAATGCAACTAGACTAGGACTGCCCGGGTGGGCGGGTGGGACATCCCCAATTCGGGGCTTTTCTTGCCTAACCTTAAAATCATGTTAAGATACTGCTCAACATCTGTAAGCAAAATACAGATCATCTCATTGCTTTTTGCCCATCATAACCAGCTTCATTTATCAAAGGTAGTTAAGGTACAATAGAAAGTTTTGTAATTTGTAATCAGGATCCACTGATGGAAAGTCCAATAGAACAAACACAGCTAATAGATCAAGTTTCTAGAAGTAATGTAAAGTAAACTTTTTAAGATCTATCAAAATCATATAAGCTAAAAAACATATGATTTTAAGCCCCTAAAAAGTAGTGATATGTCACAGCTTGGGAAGAGCCACATGATGAATTATTGACCAAAGCTGCGAGCCTCACCTGTCCCCATGACCCACCAAACATCCAAATGTTAGTTGATCGTAGACAAGGTGTCTACAGCCACGCAGCAGCTTGTTATCACTTATTCACAGTAAATAAAAAATCAAAACAACTCAAGTCCACAAGCAAATAAACTCAACCAACTACTGTGCCACAAAATCATTTGGCTAAAAGTAACCTGTGTAGCTGCCATCGAGTCTCAAGTCTCCAATCTTTAGCAATACAGTAGTAATCGTGTGGGCCAGACTACAACTGCACGTTCGCATAAAAAATATGCAAAAAGTGCCTCACAAACCGGCCTTATAAGCCCACCAGATCAAGCACATGAATGGGCTGGTCTTTCCATGAGGTGGCACTCAATCAGATGAGGTGGCAAGGCCATGGTATGGCCAAATGGAGGTACAGTCTTGAAGGTGAACCAACTGGTTCGTTTTTTCCTTTTAAGAGCCACTAAACTCACTTAAAGTAAGCATTAGTGAGTGGTTTAGTAACTTATTTAACGCCTAATCAACTTGGTAAGTACATCAGGTGAATGATTACTCAGTACATGCTGAAGGGAGGGAAGGTATGGAAATAAGGGCCTGCTAATACAAAGCAGTTACCACATTTCAAAAATCAAAAAGCTTTCATAAATCCACCTAATATCCAAAGAAGTGGTATTTATTATTTAATGTAAGGAATTAGGTATATAAGGGGTCTAGTTCACCCTTATCCTATAATTTATTTTCCCCCCCGGTATTTATAAGAGGCATGAGCCATTCTTATTGTACCGTATTTTTTCTATATATGAAAGTTATAAGGGGTCTAAACTCATACCATACATTCTTTTTTCTATTTTCTTTTTCCTTTTAGCTACATTGGATCAAAGCCAAAAAGAAATTTTTTTTCTACACAAAGCCACTTAGCACAACATGACTTAGGATTTAGGGTTTAGGGTTTAGGAGCAACAATGAAGTCTTTAAGAAATGTAAATTATATGTTCACGAATTTAGTGTTCATTGAATTCAATCATGAATATGTTCACAAATGTATGTTTACAAGTATTCGTACGAATTCATTTTCATTTTGCAAATTATATTGACAATTCATATTTTTCTCTTAAATTCCAATATCCAAAAATTGAAGGATGTTTCTTATTTAAAATTTATTTAGTTCTTCAAATTTTTGAAATTAAAGCGTGACGATAAAACATAATGCTTCTTATTTTGAATATTATTAGTTTCAGTTAACCCTTCAACGTCAAAGGGGTCATACTCAAAATCATCCTTAAGTTTTGTATTACTGTGTGAATCATTGGTCAAAGAAATAGCCAAACCACCTATTGAAAGTCAAAGTACAGTAGAAGATCTTTTCTTTCCAAACCCAATTCCAAGGATTAATAGTTGCACTTTCGTCATACACCCAAACATTCCTTGTCATCCATCGGACGTTAGGCGTCCGTATCGATGTCCAAGGGTTAATAAAGCATCTCCAATGTTGTGGACTTCTAAATGACTGTGCATGTTCAAAATTACCCGAAATCTTATAAGGTAGTTTTCAATCTCTAATTTAATTTCAAAAATAATATAGAGAACTTTGAGCTTCAGTTTTGAAAACAAAAAACAATGTACAATTTTGAATTTTTAACATTCAATTCTATAAAATGTGGTACTTGTTATATTTTATTTTCCATGAATGTTTTCACACATTCTAAGGAACTTGCATTTACGTATTAGCACATTAAATTCTTGCTATTTGACTTGTATAGTACATAGGCAACCAAAGAAAAAATGAAGGTAATTTTGTTTTTTTTATAGAATTAAAATCACCAAAAGCTATGAAATTTTGAAGAGGATAACTATAGGAGATCAACAAAACATTGAGGATAACTAGTTAAATTGTTGTATAAATTTAGAAGAATTATGATTCTTTAATATAATATATAATTTTGTTTAATTGTTTTTTAAATTAGAATGATTTGGATGAAAAACCATAAGTTTGCACAACACTTTGAAGAACTACAATGGAAAAAAAAATTATGAAGATAAATGAAATAAAAAGGACACGCTTCAAATATTTCAAAAAGAAAGTATAAGAACTAGAACTATACAAAGTAGAACCCATATTTTTAAAAGCTTCGTAATTATGTGAAGAGTACAAGATTCAGAGACCCATGTTCTAAGAAGTCGTCATGTCTAGCTTCATGGCATCCGAAACCATGATCTGAAGCATAATTGGCTTCAAATGGGACTACTTTATTAGTACATTGAAAAGAATGATGGACTTTGCATTCATTTGCTACCAATCATTATTATTAATTCCATCATGGTTTAGAGACTTGAACAACTTCAATGTCTCATAAATAATAATCATAGGGAATTCACCTCCTAGAAATGAATGTATTTTAATGTATCCCATGCAATGACTCCCTGAATTGTAAAAAAATACTATACTCTAAAAGTTCTAGAAATTCTTTTATTACATCTTGTGTACTTAAAACACATAATTATTCAAAAAGTGCAAGTTATGTATGAATGAAAGGCATATCTTCTAACTACTATAAACAATTTTGAGTGCTATACTTTTATAATTCTATCATTATAACTTTTCAGTAAACGAAATATTATATTGAACTAATTCTTAATAATGTTAACATTGAATGAAGAAGTAAAACAAGTGAAGCGTACGTTGTACTTTAAAAACTAAAATCAATTCACAACAATCATAAACTTTTAATGAAGACTGAGGGACAAGTGCAAAAAATGGAGAAGTTTATTTTTTTCTTCATTCCACCCTAAACCCTATTCCATGAATTCAAAAATAATAGTTCTTTAAACTACGAAACATGATTATTTAATTATAATGTTTTGTTGTGAAGTACCAATCAAATGGCACCAAATTTATTCACACTAGAATAAAAAATTCAACTTGAAAATATTTTCAAATTCTACATTTTATTTCTTGTCCCATTTAATGGTTCACTTGTTCCATACCTTTTTAAATGTTAAATCTTTAGAAAATGGTGTTTAGACCTTCATGGGTAAGAATCATCTGAATAGTAACAGTTCTTTATAATTAAAAAACAAGCAAATTGTAAAAAGCAAATAGTTTATTACTTTATTATTCTTTTATTCATGACAATACTTTAAAAGTTTAGCAAAATTTACGAAACTTTGTATTTCATATAAAATTTTAGTATATGGAATGTCCCAAATGTAACGTAAGCTTAGAATAGGGTATGGAATTTCGGAGTTGCGTTCTAGTGTATAAGTTCTAAAGATGCGCGATTCATTTGAAACTTATAGTGACTTCCAAGAAGCTCAAAAAACATGTTGGTCATTTAGAGGCTTAGATACACAACAAATTAGAAATACTATTGATTAAATTATAGTCAAATTTGTTTAAATAAGAAAATATGGAAAACCTCAATGGATATGGAATTTTTTATAGATTCTTATGGTAAGAAAAATTATTCCTTAAATCGAAAAGTCTAAAAGGGATGAATTATCCCATCATGTGGTTTCTTTACCTTCCTTAATCCCTAAACTACTCAAAAGCCATCTCCTAATCAATGAATGACAAAAAATCTTGCTGTATAGGTGACAAATGTAAGTATTCATCATCCAAAATTTATGGTGACAATGAAAGATCATCTACAATAGTTTGTCTTTCAATTAGTATTTTTCCATTTTTATAAGCCAACAATTCACATGGTGACAAAACAAATGATTTCCATGATAATCGGCCTTGCATTCAAGGGTTAATGTTTTTTAATAGCAACATTTAGAGAGCCCAAATGTCATAGGGTATAATTTTGTGGTTGAATTTTTAATTCTTCAAAATCAAATGCTACTCTTTTGAAAAATAGGATCCTACAAAAACTTAATTGGATGAAGTCCTCTTACATTCCCTAGACCATACATAACGCCAAGGCCATTTTCTGGTCGATGAATGACAGAAATCTCTTCGTGTAGGACAGAAATGCAACTATTCATCCTCCAAAATTTCAGTGGAAAGGAAAGATCAACTACAATTAATGTTCGTCTTCTAATAAGAACATTATCATTTTTTGAAGCCAACAATTCACGCGGTGACAAAATGGATGATTTCCACGTTGACCCACCCATTGTTCAAGGGTTCAAAACACATAATTATGTGTATAGGACTTGAAGTTTAGAAAAATGGAGTTTTGGGGAGGCATGTTCGGCGACATGCATTCGGCAAAGTAGATTCCGGGAAGTTAGCAGGCTTGTTGAGGTACGTTCGGAGAGGCTGGAAGTTTGGGAAAGTAGGTTCGTGGAGGCAAAAAGGTTGGGTAAGTAGGTTCGGGAAGGCCCAAATCTTGGAATCTCGGTTCGGAAGGCCCGAAGCTCAGGTAGTAGGTTTGAAGAGGTCCAAAGCTAAGAAGTAGGTTCGGGGGAGGCCCAAAGCTAAGAAGTAGGTTCGGGGGAGGCCAAAGCTAAGAAGTAGGGTCGGGGGAGGCCAAAGCTAAGAAGTAGGGTCGGGGGAGGCCCAAAACTGGGGAACCAACTTCGGTCCATCGACCCTCCCCAGCAACGCGAGGGTTTTGCGCGAGGAATCGGGTTTGACGCGGAGGTTTCGGGTGTGTTTGCAGCTTGGGTTTGTGGGTGTGTTTGCAGCTCGGGTTTGCGGGTGTGTTTGTAGCTCGGGATGTGGGTGGGTTTGCAGCTCGGGGTGCGGGTGGGTTTGCAGCTCGAGGTGCGGGTGGTTTTGCAGCTCGGGGTGCGGGTGGTTTTGCAGCTCGGGGTGCGGGTGGTTTTGCAGCTCGGGGTGCGGGTGGTTTTGCAGCTCGGGGTGGGGTGGGTTTGTAGCTCGGGGTGTGGGTGGGTTTGCAACTCGGGGTGCGGGTGGATTTGCAGCTCGGGGTGCGGGTGGGTTTGCAGCTCGGGGTGGAGTGGGTTTACTCGCGTGGTGGAGTGGGTTTACTCGCGTGGTGGTGGAGGCAGCACATGCTGGTGGAGGTGTGGTAGCGCGGTGGTGTGCGGGTGTGTTTGAGCGCTGTCGTTGGTACGCCAGTTCCTGAGGCGCTGCAGGAGATCGCGTGGAGTTCAGCAGGCCACATTTTGATATTTTTTGTAAGTAACATTCAATCTCTGAATTGCAAGTTCTGAGCTTTGCATTTGTGCACCTTGCTAGCTTTGTGGTGCTGAAGTTGTTTTGTAGTGGCAAGGTGGAAGAATTTAGTGTATGCAGTTCTTGTTTTTGTTCTTTGGGCATGTTAGTTTACAATTATTCTTGTTTCAAATTATTGTGGTGTTCATGAATTCTTCACCTTGTTTCAATTTCCATGCAAGTGTTAGTGTCATAGTTTCTAGAATTTGGGTTTGAAATTTTCGTTCATTTGTTCTTGAATTAGGGTTTCTACAGGATCCACTACATGTAGAAGTATTGAATTTTTTTTGAGGCAATCAATAATCTCCTGGAAGAAATGTGCAGGAGTTGAGGACGTCTTCAGTTCTTTTGTCTTTTTGATTATACCATTGCTGTTTGTTTGAATGCGTAATATCATTTCTGTTTGTATGCATGTTCTAATTGAATCTCCACTGTATTCTATGTTTGTATTCTGCATGTACACAGATGATTAGTATTAGAAATAGGGTTTCTGTATTAATGTTCTTCAGTTATTACTCTGTGAACAACAGAAATTATCTTCGACCCGAAGATAACCTACAGGCTATAACAAACAAAGGAACCCCAGAATAAAAATTGACAGCTAAAATTTATCCTCGTCCCAAGGATAAATGTCAACGAAAAACACACGCACAATATAACTAAATGAAATAAGTACCATTTATCCTCGGGTCGAGGATATGAAAACCCAAAAAAAAAGAAAAAAAGAAAGCAAAATGAGGACAAGTTTATCCTCGTCCCGAGGATAAATGTTGACGAAAACAACACACATAGATACTACTAAATGAAATAAGTACCATTTATCCTCGGGTCGAGGATAAAGAGAACCACAAAAAAACAAGAAGAAAAGAGGACAAGTTTATCCTCGGGACGAGGATAATTAGTGACGAAAACAACAAATACCAGTAATCCAAAATTATATAAGGATCAATTATCTTCGGACCAAAGATAAATAGCAACTAAGAAAAACAAATAAAATATAAATGAATTAAATGAAGACACGTTTATCCTCGGGCCGAGGATAAATAATTCTAAAAGAAATCACGAAAACAATAAATCTAAATTGAAATAGAGACCAACAAATTAGAACAATAAACTATATCCTCGTCTCGAGGATAAGAAGAATAGATCGATATATACTATCCTAGGGACAAAGACACCGGATCGAAGTTATCATATATGAATGTCGTCTGTCTACTTTTCACTGCTCCTGATATGATGAGTACCCTACATTGACATCGATTCACTCGAATTGCATTAGTCAGCAACTATCTATTCTATTATCTTCGCCTC
The DNA here is from genome assembly GCA_947034895.1 of Rhytidiadelphus loreus. Classification (NCBI taxonomy): domain Eukaryota; kingdom Viridiplantae; phylum Streptophyta; class Bryopsida; order Hypnales; family Hylocomiaceae; genus Rhytidiadelphus; species Rhytidiadelphus loreus. The sequence goes on along the minus strand of OX344765.1, from coordinate 3,601,523 downwards.
GAAGATAAATAACAAATTACAATTCTGACCATAGTGGTTTACTATGTACAGACCCATATAACCATGGTGGATGCGGATGAATACGACTACTCAGCTACTCTCCCGTTCCTTGAGCCTTTCAGCAAATGGGTGGAAGAGGAGCCCTTCATATCGGAGATGCCAGAGCTCTACGGCAAGCTCTGGCAATTCAAAGCCGTCGTCGAGTCATGGACATTCGGTGTGAACCAGTCCAAGGACTACATCTACCTGCGTCACCGAGTGCAGGACAGTGGTTTGTACGTGAACTGGAACTTCAATGAGAAGGTCGCACTCATAGAGAACCATCAGGACAAATACATTGTCATCACTCTCCACGCCCTCGATAATGCAGGAAACGAGACCAAACATATTCATTCAATCGTCTGCCATGAAGACGACCCTATGGGTGTTTTTGACTTCGACAACCTCATCGTTCACTTGCACTCGGGAAACCTCGATGCCTTGGCATCAGACTTTCATACAAGATACCACCCATGGCTTAAAAAGAACGCCAGGGTGACGTCGAGGAAAGTCGGATACATGTTTCATAAGCTGACAGAGGAAGCCAAGAAACATGTACAGAAAGGGCCTGCTCGGGGGAATCAAGGTCGTGGTCAGCAAAGGCCGGATCATGCCGATGAGACCAGATCAGCGTCTGGTATGCGCGGCCGCACAGGGAGTAGAGGAAGTGGGAGAGGAACGGCCCGCGCGCAGGCCCAGAAGAGAAAGAACCCGGACACGAGTACCGGTGAGCCTAGTGAGAAACGCAGGAAACCCGTGACGGACAGTCGTCCTACAACCGCTGGCAATTCAGGTTCGATACTCACGAACGTGAATACCCGGAAGCCAGCCGGAACGCAGCCAATCGAGAAACACGAAGTTGCTGTTGCATATCAGTCGGAATTTTGGAAGAAAAATGGCAAGTGCTTCATTTTTCATCCCCAAGTATTCCCTGTAAATATCAAGCAATGCTTCTTTGCCCCGGAAAGATACATTATCCGGAAGCTTGAAATGAAATTGGTGGACGAGCAGAAGGAGACCCTCATTCATCTTGGTTCAGAGCAGCAAAGACAGAAACTTTGCTTGACACCTATGGACGCCGGTAAGAAGCTCTTGAAGGAGTGTCCTAAAGATTGGGATTCCATCAAAAACGGAGGCTTCTACATAATTGACAGCCAACATAGTGTCACTGCAGCCAAAATGCTTCAACAAGGCGGATGCTGCGAGACTCGTAAGGTCGAGTTGCAGACGTGGGAGGCTGTGATAGTGTGGAGTAGAGACCCCACACAACTCACAGATATTTCAAAGTGGTACAATGCCTCAAATCACCTTGTTCACAGTCAGCCAACATGGGGAAATCAAATATCCGCATGTAGGCAGGTTTGGAAAGCACTGAAGCGGCCTACCAACACAGACAGCGAGGCGCTGGTGAGAGGGAATAAAGCTGTCTACAACGTCTCAGCGTATAAGGTAATCCTCTTTTATCTTCGAGGCGAAGATAAAATTCATGTCCATGCTCTTGTTGCCTTTACGTAATATTGTAGATGGACTGTGATTTCTGAAAATTTATTGTGTGGTCTCTTTAAGAATTATCCTCGGTCCGAGGATAATTGTCTGATAATCTGTAAATCTTCTGAGTGCACTCATATGCATGCTGGCATCGTGAATATGTGTTTGAGCAGGAATTTGTGGACGGTGTCATGATCCGATATGGCAGCATCAACCCCGACAAGGAGGGCGCTCAAGTCAAATTAGCATCCGATGTGAAGAACGAAATTCGCATAATAACCTTGGCCGATGAGACCTATCAGATGTGGGAGGAGTTCCTCACGAAGCACACTGATGGATCGCTGATTGATCCCGTGACACGGAAATCCTACAACAACGCGAAGACCTTCAACGCAAAGAACTTCTCGCTCAAAAGGGAGTTCTTCAAGCACATGGGACATTTCACGGACAAAGATCTGAAGGATTATGTCCTCCATCTGCTTGGGAGAACCGAGGGACGCACACGAGACTATCCAAAGGTCTCTGTGGAGGCGGCAAAGATCCTGTGCGAGGACAACTATAAAGCCGAGCACTGGGTAGAGCGCAGGAAGCGTAAGAAGGTCATTGTGGAGGAGTTCATGGCCCTCGACAAGTCCTTGAAATTCAAGGACAGAAATGGGGATGTTATCGATGTGAAATGGAGGCAATGGAAGCTCGACAACTTCTTTTCCTCGGCATCGTGGGATTTCCTCCTCACGGCAACACCCAACCAATTCTTCGTGAAATGCCTTACCAACGAGGCGAAGAAGAAGACGGCCATAGACTACAAGGACAATCAAAAATTGTCAATGGTCTATCCCATGTTCAAGACTTTCTTGAAGATGAAGAAGCGAGTGGAGCCATCGGGAGGAGATGTGTTTATCCGAGGCCACCAATGCTATCCCCAAGGTCTCGTGACGACCCACATATGGCCCTACGTCCTTAGGGAACTTGGCCTTGCTGTGATTGATTTCCGAATCCTCCCAAGGCCAAATCCGGGATCCGGTGACAGTCCACCCTGCTTGCCATTACTAAATTTTCTGGATGATCACCTGAGGCCGGTGTTGTCTACTCCAGACGTATGGTTATGGATTGTGGGGAGTTCATATGACATGGACGCGGCAAAAAAATTTGCGGCGTCAAAGATGTCAGGGTACGAGGTGAAGGTGTCCACCTACCTGCCAAGTAAGGCTGAGAGGTTGGACAACTTGACCAACCGAGCAGTGACACCCCCCGTGAAGCTCCTTTTCGTCATGAAGAAACGCGATGACGGGGAGCCAAAAAACAAGGAGGCAGTGAAGAAGGTATACTGCACCAATGACATACCTTACTACACTGATTTCCATAAGAACACGGAGGTGAAATATAGGGTCCATCCCAATGAGCTGAGGATGGAGTTCTATATTGACATTCTGCAGAGTTTCGCCGTGACGGGAGAGAACGTCATCGGCGTTTACACGGGCTCGAAGTTCATGATCGCTGCTAAGGTGCGGCTCTTTGATTTATCTTCGGCTCGAAGATAAATGCTTAGGATCACTTTCTGGTGTATTATTATGTTTGGTTGTTCTGTTGCATGCATCTTCATCCGTTGTTTTGTTATCTTCGGATCGATGATAATCCCCTAGGATGGATAATCATATCTGGAAACAAGGTATTAACAATTGCTTCTTGTGTTGTAGATGTATGGCCTCTATTATTATGGCCTAACTGAGAGGCATGCATCACAAACACTTCGAGATATGGCGACTTATGGCAGTAAATTAGACATGAACGATTTCTGCCATGAGAACTCGCCATATCTTCCAGGTTACGTGCGTCCGCGTAACCTTGAAACTCCAGACCTGGACTCAGATTCCACACCCTCGATCGATCGCAACGTGGATGCCCCACAACAATTTCCTAGTGACGAGGGGGCTGCCAACCTTGGAATCGATGAATTTGGGACAAACACCAATGTTGTCCAAGGAGGAAATGTGGAAATCAACACAGAGGACTTCCACGTAGAGAACCGCGGCCCCGAATTTGCGTCGAAGGAGGAGGAAGAGTCAGGTGCAGTCACTCGCAAGAAGAAGAGGACGGCGAGGAAGCCCGTGGAGGGCTTTATACCGGACATCATCATCAGCGACGTGGAGGACACGTATTCGGATTTGGAAGACTTCGACTACGCTGGTCCGAATGAGGATGCCGCGGGAACCTCTAGGGGAACCCAAGGTGCAGCGTCACTTGTTGAGCTACAACCTCCTCGTGATTCCACGGCCAGAGATGCTGCACATCCAATTCAAGTTCCTCTTCGTCCAGTGAAGCAGGAACTTAAGGATTTTTGGAGGCAGAGAGAGGAGAGGAAGGCCTTCAAGAGGGCTGAGGAGGCAAGAAGAAGGGCTGACGAGCTGGCAGAGAAAGAGGCACTGAAAAAGGAACTAGAGAAATTGCGTGAAGAGAATGTTTCTCTCAGAACGCGATCACAGGATCCCTTTGCTTCTCAACCTAACCAACTTGATGCGCATGACGTTGGTGGTGCTTCAGAAGCCACCGGTCATGTGGAAACTGATCTAAGCACTGAGGGTTATCCTCGAGGCGAAGATGATCCTCTACCACCCGCCCAAGAGGATATTGCTCCCCCTTCTCTTCCCCCTTCTCCTCCTCCTCCTCCTCCTCCTATTGATCAAGAACACAGGTCATGTCTTCTAGTTGGATCAGATGAACAGATACAAGAAGAGATTGCTCCCTGTAGAACTGGGACAGAGGGAGCTGATAGTGCTTTGGATTATCCTCGAGGCGAGGATAATTTGAGCCAGCCCCCTACTCTGGAGGCACAAGCGGAGTCGGTCCCGGAGATGCAGGAAGAGGGTGATGTTGTACCGGATCTTGTTCCCCCTCCGACTGAGCCGCGTGCAGCGGAGACGGAAATAGAGTTTGAAAATCCCCCAAACGACGACGAAGAGACTGTCGACTACGGGGATTATTTGGATGATGAGTTCGGCCAGGTACACTCTCGTCCATCCTCAGACCCCTACGATATTTCATGATTGAGTCTGTCGAATGTGATGTGATGGATGTTTGTTTTGGCTTCCATCATGTTCATGTTCCCAGTGAGAGACTCTCATGTCCATTCCTTCTGTCTGACAGGAGGGAGTGTACAGTCTCTGATTGTGAAGCGTGGAAGAACTGCCACTCTGTGACTGCGTTGTAGCATAGTGTAGTTACCACAATGGCTGTAGTTGATACTTGTATACAATCGGCTAGAGATCAACAAAACCGTTAGACCGGGTGTATCATAAATTATTTTGAAATAAATATATCTCAAACTTCTCTTCAATGCGTGTAGTGTCTAATGAATTGATTTTGTCCATGTTTGTGCCCAGCGCGGACAACTTAGAAGTGTGCACCGCCCGTTGGCACTCAAACAATCACTTAACGGAGGGGTTCTGCAATCGCTTAGTGGGGTTCAATGCTTTTCTCCGTTTCATGGGTCGCTTGATTCTGCCTTTCAACAGGTAACTACATCTCTTTCGTGTTGTATTTGATCAGGTAGTAACAGCAGGTCGAAAAAACAGAGTGCCACGGAGTGTGTCCTCGTTAGTGGTCCAACCGCGACAGAAGTGGTTGAATATCATGTTCAATTTGAACGGAGTGCTGTGTGAGAGCCAGGGTCAAGGGCCCCATAAGAAGAAAAAACATTACACAGTCCGAGATAATGTATTCTCCCATCGAACCCCAACCCTCATTGGGACGAAGGCCGTCTTCGTTCGTCCCAATGTGCGCGAGTTCTTAGACAAGGTTTCTAAGATTTCGAACCGCGTCGTAGTTTGGAGCTCCATGTTCAAGAAGACGGTGGAACCTGTTGCGAGTTTCCTATTCCAGAATTGCAAGGCTCCCTACCACATCCTAGGTCAGGACAATTGCAGGAGGGTAGAAACCTCCAAAGGGAAATTTCTTCATCAGGCTGGGAGTCCGTGGAAGACTCTGCTCTTCAAAGTGCTTGATGAGGAATTGTTCCTAGACCCTCAGGATCCCAACTCATTCAACAAGGACAATACCATTCTCATCGATGATTCTCCGCAAAAGGGCATCCTCAATGAGAACGGGAATTGCATATACCTTGAGAGTTGAAACCCGTAAATGCGTGGAGACAATGTGCTCGTCGGCACTCTCATTTCGTGGTTGAAGAAACTACACGAGGAGTGTCCTCTCGGACGCCTCCGTGAGTTCGTAGATCGGAACCGCATAGGTGTGGCGCCCTTGGTCGCATCCGACGATCAAGCCAATTATATATTGGATGGGATGAGGATGTTCGCCAAGGCATTCGAGTCGCGATTCGTGTTGCGGAGGATGAATCTAGTGATTGAATAAGAGAGACGAAGGAAGAAATAGACTTCTCAGTGTCTCAGTCAATCATAGAACTCGTTGTACATTATTTTTGTGAATACGGATTTTCATGTACATTTCATTCTTGTGAATTAGTAAAATTTTGAACTTGTAATCAAGTTTTCTGGCCTCTTTTGTGAATACTGTTTTGTTCAACATGTGTTTGTCTTCCATGTTGAGTTATCTTTGGGTCGAGGATAATTGTGGGGGATGTGTTATCTTTGGGTCGAGGATAATTGTGGATGATGTGTGCTCACTTCCATTGCTATAGGTCGGAGGATCCGTTCTACACTTTCTCCAACGGAGGGAACCACTGACGAGGAGCTTGCTGTCTAGATCGGACGTGTCACTTTCAATGAGATCCGGCTCGATTGGAGGGAGTTTCGTGTCGTCTTCCTATTCTAAGCCTTACCTCCTGGGCTCGGCCACCGATGCGGCTTCGGCGGCCATCGACTTCTCGAAGGGGAATGTGGAGGAAGGCGTGGTAGATAGCCCACCTAGTCGGGGTCCCGTGAGGACACCGATTTGCTCACCGTCGCCGATGAAGAGGGCCAGCTCCACCCCAAGTCGATTGCGTTCACAGTCGCCGACTTTGCGAACGCCAAACATGCCGCACAGGAAATTGTATGCGGATGACGAAGACCGGGGTATGGATCCTCGTCTCGAGGATGGAGTGGTGTTGTCGGTGTCGATCGCACATGACGCTGTTCAGAGCGAGGAGCTCAATATAGATCCCGAGGTTGGGGAACAGATCAATGAGGTACCATTGGGTGCGTGCAGTACACAGCAGGTTTCATGCCTCGTAGAGATTCCTATCTCGTTCCCCTCCAAATCCGTGGGCGGAGTATCTTTGCCTTCCGATGTACCTATTTTCCGTCAAACAACTCTTCGAGACATACGGCAGACAAATTACACACGATCGACAACAACTGCCGATCCGTACATAAGCATTGTGAATAGATCGATTCCACGGCCACCTCCTCGAGGTTCTAGGTCTCTTTCCAATACCAAGATTCCACGACGTGAACAAAAACGGAAGAGAGAGGCCAAGGATTTAATGATGATGGGGATGTTCAATACTTTCAGTAAACACAGTGGATCACCCAAGTCTTCCCGACGCGAGGATATCTTCAGAGGATTGGCCAAGTTGAAAGCCTTGGAGGCAGCCAAGGAGGCAACAAATAGCAGTTCTTAATCCAAGAACGATGGTTTGCCAAGTGATCCTCGTTCATAGTGGTCTTTTTTTTGTGGAAGGATCATTACTATTAATAGAATAGTCATTCATATACAAAAACCAATTTTTAGTAAGGGTGAGTGCTCTCTGTGCACATAGCCTCTACATTTTTACACAAGACATTCAATCATTAGAATTAGCAAGATTAGATATACCGGGAAGTGAAGTATATAGAGAAGTGAGAGAAGTTGATTCAAGTAAATTCATGTTCTTCAATGTAAAGGGACCCGCTTTTATAAATATTACATCTTATTACACAACTCATGTGGAGTTCCATTTTGCACGTTCACATTTCTTAATTGTTTTGGTCTGTGATTGCTCTATGTCTTCTACCGATTTGCCTATTTTTATCTTCGCCTTCAACAATTTATCTTTGAATGGAGGAGCCTTAAGTTCTCAAAATGACCATATTGTCTCAATTTAATGAATATGGCCTTCATTGGCTTCAACGTGTCTTGTCTATAAACAATCTTAAATGGTGTTTTATCGTGAGAATGCGTTGGCATTGTGTTATAGCAATGTTTTGCCATTGAGAGGAACTTGGGCAAGTTGAGTTGGTCCCCATCACAAAATGTCCTCATGTACATATTGAGGGTATGGTTTATTCTTTCCGTTTGTCCATCTCTTTCTAGATGAAAGGCCCTCGTTATTGTGAGATTCACACATGTTCTCCTCAACAAGTGTTACCAAAAAAGTGTCTGAAACACTTTGTCTCTATCACTTAGAATTTTTCAAGAGAACGCCTTATCATTCATCCAATTTTCAAAGAACAACTTAGCTACCAATTTCGTTGTATAACTTTTGGACATGGTATGAATGTAGCCCACTTAGAGAGTCTACAAACAATCACCATGATGCAATCATACTCTCCTACTTTTGGAATGCACGTAAAGAAATCCATAGTGATGGAGTGAAATGGCTTTTGAGGGACTAGCAAGGCTAGCACCTTGCTCACTTTGCCCAAAGTACTCGTTTTGCTCATCTGGCATTTGACGCAAGATTTCACATAGTCTTCAACGTCCACGTCCATCAAGGGCCAAAAGTATTTTTTTTTCAATTATGTTGTCGTCGCCAAGATACCCTTGTGTCCCGCAAATGGCATGTCATGACAGTCATGAAGCAACTCCTTTCTTAACCCCTCATCACCAATTGGGATGAAAAGTGTCCTTACAGAAAATTCAAAATGTTGTAACTTTTGCATCCAATGTCTGAATTCAATAAAACTTGTTGGTAAAGTTGCGTCCTCTGTCCTAGTTTATGTGGTACAATTTTCAGATCAATCCAAGCAATATTGATTTCTTAGAAGCTAATCAAAGTTCACAAGTTCAATTTGAATTCACCAAACTACATTTGAAGGTTGCAACTTTGGGGGCTTGTATCTCCTTCATCAAATGTTTGTTTTTGATAAAATTTACTATGTTATGTTCCCTTTGAAGTCTAATTATTGTGTTGAAATTTTCATGTCAATCCAACATGTTTTGAATGCTTGGGAGCAATTTGAAGTTTAAAATCCAGACATTTTTGCATTACAATGAACTTCAACGGCCTATAACTTCTTTAAAAAGGGTTTGTTTTCAATATTTTTTGTTGTTAAAGTTGCACATACTAGTCTAGTTCTTGTGGTAAAAATTTCATATCAATCTAGGAAGTTATGATTGACTGAGAAGCATTTTAGCAAAGGTAGGTTCAGCCATAGATGTGTTTTTTTGCTCCTTTTTTCACTATTTTTTGACATTTCAAAACAATTTTGCCAACACAATGAGTTAATCAAATGATTTTTTTTTCTACCAAAGTGTTTGTCTTTTGGTTTTGAATCACTTTGTAGTTTAAAGTTTTTCCATTTGAGTAGATTTAGAAATCAAATTTCACCTACAAATGTGTTTATAGGAAAATTTCAGCATCTTTTTTCAACTCTAAAACATTATAATGTTTCAATCTATACGGTCAAATGACTCCAAATTTGATTCACACCATCTGCAACATGCACACTATAAGATTGTACATTTGAGATTTTCATACCTTACTCACATTCAGACTTTAACACTTGAAAAAGTAAAGTTGTTTTTTGACATGGTTAGGGCTTCAACGATTAGGGGTTAACTCTCCCTCTGGGATGTACATGCGGGTTTGCTTGAAATAATGCAACCCATCTTTCCTCTTCACTTGATGAACTCTCTTGGAACGGACTGGGGTTTTCATCAAGTCCTTCTTCTTATCAAAATGATGGTCGTGAATGATCACATCGCTGTCATTCTTCATGGCTTCCCTAACTCTTTGTACGAAGTGATTTTGTGTGCCATCCTCTTCTTGTTACTCCACCAACATGAGGATGCGCGGCATCAACCACTCTTCTTTCCTACTTAGCGCATTTAACACTAAGTTGTCCCTTCCTAGCTTGTGGATCAACTCTACATCTATGGAAACTATGGTGTCATACATCCATAGCTTTTTCGGAGTTACATGTGCCTTAGATTCTAAGTACTTTAGAGAGATGTTGTTTGTGAAGACATTGGTCTTCATACCTCCTACATAGTGTCTCCAAGCCTTCAAGCAATGTACTACAACGTACAACTCCTTTTTGTGAGTTGGCAATCTCAATTGGTACCCACTTAGCTTTTTGCTTTCATACACAATTGGCCTGCTTCACTAATCATGCTTGAAAAAGTTCAATGCTTCTTTGAATTCATTCTTCAAGGCAAGTTGGTTGCATACTTCAAAAAGTTCAAGATCATCTGGAATTGTATAACATATAAGAAAAATATAGTAAGTAGAAAGGAATAGAAAATGATTCAAAATACTAAATTGTTAAGAACTTAGTTATGGAATTGAAAAATGCCGATCCCAATATTTGTAATGTTGTAAGAAACAATCTACACCTATTATTTTATTTTTTCCCAAATTTTTGAAAATTGAGCTATTGATTGAAATTTATTTGATTGGTTCACACTTAATTGGCTCATATTTGATTAGGAACAAGTTCTAAAAGTAGCCATTTTAGGTGATGCTATGAGGTAGGAATGGATCTAGATGAAAAATCTACATTTATATTGATTAAAATATTCATTCTTCAAGATTTTTTTTTGCATTCTTTCTCATCCTTATTTTGCACACATCTACCTCAATTTTTGCACACATTTACCTCAATTTCTCAACAAGTTCCCAACAAATTCCCCGTATCCTACAGACTGAAATGTTTAAATTATTCGTTTATGGTATTCCTACCTTGGTATCCTTCACCTTGGGTGCTGAATGATGACCCTGAGCTCCACGACTGAATTGCTGATTCAGTAGTGGTTACATGGAGCTTTCCTAAAGAGTACCCCTAGTCAATAGACGTGCTCATGGATGGCCGAGGTAACGACGTTCATCCCAAACCCTGCTGTTCTTCATTCATCCGGTGACTATTCCGAGGCTTGCGTCCGTCTCTCCCATTTCGATCGGCGGAACCTTGAGCTCATCAATGTTCGGCGCAACGACCAGCAGTAGTGTCAGGTGATTCAAGGTTGGCATTGAAGAGTTTTTTTTGCTTAGATTGTTGATTCGGAGATTGATCGCAGCGATGGCGCTCTCCGCGGGACGCTTTGTCGTGGTGGGAAGCGGAAGTTCGGGATTTATGGGCAGTGAGAAACAGGGGAATGTGCAATGCGTTGCCAATGGGCAATGTGCAATACGGATCGCTTCTGTCCCTCGATTTAGCTCGTCTCGCTTGGTTGCGAAACGCCAGCTTCACGCGATCTCCACGAATTCCCACGGTGAGTGTTTCTTTTGTTTTTGTCGTTTTTGTCAGAATAGGGTCTTTTGGTGGTAGGGTCGCCGGAGTAATGGATTTTAGCATGTGGGGGTTTCGCAGTTTTGGAATTGGAACAAGAACGCGAGGCACTGGAGTTTCTGCCTGAATCAGAGGTGGCGGACGTTGCGGAGGAAGAAGACCCAACTCCAGCGGGTCCTAGCGTTCATGAGGTAGGGCTTCGTGGCCACACTTAGTGTTCATTGCTTGATCATTTTTACTATGGTGTATTCGTTGCAGATTTATGGAGTTGCTCATGATTCTTGAACCATTTTTCTTGTAGAAGGTGTTGACTCAATCATCGACAGTTTTAAGTCGGTTTGACACAATTTTAAAATCGCTTCGCCATTTGAAACTAGGGGTGTGCGATCAATGGCATGTTTACTACATGCGGCGTGCACTTTGGAGAATGTTTGATATTTTTCGGTTGTTTGCAGATCCACAACCTTCTTATGCAAGTCTGCGATGAGACTTCCAGCATTGCTGAAGTGGAACTGAAGGTACGCTGGATTACTGTCTCCACTTTCATTGGTCTCGAACATGATGGATTGAATGGGTCCGACCAAGACCATTATGACTTGTTTATGATCGCTCACATGGATGTTAGGGTAGTAGGTGCTTAAACCATCATTTTAAGCTCTTTGGCCCACTTTCTTTGCCCAAGTAAATGTGAATTGGATTTTCTGGCAAAGACAGAAGGAAATGACAGAATTCACCTTATAGAATTAGTTGTGATTTCTTGAAGCGAGAAGCGAGTTGCTACCTATTCGTGTTCACTACCATATGGGGCAAAACGCAAGTCCCTCTATGTTCTTAAAACGAAGTTATCAGTGGGATTGACTGTTGACAGATGGGGACCTTCAGTCTGCGGGTGAGGAGAGAAATTGGCAAAGCAACAACGCCAGTGGCACAAGGATTTCCAGTGCTGGGTAAGGCTACGGTTGTTAATACTCCTGCTACTAACGCTTCTCCGTCTGCTCCAAGCAAATCCACCAAGCTTGCTAAGTCAACTCCCTCCAAAGCAGACGCCGATGGAGGCTTACTCTTCGTAACCTCTCCAAAGGTGACTCTAGCCTAGCGTTCACCTTATGTCTTGTCTCGTTTTGTCCTCTGATGTGCTTTTCTTCAGATGCCGCGAAGTTGTTCATAGCTGCTTTTAAATGCCTTTTATTTTATCATCGCTGTCTGACCTGAGAAAGGATGCTTCTTAAGGGAAATGGCAGATGATGATTGTGTATGATCCGTGATGTTCAATGACTCGGGACACTGGGAGTAAATTTTTTGGGGTCCAGGTGGGTCTGTTCAGGCAAGGAAGAACTGTGAAGGGGAAGAGTGGTCCTCCACTTTGTGTAGAGGTAATACATTTCTACGCAATTAATCAATAGATTGTGTCTGAAAATCAGCTGGAGAGAATTGATTCTGGTCTTTGTCTTGAGTTTTAGAGGTCTCTTCTGTGATAGTAGTTCTAGTGTTTGGCATGCCTATCCCGTAAAATTTTTGCAATTATTTACGATGGATATAGAGTGCCAGTCTTCTTTCAGCCTTCAAGATACACGAGAAGAGCTGAATATGAAGCTCAGAAAATAGGCCAGGATATTCACTTGGCTTTTATGCTGGACTCTACCACAGGGTCAAGTAGTGAAGAAGGGGCAAGTCGTTTGCTACTTGGAGCAGCTTGGCACGCAGCAACCTGTAGAGGTAAATATCCGTCTCCTTGTAGCTGCATTGATTCCTGGGATAGCTCGTGATTTTTAATTATAATACTGCATATTATATTTCATTACTGTCAGTCAACTACTGCACTGGATATGAAGCAACCTAATGTATTGAGAAGTATGTCATGGGGTCGGATAGGATTTTGTGAAACCTATTGCATGTGTACACGAACAGCTGGACAACGACAGCATTCCTAATTTGTAATGTGCGCGTGTGAATACACCAAGGGGACTACAATATGTGTAAAGTTTGTGAACTCATTTTGATTGTCCTCTCCTACAGGCTGATATTGGTGGCGAAGTTGAGAAGGTTCTGTTCAAGGATGGAGGTTTGTGCTTTCTATTCTCCTGAATTTCCTTGTGAACGCTGGATCTTTATCTGATGAAGATATATACATGACTTGTGACTTTTTGCATCAACTTCTCATTTTGTTTTGCCAGAGGGTTCCTGAGTGACTCTTTATTCTTTTTTGTCTGCAGAGACCGTCGGTTATGGAGATCGGTTAATTGCCATCAGGCCATGATTCCTGGAATTGTTAAAATCATGCACAATGTCATTTTTAGCTGGATTTTTTTTTCCCGTGAGGATCCAATAATAACGGCGAAGTCTAATCAGAAGGATCTTATTCAGATTGAGTGTGTCTGAATGCTCGTGGTTGTAGGCAGATGTAGGGTAAAGGTGACACTGCATGACTTACCAGTTCGTCATCTTCTGGCAAGTACCCTATCATCGCTTAAATGCATCTGTGTACTTGATCAGTTATGGTCATTTTCTAGGTCTAATGAATAGCTGCTGTTAGTTTGTTCAACAACCATGGAATGGCAACTGGTGCTGCCCAAAGCACGGCTTTGGGCATCGAGAAGTCAGTGACTTTATTCACCTCTGCAATGTTTTGAACAAGTTTGGTATTTCATCCTCGTTCAAACTTCAAAAGTATGTTCTGGTACTTTCAGAATTAGAGTGAACACGATTTCTGAATTGTAGTTGAGCTCTTCCTATATTTACTTGATTGTACTTTGGTATCACAGTGTCTTCACAGTATTTCGGTGAACACGCTCCTCGCACTGTCCTGGTTATCGTACTTGAAGAACCAGTCAGCTCTCGCAGGCGTACAGGACTGAATTCTTTTATGGCAAGTTTGTACCCCCAGAGCTCTATAATTGCACCCTGATTGCACTGTCCCAGTATATCTTGAAAATCTCTCTTGGTGTGTACAAATCTAATTGGATAGCTCCCACATGGTAACTTGTGAACGCATGTCGGAACTCATGTAAGAGTGTTTTCAACGCCCATTTGTCCTCCCGAAAGCAGTGCAATTAGAGAAGCTTAATACAAGTCTTGAGGGTCTCAGATATTAACCCCTCATCGTGTAAGGCCTGTTTCAGTTCAAAAACATCGTTGCTTTTCAAGTGTTATAGATCTAAACATCACTAAGTTATTGAGATCTCAACCATACAATCCTGTAGTGTATGTGTTGTAGATGACATGAATCAAATTTGGAGTCATTGCAAGATTATAATGTTTTAGTGTTGAAAAAGGATGCTGAAATTTTCTGAGCAACACATTTGGAGGTGAAATTCAATATTTAAACCTACTCAAATGAAAAAACTTCAAACTATAAAGTGATTCAAAACTAGCATGCAATCACATTGGTGAAAAAAAATATCATTGAATTGACTCATTGTGTTTGCAAAATGGCTTTCAAATGTAAAAAAAAGCAAGAAAAGTTGCCCTAAACACATCTAAGGTTGAACCTCCTACTAAAATGCTTCTCAGTCAATCATAACTTCTTGGATTGATATAAAATTGTAGCCGTATAAATTAGACTAGTATGTGCAACTTTTTTAATTTTTAAAAATTAGAAACGAACACAATATGAAGAAGAAACAAGCCGCCAAAGTTCATTGTAATCCAAAAATGTTGGGATTTTGAACTTTGAATAGCTCCCAAACAATCAAAACAACTTGAATTGATATGAAAATTCTGCCACAATAACTAGACTTCAAAGGGATCATAACTCAAAAAAAAATTGAAAAATAGCATTGGATGAAGGAGATACAAGCCCCTGAAGTTGTAACCTTCAAATGGAGTTTGGTGAACTCAAATTGAACCTACGAACTTTGATTGGCTTCCAAGGAATTAGTATATCTTGGAATGATCTAAAAATTTTACCATATAAATTAGAAGAGAGCGCAAATTTTCCAACAAGTTCTATTGAGGTTAGACATTAGATGTAAAAGTTACAGCACTCTAAATTGGACTTGAAACTATGAGAGGACACTTTTGGTCCCCTTAGGCAATGAAGGGTTAAGGTACTTGGACAAAAATTCATGAAGCAAAGAGTGCAAATCAGATCTCATTGACGTTATAAGGGCTAACCCCTTTTTGACTAGCCCCCCATTTTTGCTACATAATGATCACAAGATGTACATTAGAAGTCACAATTATCACTTACATTGAAGCATTGTCAATTTATGGTTGGAAATAGGATAATATGTATAACAAGAATAGATTCTTCACAAAAAAAAATCAAAATAATTTTTCTTTTGAAGAAAAAAATGTTCAAAAAAAATATGAAATCCTTCTTAAATCTATTTCTCTCTAAACAGGGAAATTTTTCCTTCACTATAATCATACAACATATTTGTTGAATTGCTCACCCCCTAAAGCCCTAAACTGTTTTTTGGGGGAATATAGTGATTTTGGGCAACTCACTACAAATGGAGTTTTTCTTTATTTTTCTTTGAAATTTTTACACATGTGCCCAAGGAGTAGCTTCAAGGCTTGACAATTTTCATAACTTTTGACTATGTAGTTAAAAAGTTATTGTATGATATGTAGTTTTCAACAATCTACAAGCAGTTCGGGCAACTAAAAAAACTTCTTTAAAAATAAATTTAAAAAAATAAAAAATCTGAGATTGGTTTTCTAGATTTATATGTAAGTGGAAAGCTTTGAATCACTCCATTTTAATTAATGAGATGAAAGTTATGAGAAGTTTTAGTTTGCAGGTAGTTATGGAATCAAATCAACATACTACAAGATCTTACGGTTACATGTGTCCAAAAATGATATTTCTATAAAATTTAGTATCTGTACTAGAAATGGCAATTTTGGAGCGTTTTTGGTGAAAACATAGTCAAAAACCTTGAGGGAGTTAACCCCTCACCGCCCAAGGCCTAACCATGTCAAAAAACAACCTTGCTTTTCAATTGTTATAAGTCTAAATGTGAGTAAGGTATGAAAAGCTCAAGCATACAATCTTGTAGTGTGCATGTTGTAGATGGTGTAAATCAAATTTGGGGTCATTGAATCACATAGATTGAAAGATTATAATGTTCTAGTGTTGAAAAAAGATGCTGAAATTTTCCTAAAAACACATTTAGAGGTGAAATTCGATTTCTAAACCAACTCAAATGAAAAAACTTTAAACTACAAAGTGATTAAAACCAAAAGACAAACACTTTGGTGGAAGAAAAAAAACATTCAATTGACTCATTGCATTTGCAAAATTGTTTTGAAATATCAAAAAACATTGAAAAAAGTAGCAAAAAACACACATCTATGGCTGAATCTACCTCTACAAAAAAACTTCTCATTCAATGATCACAACATCTTGGATTGATATGAAATTTTTACTAAAAGAACTAGACTAGTATGTGCAACTTTTCCAACAAAAATTATTGGAAACAAACCTTGTTTGAAGAAGTTATAAGCCGCCAAAGTTCATTGTAATGCAAAAATTGTCTTGATTCAAAACAACTTGGATTGACATGAAAATTTTACCAAAATAATTAGACTTTAAGGGGAAGAAATCCCAACAAATTTCATTGAAAACTAACTTTTGATGAAAAAGATACAAGACCCCAAAGTTGCAACCGGCTCAATGCAGTGTGGTGAACTCAAATTGAACCTATGAACTTCAAATGACTTTCAAAAACTTAGTTTATCTTCGATAGATCTAAAAATTTTACCACAAAAAATAGAATAGTATGCACAACTTTTTGAATAAGTTTTGTTGATTTAGACATTGGATGCAAAAATTGGAGCACTTTGAAGTTGACTACTAAACTGTGTGAGGAAACTTTTGGTCCCCTTGGGCAATGAGGAGTTAAGTGATTGGAAAGGGGTTGTCTACCTTACACCCATGATGTCTTTAAAGATAAATGCCTACATGAAGGCATGAGAATTAAATTGGGCTAAAATAAATGAATTTGATGTTACTACAATGTAAATTATACTGGTAGAAGGTTATTAACCCCTAAGCGAACTAGAGTTTTTTACAAAAATCCCAACACATGGCGTTATTGTTTGATCCATTTCTAAGCTTGGATGCAATAAAAATATTTTCATCGTGCATAACTGGAGATACAAGAATAATCTAGAGCCGTCAACTTACAACTTATAGGCCTCCAATTCCTTGGCCATTACTAGATTCTTCTTTTTCGACCATTCCAACTCGCGTGTGCACCATTGTAGATCCTGTAAAGAATAACACACGTGAAAAAACAAATGGATGGAATGTCTATTTTGAGATGCTCTCAGCTAGTATTGGGGGCACAACAATCGTACGACACGAACCGAATTTCCTTTGACAAAGTGAGCCTCCGAAATGCTGGATGGTCAACTACGTGACAAATATGAATTATATGATTTCAATACTACCTTTTTGACTGCCATTCAATGCGAATGTGGTCAATAGGTACCACCTGAAAGATGCTTGCACAAGATGCTCTACACAGAGATAATTCTTCTTCCGCAAACGCATGGTCAGACTCGGCATTCTCTACCCTCGAAAAGTTGTCATGTTCTGTTGAAATCATATACAATTAAAAATGTGGCATTAGCTCTATCTGGCAGAAAATACACCCTAAAACCAATAGCACAAATGTTGCAAGTTTCACACACGATGGAGCTCGAGAGCCAACTCAAAAATGAGACCAGTGCTTGGAGTGTGAAATCTCAACGTGGGATGCAAACAATATGAACAGGGAGCTAAACATTCAATTCGTTCAAATACTCATAGATATACGACAAGTTTGATTTGAAAAAACCTCGGAATCGAGCTCCTTCAACCACTCATTATTGCTTCGTATAGCTGTGTTGGCGACTTTGAACAAGTTTTTCCATTTGTGACGGTGGTTTTCGAATGAGTGTGTAACGCGATCATTGATCAACTGAACCCAAGAAACCCAAATCCTTTGAAGATGAAATTTACATTGAATATGTCAATAAAAAAAGACACGTTGCACTACACCACTTCTTCAATACCTACAAGGCATTTTCAAACCATTTTCCCACTCATTGCAATCACAGATTTAATAACATTCTTGCAAACCTGCTGAGGGTCTTCCACATTTGTTCGCAAGTTGATTGAATGTGAGGACTCTGTATGGGGGGATCTGGCCTCTGCAAAATGAAAATAGAGTTGGTGGACATCTTCATTGGTGCAAGATTGTTTGCATGTTGGGCAAAAAGATTTTTGCCCGACTAGACAATATTCCATCCATTGTTGCAAGCTGAAAGCCACCACAAAAACAACATCAAAACGGTGGATGGTTTGCATTATGGACAAAAGCCTGAAAAATCCCAATTACGAAAACAGTGGATAGAAAATCCTAGAGTACACAAGATTGACGTTACTCTTCTTGAACATTTGTCTAAGCCTAATCTAAACACTAAAGCACAAGACAATAACCCAAAGGCCCTAAACCCTAGGACCTCAAGCGATCTTTGGATACAAGAGCTAAATATGTCATGAATATATATGGTTTGTGCAATTTTGAAGTGATGGGGTGCGGACCACAATAACTGATAGTCAATGGCTTCATATCCATTCCATGATCGATGGCTAGAAATATTTAGAAAAGCCCTGTTTTCACTCTTGCCTAATTAGCCTAGACATCTATCTAGACATCTACCAGTCAACATTAAATAAAAAACAAAGGAATTTGCGAAAACGCACCACAGCTTATGGAAGACATGACCACAACCGCAGATAGACTGCAGATTTGCGCACGCAGGTCGCGCATCCTTGAAGCAAATGGCACAGGTGGCTTTGCTGCTCCATTACAGTCTCAAGAGCACGACATCAACACTTGTGGCAACAATTTTGAGAGACACGGTGTCCTATTTCGAATAAAAGAATGACAAAGGCTCGAGCTTTGAGATAGAAAAAAGACACAAAAACTAATTATACGAGAAATATCCAAACTGACGGACTCCGGTAGGAGAGCGGCAAATGGACACCTTTGAGGGAGAGCAAACGCTTCCTTGCAACAGAGCAAAATTATTCTTCTCTCAACGGGGAGGGGAGTGAGGAAGCCAACGTCCTTGAATTCATGAGCGCTTTTAATTTCTTTTGAACACCTTTTTCAGTCATGTGTTATTAAGCACCTCAACTGCAGCTAAGTGTAAGATGATACTACAACTTCAAACCGCAGTTGTTGAAATTTGATTGGACATTCGTTTGAAACTTTTCTTTTCGAACTAATGTTGGTGAAGCTTTCTATTATATTTGTTGATGTTCATAATGTGATGATGTGTACAATGTGTGCAGGTATTGATCTTCATCTTAGCTCTGAGATTGCAAAGGCAGACACAAAGAGCAAAACCATCACAACGGCCGTAGGAAAAACTTTCGAATATGGCTCACTTTTGTTTGCAATTGGCTCTACAGTGAGTTTACAACAGGGTTGTCTATCTGGACGTGACCTGGGCTTTTCACGTCCGGATGTCATGACGCGTCCGTCTTGATGCGTTGGTATTGCCGTCAGCCCCCCCCAAAAAAAAAAAAAAAAAAAAATTTTTTTTTTTGACGGCGTATCCGTCGACCTGGACGGCCAGTCCGTCCACCGTTCAGGTCGACAATCTGACCGTCCAGGTGATGGCCCGACCGTCCCAGTGGACGGACTACCCGTCCAGGTCGATGAACGGACCGTCCAGCGAAAAAAAAAAAAAAAATTTTTTTTTTTTTTTTGTAATCCTGACGGACGGACAGGACAGGATGGGGACAACCCTGGTTTACAATGTTCATTAGAAACAACGTTATGATTATCTAGATTTTCTAGAATAACGTTGGAGTTTTTTCTACTAATCTGTCCTGTTACTTTTTTAAGGGTACTGCCTAGAACTATTCATCACAGTTTTGCATGGGATGACTCGTAGTTCATTAACTTTGCCGACTTCAAAAACCCTTGAGCCGATGCTGGAGGGATCCGCTATCTGAAGGAAATCGGTGCAGCTGACATTCTCGTGAAAGCTATGCAATCTGACAAGGGAGGCGAAGCAATGGTTGTGGGAGGAGGCTATATTGGTATAGAACTAGCTACTTGCTTGACTCTCAATTCTATCAAAGATAGCTGATCCGCATTTCAGTAAGTTCGTTTCAATCTACTCCTAACATCATATTCATTAAAATGGGAGTTTTCTAGTGAAATGAGAGATTGGCACTCACTAGAAATTATGAACTTAAGAGAAGTCACTATTAATTATTACTAAATTAGCAAAGCAATCACCCATAAAACACATATTGAGGTGCTATATTTAGAAATTGGAAGCAAATATTTTAGAAATGATAACTCCTTCATAGAATATAATCATTGAATTCACAAATTTATAGGATGTTTACTCTTTTCTTGTCAAAATACATGCACTCACCCACTACAGATGTAGACACTAATAAGTTCTAGCATTCCTATTTATAAGAAAGATGACATTTGAATTGAAGTTGTTTTCACCATTATTAGAAATGGATGAGTAGGATGTGTCTACGGCATCCACAAACATTGTTGGAACCCAACAAATTTAATTAAACTTGTTGGAAATTTATGCTCCATTTTAGTTTGCATGGTAAAATTTTTAGATCAATCCAACATGTATTGATTTTTGGGGAGTTATTTGAAGTTCCCAAGTTTAACTTTAGTTCAACAAACTGCATTTTTTTGGTTGCAAATTTGGAGGCTTGTATCTCCTTCATCCAATGTTTGTTTTCAATAAAGTTTGTTGGATTAGATTTCCCTTGAAGTCTGATTATTGTGGTAAACTTTCATGTCAATCCAAGTTGTTTTGAATGTTTGGGAGCAATTTGAAGTTCAAAATCAAGACATTTGGGGATTACTATGAACTTCAACGACTTGTTTCTTCTTCATATAGTATCCATTTCTTATTAAAAAAATTAAGAAAATTTGTGCATACTAATCTAATTTGTGTGGTTTAATTTCATATTAATCTAATTATGAGTGTTTGAGAAGAATTTCAATAGAAGGGGAGTAAGTCATTTTGTAGACACAAATAATGAGTCATTTGAATGATATTTTTCTTTCACCAACGCGTTTTTATATTGGTATTGAAGTACTTTATAGTTTAAAGTTTTTTCATTTGATTAGGTTCAAAAATCAAATTTCACCTCAAAGTGTGTTGCTAAGAAAATTTCAACATCTAGATTTTCCTTTTTCAACACTAGAACTTTTCAATCTTACAAGCTACATGGCCAAATGACTCCAAATTTTATTTAGGCCATCTACAAAACATACACTATGGTTGAGATTTCTATACCTTAGTGACATTTAGATCTATAACACCTCAAAAGCAATAATGTTTTTACTTAGAGGTTAACTTGCACTTAATCCTATTTGATGGAAAGGTGTAAATTTCCAAAAGTACATGATAATGTAGCATTTTGATAGTAGTTTGCAAGTGAAAGTGACAAAAGAAAATTACTTTGGGGTAGAAGGAGTCAACATCAAAAAACACTCAAAACTGCCATTTCTATTACAAAGAGAAAAAAACTTTGACCTCATAGATTGTAAGATATTTGCATTTAAAGTGAAAAAAAACATTTCTTTTACACCTTGCTTGACTAGATTTTTTGGCTTTGAATCTTCTTAATTCAAAAATTTTCACTACCATTTTTGATTTTCTAGATTCTTTATGCTAAATATTGTGTTGAGAGTTAGGGGAAAAAATTCAAAAAACATGCTCTTGATTTTCATTCTTAAAAAATTGTTAAGTAGAAGTATGTATGAGATAGAAGGAAAAAATAAATCTTTAAATAGTCTTAAGATGCAATTGAAATACAATAATCCTAGCAATGAGATTGTTCTAGCTAACAAAGCCAACTACACGGGAAAAAAATTGTAAGAAATTGTAAAAATTGATTTCAGAAATGAATTCTATGAGTTATTTTTTAACCCCTAAAGGACCAAATTGCATTTTTTGACAATTTAGCAATTTTAGGCAGCTCACTATGAATGAAAGTTGTGTTTTTTTTCTTTGAAATTTCTACACAACATGTGCCTGAGGAGTAACTTTAAGGCCCAACAATTTTCTTAACTTTTGACTATATGGTTTAAAAGTTATTGCATGATATGTAATTTTTAGTGTTTGGCGGGTAACCCAAGCAAAAAAAAAACTTTTTTGAAAATCACTTTTAAAAAAAATAAAACTTTGAAATTGATTCTCTAGATTTATATATATGTGGTAAGCTTTGAATCATTTCATTTTGATTAATGAGATGAAAGTTATGAGGAATTTTAGTTTGGCTTAGTTTGTGGGTAGTTATGAAATTTCTACTCTAAAATAAACCATTAGAAGATATTTGAGGCCAAGGAAGGGCCGTTTCAAGACAATTCCCTTAGTCATTCCTTGCGACTACAGGGTACAAGCCGCTGCAATCAAGGCAGTAATGACCAAATTTTTTTTTTTTTTAAATTAGTCAAAATCATATTTTGAGCCCATTAAATTTTTTTTCCTAAAATGGCTCAATCGCAACCACATTAGCAGAGAATTCCCTACGTGTTCCTGCAATTCCAGCAATGCTAGAGGGCATTGGAAACTTGTTGTTGCGTCGTTATGTATACACTATATAAAATCTATAATTGTGTGTCAAAGCGGAGTGTTTTTTTCATTGGAGTTTCAAGAGACATTTGGAGTCGGAGTGTTTTTTTCATTAGAGTTTCAAGAGACATTTGGAGTGATGATCCTCTTTAGCTCTAATTTCTTTTACCTTTGTTAAACAACTACTTAATCCTAGTTCTTATATTCTTGTACTTAGAGATGTTTTGAAGCTTTATTTTGTTTGGTTCGAATTGTTAAAAATGAAAGGTGAAGCTTGTTTTACCTTTTGTTTGATTTTTAAATGGATTAAAAGTCCATGTAGGGGATAAAGATAGAGTTACGAAGATAAAGGGATGACCAATGGATGAAAGATAGTCCATGTGTCATTCTAGAGGCTTAAATCCACTTGCTTAGGTGGATGGCATGGAGGATGAGGTGGCAGATGAGGTGGAGGCTCTTCTTCTTCCACCTCCAAGTTAGTTTAGGAGAACCGTATGTTTAGAGGAGGATAGCACTTTGTACATGGGGAGTTTGGCTATGAAAATTTAGGAGGATGTTCATCTTGTTTTGTTGATTCCGAAAACCTATTATTCTCTCAAATTGGAGTTTTTGTGTGAAAGTTATGCTTGATGGAGTGAGAGAGGAAAATTTGTCATGAAGTTTGAGGGAAGATTTTTCAAGAGCTCATATCTATCTGATTAGAAGGTTTTTGATTTTGAGATTTGTGACGGTTGTTTATTGAGTTGTTAGCTTTCCAAAAAGCTATTATTCTCTTGGTTTGGAGTTAATATGCAAAAGTTATGGGCTTGAAGGTGAAGTAGTGAAGAGCTGCTTTTTGAACTAGAGAGGGTGAACTTGGACCGGCTATAAAAGTCGTAAAATATCTTAGTTTTGAGTGAAACTTTAGGAGATTGTAGGTATTTGTTTTAGCTTTCCAATGATATATTATATGATAAGTTTGGAGTTAGTATGTGAGAGTTATAGCCTTGGAAGTGAAGTAGTATTGAGCTGCCTTTGAGTTGTAGAGAGTAAACGGTTACCAGCTATAAAAGTCGGACACTATGAGCTTTTGAGTTGAAACTTGGAGTTGTATTTTTTTGTGTTAGCTTTCCAAAGAGATATCATACTCTCAATTTGAACTTTTGAAGAGGATTTGGCACTCATATTAGTGTTGGGTACACTTTTTGAGGACTTTGTACGATTTATGCACAACTTACATCACTTTGTATAAACATGTGATACTTTATTTTATCTTTATGATTCATGATGGGGTTATATGAGCATGATTATGAGGCAAATTATGGGGTTTATTTAAGCATTTCTATGGGTATATTTGATTTTGGGATCCTCCGTATCTTGAGCCAATTCTAGTTGCAGCCCAGAACCCCGAGTTTTCCCAAGGTAGGGCCTCTCTACCCGACATCGCAATCTCCCAATGCCCTCAAATTTCTTCTAATGTTTGAAGTCCTTTATTTAACTCAATTCTAAATATATTTAGAAAAAAATAAAAACATTAGGTATATATTGTTTATTGCAACATTACAACCATTGGGATTGGCATTTTTCAATTCCATAAATAAATTGTTAACAATTTAGTATTTTTAAACATTCTCTAATCCTTTCTACTTACTATTTTTTTTCCTATATGTTGTACAATTTCAAATGATTTGAAAATTTTCAAGCATGTAGTTAACTTACCTTGAAGAAGGAATCAACCACATTAGAAGGGATTTAGCCTCTTGGGAGGGCTATGAGTTCCCTTGGTCTGGGAACAACCCCCCAGCAGTCCCCAACAGTTCGCAGGTGCTGCCTTATGTGGCAAGGCGATTGCCTCGTCATTTTTTTAATTTCTTTTTTTAAAAAAAAAATAAAAAAATTTCAACTCAATCTTTCCTATTAAAATTTTGAAAAAAATAAAATAAAAATTTGACAGCGGCTGTTCTCGGACTGTTGGGGGAACAGTGCCGGGAACAGGCCTGAGACGGCCCTTCCGACCCCCCAAATATCATCTAATGCTTTTGGACATTTTTTCATAAAAATGTGATCTTGTGAAGTGCAGCTGCCCTGTTTTTTGCAGTGCAAAAAAATTTTGTTACTTCAAATGCTCATATCTTGCAATCTACACGGTGAAAACTTTTGGGATTTTTACCACATCTTTTCAAACCAGTGTACTACAAGATCCTACAGTTACATGTTTCTAAAAATGTTTTTTTTCTAAAATTTGATACTTGTCCTAGAAATGATAGTTTTGGAGCAGTTTTGGTGAAAACATAGTCTTTGATGTTTAGGGGTTAAAGATGATGCAATGATTGCCCATAATTAAACCAAAAATTTGCATAACTTTCACATCACCAATCCAAATGGAATGAATCAAAACTTTACATATAGACAAAAATATAATATTTGAAAAAAATTAAATTGAAATTAAAAGATTTCAAGTTCTTGTGATTTTTTGGTCCTGCACGTTGAACTACTTTTTGATCTTAAGGTGGCATAAATTTTGCTCTTAGGCACCTAATGAAATAAGAATCATATTTCCAAAAAGGTAATGTAATTTCCTAACTTCAAAAGAAAAATTTAGAAAATCATGTCAAAAAATGAGGTAACACAAGCCTCCTCCAAATCCCAAGAGACTCGTCGGTAGACTTTAAGACATTAGTTGTTAACATCACTATTTTTCATATTTAGATCAATCACCCTCTTTCGGGCTTCCATTTTCATTGAATAAATGAAATTGATTTGTTTTTTATTGATGAAAAAATACGTTTCACCCCAAAAAAATTTACATCAATATGTAGATGTTAAATACACAATTGTTGCCAATTTGATTACTTCCCAAATTCCAAGATGAAAAATGCATTGATTAACCCCTAAAGGACCAAGGCCTTTTTTCTGCCAGAAAACACTCAAAACTGCCATACCTATAGCAAGGAGTAAGAAAAATTGAAACATTTTTTTTCTTCATTTCTAACCGTAAGATCTTACACCTAACTAGTATGAGAGTGTGTAGAAAAAAATTCAGAATTTTTGACCGCTCAGATTGCAAGATAACTGCGTTTAAAGTGGAAAAAACAAGTTTTTCAGCACATTGCGGGACTAGATTTTTTGACTTTGAACATTTTTAACTTAAAATTTTTGCACTACAGAGTTTTGAGCTTTAAATCTTTATAGTGGAAGATTGAGTTGAGAGTCTAGGTAGAAAAAAAAAAAAAATTTAAAATCAATTATCATTATTAAAAAAATTGTTAAGTAGAAGTAGGTATGAGATAGAAGGAAAATCTAAAATATTCATATATTTTAGATGGAATTAAAATGCACTAATCCCAATGGTGAGATTGTTCTAGCAATTAAATCAGACCATGAAAAAAAAAAAAAAAAAAAAAAAAAATTGCATTCAGAAATGAATCCTACGAGTTATTTTTTTCAAGAAGATGCTCTAACTGCCCGAAAAACAAGAATGTCCATAACTTTCTCATAACATATCCAAATGAAATGAATCAAAGCTTTCCAGATAGACAAAAATATAATCTATGAGAAAAAATAATATTAAAAATAAAATTCAAATTTTTGTCAATTTCTTTTTGGCTCCCCGAGCTGCCCGCCGTCCCCTTGTTTGAGCTTATTTGGTCATAACTATTGTTCCCGGGCACCGATTTTGAAAAAAATTATATTCCCACGAAGCTAATCAACTTTTCTACCTCCAAAAAAAAATTCAAAAAATTAGGAGAAAATTTCAGCCCATAGGTACCTGCCCGAAATCGCATTTGTCCCCCGAAGGGACAATAGTCCTTTAGGGGTTAAGGTATAGTTTAGATCCTTTTTGCATTTATCAAACTCTTCATGATCAATTTTTTAATTTAGCTTCTTGTGGCATAACAAAATGTCACAATAAAAATATAGAGAGCGTTTTGGATGACTGGTCATACAAAGCCATCCATCCATTCCCTACTATTCATATTGGGAGTTTGCTTGTTTGTTTGTTTGTTTTGTTTGTTATGGTGAGATCTCTTGAACCGTGTGTCCCCCGATTGTATGCTTGGTACCGTTGGAAAGCCCTTGACAAGGAGGAATGGCATAAACTTTGTTTCATGATATTTTAAACATATGGTGTGCAAGTTATTGAATTTCAAAAAAATTATGTGAATTAAAAAATTAGAAAATTACTTTTACTTACATTTTGGCTGTGGCAACGGCACACAGAGCACATTAGTCATTGTATTTGGTGAGATACCAGAGAAGGTGATATTAGAGAAGGTGCGTTTATTAAAGAGGTGTGGTCGGTGTAAGAAGATCAGTGACCTCGCTCCTGATCGACTGACACACCCAGCTAGCTAGTGCTGCCTCCTACTAAACCCTGATCCACATGTGGAGGTAAGTTAAATTGTTGATTAGGTGTTGTCATTGATTCCTCCGCAGCAGGGAGTACCTTGAGATTTGAGCAATCTGAATTGTTGCATAAGATTCTGACCCGCCCATTGATCAAATTGTTGCAAGAGATTCTGTCTTGTACGTCGATCGAAGTACTGACCACACTATCCCGACCGTGACTTGCACCTAATTGCACTGGCGAAGGCCCAGTTCAGTTCGCAGTACCGCCGCAGAACACACATGCCTGGGAAGGGTCTGTCATCGATCTACACAGAGACACACAACTGGTACGGTGTAGCTTGAATTAATGACGTCGCTAGCCTCATGCAGACCCCAATAATCGCAATTGTCATTATTAGAGCTAGCTCAATTTAGAACATTACGACATGTACGTAAGGTTTTTGTAATATCGACCAATGGTAGTACGGGCGCGTACGTTACAGTAAGTTGGTTTGGTTTGGGTTTGGTTTGGGTTTTTGGGAAAAAGATATATCGAGGTGAGCGTACGTTACTTACGTTCGTGTGACAGACAGAAACATGTGAAATCCGTAGACAAGTGTTGAAATTCGAAAAGTTTCGCACTGATCGATCGATTTCAGCGCGCAAATATAAAGCAGTTGTGAATTTCAACTTAACCAGGCGGCATTTGGCACCACTGCCCATGCATGCATAGTCGGTCCTAGCTTCAGCCAAACCTGAGAAACTGATCAGATGAACGACGTCGACAACAGTCATAAAGTTCAGTGCCTGCACCCATATCCCCAACACGTCTGAATCTTCAATGCTGCACAGACCTGCCAATCTGCCATGTTGAATAGGGCCTGTCTGCCTCCAACAGCTCATGCAAGATCACACAACTATCGAGCTTTATTTTTCTTGAGGCCACTGATGGAAAGCCTGACTGAAACATTCTTATTCTGCGACAATGTCTGGTGGTCCGAAGCGCGACTCCAGGGCAGAGGCCGGCGAGGGGAATTCACAGTTAAGGGCCAATTTTTCATGAGGCCGATTGCACAAAATTTCAGCCCCTTTGGGGCTAGAGGCTGTCCTCAACTACGCATTAGGATAAGATTGTAAGGGGGGTCAATTTTTTTATGTCTAAAGGCCTTAGAGCCAAGAAGCTAGGCCGATTCAATGAAACCTAGAAAAGAAAGAGAGAAGGGTTGAAAATTTGAGGGTTGCTTGACACCTAGAGGCCGAGCCAATTATCCTTGAGTCCAATTGCACAACATCCAACATATTTGATTTGTTGAAAAAAATAATATTTTATAAAAAAAGTTTTCCTTAATTGAAATCTAACATTGGTCCCTAAACCAAGAATTGGCCTTCCATTTTTGGTGCATCCAATTTGGTGAGCTTGGACCATGTTAGATCATGTCTTCTGGGATGAAAAAATTGATTGCACTAAATTGGCCCAGCCTCTAGGTGTAAAGGAGTTGGGACCAATTTCAGGTATTTGTCCAATCACACATTAGAGAAAAAAATGAGGCCTACAGAGGGCTGCTCTAGCAGCAGCTGAACTACCCTCCCATTTTTTATTTTGGCAAAAAAAAAATTTCCCCTAAAATTTCCCACCTCATACCTATAGTTTTCAATGTTGCTAGTGGCACCAAAACCAAATTTTACGTTTCTTTTTTTCAAAAAAAAATTTTAGTCGCAGAAAAAAAAACTAAAAAAAAAAATTTAATCGCAGGGGCTAACTGCTCCGGCGATATTCACCCAAGCTGACTTTCCTCTACAGCTAGATTCCAACCAAGGACTACTTTGAAAACAATAACCTTGTTTGGTCACTCCGAAATAGCCCTTCAGAGGCTTCATTTTTTCTCTAATGAGTGAGGATTCTTGGCTTTTGATATAGCAAATTTCTAGGTTTAAAGTGGCCCTTCGTTTTGGTTGTTGTTTGATATCTCTACTTGATGTAAGGTAGAACTATCCTATACCACACATATTTGCTATCTACATACCTTGGAGAAGCTATTTGTCGGCTCCCATATTTTCCAAGGATAGAATGAAGAGATTCCAATAAGAAGTGAATTTTCTGTAGTTTTAAAAAGCTAGAATGTAAAACTGTGAGTAGACCCTTGTTGAAGCATGAGTAGACCCTTGTTAAAGCATGGATTGATATGTTTGCTCCTCGAGTGCATTGCCATCATAATAAAGGATTGTAAAAACTATAATAATAGATGGGCTACTAACACAATTGGGAGGATCTTGTAGGTGACGGAATTAGGTGGATGGTGGTATTAGACAATTCTACCTTACGTGGAAGCAAAGGGAGACAATTATACCTATAATCATCCATTTAACATGCACGTACACTTCATGTACTAGTGATATACATTTGTGTTTTATAATGTATGTCACTGGTACATGAGGGTGGAAGAAGAAAAAGAAGAAGGTGAAAAAACTCCACTGGATTGTTTAGATTTGGTGTAGATTAACACTTTAAGGACTGAAAAAACACAAAGAGTCGTCTTTAAATTTTCAATGGAAAATTCTTGGTAGGATGAAACAAATGTGAAATTTTTGTAAAGTAGGGTCTTGTAGAATAATAAGTTGACATAATTGTTGCATTTTTTTAATTTTAAAATTTCAATGTGAGAAGTATTTAAAATTTTATTTAGAAAACATTCTTTTAAAGAAAAAGGGAGTTTTTCTTACAATGAAAATAATGGTAAGGATGGAAAAAAAACAATTTTTTAAACATTTCTACTTGTTGCTATACACAAACAAATTAGGTCTGAAGGGGATTATTTCAAACTTGTATTAAAATACAAGATTCAATTTGATGTGATTAGGAACACAAAATAATTAGAATGATTCCAAATTTTTTAAAGATGTTCCAAACAATATGTTAATAATACAAATCAATAAATTTCAAAAATCAATGCATATATAAAATTTTCAAAATTTTATAGGATCCAATTGGTTTGTTTGGGCTTTCTACTCTTTTTCTTTGAAAATATGTATGATTTTGAGAGAGGTTTTTATTTCTCGTTTTTAAAATTTAAAAATACTACATTTATCTTAGATTCCAATACAATTTGGGGAAGGGGGGTAAAATTAACATTATTCATCTTCATATAATTTTACTTCCTCCAAAGTTGTGTTTTTTGCTTATAAGTTGATCATTCAAAATTGTTATAATCTAAAAACTCAACGGTCAATATTTTACACAATTAATTCCATACATACTAGACAAAGTAGTCTTTACTTTTGTATAGTTAAGTTTAAAAAAATTCAAGCACATTTATGTGCAAATTTTTTTCAAAGAGAGACAATTCATTGAAAACTTCTAGTGTCAAGAAGTTCTAAGGTTTTGAGGGGTTAAGGGTTTGTTCATCATTTGTCATGCATGAAGATCCAAGGGTCAAAAGGTTTACCATCATGATTGCATATCTTTGTTAGAAGGGAGTCTTTATAGATTTTGAAAGTTGGGGTGTAACATTTTTTTTGGCAAAATTTCACCAACTTTAACATGTTTATGCTTGTCAAACTCCATCCCTCCACAATGTACCTAAAAGAGTAAGCCAAGGGTATTAGTTGCCCCCCTCTCAAAAAATTTAAAGGCCATTGATTGTGTTTCTCTACCTGATTCTCTAAAATGCTTACCTTTGAAATTGCCATCGATTTCTCAAAAAAAATTTAAGCCGTTAATCTTTGAGATTTAATTTGAGCCATCCATCCAAATACAAATACGGATATGATATATGGATACAAATCAAAGTATGGTTACAAATATTGTACAGACATGGTACCAAAATACAAATACAAATATTTGATAGTGGAATACTATACAATACAAATACAAATACGGGATACAAATACGGGATACAAATACGGGTACGATATACAAATACGGGATACGGAATTTTCATTGTCCCATATTGTTTGTCATGTTAACCTTGTTCAAAAAATTACAATTAGGGAGGAGGGGGGATGAAGAATTAAGAAATTAATTTTAATTCATAATTTTTTTTAAAACCTGGTTTGGGGGGAATTTAAATTAAATTTAATTAAATTTTTTTTTTGAGCTCATTGTGACAATTTGACAATTATGCGAGCGTTGTGACTTGTAGTGTTAGCTTAACATGTTTGTGCTTGTCAAACTCCATCCCTCTATAATTGTGTAGAAGAATGTTGGAACCAAATTTGGAATTACCCAACTAGTATAAGTTCGTTCCGAGGAGGTCGGCTAAATAGGATTTGATTCTAAATTACACCAAGTAGGCCATTGCAACCAAGATTATGATAGAAAATTCATTAACCACAAGCAAATGTTATCCTTACAATATTTCTAATTGCCAAATTTTTCTCTCCACTCTTAATGGCCACAAGGGTTAAGAATCTTCTATATAGTAATTCTTTCATTCTTTTCTTTATTTCTTATTCATCTTTCTCTTTCTTTTCTTCTTTTTATTTTCCAAATCGGGATCAACGCTTTCACTCCAAATTGGATTGGGCTGCTGTAGCACTGCTTGCTCAATACAGCTTCGTTGCTTCCAAATTGAACTTGAACTGGAATTAATTTCCACCACCAAATCGGCTGAATCCAATTGATTAAACTTTGTCTTCAAAAGGGAACCACCGCCTTTAACTTCACAAATTATTCTCTCCAATTTGTCATCACATACACACCAAGGCTACATTCCTATTCGGTAAACACTATACACATTCACAGAACATACCAACTCGGCTAATTTGGCATCACTAATTGGAATCACACTCATCATTACACAACGAAACTTGGAATATAAATCCTTATTCTAAATCCATGCATACACATATAATTCACTCAACAGATTTACAATTTGGATGCCTCGAAAACACTACAACGACATTCACAGATCCAAATTCTCCATTCATCACACTTAACACAGGTAATACCAATTCGGTTGAAATTGCAATTCATATAATTCCGAATTGGTGATCAAGATCACCAATACAATTTGCCATTAAAGATTCATGTTTTAAAACTAATTCACAATCACTCAAAATATCTCTAATTTCTCCATTGCGGTCAATCAGAAAGATATTCCAATTAGGCTCACAACATTTCCAACAACAGCTTTACAACTAAGTTCTGATTTAACTTCTCATTTTGCACTAATTGCCTGATTCAACATTACAGCACTACTAACCGAATAGGATCTTATCATATCCACATACTACTAATTTAGATTCAAATCTAACTTGGATCTGCACACCAACTCGGAATCTTTTGCATTCACTGCAAACCACTACATCCATCACATCACCATGAATCTAACATTCTTCACTCCCTTCTCAAGCAACTCCTGAATTGGAAACACTCCAACTCCTCATCTGCACATTCTCCACAGCCATACACTGGCATAACTCCATCCCAACTGGAAGATCACACAACTATTAACTCAACCACTCCGACCAACTCGGACAGACACAGATGCTAATTCCCAACTGGGAATCACACACACAAATACAAGCAAACGAAAATACACAGCACAACTAGGCTGGGACACGCACTGGATTACTTCGACAGAGGGTAAAAAACACATGAAATAAAAAATAGCCTAAATAGGAACCAGGAAGACACACCAACCGCATCAACCAACTTGGAAATCAACTGACTCAACTGACAACTTGGACTTCCGACTCAACTTGACATGCTTAACTCCCAAGTCAGAAATTTCACTTACTACCTATGACCTGACTCACTCCAACTAGGACTGAACCTCACCCATCCAACTCGGCCATATACATTCACTAATACACTTCATGACCCGACTTGGATTACTCATTGGAATCACCTACATAATTCCCGACTAAGAAAACACTCACCAAACAACCATCATTCCTAATTGGATTTAAAATCTCCAAAACTCTACTGAACTTTACTCCAATTTGGTAAAAATATATACCAAAACCCCCCAAATTGGACACCAACTTAGAAAAAGTATACCCAAAAACCAACAAAAACCACACAAAAATACACACACAAATTCAAAATTCAGGCCAACTAGCTCATTTACAAATTGCTTAAGTACTGTTGTGATGGCTTGTGGTAGGTATTGTTAAAAAAATAGGTGTTGGGGTGTAACTTGTATGATTGAAAGTATAGTGATATGTGTCAATTGCAAAAAAGATTGACAGACGTTGACTACAAGTGAGGGCATCAAAAGACTATGGTATTGGTGACAATAGAAGAATGTATGTAGAATATTGATTGTTGTATTATTGATGTTGGTAAATGTTGGTTGAGGGAAGAAAGATTGATGGTGACTACTGGTGTGTTCATACAAAGATTAACAAAGATTAAATAGTTGTCAACAGAAGGAGAATATATGTTGGGTACATTTAATTGTTACATTAGTAGTATTGATAAATGTTAGCTAAAAGTAGAATTGATTGTTGGGTGGTACTTGTATGTATAACTTGTGAGCTATAAGAATATATATTAGTGATGTATTTGATTGCTACGTAGATATTGGTAAATGTTGGCTATGGTTGAAGGCAAAACTGACTAACTTATGATCTATTAGAATATATGATAATGGCATATTTGATTGCTACATTATTGATGTTGATAAATGTTGGTTGTGGCTAAAGCAAGAATTCACTAACGTGTGAGCTATGAGAATGTAGGTCAGCATATTTAATAGTTATATGCCCTTTCAAGTGTAAAATGCTCAAAACTCATTCAACAAAAAAAAAATTGCAAAAACTCAAGCACAATTTTCAAAAAAGGTTCTTAGGATTTAAAATCATTTGTGAGGGTTGCTATTATGTGAGTCTAGGAGAATGAGCCCATGAGCCTAGAAGACTATACACCTATATTATAGGTGTCTATAATATAGACAATTTCTATGATTGTAGTGTAATTAAGTTATATATACCTATATTATAGATGTTTATATTATAAGCACCTTCAACGGTTATAGGGTATCTACTTATACACATGTTCAAGGCTCACATACTTGCATTTTTATGCTAACACACTAACATTGTTGAATAACTTACTACAACAACTTCATTGGTGGAATTGACATATTGGAATTCCATTTTAGAA
The DNA here is from genome assembly GCA_947034895.1 of Rhytidiadelphus loreus. Lineage (NCBI taxonomy): Eukaryota > Viridiplantae > Streptophyta > Bryopsida > Hypnales > Hylocomiaceae > Rhytidiadelphus > Rhytidiadelphus loreus. The sequence continues at coordinate 3,567,623 of OX344765.1, read as the reverse complement.
CTATTAGCAATTTAATTTTCCCTTCCATCTACTTCTACTTAAAAAAAATTGTGAAAATGAAAATGATTTAATCCTTTTTTGAATTTTTTTGTATATTTTCAACTTAATTCAACATGACAATTTAAACCTCAAGACTTTATATTGAAGTTTTTTTAAATGAAAGGGATTCAAAGTTTGACAATCTAGTAAAATTAAATGTTTTTTTAGTCACTTTACACAATAAAGTCTTAAAATCGACATGGTCAAAGTGTGTGAAATTTTTTCCACGCATTCTTATACAAGTCTAATGCATGATCTAAGGTTGAACATGCAAAAGAATATATATTTTTTCCATTGTAGCTCTTTGCACTAAAAATGTTTTTTTCAAAATGTTTTGGGTGAAACACAAACATATCTTATAGTTAGTTGTAGTTTGAGCCTATAACTACAATCTACAAATTTATTAAATATAGAATGAAACACAAAAAATTTTGGGACTATAATTTTCATTATTATAATAGTGCTCTCATATTTACCTATGATGAAATTTTCAAAAAACTTATATATGTTTTCTTTTTTATATAAATGTTTTTATATTTTCTTCAATAGATGGATTTCATTTAAAATATTTACAAAGAAATATGAAAATTTTACAATTCACATAATGTGATTTCATTTGTAATAAATCAAATTAAATAGTTTATATTTAGTGAGAGTGGCCAAATGGGATTTGAAATGAAAATATAGAGACTTCATACTATAGTTAAATTTGGAGGTTTATAAAGTGACCATTCATTAGAAGAGTTTTCAGGCCATTGGGAGAGCTCGAGTTCTCCGACGTTCCCGGACTATGGGAACGTCGCAGAACCAGCAGTCTGGCCTGGCACAGAGATTGCCAGGTCGGACTGCATTAATGAATTAATTTTTTTTTTAAATTATAATTTTTTTTATATTTAATTTTTTAATTTTTTTTAATTTTTTTAATAATTAGTTAATCAGAGTGTTCGGCCATGGTTTGCAGCATGGGGAACCATGGCCGGAAGGTCTCTCATAGGCCTCATTTCTTCAATAATGTAACTAATGATTTGTACACTGAGAGAGTTTGACTTCTTGAAATATTTTTCAATAAATGTTCTTGAAAGATAAAATGGATTTAACATATACTACAAGCATTTTCATATTTATTGGATTCTTTTTAGAATTGGTTATGAATTTTGAAGTTGAAATCTTGTAAGGCTCTGAAAGTGTCCCCCTTCATAAATTAATTGTATTACATTGATGAATGCAATATAAACCTCTATGCAAGAGAATGCTCATTGAGTCTGGTTGCTTTATGGCCCTCTTGTCTTATAAAGTAAGGACATCCAATATCACATTGTGCCTTAAATCACAACTTAATGAGATGGCCACAATGTGTACATCTTCTAAATCAATATGTACCTTCTCTTGAAGCAATGGCTTAAGAACACTTTTCCCAAAAAACTTTGATCCTTCATTATTTTTGCATGCATATAGTATCTAAATGATGTGTTTTTTCATGCATAGAAATCTTCTCACTTGCCAATGGGAAAATATATAAATTTGACTAGTCTAATTAATAATAGAAAGTACCAATCTAATAATAATAATAATAGTCTTCAACAAGAAAAGTAGTGAATTTGAATGTCCCTACCATTGGTAGCCAAAGTTCACATAGGGAGTTGCAAAGTCCAAATAAGCAATTGCAATGTCATATAATCCCATTGGATGGGGAGGCATTAAGTAAGAATTCCACATGCATTGATTCCTTCAAAATTGACTAATGTCGACCAATGGGATTGCCCACTACTTTCAGTGAAACATGAACTCACCCACTTTGGCAAAACAATCAATGGAACTCTTCTTATCTTTAATGTTTTTTTTGCCTATCTGTGGAACATGGTAGGAGGCCCTAAAGGCTTTTTCACACTGTAGCCAAAGGTTGAGAGGCCGTGGATTTTCACCAATCAAATTTCAAGAAACCAAACATTCGGCCTTTCAAACCTTCACACTAGAAGGCACAAGTCCAAAGGCCATCACCCTCCACCTACCTACATGGCAACACACTCTCAAAGGAAGTTTGGGTCGGCTAGAAATGGATGCCCAAACTATGGCTGAGAGTCCATTGACTTATAACAAGATCTCAACTGTTAAGTAGGTAGGTGGGAGTTCATTACTAGGAGTTCGGACTTTGGGCTTGGCCTTGGGAGGCTTCATACTAAGGCCGTCCAAGTTGAAAGGCTGTGGGAGTTCATTGCCAAGGGTTTGGACTTTGGACTTGGCCTTGGGAGGCTTCACACTGTAGCGGGCCAAAGGCTCTAATTCCTATATTTTATTGCTCATTTCTTTGAACTCTCAACAAAGTTTGGCCACTCAATCCCATGGCCTCTTGACTTGAACATCCATAGTGTGTAGTGGCCCTACGTCATTTCTATCAATACGTAAACCACTCCCGGGAAGTGTGCCATTCATTTCCCGGGAGGCTTCTGCAGCGTAATGCCCGATTACGCGGGTTTTCCTACGTAATCAGGCATTACGGATTTCTCATCCGGCATCTGCTTTTCATCCCAGATTTTCATCCTATTTTGTTCGTGATTTACGTCGGGCAATGTCCTCGTCGTCGGGGTTTACGGGAAAAAACACGCCTCCTCGTCGGGCTCCGCCCTCCTCGTCGATGCATTTTTTCCCGTAAACCCCTCCTCGGGCATTGCCCTATACATAATTAACTTTCATTCTCATGCAAACTGGGCCTCTCATTGTGAATGAAGAAGATTTGTGTTTTAATGAGTTGGAATTGTCAATCCATTCAACTATTTATTAAATTCCAAATCTCTTTGAGGACTTGGGGGAAGTTGTTAGGATTATCTTGTCATGCAAACCTTGTCTTGTTTTGTAAAGAACAAGACCTGTTGATCTTGCCACGGAGTTCTCCAAAGAGACGCCAGCACAATGAAACCAACAGTAGAACTCAACTTCTCAACAACCAGCTTGAGTTCGTCGTAGGCCAGATGTGACATGAATGGCACATTTTGGGTGTAATTTGGCTTTGCATCGTCACCAACATTGTGTTTTCATCTCCAAAGGCTACAACTAGGATTTTGGATACTTGCAAAAATCCATTGCTCAATAGATATTTTCACACCTTTTTTTAAGGTATTAACCCCTAAACGTCCAAACAACGTTTTTTTGGCAACATAGAGATTTTGGGCAGCTCACTACAGACGGAGTTTTTATTTTTTTTCTTTGAAAATTTCACACAATGTGGGGACGAGGAGTAGCTTTAAGGCCCAACAATTTTCATAACTTTTGACTACATGGTTCAAAAGTTATTGCATGATATGTAATTTTCAGTGTTCGCTAGGCAACCTGGGCAAAAAAAAAATCTTTGAAAATCACTTATTAAAAAAATAAAAATTTGAAATTCATTCTCTAGATTTTTATATATGTGTTAAGCTTTGAAACATTCCATTTTGATTAATGAGATGAAAGTTATGAGGAATTTTAGTTTGGGACAGTTTGTGGGTAGTTATAGAATCTCTACTCTAAAATAAACTTTGAACTCCTTTATTTAACTCTATTTTAAATATTTTTGGAAAAATAAAATAAAAAATAAGGTGTGTATTGTTTGTTACAACATTACAAGCATTGGGATTGGCCTTTTTTGATTCCATAAATAAATTGTTAACAATTTAGTATTTTTAAACATTCTCTACTTCTTTCTACTTACTATTTTTTTCCTATATGTTGTACAATTCCAAATGATCTAAAATTTTTAAGAATGTGGAAAACTTTACTCGAGGAAGGAATTCAAAGAGTAACCACCATTTTGGACATTTTTTCATACAAATGTGACCTTGTGAAGTGCAGCTGCCCGTATTTTCACAGGGACAATTTTTTTTTTTTTTGTCACTTCAAACGTTAATATCTTGCAATCTACATGGTGGAAAATTCTGAATTTTTTTCCACATCTTTTCTAACTATTTTACTACAAGTTCCTACAATGACATTTGTCTATAAATGTTTTTCATCTAAAATTTGGTGCTTGTAAATGCAAGGGCAGTTTTGGTGAAAACATAGTCTCTGACATTTAGGGGTTAATCTTTGAAGGACATTTGAGGTTTGGGGAGGTCTATCTAGACTTGGATTTTAGAATCTTTCATGATAAGCTTTCATGGGCATCATGTAACTTTGAAATAAATAAATTAGTGATGAGCTTCCACCCTCCTCTTTTAGGCCATATGCAACCTCGAAGCCACTATTTAGATGGGGTTTTTTTATCAAACTTATGAATGCAAAAAAACTACAGTTTCAAATTGCAATTCAAGACTTATATTGATAGATGTATCTTTTGAAAACAAAGAAAATGATATCAAGGAAGTTTACATGTTGTTTGATAATGGAGGAGTTTTCTTGAAGATACTCTAAAAACCTAGCCATTGGGGTCAGGTGTGTTGTTTTAGGGTTAACCTTGAAAGGACAAGCCTAGGACCTCAGAGATAAACTTTCACTTTGTATGTTTCCATTTTGTAACTATATATCCTTGGAATTTTATGTCTATACACAATTTCAAAATCCACATGCTTTTTCATACATCATACTACATTTTGGGGGGGTGAAGAATGGTGTGCATTAAGAAGAAGAAAGGAACAATCAATCTAACTATAATATAATGCATTTCACGTTTGTGGCAATGTGTGATCAACTTCTCTTCATAATTATTCTTCCAAGTTTGGGTAGGAAAATGAAATCATTGTGATGTTTAACCCCTAAGTGACATTCAATTTTTCGGGTTCAAAAACATCATTGCTTTTGAAGCTTTATGGATCTAAATGTCTTCAAGTTATACAAACCTGAACCATACAATCTTGTAGTGTACATGTTGTAGAGGACATGTAGAAAATTGAAGTCATTTGGCCACATAGATTGCAAGATCGTAATGTTTTAGTCTTGAAAATAGATGCTGAAATTTTCCCCAAAACACATTTTGAGGTGAAATTTGATTTCTAAAACTACTCAAATGTAAAAACTTTACACTACAAAATGATTCAAAACTAGTATACAAACACATTGGTGGAAAAAAAATTCATTCAATTGACTCAAAACGGCTTTGAAATGTCAAAAATCAACAAGAAAAATTGCAAAAAACACATCTAAAGGTGAACCTCTTTCTATTGGAATGCTTCTCAGTCACTTATTAATTCTTGGATTAACATGAAATTTTAGCCACACAAACTAGAGTAGTATATGCAACTTTCCCAAAAAGAATTATTGAAAATAAACTTTGTATGAAGAAGAAACAAGCCGCCAAAGTTCACTATACTCCAAAAATGGCAAGATTTTGAACTTCGAATTGGTCTCAAACATTCAAAACAACTTGAATTGACATGAAAACTTTACCACAATAACTATACTTTAAGGGAAACAAAACCCAATAATTTTTTTTGAAAATGAGCAATGGATGAAGGAGATACAAGGCCCCGAAGTTGCAGCCCTAAAATGCAGTTTGGTGAACTCAAATTGAAGTTGTGAACTTCGATTAGCTTCCAAAAAATCAATAAATCTTGAATTGATCTGAAAATTTTACCATACAAACTAGAGGGGAGATCGCAACATTCCCAATAAGTTTTATTGAATTTGGACCTTGGATGCAAAAGTTACAGCACTTTGAACTAGACCTTAAACTGTATGAGGACATTTTCTGTCCTCTTTGTCACTTTGGGGTTAAGAGTACATTGTGTGATTCTAAATTGGAATGACACTACTACTTGTTTTGGTTTTGCAATCAAGACTACTATAGAATGTTTTTAATTCAATGTAAAGTTTTTTTAATCCAAAAATAGTACTCCGTATTTAACAACATTGTTTAAAGACAAGATGGAAAAAATTCCAAGAGTCTCCAAATCTAGAAAGAAACACCAAAATATTAGGGAAACTATACTTTTCAAGACAAATCCTTTAGTATGGCAAAATTGTAAAAATTGCAAGTAGATGTTAGCATTTAACCCCTAAAGGACCAAGGCCTTTTTTCTACCAAAAAACACTCAAAACTGCCATTTCTACAGCAAAGAGTAAAAAACATTGAAAATTGTTTTTTTCCGACATCTAACCATAGGATTTTACACCTTACTAGTATGAGAATGTGTGGAAAAAAATTCAGAAATTTTCACTATACAGATTGCAAGATATTTGCGTTTAAAGTGAAAAAAACAAGTTTTTCAGCACATTGCGGGACTAGATTATTTGACTTTGAACATTTTTAACTTAAACTTTTTGCACTACAGAGTTTTGAGCTTTAAATCATTATAGTGGAGAGTTGAATTGAGAGTTTAGGAAAAAAAAATGTTTTCAAAAAAACTTAATTTTCATGTTTAAAAAAATTGTAGAATAGAAATAGATACAAAATTGAATGAAAATCTATTTTATTAATATATCTAAGATAGAATTAAAATGCACTAATCCCCATGGTGAGATTGTTCTAGCAAGTAAACTAAACCACGTGAAACTTTTCTTTTTTTTAAATTGTCAAAACCGCATTCAGAAATGAATCCTGCAAGTTATTTTTTCAAGAAGATGCTCTAATTGCCCAAAAAACAAGATTGTCTATAACTTTCTCACAAAAAGTCCAAATGAAATGAATCAAAAATTTCCAGATAGACAAAAATATAATCTATGAGGGAAAAAAATTTAGAAAAAAGAATTCAAATTTTTGCAAATTGTTTTTGCTGCCCAATCTCCCCTGTTTTGAGTCTTATGGGCATAACTTTTGTTCCCGGGCATCAATTGGACAAAAAATTATATTTCCACAAAGGTAATCAGTTTTTCTATCTTCAAAAAAAGTTTCAAAAAATAAGGAGAAAAATTCAGCCCATAGGTAATTGCCTGAAATCCATTTGTCCCCCGAAGGGACACTTGGTCCTTTAGGGGTTAAAGTGAAAAATAAATAAATAAATAAATAAAAATGCACCTTCACAAATACTGAGGTCCTTCAAATTTGAATCCTTTTTACCTATTTTTTTTTTGCATTTCAGATTTGAAAGTATTAAATATTACTTTAAAAAAAAAATCCAGAAATGAAAATCTTTATTTCCATTCTATAATTTTTTAGAATAGAAGTAGATACAAGATAGAAGGAAAAAAAAAACTGAAATCTTCACTGATAGTTATCAAATGGAATGAATTTTCTAAAATGAAATTCCTCTAGTATTTGGACGCCGGAGTATGGCAAGCCAAATCCGAGTGGAAGGATAATGCCAATTTGATCCTTATGGTAACTATGCTTGCTTCATCTAACTTACACCAGCAGCAGATTTTGGAGATCCATGTTGAGTCCAACGCTTCACTTCCCAAACTTGAAAATCCCCAAAACGTTAGAAAATCTCCCAAGATTCAGTGCTTCAATCGTTGCAGTGCAGTTGAAAATCCGGTGGTCGGAGTGAGAGTATGGTAAGTTGGTAACAGCAGCAGCAACTTATATCATCAACAAGACAGTAAGTTAATAATAATATTAAGTTATGAATACAGTATCTTGGAATACAATATTTCGGTTGGATAGAATAATATCTCCCAATAATTAGAATATCAGTTATTCACATCCGGAAACAGTCTCCTCCAGCCCACCGTATCCCGTTATAAATAGTAAACGGATTCCTCACAGGTACTTCCCGGCCAGTAGGTGAAAATCAAGCGATCAAATCCGGGACTACCAGCCACATCGGTATTACCAGTAAATTACCGGTCCACAAATCCCACTAAAACATGCCAGTACACTGAAAACTCCTGCTTGTTTTGTTTTTTTGGCACACATTGAAGTTTATTTCTACGACAAAAAAAGAGAAACCCATACAACAACACCTGGAGATGACGGAAGCCAGGGGCGGGACTTATGATAAACAGCTATGAGCTACTAGCTAGGGCGATATTTGACCCGTCATCTTATCCCCTGCAGAGCAGAGCAGAGCAGAGCAGAGCAGAGCAGATAGGTTTAATTTGAGATCTGATAATTGGGCCAACAAGGCTCCGTGCTTTGCGAAACAACCCAATCAAAAAATATATATATGTATATAAAAAAATGAAACGAAATAGCGAGAGCCGTCTGCCCGCTCACTGCCCCGCGCTGACCTTTGGCTAGTTTGGTTCCGTGGGTCCAGGCATCCAGGACAACATTCTTCCGCTTTGTCCCATTCGTTTGTCTGCCAGCATGCAACGACTGAACGCCGGGTTCCCAATGCTGACGCCCGAAGTTGCTAACCTCAGCCCCAGCTAATGAGCCGAAGATTTGTTTTTCATATTTTCGGTGCTCCATGGAATTCATGCAGCGAATCACATCATCGATCGCAAGAATGTACGGTTCCACTCGATTTCTCTCGGATTCGGAAAAGGATCTGCCGCGATCTCCGCGAGTCTTTCTATAATTGCATCCACCGGAACAGTCAACGCCAAACACGCCCACAAAGTGTCGGAAACTCGGACCTCGGAAGGGGAGTCCGAAGCCCACCCATCCGCATGCTTCAAGCTAGAATGTACCGCCCCCCTGTTCGATCGATTTTATCAGTTCCAGCTCTCTCTTTTTTTTAATTAATCAATCACACGATGGATTTCATTCGCACGGCCACAAAAAGTACCTTCACTTGTTATTCTAGCTAGGCTAGGAAGTACGCGCGTGTAAAAGCTATGCGTGCCGCATTATTTACATGTACGTAATGCACTGCATAGCCGAAATTTATCAATTTCATATACATAATCCGGTCTCTGTTCGTTCGATCAGTCGTCGATCGGGAAAGCGGGTGACCGATGTATATCGATGACCGCAGCCTGATCGAAGCCAGGAGCAAGCAATGATCGAAGGAGATCAAAATTGATATCTGCGTCAATGACTTGGGGGAATGAAATGATGAAAGAAAGATTGATATAATATTACGGAGTTCAAGCAGGGCATGGCTGGTTGGGTGGAGTATTAATTGGAACCCCTCCCCGAATCCCGCACAATAAACTGCACCGGGGATGGGATTGGACCAGCTGGCATGTATGAGTCCGCTACGCTAAATGAGATCGGAAAGGGATTGGATTTGCTTCGGATATGCTTCCTAGCTCGATCTCACAGCCTTTCATGCACCTGGCTCTATCTAATACTTTAACTACGGCTCTCACTCAGGCTGTAGATCTGTCATCACTGCTCCCATCATACTGGGAACATGCGATCATCGCCTGCTACTAGCTCGTACACCCCATTTACTTCTTCTTTTTGTGTGTGTGTTACATATATACAACTTAACTTATTACCTGCCTGGTTGAAATTTAATTGACAAGCTTCCGCTGTTTGTTCCAGTGGAGTAAAGTATGGACTGAGTTGTTTCGTGGCATCGAATAATTAAGCATCATGTTGAAATCTGGTCAGTGGAGTGAGGCGCACTGGAAACATGCAGGCAGTGCATGTCGTCGTCACTCTGCTCACTTCAGTCCAATTCTCTGAGACCTCACTGCACTGCACTGCACTGTCTTTCTGTCTGTCTGTCTGTCTGAACCAGTTACTTAAGTTAAAGTTCGAGCGAACACTCGCAGAAGATCTGAAGAAGACCTAATAACACTTAAACTACCCGAAGGGCTGAAGTGTGTTGGATTCTGCAAGATTTACTGCATATTATCGATACTATTCTGTTCGTGCGTGTGTCAGTGGTCAGTTGTCTGTATTTGAGGATTTTTACTCATGTTTACCGGGATATGGATGGACAGACTGTAAATTTGTTTTCCTATAAATTCTACTGCGAGCAGAATAGCGAACACGCCTTTAAGTTTACCTCACCTGAAAGCTGTTGTTCTTTCCCATTTTCAAAGATCATGGTGTCAGAAATCTACAGGACTGGAAATTGTAATGAAAAGGGAACTAGACATCTGTCAGAATAGGCTGGCATGTTGGCTTCTAAAGACTGTAACAGTTTTTATTTTTATTTTTATTTTTTGCTAAATATAAGGCCATTTTAGACGTGAGTGAGTGGCAGCCATGTTTTTTTTTGTTTTCTTGCAAATTGAACAGCAGGCACAGGTATGTAAGATAAGTGGAAAATGGATACAGAAGTCTTCATCCATAGAATTACCTAATATGACCCCTAAAGGACCAAGGCCTTTTTTCTGCTAGAAAACACTCAAAATCGCCATACCTATAGCAAGGAGTAAAAAAAATTGAAACATTTTTTTTATTCATATCTAACCATAGATCTTACACCTAACTAGTATGAAAGTGTGTGGAAAAAATTTCAGAATTTTTGACCGTTCAGATTGCAAGATATTTGCGTTTAAAGTGGAAAAAACAAGTTTTTCAGCACATTGCGGGACTAGATATTTTGACTTTGAACATTTTTAACTTATAATATTTGCACTACATAGTTTTGAGTTTTAAATCTTTATAGTGGAGAATTGACTTGAGAGTCTAGGTAAACTAATAATTCAAAAAAAAAATAATTATCATTCTTAAAAAAATTGTTAAGTAGAAGTAGGTATGAGATAGAAGGAAATCTAAAATATTCATATATTTTCTATGGAATTAAAATGCACTAATCCCAATGGTGAGATTGTTCTAGCAAGTAAATCAGACCATGCAAAAAAAGAAAAAATTGAAAAAATTGAAAAATTGCATTCAGAAATGAATCCTACAAGTTATTTTTTTCAAGAAAATGCTCTAACAGCCCGAAAAACAAGAATGTCCATAACTTTCTCATAACACATCCAAATGAAATGAATCAAAGCTTTCCAGATAGACAAAAATATAATCTATGAGAAAAAATAATATTATTTGTCTATTTTTTTTGGTTGCCCGAGCTGCCCGCCGTCCCCTCGTTTGAGCTTATTTGGTCATAACTATTGTTTCCGGGCACCAATTTTGAAAAAAATTATATTTCCACGAAGCTAATTAACTTTTCCAACCTCCAAAAAAATTCAAAAAATTAGGTAAAAATTTCAGCCCGTAGGTACTTGCCTAAAAACGCATTTATCCCCCGAAAGGACAATGGTCCTTTAGGGGATAATCCCTAATGATTGAAGGGGGCGTGCTTTCAAAATGGAACCAAACTGCCAAGAACTTGAGCAATTTGTTTGCTCACTTTTTCTTGGGATTGGACAGAATGTAATCTTAGGATCTTTGATTTCACATTGAAAGTGAGAACTTCAAAAAAATTCAGTTTATTTGACCACATGGTTTAGGAGATATTTAAGTTTTAAATTTTATTTAGGTCAATGGAAATATAGGACACTTCACTTTGAAGGATCTTTGTGAGAATATTTTGAAATGATGCCCTTTTGTTCTCAGTGAAAGATAAGAGAAGTGAGAGAGTTCATGTTAAATTTCACAACATTCCAAGTGTTTTTCAATTCATGGTGGAGCTTGCAATGCATGGTGATCATTGAAATGAGAGTAGTATTTGTAAGAAGAAAAAAAGAATGGGACACTTGTCTTTTCCTTGAACTCCTTGAATTTGTCCTTTTTGAGGTAGATTTTATGTTTTTGACATGATCAAAAATCACTTTTTAGCCCATGCCCAAACCGCCCCCCCTCAAAAAGAAAATGAACTATAAACTGCACTACTGCACCATTTGACTTTGAAAAATTCCACAAGGTGGAGTTTAACTTGGAATTTGATGGAACTACCACCATTTGATTCATAACACAATCTATTTTAGAAAAATAATTTTTATTTAGAAAAATCTCAAATTTTGAGAACGGACGGCTCAAAAAAGAGGGTGCAACTAGAAAATGGTTGCTTGGGTCATTACGGGATAAAAACTTTCATCCAACTATTGATGAATCTAATGTATTTTGGAGAGGTCCTTGGCAATTTCACCCAATTTTTATCCCATTGTTTAGAGCTAAGGTAACGCTAGTGCAAAAAGGAAGTAACTAAGATTTTGCCAAAAACATGTAAAATAATAAAGAAACTCTTATTTCAAATTACCTTGTCCATTAATATGCATGAGCATATCTCCTTGCAATTATGAATTTAAAAATAATAGTTCTTTAAATCTTTAATTTGAATTCGTTAACTAGTTTGTTTTGATTACAAATGAAAAGGATGTACTTCAATACATTGCACTATCATAATATTTAGTGCTCTATAGTAGAAATGCTAAATTTAGTATTCTATAGTACTCCATAATATTTAGTATTTCATAGTGGAATTGACACTATTGTAATATTTAGGACTCCACAATAGATATGCACGCTATTTATCAATTATTGTAATTTGTAGTAGTATTCATTTGGCATGTAGTATACTAGATGTCAAGAATATCATGAATACTGATTATTAACATTGAATGTCAACTTGAACACTATTTGTCAACTAAATAAGAATTAAAGTGAGTAAGGTAAGTAACACTAATAAATATCGTTGTCAGTGCATTAGAGTTGAAACCAATAATTTTGTAGTTTGTCAACTGCCATTCACAACTAGTAATATGTTATTTGCAATCGACACAAAAGTGACATTAGAGAAATTCTCAGCCCTCATTTGAGAAATTCTCAGCCCAAAATTTGGAGAAGGTTTTTGAAAATGTCAAAGAAAATCTCCCTTTCAACCCCTTTTAGAATTTTGTCAATAACTTTTTATTGGAGGCTCTAAACATCAAATGGATTTTTGGACATGAAAACTAGCTTGATTTTCCAACTTTATTTAGTTCAAAGGTTTTAAGAAAAATTCATTTTACTATGCCTAAATGGGGTTTAAAATTCTAGTTTTAACACGATTCCTACTTTAAACTTAACTATGAGCGGTTGAGAAACTACAAATTCTAAACTACATATCCCACATGGGTTGTTCTACCTCCTACCACCCCATGTGTACATAAAGAGATTCTCTTCTCATCATTAAACATATTAAACTAAGTGACTTTAAAAACTAGTTGGAAAATGTAAGAGTTTCCTAATTTTTTTGGCAACTACCTTGAAAATTCACTTAATTTTATTTATTTCATTGAATTCTTTTAATTTCCCAATTAATCACCTCGTATGTTCATGTGGCTGATTATTAAACAGACTTCTACTAGACTTTCATTATCGGAGTTTTGATATCTTTCGCGATATTCATCCACTTTGACAATGCACTACGGCTATATGCCCCTAGTAATTCTTACGCAATTAATAGACTGGTTTGGTCACTATAGAACGGCCCTCTGGAGGGCTAAGAATTTCTCTAATGTGTTCAATACTTTTATGGGCAATTTCGTTAACCCCAAAAGGAACAAACACCGTTTTTTGGCAACATAGCAATTTTGGACAGCTCACTATGAATGGAATTTTTCTTTTTTTTCTTTGAAATTTCCACATAACATGTACCCAAGGAGTAGCTTTAAGGCCCAACAATTTTCATAACTTTTGACTACATGGGTCAAAAGTTATTGCATGATATGTAATTTTCAGTGTTTGGCCGGCAATCGAAGCAAAAAAAAACTTCTTTGAAAATCATTTTTTTTAAAAGTAAAAATTTGAAATTTATTCTCTAGATTTATATATATGTGGTAAGCTTTGAATCATTCCATTTTGATTAATGAGATGAAAGTTATGAGGAATTTTAGTTTGAGTTAGTTTGTGGGTGGTTATGGAATCTCTACTCTAAAATAAACTTTGAACTCTTTTATTTAAGTCAATTTTAAATATTTTTGGAAAAAAATAAAAACATTACGTGTATATTGTTTATTGCAACATTACAACCATTGGGATTGACCTTTTTCAATTTCATAAATAAATTGTTAACAATTTAGTATTTTTGAACATTCTCTACTTCTTTCTACTTACTATTTTTTTCCTACATGTTGTACAATTTCAAATGATCTATAAATTTTTAAGCATGTAGCCAACTTGCCTTGAAGAATAAATTCAAAGAGTAACCACCATTTTGGGCACTTTTTCATACAAATGTGACCGTGTGAAGTGCAGCTGCCCGTATTTTCACAGGGCCCCCAAAAGGTTTTTTGTCACTTTAAACGTTAATATCTTGCAATCTACACGGTGGAAAATTCTGAAATTTTTTCCACATCTTTTCTAACTATTTTACTACGAGATCCTATGGTTACATTTGTCCATAAATGTTTTTCATCTAAAATTTGGTGCTTGTAAATGCAAGGGCAATTTTGGAGCAATTTTGGTGAAAACATAGTCTCTGACATTTAGGGGTTAAAAGCCAGTTTTAGAGTAGGGTGGCTACTCTACTTTTTAACCATCAAATGCTTATCCCTCAAAGGATGTTAAAGCTAGAAAATGGTTTATAGATGACTTGACTATTCAATGTAGAAACAAAGAATGCACCTATTGGTCTAATAATCCAAGCATTTTGGTAACTACCTTAGTTATGGAGAGAAGTGTCCTTCAAGTGTTAACCATTTCTTGACATAATATTTTTTGTTTTGTTTTGTATGTTCATCCCTGCGAGCTACACTAGACAGTCTTGAGTAAAACTTCAAAGATCCCCAGCTCCCCCAAATTCAAAGCATTTTGAATGCCCTTTTTTCTTTTGGCAAGAAAGATTGATGCTCAATAGTCAAAGTATTTGTTTGGCAAATCGGGACAAAATCTTGGCTTGACTGTAGATTCGAGATGGCATGGGTTCTCTGGACCACAAAAATTGGGGAGCTAAGCTAACTATGGAAGACTTCTGAATGATAAGTTTGAGGGAGTGCCCAATGTACAGTACGGTACTTGTACAGCACAAGGCAAGACAGACAAAGTCAGTCCAAGAGCACGCATTTGAATTCCCCTCTTGGAAATCCATAACCCCCTCCATGAAGGAGGCATGCGCGGACTTTGTTTCATGGCATTCCGACTCATGACCAAAAAGATATTGAAGTTTTTATCGGGGTATTAGAAAAAATTAGAAAATCATTTTTATTTCTAATTTTCAACTACATAAGGTGCACTAGTTAGTATGAAGTTTCATTGAAATGAAATAAATGCCATTTGTTTCAAAGAAAGAAGACTGATGAAAAAGAAAGAAGAAATTAAGATGAATAAAAACAAGGAAACAAAAATTGGATTTTACTCAAAGAAACAACAAGCACAACCATTTGCATCAAAGAATGCAACAAATTCAAGAGAGAATAAAATTGCAAATAAATATATAAATTGCTTCTATGATTTAAGAAAATGATTGATACTGTGAAATATGATAAGGTGCAACCTCCCTAGAATTGAATTCTAGAGTGTTCTTTTCAATCTTCAACTTGAGAAATTGACCTACAAACTTATGCATTATTGTAAATAAGATCCTAAATTTGACTTACACACACATACTATGGTAGATATGAATTTAGATACAATATTCATGTTGGACTCACTTGGTTAACTCCTTAAGTCCCAAGGCCATTTCTCTGTCAAAATCCACTCAAAATTGCCATTTCTACTGCGTTTGTCCAAAAAAACAAAAAAAATACTTTTTTGGAATTGAACCGTAGGATCTTGACTTTCACTTGTTTGAGATGATGTGGTAAAAATTTCATGAAGTTTGACCGTACAGATTGAGAGATATGAGCATTCAAAGTTCAAAAAACAAGTTTTTTTGAACACTAGACTGCAATTTTAGATAACTTTGATTGCTATTTGTGGAGAAAATGTGCACTAAGGAATTTGAATTTAAAATTTATTGTGTTCAAGAATTGAGTTGGGAGTCTAAGAAAAAAATTTCAAAAAATAACAACTTGATTTTCATACTTCAAAAAATTGTCAAGTAGAAGTAGGTTCAAGATTGAAAGAAAAACTAAATTGTTAATAGCTCTTAGATGGGATTGAAATACAATAATTCCAACGGTGAGATTGTTCTAGCAAGCAAATTTAACCTTTTCAAAAAAAAAAATTGAAAAAATTTGAAAATTGCATTCTGAAATGAATCCTATAAGTTATTTTTTCAAAAAGATGCTTAGATTGCCCGAAAAATAAGATTGTTCATAACTTTCACATCACTAATCAAAATGGAATGAATCAAAGCTTTAGATGTAGAAAAAAACATAATCTTTGAGAAAAAAAAATTATTTTTGAATTTTGAATTTTTGCAATATTTTTTGTGCTGCCTGCTGAGTTTAGTTCCAAGCTTTTTGTGGTATGACTTTTGCTTCTAGGCACTGATTGAAATAAAAATTATATTCCCACAAAGCTTATTAGATTTTCTATTTTCAAAAACAAGTTTAAAAAAATTGGGGTAAAATTTCAGTCCATAGGAACCTGCCCAAATTCCAAAATGTCCCCCGAGGGGACAATGGGACTTTAGGGGTAAACACCACTTGGCAAAACATACCTTTTAGGGATTGGTTTGAATGATTACAAGACATGATTGTAGGTACATACAAGTAAGGTGGGCCCCCCAAATGCACCACTAATCCAAAACCACTATCATCACTCTATGTACATCTCCAAAATCAATATGTACCTATGTGGAAGAAATGATTCCAAAACCTCTAACCATCCCAAAAACTTTGGGCCCTTTCTATGGGCTAGTTGCCAGTGCACTCTTGGACCTCTCGAACCTAGATCAGCTTTGCAGAGCTGGAGGGCCTAAATGTTGGCTTGGAGGGGGTTATTCGAAGAAGAAAAAATCGAGCTGCTATGACAACCCAATGAAAACATGAGAGGATTTCCTGGATGTGCAAGCTCTTAGACGCTCGCCTCCAGTTCTTGAAGGTCTAGGAGCTCTAACTTTTGTATATGGTATCCAAATGCCAAGATCTTTTGTGTGTTGGAACCCCCTTTTCACTTGTGAACGAGAAAATACGAAAATTTAGACCAGTAAGATAGTAGTGACTAGCCACAGTAAGGAAAAAGAGGCGGTTCATTGGGGGTTGCCCACCTGGCCATGTCCAATGCAACCTTCGAGAACCGAGTGAAAAGCAGAGAATCTGATCTTCCTGGTGAGATTTTGTTCTTTCAGCAGTCGAATGTATTCTTCACCCTTTTTTTCTTTTTTCCTTGGGGTGTTCAAAAGCTTGATTTTGTCACCTTCAGAAGTGGTTGGGAGCGGCCAAAGGAGGGCGGCCCACTTTGTCAAATGCATGTGATGGGCCCCATGGAGACCAAGAAGAAGAACAGCTACTCTGGTCGTATGACCAACGTGAATGAAGAGTCTTTGGGGGATAGTTTATGGAGACTGTAGTTGCCTTTGGAGAAAACTCCTTCAGTCCAGCCTTCTTGGAACAAAGGTCTCTAGGGAGTGTTTGGACTCAATTAATTAAGGGTTGCTTGTACACCTAGAAGTTGGGCCCATTTCCCCCGGAGTCTGATTGCACAAAATTTCAGTCCCTTTCTGGGCTGGAGGTTATCCTCAACTACTCATCAGAGTAAGATTACTAAGGTAGAAGGCTTAGAAATCACTCATATAAGGGCTGGTCTGCCTTTTTCATGTATTTCCTAAGATAAAAATACTTTTAGCTCATTTTTTAAGACAATGAGAAATAGATGACGAACCTAACACAAATAATTTCATATATTTTGAAGCATTTTTGAATTAGTTATGAATTTTCAAAGGAGATGTGTTGTAGGTGCCTATTTGTGCTCATAGATTGGAAGACAAATGAATCTTGAAGAAGTTGTAAACATGACCAAGGAGTCCACAAAATGATCAAAAACACCCTTGAAATGCTCGTGTCTGCCTTGAATGCGTACACTGTACACCAAAATAAGAGCAATATAAGAGTAGTTAGAGCTTTGAGGCAGGGGTAATTACTAAAAACAAGTGGTAGCCATTTGTAGCCTCCTTGGTGTAAAGCCTCGAAGGTGCTATTTTGGTATTATAGGGCAACTTAAAGGGAGTCAAAAAAGATTAAATGCTTGATATAGAGGCTCGAAAATAAACCACATCAATTTTGTAGAAGTACCAATCAATATTGTTAAACCATGCAGGCAAGAGTGCAACTTCTTAATATACATTCATTGCTTCATATTAACAACGTTCTGGACTATTCTTGACACTTTTATTGGGTTGGTTCTTAATGCCCAAATTGTTCTCAAGCCCTCTCCTATAGTGTGCCACTGCCTTAGTCAAAAGAATAATTTATTTTCTTATTTTCTTATTCATATAAACTTCAAAATTATATAATTTTCACACCTTAGGTCAAAACGCTATGAACAAAGTCCATGCACCCCTCCTTGCTATGGGCTTTCCAACAATACCAAGCATGTGACTAGCATCTTAATGGATGGATAATAGAGGCCAATTCTCCCTTGGGGCCAAGATGCCATACTAATTCAACAAAATCTAGAAAAGTAAGACAAGGGTTGAAGTTTTCAAGGTTGCCTTACATCTAGAAGCCAAGCCAATTTCCCTTGAGGGTGATTGCACAACATTTAATGGATTTGATTTGTTTTAAAAAATAATATTTCATAAATAAAAAATTAATTGAAATTTGACATTGTTCCTTGGGCCAAGAATTGGCCTTCCATTTTGGGTGCACCCAATTCAACGAGCTTGGGCCATATCAAATCATGTCTTTTCTTAAAAATAAATCATTCCACCAAATTGGCTCGACTTCTAGTGTAAAGGGGTGGGGACCAATTTTAGGATTTTATCTAGTCACAAGTGAGGATTTTTGACCTTTGCCACAACAAATTGGTTTGGCTTCTAGGTGTAAAGTAGCCCTAACCTTGAAAGCAATGTTCGGGAAGAATCACCAATTAGTTCATTATTAGCTAGTGGAATTGGGAAAAAAAAAACAATTGCAATTTGAAAATATAAAAACAAAACTGGTGAAGAAATCTATACAATTTCTATTGGGAGTAAAAAATAGAGAAAAAATTGGATTGTGTACTTAAAAAAACGGTTCTATATGGGAATTAAAGGAAAATAGCTAGTAAAACTTTAAAAATACCTCAAATGTTGCCTCAAAAGATGGGGCCTATGACCATGTTGTCAAACTTGAAAGTTCATCATTCCATTTCTTTGGTGTTTAGAGGTGGATTTTTTTGGTTTTATTTCTTAGAGATAAAATAATATGTCTAATGCTTATCATAAAAAAATTAATTTTTTTTTGTGAAAATTTCAAAATTACTATGAATTTTTGAAGAAAAGATAAAGAAAATACATATCAAGTACAAAGCATGTTAAAAAAAATCAATTTTTTTCAAAAGAGAAGTAAATCATCTTGTAGAGCATTGGGGTATAAAGGATTTATTTATGTCATTCCATATTTAGAAACATGGTTACAAATCTTCAACTTCAAACTTCACTAAAATGCTTGGTTTGAGGAATTTTTCAAAATTTCTAAGTAGAGTAGGACTAAACTTTAAAACTCAATGGAGAATGCCCCCATAAAGCCGGAGTAGGTCTAAGGCATAGGTTTGATGATCATCTTTTTGAACAAGCATGCTAAGATAAATTTTTTTAGATTGTTTTGTAGCTTTAGTGATTGTGTTGTCGAAATGATATATGTGAATTTTCATCATGTTATATATATATATGAGAAATCAATGTGTAGTAGTTGATATTGATGCATTCTACAACAATAGTAAATTCAACCTAACTTACAATTCCAAATATTCAATTTTAATTTTAATTTTAATTTTTTTCCATTTCCATTTATGCTCAACACAGTACACAATGACAATCTTTCATCCCCTCAATTGTTTTCAAGTGTGTAAAAAAAGCAACCGTTCATTTTAAAAATTAATTAAAATTCTAAAAAGGTATAATGGTGAGTTTCCTTGGTAAATGCAGTCCGCAGGGGCCTAGGGGGAGCATGTAGCCCCTTTGTGCAGCAAGATAGGCTATAGTAAGTAATAATCAGTCCTTCCAACGGATAGGCTGAGCCCCGAAAGCGAAGATCTGGTCCGGATCTGGTACCCCTACCCGAACCTCCTCCCAACACAAACGAACGACATCCATCCACGCGACCCTATCCCATCCATCCACTCATTCATTTTTTCATTCATCCATCCGTCTTCTCAGTGCTCTCAGTGCTCTCAGTGCTCCCAGTGCTCCGTCGACGACGAGCGTGCGAGCGAAAGACAGGCCGGGCCGGGCCGGGCCGGGCCGGGTCCTCTTTTCCCGGGTCCTCCGTTTATGTGCAAATCGAATCGGAATCCGGGTCGATCATCCCCCTCCAGGAACGAATCCTGGCGTCGTGGGAACACTCCCCCTACCACTCCCCACGACAACCCCCTCCACCCCCCCTCGTCCCGAAGCTCCTGCTGCTGGGGCTGTTCCTTCAATAATCGGTGGAAGTGTGTGATCATGGCACCCCGCTCCCGTCTTCGTCGTTGCCGAGATTGTCCCTCGATTGGTAGACCTCGCACCAACAAACGGATTCGAACAATAGAATCGAGGGCGAGCTTGGGGAGTCGGGGATGGGAGACTGACTTTGCAGCAGATGAAGCGAGCTAGCTAGGGAGTGGCCGGCGACGTCGATCGGCGATGCATGCAGAGAGGTTGGTGTTCTTGGGGCGGGCTTGTTGGGTTCAGGTTTGGGTTGGGTCTTGACAGAGGCTCGTACGTACGTGGTGGTCGGAACAAAGGGGGATCGGAGCTTATCTCTAGATGTGTGTGTGTGTGTGTGTGTGTGTGTTCGATCGAAGGTTGTATTAGATGCAAGGTGAAATGTCATTCGGGAGGGAAGGTGAAGATTTCAGGAAACCATTTGTAGTTGGGTCGATCTCGTTCTGGGAAACAGAAACAGCCTTCCGTTCTGAGGTTTTGTCGAGACAAGAACATTGGTGTCTGAAGTAGCTAGAGGGGTACGTAGTACTTGCCTGCACGGGTTGGACCCCCCGATGCTGGTGATCAGAAAAGAATTCCTGACAACTACTTGGACTCCAGGAACGAGAAGCTTCATCCTTCATTAAGACAGAAATTGGCTGCAGGGAAGGCTCTTGGGCATTGTGTCATCAGCTAGAAGCCAATGCTCGAATTCAGAAGTGCAGTACATATGTGTGTCGGATGGTAGCCCCCACACGAATCTGCGGTCGGAATTCCATGTCCATGAGACGGAAGTAGACACCCCCTGCACCACGGTTCTGAGAAGGTTTGGTGAGCCAAAACGCGTGTACAATCAACACGGGGAATGGAGAGTGTGTGAACGAGTACGTCAGTCTTCAGGCGTTGGGCTTCGAATCAGTAAAAATATCAGTGACAGAGACTTGTCGGAAATAATTTCAATATGTGAGGAATTCGCATGTCCACGCATCCGAGGATGCGTCGCTCCCCGCGTGGATTGATGCCAAAGGGTGAGGTGCGCTTCACGGGACTGTAGTCCATCGCTACTTACTTAGTTCCCATGGTGACGAAAGTGGCCCCAGGTTAGGTAGCTCTGGTTAGGTGGTCACAAACAATAGCGGACACTTTCCTTCTCTGAACGAATCGGGGCTTAAACATTAGCGGGGTGTTCGATCGCAGGGCTCAAGGTTCTGAATACTACATGCTTGTAAATATCTCCCCAAATTCTTCCCTGGTTCTTGTACTGTCAGGTTTTGTTAACGATGGGATTGTGTCACTTGCAGGTGTACAAACAACGTGGGAGATTTTCATGGATTAAGCGGATACGAATCGTAATCTCCTCAAAGCAGTGAGAACAGCGTGCTTCTCGTAGTAGACTCTGTTTTCTTAATTTCTCGCCATACCTGCCCCAGAATGAACCAGGCCATCGTGCTCAGCGGCACATGGCATGCCTATTCGCCAACCCATTGCGATCTCCGCCCCTAACTCCCCAACTCATCGGTCTCCACTGTGTAAGATGGCGCGATGAGTGTCGTGTCACGTCAACGGGTGACTGACGAGTAATCAGTGAGGAAAAGCGAGATGAAAAGCTGAGAGACTTAGGTAGAAGGTAGGTTGTGTGAGATGTTTCTGAAGGAATGGCGCACCCGTAGCTTGTCTGTTCATGTGTGTATGCCCCTAGTTAGCAATCCTCGTTCCCCGAAATCTCCAGCTGCAGGGTTACGGCGGTACACAGAGGGCTGTTCAGGAGATGGCTGAACTGTGGGACACTTAAATTGGGGAGCTTGAGCTGCGATGCTGGGTCTTGCACTGGAGAATAAAGGAGAATCCAACACCCCCGACGAGCAGTCGCTGATTTCGTACGACCTACCGCAGTCGGTGCTGCAAATTGTGGCCAAGGCGCTGCAGTGTGACCTACTTATTGCCGGAGTGCTCTCGACGAACGCCACCAACCTGGCGGAGACGGTTCTGTGTGTTCCCAAGGGACGCATTACTGTGCCCGTAAGGCTTTCCAAGGGGCTCATCGCTGCCGCTGCATCGTGCGAGGTGTGAATACTTCACATAGGTCATGTTCCAATTATTAATTGCTATTTGAGATTGCGGGATGATCTTAAAATTAGTTTAATAATGCAGGTCTTAAAATCGCTAATTTCATCCAATAGATCAATTTAACGTATTTTGGAATCATATTTTTGGGAGATCGGTAGAGATCTTCGTGGAGATCTTGGAGAGATCAATATTGGTGCAAGTGCCGATTTTTTAAAGAGCCAATTTTTGTCATTCTGCACGAATATCGTATGCAATTTCAAGGTGGGAAGTTGTAGACCACTGTAACTGACAGTAGACAGCATTATTTCCATTTTAGGATCAATGGCCATAGACGATTAGTCAAGTTATACTTACAGCCCACTTGCTAAGCTTAATTGAAGGCCAACCGAATGCATGTTTTGGAAGAGATGAGTTTTTGTTGGTAACAGGGGTCGGGTCCCTAACGATTCTAGTGTTTTTTAACCTTATGTTAGATCTCTTGATGAGGGACATTCACAATTGTGTTTTGCCTGGTTTGGTCTCAGGTTGTGAATACCGAAGGAGTGCTGCTTCCTAGTATGCTCACGGATGTTCTAGGTGTCCGACCAGAGCGCTTCCTGGGTACTTGTTTTAATGCTGAAGGGTATGCAATTCAATTCTTGGTGGTTTTGTCACGAAATCTTACCTTTTCCTACGGGTCAGGGATTGACTAAATTATATTTCTGAGTGCCGGCATTAGTATTCTTGAAATTGAAGTCTTTTTAGTTGTGTGAACGCATTGTAGGCACGAAGGAGTTTGTTACGCTGTTTGGGTGGATGCCGCCAAGGTATCCGATGTTGCAGTGGAGGTAATGGTAGATGCAGGGTACTCCCTCCCTCTCCTCCTTGCCAACCGCGTCCGAGCTCAGTGTTGTGACCACATGGGCCGCAAGTTCGATGAAATTATGAAACGATCAGCTCAGGTACAAACATTCAAACATCCTCGATCTTGTTTTGATTATGTTCTCGTTCTCTATGTCATTAAATGGAGTGTTCTTTTATCTGGATTAGCAAACCCTTCATTTAGGACTTTCCAACTGTATCAATATCATCTCTATTTGCCCTGCAGTGTTACCCAAGCATCTATGCAATGCCGAACCAAACCTAACCAAACTTATGCCCTCATATATATTATTGGGGAGTAGTAAACCATATGTGCTTAACAAGCAGTAGCGGAATCATTGCCTGCAGGCCGTGGTGTTTGTAGATGATGGCAGAGCTCCCTGCCTTATCAATTCCACGGCGGCGAAGTTACTTGGACTCCCGCATGCTGGCGAAACAAATCCACAAGAAGTTGCTGGAGGTATGCGAAGGTTGGCAGACCGCAATGAAGTTCGATCCAATGCATACAGGTGATCGCAGGGAAAAATCTATATCTTGTGATAAGGATCTGACAAATGCATTTTAGTTGAAGATTCAAAACTTATTTACAGTACCCTTTTGGGTACAGCAATTCAGATCCTTAGATACGGGACTGCTGGAGCTTTTGACGAAATTGTGCTTGAATTTGGTCTATTATTTTTATTTTTTTGGCAAGATCACGTCATTTTTCTATTCCATTTCTTGAGAGATATAAAAGCCGAGTGCATAGTTTCTGAGCTCAAGACTGGGTTTCGGCAGGTGTTTCAGCAAATTGGCTGGGAATCCTCAATTAGCGCATGAATGGGAGTGGGAGTTGAAGGACCCTCGTTCTGTGCTGCGGGTTCGCTCGTATCCAGTGAGCAAAGTAACAACACATGGTCGTGTATGGCTGTTCGACGACGTTACCAAGGAGAGGGACGCAAAAGATGCGGTTGAAGCAGCTGATATGGCTAAATCGCAGTTCTTAGCTATGATGAGCCATGAGCTTAGAACTCCGATGACCGGTATGTAGGAATCGTACCTTCTCGTGCACTCTGGATGCGTCAATGACATAATTTTCAGTAAATCCAAAATTAGACTTTAAGAAACTTTTAGGCTACATCACAAAGAGAATAGTCCTCATAATTCATGGGAGTCTTGGGGATGCTGGGGAGCCTTGGGGTTTTGGTAATTTGATTGAGCTATGGGAGGTTTCCTTATGGTCATAGTGATTATATGCAGGCCTCCCCATGGGATGCTTTCCATGATCACTGGGACAACAAGGAGACCCATGAATTATGGATTAAAAAAATTCTTTGAAATTCTGTAGAAGTTTTTGAAATAATTTAAATTTACTGCGAATTAATTCTGTTCGATACTAAGAACACGTGTCTGAGTAGATTGGGCACCCCAGGTCGAGTAGTTTGTTGATAGTCAATTCAAGTCTGTTATGAGGATTTATGAATTTCTCAACTCATTTTGTGTGTTGTGTTGCAATAGCCAGCGCTAGACGCTCTTTCTTGACATCCTGGCTGAAGTTTACAACGGGGTTGTGGTCCTGTTGTAGGTGTTCTGGGGATGTTGGATTTGCTCCGCTTAACTCCATTAACACCAGAACAAGCCGGATTTGTGCGTGTCATGCAAGGCTCAGCTGAGGGGCTGATGCAAGTATTGAATGAGATTCTGGACTTCTCCAGAATAAAGTCCGGGCATCTTTCGTTGGATGTGGTTGATTTTCACATTGGAGAGCTTTTGGATCAGGTTCGCAGGAACTCTTTTACTGAAACCCAGTGTAACACCACCTCATTTACCATTCTGTCATCAGCAATAGTATGTCACGTAATTATGCTAAATCCTTGTCTTGTGATCAGGTAACTGCGTTATTTCAAGGCCATTTGGTTGAAAAAAGACTAGCTTTACATGTGACCAAGCCAGCTGCTGACGACTTGTTCGTTCGTGGTGATGTCAATCGACTGCGTCAGGTAGAAGTCTTTTGCTTAACCATTAAATCATAGCCAGTCTTGCTGTATAGTTTCTGGATGACTTGGAATGCATGAGGAGCCACTGAACTTGTTGGTCAAGGAATTGAAATTCAGCCTCTTTTGAATCTCTGCTGCCGATATTAATGCAGTAACTTTGCGATCATGGGTGCATGGCCATCAGGTTCTATCGAATTTGGTGAGTAATGCCACTAAATTCACTGAGCGTGGCAGCATTTGCATTACGTGGCAGAGGACCCAGAACTGCAGTGCCCCTGCATCTAGTTTCGAGGATGCTGTCATTACTGAAGCATCAAGGTCCCAAGACCGTGAGGTGAGCAATAGACTTGTTTTGTCTCCAAGACATCTTCTTCGCATTATCGTCTGCTTTTGCTTTTTGCTTCGACACCTGTTGGACAGTGTTGGGGTTTCTATTTGGCCCATAATGTAGAGGATATTAAAACCAGTAGAGACCTGATCCCATCTCCTCTTGACTGACCCCTGTTACCACCAGCAACACATTAGCACCATTCTAACCTCCAATTAGCAACCATTGGGTATAAAAAATCATGACGTGCCTCAATCGGTCGATGGCCACTCATCTTTGAATCGAAATCAGGGGTCGTCTAAGTATACCCCTTCAACAGTGGTCTACGTAACCACTCATTTCGAATGATTGCCTAAGAACCCATCCAATACATTGAATGAGAGAACCATTTGATCTCAAGAGAGTTCGACTCTGGTGACCCAGCCAGAAAACAAAAACTTCTACGCATTGGACAATTAGTAATCTGAAAGCTAACAGGAGGATGTACATATATGAATGTTCTTGTTCAGGTCTCGCTGAATGGAGGCAATGAGGAGATGTCCATCTCCAATGACCTTCCTCATCAAAGCAGCGAGACTCCTCCTCAGGGTCCCAGCAAGTCCTCGACCGTGGATGACAGACTGCGCCTGGTGCTAGCTGAAAGCCCGTTCAACGTCGACAGCGACGCTGAAAACGGCTTTGTAAACAGCTTGGCACGAGACACATTAACTCCTGAAGAAGAGCCAGGCCCTTCCACGGATTTGGATCCTACACAGATGTGGTTCGAGGTTCGCGTGACCGACACGGGCATGGGGCTGACGCCAGAGCAGCAATGTCACCTGTTCCAGTCGTTCTCCCAGGCAGACAGCAGCACCACGAGGAAGTTCGGAGGCGCGGGATTGGGCTTGGCGATCTCAAAGGGCCTGGTGGAAGTCATGGGGGGGAAGATCTGGGTGGAGAGCGAGTTCGGAGCTGGAAGCACGTTCGCTTTCTGTGTCCCATTGCGAGCTCCTGCTCCTGCTCCTGCTCCTGCTGCTGCTGCTGGAAACCTCGCCACTTACCTTCCTGACCCTGGCCCTCCATCGCCACCTCGTGAGGAGACACATTTCAGACTGAAACAGAGGTCGCTGCAGGTCTTGGTGGCTGAGGATAACGTGGTGAACCAGTTGCTCATTTCCAAGATGCTGAGACATTATGGCCACGAGGTGAGTTTCCGTTGTTTGTGAAATATCGTCGTTTCTGTTTTGTGTAATTCTTTTTTGCAGTTTTTGGTGGCTTAAATGACTCTAGAGCCGTTCCAGGGGGAGGTAGCCAATTTGCAGCAACAGAAGCTACTTCTGCATGAGAGTGATAAGTTTGAGTACTTGGTTCTTATGTATGATTTTTGCTGCATTGCTGGCTACTTGAGAACTGAGCCCTAGCTAGTTCCCAACATGAAAGAGCTCATTGTGAAATGAGATACAGAGCCTGTCGAAGCCATGTAGTTGCAATACTTAAAGGGACAGAGTCTCACTATGAAATAAGCTACGAAGCCTCTCATAGCTATGGAGTTGCATTACGCAAGGGATGGAGCCTCCAGTAGCATAGTTGCTGGATTGATTGGGTCTAGACTGAAGGGGAGGAGGGATAGCATCAACACAGGCTACATCTGTCGTGAAGTGAGAGAATTCGAATTGTTCTTGAGATAATTTTGTTACTACAATAGAGTGCGGCTACACTGAAATTAGCTTACTGACTGAGCCTTTGAAGCTGCAATACAAAAGGGACAGAGCCTCCAGTATTGTATGTGCTTCTTTTATGAGACATGTCTGACAATTCAGGTGTGGATAGTATCTAAGTACTGTTAAACCTGTCCAAGATTGACCACTTGGAGTCTAGATGAGCAAATGTGAACAGTCTACGCATTGAACAAAGTGGATGCCACATTTTTCTGATACATTTCCTTATGCAGGTTCAGTTGGTAGCAAATGGACAATTGGCAGTGGACGCTGTACAAACTGGAAAGCATGACTTGATTCTCATGGACTTACAGATGCCCGTGCTTGATGGCCTCAGTGCCACCAAAGCAATTCGAGCTCTCGGTGGTCACGGACAAGATGTACCCATTTACGCACTGACCGCCGATGTCTTGACCAGGCGTCATGGGTCTCTGGATGCCATGGGCTTAGACGGATTCTTGACCAAACCCATCAACTGGCAGTCTCTTTCCCAAGTCATTGAGAATGTAGTCAGCGGGAGGCACCGGTCGCCATGATCACAGCGGTGCAGAATCTTCCTTGTGTGTTTCGTAAAAAGCTGGAGGGAAGCGAATGCTTCTGTAGGAAGCTGTAATCTACTACCGGACTACATTCCTTGAGCTCTTGTTCAGCTGCATCTTGTTCATGTCCTTGAACATACCCCATGATCTGGATCATAACCCTCTTCTGTTGCTTTCAACGTCACACGGCACATCGAGCTTGGAAAAGAGGAGGGTTCAAAGGTCTTAACCCTTGTCCTCCCAGGCGCTCTCCGCGAGCGTATATCTCCAAAGATTTGATGGTTGTGATTTAGTTTTGTGAAGGACAGGGTTATGCCTGATAACTCTCTCAAGCCTCCCAACCCTTGACTGGTTATCTAGTACATAGATCTGAGAACACAGCCATGATACAATATTCCCTCAAATTGAGACGAAATGGAACCATTGGCAGGGGACCGAGGCAAGTCGTACTGGATATTTTTCCGACTGATTTTCTTGCTCTCGTTCATTGCCACTGTAAGTGAGTATACATAATTTTTCAGACCTTTGTGATTAGCTCAAGGATGTCCAGATACCTAGTCGCAAGATTCTCCCCTTCAACAGCAGCTGAGTGGGAAAATTCTTGTAGGTTAGAAAATAGTCGAGATTGTGATTGAAGAGCTTAGTACTTGAACAGAAATGGTAGGGTAGGTGACATCCACTAATTAAGCTTTGCTGGACTTGGAGTTGAGGATTTCATTTTTTCTCATCTGTGTAAATTCCACATTGAACGTACATACAAAAGTGTTTGGAAATCGCCAAATTGGTGATCGAAGGCTTACAACGTTGAATTACAGCGGCATGACTTTGTGTTGCCCTATTTGGGGGGGAGGGAAGAGAGCTAGGAAGGGTGATAGCCATTACAAATGTAAGACTGTTAAGTTATGTAGACCTCGAGAGTCTGTTTTGGTATCACAGGATTGGGGCGTGAAGGAGAAGGCGTGAAAACTTTCTAGGCAATCCACAATGTCACGCCTTATGAGGAGAATCAATGACTTTTCTTCTAATTCACACCAGCTGTGACAGGAAGACCAGCTGATGAAGGAGCCAAGTAAAGTGCGGGGTTCAAAAAACGTCCTTGAAAGTGGTGATCTGGATTTGTGCAATGGGGCTGTACCCCTCATATCATTTTTTGAAGTCAATTTTCCTCAGAAGACAAGTAGAAGCTCTGCCTTACTGACTTCAAAAAATTCTAGTTATGAATTTCCTTGAAATTGAGAGAGGCGATTCTAAATATGAATCCTTATGTTAGAGAAAACTTCCAGAATAGAGACAGGTTTAGAACTCTCCACCATGGATTCCGAGTGTGGCCACTACAGGTCGAGAGCCACTATACCATGAATATTACGGTATCCAGGATCGATTAGCATTCAAATGAGGACCTAATGCGTCAACAACAAACAGATAAAGTTGCTTGAACCCTGCAGAACTCTTCGCATTCAAATTCTAATCGTCGCTCAATGTTGAGCTCCTCTACAGATTCCTTGTCAATTTGAGCCTCCGCAATGAAAACGGAACATAATAGTTTGCTTTTGTTGTCAAGCTCTTGGATTGTGGCATGAATGCGGAGAGCCATTGATCATTGAGATTGTTTTCTTCAACCTCCGGGATTCGTCAAACTTGGTCACGAACATCTCGTGTGTTGATTACACAAGGCCCTATGTAAGTTATGCTATGTGGGTGCTTAAGCGTTGTTCATTTAAGGATCTTTTAAGTAATGGATCTTTTCAAAGTGCCTAAAATGTCATAAACTTTTAAAATCACTTATCACAAACGTAATTGCAATTTCTAACCTAAAAGGCCAAATTAACTAAGGTCACTATGTTTTTTAAGGCAAAAATTCACACTCTAATTTAGAAAGACTAATTTTAAGATCACTTCATCCCATTTCTAAAAACATAAATTGCATTGAAATTCGACACTCTTAAGAAAACTTATGATTAGATGAAGTTTAGCTTTTGAAATGACTACTTAACTTCATCCATTCTTTTCGACCAATTTCTAATTTCAATTTACCTTGAGATTTTAACTCTACTTTTAAGTTAAAAAACTCTAACTAAATGCTAATTTTGGACTTGGGTGAACAAAATCTACTTAATTTTTCATTCAATCTTCATTCTAGACTTCATCCTTCATTATCTTCTAAGGTTTCAAGTATTTTTCAAAACTTAAGGTAGTTCTAAACTTCACTAAGTTTTTTCTATCAAATTCTAAACCTAAGTTCTTCCTTGGTACTTTTTTAAGATAGTTTGATTTGCTAATTCCCTGTTACTAAAGGGGCTGAATTTCTTCTACTTAAAGAATTTTATTTTACCTCTTCAAAATGTTAAGTTACTTCAAACTTGAACTTTCTTAGTGAAAGTTATTGATGGATGAAGTTTGATTGCTAATTGGTACTTCAAACCTCATTTGCTATTTACTACTAACTTACAATTCAAAATTAACTTACAATTCTACTTTCAGGGTCAAAGTTTGGATTTTAGAGTTCTTTACTTTTTAATTTTTTAATCTTGTTCTTTTTAGATGAATTTAACTAATTTTCATTTGTTCTATACACTAAACTTCATCCACTTATATCTTATTCATTTTAGACTTAATTTCTAAGTGTTTTATGTTCTTAAAAACCTTTGAACCTATTCTATAAGTTTCTGAAATTAGACTTGAAAATAAATTTAATCTTAAAGGTCTAAATCTAACTTGAAGTTCGACTGAGAATTAAGGTAGATGATCAAAAAAATGAAAGAAAAGATGGAGGAATTAGTAACTTACCTTAGATATGACCTCAAGTAGATGATCAAAAAAATGAAAGAAAAGATGGAGGAATTAGTAACTTACCTTAGACATGACCTCAACTATAAGAATATGACTTCAAATCCATCTTCATTTGCCATGTTTTGTCTTCTTTTGGATTTTTGCTCACCACTTGAAGTTGTGGAATTAATACAAATTGGGAAGTTGTACTTCCAACTATTTCCTATTCTCTTTTCTTTTTCTTTTCTCCCTCTTTCTTTTTCTTCTACTACTATTCTATTCTATTATTGTTATTCTAATAATTGACTTTGCAATGGAATGGAATATCAACTATAAACTTCAAGAAAATAATTGACAATTGCAAGTTTCCTATCTTCATATTAAGTCAATTATTGTAGAGTCTGGTCCTATTGAGGGGTCAGTTGCTTAAATCTCAAAATTTAGAATTTTTTGACATATACATAAAAAACGATCCTTGTGGTTTCTACACCACGAAAGGCTTGATTTTGACTTTTGAAAGGTTAATATGGCTAACTCACAATATTTTGTAGATGCTTGTTGGAATTGGATTTTAAAACTTGGTATCTATTTAGAAACTAAATAGAAAAGAGTGATGTGGATATTTAAAAACTAAGTATGATACTTAGTTCTAATGGTTTGAGACTAACTTTGGGGTTAATTTGGAATGTTTTGGAAGTTTTCTGTACTACCTATAGTCAAAGCTTTGACGCCATTTCTAAAAATCTAAACACCTAAACTATCAAGGTTCAAAGCTTCACCATTGTTTCTAAAAATCTAAACACTTCAACTGTCAAGGTTCAAAGCTTCACCATTGTTTCTAAAAATCCAAACACTTCAACTATCAAGGTTCAAAGCTTCACCATTGTTTCTAAAAATCTAAACACTTCAACTATCAAGGTTCAAAGCTTCACCACCAATGGAAATAGATATACTCATGACCAAGTTTTAAACAAGTTGAAACAACCCCCAAGTAGTACAAATGTATTAATACCACATGAATTAGTACAAAACAAGTTAGTACTACCAAGTTAGTACAAAATGCAATTTAAACAATACTAAAGGCCCCTCTAAGTGGCATCGCTAAGGTGCGGAGGGGGAATTCTCTAGGATTAGTATGTGTCAAAATAGACTTTGAAAACCAAAAAGTTAGTAAAAATACACTTACAACAAGCATATACAATAGCCAACTTTGAAGAGCCCCCAATGCCCTTCAAAGTAAACTTAGAAAACAACAACAATCAACACAAAAAGTTTGAAAAAACAATCAATTGATGATTTAGCTCAGAAATGGCCAAAATCCAAATAAATGAATCTAATGAAGTCAAAGTAGCAACAAAGGGTGTTTTGAGAGGGCAATGGGTGCCCTTTAATACTTCCTCAATGGGCACACACACTCAATTTCCTACTAGTAAACTTATCAATTAGGATTCTCATTCTAATCCTTTGATTTTCTACTTTCTACATTGGTCCTAATAAACTATGCTCAATAGCAAGTGATTATTTTAGGGGACCTTGCTTCAAAACTATAAGATACCTTCAACATTTAGTTAGTATTTAATTAGATACTTTATTGCAAAATTTGCAACCACTGTGCGATCAAAGCAGAGCTGAAAACAAAAAGAAACTAACTAATTCCAAGCATATTTCATGTCTTCACTATATGGAAAAAAAACATAGATGAAAAGGTGATGATCTAAGGGGTACAAATGAAATTATAATAGAAGATCATGACATCTTACATTCTCAATAATAAACTAATAGTACAATCATTGCAACAACACTTTCATTGCCGAGGAGGCAAAATATGATTTCTCTTTGGTTTGCTAGAATGGGATTTCAAACTTAAAAATGCTTCTAAATTTTAAATATAAATGTGTAATGATGAATACATGACCATCCAAATGGATGAACTCATGAAGTTGGGTGGTGATAGTATACATTTAATCTCTAAAAATTTTACATTCATTTTTTTGGATGAACAAAGTACTTCATTGAATTATTCATCCCATAACCTTCTCATGTATCCCAACAACGCTAGCATGTGAGCCTATGAACCTTGAGACTAGGTATAAGTAGGAACTCTACAACTATTCAAGGTGTCTATAACATACATACTTATAATATAAGTACACTATAACCATAGAAGGTGCTTTATTATAGGTACCTATAACATAGACACTCGCATAGACACCTATAATATAAACATCTTTTGACCATGGAAGGTGCTTATAACATGGGTATCTACAACATAAACACCTATAATATAATATTCTAAAACTATAGAAGTTGCCTATAATATAGGTACCTATAACATAGGAGTCTAGGCTCATAGGCTTAAGATCCTAGGCTCACATGCTAGCAATTGTGTCATGCATCCAAAGCAACAAATTGTGAATATTTCAAGAATGACCCTTCATTATGACATGTTTGATGAAATTGAGATCATTAGATGAAATTGAGGTCATCAACAAGATCGTGAGTTTCTAGACTCTAGAAAAATTGGAAACTTTGCCATATCAACAACCTGGCATGGTTTGGAGATGGCCATGTTAGATAATAATATTTAATTATTTTTTAAGATAAAACATTTAAAATTTGAATTTGAATTAATTAATTAATATTGAATATTCTGACAACAATGCACTAGTTCACAATAAAGGGAACACCCTCCTATGGCCTAAAATCTCATCTAATGAACTAAATAATACATTCATACAAAGATATAAATATGACTTAGCCATTAATCCCTAAGATTCATGTTTTTCATTGGGTGGATTATAAATGCCTTTAAGAGCCTTATTCTTGACTTTATCGTGGGACCTATAAAAAACACATGAAGTAAGGTAGGAATATCATAAATGGTTAAAATAAACATTTTAGCCTATAGAATTTGAGAAATTCCTTGAGAAATTGAAATCAATGCATGAGAAAATAAAGAGGAGGAGGAATATTAAAAAAAAAAAATTCTTCAAGAATGAATAATTCATTCAATATAAATGTGGATTCTTCATTTAGACCCCATTCCTATTTTATAGCTTTACCTAAAACAACTACCTATTGAGCTTATTCCTAATCAAATGTGAGCCAATCAAAAAAATTTGAAATCAACAATAGAGGCAACCATTATGCGTTTCGGGACACCTTATTTTGCCATTAGAAGGGGGCCGGGCATTGTTATTGGTATTTCTACCGTACATCCAAGTTTGTTGTAGAGTAGTAAAGTTTGTCTATTCATCAACGATGTGACTAATGTGGCCATTTGGTGTTTCATAATTTCTCTACCAAATTAGAATCAATTCATGTTGGAATGGAAAGAGAGCACCTTCTTGAAACCAACACCTACATACATATTCTTGCCTAAAACGTACTCCCACTCAATTCTTCAAAGTCTCAATGCATGTTGATTTCAAAAACACATGTTTTCAATGCTTTTGAAAATTCATCATATATTCATAAGGTGTTCAAGAAATGCATTCTAAGTTACAGAATTTAAAACCCCCTTTTTACTACCAACATGACTCCACAAAAAAAAATTCAATATAACCCTTAAAGGACGAAGGGGTGACCTTGGAAATCATCCCTTTTCATTACCGTGTGAATCATTGGCTTAAGAAATAGCAAAAGCACTCATTGGAAGTCAAACTACTGTAGAAGACTTCCCCTTTTCACAACAAAATTCTGAAGATGAATAGTTGCACTTCTATCCTATTAGAAGGATTCTTTGTCATCCATTGGATGCCAAACATTTGCCATGACATTTAACCCTTAAGCGCTCCAACATCCATATTTTGGACGATGAACAAAGGGCTTCAAGGCGTTGTTTTGTCCAGCTAACTTTTCATTCATCTAATATAACACTTAAATCTTAAAAAGACAACCTTCCTTAACCCTTCACCACCCAAGGTCCATCCTGCAAAGAATACCAAAATATTGGACATTTGATTCCCAATACGGGTTCTCCAAAGAAAACCTCTAGCCTTCCCCACTGTTCCAACTTGTAGCCCAAAGTATCCAATCTAACCCACTCTCCATTAGGCAATACAGTCCCTTCTTGGTTGTTTGGATCATTCACTTGGTAAGGTAGTGTGTCGCTAGGAATTGTAGTGGACACTACATGTGAATCCTCCATGGCATGAAGTTGGCTCCCAAGGGTGAGTGGGGGATCTCAATTTGGCCCTACAGGGTTGTGGATAGTTTGAAGATCAAGCACCCAATCTTGAATGTGTGCGGCCTTCTCGAAGGTCACTTGGAGATTCTCCCTGCAGCTTGTTTGTCTATCTCGTTGCGATGGTTCATATGATGCTCGTGCAACATCTTCCAATGACGACCTTTGTAGTTGAATCGGTGAGACAATTGCAGTTGCCCGTGGGGATTCGTGGCCGAGATTCCGCCTTCCCTTGCTAGATTGCGGCCCAGGTCCCAAATGTGCCCGACGTGTAGCTTGGCCTCAAAATTCAAGAGATAAGGAGGTCATCCTACCAAAATTGACAGGAGGCCTAGGTCGCAATGTGTGGAACGAGCATGAATTTGGGACAATTGTCGAGGCTATCCACCCTTGGGGATGTTGGATGCCTTAGACCGTTGATGTACCCTCCCGTTTGCCATTGTGCTTGGTTGTTTCAACATGCTTATGAATTCCCGCAAATCCTTGTCTTCCACCACGACCCTGGCAAGAACCAACCGCATCCTTTGCCCCTCATGGTGCTAGGCCTCTAATTTCCCCTCCATTGTTGTCCACCTCTGTCGCTTAAACACTCCTGTACTTTCGCATGTCCTACTAGATCTGGTCCCCTTCCCTCTCCCCCTACAGCGTCCTCTGTTGCGTTTCAGTGTAGGATTACTAACCAACGTCACTTGATCTCTGTCACTATGAATTTCTTCCATCGCTGTCGAGTTCATTGGAACATGAATTTGTTGCATTGGATTTGATTTTGTCGTTGATCCTCTCCCGGAAGGTGCCAACAATACGAGCACTACACAATCACATTGCTGCAGAGGTTTGTTGCACAGCCGCTCCGCAACTTTCAACCTCGCCTGCGACTTCATCGTGACGTGCCCTATCTGGCCACAACTTAGTACAAATGAAGGTGTATATAACTTGCAGAATGCCTCTAGGATCGCCCTCTGCAATCATTTTCTTCCAGCCCAAAGCATGAGCAATGTGGATGTAACACAAATACCTCCATTGCTTGCTAGAAGGAGAACGTGACGACGAAGTAGAATTGGACGCCTCTTGCTCAAATAAATACCACTCATGCAAACAATTGACGATTTGTTGAGCAATGTTGGCACTCCCATTCGCTTCCATCCTCCAGTTGTAGAAGAAGTGCTAAATTTCTTATACCTCTTGCATTGTAGCAGTCCCATTGTGCAGCGCGCTTGTTATTTCCCTACTCCGCTCCAATTTCCGTAGCTTGTTCTGAGCAGAGAAAGTGGGGCACCAACTAATTCGAACAAAAACAATCCCTCACACCACTGAAACTCACAAACATGATTGCAAAACTAGCCATGTCCACTTTGTTCTCTCAAACAATCCTAGCAAGGACAACGACAATACGACTTCACTACGATAGCACCAACGGAAGTGGGTCGTCTGACCATGGTACCTGAGCCCTCTCAGCCGGACGCATCTAAGGCCCAATGGCCTCAGACCGTCAAATGCCGGTCACTTTTGGGAAAACAAGGACCAATTGCCATGTCCGTTTTGGGCCATCTGTGTAATCAAAGCCCTAAACCTCTTCCGTAGTACAACATCGTAGAATGGCAACCGTACTTAGGTCACCATGACAACCTTACATACCTTTGCTGTAATTGTTGTCCTACAATTCTTGACTCCCTTACGTGTGTTGAGTCTTTGAGTGATTCAACGTGGACACTTTTGGTCACCTTAGGCGGTCAGGGGTTAATGATCAATTTCATGAAATTATGGTAAAATGATATTTTTTTAGAAAAATATAAGCAAAAATGTGCAAAAATTAGAAAAAAGATCAAGGCATTAACCCCTAAATGCCCAAGACATGTTTCCAGCTTCCTGAAAACTGCTCTAAATTGAACAAAATGCCAACATTTTGATAAAATGTTTCAATTTCTTTGAAATTGTAACCGTACAAATTCAAACTAAACTTGTTAGAGATTGCATAGGAAAAGAAAGCACAACAATATTACTTATGAAGTAAAAGATTATAACTTGATGACCAAAAAAATATGAGGTTAAGGGGCCTAACTTGAAGAACCCAAATCAATTTACGACTTTTCAAAATTCACTCTACAACTTTTTTTAAATGAATTTAGAATGTGATTTTTTCTCCAAGATCTAGTGTATTTGAGGCTCATTTCCAAGAGCTCTTAACACTATGGAAAGTCAAGATTGCACAGGGTACCCGTGCACAAAATCTCTTATAAAAAAATCATTGTCATTTATTTTCAAGATCGGACTTTTGGAGGCAAAACTAGCCTTTAAGAAGAACATTTGAAAAATATAAACTACTAAAAATAGCAAATTGGCTAGGATTTATTTAACTTCAAAGTTTTGCAAACACCACATTTTGGTGCCTTGGGCATTTAGGGGTTAAGGGTAATGGAACCATGCTAACAAATTGCTTATTCCTCGGCCCAGACTGATGACTTGACCTTGACTTCAGTTCGTGCAGGTGGCGATGCCGATCCTGACGGCGACGATGACGAAGTAGAAAGCGCAGCCACGTCGGGGACGAGGCAAGGCAAGCCGAGCCGAGCTGGGCTAGGTGGCCAGGTGGAAGTAACACGCGGCAGGGACACCAGCCCGCAATCACGCAACACATCAGCCAGCATTCCCAG
This sequence comes from Rhytidiadelphus loreus, assembly GCA_947034895.1. Lineage (NCBI taxonomy): Eukaryota > Viridiplantae > Streptophyta > Bryopsida > Hypnales > Hylocomiaceae > Rhytidiadelphus > Rhytidiadelphus loreus. The sequence goes on along the minus strand of OX344765.1, from coordinate 3,530,399 downwards.
CAATCCAGTGCGGCAGCTGGCCATCCTCGCACGCACATTTCGCTGCACTGGCCCAACGTATCAAGCACCATTGCTGCAACTTGCTGACTGCTTCGGAACTCCCTTCAGGTGGTTGCCGGGGGCCGGTGCATTGGCCGTTCTCTGGGCATCCACGCTAGCTACTACTGTAATAAGTTAGTTGGGGGATCCGTCGGAAGGAAAGCCACTCACTCGACTCACGGGGAACCCACCACCAGCGGACTCCAAGGAAACTCTCGACACTCCGGGAGCCCTAAACTGCCCTAAGATCGCCCACCACCTGGGATCTATCAATTCAGTGGGGAATTGGAAGGAGATCGTGCGTGCACAACCTGTGGTCTTGCTTTCCATTCCAGCTGGGGCGCTCCAGCCGAATGGTTCGGGTTCCGTGAGCTCAGTCTTCGTCACTGTCCCTTTGGAGGGAATTAGGGCAGTTCTGCTTTTGAATCCGTTGGTGTCATTTTAGGGTACACTTTGGGGGGCAGGGTGGGGAAGCGAATTCAAGTGGTAAGCAAGAGGAGGGAGTGGCTTATGGACATGAAGCAGGATATGGCGGCGGAAGAAAGGTCCAACGGCAGGTCGTCGTCGTCGTCGAGCTCTTGGATGGGGCACATAGGCATTTTGCTTTTCCTGAAGCTCCTCGTTATTGGGGGTACGCATGCTGAGGAGCCGTTGACGCGAATTTCATTTGGTTCATGCGCTAATCAAACTGCACCCCAGGTAATTGAAATGTCCTCAGGCTCTGCAATTTTCAACTTGAGAGAGTTTCTACCATCTGTTTCCTTTCTGTATTTCCTGACACTTGTCAATGAATTATAATTGGGCAACGCAAGGCGTGTAACGCAGATGGATGTCAGGCTGTCGGAAATGCTTTTCGAAATTTTGAATGTCTTGACGCAGAGCCCCGTGGTGGCTAACAGGGTACTCTTTGGGTCACTTTAAGCATTTTGACTAATGTGTAGGAGTGTGCATTCATTGGGAGAGCCCTATGGAGATGTGGAGGGATCACTTAGGGTACTACGAGAGCCATGTTCTCAAATTTGTATCAGTATATATGAATTGGGCTCTTCAATTTGACAGTGGGAGGCTGTAGACCGGAATAAGTGACAGTAGACAACCCCAAGTCCATTCAGAGATCGGTGGAAATAAACATTGAGCACAGTGGTGCTTACACCGCTTGATAGTAATTGCAACCAACCAAGACTATGAAAAGATGAATTGATGTTGGTAACAGTGGTCAGTCAATGGGAGCCGGGATCAGGTCCCTAAGGGTTTAGTAACGTCTACCCCAGATTTTGTTGCAGCCCCCTCATGTGTATACTGGATTGTAAGGGCTGTACTTTTTCTGTTATGGCTTGACAGCCTATCTGGGATGCAGTCTTGGAGTTCGATCCCCACCTTTTCATACATCTTGGAGATAACATCTATGCGGATATCAAGGAACCCACCAAGGTGTTTGGGAAGGAGAGGAATGCTGGCCCCTTCAAAAACAATCCTCGGTTTTTACCGGTTTCTCCTGAAGAGATGAAAATTAAATACGATCTTCTCAAGTATGGGCAACCCAGTTATGTCGCGCTTCGCAAGAAATCGAAGGTACTGATCCAAACCTCCCGTAGAGGATAGTATTTGTCTTCCTTCAACTAAAATGTAGTAGTGTGATTTTTGGGAGATCACTATAGAGCTGTGGAGCGATCACTTAGGGTTCAAGAGACAAATCTGATGAGATCAAATTTGTATCACTATTTATGAGTTTCTTATGCAATTTCAAAGTGGCAAGTTGTAGACCACTGTACGTGACTCTAGACAATCCCATTTCCAATCGAAGATCAGTGGCCTTACACATTGAGCCACAGTTCATGCTTACATGACTTGCTAATAAATCCAACCAAGTGTATGGATAGACGAGTTGCTGTTGGTAACAGAGGTCAGTGTAGGAGACTGGATCAGGTCCCTAAGGGTTTTAGTATCATCTAAGTTATAAGAACTTGTCCAGGTGAATCAAAATTTCAAACCGTGGCTGTGCTGGATAGGTAGCAGCTTATTTGAGACAAATTACTTAGTCGGGAGCCATTGATGCTCATCGCAGATTGTAGGTACATGGGACGATCACGATTATGGATTGAACGATGCAGGCAAAGAGTATGAAGGGAAAGATGCCAGTCAGCAGGCGATGCTCGACTTTCTGGACGAAGCTCCTGATAGCCCGAGGTAAGGTGCATGCTCTCTCCAGTTTTCAGCTGCAGCACAATCCATCCATACCTTAAACTCGCTCCTCAGACAGGTGTCAAAGTATGAAAATATAAATCTCAGTGTGCATCTGAGCTCGTAGCTGTGCCATCAAGGGTGTTTGACTGGCCTGGACATGCTCTCTGCAGGCGAAAACAACAGGGTGTCTATGCAGCTTATACATATGGACCAGTCGGAAAGAAAGTCAAGGTGAGTGTTTTGTCAGTTAGCGGGTTTCTTACGTTTTTCTCTCCCCTCATACTGCACGTAAGAAACTTACATATCCTTTGGTTCCTTTCTAGAATCCCTTAGACAAGTTTTATGACATTGGGGTGAACTTTCTGAGGCCAAGTTTTCCTTCAGGTGATTCTCCTAGACACCAGATACCACAGGGATCCCATTCGCAGCGATGGTACCATGCTCGGTGAGATCCAATGGCGATGGTTTGAAAACGAGCTTCGGAATAGTGATGCTCAGATCCATATTATCGGTTCGTCCATACAGGTACTTCGTAGGTTCACTTTCAGATTTTGTATTCAACGTTGTAGTTTGGCTTGTGTATATGGGTCTCGATGAATCCTGATAAGACTAGATCTACAGGTGGTGACTAATTTCTCAGCAATGAGCCAGCCTTTCTTCTCTGTGGAGTCCTGGAGCATGTTCCCTACAGACCGCTCCAGGCTGTTTGCCCTCCTTCGAGACACCAATGTATGTATCTACCTCACTATCCAGTTCATCAAATCTTTTAGGTCTTCAGACGGCCTTTTTAGAAATTTTCTTACGTTTAGGATGATACTCTAGCTGATTTCCCACACTGCTGCACTTGATTTTACGAGAAGTTTGTTGTCCCTGTGTTTTGACTTTTTTTGGTTGAATTGTCTCGTTGCAGACCAGTGGTGTGATGTTCATAAGCGGAGATGTCCATTTCGGCGAAATTGCTCGCTTTGATTGTGGACTTACGTATCCAGTCTATGACTTCACATCAAGTGGTCTCACCGAAGCTGTGAAGGATAAAGCGCCATTTCCACTCTCCATCATTCTGGCATATTGCAGCTGGGTTTTGCCCCAAACTATGCGCCTCCTAAATGCACGCTGTGCATTTGAAACCTGCATCTATGGTGATATATCATCCTATTAAAATCTGTCATTCCTTTCAGTGTATTGTGTTCAACATTGACGCCTGGATCTTAAGTGATTCTTGAGTTTCTGCAATCTTTTCTGTACTGTACAAAAGTAGGTCCCGTACGATCTTTTTGTATTGAAGGGTCACTTGCATTGCGTCTGTGCAGGATATGTAAACTTTGGGACATTTGACATTGACTGGGAGGCTAATCCAGTGACCATAAATGCAAATGTACGGGACGTACACGGAACTCCGATGCTGGGAGAAACTCTGTATCTTTCCGATTTGCAGCCTGGGTTTTTCAAGCCACAGCTTATACGGGGAAAGCATGTGCAAAGGCACTGTACCTTAGAATCAGACTTGCCCTGGTATCGAAAATACATTTTGGCAATCCACTTCTTCACCATTCTCACTGGTAAGAAGCCATCTGATGAGTGTTTTTCTTCTTTTGATTTGTGTTTTCAATTTTGGTTCTTGCATAATTGCATTTGTACTTATTGAAGTTGCGTGATCGGCAAATTTAGCATAGCTCTTGCTGGAAATCTCTCCTGATTATTTGTATTTTCGGGGGTGCAGTTTTTGTCGGGGTCCTGTTGACGCTGCTTGTGTTGGGAGTTGCAAGACTCGTGAGGCCTTTCACGTCTTCCGCATTTAAGGAGGATTAGGAGTTTTCGACCGTCAGAAATAGTGACTTCATTTTCACTTCGGTGATTTCATTTTCTTCAGAAATTGGATTTGCAGTTTCATTCTCTCGCAACAACTTGAAGGCACAGGCAATTTTCTGCTGTTGATGTCTTCGTCGGGAGGTGTATAGTAGCAATGAACTCATTCCAAATCATTCGCATTTTTTGATTATTTGCATATGAAGCTCTTTGTCAAATGCCTCTTTAAGTAACGGAGTTGAGCTCTAAACTTCTACTGAGCCAGAATTGATTTCTAACTAGCAACAAAATTTACGTTCGTTGGTTGTCAAAGGTATGTTTTGTATCCGGATTTTAGAAAAAAGAACATTTTTAGAAACATGTAACCGTGGGATTTTGTACTACACTGGTTTGAGAAGATGTGGAAAAATTTCAGAAGTTTCAACAATGTAGATTGCAAGATATTAATGTTTGAAGTGATAAAAATTCTTTTTTTGGTCGTGTGAAAATATGGGCGGCTGCACTTTACAAGGTCATTTCTATGAAAAAATATCCAAAATGGTTGTTACTCTTTGGATTCCTTCTTCAAGGCAAGTTGGTTACATGTTTGAAAATTTTCAGATCGTTTTAAATTGTACAACATATAGGAAAAAAATAGTAAGTAGAAAGAAGTAGAGAACGTGTAAAAATACTAAATTGTTAACAATTTATTTATGAAATTGAAAAATGTCAATCCCAATGGTTGTAATGTTGCAATAAACAATATACACTTAATGTTTTTATTTTTTTCCAAAAAAATTTAAAATTGAGTAATAAAAGACTTCAAAGTTTATTTTAGAGTTACCTACAAACGAGCCTAAACTAAAATTCCTCATAGCTTTCATCTCATTAATCAAAATGGAATTATTCAAAGCTTACCACATATATAAAAATGTAGGGAATGAATTTCAAATTTTTATTGTTTTATAAAGTGATTTTCAAAGAAATTTTTATTGTCTACTCGGGCTGCCTACTAAATTTTGAAAATTACATATCATGCATTAACTTTTGAAAAGTTATGAAAATTGTTGGGCCTTGAAGTTACTCCTTGGGCATATGTTGTGTGGAATTTCAAAGAAAAAAAATAAAAATTCCATGTGTAGTGAGCTGCCCAAAATCACTATATTGTCAAAAAATGCAATTTGGCTCTTTAGGGGTTAATCCATCACCTAAGGCCATCAACACGTATCAACAACATTCATTTGCTAATCCACACTAGAGCATCTGAAGGAACTCTAGTTTTAATGGAATAGAGATGAAGTGAAAGGAATTAGGGATGAAATTTAGAGTCTAAGGTGTTCTTTGAAACCTATTGTGACTTCCCCTAATATGATTATCTCAAGGGATTCAACAATGTGTTGTTCTAGAATGTAGAATATATGGTGTCTAAACCTAAGCCTTTATAGCTTAAATAGTAGAACTATCCCCATAGGACTCTATATTCATGTTAATTATAAGACCAAAGTTATTCTTCTTTTATAGTGTCTAATGAAAATGAGAGTAATATTTGTATGTTTGAGCATATTCTATATGAATTTTTGTGTCTAGTAGCATTATAGGAATTAGCATGAAACAAGAACTTGTTTGTTTGAGATCCTAAACCAAAGTGTGCACAAGAATAACAGTACTAGTAGAATATACCTCCTTCCATAATTGAACCATAAATTATTTTATTTGCTCAATATTTCAACAAAGTCACATTGTCAAAAGTCCAGTAGATCTTGAAAAAAGAAATTTGCTTCACTTTGTAGGCTTTGTTTTCACACAATCTTTACTTCTAGACCCTGGACCAATTTTTATATGGACCCTAATACTGGTCAATAATAAAATCCTACAATTATGTATCCTAGAAAATGAATAAAATTGATTTACAACCCATTCTTTAGAAAGTGTTGTTTTTGACAGCTTTCGGAGTATATATTAATATTTGACATCCAAAGGTTTAGAAGCTAAAATGACATTTTTTTTCTTTCGGTAAAACATGTGAGGCATTATCTTGCTTTGCATCTCTGTATTATAGTATTTACAACAAATTTACATACAACCATTAGGAAATAAGGTTCTTCACCCACATGTTTGAGACGAGAGTTGAGACTTGCTTTATTCTCACAACGAAGCTGGATTGATGACCAATAGATTGTGAATTTGACCCGTGAACCAACCTAAAACCCAAATAGGATAAACCAATGAGGAGTAGTTCCACAACAGTGTAGAAGATTCAACAACCGAGTTTAAAGATTTTTACAACTACAAATTCTTTTGTTCCTATGTCATTCTTGGTTGCAACCAAGATCCCTATAACTTCCCAAGGCAAACTTCATCCAACCATAATTTTCTTTAGAAAAATCTGATTAAATCAAATTTATCAAACTTTATCCAACTATAATTTTCTCTAAGAAACTCTGATTAAGTCAAATTTTACCATTTTGGAAATGGTAGCGTCTGATGTATAACTTCAGTTCCTATGTTATATGATTTTGGGTCCAAAGTTGTTGAAGTTTTAGTCTCAAGGGCATTAAATTTGGGTCCAAAGTTCTTTTTCTTCAAGTTAACTTGTAAGAAATAAAATTATTTTATCTTTCAATTAAATTATTTTTACTTCATATAAAATTTACTTGACTTTAAACAAACATGCTTTCACTTTAAGTTCAAGCTTAGGTTCTATTTTAACTTAAGTAACTTGTTTTTAAATTTAGAAGGAGGTTTATATATAATTGAAAAGGTAAACTTCAAAATCTAATTTTAGAATATGCCATGTTGATTAACTTTTAGGTTTCTTTTAACCTCTTGGTCTGCTAATTTTTGTTTGGGCTTATTTTGTCTTCATGTTGGTGTTTTCTGAAATCTTTGGGGCTTATTAGGTGCTCCTCTTGGAATGTTGATGTGTGTTTTTGGCTTGCAATAGGTCTATTTGGTGCTCCTCCTCAATCCTTACACTATGCTTGGTATATCTGAAGTCTCTTAACCCCTAAAGTTCCTTTGTCTCTATGGGGGACAAGATGGATTTTGGGTAGGCTCCTATCGTCTCAATTTTTACTGAACTTTTTTGAAACTTTCTCATAAGATAGATAAACTTATGAGCTTTCCGAGAATATAATTTTTATTGCAATCAGTGCCCAAAAAACAAAAGTTATGCTTTAATAACCTCAAAATGGTGGAGATTAGACAACAAAAAATATCCACAAAAAATTGAAATAAATTTTTTTCTATTTTTTTTCATGTAGATTATATTTTCTTTTAAATGGGAAGCTTTGATTTATTCCATTTGGATTAGTAATGTGAAAGTTATGGAGTTTCTTGTTTTGTGGGCAATCATAGCAACTTCTTGAAAGAAATTTTTTTCTTTCACTTTGAATGCTAATATCTTTCATATCCCCTCATGTTGTTCTGGATTTAAAAAGCTCACCAATTTGTTTTGTCCTAGCATATCAAACCCTTCCAAGAAAAAGTGTTATAAACCCGACACTATCATAGGATCCACAAAATGCAATCCACGAAATGAACCACCTAATTCTACTCCGACAAGACCAAAAATTCAAGTGAGATGCAACTATGCAAGGTTTTCAACATCATTTGCAACAATTGAATGAGACCAACTAAATCATTTAGACTTACCCTAGCCCATGAGCAACATACTCACTCGTGCACTAAAACATGTCACTCTCATTTGGACAAGTTTATCAAAAATGTGAACAAATCTAAAACTAGGACCTACAAATCCAATGGTGAGCTAAGATTAAATCCTACCTCTAGAACTCACACAACAATTTTAGTTTTATGCTTGTAGATTTCAGTGCACCACTAAGAACAAAGACAAATGTTGTGAACACCCTTGTAGGGACATCCAAAGAAATAAAGTACCTTACGTCAATAGATTCTAATGCAATCAAAGAGACATAAAACTAGAGCTAGACTTGAGATGAAACAAAAACAAAAATTGGTGAGTATCAATCATTGTAAGCAAACAAGACCTAGAGAGAAAATAGGGCAAAAATAATTAAGCTAAAATATAGTATGGTCCTAAAAAGAGCAACAACAGAGCAAGAGATGATTTTCTTAGTGATCAAATATGATGTATTTAAAACAAGGCTTGGAAGCAAGAGAAATGACCACCACCACAACACTCCAACCAAACCCTAACCATGTTGCATAGTGTGACTATGGTTGTAGATAGGATTTGGAAACTTAGATTGACAATCTATAATCAATGTGGAAGTCAATGCCATATAGTCTCTATCCAAAGGACACAACTAATTAAAAAAATCACCAAAAATAAAAAATTTGGTTTTAAGAAACTCAAATTTGATATGCCTCATTGAGATTGCATAAGATATGAATGTTGATTATGAAAAACAAAAAATGTCAACTATTTTCTATATTATGCAAAGACAAATAAATGGTTCAAATTGGCATCACATATCTTTTTTGACCATTGTATTGTACAATAAAATACTTATGTGGTGTCAATTGTCAAAAAATTAGTAAGGGACAACCTAATTTCACTATTTACTACAAAAAAGATCAATGCTAAGATTGGGATGCAACCTTCATTCATTGCAATAATGCCATCAATGTACCACACATGGAAAATATTGAATTGATCATCCAACTCCTAGGTAAAAAATTGTTTTGAGGCAAGTGAAATGATAATGCACAATCTTGGTAAAGATCAAGACAAGAAGGAATATACTAGATGAAGAAAATGAAATCCTTTTGTAATTGAAAAAGCATTTCAAGTTGATCTTGCTAGTTCATTTTATAAATGTAATTGACCAACAAAAGTCAACATCACTCTTATAATCAAGAGAGGTGGATCCTACATCCTCTACAAAATACATATACCAATTCCAACCTATCATTTTTCTATCCTAGGTCTATCTTTGAGAAACTCTATCATACAGTGGCCAATCCACAATACTAAACAACTAATCTATGAGGATTCAATTGCAACACCTACCAATCCTCTATACTCAAAATTCATGGCATTCTCAAGCTTACAATTGATCAATCCATGATGCCATATATAGGGATGCCGTAGATGTTCTTGATCAGAATAGATAATGCGAAAAACAACGCGAAGAACACTCACACAATGTAAATCTTCATCGGACTAGTAGCAATATGGTCACCAATTAGAATGCTTCAATATATGTGAATACGGCAACAATGAGTGCCAATTCATCCACGAACACTCCCATGAGTAGATAGATGAATATCCAAATGAGGTCAAAAAGTATGCCTTGGAGACATACTTATATTGCATCAAGTCACGAGGGTGCTATTTTGTGAGCCTAAAAGCATGAGTTAGAGAGCATGTGAGTTTGTGAGCTTCCGATTTTAGAAATTTTTGAAGGGGATTTTTTAGATTATGACCTATTATCGTGGATTAGGATGAAGGTCTTTTGGAGACTTATCTTGAAAAAAATTATAGAAATGGAAGATTCTTGATAACAAAATACAACAAAAAATATCATATATATCAAGAGGTCCTTTGAAAAGTTAGGGGTTTGGAGCTCTCCAAAAAACTCAAAATTCTTTTTTAAAATTTATTATTATTATTATTATTATTACAATAATTGTTTTCTTTTGGTCTGTTGAAAGTCTCAAATCCCAAACTCCCCAAAGTCACAAAAAAATAAAAAAATAAAAAAGTGTTGATTTGTTATTTTATTTTATTTTGTAAAACTCCCAAACTCCAAACCCTATAAGGCGTCTTTCTGTACCTAGAGGGTTTTTGACGGGTGATAAAGTCGAATTTAAGAAAAAATTAAATTAATTAATTTTTTTTTTTAAATTTTGGTTGAAAGTCCCAAACCCCAAACCCTACTAGAAATCTCTATATTGAGAGGAATTTTGGAGGGTAACACAATCAAGACAAAATTTCTTTTTAATACAAACAAACAAACAAAAACACATTTTGGGTTGAAAGTCCCAAACCTCAAACCATATCAAGGGTCTCTCGATACCGAGAACCCCCTTGCACAATTTGGAGATTGGGAATCTCAGGGGAAAATAATTAAAAAAAAGATTTTTTTAAATTATTGAAAATTATTGAATTTCTTTTGCAACTTTGTCACCCCCAAAAAACCTCTTGGTACAGACACCCTTGGCAAGGTTTGGGATTGGAGACTTTCATTTTATTTATTTTTAAATTATAAAAAATAAAAAATAAAAAAATTTAAGTTTTTTTTTCGAGATTTTGTCACCCCAAGAAACCCTTTTCGGTATGAAAAGACCTCTTGTGGGTTGAAAATTTAGGACTCTCAAAAAAAATTTAACTAAAAATCAAATTTTTATTTTATTTTTTCTACAAGTTAATCACCCCAAGATATCCCTTTTAGTATCAAGAAATCCTTTGTGGGTTTTGGGGATTGGGACTCTAAAAAAAGAATAATTAAAAGATTTTATTTTTATTTTTATTTTCTTTATCACAACTTTGTAACCCCTTGAAACCCTATTTTGTTACTAAAAGACTCCTTATGGAGTCTAGAATTTCGTACTCTTTAAATTAAAAATTAAAAAAAATCTATTATTTGTTTGTTTCTACAACTTTGGTGTCTCAAGAATCCTCTTGCAAATTTTGGGATAGGGGACTCTAAAAACACTTCTTCTTTTTTTCAAGTTTTCTTTTGAATGTGTGAATGTGTGTTACACTTCCATCATCCACGGAAAAAAACTCTAGGCACTGAGAAGTCCCTTTGGGGGGGTGGGGGGAAGACATTCTAAATTTTTTTTTATTCTTATGAGATGGTGTTTACTACATGAGTCCTCCATCAATTGTCCAAAATATTTGTTTTCCCTTAAAATTTCTTCAAAAGCTTGATGATGAACAAACATTTTGACAAGAAGAACAAAAATGGATCTTAACCCCTCAACGCCCAAAGTCGAACGCCCTATGAAGATGGGTATGTGGAACCTGAGCGGAAATTTTGTTCTTGGCATGACCTCGGCGTGGAATCATGTGGCTTCACCGCACAGACTGAAAGAAGACTTGAAGGTGGGGCCACAGAATGTTTCCGATGCGATTTCGATCGTGCGGATGTCTTGCAGATTGCCTTTGATCTTCAGGAAAAAACGCAACTTTATTCACTTTCCCTATCCGCAAAGACACTTCGAGATTTCTGACAACTGTGTTCCTTGACAAATGAAGCCCAAAATTGGTGGGTATATTCTTACATTGCCAATGAATGATTGGATCAAATTTTGTGGCCAATCCTATCTTGCTGATGTGAAAATATCCACTTGAAATTAGCCTCGGGGTGGGCTTCGGGGTTCACAACACCGGCTGAGCCTGGTGTTCATGACCGCCTACCACCAGTTGCCGGAACGAGGCGGCGACAATACCAGGAAGTTGGTGAACAAAAACGAACAGGGACGGGCGGCAAAATGTTTTACAGACTGCGCATTTGATCAAGACATATATGACGCCAAAGCATAGACCACATGAAACACCATACTCAGAATTTTTTTGCCATACTCAAAACTCCAACCGAGTTTCATGAAATGTACCATTACTACCACGAGTCCAACAACACGAGCTACATCTAGACTTGTAGGTGTCTGCCACAACACTCGAAACCACCACTCCTACTCTGCAGATTCTTCCGGCCACTAACATGAAACTAAACACAAAATCCCTGCAAGCTACCACACAATGAAATCACGAGAATTGCTAAAAGTGCAAACGTTGTTGCAGGTCACGACTACATCCTCGTGAACTTCAACCTCTCCTCACGCACTTGCCTGACTCAAAAATTGCCGTGCTTGGAAACCTCTAGAATCATCAACATGAGATCCCCTACGCACCTGCCTCACGAACGTCTTCCACGCGCTTTCTTCTCACTCAAGCTAGCAGATTCTGGAGACTGGGGGCACAAGGCCAGCCACTCTGCACAAGTGCAAGAGACAAAAGAAACATTAGATTACTGAGACAATCTTCCACTACACCACAACGCCACTAAATTGCAGCTGAGATTTCGACCTCTCCTTGACAAAGGATCGCACTCCCTCTCCTTCGGACACATCCGAGGCCAACGGTCTACGACAGCCTATGGCCGGTCAGAAATTAGAAATGCGGTACAAACGGTCATGTCCGATGTTTACCCTCTGTCCAATCCGCATCTTCTCTCTCACGGATTCATCAACCTTTCAATAAAAGAACTGCATTGCCCTGTCCTTGACACACGCCGCGCCACAAAGGCTGATCGTGCCGACCAAACCCCCCTCCGCAATGCCTCCAAAAGACAGTTTTCCAATCCATAGTGGACACATTTGGGCACCCTAGGCGTTGAGGGGTTAAGGTAGATTAAAGTTGTCGTTTGTCAACGTGCCAAGCCAAGCATGGTGCACATGCCAGCAAGGCCCCATGGTCATAAGTCCATAGTCATAGGGATGAAAATTAAAATCAAAAATTTGAAATGTCTCCATTTTTTCTTTGTTGGTCTCAAAATTTTCAAGTTTGTTTTAGTTGATGCTCTAGGCTCACAAAATGTACGCTCACAGCTCCTAAGCTCATGCTTTTAAGCTCACAAATTAGCTTCGTTGGAAATTTATAGAGCAAGTATTGAATTTACTAGGTTTATAACATGAAATTCCTACTTCGTCAAATTTTATTAGTTTTACATATTAAAATACACCTTTCAAAATTTTAATGTTTTTTTCATTTAGGAATGTATATCTCAAATTTAACTTCACTTTTCATTTTTAAAAACATTAAAACAAAATTAATATGACTTTCTTAAATAATTTAGTTATAAAAATTATATCAAATACAAAATACTTGAAATAGAGTGATTTCTTTTCAAAAGTGGAGGTGATAGTGATAAACACCATGATGTAATAAATACACTTCATGAGCTCACACAAAGAGAAATTTGATAAAAATAAATAAAAATCAATGGAATTAAAAGTAGATTATTAGAACTGTATTTTCTTAGTTAAGCATAAAATACATGTAAATCAAGAACTATGAGAAATTTAGATTTGATTCAATCCATTTGGATAAATAATTTGAAAGCTATGAAGTTTCATCTTTTGTGGAAAATCTTAACAAATTCTTGAGAAAATAATGTATTAGATTCATTTTTTAACTCAAATTTCAACAATTTTTCAAAAGTATAAATTGCACATGGCTTAGTTTGCTTTCAAGAATAACCTCATGAATGGGATTAGTATGTTTCAATTCCATCTCAAAGCTACCAGTAATTTATTTTTTCCTTCTATTTTGTACATGCTTCAACTTAACAATTTTTTAAAGAATGGAAATTACAAGGGAGGAGGGTGAATTCTTTTTCCCAAATTCTCAATTCAATTCTTCAACATAATTTTTTTTAATTTCCAATTTAGGGTACAAATTTTTTTAGTTAAGAGGATTCAAAGCTTGACAATGTAGTTAGTCCAAGAGCAAAAAAATATGTTTTCTTCACTTTAAACGCTTATATATTTTGATTGATATGGTCAAAGTTTTCAAAATTTATCTCAAATATTTTCATATTAGTCTAGTGCACAATCCTATAGTTGGATATGAAAAAAAAAAATGTATACAAAATTTATGGTTTGCATTGAAAATGGTAGTTTTAGGTGGGTTTGGGCGAAAAATTACCTTAAGACTTTAGGGATTCAAATGGACACCCTAAACCCTAAACCTTTCCTAAACTCCAAATGTTATCTTAAGGTAGAGGTACCTATTTATGACAACCTCCCTGTGATGGCTTTATAGGGTGATCTATGGTTGACAACACTTGGATGCACTATTCTTTGAAAAACATTTCCTATTTGTACCTTCTCATCCACTCATCTTTCTTCTTCCTTGATTAGGGAGAAGTACCAAAGCTAATAGTAATAGATGAGTCTATAAGACCATAATGGATCCCAACAAAAAATTGACATTTATATTGAATAAAATATTCATTTTTTAGAAGAAAAAATAAATTGTGTTTATTTACATTCTTCCTCATCCTTATATTTGCACACATAGAGTTCAATTTCTCAACAAATTTCCCATATCCAATGGGCTGAAATGCTTAAGTCATAAAAAATAGGTACATCTACCATAAAAAAAAATAGAATCTATACCTTTTGTTTGTTACGTTGAGATCTCATGGATCATATGTCCCCCAATTGCATACTTGGTACTATCAAAAAGCTCTCTACAAGAATAGGAGTGGACGGGTTTGGTTTTGTGACATTTGGGATCTACAACAAAAAGGATATTAAATTGCAAAAAAATTGCAAGTAAGAAAATTAGAAAGTAATTCTACTTTTCTTTTGATTGTCGCGACATGGCAATGGCACATGGCACTCTAGTGGCCTCATTAAGTTAGCAATGAGCGAAGTTGAGCAATAGACAAAAAGAATGTGGTAGCCAACCCATTCCTGGTCACCCTACCCCCCATTCCCAATGTATAGAGCGCTTTGTTTTTGTGAAGTCGTGGCATAGTTCAAGGAACAATTATGGTGCATTTTGATTGGTTGCATGGTTGTCAATATTGCAACCAAGCCTTAGTTGATTTTGCAATCAACCTATAGTCAGAAATAAAAAGGGTTTATATCACCATTGTAGGTCATAGAGAATCTCCCACAAAAAAAATCATAGTAAGGGAGAACCACCTATAATACACTGAATAAACAATTCTAAATATGATTTGGAATAGTGCAAGGTGAAGCAAATATTTTCAGAGGTAGAAGTATAGAAATGACAAGGATTGCACAAACTTTGGTAATTTTATCACTTGAATTGTAATAACTATGAATTTTGAAAGGCAAAAAGTGCTCCAGCCCCATTGCCAATCTCAAGATTCTTCCAATTCCAATCATTGAAAAACTACAGTCTTACTAAATGCTTCATGCTTTCTTACTCACTACTTTAGAACATGTGTCGTGAATCTATTAGTCCCAATTTTGAAAAAACAAACAAACAAACATTCTAGCTATGGTTGGAAACAAGTCAGTCTATAAGTTGGTTATTGGATCCTGATCAGGAATGAGTGACTTCCCCTGAACCCCAAAGTGACAAAGAGGATAGAAAGTGTCCTTACACAGTTTAAGGTCTAGTTCAAAGTATTGTAATTTTTGCATTCAAGGTCCAAATTCAATAAAACTTGTTGGGAATGTTGTGTTCTCCCCTCTAGTTTGTATTGTAAAATTTTCAGATCAATCTAAGATCTTTTGATTTTTTGGAAGCCAATCGAAGTTCACAACTTCAATTTGAGTTCACCAAACTACATTTTAGGGCTGTAACTTTGGGGCCTTGTATCTCCTTCATCCATTGCTCATTTTCAAAAAAAATTGTTTTTTTTTTTCCCCTTGAAGTATAGTTATTGTGGTAAAGTTTTCATGTCAATCCAAATTGTTTTGAATGTTTGGGATCAATTCGAAGTTCAAAATCCTGCCATTTTTGGAGTATAGTGAACTTTGGCGGCTTGTTTCTTCTTCATACAAAGTTTCTTTTCAATAATTCTTTTTGTAAAAGTTGCGTATACTAGTCTAGTTTGTGTGGATAAAATTTCATGTTAATCCAAGAATTAATGAGTGACAGAAGCATTCTAGTAGAAGGAGGTTCACCTTTAGATGTGTTTTTTGCAATTTTTCTTGTTGATTTTTGACATTTCAAAGCCATCTTGTAAACACAATGAGTCAATTGAATGAATTTTTTTTCCACCAATGTGTTTGTATACTAGTTTTGAATCATTTTGTAATGTAAAGTTTTTACATTTGAGTAGGTTTAGAAATCAAATTTCACCTCCAACTGTGTTTTGGGGAAAGTTTCAACATCCATTTCCAACACTGAAACATTATGATCTTGCAATCTATGAATCCAAATGACTTCAAATTTTCTACATGTCCTCTACAACATGTACACTACAAGATTGTACAGTTGAGATTTGTATAACTTGAAGAAATTTAGATCCATAAAGCTTCAAAAGCAATGATGTTTTTGAACCCCATAAATTGAATGTCACTTTAGGGTTAATTACGTTTTGTGTAATAAAAATCTGGAAAAATATATTATCCTTCTGCACTCGAAAAAACTGTGCTCCAAATATGCTTAATTGTTTAAGTGGTTGGAAATGGGTTGTCTGCCCTAGTCAATTGACTCGATCCTCAGTCATTTGTATCAATAGAAAACGCCTAAAACGGAAATGAAAATCCCATCTCCAATTATGTTACATAATTGAATTTCTATACTTATGCTTTCAGATTTGTCTTATGCTTGTAACAGAGCAGGAAACAGCTCATTGGCTTAGTTAGTGACACCTAATCTTAGATACAGGTCTCCGGGGTTTCATCTTTGTGAAATGAATCAAAAAAAGAAAAAGAAAAGAAAAAAAGTGCATTGAAACAAGACACTGCCTGTATCAAATGAGTCACATGCTATTGATCATTAGATTTTTATAATTATTATTATTATTACTACATGTAAATTTCTTTATTTGTAAACTGAAATGAATGGAATCTAAGTAGACTAGGCTTGCTCCATAAGGTATCTTAACCATTGAAGGACCAAACATTCAAATTTTGAATGACGGATGAGCTTAACTTAGAACATATTCCAAGCACATTAAAATGTATTTTTTTCATCCATAGATTAAATTGAAGATTCTTGTATTAGTTCTTTAACATTTGTATAGTATAGATTATGAAGTCTTTGCTTGCAAATATTATGTTATTCAATAGGTACTAGTAGGTCTAGCCTCAAAAAATAACCTCTTCAATTCAAAAAAATATCCTTCAAATTTTTTGAATAAAATAATGAAATTATAATCTCCAAAAATAATTATGATTAGAACTTAACATTTTAACTTCAAGGAAGAAAATTCTTGTGAAAATCACAAATATTAAATCTACGTACAATTTCAGAAGAAATTTTCAATTTGGGGTCTCAAATTTTAATATTGAAAAATAATTGGTTTGTGTATTGGTTGATCTAATTGTGTGGATATGATCTATGGGTCATACTTTATAACTATTGTTTGAGAGTCATCATTAAATTATTATTATAAATTATATTCTATAATAAATCTTCACATTGGGGGAAATCTCTCAATCCTCAAGGGGTTAAATCATCAATATAAGCATTTCCATGTCTTATATGTTGCCACATTGTGGATTTTTTCTCGACCAAATTAGTAAATTGTAATGAAAGTTGTTACAAATATAATTTGAATTTTTTGTTACTTGGAGAGTAACTATGTTATAAACAAAGTTTACACTCCTACAATGGGTTACATAGATTATTATTTTTTAAATTTTTTTTAAGAAATGGAGAGACCCATTGCATTAAAAAAATGGGTCATATAGATTCAATATGAAACAACACATTCAAAACCTTAAAGCAACAAAGTGTGATGCATGACTAGCAATCCTCTCTAAATAGCCATTTAAATTTTAAATGAGGGACTCACATTTTTACAAATAGATTTGGTTTGCTAGTGGGTAAAAAAAAACTTGCTTGTTAAATCAATATCTTAAACTATCTTTGAATTGAATAAAAGGTAGCTTATTGTATGTCTTTGGATGTAAAACCTTATAGTGCCACAATTAAGTTTGACTATATCTATCATATTAAATGCATCTATTGTATCAAATGCAGACTATGTTATAATCTCGTGCATCATGCTTTCATTCCAATTGATGACGATATCTCATCCATTCACATTTTCATACAAATTTTGGAAGCACTAATGAGTTTAAAATCTAAAATTTGACAAACAGAAGAAATATGCAACATTGTTATTGTTGTAAAATGATGCAACAATTGTACTACTACTTGTATGATTAATGTCGCTATATTCAGTTTCGTCCACATGGATGGTCACATATTCATCATTTCATATTTTCTTCCAATTTTGGGAAGGTCTCTTGGGGTTTTAAATCCAATTTTGGCAAACTAAAGAAAACATTACCAATATGTTTCTTATGAATGTGTGTGTTGTTGCTTATGTTGCAATGATTGCATGTACAACTAGCAAGGTAATTGATCCTATTTACACCATATGTCTATTTATGCCACTCTATGGAAGGTTCCATTACAACCAGGTGTGCAAGTGACAATTCAAAAGTGATTGAATGGCTGTCTTGTATCTTTGGGGCATAAAACCATCAAAGAACATGTCCACATTAGGGCTTCAAGTTTATTAGGTCCTTCTTGTTTTCTTCATTTGCATGTGGCTCACCCACCTTGTATAGTTATAGTAGTGACCCATTTCCAACCACCCCCTATTTCCAGTCTATAGATCGCTCTATTTTCGTGAAGTTGCGGCGCATTATGATTGTCTACAAGGCTGTCAATATTACAATTAACCCTTGGTCAATTTTACAATCAGCCTATGGCCGGGAATAGGAAGGTTTATATCACCATCGTAGGTCGAAGACAATCCTTCCACTAAAAAATTCATAGTAATTGCATTTCGTGCAATAAAATTTTGGGAAAAAAATGCAATCCTTCCAAATTCTATTTTTGTAGATGGAAAAAAATTCAGCACTCAAAAATCCTGCACTCCAAATATACGTAATTGCTTTTAAGTGGTTGGAAATGCGTTGTCTGCCCGTAGGTCACCAGTGACTCCCCCTTTCTTCTCAAGATCTCCTCTTTATGCAAAATCCAAGTGTCCCCAACTCCAACTCTTTTGCACTTTTTGCACTTTCCTTCAATCTGCTGTCACTGCATTCAAGTGAACACGCCCCTGGCAAAGTTTTTTCTTCTCTTCTTCTCCTTGGCGGGATCCGGGAGTTTTGTTCCAAGCAATTCACAAAGAACAAACAGCCCAAGCCAAGGGCAAGCAGGCAGACAGACAGAGCCCCGTCCTGGAGATCCCTTATTATGCCAAGTTTTTCCCACTTGTGAAATTTTGGCAAATCGAAAACAGTGCCGGAGGGCCTCGTACGATGCCTGTATTTGGCTTTTTCACATAAGCTTAGGGCAGAGTGGCAGACCATCCTATTTGAATGTTGGCAGCCTAACTCTTGACGTACAGTACAATGAACTTAATCACATATTAGTGTGTTCCCCTTCCCTTCAGTACTGCAACTTATGAGAATGTACAGTAACTTATGCCCTAATAATAAAAGACTCAATAATTATCAGTAAGCAAACCTGTTTTTGTTTTCCGTTGTATTTAACTTACACAGACGACAACTCAACTTTCTCTCTTTTAACTTATAATATCGTGATTCCAGAACTACCAACTTAAACTGAGGTTATAACCCGTCTCTTTGAAAACAAAAAACAAAAAAAACTGAGGTTATAACTAGTTGTACTCTCACTCTGTTCTTTTTTAATTCCACCGTCTCTTTGAAAAAAACAAAAACAAAAACTGAGGTTATAACTTAACTTAACATCCATGGTCAGTCACTTCAGTCTCTCTTGTGGTTTGATTTCCCTGGCCAGGCATGACTTTGACATCCCTTATTAGTTACTAAGGTAGTATGCTCTAAAAGCGACCATTTAAGAGCTGGTCCGCCTTTTTCATAGGCTGAAGTGGACAGAATTATTTTTAGATCATTTTTCAGAGAAAGAAAAATGGATGTAGAAACTAACACAAGTGGTTTTGTATTTTTCCAAGTATTTTTGAATTACTTATAAATTTTCAAAGATTCAGGGCATAGGCACCTATTTGTGACCATAGGTCCCCCAAAATCTATTCACGAACAATTTGTAAACAGATGTGTGGATATCAAAGACAGTGATTGGCTCTTGCAATAGAAAGAAAAATAATTTTTTCTTGATGCATTCAACTGTTACAGTGGTCCATTTAACAATCACCTAGTTTCCATTTTTCACCTGAAAATAGGAGCGGTTTGAAGAAGGCTAGCACTTTTAGAGCATACTACCTTACTACTAAGTTCATTTATTGATTTTTCTTGCATCATGTTTACATTCAATGATATGTTGCAGGATGACTGCCACTGTCCGACAATGTGGGGCTCTGGAAATAAGGAAAGGACAACTGAATGGTGTGTACCAGACGGGGAGGCATCATCATCCGTCTCATTTGTTTTGTTTTTGTTTTTTTGAAACAAATGAAACGAGATTTCATTGCCTGATTTGTATTGTTTTAGGTTAACCAAGTCGACGGCTTCTTCTTCTTCTTCCTTCCTTCTTCCACGACTTGATCTGTCTGTCTGTCCTTCCTTCCACTTGAAGGTCTGACAGACAGAACCTTCAAGTGTTGCTGCTAGCAAATTCATGTCCCTATGATAGACGGACGGAGGTCCAGCCACAAGCTTTGTGCCAGTGAGTTTAGGGTATTCATTGCCCAATCAATAACTCCCTTTCTCACACTTCTCGTGTGTGCGTGTCGGTGATGGAGGCAGCTCATTATGTATGCTTGACAATAATGCGGCACATAATGGACTTACGGACACTGGGATTTTTTTTGCAACTGCATAAATGACTTACAATGGTCTACTGCCATTTGGCCAAATGACTGCTTTGATCTTATATAGCCATCTTCTTCTCCCATAACCATCAATTCATACTCTAAGTTAGGCCTCTCTAATCTCTAGCAAAGAAACTCCATTTGTATTGCAAGGTACAACCCAAATCGGTTTCAAGATGTTTGGGCATAGGTTCCACGAGAATTAGGGTTTTGGGGTGGCATTTGGAGCTCTTGTATTGTACTCATTGTACTACTTGGACGAGGAAATAATTGTAGCTCCCAAATTCAGAGCATCAATCGAAAAAAAACTTGAAATTTTTGAGACCAATGAAGAAAAAATGGAGACATTTCAAAATTTTGATTTTGATTTTGATTCCTATGACCACGGGGCCTTGCTGGCATGTGCACCACGCTTGGCTTGGCACGTTGACAAACGACAACTTTAATCTACCTCAAAACCCATTTTTGTTCTTCTTGTGAAATTTTTTGTTCATAATCAAGCTTTTGAAGAAATTCCAAGGGAAAACAAATATTTTGGACATTGATGGAGGGCTTACGTAGTAAACACCATCTCGTAAGAATAAGAAATTTTTTAGAATGTCTTACCTCCCAACCTCCCAAAGGGACTTTTAGTGCCTAGAGGTTTCTTGGAGGGGTGATGGAATTGTAACACACATTCACACTCAAAAGAAAATTTGAAAATAAAAAATAAAAAAAGTGTTTTCAGAGTCCCCTATCCTAAAATCTGCAAGAGGATTTTTGAGATGGCAAAGTCATGGAAACAAACAAACAATAGATTTTTTTAAATTTTAATTTTGAGAGTACAAAACTCTAGACTCCATAAGGTGTCTTTTAGTAACAAGATGGGATTTCAAGGGGTTACAAAGTTGTAATAAAGAAAAAATAAATAAACGTAAAATCTTTTAATTATTCTTTTTTTTGAGTCGCAAACCCAAAAACCTACAAGGGATTTCTTGATACTAAAAGGGATATCTTAAAGTGATTAAGTTGTAGAAAAAATAAAATAAAATATTTATTTTTTATTTTTTTTAGTCTAAATTATTTTGAGAGTCCTAAATTTCCAACCCCACAAGAGGTCTCTTTGTACCGAGAAGGGTTTCTTGGGGTGACAACCCCCCCCCCCCAAAAAAAAAAAACTTAAGAATATGTATATAGATATATATATGAAAATGAAAATGAAAGTTCCAAACCCAAAACCTTGCCAGGGGTCTCTCTGTATCGAGAGAGTTTTGGGGGGTGACGAAATCGCAAAAGAAATTCAATCATTTTCAATAATTAAAAAATATATATTTTTAAATTATTTTCCCCTAAGATTTCCAATCCCCAAACTTTGCAAGGGTTTTTTTGGTACCGAGAGACCATTGACATGGTTTGAGGTTTGGAACTTTTAACCCAAAATAAGTTCTTTTTGTTTAATTTTTAATTTTTTGTCGCGATTGTATTACCCCCCCCCAATTCCCCTCAGTATAGAAAGATCCCTGGTAGGGTTTGGAGTTTGGGACTTTCAACCAAAATTAAAAAATTAAAAAAAAAATTAATTTAATTTTTTTTAAATTCGACTTTGTCACCCTTCAAAAACCCTCTTGGTATAGATAGACGCCTCATAGGGTTTGGAGTTTGGGACTTTTACGGAAAAAAAACCCAACAAATCAACAACTTTTTTAAAATTAATTTTTTTTTTGCGACTCTGGGGAGTTTTGGGTTTGGGACTTTCAACAAACCAAAAAAAATAAATTATTATTATTATTATTAAATTTGAGAGTTCCAAACCCTAGCACATGCAAAAGATATTACGGTACCAAAAGGAATATTGGAGGTGACAAAGTTGTAGAAAAAATAATTATTATATATATATATAATTTTAAATTCTTTATTGAAAGTGTCAAATCCATAAGCCTCTAATAGTTCCTTCGGAACCAAAACAAGTTTGTAGAAGTAATGAAGTTAAGAAAAAAAACTGAAAAAAGATTATTTTTTAATTTTTTTGAGTCCCAAACTCTGAAATCCCCAAGGGACCTTTCAATATCGAGAGGGGTTTCTAGATGTGACAAAGTCATGGGAAAAAATTTGAAAAAAAAAATAAATAAATAAATAAAAAAAAAAAAAAAAAAAAAAAATATATATATATATATATATATATATATATATATATATATATATATATATATATATATATATATATATATATTTTAGGAGCCTCAAACCCAAGGGACCACTAGATATCAAGAGGGTTTTCTAGAGAGTGATAAAGTTGTAAAATAGATTTAATGATGATGATAGTAATAATAATAATATTATTATTAATATTATTATATTATTTTTTTTTTAACCCCTAAAGTCCCAACAGGGGTGCTATTTTGTGAGCCTAAAAGCATGAGCTAAAGAGCCTATGAGCTTGTGAGCCTTTGATTTTCGAGATTTTTTGGGGAGATTTTTGGGGGGGATTTTTTGGATTAAGACCTATTGCCGCGGATTAGGATGAAGGTGTTTTGGATGCTAATCTTGAAAAAAATTATGGAGATGGAAGATTTTTGATAACAAAATACAACAAGGAATATCATATATATCAAGAGGTCCTTTGAAAAGTTAGTGTGTGTGTGTGGAACCCTCAAAATAATTCAAAATTCTTTAACCCCTAAAGTCCCATTGTCCCCTCGGGGGACAATTTGGAATTTGGGCCGGTTCCTACGGGCAGAAATTTTACCCAAATTTTTGGAAACTTTTTTTGAAGATAGAAAATCTGATAAGCTTTGTGGAAATATAATTTTTATTTCAATTGGTGACCGGAAGCAAAAGTTATACCACAAAAATCCTAGAACTGAACTCGGCGGGTAGCACAAAAAATATTGCAAAAATTCAAAATTAAATTTTTAAATTTTTTTTTCTCAAAGATTATGTTTTTGTCTACATCTGGATCTTTGATTCATTCCATTTTGATTAGTGATGTGAAAGTTATGAACAATCTTATTTTTCGGACAATCGAAGCATCTTTTTGAAAAAATAACTTACAGGATTTATTTCATAATGCGATTTTCAAATTTTTTCAAATTTTATTTTTTGAAAAGGTTAAGTTTGCTTGCTAGAACAATCTCACCATTGAATTATTGTATTTCAATCCTATCTAAGAGCTATTAACAATTTAGTTTTCTTTCAATCTTGGACCTACTTCTACTTGACAATTTTTTGAAGTATGAAAATCAAGTTTTTATTTTTTGAATTTTTTTTCTTAGACTTCCAACTCAATTATTCAACACAATGATTTTAAAATTCAAATTCCATAGTGCACATTTTTTCTACAAATAGAGATCAAAGTCATCTGAAATTGCAATCCAGTGTTCAAAAAAACTTGTTTTTTCAACTTTGAATGCTCATATCTTTCAATCTGTACGGTCAAACTTCATGAATTTTTTACCACATAATCTCAAACAAGTAAAGTTCAAGATCCTATGGTTTTGTTACCAAATAAGTTTTTTTTTTTTTTTTTGGACAAAAGCAGTAGAAATGGCAGTTTTGAGTGTTTTTTGACAGAAAAATGGCCTTGGGACTTCAACGACGCTAGCATGTGAGCGTGTGAGCGTGAGCCTAAGAGCGGTGAGCAGGGATTGTGTGAGCCTAGAGCCTAGAAATGTAAAATATGATGTAATTTGTAAATATTTTTGGTTAAAAAGTTAAAAGATTGATTTTTTTTCACCAAAATTGCTATGTCTAGAAAAAAAATGACCTATTACCATGGGACCTATGCTCGTAGATTTTATATCTAAAAGCTTGGGAAGTTGGTGCTATTGTATGTTTTGAAATTTATATTACATTCTAAGAAGTTGTTTGAGGGTGGATTGATCAAGTGAGAATACATATAAATTTACAGTAAATTCTAAAGATAAGAGGCAAACAAATGCAGTGAAAATATCATAGGATGTAGAGCATTGTGTACATAATAAAATATTCTTTCATTGCAACAAAGAATACATATTGGAATATGAAAATAATACTTTCTTACTCAAATTTAGAGATTTTGAAGATCATATATTGATACTAGGTATCTACTTCATATCATGCTATTATTTACCAACTAACTTGAATACTCGCATGTCTTGATGATTCCGTCGGCAACAATTACTTGTTTAACTTCATCCAAGTTGAAGGTAGGAGCGTAGATGAATGTGTCTATCTTATAATCAAATTTACACAAATAATGAAAGATATAATAAGCGTGTTTGTAGTTTATGTACATGTCACATTTTCCAATAGAGGCCTCATTTATATTTCCATAATGAGGACAAGTACAAGTTCATGGAAAATTGCAAAGTGTAATATTATAAATCTTCTGGTTAGGGTTTGTACCAAACAAAAATATAATAATAGCACCTACATGCTAGAAGTTCAAACAAGATAGTAAGGAAATAATTACCCCAATTGATATTAACTTTGAATGTGTATGTAATTTTGTTAAAGATTTATTTTGAAATTTTATATCATTTTGTGCACTTTGGAAGCACGATTCCACGGTATATAGCATATAAAAAATGGATGCATATTGAGTCATTTATGACCTCAAAACTATAATAGCATCTTGAAATTTAGCTTGAAATGTTTAGATTTCAAAGATTTTAAGGTGCCTTGCTACCCCTAGCTGTTGACGGGTGCAATTTTCAAGGTTGCAATTTAGGGCAAAAAATGTTAGGATTTAGTCAAACATTGTAGTTCATGTATTTTTTGCTACCCTCCGCCGTTAACGGCTGTGCTTTTAGAGGATTCAACTTCGCTTCTTCGATGAACCTTGTTACCCCCCGTCGTTAACTGTTGCGCTTTTAGAGGATCTAACTTTGCTTCTTCGATGAACCTTGCTACCCCCCACCGTTAACTGTTGCGCTTTTAGAGGATCCAACTTCGCTTCTTCGGTCGACCTTACTACCCCCTGTCGTTAACTGTTGTGCTTTTAGAGGATTCAACTTTATTTTTTTAAATTTCTTTTATGGCTTTTGCTATGTACCCCCTGCCGTTAACAGCAGAGGGTTTGGAGATGCAACTTTGTTTTTTTTATGAACCTTGCTACCCCCCGCCATTAACGGCGAGGGGGGGGTTGGAGATGCAACTTTGTTTTTTTTATGAACCTTGCTACCCCCCCGCCGTTAATGGCAGGTGGGTGGGGTGGAGATGCAACTTTGTTTTTTTTATGAACCTTGCTACCCCCCGCCGTTAACGGCGGGGGGTTTGGAGATGCAACTTTGTTTTTTTTATGAACCTTGGTACCTGCCGCCGTTAATGGCGGGGGTTTGGGAGATGCAACTTTGTTTTTTTTATGGACCTTGCTTACCCCCGCCGTTAACGGCTACGCTTTGAGAAGATCCAACTTCACTTCTTGTATGGACCTTGTTACCCCCGCTGTTAACGGCTGGGGTTTTCAAGACCACAATTTTTTTTCTACATACTACCATAAGTGAAGGACAAGGTTGGCACTTTCATGTTGAATATTTTGGAAATTCAACATTATATTGAATAAAATCTAGAATGTTCATCACAAAACCTCAAGAGTCACTTATTTGGATGTTTGTAAAATTGAGGAAGATAAGATCTTTATACAAATTGGATGGTAGGAGGTGAAGCAACGCATGTGGGATATATTAATCTTTAAGATTAGTAGAAGTTCAATCTTCAAATTATCCCATATCCTTTGAAGGTTCATAAGGAACAATGGATTTCATTATAAAACCACCTCTTTACCCTCCATTCTCACAAAGTATCATTGTAAAATTTTCTTTAGATTTTCATCAAGAATTTATTTGATTGTACATGGTGTTTTGAACATTTCGACTTGTATTAAAAGAAAACATTTACAACGATTTGCTCAATTAATTCATGCCGAATTTGACAATTTCTTCTCTTCATTTTATTTATTTTTTCGCAGACTTCAAAATAATTATTTTTCACTAATCTTATCTTTCACCTTTAGTAAAATCTATATATTGCATGCTGGATTTTTTCACCTTACTACCTCCAGCCATTAATTGCTTTATTTTCATGATTTGATATTTGATTTCTATTGTCTTGTTTCTCAAATTGAATTTACCTCTGTATAATGTGGCAAAAATTTCATTCAATGCCTAAAACTTCATCATGTGCCCAAATTGAATAATAAAACATGAGTCTTAAAACACACTCTACCGTTGAACTTTATGAAATTCTAGAAAATGAAATTTAACTTAGAATTCAATTAAACTACTACCATTGAATTAATCATGTCTTCTATTTACTAAAAATGTTTTTTATTTAATAAATAAATAAAATTTAAATAAAGATAGTTAAAAAAAAAGGCATCAATTAGCAAAATGTTCATTTAGAATATTAAGAGTTAATACATTTATTTGGTGTATAATATATATCTACTATGTTCATTTTATATTTTTCATATTCAAGATATTTCTAAAAAATTTAAAGCATTGTTAAGAAAATAAAATAAAATAGGTGGACCATTTTCATCCCTTAAATTTATATAATGGCCCGTGGTTCAATGTTTTCGTACAAAATCATTAGTAGCATATTCATTTGTTGTTTAGTCGGACTATAGATCCTTTCATCTAATTCTACGGTCATAGGTCCCCAATGGATTTATAATTTCTAAATAGAAGAAAAAAATTGGAGGCTCATAGGCTCACAAGCTCATAGGCTCACAAGCTCATAGGCTCACAAGCTCATAGGCTCACAAGCTCATAGGCTCACAAGCTCATAGGCTCACAAGCTCATAGGCTCACAAGCTCATAGGCTCACAGGCTCACGCTCTTAGGTTCACATACTAGCATCTCCGTCCAAATTAGGAGCTCTTTTTTGTATTTTGTGAACGTTTAGTGAGATGTGTGGTGTGGTGTCCCGTGTGGTGTAGACCTAATGTATGGGACATTACAACTTCAAGTGTGGCAACAAAATTTGGAGAGGCTTGTGATGAAAAACTATAAAGTCTCCAACTACATTAAAAAAGGTATTTAGTGTTGGATTACATTTCGTGTAATTACCACCCTACTTGACTCTACACTAAATGTCAATTTTAGAACGATTAGTATAGTGCTAAACTTCAATGCGCCGCCTTTGTATTGTCTTCACTTTTGTCATCTCTTTCCTTGGACTTCTTCCTTGGACTTCTTCCCTGGACTTCCTTTGCAATCTACTTTTGCGACCTTACCTTGTATGTTGCCTTTTGGGCCTCTCTTCCATTCTGACTTCGTTACCTTACTTACAACTTGGCTTCTTCTCCTCTATTGCTATCCCGCTTCTCCGCACTTACAATTCCTTGAGTGAGTGAATTCTTTTTGGGGGGGGCTATACTCCCGCATTCCTGCCTCCCGTGAGTGGTTTGAATCTCCCGCCTATTCCCGCTCCCGCTTGCTCCATTGCTCCTTGTTGCGGCAATTTCGGCTTCATCCAAGTTTGTTTTCTCCTATTCATTGATCCGTCGACCTTTTTTTTTCCCAACGACCTGTCGACATTTTTGTTGATCTTTTGCTTCCCATTCTAGAAATCCACCATCGCTGACGCCCCACCGAGCAATTCCACACCCCGACGCTTACAACAAGTTTCTACAATTGCTATTCGCAAACGCATCATCACTTGGATGGTTCAAGATGAACTTGTGCACGGCTTTCCTGGACTCTACATTCGCACAATCAATACATTTGCCGAGCATTTTCAAGCTCAAAGGAGTGCCAACCTTGTTCGGGCTTCCCAGTGGTGGGCTCAATGTCAACAATTTTGCAATGAAGGAGAGGCGGACAACACATCTCCACCAATTTCATGCAGTTGTAGCTGGGATGGTAGGTGAAAACAACTCTGCACAAAGGCAGCTCTTGGTCGTGGGCCCAAGCAAGCTGAATGGATACTTTGGATCTACCCTATACTTTAGGATGCATTTGACAAATTTAGAAAGGCTAGGGTCAAATTTTCATCCAAATTACTCATTGAACTAGCTATGACCATCTTATTAGATCCTACCTCTCCATGTACAGCCAAATCTCGTGATCCAAAGGACAATGTCCTGCTCATGGCCAAGTTGACCCCAAGTTGGGTTCAACAATTTATGCATGTGCACAACATTGTTTTATTGTCACAAAGGGGACGTTTGTCTTGTAGTCCCGAGAAGGAACTACAAATTGAGAGGGCAACAACTTACCATCTAGGTGTGTTGCAAAAAGGGTTCCAAGCTGGTGTTTTCGATGAAAATCTCATGGAAAACATTGACGAAACTCATTTTGTTGTAAATTTAGACAATGGTCGGACATTGGGATTTAGGGGAGACACAAGTGTCAAGTATGCCAAAGTGGTTTCGGGGGGAGATTCTATGACCGTGGTCATTAGAATTTCCGCAGGGCGTAGATCAATGATTGAAGCCCCTATGTTGATTTTTACCAATTCCAGCAACAATTACCCTATTCAGGGCTTAAAAGACAATATTCCAAGAGTATGTTACAGTTCTAGGCCTAAAGGCTGGATGGATCAAAAACTTTTTGCTGAATTTTTTGCTGAACCCTGAGCCTTCCAAGTTGATATTCATGGCCGTACAAAAGTCATTTGGGTTGACAATTGTACAGGCCATAGTATAACCCCAGCATTATCGGTTGTTTTGGAAGCAAAATAGGCCACTTTTAGATATTTGCCACCTTGTTCTACACATTTGTGTCAACTGGCGGATACATTCATCATTTCCAAGGTCAAGGATGCTTGGACCAAGTGATGGGAAGCAAAAAAAAGGCCAAGCTCATTGCAGCCAATGCTTGGCAAAATACTCCTCAGGTTGATGGGCAGTGGTTAGGAAAACTCACAAATCCAGGAAAAAGATTTTTCCTACAGTTGGTTGCGGATAGCATTGAGGATGTGAACAAAGAGGTAGATTGTGATAATTTGTCATATGCTAGGAAAGCTATTATTAGATCGGGTATGGCTTTGTGTGTTGATGGCACTTGGAGTGTCAATCAACTTTTTCCACATTTGCGGGAAATTATAGCCACAACAAACTCCTTACCATACCAATATTTTGCATCCTAGTGGAGATGCTCTAAAGGGTTAAAAATAAACTCTATAGTTAACCCTCAACTTTTGACCATTTGTTCTCTGACTTGTCTTAGATTAAATTCTGGAATTCAAAAATGATTTTAGAAAAATCATTACAAAAGTAGTGAGAAAAGTCTACTCCGTCTATATTTCATGCCAATTGACAGACACTCTGGGTCTTTATAACTTAGAATTGATAGAATGCCGTTATTTCACAGGCGGCACATGCCCATCCTGCCGTCACTACATAACTACCATATCACAGGTGATTGAGGGTACACCCCACCGGGAATGATTTAACTTAACAATCGACCAGCATCAATAACTTCGTGAACTCAAGGTCGAATAATTACTTCAATGAAATGCTGAAAGGCCGGCAGCATGATGGGAAAATCATGGAAAATGAAGTTCATTCAAAACTCACATGTATTTTGCTCATTTATTACAAACAGCATTTACTGAACTGAACCTCATTCGCCCAGTCCAGAGGACAAGCTTGAACCAAAACTATTTATCATTGCAGGCATGGTTAGAACAAAACACATTCTTAAGGTAGTCTGCTCTAAAAGTGTCCATACTCTCTTTTAATGGTCACCTTCTTTCCAAAAAAAAAAAAAAAGTGTCCATACTCTAAAAGCAATCATGATGCAGGGGTAAAACAACGCCTTGAAGCCCTCTATTCATCATCCAAAATATGGACGTCGAAGCACTTAAGGATTAAGTGTTTTGTTTTAGCATATGTCTAACTGATTGAGCAAGCAATGGTGATAAGTATAAATTTTTCCGGTCAAGAAATAAAAATAATGAAGATTGCACTATTTTCTTGATAATTCTTTTATCGAGTTACGAGGAATTTTAGTTTGTGGATTGGTATGGATTCTCTCCTCTCCATACCAACCCAAAAATTAAAACTCCTCACAACTTTTATCTCATTAATCAAAATGGAATGATTCAAAGCTTTCTATGTATATATAAATCTAGAGAATCAATTT
The DNA here is from genome assembly GCA_947034895.1 of Rhytidiadelphus loreus. Classification (NCBI taxonomy): domain Eukaryota; kingdom Viridiplantae; phylum Streptophyta; class Bryopsida; order Hypnales; family Hylocomiaceae; genus Rhytidiadelphus; species Rhytidiadelphus loreus. The sequence continues at coordinate 3,499,924 of OX344765.1, read as the reverse complement.
TAAATTTTTTTATTTATTAAAAAATGTCTTTTATAAAAAAAAATTGGACTGCCAAGTCTACTTGCCAACTACTAAATCTCATATATTATGCAATAGCTTTTAACCATGTAGTCAAAAGTTATGTAAATTGTTATGCCTTAAAGCTACTCCTTAGGTACACATTGTGTGAAATTTTCAAAGAAAAAAAAGAAAGATTCTGTTTGTAGTGAGCTGCCAAAACTACCATGTTGCCAAAAAACAATGTTTGGTCCTTTAGGGGGTAAGAATCTTCAAATCCCATTCAAATTAATATTGTCTATGCTTTTCTTTTTCTCCTTTTTTCTTTTAAACATATGTATGTCAACTTTTTTTAAATGCCAATGGGTGTGGGTCTTCAATGATATGCATAAAAAATTAATAAAATTGTTGAAGTCATCGTGGCTCAAAAAAGAAGCATTGACAATTTTTTAGAAAACCAGTAAAATAATTAAGTCTATAGGGGTAGTTAGCTTGAAATTCATTTACTTTCAAACCATAATTGCTTTTTGCTTCTAATTTCTTAGGATTGTAGTATATGTAGGATACTACAACATTCATATTCACTGATTTTCAAAGTATGTTGTATGGAGTGAAATTGAATAAAACATAGACTTAATTTTTGGAGTTATAATAAGGTAGAATACACCATTATGGACAAAAGATCTATTTTACACACCTCGGGAATGACCCATTCCATCCCTTTTTCAATCGAGTTTTCAATAAATGAGATTTAGGCTACATTGGATTGAGTCAATGGCCACATCCATGTCTCGAGGTGAATAAGATGATCATTATGGATACACTTTTTGTTGGTTTTGGAGTTGCCTAGAGACTCTTTTGGACCATGATAGGCAACAAACTTAAAAAATTCATAACAATTTCATACTTTGTGTCCCTTTGAGGGACAAATGGATTCTGGACAGGTACCTATGGGCTGAATTTTTCTCTTGATTTTTTGAAACTTTTCTTGAAGATAGAAAAAATGATTACCTTTGTGGGAGTATAATTTTTTTTCCAATTGGTTCCCGGGAACAAAAGTTATGCCCATATAGCTCAAAACAGGGGAGACCGGGCAGCAAAACAAATTGCAAAAATTTGGATTTTTTTTTCTAATTTTTTTTCCTCATAGATTATATTTTTGTCTATCTGGGAAGCTTTGATTCATTTCATTTGGATTTTTTATGAGAAAGTTATGGACAATCTTGTTTTTCGGGCAATTAGAGCATCTTCTTGAAAAAATATCTTATAGGATTCATTTCTGAATGCAATTTTGACAATTTTTCAAAAAAGAAATTCCACATGGTTTAGTTTGCTTGCTAGAACAATCTCACTGTGGGTATTAGTGCATTTTAATTCTATCTTAGATATATTAATAAAATAGATTTTCATTCAATCTCGTATCTACTTCTATTCTACAATTTTTTTAAGGATGAAAATTAAGTTTTTTTGAAAACCTTTATTTTTCCTAGATTCTCAACTCAATTTCCTACTATAATAATTTAAAGTTCAAAACTTTGTAGTGCAAAAAATTTAAGTTAAAAATGTTCAAAGTCAAATAATGTAGTCCCGCAATGTGCAGAAAAACTTGTTTTTTTAAACTTTAAACGCAGATATTTTGCAATCTGTATGGTGAAAAATTCTGAAATTTTTTCCACACATTCTCATACTAGTAAGGTGTAAGATCCTACAGTTAGATGTGGGGAAAAAAAATAGTTTTCAAACTTTTTTACTCTTTGCTGTAGAAATGGTAGTTTTGAATGCTTTTTGATAGAAAAAGGGCCTTGGTCCTTGTGGGGTTAAAAAAATATAATTTCAATTGCTCTTGCCATTTCTCACACTCATCTGTACACGAGGAATTTTTTTTTTTAATTTCAGCTATGGCACGAGGGCAATCTCCTAATTCTGCCCATGATGGTCTGTTCTACCTTACATCGCTTCATTGCGTGGTTACCATCAGTGCTCTCACATGAAAATATGTGGTTCTATGATAATGCCTTCAAACCCGAGCTAGAGTCCCCTTTTTGCAATGAAATCCCATTTCATTTGTTTGAAAAAAAAAACTAGTGAGAGCAGGAATTGACTGATCTCCTTCATTGCAGCAACAAATTTATCCTACTTACAATGAGATCTGGGTATTCAACTGCAAGTGCACAGTACCCTATGTTTAGGTCAGATTTGACAAAAAGAAGTATTATTTTTTTTATAAAAGGTGACACATGTCATCCACCATATGGTTACATCCACTGCTGTACCCTTTCCAAGTTGCCAGTGTGCCATGGCATGGGAAATTGGAAGCTGAATTTTGAATACAAAGAGTTCACCCCCTAAAGCTCATTCATGTTTAGAGGCCCAAATTTGCTTCAAAATCCTAGCCTCCTAAGTTTTTATCTTTTACATGGACTCAAATGATACATTCACTTCTTTGCTAAATAATATGATGATTCTTCAAGGATTAATTAATAAATCACAAAAACATAGAGGAGATTTCTCACTCATACAAGTTTAGGTGTACTTTTCTTCAAGAGTACCACTTTCACATTGACATTTCCATAGTCCTTTTGAGTCTATCATACAACAACATTTGCCTAAATCCATAATCAACACTCACTAAAATGCAACACCTACATTTGAACCAAAACTTGTAATTTTTGTAGATATTGATTACAAAAGATGAGACTCTATTAGAGTCTAGTGTTAATTTTTTGTACACTTGAGGCAACATAACACTATTAACCAATGGTAGGGGGACCCTTTTGCTCCCCTCTAATATTGCAACCTTCTAGTCCATTGACTCTCTCCAATCTTTGTTTTTATGCAATTCATATATATCTCTGGCTAGTCAAAGACTCTTTGTAGATTAAACTAAACTCAATACCAAAAATTCCAAAGGCATTATTCCAAGGAAATGGTTTAAGTTGGTTATAAATATTATGAATACTTTGAAAATTCATAACTTATTTATACAATTTCTATATAATGCATGCTTTAGTCACCTAGCATCTTTTATTCAATTACCAATAAGATCCAAAAATAATAATTTTTTATTAGTAATGGTAACTATGTCTAGTTGTAATTACAGTAGTGACGATTATCAATGTACAAGCTTTAGAGACTTATGGAATTGAGAATGATCTCTACTGAGTCATATGATGATATATGATGAGTTTGAGTATATAGTGACACAATTGCCCAATCTACCAATTAATTAACTAGTAATCATAATGTGCTTGTAAAATTCATTTTGTACTTCTCTATACTTATATATTTTTGGAAGTTGTTGTCATTACAATTAATAATAGATATGGATATTGGCATCATATTTCATGTCAATATCAGTATTTGTATCATGTAAGCATCATATTTGAAATCAATGGTGGGGATTCAATAAATATATATATTTTTTGTAATTTAGTTTTTAAGCATGTTGACAGTTTTGGATTTTTTGAGTTGGAATAACATTTAGTAGCTTGGAGGAGGTCTACCTTTTGCTCTTTTTAGGCAACCATCTTCAATATTCATCCAAAATTGAAGCACCAATTTTGAAGACTTGATGATTTGACAACCTCGTTATTACTCATCTAAATTTTGAGGCAAGTCCACATTGAAGTAAGTATAGATTTTGATCATTTTAAATGTATTGTACATGACTATTATATTGAGAAATCGTTTCAATATGTTATTCAACAATTTTATTTAAGGGGAAAGTAGTAATGAATACCAATACAACAATTGTATTCCCTAAGTTGGTTGAAATAAATCACATCAAGTCCCAATTTAGTATTTTCTAACAATTCTTGACATATGTCTTCTTAGCTACTTATGAATGTGGAATATTTCACACTATATTAGCCATGGGATGAAACGGTATGAAATATTCTACACCATTCCATCCAAAGGAGGGCAATCCTTCTCATTGCTACTATAGGAAAGGGATCTTCATTACAACCCTCTTCTTCCAACAATTCTACATGGAGCTTTGAAATGGATAGTAAATGTTTCTAAAATAGATTGCCAACAATGAAAGAGTATAATTAAGATTTGTCAATGGATGGAATAAGAGCAAGGAAGGGGTCACTTTAACCTTTAAGCGCTTTGATGTCCATATTCTGGACAATGAACAGAGGGCTTCGAGGCGTTGTTCTATCCGACTAACTTTTCACTCGTCCAATGTAACACATGAATCTTGAAAAGACAACCTTCATTAATGATCATTTTCATGAAATTGGAGTAAATGATATTTCTATTGAAAGATATAAGCAAAAATGTGCCAAAATTAGAAAAAGGATCGAGGTGTTAAGGGATTAAAGCCAAAGTGTGTCCACTTAATTTTTCTAAGTGATAATTGATCGCCCAATTACCTTCTTACAAATGTTAAAAAAGTTTGGATCTGTTTAAGTTCAGTACTAGTAGCATTTAGGAACCTTGTGTATTACTTTTTTGAATGTAGTAGTGCTTGTTTTTTGTCAAGCCGTATCTTTTTTCAGACTACACATGTGTGGGCTTTGCAAGGCCTAGGATCAAGAATAGGTGCCTATTGCATAGTTCTTTGAAAATTCATAAGTAATTCATAAATGCTCTGAAAAATATGAAACCACTTGTGTTAGATTCCACGTCGTTCTTTCTTCAAGTGAAAAATAAGAAAAAACATTTTCGAACATCTGAAAACCATCTAAAAAGGCTCAACAGTCCTTAAAGTGACGGTTTATGAGTACACTACCTTAGATGTTATTGGGGGTGGCAGGCAAGGGTGGTGTGTTTGCATTTTTTATTTATAAAAAAAAGATGTGTTTGCATATGGCTTTTTCTGTCATTTCTTTGATGCCACTGACTTTAGTTTTTGTTACGGCTATGCAGTAGCTATGTGATGCGTAATATGAAATGAATACAAATCCTCCTGGCAAACAGTGACGAGAATCTGAGTGAAAAATGGGGGCCACCAAAGCTTAACCCTTTAGGGCCTAGCATGCCAATTTTGGTTCTTTTAAATTGAATTTTGGGAATTTGAACACTCTCTTTGCCTTAGTTGCTTTTGAGGTGTGAACAAGATGTGAGGGCACAGGTATTCCGCTTCCAATGAGCCATTGTCCATCAAATTTGGAGCAATGATGATTTGTCTATGACAATTTGAAGTTGGAAATTTTAGAGTTTTAAAATGCACTATGGAACATGTTTCTCTATTGAATTTATTTGTGTATAACTAAAAAGAGCATGCCAACTTCACCATAATGTTCAATATAATGAACTCTATTTTCAATACAAATTTCATGGTAAAGTGAGCTTTTTTGTAATTACTATGATTTTTCAAAGACATAAACTTTAAAAAATCATATAAATTTCATTTTTTCCCCAAAAATAATTAAAAAATCATATTAGATAGAAGATATGAATGCTTATTTGTGAAAAATAATAATTTAAATTAAATTATAAAATTTTAATATGAAAATTTGATTCTAGAAGAATTCAAGAGGTTGCTTGGGGCTCCTTAGGCCCTAAAGGGTTAATATTGGGGGTAGTGTGTACATGGGCCACCGACTGTATGATTGAGGAAGGAGGAGGAGGTCCAGATTCCCGAGGGGAGGGGCATTGTCCAAGTATCATATCTCTTAGAAGGTTCAGAGGAGTTTGTCAAATGTAAATAACAGACAAATTACAATCTTCTAGATTAAATTATTATTTTTTTCCCAGTTTGAAAAAAAAACGGAAAGAAAAAAGAAGTGCAAAAAGTGATTGGAGGTTAGGACTGAGGATGATTTTTTTCCCCACAAGCAGCATGTAACTTGATTTCAAAATGGTGGTTCAATTGTCAAGACCACTAATCTCTCCTTGATTAGCATCATATAAGCAATAAGTGAGTCCATTGTGGGCAAAATTGTAATGGTGGTGTACATTCAATTGTTCTAAAATGTACATCACTATTACAATTTTGTCCATAATGGGTTTGCTCCCATTTTGATCACAATGGTTCATTTACCCGTACATCAGAAAAGTTGGGCTAGATTGTTTTGGTGCCATTTTGACACCAATGGACACATTTTTGACAATGGAGTGTCATTTTATCCATACTGAGTTGGTATGGAGCTTGGCAACAAATTTACTTGATTGCATTTCAATGCACCATCATGGCACCATATTCACATGCCTTGAAATTCCTGATGTATGTTCTTGTAAAATCTACATCACTCTACTTATGGTTCAATGATCTTATACAATGTGTTCCATGGTATCAAGGTGCACTTAAATAAAATGAGAGTGGAGTCCATTGCGATGCAACACCACCTAAAATATTTCATCAAGTTTAGTCAATTTCATTGAGAAGTTGTTTAGACATCATTATAAGGATTTAACAAGAATAGATGAATGAAAGATTATGAGAATGAAAATGTGACGAAATTCTTGATGGATGAAATCGTGACATAGTTTGCATTCTATATAACAACAATGTGGTTAAATATGATTGTATTGAAATATATAATGTAGACATGTAAGTAATAATTTATAATAGTTTTGCAAGTAAAACTCTAAACGGTGCTAGGGCCATTTCTTGAATAATGAAAAAACACAAATTATTCTTTGGTGCCCACGTGATGCATTTTCCATCCATTGAATTTTGTTGTCAATCATGTGACTACATTTGAATCCTTGTCTGTGTGAACTTTTATATATTATGAATTTGTTTTTATCACCGTGACTTTAGAGGTGCCCTTTGGTCTTTGGACTTTGTTGCCGACTTTTTGGTTGTCATATTTGTCTAGTATGAGCCATCAAAAGTCATCGAACTCTATTGCTTCAATGTAAGATCTTCCATGTTTCTTTGTGTTTTTTGATGCATTAGTTCAAATTTGGTACACACCATATTGTTTGTTTTTTAGTCCTTTATGAGATGGTATTTGTTACCTATAAATAAACTTCAAAACTTCAAAGTTTGGAAAAAAAAACATTGAAGTACTTTGCAATACATTCTTTATATTTGAATAGATGGATAAATTAGGTGAGAACCCAAAAAGAAAATTAAAAATAACATAATATTGACACATTTGTACAAATGTACATACATACATGTGCATGAATTGCATCACCATTAGGTCAACAAACACTATAAGTCCACATTAGATCTACAATCTCCAAAGTCTGAAACCTTTATTTGAGCCTCACATAAGACAAAGGTTTGTGGAGCCCTAAATGTATTTATAAATATTAGTGATAGCAATTATAAATCTACCATTACAAATGTAATTCATGATTCAAATCTACAACTTTTGTTTACAAACTAAACGATAATTAAAATATTTTTGCAAGCAATGGACAAAGTATCTTAAAATGATGCCAACTATCTTACATCCATTCAAAACTTCAAATCAACCCCTAAAGGGCAATTGTCCATTGAATGGACAATTGAAAATTTGGGTAGGTTCAGGCTACGAAGTCAATTTTGGTCACATGTTCACAAATTTCTGACACGAGGTGTGAACATGTACCCTTTTAATGGGAACATCATTTTTATTCTGATTGGATGCCTTGATCAAAAAATTATATTGCCTTGAATTTGGACATCTTTTGCTAAAATCTTCATCAACTTTTGAAGTTTGGCATGCATGTAACTAATAACATATGACATAATATTTTCTAAAAAATAAATAAATTTAGTTTTCAAATCACATTCTAGTGGGAGTCAAACTTATTAGCTATAAGCACGAGTTTTGAGAAAAAAAACATTTTCTTCTAACTTCAAGCCCTATTATCTTGCAATTTGTAAAGTTAAAGTTCTTGAAATGTTTTCCACGTAAGGTAAACCAACCCAATTTTGTACCCTACTTTTGGTCCCTAAATCATTCAAAAAAACATCCAAATCTGTTTAAGATTCTAACAAAATTAGGGCATTAATATCAACAAGGGTAACACGCCAATCCTTTATTGGTTGATACTTAAGTGCTAATAGATACATGGAAAGGTGATTATGGTTTGTTAATAGGACATTTGTGATTCCACTCTATACGAGTTTGTAATTTTGTGGCAAGCCACTTCAAAAATTCATATAAATTACAATTTTAATTTGAAAATTATAATTCCACTTGGGTTTGATCCATAAAACAAGTATACACCTTTGAAAAATATGTGACCCTCTTGGAATTGATCCAAAGACATTCATATTCCAAATCAAGGTTGTAATAGGCTTGTCTACTTTATTCCAATTGTTTCTCTCTTACTTTTCATTGTTTGGACTTCAAATAAAAAAATTCCTCATTGCATAAGAAATCATCAAAAAATGACTAGTGTATTGCTATTACACTTAATCTGCTTGCATTGTAGGGGGATTTAGAGTAAGTTAGACATTTCATTTGCATTTGAAATTTTGCGTGAATGAACCTAACATCACATGCTTATGAATGGTGAAAATCTTCATTCTTGTGTACATCAAAAATATTCAGTCAAGGGAGATCGAAGTTTGCTAATCCTATTTTGCAAGAATGAAAAAAAGTCTTTTTTTCACACTTCAAATGCTATGTAGTCTTTGAATCCACGGGGTCAAAGATTTTGAATTTTTTTCCCCACATATCACCTTACTTGTTTAGTACACTTTAGTATGGTTGAAATTTAGAATTTTTTTTTTTCAAAAATTAGCAGTTTTGGACTTTTCTTCTTCCAAAACACCCTGTGACTTTAAGTATTAAAAGTGATTAGAACTTCATTACTTCTCTCAAGAAGTGTCTATCGTGGGATTTTGAATGAACAATCTCTTAATTTGCACCAACCTAACAAGGTAGCTGACCTCTTTCCACTACCTATTTTTGCTAGTTAGATTGCTTTGTTTCCAATTAGTCGTGGTTTAGGGTGACAGTTCACGTCATTAGGTAATAGCTCATGCAACACAAATGTCAGGGAGGTGTATATTAAAAGCATACAATGATCACAAGATGTACATTGGAAGCCACAATTATTACCTATATTGAAGCATCGATTTTGTAATCGAACTATGGTTGGAAATGTGGTGCCCTATTTAACAAGAATGAGTTGGATGGAATCTTTATGAAAAAAAATTCATAATTATTTCATTTTTGAGGGAAAAAAAAACAAAATTTGGAACCCTCTTCAAAGTCTATTTCTCTATAGGGAGATTTTTTCCCTCACCAAGTGTATACTAGAAATACGATAGATTACTTAAGTGGTTGGAACAAAGTCGGCTACCTTAATGGTTGGAGTTACTTTTCTTTCTAACGAAGGAGTCAGTCACCACCATGGATCCCAAAACTGGCTAAATTTTGCTCAGTTGCTACCTAATTTCTTCATGCCCCCAATGTAAATTAAAAAAAATCTTCCAAAAATGAACATTTGGCTAATTACCCTGACCCCATTGTACGATCACTGCTCACCACCACAATGCTCTTGGGTTGACTTTTTACAGCATTTTGAACCCCTGCAACGTAACGTAAGTTATGAGAGGATCCGTTTTGCAACTGACCCTTTTCCATGCAGTCTTTCCCAGTCTCATCATGTGGCATGTGGATTCCTCCTCGTTTTTTTTTCCTTCTCCCATAACTTACTGAAAGGCTAAAAGTACAAGAATTCTTTTTTTTTTTTTAAGAGAATGGTGACCATTAAGAGAAAAAAACCCGAAGGGGAAAAACAATCAATCGGCCTCTATGGGCCTGCATAACCTACATGACAGGCTAAGGGAGAAGTACAACAAAATTCTTGTGCCCCTCCCCAAAAGATTTGGACCCTCATCAAAATTTTGAACTTTAGGAGCTCAAACTCTCTGTATGCTAACTTACTCCATCCTCGGCTGCCATTGTCCTCATCAAAACCCAAAGTTCTGCAATGCTCGCATCTCTCGGCCTTTGTGATAAATAATCAACAGTTGGTCAGTCTGTGTTCCTGGTCCCCACATAGCCACCCAGCCTGTTCCTGGTATAGACATGTGAATGATACAACAAGTTCTCATTCGTAGCATTATTCTCTTGTATCACAGAGGAGGTAGGTATGGGATGGACCACACTACATTACAAGACAAAAAATTTGTGCCAAGACGGAGAGACCCCAATTCTTTTATTTATTTATTTATTTATTAATTTTAATTTTAAATAAATGGAAAATTTCCATTGGTAAGACCCCAACTCTTTGATCAAAGTAAGTTAATAAATAAAGTAAAGACAATCCTACACGAGCTGTCTAGCTCCTCCCCCAACCGACCCCACACCCTCCCCCTTCCATTGCCCTTTGATTTGCGGGCCAATGAGCAGCCCCATGAGTGAAAAGGAACCCGGCCCGGCCCGGCCCGACCCGGCCACCTGGAATGTCAGTTTAACATCAGCCACGCCTCCAAATCGGCCCCCCATCATCATGACCTCTTTAGGGAATATAATAATAGGCCCAAAAGGGTCCCAGAAAAAATTGAAAACCAAATGCAAAACCCAAGTGAGACTCCGGGGGGAGGGGCTATCATCAGAAACGCCGGGGTGCGGGCTCTGGCAATCATAGAGCCATGCTCCCCTTCGAGTTCCCGGTGGTTCTCTGTCGTTCTCGAACGTTCCCACGGTGGTTCCCCGGGGGCGTCCTCCGCCAAGCCCCCCTGGACTGCGCCGTAGCCCCCCTGGTCCGTTGAAGAAGAACAATCTGTGTTGCGTCCGTCACGCCCCGCAAATGGCTCGTCCGTCACCCTGTGGCATCGCGCCCAGCTCCCGCGTGAAGTGAAGGGCGGAGTACTTGGGCTTTCGTCTCTACCTGCATGGGGCTCGCGAACGGTCGGAAGCAGAATGCTAATTTTTGCGCCTACAATATTCATTTCGAGTCCGCCCGCCATTTCTGTAGTGGAGAGCAATCCACAAAGATCTCGCGTGGCGGTGATCGCTTGTTTTCTCGTGCAGGGCTGTGGAGGTACTGTACTGAGTGAGCTCGTTGCAGAGCTGCTGGTCATATGTCTGAGCTAACTTGTTATCATAGTGGTTGACGTCTGAGGAAGTGTACTGTACTTGGGAGACTGCCTGGGGTGTGTGGGTTGTGTGAGGGGGCGAGTAGGATGTGAGAGGGTGTGTGGCGATGGCGACCGGGGGTGGTGGCAGAGTGGGCGCAGAGTGATAGCAATGTAGCCCTTCTTGGTGTCTCGAGGACGTGGGGCTAGCTCGTGAGTGAGTGTCAGTCAGTCGATTTTGGGAAGGCAACTTTGGTACCGAATTGGGACTCGTCCTTGGGATGGTTGCAGAGATGGTGCTTACGGTGAATTCCCGGACATGGGTTGAGGGTCTCCATGCGTGAGACGAAAGGGTCCCCTTTTGCGCAGGAATTGCACGATGCAATGTGCACTGCAGTCTTGGACAGAAGGGCTCTTGCTTGGTTTCCGGGACGACGTCGAAATCTAGTGCTGTCTGAGGTAGTGTCTCTTCTGCACATCTGGGGTACCGGTCTCTCTCAGTAGAACTTGCTCAAATTGTCGTACGTAGCTAGTGTGAAAACAAGTGCACGATCACACGTCAGGCCGAATTTGCAAGCACAGGTCCGAACACAAGTTAAATGAGCAATGCTACTCAATCGATCTCCGAGAGAGCGTCGCAATTCAGACAAGTGAGGGGTTACGATAAATCAGTAGCGGTGTGGAGTGGAATTTGATGAAGTGGGCATGGAGTTGAGGAAGAATGGTCGAGAACGATGTCGCAACGATGACCGAGGCGACGCAGAAGCTCCCACCAAGGCGACGACGACGACATAGAGCTGTAGTGTGCCTCGTGATCTTCGTATATTTGGCCACCACCATAGTAGCGGCGGTCAACCCGGATGGCGAAGCACTCCTGGCCTTCAAAGCCCCCCTGCAAGACCCCACTGGAATACTGAACTCCTGGAACGCGGCTGATCCCAATCCCTGTCTCTGGGACGGCGTCACTTGCAACACCAACCTCAAGGTGCAACGTCTCTTGCTCCAAGACACACAGCTCTCTGGGCCCATTTCGCCCGCGTTGCGGAACCTCACGGAGCTTCGCACTCTCGTGCTCGCGCGCAACAATTTCACGGGAGCCCTCCCCAACGAACTCTCACAAATCGGTACGTACTCTCGCCCTAATGGAATCAATCGCAATGTGGACGTTGCAATGGCTGAGTGGGGTTGGGGGTGCAGAGACGTTGTGGAAGCTGAACGTGAGCGACAATGGTTTGTCTGGCGCGGTCCCGGCGTCCCTCGGGACACTATCACGCTTGCGCATGCTTGACCTCAGCAAAAATTCATTGACTGGCGAGATTCCGGCCGATCTGTTCCAGTACTGCGAGACACTGCGGTACGTGTCGCTCGCAGATAATCGCTTCTCAGGGACGATCCCCGGCACGCTCTGGAGTTGCACCACCCTGGAGGGCGTAAATGTCGCCGTCAATGAATTCCAGGGCGCCGTACCGCCCGAACTTAGCAGCCTGGTGCTGCTCCAGTTCATGGATCTGCACCGCAATAATCTCACGGGCGCCATTCCTGCCGAGCTCGCTCTGCTTGCCAATCTCACCTACTTGGACCTCGCGTCGAATGCCATCAGCGGAGACATCCCGCCCGAGATCGGAGGGCTTGCTAAGTTGCAGAGCCTCAGTTTGGCCCACATGGAGCTGCGCGGAGCCATCCCCGCAAGCTTCGGCAATCTCACTTCGCTGCAACGATTGTAAGCTCGCTCGCTATGCATGTCCTCCCTCCTCCGTAGACGGTGTCGATGGTAATGCTCGTCAGGTCGATTGCCAATGTTGACGCAATGATCGACTTGGTTGGTTGACACTTGGATTCCATTGCAGGGATTCTTCGGTTCTCAATTCTCCATACTGCATTCGCTATGTCCGTTGTGAGCTCGCCATGTCGATTACCAATGTTCTTGCAGTGATCGATTAATTTGATTGATTGACGCTTGGATCCCATTGCAGAGATTTGTCGGCGAACAATCTGTCAGGCGCAATACCGGTGGAGCTTGGTGAGATCACCGGGATGCTAGAATTATACCTGGAGAATAACTCCCTGAACGGTACTATTCCGGCCAGTCTGAGCAGCTTGGTGAACCTGACGCGATTCAATGTGTCTTATAATGATCTGTCCGGGAGGATTCCTACAGCGAATGCATTTGTGCGGTTTGACAATTCGAGCTACCTGGGCAATGAAGGCTTGTGCGGGTCGCCATTGGCGACCCCGTGCGAGAACTCTCTGTCGCCATCGCCATCGCCATCGCCGTCGGCAATTGTCACACACACGACGCGCCGGCTGCTGAGCGTGTCGGCGATGATTGCTATCGCCGCGGCGGGTGTCATCGCGCTCGGTGTCGTCCTGATCACGGTCGCCAGCATTCGGGCAATGCGGAAGCAATCGGAATCGCCTAAAACTGAGATTCTCGTCTACGAGAGCACTCCACCATCGCCAGATCAGGTGGTGCCCATCGTGGGCAAGCTCGTGCTCTTCAACAAAATATTGCCGACCCGGTTTGAGGACTGGGAAACGGGGACCAAAGCATTACTGAACAAAGAGTGTCTCATTGGGCGCGGATCCATCGGCACGGTGTACCAAGCCACGTTCGATGACGGCTTGTCGATTGCGATCAAGAGGCTGGAGACTCTCGGCCGCATAAAGAACGCGGACGAATTCGAATCCGAAATGGACTACCTGGGGGAGTTGCGGCATACGAATCTCGTCACCTTGCAAGGCTACTACTGGTCATCCTCCATGCAGCTCATGTTGTCAGATTACCTCCCAAATGGAACATTGGCCTTCCATTTGCATCCCGCAACGACTGGAGTGGCCACAACGCTGGTTTGGTCACGGCGGTTTCGCATTGCGATTGGCCTGGCCCGCGGGCTGGCGTACCTGCATCACGACCTTCGCAGCCGAGTGCTGCATTTGAACCTTTCCGCCACGAACGTCCTCCTGGACACAAGCTTCGAGCCGAAGATCAGCGACTTCGGACTCATGAAACTATCACCCTTGTTAGACGCGTACGTCGCGACGCGGAAGCAGGGCACGGCGCGGGTGTATGCAGCGCCTGAGCTTCTTGCTGGGCCGAATCCCAGCATTGGGCCGAAATGCGATGTGTACAGCTATGGCATGGTGTTGCTGGAGCTCGTCACGGGGCGGCTTCCAGAAGCAAATCCGGAGGGCGCGGGGAACGCGCTGGCGGAGTATGTGATCCGCACGCTGGAGAGTGGGAATGGCCCTGACTGCTTCGATCCCAGACTGACGCTTTTCCCTGAGAGCGAGGTGGTGCAGGTTTTGAAGCTGGCACTGGTGTGCACAGCGCAAGTGGCATCCAACCGGCCCTCCATGGGCGAAGCGGTGCAGGTGCTGGAATCCGTGAAGCCGTCGGGGTCATGGACCTCCAGAAGCCCATCGCCATAGCCCCAGATTCCACCAACGACCTTTGATGGAGCTTTCCTAGGGGTGCCAGCTTGCGATTTCTCTCTCGAGAGATTTCACTCTTTCTTCCAGATTTGGCTCACGCGGTGTTGCGTCCGAAAGCACTTGTCTATAATATTTGCACCTGCGTAAGAGTTTTCCAGTCTCGAAACGGAGTTGCCTCTGTTTTGGAATCGAAGCCTTGCACACTCTGACACCTATCAACGGGATTCCCCGCTGATTACAGCGAAAGCTGCTTCCGCTCTCATTCTTTGTCTCCTATACTTGGGTTTCAACAAGTTAGTTGACTGCACCTTTTGGAGGACTTTGAGGAGACTATGTCCTCCATGCATCAAGTGGAGGAAGAGGGGCGTGCACAAACCGTGAATCCCCAAGTTTTTTGCCTGCAGCAGCATTTGATACTGTAAGAATAGTGCGCATAAGTCAATGCAGCAGTTGGATACCTTCAATTCGACGCCCGGCTCTTGGATGCTTTCGAATCTGACGCAGTCTCCTTTTGAGGAGAGGTATGCTTTCTTCAGTTTCAAAGATCTTTCGTTCCATTTTATAAACATTTTTCTGTTTTTTCTGTTTTTTTCTGTTTTTATTGTTGGGAGTATCTTTTGGTGTGAGTGGTTACTCTGTCTTGAGAACATGCTTTATACTGTATGGTACTTGTATGCAGACTATCCTATTCCAGGTGGGTGAGCGGTGATGCAGAAGCTCAGCAAGAGAGGTCTGAAAATGCGAGTTTCAAGAGCAGCCGCATTCATTACTCCAGGATGACAAAGCTGACAATAAGAGGACAGTTAGTAGAGTCTCACACGCATGGGTAGTGTACCAATCAGTCCACAAATCATGTGGCCCAAACAGTAATGAAATCGATCAAGCCGTGTACTATATTTTCATTCTATTCCTTCTGGTATGTCCACACGTTCGTGCTTGACACCTTCATCTCCGCGCTGACTGATAACGCTGGCACTGGTTTCCCAAACCTACAATTTCTTTCCAGCAACGTAGAAAAGCGTTGTACAGGTTTGACAGACGATGCCTTCCTTCGAAATATATAAGGTGGTACCCATTCCCGTGGGCTGGTAAGTCATATTTTACCGAATCCTCTCGAAAAGGGAACGATAACCACAATAACCACATTCCATTCTAATAATGGGAACCACTCAACAGCTGAAAGCCATGGGAATGAGTCTATTTGCTTCTGTATAGCAACCACGTCATCATGCGCATGCATTTTTTTAGGTCTGAAGATCTGCGAATATGGGCTTCACTTGCGCAATGAGCTGGTTGGCGGCCAACAACTCTTCACACTCGTCTGGAGTTGTCACTGCTTCACACTCACTCTGCAACGAATCATTTTTCTTGTCTTTATCCTTTGGTTCTTATAACAGAAAAAAAGAAAATGATTGTATAAATCATTGGTGATATGTGGTACAAAATGATGTTGAAGACACATTCCTACCACAGCTTTCTCCAGGGTTGCGAGGGCAGTTTCAAGACGTTTCTGGCAGTTGGGTATCATCATGTAGGATTCTGCAAGAACATGCTCCTGGGGGACAAAAAGGGAAAAAGTTACAGCGAATCAGTTACGCACTCATCTTCCGTTCTGACTACTGGTACCTTGCCAATCAGTGACTTGTATTGAAACCCTATATTCGCTTCTGGTGAAGTCAGGAAGCTGCGCTTACATTATTTGTGCATTGCAATCCGTGGATATGGGGTAACCTCCTATAAATTCTAAACTGAAATTTACATTGGCTGTGCGTGAGGTCCGTCCACGAGAGCCTCGGGTCGATTTTGGATACACTTCGCACTATTTTTTCTGTTTTAGGCACGACCCCAAAAACAATGTTGCAGCTATCCAATCATATGTGAACACCTCAGAACATGTTCTTAGAAAGGAGATGTTGAATGGAGTTCCTAGTTGTGAGATAATAAGGAGTTCTGAGCGTACACCTATAAACAACACAAAATTCTATGTCTATTCACAGAGCGAGCAAAAATGCAGAATTAGAGGCAAAGGAATTCTATGTCAATGAGCATGAATAACAAAGAGCATGAATAACAATATGAACCACGCTCAGACGCTTAATTGGATTTTCTTATGTGATGTACAGTACATTCCTCATAGCTTCCGAAGACACGAGAAAATAGCATGAAGCTAGCATGCCTTGACTTGTGAGGTATACCTGTTGCTTGATATCAAACGGGCACGCCTGAGAAGTTCTCATTTTCTCCGTCTTGGCGAATTCGTGCTCCACTTCCTGCTCGTAAGAGTGCAACTCCTTCATCACCCGCTTGCACACTCCCGTCTTCACCTTGAGGCTCTTCAACGCAGACACGTCCATTCCCGCTGACGTCTTGCGCTGCTGGTTCGTCTTCCTCATTTCCTGAAATAGAGCACAAGGAGATGACATCTACACAACGAAGCCGGCTTGTGTGATATCCCTAACTAATTTTCCGACTTGGCAGAATAACTACCCATTGTTTGGCTGAACTGTACCCAGGGCTAGTTCTTGTTCACAAGCTTTAGGTTACCAAGTTCCCCAAGCTTTTTGATGTGCCTAATTCAAGCAAAATTAGAACCGGTGGAAATATTCCAGGTCAAACTCCGATGAGCAGGACCGTAAACTGCCATTAAGAGCAAAGGTGCTGTTTATTGAATCTTTTAAAGGAGTGTAGCTACAACTGGATGTACGGGAGTCCAATTGGACGTATTGCTCATATCAACGAAATTTGGTTTGCTAGTCTCATGTGGACAATTCAAAAATAAAACGCGAGAACGAGAGAAATAAGTAGGCGAAATGGTTTGCTTTACTTTACACTCATGCATGAACAAATACTTGTCCAGCTTCCTGAGAACAGGAAAACGATGTTGGGTGACTGGGTGAAAATTTGTTCCTCTCTATTCTCCCTCTCAAGGAAGGAATGCTTGCTCATTGAACTACCAAAATAAAAACGCAAAGCGTGTACAATCCAAATTTTAATTATAGTAATCGTAGATGCCTCGTAACTGCGTCCACAGATGTCTTCGATCCTGCAAATACGGCCATAATCGGAAAAGAGTGAACTTCCAGCTGAGATAACTAAGGACGGTGCAAAAGAACCGAGAATGGATATGATACGCACGAAATCTGAGGTAAACTTCTCAAACAAAATTAAGAACGAACTTGAAGAAACGAACATAAGTAACAACGAAATCTACCTGGCCCGATCACAAGAACTGTCTTCGATCCAGCTGCCACCTGCTCAGACAATGTGTGAACAATTTGAAGAAATCAGCACTCAATCTTGTGATTAATAAGTATTTAATTTCAGCAGGTATTTCCAACCCAAGCAGACGAATGAGCCCGGTTCTGAAAATATGGTGAGACCTGAGTTCGGCCTGCATCAGCAATCGTGTGAGTTGGGAGCCCTGCACCATCTGCTCTGCCTCGCAACTCATTCCTGTTTCGCATTACATTACCAGCCAATCTGGTGAGCTTTCTGAACAAAAGTTTTACAGGATGCAGTACCTGCCCGTGGGTGACTTATGTGACTTCTGATATAAATGCAATTCATACCATCTTAATTTATGACACAATTTGTGGTCGATTTGTTTTCAATGTCGAAAATAAACATACCACAAAGAATGGATGTCTCACATTTCTTTTTGATTTTTGCATGTTACAACGATTTTTGGTTGTCCACAATCTTCCCATCTCCTCAACAAAGCTCTGTTTCTGCTGAGGAGTTCATTGTATATACCGACGGCCGCATCTGCAAAATACGAGCAGGTTTCATAACCTTAGTATGCAGGATTCTTACCCTAATGAAAATGTGGGGGAATGCGCATCTTGAAATACAACTCGATCTATTCACTCTGAAATAGTTGTATTTCAAGAAACCCAAGAGCTGCAGGTGCTGAAATTTGACGAGAAAAACCTCTACTTCAAAAACTGTCAGCAAGATGCAAATGGTATCTTAATTTCTCATTACAAAAAATTTCATGATCATTTTGGCCCCCAAGACTCGTAGTTTCACCATTTTCCAACCCCTGGAAAACTTCAGATTTGCGTGATGACAAAATAAAAATACGATAATGGCATAGACTCTGAATCTTGCGAAGTGTATGATTTTCCACTCATGGATGGTCAAATACGCCGCTTATTCTAATTAGTGTATGACACACAGTTTTGTCGGATTCATGCTACTAATTCGAACACCAAATCTTAATGTTCCTATTGATGAATAAGATTGGATCACCATTTTGTGAGCTTTGGATCTTGTGTTGGCTTCTTGTTTTGACTAGACACTTGTAGATTTCTATCACTCAAAAGCTTCTTGATGCTGGTGCCAAGGTACTCTATTCTACCCAAAAATTCATTTACTGCAAGGCAAATTATTTTGGAGGCACATTAAATCGCAAATGACACTAAAAAAAATGAACGGTGTACTTGGGAACTGGATGGGACTCAGGGATCAAATCTGCAAAGTGTCCTTCTGGTCTTGGGAAACCCAGTAAACCTTGTAACTCAGATTCATGGACGAACAAAAATGTTGTTTAGTCCTACGAACTTGCTGAACACAGCGGCCTTGTAATCTCTTTGTGCAGTCCAAAAATCATAGACGGCCTCTATACAAAACAAGCAGCTGAGCTGTAGGTTAGAATCAACTGTAAACATCATACACATGTCATTATATGGTATGGAGCTTACGTGCACACTGAGATGCAATCTTTCCAGCTCCCATTTTCAGATCCTGACGTACAACAAAGACCTGGACGACCACGAAGGGTTGACATGCACAATGAAATTAGTCCAGAAGCCAGAAGCCAATTGAAGCAGAATTCACAAGAGCAACAACCACAAGCAAGACCTCCCCATGATCGCAGGCCTATACGCAAGGTAATGACGACTTAATTTCAAACTTTTAGTTCTCTAGCTTTTCAACATTCTCAATGACATGAATGAGGTCTCTGCTTGGACCTACTTAATTGCCATCTCCCCACTGCACAAATCTCTATGAAGTATGTCCAAAAATCACTGAAAACTGTACTTTTAATGGAAACCATGCAAAGACGCAGATGCAACTGCATGTAACAGAGGTCACCTCACACGCCATGTTATTGTTGGAACGGGAATGAGAGTTGGTCCATCTTACCATTTTGAGCTCCTCACTGTCGTTGCTCAAAGAACCCCCCTTGCGGCTTGACCCCGCACTGCCATTCTTTGTTGGGACGGAATCTGAGCCCCAACTACTAAACCCTCCCTTGGGCAACTCCACCCAAAGCCCCAGCAAAAACCCTATCAACATCCCGGGCAGTAAGCTGGCAGGGTTTAGGGCTTGGGCTAGCCATGGCTGACCCTGTCTCTCCCTAGTCTGTGAATTCCAGCGCACAAAACCTCATCAGACAGGAATCTTTCCGATATGAACCCTAAAAATCTCTTCTCCCCCAAATTCAAATTGACCAATGTAGTAAAGCAACGCAATTACAGCGCTTACACCGTCTCCAGTGAGGATGGCATTGACATGAAGAGGACAATCCGACATCGCTGAATCAAAACTCGATCTTAGTTTACTTCAGTGGAATCTCCATAATTTACTTAGTTCCAGTCTATAACTCCGCAACAATTTTCTGTATCCCAATCCTTGCAATTCACGACGTCGCTCTCACTCCCAAGACGGAATAATCTAAAATTGCGGAGAACCCAAAACGCAGAAGTGAAACAAAGCCTCAGAACCAACAGAAGAGGTTGCATTAGAAGCGGAGCCTTACTCGTGGATGCAATGGACCGCGGTCGGTGCGTGACCCGAACATTGAAGTCCAATGCTTACTGCACTCTTCGCCAATCTGAATTCTACTCGCAATCTCGCCGCCTCCAATGCGGGGCTTTCAGTCGAGAGACCTGAAGGTGCACTTTCCTTCAAGAGGGCTGAAGATGTGCAGATGTGCCAATTGCGCGAAAAGTAAGCTTCGTGTTACGAAAAGTAGTTTCTAATGTGAACGCTCACCATAATGGTGAGTGACACGTGTCATGAGAATTAATGGGAATCTTCTTTAACGAATAGGAGAAGACAACTATTCATTGTCTTTCTCCTATTCTTCTATTGTATATACTTCAAACACTTATGAAGTTAATGTATTATTTTGAGTGTACTTTGGTGTGTCTTAGTTACTTTGCGATTTTGTTTCATATTCTATTCTCAACACGTTATCGGCACGCTCTCATACTTTAGTTTTTGATTTCCTTAAGTTTTGCACTTCCAATTTAGTTTTCATTTTTCAGGGGAAGCCTTTGTAGCCCCCCCCCATCTGATCCTCCAACTCCCTTCCCTGCCAGCTCTTCTCCCTCCCTGGCTTCCATCTGCCAAGCCTCCTTTCAGCCTCCCTTTCCGCCTGTGCAGACCCCCTTGGCTCCCTACCTCCTTTCCCCGCAGGCTTCCTTTCCCCCAATTCCCCCTCACACCATATGCCCTTCTTCTCTCTTTCCTCCCTTCAGCACCCTTTTTACTCCAAGCTCCTTCCTCCCTTCAGCACCCCCCCTTTACTCCAAGCTCCAGCACCCCCCCTTCCAAACCCCAACTCCCAACTCCTTACTCCAGCACATCCCCTTCCAAACCCTAGTTCCCAACTCCTTACTCCAGCACACACACCTTCCAAACTCCAGCTCTCAACTTCATTTATTTATTTATATTATTTATTTATTATTTCTTTTAATATTTTTAATATTTCATTTTTCATTTATACTATACAAATATATATATTTTCTTTATCCTTATCTTCTCTTATTTCTTTATCAATCTAATTTCTTTTTCTTTTTCTTACCTACCCTTTATCTTTATCTTTATCAATTCTTTATCTTTATCGTATCTTCTTACTTTACCATTATCTATATTTTATTTTTACTTTTACTTTTATTTTATCTTCTCTTTTCTTTATCTTCATCTTCCATCCTTATCTTTTATTTTTTCCCAAAACCCTAATCTTTCCCCAAACCCTAATTTTTTCCAAAAACCCTAATTTTCTATTCAAACCTATTTTTTTTCTCAAACCCTAATTTCTTCCAAAGTTATTTTCATTTTACATTATGACTACTTCAACATCTTCTGTTGCTACATCTACGACTATTCCGGTGGCTGCTACTATTATTGAGCCACCAAGGCTTCAACCTCTTCTTTTTACACAACTCGTAGCTGACGGCAGCAATTATCTATTATGGGCAAGGACGGTCAAAGCACATATATTTGCTGAGGGACTATCAAAGGCTATTAATTTTGACACTATTCCCACTGTAAGTGTCACTGCTCCTACTATCACAGGTTCCACTATTCTTGCTACCACTGTTTCCGCTTTCACTTCCTGGAAAGCTTTAATTTTGCTTCGTCGCCATGTTGTTCCTGCATTACAACATCAGTATTTAGAGATAGAAAAACCAGATGAGCTTTGGCAGAAGCTCAAGTCTCGTTTTGACCATCAGAAAACAATGTTCCTTCCTAGAGCTCTCCACGATTGGACCCATTTACGAGTGTTGGATTTTCCAACACTTGTTGTTTTTAACAATGAATTGTACTGCATCATATCGCAATTACAGTTGTGTGGTCAATCCATTACCGAACAGGAAATGATTGAGAAAACTCTCTTAACATTTCCACCGGTTTCTGTTGTACTTGCCTAGCAATATAGAAACATGAAATTTGATAATCACTCAGATCTCATGTCTCTATTACTTCTTGCTGAAAAGCAAAACGAGATCCTTCTACGCAATGCAGACGCCCGCCCTATTGGGACTACAGTACAAGAGTCTCATGTTGTCAAGATTTCTCATTTCAAACCTAAGTCACAAAAGTTTAAGAAACATCGTCATAAACAGTCCAATGGTTATGGTCAGAGTCATGTGCACAAGAAGAATACTAATTCTTCTTCTCAAAACCATGGTAAGCGTCCGTCAGAGACGCGTACTTGCCACAAATGTGGTAGAGTTGGCCATTTGGCCAATGTTTGCCATACATCAGACTATTTTGTCAAGATGTTCCAAGAAAACAAGAAATTTCGAGCTCAGGGTCGTGAAACTCATACCATGGATGCGTCAATGAACCCGTATGGAGCTGAAGATTTTGAAACACATGTTGCCGAGGATACCTCCACTGGTGAGTCTTGTGATGTGCTCCTTGACTCTGCAACCACACATACTATTTTGCAACATAAACAAATTTTTGATGTTGATAATCTTTCAACTTAGCAAACCAAAAATTTAATAACTATGGCTGGATCGAATGTGTTTCGTTTCCAGGAGGGACCAGCAAAGGTGATTTTGCCTGAGGGCACCACCATAACATGCATGCGTGCTATTTTTTCTCCCTCTGCGCCTCGAAGCCTGATCAGCTATCGAGATATCCGCACCAATAGTTTTTACCTCTCGACCAAAAATCTAGATAGGTGAGAAGCTCTGGTTTTTGTACAAAATAATAAAGTAGTGGAAACAGCCTTTGCTGCGGCTAGTGGCTTCTATCGGATTTCAATCCGACCACCATCTGTATCTAGTTTTGCTTTATCTTCTAAAGATAATAAAATTTCACTATGGCATGGAAGACTTGGTCATCCAAGCTCCACTTTATTTCGGAAAATTCTTCCATGTGTTCTTGGTCATAATTTACAACCCGCTAATGTAAATTCAATGACACTATGTCAAGTATGTGTACAAGGCAAATTAATTGCCAGACCATCTCTATAGAAGCTACCCATTGAATTACCACCAATGCTTTCCAGATTGCATGGTGATATTTGTGGTCCTATAACACCCATGTCTGGACCATTCCGATATTATTTGGTTTTGGTTGATGCATCAGGTAGACAATCTCATGTCTCCTTACTATCAACTAGAAATTTGGCTTTTGCCAACTTACTTTCTATGCTTATCCGGTTCAAGGCTCATTTTCCTGATTATCCAATCAAAACGCTTCGGATGGATAATGCTCAAGAATTTCGATCCAAATCTTTCGAAGATTATTGTATTGCTATTGGAATTGATCTGACATATTCAGTTCCGTATGAACATGCTCAAAATGGATTAGCGGAGTTTTTCATCCAGCAAATTCAACTTATTACGAGGCCTTTGCTTTTACATGCAAATTTGCCCGCATACATGTGGGGACATGCAGTTCTACATGCTGCAACTTTGATTCGACTTCGTCCTTCATCTGTAGAGATCGCTTCATCACAAGAACTTCTTTCAGGACCAGTTCCCAATGTATCTCATTTGCGAGTATTCGGATGCCGTGTTTGGATTCCAATTGCGGAACCTCAACGTCATACTATTGGCGTTCATCGTCAAGAAGGCATCTATGTTGGATTTGACTCTCCTAGCATTATTCAATACATTAATCCTTCAATTGGTACATTATTTCGTGCACGTTTCGCCAACTGTCGGTTTGAAGAAGACGTATTTCCATCTTTAAGAGGAGAAGCATTTATTCCAGAGACTTCTTCTGGTATTACATTTCAAGCACTTCAAACACTTACATCAACTCCTGATCCACGATCATCCTTGGCTGAAACTGAAGTTGCCAAAATTTTGCATTTGCAAAAGATTGTGGATCAGACTCCTGATGGTTTTAATGATGCACCACGGATTACAAAAACTCCATTGAATGAAGCCCGAAATCTTCTTGCTCGAGTTTTTGTACCAGATATTACAATTATTTCTACTCCTCAATCTTTGAGCAAACGGACTCGTGGACCAGATAAGCAACCACGCAAACGCAAGATAATCTCTGATGCTGCTAATCCTTCTCTATCTATAGCAACCACTTCCGATTTTATTCATTCATCTACTTTTAAAGAAGATGTATCTCACTTGAACACAGAATTATCTGTGATGTACTGCAGTATTGGCCACATATAGGATAGAGTAAGTCTTAACATGGATGAAAATTTTATTTCTATGATTGTAGAACATCTTTCTTGCAAGAAAGATGATCCCGAGCCACGTACTATTGAAGAAGCGATGAATCGCTTTGACTGGCTCAAGTGGAAAGCTGCTATTGAGGAGGAGTGTGAGTGTTTCTAACTCCACCCTTGAGTCAGAAAATTGCACACAGGTTCTAGCGGCATAAGTTAATGGTTTAATTGGGTGAATTGTAAACTTAGTGTTCTTTGGCCATCCAAGCAATGGACACTTTGTTATGTTGATTTTCACCTAATCTAAGTACTTCAAAACACTCTAATAGTTAAGAAATAAAGGTTGTTGAGGGTTAGTTAAATGCGATTAAACTTCTAGCTAAACTAAAATTCTACCTAAACTAAATCGAAGAATACAATTTGCCCTTTTCGAAATGGTAATTAAAAGCAAGTTGGGTTCTGATGTTCCTAGTGAAAGTTATGTGTGGATGAAATTCGTACCTAATTCTATCCTAAAAAACTTCATCCGTCAACTAAAAATAGCAAAATAATGTGAAATAAATCTAAATTTCAAGGTGGAAAGGTTAATTAACCCCTAAAGGAAAAAACTGTGTTTTTTGGCAACATAGCGATTTTGGGCAGCTCGCTATGAGTGGAGTTCTTAATATTTTTTCTTGAAAATTTCACAAAACATGTGCCCAAGGAGTAGCTTTAGGGTACAACAATTTTCAAAACTTTTGACTACATTGTTAAAAAGTTATTACATGATTTGTGATTTTCATTGCTCGGCGGGCAGCTTGGGCAGCTCAAAAAACTTCCTGAAAAATCCTTTAAAAATAAAATAAAAAATTTAAATTGGTTCTTTAGGTTTATCTAAGAGTGGGAAGCTTTGAATCATTCCATTTGGATTAATGAGTCAAAAGTTATGAGGATTTTTAGTTCGTGAGTAGGTATGGTTTTCATGGACTCCATACCTACCCGCAAACTAAAAATCCTCATAACTTTTGACTCATTAATCCAAATGGATTGATTCAAAGCTTCCCACTCTTAGATAAACCTAAAGAACCAGTTTAAATTATTTATTTATTTTTTAAAGTGATTTTTCAGGAAGTTTTTTTTGCTGCCCGGGCTGCCCGCCGAGCATTGAAAATGACATATCATGCAATAACTTTTGAACCATTTAGTCAAAAGTCATGAAAATTGTTGGGCCTTAAAGATATTCCTCGGGCACTTCTTGTGTGAAAATTTGAGAGAAAAAGAATAAAAATTCCATTCGTAGTGAGCTGCCCAAAATCGCTATGTTATCAAAAAACGCAGTTTGGTCCTTTAGGGGTTAAGTTAATTAATGAATTCTTTAGAGAAAACCTAATTTTGACCTATTTTAGGAATTTTCATCTAAATTTAGGTCAAATCTTCATCCACACTTTTGTCCTTCCAAATTAAAGTAATTTTAAAAGTAAAAGGTGAATTTGGAATCTTCAAAAGAATCTCTAAAGGATTATGGTTTCAAAAGATTCCCTAGTCGTGCCTTGAGAATATTCCTAATTGTTCTTTAATTGATCCTAATTCTAAATTATTATTCTAATTTTAGTGATTCTTTAGGTTTTTATGGGTAAAATGATAAATTATCTTCCTATTAAGGTTAAAAGTAAGAATTTAGGACTTTTAGGTGAAAACTTTTAAATGGATGAAAATTCCCCTTAGTCGGATGGAATTCGTTCCTTTAATAATTTTCAAGGGAATAAGGAGATAAATTAGGTTTTGACTTTCCCTAATTCTTCTATTATTCCCTAAGTTCCTAAATTAAATTAGATTCTTTTTGAGATTCTTTTGGATGAGATTACTATTTCGTTTTCCAAATTAATCTGATTTTAGTTAAGTTTTCAAAGGTTTTCTAATAATTTGTAAATTCTAACTAGCTATCGAGTTCCTAATTGTTAATTTTGTTAGTTTCAGTTATATAGTCTAATTTTAAAAGAATGCAAGCAAAAGAAAAGACAAAAGACAAGTTTTGAAATTCATACCTTGGTATCGAGAATGTTGATAGATCCGTCATCGCAAAATACCATCATGATTGTATCCACGAAGTCCTCCATTATCTTTCATGAAATTCGCCAAATTCTAGTGAGTTCTTGATTAATTGTTTGTTGAATTGTTGTCCTAATAACCTATCTAAAAAGTCCAATTTTGTTAGTTTTGGCAAATTAAAACTAATCCTTTGAAGTTAGGAATTTAAATTAAATGATAAATTTAATTCAAATTTTCCTAAGTTTTCAATGAATAGTAGTTTTATTCGATGCCAATTGTTTAATAGTTATTTTGTTAAATATTCCAAGATATTAGCTGTTGTTTGTTTTTATTGTTTTGGCTTATTAGGCCAAATAAAACAAATCCCCAAACTACAAACAAACAACTAATTTGACTTTGGAATCCTAATTAATAACTAAAACCAAATGAATGAATAGTATTCTAATAAAATAATCAAAACAATCAAAAACAAATCTATCGATGAATAGTAGAAAGAATAAATTGAATAAACAACCCCAAACAATTAGCCAAATGAATAGTAAGATTCTTTCTTTAATAGTTGTTTAATCTTTTAATTCCTTCACGTTTTCTAATTCCTTCCCTTCCCTTCCTTGTTATATTCTTCTTTCTTCCCCATTCATTCTTTCATTGTTTTTGAACTTTGAGATCGGCTATGGAGGTGATAGTAAGTAGTATTCTTCCGAGAGAAGGCAAGAAATTTCAAAGATTATTGAGAGGAATTTCTATCGAAATCCGAATGTGGCAAGCAACAACTAATCCTTTTATAGTTTTGATGACGAGTTTTTAAACGATCAAGCAATGAGAGCCTGGTTGCTAGACTTCAACTTTTGTTTTTGAATTTCAATCAAAGTTTGCTACTGGACTCAGTGTGTGTTATTGGGTATGTACCGTATGTTGTTGTTGTGGTTGCCCCGTTGCTCGGGCCCCCTTTTCCTCCGTATGGCCACGTGTCGGCCTCGGATTGGTTGACAGTCCCGTCCGTTCCCGCGTTTGATTTCTGTTCGTCCCTGCGTCAGTCACCAGCATCAGTCGTCGCCCTCGCGTCATTCGTTCTCATCCGTTCCCACCGTTCCCACGTCGTTCCTAGCGTTCCCGCGTTCACCCAGCGCTTCCTTCTGTCTCGACTGGTCTGGACTTCGTTGGCCGGTCTGAATTCCTTTTTGGGCTGGTCTGAGTTCCTTATGATTGGTCGGGCTGGTTTGAATTCTTTTTACAACCTGAAATTTTAGTTACTCTAACAATCAAACACGCTGTTCCGTTAGAAATGACAACCAAAAACACAACAATAATATGGGAAATAATTCTTAAATCAAGGATTATGTTAACTAAATTTTTAAGGAACTTCGAAATAAAAGTACAACACATTAATTTAACAAAGAACAACCAAAAGTTTTGGAGGACCAATACCTCCGTCACTTGCACAAGCGAAAGAGAAATAATTCAAAGGGCTCTTGGACTTTAAATAAGTTTCAAAAGAATATTATTTCCTTGATTCTTATTATTAAAGTCAAAGCTTCGCCGTGGGGAACAATTCCAAGTATTAGTATTTTTCACAAAGGCAAATTTTAATCCTAAAGATCAAAGCTGCGCCGTGCGGGAACAAACCCAAGAAATATCAGTCAAATTTAAGTTTCAAGTACATGTTTCCAGGTTTCAAAGTCAAAGCTCCGCCGTGCGGGAGCAACCCCAGGAAATATCAGTCAAATTTAAGTTTCAAGTACATGTTTCCAGGTTTCAAAGTCGAAGCTCCGCCGTGCGGGAGCAACCCCAGGAATAACCAGGAATAACCAGTATCCAAGAACCCAAACTAGTATTTTGAAAACTTAATTCTTAAAGGAGGTACACATGACAGTGTTTAACCGAACATTAGCAATTATTCAAACCAAACACCCGTTATACAACGAGTTTTGGCACGGGGTGATGCTCAAAACCTTTTGGCAAAGTCTAGCCTTGTCGCTTTAAAGTTTTAAGTTCACAAACTATTCTCAATTCACACAAATGATTAGTTAGTATTCAGAAGAACAATAAAATCCAATTAGAGTTTGGGAACTACTCCCACAACTCTCAAAATATCAAAGTTTTGGGGCTTAAAGCCTCCAAATTCAAGAAAGAAGTTAAGTTAACACAACAACACTAGAGTTAGGGGATTTCCTCCACCTAAACTCCTGAAAAGTAAAGTTTTGGGGCTTGAAGCCTCCAAATTCAAACAAGAAAAGAAAGAAAACTTTGAAGGGGCCCTCCGGACCTTCAAAGTACAAGAGAATAAAAGAAAATAGAAGAAAATAGCCAAAACTTGACTTAAAAAGTGTTCCGACAAGTGTCGGTAGCACGACAAGAGCAACAATAAGAATGAAACAAGAGAATGAGGGTCACGAACAATCTCAAGGAAGGGCCTTATATACTCGTTCCCGGCCCCCTCCGATAAGTTGTTCGTAATATTTTCCTTACTTTCAATCTAGATATTTTGCTAAACTACTTAAACGCGTTTTCTAAATAATCTTTGTTTAATGGGAAGGAAGGTTCTCAAGTGAGTTCCTTCTAGGCCCTAAATGGCCTTAGAATCTTTTTCCAAATCAAATATTTGATTTTTCCAAAGATATTTTGAAAACCTACCTAATTAACTGAGATATTTTGTATTTCAATCTAGGGTTAGTTCTAAATTGTCTTTCTTTAGTCCAAAAGATGGCTTCTTACACAAGACAAGTATCTTGGGCAAATCCAATCTTTGATTTTACAAGAGATATTTGCAAAATCAACCCAGATTAATCCAAAATTACCTTTTAAAAGTCAAACTAAGGGCTGACCCTCTCTATCTTTTGAGGGACAACTCAAAACTGAAAACAAACTGCGCCATCGCGTTCAGAAGACCCCAATTAGCCTAATGGATCCCATACCCCTACCTCTCCAGCCGTTTTAAAGCGCAAATTTGAGTCACAGTAACTCAGAATAAAAGTTAAAAATCTAACTTTTGGAGTTTGCATTTTTTGATGAAACTGTCAGTCCTGGGTGGTTTATAATATTTGTGGGAGTAAGAATTGACCCTTAAAACGCTCCATTCGGACACCGCTAGCTCCTGGTACGCCAGTCAACCCGCCGTCAAGTTGTAAATTCTTGTAAAATTTGCTGTCGATTCTAATTTTGGTACTTGAGAATGTCGGAATGTCTTCAAACTTGACAGGGCTTTTTATTGGCACACAAAACACTATCCTAATTTTTAGTGAGATTTTACCGCAACATTGGTAATTTCTAGGAATTTACGAATGCAGTTTTAAGCGGTTGACTTCCCATGGAGTCATCGTGGAGTTTTGTAAAATCCCGAAACTTTTGGGCAATCTTCTACAAGATGTCCATCAACTAAGGGCAAAACCAAATCTCCAATAAGAATGCTATTTTTAGCAATTCTTTAATAATTTTCACCCAAGGGAAAAATTATTCTTAATATCGGGGGAATCTTGGATGATCGGGCTTCTATTTGACCTCTTAGCATGCTTTGACCTAAAAAAGCACCTATCTATATGTTCCAATCATCATTTCCTCCATCTTGGTCTGTGAATGACTATATTTCTCAAAATTACCTGCAAACAACAAATCTAACTCTTTCAAATTGGATTTGGACTGACTCTGACTAGACTCTAACTTTTAACCAGTTTGTTACATATATACTTATAGCTGTTGTATTACATAAACAAGACACTAGGACTAGTTAACTCTCAAATCCTTACTTCGCTCGGAATTACTGACTTAACTACTTAATTATACTAATAAAACCTAAATTTAGTGAAAATGTAACGTCTTACGTGTTTCATGCATTTAAAGCCATTACACACCACTTTGGTAGGGACTTCTACCAAAACCCACAATAATTGTATTTTTATATGTTTTTTCCTATTTTTCACTAAAAAATTAACTAAAAATCGCGAAAAATAAGTTCAAAGTTTCAAGTGCCAACTTGAGGGCTCACAGGTATCTTTCTTATATTTTGACTATTTTTGATTGGTGAACTCTATTGTCGTTGAGATTTCTTGCTGAGACACAAATTTTTATATTGTTAAAATAGTTAATATAATTAAACAAACAAATTGAGTCAGATCCCATGGATTTAAATATATGTATTCTTTATCTTACCTTGAAAATGAATGACATAAAAATCTCAAGTGCCATGTTGTACTACTTAATAAATGTATTATTTTGGCAAGTTTTCACTTTATTGGTCAAAAGAAAATCTTTGAACTTCTTTAAGTCCATAACTTCGTACTTCTGAACACGATATAGAATATGCACAAGATTTGTCTTCACGTGATAATTCTCCATTTGCTTGAATAAGCAATCATCAAGTAAATTGTCGGAATACAACATAATCATAGTAATGAAAGAATGGCAACATGAGTTCAAATAAAAAATAAAGATTTTAATCATACTTGTTTACATTGTGCATGGCTTGCATAGCCAAACCAACACGATTTACCATTGTTCAACACAATGGAGTCTACTGAGATCTGCCAATTCTTTTTTGTTGAGTGCAAATGCTTGATGTGATTCATCCATGCGATCCTCCTATGATTTTCATCACAAACGTAAAACTTATAGTCTACAAAACGTTTCAGTATAGGTTGGGACCTCAAAATCAAATTGAATTAATTATGAACTGAATTCTAAACTGGTCCCTATATCTCTTTCTTTTTAGCAGAAAAATATCCTAGTGTACCCTTCCTTCACTAGTAGAAAATCTGCATCCAAATCAACAAAAAATAGACAAAAAAGTGTTGATTTGATTAGTTCATTTTTTGTTGATTTAAATGTGTTGACTTGGACACTATAAAACAAAAAAGTGTTGACTTGAACACTATGAAACAAGAAAAAGTTGATTTTTTTGTTACTGTTTTTGTTGATTTGATCGGGTTTTTTTTTTTTTAATTTTTAAATTAAAAATTTTAAAATGCTATGTGGCAAAGGGAGGTCGCACCACATGGCAACCCGCCATGTGGCACGACAATGCCACATAAGCAGCCGCCACCATGGGGGTTTGAACCTTGGTCCTCACAAGTGAGGTGCAAGGCTCTAACCATTGAACCACCCCAAAATCCACATGTTAATAAGAAAATAAAAATTAGATTCATATTGTTTTTCATTTTTTTTTGTAAGAACAGCAGACTTTGGTGACCGTTTTGGCATACTAAAACAGTTCATTAGAAGAAATTTTGAACTAAGAAAAGTTAGACAATCAAGCTAACTTTCACCTCCAAAAATCTGTTTGACATTTGAAGTCTCCAATCAAAAGTTATGGACAAAATTCAAAGCGGGGTTGAAATGGACCTTTTCGTTGACATTTTTAAACACCCGCTCAGAATTTTGTCTATAACTTTTGATTGGAGACTTCAAATGTCAAACGGATTTTTGGAGGTGAAAGTTAGCTTGATTGTCTAACAATTTTAGTTCAAAATATTTTCAGAAAATATATTTTACTATGCCAAAACGGTCATCAAAATCTGCTGAGTTTAAAAAACATAGAATTGTGAGTAATTAAGTGTTAAATTAAATTAAAATTCTAGTTAGAATTGAACCTTAAGAATTAAAATTTTTACCCCAATCACATAAACTTATTTAAAACTTTTGTAAATATAAATGAACAAAAAAGTGTTGATTGTTTTGTTGTTTTGGACATTGAACTACGAAAAGTAACAAAAAAATTTAACTATTTTGTTACCTTGTGCCGAGTCAACAAAAATTTGTGAAAATGAATAAAAAAGTGTTCATAGTTTTGTTGATTTGGACGTTGTATTACCAAAATTAACAAAAATTTGTAACCATTTTATTACCTTCTGCCAAGTTAACAAAAAATTGTAAAAATGGTCGATACAGTGCCCACATTAACAAAAAATTGATGATTTTTTGTTGATTTGGACATCATTTTCTACTAGTGCTTCTTCGAGACTAACATGTAGAAGACTCTTGCATCTACCTCGTACTCCCTACTGAATTGATGCTCAAGTAGTGACAAATTGCATGACAGAATCGGCCGCACTATAGACATGAGAATCATTCTATACAATGGAATCTTCATCCGAGATGCGTCGGAGAAGGTCAATCATAATTCATAAAGAATGAACAAAGTGTTTATCTTCTGAGATTTATGGATGTCGTCTTCCAAGGCGTCCTTAAGTACTCTAGGAGTCCCGTTGTCTTTTGACTCAGACTTCAAAATAATTTTGAGTTTATTATTAACCTCCACTTTCGACAAAACATTTATAAGATGGGATGTGTCGGTGGTCTGACACTTTAAAGTTGTTTGTAGTAAATTCAAATAATTAATACTCACAAATTAGACAAACAATTCAGATTTTTGAATTCATGGTTATAAACATCTGAAATTAAATTTCAAATCGTGATTTTTGTTTTGCGGTATAAATAGAGGCTTAATAAAGACTTGGTTTTAGAAATATATGGTGATAGGAGTGCAATTGTCAATTAATTTGAAGTATCACCGTGGGATTTCAAGAGTGTATATTTGTTTTCTAAACGGTTTAACCGAATGGGATTTAGAAGGGTGTTCAGCCAACTGGCAATTACGATGGGGAGTTGCTTATATACTTTCTCTCGACCTTCTTTCTTTCTCTCTCTCTCAGTTTGTGTGTGTGTGTGTGATCTCTCGTTTTTCCTTGTTCTTATTTTTCAAGTACTTTTATGAACTATTATTAATATGTAATAAAGCTTTAAAGTGTATATTTTTTAAGTGTGGAAGCCTTAGTGATTGGGCATCTTTGTGTGTATTTCATTGTTGAGAATTAAGTCCCAATGATTGAGCATTTATTCATTTTGTGTGTGTAATTTCTTGTGAGAAGAATTCTTGATTTCTGGTGCTTAAAGCTAATGTTGATCATATCTAATTCTGATTCAATCATTCTCACTGTTATATATGCTTAAAGCAGAGTCTGTGTTTGTGAGATATCAAGCCATTGTTTGAGTGAAAGTATTTCAAATTCAAGATGTATTTACAATGTATGTGTATGAATGTATTAAACAGTGAGCAATCGCTTAAGCGTTTATGTGTTTGAATGTGCTATAAGCAGATGAATGTGTGTTATACGCTTTAAGCGATTTATATTGAAACTAGAGTGAGATACTATTTATGTGATATCTTAGAGTTGAGTTATGGCTTCAAGCTGAATAATCAAGGTGTGAATGTAATTGTATAAATCCCAATGATTGGGTATTGAGTGAAACTGTGTGATTATTTACTTAGGTGATAGTTATATTTTGATTATACCGCTTGAAGCAAAATCAATGATTGTGAGACTGAATTTATATTGACAGAGAGAAAGGGATTGAGTATTAGCATTTCGACCTTGTGGGTGTGTTTGCTTAAAGCAATTAGATATGTTTTCAGTGAACTGAGAAGTGGTCTCCAGTGGAACAGCGATGATAGAATGGCTTAAAGCAAATTAGCATCGAAATGTTAAAAACAATTTGTGAAGTTAGTTACCGCTTCAAGCGACAAAATATACTAACTGTGGTTTGTTGAATGTTGAGTGACGCTTTAAGCGGAAATTGTGACAGGAAATGAAGACTTGTATGCTATAAACTATATGTTATGTTTACCTTTGCTTAAGCATGCTTCTTGTTTGAGCCACATACTAGAATAAGAGAGGGACTACATTCTTGTGATTGTTGCATACATATGTGTCGGACGGAAACCAATTATTGGATAAATAAAAGATACATTACCTTTGAAGACAAATGGGATATTCTAACTTTGTTTTGGTTGAGAAGTGAAATTATAATTTTATTCTAGAAAACAAGTGACCTCAGCCACAATACATTAGACTATTTGATCATTCCCTAGAATTAGAACCCCTATACTATATTCTTGAATTTTTGAGTTGAAACAAAAACCTAAATTACAATGGTACTGATGGTAGCGGTGTACTTGATATATATCAAGATGTATCAATCGCAAATCTCATACATAAAAATGATTAGGTATGTCTAAGTCATACTATAGAAATGCAATTGTAACTTAATAACATACACTGACCACAACACCAAATGAGAATATCAAGATCAAAATCTAAATTGGATGAGACTTCAACAGTATTAAAAACATATCTGAGGCTAATTTTGAGATTGGCTAGATCCTCTATGAGAACAATTCAAGTTTTGAACAGACGTTCTTTTTGGTTGGTTGGCTTAGATTAGATTTTTGGCTCTTCCGGTTGGGTTTATTTTTGGTTTTGATCATTGAAAATCATCTTTTTTGAAGAATAATATTTTGTCACTAAAAAAATGAAAGATTAAATATTAATCTTTAACACAAGACTAAAGGATTATCGTAGGCCTTTTTTTGTGAAAATATTAAACACTTTGAAAGTCTAAAAATTAAAACTCCGTTGTGGTGGACAAATCAAGAGAAATTATACAACATTTTAGATATAATTAGTTATAACCTCAAGTGATAATACGAACAAGTCAATATAAGTGTTTAGTATAAAACTTGAATAACATGAATTTGTAGAATACTTAGTTAGTATAAAAACTCAACAAAAATTTACAATAAACGTCCATTTAAGTAGCATCATCAAAGTACAAAAAGGGGCAACTTTGGCACAAAAATGGCTCCAAAACCAATTAAATACAATAATTTGTCAAAGTGTCAAAATATTGACTACAAGGGATGTTTTGAAAAGATAATGAATGATATTATATATTCTTCTAATGGTATTTACTTCTTGTCATTTTCAAGTAATAAACTTATCACTTAAAGATTTCATCTTAATTTTGTACTTTTGACTTTCTACATTGGTTCAAAATTTTAACTTTCAGACGAAAACTCTAAATTACAAATGGATTACACCACAAG
This sequence comes from Rhytidiadelphus loreus, assembly GCA_947034895.1. Lineage (NCBI taxonomy): Eukaryota > Viridiplantae > Streptophyta > Bryopsida > Hypnales > Hylocomiaceae > Rhytidiadelphus > Rhytidiadelphus loreus. The sequence goes on along the minus strand of OX344765.1, from coordinate 3,464,779 downwards.
CTTGTGAATCCATAAGGCTTGAGCTTGTGAGCAAAATAAAAATTTTGAAAAAAATGAATGAAGGACCTATAACCATGGATATAGGTAATTTTATGTTTTGTGAAATATCAGTTTAATTTTTCAAAACTAAAGTCACTTACAAATGTTTTTCTAGATTTATTTTTGCAACATCTATTTGTATTTGATGATGATTGATATCACATAAAGCAAAATAAATCATGCTCAAAAGGTAGCCATAAAATTAAAAAATTCATTTATATAAAAAACTAATATCCAAAACAATAATTTACAAGATATGTCAATATTATGAGTTTAAGTTGCAATCAACATCATCACAAAATCTCTGTTGAAAAGATGACTCTGAAGTCACTCTATATTTAGATACTCTAACATTTAAATACTTTAATACATTCAAAGTATAAATATCTTTTCACTTTTTTTAAAGCAACTAAACTTCATAAATGCTGATATCAATGTGGGTCCATTGTGCCTTTTAAGTAATGGATCTTTTACTAATTTTCTAAGTTTGGTCTTCTAATTGTAGTTCTCAAGGAACTAGAATTGACTATTTCTAGGCTAATTGTCATGCTCTGCTATGTTTGTATGCTTAAAGTTTCTAAAGTCTACCCTAATCTTTAAAGGTGAAATCATATTTCATGTCATTTCTAAAAACTTAAGCCTCGCTCAATTCGGACTCTGGTGAAAAGCTATAGGTGGATGAAGTTTTTGTCAATTGGCCATCTAACTTCATCCACAATTTTCTAAGGGCTTTTAGTTTTGAATGGAGGTGAGATTTGACCTACGCACTTGACTTCCTATGATTTAGCTAAGTTCCAAGTTTTACCTTGTATAGATGAGAACTCCTTAGTTTCATCCGTTCTAGGCTCTAAACTTCATCCATCGATATCTTTGGCGTCCTAACTCCGATTTCTACGTGTTTTATGATTTTAGAAAACCCTTGATGTCTACTCTCACCTTCTCTACTCAAATTTGTAGGACTTCTTCTCTACTAATGTTTAGCTCTCGACCTACCTAGTGACTGACCCTTAATGGGGCCTCTTTTTAGAAAGGAAAATTTAGGATTTTATCTCGACGTGGAGATTCATGATGAGGGCGATCAATTCCTCCTGTTCTATCATTGCAAGTTGCAAGGGTGAGCGTACCTATTGGCCAAAGTGTTCTTTATAGCTTTGAAGGAATTGTATTTCTTTCTTGAAGTTTCTTTCCTCTTCTTTTGCCTCAACCCTTGTGCCCCATTGATTTGAAGTACACTAGTAAAAAATTACGTTCAAATCAACAAAACATGAACAAAAACTTATTGATTTCGATACTGCAATGATCGTTTTTACAGTTTTTTGTTGATTTGAGCACAACTTAACTAAATGGTTAACAATTTTCTATTGATTTGAGCACAAGTTAATATAATGGCTTAACAAATTTTTGTTCATTTGAATAGTGCAACAACCAAATGAATAGATTTTTGTTGAATGTTTTTGGATTGTTTTTGGATTGTTTTTGGATTGTTTTTTTTAATTGTTTTTGGATTATTTTTGGATTGTTTTTTTTAATTGTTTTTGGATTGTTTTTTTAATTGTTTTAAAAAGAAAATTTGGAATGTTTTTTTAATTGTTTTTGGATTGTTTTTTTAATTTAAAAAAAAATTAAATTTGGAATGTTTTTTTAATTGTTTTTGGAATGTTTTTTTTAATTGTTTTTGGAATGTTTTTGGAATTGTTTTTGGATTGTTTTTGGATTGTTTTTGGATTGTTTTTGGATTGTTTTTAGAATTGTTTTTGGATTGTTTTTGGATTGTTTTTGAATTGCTTTTGGAATGTTTTTGGATTGTTTTTGAATTGCTTTTGGAATGTTTGTGGAATATTTTTGGAATGTTCGGAAATTATGAGTTATGAATTTGAATTGTATTTTATTTTCAATTAGATTTTGAATTTGATTGAAGTTCTAAATAAATTTAGAATCTAATTCAACTTTGATTTAAATAATTTGATTATATCAAAGTTTTCAATCTTATAATAATCAAATTTGAGTAGTTTAAAATTCATATTGAACTACTCAATAGAATTACTCAAATTTGAAGTATTAACCTTCGTATTCCTTCACATGTTAAGGCCCATGTATAGGATTCAAAGCTCAAACCTTGATCTCAAGGGATTTACTTCTTGTAATTTAAGGTACACAATTGAGTTAAGAGGATATTTAATGTGGAGCTATTTACCTCAATTTTTGTATTTAAGATGATCAAATTTTATATTAAGAACTATGAGGGGCATATTTTCAATACCGTATGATTTTGTACACTAGTAGAAAATTATGTCCAAATCAAAAGAAAATCATCAAAAACTTGTTGATTTGAGTACTGCATTGACCGTTTTAACATTTTTTTGTTGATTTGAGCCCAAGCTAACACAATGGTTAACAAATTTTTGTTGATTTGAGCAGAAGTTAACAAAATGGTTTAACAAATTTTTGTTCATATGAATAGTACAACAACCAAATCAACCTGTTTTTGTTCAATGTTTTAGGGTTGTTTTGGGGTTGTTTTGGGGTTGTTTTAGGGTTGTTTGGGGGGTTGTTTGGGGATTGTTTGGGGGGTTGTTTGGGGTTGATTTGGGGGTTGTTTTGGGGTTGTTTTGAGGTTGATTTTGGAGTTGTTTTGGGGATGATTTGGGGAGGTTTGAAGAGGTTTGGAGGGAAGGGAGGATTTGAGTTTTTTAAGGGTTGTTTTGGGGTTATTTTTGGATTGTTTTTGGAATGTTTTTGGATTGTTTTTAGAATGTTTTTGAAATCTTTAAGAATTTTTCAAAAATTATGAATTTAGAGTTCAAATTGTATTTTATTTTCAATTATATTTTGAAGTTAATTGAAGGTCTAATTAAATTCATAATGTAATTCAACTTTGATTGTATCAAGGTTTTCAACATATGAAAGGCCCATAATTGCTTTTAAATATTAGTCTTCAAAGCAAGGTTGAAATCTTCATTTATGTTTTTTTTTCAATAGATTTGACTAGATGATCTAACTTGTACTTATTTTGACCTATTTTTCCCTCTTGAAATTGTAAAATAAAAAAACTTCACCAATTGCAACATCATGATGCTTGGATTTCAAAAAATAGTGTTTCATTCATCCCAAATGATTAAATTTTATTTTTCCAAAATTTTATCCAAAAAATTAAGGTATGTATCTATTCTACAATTTACAATTTTCCATCATATGCTAAAAAAATATGTTAGAGAATCTATATTAAAAATTGCAATAAAAAATATTTTATATTCATGCTTGGAGAAAATAATAAGTAGATATAAATAGAGATTGATTTACAACATTCAATGAAAAGAATTCTAGTAATGAAACTAAAGATTTTCAAACCTAATGGTTGTAATGTACTAATGTACATGTTGTAGTCAACAATTTGCATCCTATTTTTGAAATTAAAAAATATATATTTAAAATTGCATTCAATAAAGAAATTTAAAATTTACTGTAGAGTAGAAATTCTACTTTAAATTGAAAATTGAAATTCTTCATGAGTTTCACCTCCCTAATCTATATAGAACAATCCAAAAAATTTCACAAGATTAATATTTTAGAAAACCAATTTGAAATTCCTATTTATTTGAAAAATACATTCAAATCTACTTGGCTAACATGCATACATATCTAGAAAATCTATACATCATACAATAACTTTCTCATGATGTAATCAAAAGTTATAAAAATTGTGAGTCCTTCAAACTATCCCTTCACCACATGTTGTGTAAAAATTTGAAAGGAAAGAAAAGGGAATTCAATTTCTAAATACATGAACAAAAACACTAGAAATATTGTCAAAAATTCTACTTTGTTCTTTAGAGGTTTAAATTTAAATTAAAATTTTTCTGACCCCTAAAGGACCATTGTCCCCTCGGTGGACAAAATGGATTTCGGGCAAGTTTGTATGATCTAAATTTTTAGTTAAACTTTTTGAAACTTCCTCATAAGATAGAAAAACTTATTAGCTTCGTGGTAATATAAATTTTATTTCAATTGGTGCTCGGGAGCAAAAGTTATGGCATCTTAACCATAAATTTCATGGCACTGGGCAAAAAAAGAAATCTACAAAAATTTAAAATTAATTTTTTAATTTTTTCCTTCTTGAAAATCATATTTTTGTCTACATGTGATTATGTGAAGCTTTTATTCATTCCATTTGATTAGTACTGTGAAAGTTACAAACAATCTTGTTTTTTGGGCAATTTGAGCATCTTCTTAAAAAAATAACTTATTGGATGCAATTTTGGATGCAATTCTCACAATTTTTCAAAAAAAAATATTTACCAACTTTAAGTTTCCTATTTAGAACAATCTCACCATTGACATTATTGTATTTCAATTCCATTTTAGAGCTATTAACGCTTTAGTTTTTCTTTCAATCTTGAACTTGCTTCTACTTAATAATTAAAAAAAAAATTAAAATCAAGCGTGTTTTAAAAAAAAAAAAATTAATTCTAAACTTTCAACAAAATTCTTGAACACAAAAATTTTAAAATATTTAAATTCTAGATGAGCAATTTCCAAATTCTAATTTAGAGCTATTCAAATTGTATGTTCTACATTACAAAAAACTTGAATATGAATTGTGTCCAAATCACCTCCTAGTAAAATGTTTGCCAAATATTTAAAATATATTTAATTGAATTGAAGTTCTTAACACTAAAATTTCATGTGGAAAATTTCTAAACCACCAAGTTTGACATTGTATAAGCAATAGGAATATTTTCTATTAACTACTTAATTCACAATTCAGTCTTTTTTCAATTCAGCAGACTTTGGAGGCTGTTTTTGCATAGTATAGTATTTGTTTTCAAAAAACTTCAAATTAGTAAAAGTTGGAGAATCAAGTTAACTTTCATCTCCAACAATCTTTTTGTGATTTCAAGTCTCCAATTAAAAGTTATTAACAAAATTCAGAGAGAGTGTTTGTAAATATCAAAAAGAAATTTCATTCCAAACCCTCTCTGAATTTTGTTAATAACTTTTAATTGGAGACTTGAAATCACAAACTTATTGTTGGAGATGAAAGTTAACTTGATTCTCCAACTTTTACTACTATGAAGTTTTTTGAAAACAAATACTATACTATGCAAAAACAGCCTCCAAAGTCTGCTGAATTGAACAAAAAATGACCAAAAATTGAAAACTGAAATAAATAACTATTTTTTTCCTTTTATGTACATGTAGTCTTACACATGGTGCAATGGATAAGACCTTGCACCCCTAGCCAAGGGGTGCAAGGTTCAAACCCCATTGCACCTTGCCTGTGTAGGGTGCCACCTAGGCTCTTGCGTGGCAGTGCCCCGTGGCAATTTAATTTAATTTTTTTTTCTTCTTAAAATTAAAAATTAAAATTAAAATCAACAAATTTTTGTTGAAAATTATGTCCAAATCAACAAGTTTTAGTTGGAATTTTTGTCCAAATCAACAAGTTTTAGTTGGAATTTTGTCCAAATCAACAAAAACTTGTTGATTTTTGTCCAGATCAGCACGTCCAAATCAACACAAACTATTTTATCCAAATCAACACTTTTTTGTGAAGTTGGACGTTGAATTTTCTACTAGTGGTAAATTCATTCATGTGGTTTTTTTAAAGGGATAGAACCATCTTACATATAAAATTTAAGTGTCTAATTTCTTCTTGGCTTCTTGCCCTCATCTTTCTTCACAATTTTTTTTTTAATCCATTATGTACATTTTTAGGGTATACAATATAAAACTAGCAACAATCAATTTAATTCAAGTGCCATTGATCAAATGATAGTTTTTACTTTTCTAGAGGTCAATTGTCTTTTAAATAAGCAAATAAAAATCTAGGTAGGTTCCTATGAAGCCAATTTTGATTGGATGTTTACAAAATTTTCACACAAGTAGAAACTTGTACTTCTTCAATGGAAATATAATTTGTTTTCCAATTTAGGGCACCCACATCCAAAGTTATGCTACCCTAAATTTTTTTGTAGCTTGGACAATTTGAACACATGTTTGGAGCATTTTTTGAAAAAAGTTCATCAAGTTTTGAAATTTGAAATGTGTGTAACTAATAAAATATTGCACACAATTATTTAAAAAATTAGGACTTAAATCACATTTTAAGGGGGGTTCAAATTTTGTTAGCTATATTACAGCAACTTTATGAAAAAAAAAAAATAATTTTCAAGACCTATTATCTTGCAATCTATAAAGTCATAGTTCTTGAATTTTTTTTTTGCATATTCCAAATTTTTGTCTTAAATTTTTGCCATTCGGATTTCAAATTAAAATAAATTCCTGACTACATAAGAAATCATCAAAAAAAGACTAGAGAATATTACTAATGCATTTAATTTCTTGCATTGCAAATTGATTCAAAGTAAGCTAGAATCTATTTTTGCTTCAGTTGCTTTCAAAAAATTTCATAGGTGAACCTAATATTATATATTTATGAATGTTCAACATACTCATTTTTGTGTGAACCAAAAATTTTACTCCAAAAAGGCTCTCAAAGTTTATTAATGTTGTTTGGCAAGATTGAACGAGGATAATTTATTTTTTTTCCTTTTTAAAAAATAGTATAATCTTTCAATCCACGTGAGCATATAATTTTAAATTTCTGCTACACATTACATTATTTATTTAATATACTTTTTGTATAGGTCTATCACAATTTTCTTAGTTCAAAGTTGATTTGGGACCTATAGCCAAAAAGTATTTCAAACCCACCTTCCTCCCTCAATGGAGTGAGTTTAGAGTAAAGTGTTTTAAAAAAAAAGGAAGAAATACAAAACAAGGAAAAGAAATTACAAGGAGGCAAGCTGGGACCTTTGGGGGGTCGACATTTCGCAAAAAGTGTCTTCCGTCGTGGTAGCCGGTAGCAGTTTCTTGCCTTGTCACTAGCTCAGGGGTGGTGTGTGAGTGTTTCTAACTCCACTCTTAGGTCAGAAAATTGCACATAGGTTCTAGCGGCATTAGTAAGTAATTCTTTTGGGTGAATTGTAAACTTAGTGTTTTTTGGCCTTCCAAGCAATGGACACTTTGTTTGTGATGATGATAATCTAATTCTAACTGCTTCAAAACAATTTAAACGTTAAAAGGTTCAAGACCTTGATGAGTAAGCAAAATGTAATCTAATGTTAAAATCTATCTAAGCTAATGTGTAGAATGCACTTTGTGCTTCCCAAAATGGTAAAGCAAGTTGAATTCTGATATTTCTGCTAAAAGATATCTATGGATGAAATTCGTCCCTAATTCTATCCTAAAAACTTCACCTGTTGACTAAAAATAGCAAATGAATTCAAAATAAATCTAAATTTTAGGATTAAATTTTTAATTAAATTAAATAATGGATTTTTAAGAGAAAATCTAGTTTTGACCTATTTTTAGAATTTTCAACCCAATTTAAGTCAAACTTCATCCACACTTTACTCCTTTAAAATTAAAGTAATCTTAAAGTAAAAGTAGGTTTGGGAATCTTCAAAAGATTTTCTAAATGATTCTAGTCTCAAAAGATTCCTTAGTTATTCCTTAAAAATATCCCTAATTGTTCTTTTATTAGGCCTACTTCTAAGTTATAATTCTAAAATTAATAAGTTTTTGGATTTTTATTGTTTTTGTGAGGAAAGTGATAAATTATTTTTCTACCAAGGTAAAAAACAAGAATTTTGGACTTCTAAGTAAAAAATTATAGATGGATGAAGATTCCCTTTAGTTGGATGGAATTCATTCCTTCAATAAGTTTTATATAGAATAAAGAGAAAAATTAGATTTTAATTTTCTCAAAATATTCTAATATTTTCTAGATTCCTAAATCAAATTAGATTCCTTTTGAGATTCTTTTGGATGAATTTAATATTCTCTTTCCAAATTAATTCCAAATTCATTTGTTTATTACTTTTACAATGTAAATTAAGTTTTATAAGAATTTTAGCAATTTTCAAACTTTAAATAGAAAATGGTATTCTAAGTGTTAATTGTGATTTTAATGAAAAGCAAATAAGGTTAAAATCATACCTCGGTATTGGAACTGTCGATAGACCCGTCGTCGCAATACACCATCATGATCATTTCCCCGTGGTCCTCCATCGCCTTTCAAGAGTTGCAAAATTTGGGTAAATTTCACTAATCCTTCATTCAATTTATCAATCTAAACCTATCTAACTATTCAACTACGTTAGTTTTTGGCAATAGAAGATAATAGTTTTGTTTTAGAGATTTATTGTAAGTTAGTTAATTCATTTAAATTCCCTAATTCTAATTAATAGTGATTTTATTCTTTTGTCAATTGTTTAATAGTTTTTATTTTAATATTACAAAGATATTAGTTGTTTTTTGTTTTTATCTATTTGGCTTATTGGACCTAATAAAACAAAACACTAAACAACAATTTTGCCAACTAATACAATTGGAATCCTAATTAATAACTACCAAACAACTAAGTGAATAGCAAATAGAATAAAATCTAACAACAAAGCAAAAAACGAATAGTAAGATTCCTTTCAAAATGAATTTTTAATCTAACATTCCCCATGTGTTAGAAATTCTTTCTATTCCATCCCTTCTTCTTATCTCTCTTTAATTCCTTCTCATTTGTATTTTGAAGGTTGAAGAGTTTAGAAGTTAGTATTAATCGAGAGAGAAGATGAGTATTGGAAACTTGGAATGAGGAAGTTTTGATTTCAAATGTCAAGATGCAACTTTGAACTTTAAAAATCAAAAGTTTGGTGTGGCGAGCAACGGCCAACCTTTGATTGAGTTTAGTTTTTTGACTCTTAAATCAATTTGTGTATGAGCTTTGGATTACCCACTTATTGAAATTTGTTTAGAGCTTTAATTTTGGTTGAGCCTTGATTATGCTGCACTGCATGGACCAGCCTTGCTAGAGTCTCCCTTTACTACACTGTTTGGACCAAACCTTGTTGGAGTCTCCCCTTATCGCACTGCCTAGACCAAATCTTGTTGGAGTCTCCCCTTACTACACTGCCTAGACCGAACCTTGCTGGAGTCTCCCCTTTTCAGACGTGCGCCTCGTGGCGAGGCACCACTGGTCCAGTCCGTTGCTCAGTCCCAATCCTTTGTTCCGTCGCTCAGTCCCGGTCTCCAATCTCGTTGCTCAATCCCGGTCTCCAATCTCATTGCTCAGTCACGGTCCAGTCTCGTCGCTCAGTCCCGATCCCTTGTTCCGTTGCTCAGTTTTGGTGACTTCTATTTGTCCTCAGGCTATTACGACCCCCTTAAAATGAAACTAATTTTTCCTTTTAGAATTTTTTTGTTAAAACTGAAATTTTTGGTATTTCAATGAAAATTTAAATTCTAATGAGAATTCAAGCTTTTTTAAGGGAAATAACTCCTAAAACTAGAGAAAAATTAGTTTTTATCAATATCATGGAAACACGGAAACACAACAGAGATAACTAATTTTTGTGAATTGTTAAAATAAAATTGGTATCTAGCAATTTAACAAAAAACAAAGCAACAATTGGCAAATTTGAAAGCATAGTACCTCCTCTCCGTGCACAACCAAAAGGGAACAAATCAACAGAATTTGGACTTTAAATAAGTTCCAAAAGAATATTATTCCGTTGATTCTAATTTGGCAAGTCAAAGCTCCATCGTGCGAGAGCAACTCCAAGAATAAACAAACAAATTAAAGTTTTAAGTACCCGTTTCCAGGTTTCAAATGGTCAAAGCTCCGCCGTGCAAGAGCAACTTCAAGCACAAACAGTATCCACAGACCTAAACTAGTATTTCGAAAATTTAATTTTTAAAGGAGGTACACATGACAGTGTTTAACTGAACATTAAAAACTAAATTCCATCAACCCTCGAAATATGAAAGTTTTGGGGCTTGAAGCTTCCAAATTCAAGAAAGAAGTTAGTTAACTCAAACAACAATAGAGTTAGGAAATTTCCTCCTCCTAAACTCTTAGAAATCAAAGTTTTGGGGCTTGAAGCCTCCAAATTCAGACAAGAAAAGAAAACAAAGCTTTGAAGGGAATGAAGGGGCCCTCCGAGCTTACAAAGTACAAGAAAATAGAACGAAATAGCCAAAATTTGGCAACAAAGTATCGGTAACACAACAAGAACAAGAACAACAATGAAAATAAGAGAATGAAGGCCATGAACAACCTCGAGAAAGAGCCTTATATACTCGCTCCCGGTTGCCCCCCCCGGGTAAGTTGTTCATAAATATTTTTTTACTTTCAATCTAGATATTTTGCTAAACTAACCTAAAGTATTTTCTAAATAATCTTTGTTTAATGGGAAGGAAGGTCCTCAAGCAAGTTTCTTTTGGGCCCTAAATGGCCTTAGAATCTTCCTTAAATCAAATATTAGATTTTTCCCAAAGATATTTTGAAAATCAACCTAATTAATCGAGATATTTTGGAAATTAACCTAAGGTTAGTTCCAAATTGTCTTTCTTTAGTTTAAAAGATGGCTTCTTACGCAAGAAAAGTATCTTGAGCAAATCCAATCTTTGATTTTCCAAATGATATTTGCAAAATCACCCTAGATTAATCCCAAATTACTATAAAAAAGTCAAACTAAGGGTTGACCCTATCTATCTTTTAAGAGACAACTTGAAACTAAAAACAAATTGCGCTATTGTGTTCAAAAGACCCCAATTAGCTTGAGGGATCCCTTACCCCTGCTTCCTCGGCCGTTTTTAATCGTAAATTTGAATCATGGTAACTCTAAACAAAAGTCAAAAATCTAACTTTTGGAGTTTGATCTTTTTGATGAAACCGTCTAGCTAGGGTAGTTTAGAGTATTCATAGGAGTAAGAATTAACCCTTGTTTTGTTCCATTTGGATATTGTTAGCTCCTGGTATGCTGATCAACCCGCCGCCAAGTTGTAAATTCTTGTAAAATTCAATGTTGGTTCTAATTTTGGTACTTGAGAATGTTAGAATGTCTTCAAACTTAACAAGGCTCTTTATTGGCACACAAAACACTATCCTAATTTTTAGTGAGATTTTACCGCAACATTTGTAATTTTCTAGGAATTTACGAATGCATTTTTAAGCGGTTGACTTCCCATGGAGTCATCGTGGAGTTTTGTAAACTCCCAAAAATTTTGAGCATTCTTATACAAGATGTCCATCAACTAAGAGCAAAATCAAATCTTCAATAAAGATGCTATTTTTAGCAATTCCTTAATAATTTCCACCCGAGGGAAAAATTATTCTTAATACTAGGGGAATCTTGGATGATCGGACTTCATTTTGACCTCCTGGCATGCTTTGACCTAGAAAAGCACCTTTCTATATGCTCCAATCACCTTTTCCTCCATCTTGGTCTGTAAATGACTTATATTCTCAAAATTACCTACAAACAACAAATCCGATTATTTTGAATTGGATTTTGATTGACTTTGACTAGACTCTATTATTTAGCCAGTTTGTTACATGCATACTTATAGATGCGGTACCACATGAACAAGACACTAGGACTAGCTAACTCTCATATCCTTTTTTCGCTCGGAATTACTAACTAACTATCTAAATTTACTAATAAGACCTAAAACTAGTGAAAACATAAAGTTTTACGTGTTTCACGTATCTAAAGTCATTCCTCACTACTTTGGTAGGGGCTTCTACCAAAACTCTTAATAACTCTATTTTTATGTGTTTTTTCATATAATTAATCCAAAAACTAATTCAAAATCACAAAAATAAGTTCAGAGTTTCAAGTACCAACTTGAGGGCTTACAGCTTCTGGAGTAGCGACAGTTTGCTGCATATGGAGGACGTCTTGTCCGCAATCTTGGCTGATATGAATGGTTTAAGGTATGCAACCCCCTTGTTTGCTTGATCAGGTAAAGTATTGAGGATTTGAACATGGCAGATGGCTGTCCAATGGAGTGCAATAAACAACTGGAGGTAGTGTATCCAGCATGGCCTCGTTTTTGTGCAGCTAATAAAGTGATAGTAGACAGTAAACACAGTAGGGTTCAATGCGATCTGGAGGCTAATGTAATCATCAATATCCCATTCTACATGTTATATTGGACATGATTATTGACAAAAAAAACACAAGTTTTTTTTTTTGACGTCACCTAAAATCCGTCTGAAAAAATTACAAAACATCACCTAAAACACGGGTTTCTTATAGTGTAGTAAGGTGATAAGATCAATAGACTTCCAAAAGAAGATGACAAGGAATGAAACAATTATGCTTTTATTAAAAAAAATGCAACTTAATTTTAGTTGCTATGACCTTTTCTTTCATTTTGTTGACGTATGAATTATTTATTTATTTATTATTTTCTACCAATTATAAGGGTCACACCTAAAGTTAACATATAAAAACATGTTTTTATAGCAACTTGTTTTCCAGATACAAGAATAATGAAGAGCCATGATTGAGAGATTTGCCCTACTCAACCAAGTTTGCAAAAATAAAGAACATTCAAGATCAATAAAAAAAAACATGTTTTTCAAAGCAAATCATTACCATCGAGAAAAGAATATGAAATTCAAAAAACCTTCATTGAACATACAAAATCAACAAACTCATTGGTGCCTCCAAATGCTCAAGAATGAATGTTTCGAAGTTCAGAAGGCATATTCACTACAAGAAATTTGGACTTTATACGACTCAACTAATATGACTTGCACTCCAAAATAACTGCAAAATAACTACAAAATGACTGCAAAATAATTGCAATGACTGCAAAACGACTACAAAACTACTGCAAGTCATATTAGTTGAGTCGTATAAAGCCCAAATTTCTTGTAGTGATTGCATGTGCACTATTCCACTTGAATGAGCGGTAAAGATATATGTTTGAAATGGATAAGCTTAATTTGTAGCTTTATATTTTTCTCTAGGGGAGGACACTCTCACTACATTTGGGGTACCCACATGTGGTGGAGTGATTTTTTGACCCCCTATTTACTTTTGAATAAACTATAATTTCATCCTAAAATTTTGAGCTTTGTTTAACATGACTAAAGGTTTCTATTGACAATTTCAATTTCAATTTCAATTTCAATTTCAATTTCAATTTCAAATAACATAAGATATATTGTTTAGAAAGGGTTGAAAAATGAACTAAAATGGCATGTTTTCCAACTAAAATATTTATAGAGCTCACATGAAGATGACTATTGCATCAATATTCAACCAAAATAAACTTTCAATAAAAAAACTATTCTATAGAAAAAAAAATTCATTTTTCAAATTTTTTTTTCTTATATATTATAGAGGTGTGAAAGTTATTTTCAGCTTTACAATATATCTTTTTTCTTAAAAAATTTATAACTAATTACTATTAGCATAAAAAAATACCAATAATTCAAAACATAAACTTTTAAAGTAGTAAAATCTATCCATAATTTTTTTTTTGAAAAAATAAATTAAATTTACCAATGTATTGCATGTATTACTTTTTTCGCCGCACGTGGGTTGCTAAAACATGGGGAGTGTCCTCCCCAAGATTTTTCTTTTTACATTACTCAATCTATAACACACTTGACCGGATCATTTTCAAATTATCCCTTATCAATTTCATCGTGCACTTGATGCAAACTTAAAGTTGTATAATTGAAGACTTTCATATGATCCTTTACATGAGCTTATATTCATTTAATTTATACCACAAAAGGCTCAAAAGGGACAGAACCTCTCACTGTATAGCTGCTAAGATAGTTGTTATTGATTTTTTGGTAATGGGTATATTTTAAATGGCTAAAAAGGTGCACCAATCCATAATGCCAAGTTGAGTTTTCAAGAAAGATTTGTCACCAGTCCATTGGACAATCATAAAAGTGTTATAACTCATAATGTAGTCCCTCTTTCTACACTCTTAGATTTGCAAAAAGTATAGATACGGACATCTGTGATGAACTATTACACTTGGCATCATGTCCCATAATGCTCTCCACTCTCTCGACTCTCGAGTATTATCTAAGGTAGCCAACCTCTTTTCAATCAATTACTCATTTTCACTAGTTAGGCTACCATGTTTCCAATTAGTTGTAGTTTAGTTTAGGTGACAATTCACGTGGTTAGGTGATAGCACAAATGTTGGGGAGGTGTACATTGAAAGCATATAATGATCATAAGATGTACGTTGGAAGCCACAATTATCACCTACATTGAAGCATGGTTGCATTTGTAATCAGCCTAAGGTTGGAAATATGGTGACCTATGCAATGAGAATAGGTTGAACAAAATCTTCATGAAAAAAATTCATGTTAATTTTGTTTTTTAGAAAAAAAAATGTAAAAAAATATGAAATCACTCTAAAATCTATTTCTATAAACAGGGGAAATTTTCCCCTCCCCATACGACAGATATGCTGAATTGCTTAAGTGATTGGAAAGAGGTCGGCTACCTTGATCCATTCAATCACAGCTGATCCACACTGCACAAAGTGCATAATTTTTTGAAGAAAGGAAAGAATCAATTACACGGCCTGAGTCCTACGAAGCAACTGTACTTCCTGCAATCCAGGTTTATGAAGAGTGCCTAATTCAATCTACAAGAATTCTAAGCTTCGTGGAGCACAGCTACTAGTATCACTAGCTACCAGGGCTGCTATAATGTTTTTGCTGACACTTAATGGAGCGGAGCTGTGCACTCAAATGGAACAACAGGGTAACGTTCCCTGTCGGCACAGTAATCGTACACCAGGAAATTGTCTTTCACCCAATGCATCTGCCCCACGCGACTCGCAGGTATGGAGCGAAACCACTCGGCATTCCACCAATTTGCTGCAACAAATATACACCCCCACAACATCAGACACCAATCAGTAGTGATTATTTAACGTGCTACCTTCCTTGAGCACATAATCTTCTATGGGTGATAAAATTATTCTGTAAGTTTCGAAAGCAGCCAATCACTATGGATGTGAGAATCACGTGGTAACGCACGCACGTCGGTAGAGGACACTCTTTCCGTCCAACTGAAAGCATTAATTTCAAGCAGTATTTAGGAGTGTGATTTCCCTGGAAGATCGACCACCTTTTATCTAAGTCATGATTTCTTACACCCTGGAAGCAAGTGTTGATTGGACGAGAAGCCCGGTTACTGTTGGAACAGGGATCAGGCAATACAAATACAAGACAGGATCAGGTCCCTAACAATTCAGTATCATCAACCTTACAATTTGACACAATTACCGACAGGCCAGGGCCATAGAAAAAGATAATAGTGGCATGGCAACTAATCAGCAGTATGCGTTAGAACATAGTCATGCCAACTCAAAAATCAAGCAAATTAAAAAGCTTCGATAAACTTTCACATGTCTTGAGAAGCTCTCACTTGCTCAATTTGAGTTCAATTTTGCAAACAAAGGTGTCGGGAATTAATTCCTTTTCAAGCCAATTGAGAGGGTGCAAGGCAGCTTACAAGAGGTAGGAGTGGCGCAAGGGGACTCGGCAATTTGCTGAACGGAGGCGGGGCTATCCACGAGGCAGGCATCCAGGGTGAAATTGGAGAAATGCGCGAGGAAAGGGGCGTGCTGGAAGTCGATCTTCACAAGGCCACCGCGTGTGGCCCACTGCGAGGCGTCGAAGATGCTGGAGTACATGCCCATGGGCTGCTGGCTCAAGTACGGGTACCCATGCGCTTCGTTGTTTTGGAACACCCTGATCAACACGTCGTCCACGTACATGCTGCCACACACCATAAAAACATCACGCTCTCCATCAATGCCTACTCCCAAAATACATTCAGTTAGAAAGAGGACACGAGAAGACTTGTTCACGGCTCCTATGCCAACCTCTGTTACCAACAAGCAACTCATCTCTTCCAATCAACACGTGGTCAGACTTATCCTCATGCACTAATTGATGGCCACTCTTACAACAGTCCACGAGAACAGCATGCTGATCCATGCAATGCCAGAAACATTATTCTGAAAAATACGTTGGCAAGTCAGGTAGAGGATACAAGAATCGGTATGGGTCCTATACCGATAACGACTACTCTCTCCAAAGAACACTTCCTTAGTTAGCCTTCAAGTAGCAACTACTGGACGTAAGAAATCACGACGTGGCTAATAATGTCTATGGCCACTCATCTGTGAATCGAAAACAGGGAGTTGTCTAGTACTGTCCCTTCAGTGGTGTACAAGACCTCCCCGTGTTTGAATGATTGAGTAAGAAATCATCTGATACATTGAGTAAGAAAAAAATTTGATCTCAACATAGTTTGGCTCTTCAAGAGCCCAAAGTGGTCTCCCTATGAAAGCATTCCCTTGCATACGTGGACGGAAAAAAGTATCCTCTACCATAAAGAAATTAAAGCATTTCTAATCACAGCACTGAATGTTAAGAAGTGAGAGCTTACGAGACAGATTTGTGGTTCCAGATGACGCTGTACGTGTGAAACTCGGATCTCGGGTCAAACCAGAGATAGATCCGCTGCTCTCGGTTGCCAATGCCACTGGCGTACACGTTGGTTTGGAGAATGTAAGGCTCCCCCGTCACGTTGCCAAGAAACTCAAAATCCACTTCGTCATGGTTTTGGCCTTGCGAAGACAGCTGCAATGATCAACAGTCATGAGACCCAGAGTGAAGGCGCTGTAACTTGGCAGGCTGTTGAAGAATAGTAGCTACGAAAGCTAAGGACTTGATAACCTTTGAGAACATTATTGGACATAATGAAAAGTCGTTTCATTAAATCTTCGACAGCCAAATCTGTACGTTTTGGTTAATCAAAGTGCTCGCATTAGAAGGTTTCAGGAGCAGCATGTTCAACATTGCAATGGGAGGATCAATAGGAGGGGGGAAAAGTGTTGGATACTATGAAACTCCATATTCCTTGAATTTCCAATTAGAGGAAAACGAGTCTCCACAATTGACAACATGGACCATCACAAAGCGTAGAGATTAGTTTTCAATGTCGAAAACTGTTACCCCAGCATTGGAGAAGTCATTGAAGAATGTGAGAGCCACATGGTAAGTTCTGTCAAATGATAAGAACCGCCAAAGATGGAAGTGGCTACTATGAAATCCACTAACTATAAAACGACAATTCTATAGTGCGGAATTCATCAACCCGGCCAAATTTTGTACTGTACATGGAAACCTGGGCAGTATCAAGATAGTAGGCATTTCAGGCGGGAAGGGGCAAGCAGTTGAAAATGTTCTTGAGGCTCTCCGTTCTCCAAACAAGGTTCCCTTCCGTTCTACTAGACCTGAAAGATTCGTTCGCCGTAGTCAAGATCTCACTAGGAATTACTCCAACTTCACGATCTCATAATCACTATCATTAACGGACATAAACTGTCACTCAGGGCTGCTTCAACGCAGATAAGACTCAATTAAAGTAATTAGGAAGGTCTGTGAGGACCTCCCCAAGTTGCTGCACTTACATAAAACGCAGTGACTGTGCCTGCGGAATTGCCTGAAACCAGCTTGATTGAGGCTCGGAAGTACCCATATAGGTACTTGTTGGTGGACGACACAGCCGTTCCTGTACAGTACATCGAAGAAGCACACTTGCATCAGATGGGGAGGCTTTGCATGAGACTTACAAATAGTCACCAACCTCATTCCTGGATAAGAGGTGCTACCACACAGTTAATAGCTTTCTGGAAAAAAATTCTCAAAATGAGGATTTCAAAGATGGAACAAAAAACAGCCTGAGCAGAATAATTGGCAAGACCCATCTCAAACCTCTCTTCCACATATTTCAGAGGATTAGCATCACTGATAACCACCAAACGAGAATATAACACAGATGTCAGACCCCACAACTTTTCCGAGCAGCCTTAATCAGCAGACATGGAACAAAACAGACATGGTTTACTTTGGAAAGCCACGCTCAAGGACAACATATTTAATGATATAAGTTGTGAAAAGTAGCTGAAGACATCAACTCAAGAACTTAATTTCCGTCCGCATCGATTTTCTGGTTGTTGGATCCAAGCTTAAACCTCTGACTGATCCCAAGACCTCGAAAACTTATGAAGACAGAAAAGAACAAAAAGGAAAAACTGCATGATGGAGATCAAGTTCAAGGGGGACAGACTGTGCCATGCTTTGATTTTTGGTTGATAAGTTTCGAACTCAATCCTCTGATTGATTCCGGGAAATTGAACATTTATGGAAACAAAAGAACAGGACAGACTGTGCCATACTTTTCTGCAGCTCACCTGACTTTCGGTTGAGGCTCAATTGCAGGGTGTGGCCGCCATCCACAGCTGCAACATTGGACTCCGACCAAGCCACGAAGAAATTCTTCTGAAACTTGGAGTATTGAAACGGCGTGAAGGCATTGGCAGTGCTGCTGCTCAAGGGGCGGCCAGTTACACATCCATGCAAGCCCACAAATGCAAGCAGCAACACCAGCAGTGCCATAGCCTCGAGTTGCTCTTCCAACGATGGGACGACAACTCCGTCGAAGGAAAACGCAAACTCCGTCGTCTCTCCTCACAACTGACGTCTCACTTGGACGCCACTCTCTCTTCTTGAGTGGACGCCGCCCATGCAAAACTTCCGGTGGTTGGCTCAACAGAATTATCAACTTCCAACTTGTGCACGCGAGTCTTTATCAGTGGGTGGGGAACAGGTCAGTTCCCGTGTGCACGCCGGGTTCTCAGCTTGTGTTGGTGTGTACACGAGGTTCACAACCACTGGGACTCAGGTTTGGTCGTTTACCAGTAGTCCTCCTCCGCTTGTCTGTACTGCCTCGGTCACCTTCAAGACCTTCATTTTCCAACTTGGAATGCACTCAATTATGCACCACAAAAGCTCCTGCCACACGACATTGCGGATTGAGAATACAACCATAAGTCACTTTATTCAAGCGATTTTTTTACTGCACCGATCATCTTGCACCCACCTATTTAGAATCTAATCAACACATTCCTATGCTTCAATGACAGGTAGGGTGCCCACCTTATTTTGAAAGCCACGTAGAGAGAAGAGAGTGATTAGTAGGCAGCTGAAATGTCGATTCTCTGGGAAGAGAATAAAATTGGTATCCGGATCTTACCTGTCACAAATTTTTACAGGGGTCAGTGAGGGGTGATGACAACCCAACAGCAAGCTACACAGAGCTGCTCATCATATTCATCATCAGGGGGTCCTTCCAAATCTACGACCTATACTCGCAGTAAGAAGTGGTTAACTTACTACAACTTGTAAGCTTGATTGCCGTTCAAATGCGTGAGGTGGCAAGAGAAGCTTGCCAGACTTGGACTTACCTCTGCTCAGTAACAGGCATCCTTGCTTTCCTCATAGGAGACCTAAATTTACGAGATGCAGATTCCGTATTATTTGGGTGATCTTACCGAGAAGTTGGGGACAGAAGACCGAATGCAATTGATTAGGGTTTCCAAAGGACCGTTATTGGTGCGTTTTCTATCAGATAATTCTGTCTTGCATTGCACTGTTGTCTGATGTATTTTCCAAGCAAAAATCCAGTGCATCTTGATTTGATCTACTTAGTCATCATGATTATTAGATTTTGACTGCACTTTTCTCGAAATTTCTTTGTTGGATGTGCTTTACTAGTTTGTTACGCCATTTGCTACTGTTATCTCCCTTCGACTGTCTGAATCATCACTGTTGGTTTGGGGCAGAGCTTCATTCGATCATGCGAGCGCTGAGAACTTCTTTCAGAAAGTGAGGCTCAGGTTCTTACCAGAGAGGGCCAGACTACTCCTGAAACAAGAAGAACGGAAAAGCGGGTATGTATGTTTAAAGTACTAATATTACATATCCACCTTCATACATGGAAACTTCTCATAGATATCGACAGACTGTGACCGAGTTTTTGAAGATATGAGTTCTTTATGACCATTATTGTACATCAGTTTTTGGTTTTGTTGACACGCTCAATGCTTCTCCATTTTCTGAATTGGGAGCTGATGCTGTAGGTTGCACGGTTCAGAAAGCAAAGAGCTGCGGAATCTAAATTGCAAGAAATCAAGGAGAGGAAGGAGAGGCGGTGGCGCTCTATGCAAGCCACTGCTAAGACCACGACTGTTGAGCAAGGGGAAGAAAATTTGCCAGATGAAGAAGAGCGAAGAAGAGCGAGAGGTAAATTTACGTTACCCTACTGCTTGATCGGCATTTCTCTGAAATGTTTTGTTATCTTTTTTCCACTGTTCTGAAATCTTGCATAAACATTTAGGTTCTGATTTCCTTCTACGTGCCTTGTACTAAATGTCATTTGTGTTCATGCAGGCTTGGTTCATGCAGATATCACTCGCTCTGTGCAAGGTTTGTGTAGACATCCTTCCCGACTACATGAAATGTTTTGAAATTTGCCTCATACCAAATTTGTGGGTCTGACTGCAACATGGCGTTAGTTATGCTCTTGAGATTACAAAAATTGTATGGAACATTCGAAGTGAACGCATTGGGTTGTCTTAGTGCTACCTTGGACTAGGATGGATTAGTGCATTTTTTTTTCCCTTCTTGTTTACGAGTCAGTGTTTTTGTAAAAACAGTCCTTGGACTTGGTCGAAATGCTGCAACGGGAGGAAGAGATGTTAGCTTCTGTGAAAGCTGCTAACGAAGAGGTAAGCATCCTGGTACCATTGAATTATATCATTGGAATCGGCTTCATCGGGGGATCATTTGCATGTGTATCTGGATCAATGTTCGCAAGTTGTTCAGGGAAATGGTTTTTGTGAATTAGATGCACGGATGTACCAATTTAGGAATTTGGCAATTGTTGATCAAACATTTGTTGTCCTACAGGGCAGGGAGTCATTTTCTAAGGACGTGTTGGATGAAAGGCATCAAAGAGCCGATGACTGGCATAGACAAGGGGCTGTTAAGGCTCAGACTTCGAGACCAGCAGCTCCCATAAACTGTGCAACGTATGCTCAAGACGTGATAGAGGGGCGAGTTGCTATACAGCCCAGTCATCAACACACTCATGGGAGTCCTGCAATTGTGGTCAGTGGAAGCCTTTCCTCTGATCGTGAACGACAGATAGCTCAAGTCTTCCAACCTAGTCACAGGTATGGCTATGGTTTAGCCCTGACGTTTTTCAGGTTCATTCGTGACATCGTGTCTGTTTACACACTCACAGATGTGCATATTTGGAAACTGCGTAGGAATTGAATATGCTCAATTTCTTCTTGTGCAAGTCCTTAGGATTTGTCATTTTGACAATGTAAGAAGCTGAGTGGCTGAATGATGCAGTTTACCAAGCATGAGTATAGAGCAGGCCGGTTTGGCAGAAATGGAAATTGTGCGCACCTGGAATGAGAAAAATCAGAAGATTTTTGATGAGGCTAGACAGTCGTCATGGGTTGGGGAGGAAAAGAACGATGATGACAGTGATGACGAGGCTGCCACTAACAAGGCCCGGGCCTGGGATGATTGGAAGGATGATAATCCGAGAGGAGCTGGCAACAAGAAGCTCACACCATGTGGTTAACCTCTTTGGGAATGGTCGAATGTAGCATGACAGTTCATTCGTTGTTGACAGGATCCATCGTGAATCATGCTCACATACTTTGGTTTGGCTTGGCTTCTGTTGGTCAATTTGAGATTTAAAGGCGTTTATTCAAGAGCTCTGGTTCAGGCTGACCGCAATGGGCTCTGGGAACGGACACAAGAATAGCAGCACAGAAGCAATGAAGTTTATCTGTCATGCACTTAGCAGCACTTAGTCATATCTGCAGCACTTAGTCATATCTGTTTGTAAGGTTATATTAGATGAGGAATTGGATTTAGGTCCACCCTGTGAGGATTGATTGAAAGCAGTTACGGTAGTTATTGAGAGGATAATGATAGTTACGTCACTCTTTCAGGGCTACAGGTATTATTGTATTTGAAGGGATGGTGAGTGCAGTTTTTTAGCCCTTCATTTTGAAGTGAATGCCAACCGACCTTTGGGGAAACAACAATCCAGAACTCAGTTGAGAGGGCTGAGGTGCGCAGATGTGCACCACTGATGAGCAGCGATCCCAGAATCGCCTTTACAGAATTCGCTGGAAGGCTATATGCGTGACAGTAGGGTGGGCTATTTCTGCGAAAGCCTATTTCCGTGGTAAAAAGAGTCTCATAACTTTGATTGGAAATTGTAGAATTTTTGATAATTTTTTTTTCCTTAGTAAATGAAGATTTGCAACAAGGCTGGGACTTAAGTAAGAGACAGATGGCTATTTTTGGTTTAGGGTGCAGCTTTCATTGCTAAGTGTTAGTGATCTTGCGTGAAGGAATTGCAAATTTTGCCATTGAAAGTGTGTTTAGAAGTATATTTAGTTTTGATTAAGTGACATGCTCATTTTTCAGCACTCATGTGCAACACACTTTTCCAGCATTTTCATGTGCAACACACTTTTTTCAGCATTCTCATGCACAATATCAATCACATTGATGTGTAAAAAACATTCACTAACTAGGGGATTGAACCCTACTTGCAAAAGCAAGACTGCCCTATGCAGTGTTAGTGTTCTGCACAAGACAAACAAACAACATAACACATTAGAAGTTAGCACACAAAACATCACAACATCACAAGTTCACAACGTTGTTGAAGGCTCCCCCGAATTGCACGCTCCATCATCTTCAGCTCGCAGAAGATAGCAGTCTCCCGCTCATGTGTTCAATGTCAAGGAAAAACATTGAAATTTGAATTTCGAAGCCAGCATAATCTCATGAAAACTAAGATACATGGAATGAGGAGGATACTGAAGCTGCAACTCAAACATCTCCATGACGACCAATTTTAACCGCGTTCCTCCAAGAATCAATGGCCTCTTTGTAGGGAAAGTTTTCCAAAGTATAGTAACGTTGCCCAAACATCCGCACTACAAGTGGCAGGTGCTTTCCAAGGCGATTCCGTTGGCATGATTTTAGGAACTTCAGCGTTGAGAAACACCTCTCGTCCTCCACAGATCCCAATACCAAGTAGCAGCCTATCTCGGCCACCTTAAAATACTCCGATATCAGGCTCTCTAAGTGCCATGATTGTGACAAGTTGTGCCAAAGTTTTATAACTGGATTCACATGGTACGGTGGTTCACACGCAGCATCAGCATTTGCTTTCATCGTCACTTTGAATAGAGCTTGCTGGTTGTCTAACTTCGCTGCAGACAACATCTCCGAGGCTGTGTAAGGCCTTCCGCCCTCTGTCAAAGGGCTCCCTCCATTGACAAGCTTGGCACCACAGTAAAAAAATTTCAACACTTTCAAGTGCTGCGGGAAACTTTCGTCAACGCCCTCCTGCTTCCAATACTGTAGGTATATTATCCCAAAAGCATCCAGTAACTCATGTTGAGGAAATCGCTTGTCAAGTTCATCAGAAAGCGATTGGGCAACCTCTGTGACAAAGCAAGCCAACCAGCCAAACACGTTCAGAATAACAGGAAGGCTTCACCGAAAGCAACAGCGCCTAACTCTGGAAGAAAAGACAAGCACAGAAGAAGTACAGCAAGAAACACAGAAGAAGCATAGCAAGAAGCAGAGAAGAAGCACAGAAGCACAGACAAGCATAACAAATCGAGTAAGGGTAAACTCACCCGCAAACTGCTGCTCAACAGAGTCCTGGATACGATAAAACTCCTCTTCAGTTACAAAAATTCTACTCCCTGTCTGCTTGTCAATGCACTGGGCCCAAACTGTCGTCACTCCCAGATTAAACACTAGGTGCCTCACTCCACTGTTACCGTCCAAGTCTCGCCACTCCAAAGGAATGTCGGCGCTTTTGAGAGCGATGATTTCACTGTATCGACAAAACTCCACAGTTTTGAAAGCAGTGGACGGTTCGATGAACATCCTCAAAAGCTCGTTTTGGCAAACCTTAATGGCTTGCATGAAGTCACATACAAATATATCTCTTGCCTGCATCAACTTAATCAAGCAGTGAACGGTGTTCAGCATTGGTACAAAACAAGCTAGCGAAAGCAGGACTTCAACGTCCACTAGTGTTTCGAAATTCCAGGATGCTGAAGAATTCCCTTTCTGACCAGTAGGGGCGGGCATTCCACCCCCATTTTCATGATCAACACTTTGTATTCACTCATTATCCTCTGTGCTGGACTCCTCATGGAGATCCAGCGTGTCTTAACATTTCTCAACATTTTCTTGGCCTTAGTTTCCATGAGATCAACTAGCTTCTGAAGTTCAGAATGCCTTTTGTGACTACGACAAAAGTAGGAATATACCGAGTGGAACAGTCCTTCCAATCGGGAAACCAGCGGGTAGTTCGACAAAGTCTCTACCACAAGGTTTATTCAATGACTGGCACAACTTGCACCAATCACAAAAGGGGCCCACTTTTGCCGAATTTGGGTAGAGACCCCGTTTTTTACTCCCTGGAACGTACTTACCCCGTCTGCTCCAAAGCAGACAAGTTTTGACGAAATCTCCTCCGCACTCAACCCTCCCTCACCCATCAAAGCAAACATAATTGCATTTGTCAAGTTATCTGCACAGCCACCGTCAGATATACAAGAGAGATGCAACAAGTGCGGGACTCTCTCCCAGGAATCCATTGCGTACACATGAACCCCTAGCCACAATGTGTTATCTACAGCCGACACTTCATCAGCACTAATAGATATGATGCGAGCAGACCGAACCACAGCCATCAAAGACGACAAAACAGATGCATGAAGATGCTCACTCATCTCCCAGCCGCTAGTCTCAGATCAATGTTTTCGTGGTAAGTTTTTGACCTTAAGGTGCTTGAGCAAATATTGCTCACGTTCATAATCACACATTGGTCGACCATGACTAAGAACTTGGAAGAGAGTAGAAAACTGTACTCCCTTTCTTTTTAGTTCGCCCTCCAACCTTGAGACGAGTTGATCCGCCACTATTCCAACGCGATTCCGGGCAGACCACCGCTTGCAGAACTCCAGGTGTTTGCAATCCGATTTGATGAATGTGTCGCCTTTCTTGAGTTCAGGGGAAGGCACCCCATCTTCCTTGCACACTCTCTTTCCTTCATGTTTTTCCAAATTATCCCCCTTCGCCATAATGACCTTCCTCCTTCCGGATATGGTACTGCAACATCGACAAATCACACCAACCAAGTCGCCGTTCGAATCAAACTCTCCCTCTGCCCACGTGAACTTGCAAGCCCAAACAGTTTGCCATCGCCTTGTGATTGTACTGGGCGCAATTTTCTTTTTTTTCGGCGCTGGCGCAGAAGAAACCCCCGTGTCTACAATCGCTCTCTTCCTCCCCCTTCACGTGGTTTGCAATTTGGGCTCTGGCGACATCACAGTGGTCTCCGAGGGGCATTGAAATTGTGGTGGCACAGATACGGACTCAGGTAACCAAGTCTCCGAGATCACGACGACCTCCTGCTCGGTGCTGCAGTCGATTTCAATGGGAGCAGAAGGCACGGCACCAGCACCACCTGCCAGCGTCGGAGGTGCCAAATTCCCAACACCATGACTGTTGCGACTAGACCAGAAGGTCTTCACCCTGAAGTTGTCGGGTAATTTCAATCAGGGAGCCATCGCCCTGATCCCTGCACCCCAAGTCCCCAAGAATTGCAAAAAAAACTCCAATGCCAAGATTAAGCAAGCGTATTCAGAAACGAATCAAACAAGCAAGAGCAAGTACGAGTGCAGCAAATGCAAGTGACTACAATGTCAAAAGCAAGAGTAGTATGAGTGCAACAAATGCAAGTGACCACAACGTCGAAAGCAAGAGCAGTATGAGTGCAGCAAATGCAGGTGACCACAATGAATCAAACAAGCAAGAGCAGTATGAGTGCAGCAAATGCAAGTGACCACAACGTCGAAAGCAAGAGCAAGTATGAGTGCAGCAACTGCAAGTGACCACAACATCGAAAGCATGGTCTTTAATAGCAAATGAGATGAAGAATGCAACAGCACTGAAGAAACTTCCCTTTCCAGTTTCTGAATTGCCAATGACCCAACGTCCACTTCAACGTCCAATGAACCTTTCAATCTGAATTCAATTAGAGCCTCCATTTCCTCCAGGCACTGAATGCAAGAGATAGCATCACTGATAACATTGAATTCAACAACTTTCAGGAAGTGGCGCTCACGATTTCGAAATTGGAACGACGGCGCTTCTTCATTCTGGAACTGTAAGTCTGCAGCATTGGAAGTAACGTTGCAGCATTGGAATCCAAATTCCAAATCCCTCCAAAATTGAAGGCACCAATCTCAAAAAACATCAGTCCAGCAGAGTGAGTAGACCAGCACCAGCGACCCCAGATCGCACCACGACAACAACAGAGAATTATGGAGGTAAGCACGATTACGGCTGCTAAAAATCAGGTAAGGCAAGGAGCTGGTAATGCTAATGCCCTCCCTGAACCCTAAACCCTAAGGGACCACCGCTTGCTAATCGTACGGTTGTGCAGGAGCTGGCGTGGCGAAAAATCGACGGCTCAGGGTGATGATTTGCCACCACGAGCAAGTGACGTAGTGGATGACTGCGAGCGCGACATCGGATGACAGAAAGAAATGATTACTTTTCTGTGAACGAGCTCTGTAAACTTGCTCAAATCCTCATTTTGGGGGGATTTCCTCCCATGTACATTTAGCACACTTGAAATTTTGGTAGAAAATGGGCGAAATTTAGCCACTTCCGAGATCGCTGCTGATGAGAGCCCATAGATTGATAGAGCAATCACACTGTCCACGTGCAAGTCAATTATAACCTTGGTTAAAAAATTTATTATATTGAATTTCAAGCTGACAGGAGGACTTGTATCGAATATTTTGCTTGGTGTGACAGAACATGCGAGTTCTAATTGTACAGGTATTTAGTTCACACATCTGGTCTAAACGCCCAGCCTCTTTGGCTTTCACAGCACAGGTTATATAAAGAGGTCCATTTGAATAGTCCAGCCAAAGCAGGAAAATGATGACGAATCCAAACAATCGACTACCAACATTTGATTAGTAGTATGTGCCAAATTGCAGGCATACAGTATATAAAGCAGTAAGCACTAACCGTATATATATCATCAACAGCTTCACTGTTAAGCATTGCTTCCAGCATCTTACGAATAATAACTACAAATGTACAATTCAAATGGATAGCAGTGCAATTCCTCACCCGCTCGCGCCTCGTGCCTTTCCACCTGCCTTCAGTTCACGCCCACCGTGCTTTTGAAATTCGTAGACTGGGACTCAAAAGCGTAGATTTTGTGGAAAATAGTTCAATTCGAACCAAGCCTGACGACGATTTGATGGATGATTCGTAGATACAGAGGGACTTGTGAGTGAAATCAGAAATCTGCAAACGGTTTTCTATCAGATTTCATTTGGGGTGGTCACAGTGGGCCCCTCGTTGCCCCCGTTTTACCCCTGGGGAAAACACTGTGGAATTTTTTATTTGCAATCGGATGATAAAATTTGCAAACTCTGAATTCAGATTTGCAATCAATGGCCCCTAATCAGCTAGTGGAGGTGTAGAAATTAGAAAAATCACAGCAAAAATTAGGAGGCTTTTTTCACAATAACCCCTGTCCGGGGCAATGAGGGGGTCAGTTCACCCTGGCTGTCACGGTGTCCGGGATGAACCTACCCCCTCGCTCGTCCCCAGAGGGAAAACACTGAAATTTTGTATTTGCCATGCATGATAAAATTTGTAAATTTTGAATTCATATTTGCAATCAGAGGCCCTAAATTAGATGGATAGAATATGTAGATAATTTAATCAAGCACAAAATAGGGGGTCTTTTATTTTACATGCACCTCTAGAATGACTTGGGGGGGTGAGCAAAGGGGTTGGTTTACCTTGGACATCAGAGATGCACCCAAATGTTCTCCAACTCCCATGCCTAATTGCCTATTGACCAATCAATGTAGAATAAATGGGCAATTTCGTTAAAATGGCGCCATTCTACTATTTTGGCAGTTTTCACAGTTCAGACCGGGCGGTCTGAAATGTACAACTGTCTTAGATGTTTTAAATCTATACCTTTACTAGATTTCTGAAATCTACTCATATCCTAGATGTCACTTTAAAAATCCAAATCCTGAAATCTGAAATCTATGTATGTCTTAGATCTCTGAAATCTATATAAAGCAAAGATTTCTAAAATCTACAAATGTACTAGATGTTACTTTTACAGTTCAGACCGGGTGATCTGAAAATGGCACATGGAATACCGCAATTTTAACGAAATTGCCCATATAACAATTCATTGATTCTAATTGCAATTCCAAAAATTTGTGTATGACTAACTATACTAAATAGGGTTTTTAATGGGGACCCATACTAATTAATTGACATTACACATCATATAAATATCTACCTTTATTGTACGTCAATAGTTACTGAAGTGTCTTGTGGATGTACATCATGTTTCAAACATCTACAATTTTCTACAATAAGCCCCTTTAATTTTTTGGTCCCTTTAATACCCCTTTTCAGTGTAGGTGATTGGCCTTAGGAGCCATTCAAAGTGAAGTTTGGTGAGTGTATTTGGATTTCACCATGTTTAGGAAACTTGTAGTCATGAACATGGCCAAATAAGAAAACATCAACAAGTTTGGGGAACTTGGCAACATACATTTGATTGACATGCACAAGGTTTTAGTGGGTTGGAGGAGGGAGTGTAAGGAGCCCATCAACAATGACTCTCCCTATTGCAAAAGGTAGGTAAATGTTTATCCTTGTTGTATTTTGCCTTTGCTACAACCTTCTACATTTACCATGTGTAGTCACAACTGCATGAAAGTGATTTATGAATGATTTTAATTGACAATTAGAAGATGAAGAATTGAGATTTTTCAACCAATTTCTATTTTGAGATTCCTTTGCACATATTTGTAGAAGACTATGTCATTCAAGTGTATTAGTAATCATTCTATAGAAGAAGTTCAACTTGATCCGTAGATCCTAAAAGAGGCTTTTTCTTTGAGAATTTGTAATAAAACATGTTGAGGGTAAAGATGGAAGATACGTAGGATTAGAAGAATGTTGGCAAGATAAATAGTTGGTTGTACTCTATGCTCGGGTAGAGAGTTGGCGCCCTAATGCATGCCGCGGACAACAGTGCCCCCGGATTTCCTCTCCCGGTATCCCGCCTTGCAAAGCGGCCATAAACTCTTGCTCCTCCAGCATTGAATTTCATCTATGGAAATGATCTTTTTTTTAAATTTGAACACATTAATGAAATGGAATCAATAAAGTCTAAAACTTTCTACATCAATTTGAAATTTTACAAAATTCAAAAAATTGAATATTTAATTAAAATTTAGGGCTTATTACCATAGTCTACTTATAATTATTCAAAATTTCTAAAGACCCTTGAATTTTGGGTAAGTAAAAGGAGAGTGCCATGAACATTTTTGCTTACACTATAGAAATTCCTTTCCTAGAATATATATTTTTTGTGAAGTTTTCAAATATTTCTAGCATATTTTGTATAACTATATTTGATACTCACTTTTTCTTAGTTTATCTTCAAAACATTCAAGGATAATTCAAATTATTGCCAAATTTATTAGGATCTTTATATCTTTCAAAATGAAGATTAGAAAATTTGTGTAGGACTTTAAAAAAAAAGGTTCATTAATTTTGAATTATGACTACATTTTGCTTCATATTTTTTTGTAGATGTGTACAATATATACCTCATATATTACAACCCTTGTGCTTATTTGTTTACAAATTTCATGAATTATTCTTGTGATATGGCTTATGAAATACAAACATTTCAAACATCAACTTAGTGTTGAATGTCATTGTATGTGAACATGGTCAATCTACAACAACAACAATTGTACTATGATGCCTTTGTGTGGGAATAATAGTCCTTCAACTACCAACAAGATTCCAATCAAATTTTGAATTATTGAATTTGCATGTTCATTGATGAGGACTTTTTTATCACATCCATTTCACAAATTTTGTGCATATTTTAACAATGGGCTATACTACTAGGAATTGTGGCTTGCATTTCCCAATCAAATTTTCTCTCATGCCATGTAGGCATGTAGCCAAACACAAAGTGTCAAATTCCATTTTTTTCCATCTACATTTAGGCCTTATATGGCCACCTACATTCATCCAAAACTTACACAAGCTCTCAAGAGTAAATGATGGATCAATTGAAGAGTTCTTTGAAGCAATCAAAGGGAGTAAAAGCATTTTGTGCTTCAAAAGTGTCCGTTTAATGAGTGTCTTAGTTGGATGTGAAGGTACTCTATGCTTTCAACTTTGAGAATTCACAAAATACCACTCAAGTGTTGGAAAATTATGAAACAATTTTGGATTTGATTTCTCATAAAGTCTCTAATAACCTCATTAAATAAAATTGGAATTTTACAAGGAAATCAGTAGGTTCATAGAAGGTAACTCTTTTGAAAGGGGCAACCTATCTTTTGGGCAATGCAAATCCTCTTCTCCTTTGGTCCAAAGCAATCAAATGTATTTCTCAATGTCCCTAATGTTGTGCCATTGGATTTCCATTGTCATTGTTGATGGAGCTTCTGGACTATGGCTAGAGTATTGCATGACTTGTGCTATGTCCTTTGATTTTGTATTGTCAATTTTGATTTTCTTTTGTCATCATTCTTGTGCTTGTACAATGAATTTTTTTTTACAAAATATGGAGTTGAAGTAGACCAAGGTGTTTTAACCCTTAAAGGATTAGCTAAAGGAGTCTTATATTATTGTTCACAATTCTTGGTTGGTTAATCTCTAAAGGTTCATGACTATGTTTTTTTGTTTTTCTTTAATCAAAATTCACTCCCAAACCACTAAATGCATAATCATGTGGTTCTTTTTTGTTTATTTTTGTTCCTCAAATTTGAGCATTTTGAATTGAGGAGGCATAACTTTTTCTTTCATACACAAAATTGAAATAAAAACTATATCCCCCCAAAGCTAATACATTCATTTTTCAAAAAAGTTCAAAAGAATATTATAAACTTCAAAATCGTAGGAACTTCCTCCAAATCCTAAAAATCCCAATTAGGATTAACACAAAAAGAACACTTCAATCTAAGAGAAGAACATTAGTTTGTAAATGTGACCATCCATATCTATCTATACCTTAAATTAAAGTGTTTGTTTTGTTTTGTTTGTTACAGTGAGATCTCCGGAATTGTGCATCCCCCGGTCGCATTCTTAATACCGTTGGAAAGCACTTTACAAGGAGGGGTGCACGGGCTTTGTTTTGTAACATTTGGACCTATAGTATAAAAGTTATTGAGTTTTGAATTTTGTCTAAATTTAAAAATTAGAAAAGAATTACTTTACTTTTATTACGGTTGTGACAACGGCACAAGGCATGAAAGCTTTGTGAAATTGGAGGGGGATTTGTGGAGGGGGTATAAACACACTCACAAGACCCTCTATATCTACGAACGAACCTGACAACGGATCTTCGTCAGACTTTGATCGAATTGGACTATTTTTCACAAAATCTATGCTTTTTCATTGTAATGTATGTGATTCATTGTTGCTAGGCAGATGAAGTCAAATGGAATGCATCATGAAGTGATGTGCAGCGCGCTGTGACTTCAAAACTATGAATGTTGCAATGAATCAACGTCAGGATGTGATTGAATTGAACTGAATTCTTGTACATCTACGCTTCTAGAATCCAATCTCCGTTGTGCATTGTTGTTGGAGAATGACTGAACCAACACGCAAACCCCTCAAATCTATAAATTGTACGTCGAATCGACACCAGGGTATGATCGAATTGGCTTATTTCTTAGGAAGTCTACGCTTTTGTAACTCGATCTACGACATTAACAGATGTTGGCGCCACTAACAGCTTTCCGACAATGAAACACAAAGCTCACAGATAAAAGCCAAGCAAATGAATAGACGATTTACGGACTCTGCATCACACTTCACTCAAGCTGTTCAATCTTCATTAGGGTTTGATAATTCATGGAAAAATAACGATCTCTACAGAGCAGATGAAGAGCTTACGAATTTCCAAAAATGACACCCAGACTGCGTACCACAAAAGAGAACACGAGTAGACGATCACTCCTTGCATTGTTTCAATCCCAAATGTATTTGTTCAATCCCATATAACTGTCAAACTGAGAATAGTCATTTGGATAAGACATCTAAATCTTAGAAAATGGGAGATACATTTTGTATCAGAATGATCGTTGTACAGTACAGGCGGTAAGTGTGTCAACTTGAGAGCGCCGAAAATTTCATGGAGATTTACATTCAAGTGCACAAATTAAGCTCTAAAAAGCTGTCATAGCCCGAGCTGGTACCAATCATGGGATCCAATCTCTTGGAGATGTTTCAATGAATTCTAAACAACAACATTCAAAATTATGTCAAGAATTTACTCCCTAACAAGTTGCCATTACAATGAGTGAATGAATGTGGGGATTTCATTATGTGGACTGCTGATTGATCCTGCCTCCATAAAATGTTGCTCATTGCTTCTAATTTGTTGATTTATCTTGCTTGCAGATCAGTTAGCTGCTCTGCTTTCCCAAACGCAGGAGTTTATCTGGGCTGCATGAAAAAAGGCCCAGTCAGTACAGATCCAGAATACAAGTGGTTAGTATCATGAATAGACCAAATGTTGTCTTTTTGAAGTTCCAACATGCAGCTGCGCACTAATTTTGCTTTGTACGCAATCTCTACAGAGCTCATTGCCTTCTGGAGTGAGTTTAATGACTTATGGGCAATTTCGTTAAAATGGCGGTATTCCATGTGCCATTTTCAGATCGCCCACTCTGAATTGTAAAAGTAACATCTAGTACGTATGTAGATTTTAGAAATCTTTGGTTTATATAGATTTCAGAGATCTAAGACATATATAGATTTCAGATTTCAGGGTTTGGATTTTTAAAGTGACATCTAAGATATGAGTAGATTTCAGAAATCTAAAAAAGGTATAGATTTAAAACATCTAAGACAGTTGTACATTTCAGACCGCTCGGTCTGAACTGTGAAAACTGCCAAAATAGCGGAATGGTGCCATTTTAACGAAATTGCCCATACTTGAATAAATGACCTGTACATTTTCGTTGGAAGAAGTGTGGATTTGGAATCTAATCCAACAAGGTCTGTGATTTTTTGGACCTTTAACCCTTGAGCGCCCAACAAGTGTTTACTAAAATCTAGACCCTTCTAAACTCATTCCAATCAAACTATCACCTAAACCTAAAAAGAGATCCACATAAACTGATCGTACCAATTGGTAGTGGAGATAGATCCGAAGCTTTAGGAAAAGGGACACATCTTTTGACTATACTGTTGAAAAGATTATAATAGCCGAACAAGGAAATCTTTCAAGATTGAGAGGCCTGATTTTGGCTTGTGGGGCGCTCAAGGGTTAAGGTAGACAACCACTTTCATATTAGTTACTCATTTTTGCTAGTTAGATTGTCATGTTTCCAATCAGTTGTGGTTTAGGTGACAACTCACGTGGTTAGGTGACAACTCATGTAGCACAAAATGTTGGAGAGGTGTACATTGAAAGCATACAATGAATATAAAATGTACATTGGAAGCCACAATTATCACCTACATTGAAGCATGGTTGCATTTGTAATTAGACTATGGTTGAAAATACGGTGACTATATAACAAGAATAGGTTGAATGGAATCTTCACAAAAAAATATTCAAGGTAATCTTGTTTTTGAGTAAAAAATGTAAAAAAATATTCAAGGTAATTTTGTTTTTGAGTAAAAAATGTAAAAAAATATGAAATCAAACTAAAATTTATTTCTATAAAAGGGGACATTTTTTCCCTCACGATACCCATACGACAAATAAGTTGAATTGCTTAAGTGATTAGAAAGAGGTCGGCTACCTTATTTAATTTGCTACTAGTTTTTGATGTTGAAACGCATTTTGATATACAAGCAATCACCTAAAGTAGGAGGTCCATAAATCACCCATTTAGGAGATGAAACTAAAATTTGGTGAAGTGACACTTCTTGAAATGTTTTTCAATAAAATTTCCTTAAATGACAAGTGGAATTGGCATTTAACCTTAGTTGTTTCATATTTTTGGGACCTTTGTAGAATTAGTTATGAAATTTTGAAGTTGAAATGGCATGGGGCTCTATAATTGGCCACCTCCTCAAATGTACATTGTCTTTACATTGTTGAAGGCTATGAAGAAGAAACATGTACAAGTAGTGTACATTGAAGAGGTGGGCAATTTTAGAGCCTATGCACTTTTAGAACCTCCTATCTTAATGAATTGTCAACTATATAGTCAAGTCCCCTACTCTTTCAAATTGCCTAGTTTTCCATTCAAATATTTTTTATCATAATAGAGAATGCAATCTTCATTTTCCGTCTAGCGTAATTAACATTCAATTCTTAGTCAATTCCAATCAAGCGTACCAAATTTTACTTTCAGAAAACCAAAATTCCATTTTTGGTGATTTTTTCCATTTAATACTTATGATACTTGTTTGGAATCATTAGTGATGAATTTTTCTAATTATAATTGATAGATGTGTAAAAGCCATCCACAAATGTATGTTTTCTTCAACAAGCATCTCTAGAAAAGATTCTAGAAAAGATTCGTGGTTCCCACAATAGTTATTTTGATGGTAGGGTGTCAAATTTATCTCTATATCTCAACTATTTTGGATTTTGTATCTCTATATCTTAACTATATAATGGAAAAGTCATTATATGGTCATGCTTAAGTGTATTGAATTAATTACCACACGAGGGACAAATAGCAAAATCTAATTATAATAGAGATTTATCACCAATTTTTTTCATTCAATTTCCACGACTTTTACATAAAATGATTCCAAGGAACTAGAATTTAGTTTTTTCATATCTTCCTACCAACTTGGTCAAAAAATAAATAATTAGAAGGGTGCCTAAGTTTTATGGAAAATACCAACCAAGTTTGCTCCCAAAAAATATTATGTATAGGATTGATTAATTTACAAAAATTCAACTCGGATGGCTAGCATCTCAAACTTATTCAATTGTAACACTACTCAACAATTACATACTTCAACTCTAATATCTCAACACTTACATAATGATGAGATAGTGTATGAAGAGTTACAACAATTATGAGTACAATAGTATTACAATAGATTTATATGCAACTAACAACTTGGATGAATGACTAGTGCCTTTTTTTAATCGTATTTTAAATTTACCTATTTTAATAAAATAATTTTGGGGGTTGCCTAACTATCTTGGGCACTATAATTAATTATTGGGCATAAAGCTGCCTAAGCTACTAACTTTGAAGCTATGGTATTAAAATTGTAATTTGGTATGCTTGATTCGGATTTTGTAAAAATAGAATGTTAATTATGGAAGACAAGATGCCACATTTAACTACTTTTGGACTTTTGGAGTGTCTAGAATTAGTAAAAGATTATTTGACAGTTGTAGATTTTGACTCCTATATGTGTTATAAATCTAAGAATGATATAGATTTTGGATTGACAATGTACAATGAATTTAGATCTTAAGAGATCTATGACATCTGGAGATCTCCAAATGGATAAAGTCCAAAATTCCCCCCAAAGTCCAAAAGTAGTTAAATTGTGCATCAAGGAATGAAAAAAAAATTCTATATAATGCAATTTCTTTTGAAAGGCATAACAGTCAAATTGAAATATTATTGTGCCCAACTGTATTGTAGCATTATTATAATGGAGAAAGCATGGATGGTAAGTAATGCAAAATAATGCATATTGGCAATCTAAAATCAAACTATCTAAAATCAAATTATCTTAGCCTTGTGTCGTTGCCATAGTCAATGTCAAAGTCAAAATATTTTTAAAATTCCTAACAACTTTGAAATTCAATAACTTTCACACCATAGGTCCAACCGCCACAAAACAAAGCCCATGCACCCCTCCTTGCATACAACTTTCCAACTTTATCAAGAACATTGTTGAAGGATGCATAGTTCAAGAGATGTCACCAAAAAAAACATAAAAACAAAAGAGAGAAACAAACAAACAAAAACTCATTTAAGGTATCAATGGCAACATTTAGAGGTACAAACTAATTTAGTTGAACCTTCTTATTCTACTTTGATTATCCTTCCTCAATGAAATCAGTACTACTAGTCAAATCATTAGTCCACAAATTACTCTACAAGATTAATCTACATGAAAAATTATAATCAACGTTTCAAATAATGGACAAACAATCAAGAGAACACCTAAGAGAATGAGGTTTCTAACCACCATCAAAAAGTGCTCTATGAGGAGGGGTGCATGGGCTTTGTTTAATGGTGTTTTGACCTATGGTGTAAAAGTTATTGAATTTTGAATTTTGTCTGAATTTGAAAATTAAAATTAAAAAATAATTACTTTACTTTTATTTTGGCTGTGACAACGATGCAGGCACGAAAGTCTTTGTGAAATGAGATTCGGAATTGGGGGGGGGTACACTCACTCACGAGTCACGAGACCCTTTGTATGTACGAGCTTGACATCGGATCTTCGTCGGACTTTGGTTGAGTTGAACTAGTTTCCTCAAAATCTATGATTTTTCACTGTAATCTACGTGTTCACTGCTGCCAGGCACATGAAGTCAGATGGAATGCATCGTGGGGCGACCGTGGATGTCCAGCACGTTGTGACTTCAAATCTATGGATGTTGCGACGAATCAACATCAGAATTTGATTGAATTTAACTGTTTTCTCACACATGTACGCTTCTAGAACCCAATCTCTGTTGTCCACCACTGGGGATAATTGCAACTGAATCACCTTCAAATCTATAATTTCTACGTTGAATCAGCACCAGGGTATGATCGAATTGCCCTGTTTCCAATTCATTGAAACCTTGTGGGTGTCAAGTATATAAAAAATTCCACATTAGCAAGTTCCTAGATTACGGTGATGTTTTTTTATTTGGCCATACCTACAATTACAAGTCCCCCCAGCTTGATGAAACCCAAATATGCTCATTAACCCTAAAGTCCCATTGTCCCCTCGGGGGACAATTTGAAATTTGGGTAGGTTTCTATGAGCTGAAATTTTACCCTAATTTTTTGAAACTTTTTTTGAAAATAGAAAAGTTGATAAGCTTTGTGGGAATATCATTTTTATTTCTATTGGTGCCCAGAAGCAAAAGTTATACCACAAAAAGTCTAGAATTGAACTTGGTGGGCAACACAAAAAATATTGCAAAAATTCATAATTAATTAATTTTTTTTGGAATTCTCAAAGATTATGTTTTTGTCTACATTTGAAGCTTTGATTCATTCCATTTTGATTAGTGATGTGAAAGGTATGAACAATCTTATTTTTCGGGCAATCTAAGCATCTCTTTGAAAAAATAATTGATAGGATTCATTTCAAAATGCAATTTTCAAAAAATTTCAAATTTTTTTTAAAAGGTTAAGTTTGCTTGCTAGAACAATCTCATTGTTGGAATTATTGTATTTCAATCCCATCTAAGAGCTATTAACAATTTAGTTTTTCATTCAATCTTGAACCTACTTCTACTTGACAATTTTTTGAAGTATGAAAAAAGTTGTTGTTTTCTGAAAAAAAATTCCTAGACTCCCAACCCAATTCTTCAACCCAATAAATTTTTAATTCAAATTCTATAGTGCACATTTTTTCCACAAATAGCGATCAAAGTCATCTAAAATTGCAGTCTAGTGTTCAAAAAAACTTGTTTTTTCAACTTAGAATGCTTATATCTCTCAATCTGTACAGTCAAACTTCATGAATTTTTTAGCACATAATCTCAAACAAGTGAAGTTCAAGATCCTACTGTTCAATTCCCAAAATAAAAATTGTTTTCTTGGACAAACACAATAGAAATGGCAGTTTTGAATGGTTTTTGACAGAAAAATGGCCTTGGGCCTTTAGGGATTAAATTACATTCTCACTAGCTCATGAAGCCCCATGACCAAGTTGCCCCTAAAGGTTTATGGAATCAAGGTGGTCATAGAAAACTATTGTTTTGTACTTCTTAATTGGCTCTATAAATGTCCAAGGCCTTTGAGTTTGCTCTAAATTGAACAAAAAACCAACATTTTGATAAGTTTTATCAATTATTTTTAATTGTAATTGTACAAATTAAACCTTAACATGTTAAATATCACATGGAAAAAGAAAACACAACATTGTCACTTACGGATTGAAAGATTATAATGTTTGATCATGAAGGTGTTAACATTGTGAAAGTGATTAGAAGTCTTTCAATACTCTTTCAAATATCAAATCTAAAAAGTTGGTCACAAAAAAAGTACAACATTAAAGGGCATAACATGCATGGCTCCAATCCATTTATGGCTTTTCAAAATCTATTCTACAAAATTTTAAAATGAACTTCTAATGTGATTTTTTCTCCAAGATCTAGTGTATTTGAGGCTCATGTCCAAGAGTCCTCCACACTAGAAAAATCAAGTTTTGCAATGGCTCCCCTTGCACAAAATCTTGAATAGAAAAATCATATTCATTCATTTTCAAAATTGAATTTTTGATGCTAAAACTAGACTTCAAAAATAATTTTTCGAAAATATAAATTATTAAAAATAACAACTTGGTAAGGTTTTATTTTAACTTCAAGGTATCATCAACACCAAAATTTGGTACCTTGGGCATATAGGGGTTAAAGGTTAATGACTATGTTTTATCAAAATTCATTCCCAAACCACTAAATGCCCAATCTTGTAGTTTTTTGTTGTTTATTTTTGTTGCTTAGTTTCCAACATTTTGAACTAAGGAAGATATAACTTTTTCTCCCATACACAAATTGAAATAAAAAATAATGTCCCCCAAAAGCTAATAGATTCACCTGCAAGAAAAAGTTTGAAAAAAATTGTAGGAACTTGCCCCAGACCCTAAAAATCAAAATCCCATTCAATTTTTTTTGAATCTTTAGGCTTAACACGCATGGGAGGACTTCAGACTTGGACAGAGAGGAGCATCTATGACCACCTTTGTGAAATCAGATGGAAATTCCTGGGGGAGGGGGGTATAATCATACCCACGAGACCCTCTGTATCTATGAGTCTGACATTAGATCTTCGTCAGACTTTGGTCGAATTGAGCTATTTTCCACATAATCTATGCTTTTTCGCTATAATCTATTTATTCCACTTCTGACAGGAGAGTGAAGCCAAGTGGAATGCATCGTGGGGCGGCGGCGGAAGTGCGGTGCGTTGTGACATCAAATCTATGAATGTTGCGACGAATCAACGTCGGGATGTGATTGAATTAAACTGGTTGCTTACACATCTACGCTTATAGAACTCAATCTTCGTTGTCCACTGCTCTGGGAGAATGCCGTGGAAACAACGCTCAGTCCCTTCAAATCTATAATTTCTACGTCGAATCCACACCAGGGTATGATCGAATTCGCCTGTTTCTTAGGAAGTCTACGCTTTTGTAACTCAATCTACGACTCTAACTACCAGATGTTTGCACCTGTGAATGGGATCTTTTTCCACGTTTTTGCATGCGAGCCACGGTGGATTAGCGTAAAAGACGGAACGAAATTCTGGTGCTCGCATTGCAGGAAATCACATCGCGACACTTGTCGCATTCTCTTGCTCCAGACCCACCCTACAGGACTCTCACTACAGTGATTTTTTTTAATGGTTAATTTTGGAATTAGCAAATTTATTGTCCTTTCATAGCCATTTTTGAACAAATATTCTAAACCCATTAACAAGTTTCTAGCAACTAACTATATTTGATATGGTTTTTTTGAATGACTTTAAAAAATATGTCACAAATATTGCAACAAATTGACCAATTGCTCCCAAATACTTCTCCAATGAAATTAGCTAAATATTTATTTATTTATTATTTTTTTCATGATTAATAGGCATCATAATTTGTTAACTACTTAAAAATTAGTTAATTTGTCCTAATTGCCTCACAATTTATACCCCATCTTCATTCCTAATCTAAATTTAAGATATTCATACTTGTCTTATGACATTTGTGTCACACATAGAAGATAAAAACAACCGCCTTAGATTTAGGCTTTGAAATGAAAATTAGAGGGGATATGCAATGTGACAAATTTAGGTGCACGTTCCAATTAGGTGCATTTACATTATTGTTTGGAATGTTTTGTTGTTTCAAAGCTTTATACTTTTCAAGACCATTGTTTCATGAAGGTTTCACAATTTGTCATTGAATGTACTTAGAACACTTCCATTTCAAGTCCTTGAAACTCTAAAAAGAATCTTTTTATTGATAGAGAATTAAAACTTGAGAGTCATTGTTATTTGAAATACATAAAAAAATCACATAGAATTGACACAAGGTAATTTGAATTTGGACATTAGATGATTGAATCACCCTAAACATTTTGATTTTTAAGGTATTGAAAATATTGGTCACTCTATAAATTGATGAGATTTTGCTATTGGTTTAGTAAACTTGCACGATTTGTCAAATTAAATTATTTTTTTGAAGTAGACATTATTTGTTATCACTTTGCAATGGAAGGATTAAGGAACATTTTGGGCATCCAAAGAGCAACATATGGTACACAAATTTTCACAATGAGTAGTCTAATTCATTCATTTGGATCATTGTTTGTAAGATTTTTACATAAAGAGACATATCGAGAGCATTATTTAAACCCAAATTTATTTATCTTAAATATGGAATTTATAGTATACAATGCATTGTAATATCCTTTAAAATCTTGAGCTAGGAAGCAACTATCATTTGAAAAATAAATAAATAACAAAATTTGCTACAAACTATTTTGAGTCAATTACGGACTTTTGATCGCATACAATTGTATTGAAAATTTGTCAAAGTTTTTTTCAAAAGTCACAATTATGGGGCCTTTACATTTTTCAATGAATAGCAATAGACTTGAATTAAGGTGATTAACCAATTAGTTGAAAATGATGATAATACATCAACAATTTCAAAGTCAATTCCTAAGTTGGTGCTTCAAGAGTTGGGATTGATGATGTAATTTCGTTGGTAATAGTATTCAAGAGAGTTGGTTTTAAATTTACTTTTGGGTGGTTTGAAGTTAAATTTTGGATACTCATGACTCCTCTTTCTAGGTGGTTTTGTAATTTCATAGCTAACTACTTTGAAAATTCACAGAAATTTTAATAAGTAATATAAAAAAATATAAAACTACTTGGATTTGGTTAGTGAAAAAGTGTACATTTGTGAAAAAGAAATACCACTCAATGAATTTTATCCCAAATCCCTAGACGATGAATCATGATGTTAATATGTTGATTTATGCTCGGATTTACGTTATTGGAAGTTGAACAATTTGTTGGGACACCCAACTAGTGTTGAAACATTTGGTGCTTCCAAGTTGTCCGTTTATAGGAAGTCTTGTGGAATGTGAATGTTCCCTATGCCCTCAAATTGGAAATTCTCAAATTATTTCTCGAGGGTTGGAAAATTATGAAAGGACATTGAATTCATGAATATTTCTTGAACGAGTGAAAGTTATAGAAATGGCATTTTGAGGCTTTGATTCTTCTAAGGACTAGAAAGATTCAATATGATCTCTTCAAAATTTCAATAGCAAATTCTTGGTAGGGCGAAACAAATCTCAATATTTTAAAAAGTAGGATCTTGTAGATTAACAAGTGGACATACTTGTTGCATTTTCTGATTTTCAAAATTTCAATGTGGAAAGTTGAAATTTTATTTAGGAAATGTAATCTATTAGAAATAGGGAGCAAACAAATTTTTTTTCTAGTGAAAGGAATGTAAGGGATGGAAAAAAATACATTTTCTTGAACATTTATAGTCTTTACTTTGCTAAAAAGGACAAAGTTCAATCTCGTGTGATTAAGTACATGGAATAATTAGAATGATTCTGAATTTTTTGAAGATGTTCCAAAAAATATGATAATAATATCAATTGTTGAATTTCAAAAATTGACACATACATTATTATTTTTTAACTTGTAGGATCCAATTTGGTTAGTTTTGGCTTTCTACTCCTTTTGTTTGACAATGTGTACAAATTTGAGAGAATTTTTTATTTCTCATTTAAAAATTTAAAAACTAATACATTTGCCTTAGATTCCAATACAATTTGTGTGTGTGTGGAGGGTGGGGGTCAAAAGCATTCGTCATCTTCTTATAATTTTTCTTCTCCTAAAACTACATTTTCTGCCTATATAGATGATCATCTAAAAATTTTATGATTAAAAATCCAACTCTCAATATTCTCCACAATTAATTCCATACATACTAGACAAAGTATTTTTTATTTTTGCATGGTTAAAATTAAAAATTTCAAGCACATCCATGTGAAAAAATTATCAAAGCGGGATAATTCAATGAAAACCTCCATTGTCAAAAAGTTGTTAGGCTTTGAGGGATTAATTTGTAGTTTGCACCACATAGTTTCAAGGTTTAAATCTTTATAGTAGAGAAATTAAATTGTGAATCTAAAGAAAAATTCAAAATTCAAAATTGATTTTCATTCTTTAAAAGTTTGTCCAGTAGAAGTGGGTAGAAGGTTGAAGGTAAAATCAAATCATTCATAATTCCAAAATGGAATTGAAATATATCAATGCTAATGGTGAGATTATTGTGGCAAGTAGTCTATACCCTTTTCTATGACCTTTTTGCATTGAAAAACTATTAAAAAAATTGAGCTCATAAATGAATCTAATAAATTCTTTTATCATAAAGATGTCTTGATTGTTGATAAAACAAGACTCTTCTTAAATTTGAACACATCACTAATCTAAATTGAATGATTCAAAGCTCTCCATGCAAAATAATTATATATATATATATATATATTCAAATATATTCAAATCTTTTTTGTTGCTCAAAATAAACATTTTGAGCTTAGGAGGGCATAATTTTTCTCCCAAGCATAAATTGAAATAAATCCATAGAAAGTTAATAAATCTTACCTTCAAAAAAACTTTCAAAAAATCATTGCAAATTTTGACATTATTGTAACCTATCCAAAAATCTCTTGCAATTTCCTTTAAAACCTATTTGAAGACTTTGACCTTTAACCTTGGAAGGATGCGAATGACATTTTGTATCTTTTAGATGGTCCACTAGACTTTGTGCATATTGAAGATTTGATGATCTTCATCTAATTTTTTGTGTGCAACATTATTGGTTAAGATAAAGACATTTTAGTTTTATTTATTCTATAAGGGGAAAAAAATGGTACACTATCTAATGTATTTCAATACTTTAACTTTAACTTTCTTCCTTGATTTTGACATTCAAAATGATTTCTTTTGCTTTTGAGAAAAACTAATAAAATAAAGCTTCTAAAGTGCAGATTCTAGTCTTCTTGGAAATTTTAAAAATTTCTTAAAATAAGAATTTTAGTGAAGTTTGAAGTTGAGTATCTATAACCACATTTCTAAATATGGAGTAATATGAAACTTTTCTCTATACCATAGTATATTTACATTCTAAATTTTTTAGATATTTTGAACATGATTTGTATTTTATTTTAATGTTTTTTACTTTTAAAAAAAAAACTCATGGTAATTTGAAATTTTTGCAAAAGAATTTTGAAAAATTGATGACAAATAGTAGACATTTGATTCATCTTTGAAAAATAAAACCAAAAATTTCACTCATAAATAGCAAAGAAATGGAAGACACATAGTGAGAGATTTTCAAGTTTGACTACACAATCATAGGTTCTGTCTTTTAGGGATGTCCATTTCCAAATCTACAAAGTTAGACTTTGAAAAATGGCATAATTAATTTACATAATATCTAGAAAGTGTACTACAAAGTGTTCTAAATGAATTGCTAATAAGATCGAAAAGTATCTATGGCAATTTAATAGTAAAAAATACTCTAAATTGCTCAAGTATCTAGTTGTAGACTCGTCTATTTTAGGCATGGAAATCCAATTGAATCCAATAATTTTACAAATTGTCTATTATGCCAATCAATTTTTTTGCATAATATAGAATACAATTGACTATTTTCATCTTGCATAATTAGCATTCAATTCTTACACAATCCCAATCAAGCATACCAAATTTCAGTTTCATAAAAACAAAACTCCATTTTTGATTAATTGTTTCATTTAATATTTATGATAATTGATTGAAAAACATTGGTGATGGATATTTTGAATTTGATTGCATGGATATGTAGGAAACATCCATGTGCACATCTTTCCTTCAACAAGCATCTCCAAAAAAATTCAGATTTTCCTCAAAAGAGATTTTAATGTTGGAGACTTGGAGTGACAATGTTCAAAACTTTGTAAAATAGTTATCTGTTTATTGTAATTAGATTTTGGCAAAGTAATTGAACCATCATGCTCAAATGTACAAACTTTGTTACTGTGTAAGGGTCAAATAGCAAAATCTAATTACAATAAAGAGAAATCTATTTTACAAAATTTGAGGATTGTCACCCCAACATCTCTTCTGAGGGAATTTTGAAACTTTTTTGGAGATGCTTGTTAAAGGAAAGATGTGCATATGGATGTTTTCTACATATCTATGCAATCAAATTTTAAAAATTCATGGAGTTTTGTTTTTTGAAACTAAAATTAGGTTTGTTTGATTGGGATTGCATAAAAATTGAATGTCAACCCTTTAACCTGTAGAGTGTTCTCTAGAATTGTCGATTTGATAAAAATCATTATAAAGCACTATTTGGAAGAATATTTTGGAAGTGATATACAAATAAAAGTTGTAGACTTTGAGTTTTAGTTTCCATCCATAAGTT
Source organism: Rhytidiadelphus loreus (assembly GCA_947034895.1). Taxonomy (NCBI): domain Eukaryota; kingdom Viridiplantae; phylum Streptophyta; class Bryopsida; order Hypnales; family Hylocomiaceae; genus Rhytidiadelphus; species Rhytidiadelphus loreus. The sequence continues at coordinate 3,420,243 of OX344765.1, read as the reverse complement.
AGATTCACCAATGCTTACACCAAAAAAAATTATGAATTTTGAAAAGGAAATTTCAAAATTCTTTTGAATTAGATTACAAGCAAAATATTATCATTTTTTGAGTACTATTTGTTGGAATGGACTTGAAATGAGGTTATCTTGATATAGTGATTTTTTGAAATTTTGTGTTCTTTAAATCTATGACCTCATTTTTGTAAATCCAATTTTGAACTAGATTGAGTGGATGCAATTTTGGCTTAGTCAACCACTTGAGATACTTCTACATTTGCAATTTTAGAAAAGTATGTACTTTGGTAACACAAAATCCAACCATTTTATAGGACAACAACTTGATAAAGTATCTCCACAAAGTAGGATAACTTTCATCCAAGTAGTGTTGAGAAAGAAACATCAATTTCTATTTGTTTGTCATTTATAAATTGGACATCCAAGCATTTAGGGGTTCATTATGCAAGATGAAATTTTCCAATTGTATTCTATGATATTATGTAAACTTTTTTGAATGACACAATAGGTAGTTCCAGGGTTTTCTTTTAGGCAATTGAATTTTGAATTTCCTGAAAAAGAAATTGGGTAAGCTTCAAGCCTATAGGAAAAAAGGGGGGGGAAATATGTTTAAAAATGTCAAATTGTAATGTGCATTGTTGTCGCAATGTTTCCAAAACTTCATTTCATCCATCGTGCAGAGCCAACATATACAAAAATTGCATACAAAAATTACATACTCAAAATTACATACTCAAAATTGGACTCCTTCAATCCCCTTGGGAATGAAGGAGCCACGAAACTCAGGAACCTTCTTGAAAGAAAGGCCACATAACCATTTCAATGTCTGAAAACCAAAACCAAAAAAACATTGGGCAGTTTGTAAGATTATTGAACCCACTAACTTATACAGTACTGTACTACAACAGTCTTGGGAAATACCCCAGAACATTCGTGTTGACTCTTGAAATCATCACTGGGAATTCACCGGGGTTGTTTGCATATTTACTCGCGAGTCCCTCTATATCTACCAATCATAAATCAGATGTTCGAAATACTTCGGTCGAATTGAACTACTTCACACAAAATCTACATTTTTTCAACTCAATCTATGTAATATAAACAAGGCAGGCGCGTCCAGGCAAGTCGAAATCATGGGACGACGTGGCGGCATCCCAGCGGGCTGTGCCTTCAAATCTACGAGCACAACAGCGAATCATCTCCAGGATATGATTGAATTTAACTGATCTCGTAAACATCTACGCTTCTATACTTGAATCTACGTAGTTGGCTGCAAGTACCTGAGTACGACTAAGGCCAGCTCTCTACAAATCTACAAATCTACAAGCGCTGACACTACTACGGTGTGATAGAATTAACCCTAGAAGGACCGTTTTTCGAAACCTTGAAGTTCCTCTCTTTGAACGCTCCCATTCTGCATCTATATATGAATTTGAATGAGAAAATTTCAAAGTGCCAGGCGGGCCTGGCAAAGGTAAAAATTGAAACTATTTCATTAATTATTTTCGTGGAGATCTTGAGACCAGGTGAAACCAGTTGCATACTATCATGAGGAAGATTGTTGCGACTCACAGAACTCGTCTCGTCCAAATTGCAATGCAATATTGATACTTGAGAGTTTCCATTTGTCTTGACAGGATTGTATCGAAGCTGCATCGTCGAGGTCGTAATTGATTAAGTTGAGAGTGTCTGCCATAGAACTTGAATCCCTCAAGTGCTGCTGTCTCTAGCTTGTGTTTTCTCATTTTGCATTGGAATAGTCTAACAGAGGCTCATGAATGTTATTTTTCCTCCGTCTCATTAATTGGATCCTAGAACACATATGAAACTCGAAAACAACGCTACCTTCGAATAGAAAATTAACGACTTGATGCAATCCAACAACTTCAACTACTTGATTAACCATTTTCTTATCAGATGGCTCGAAGGTGGCATTCACAGAAATTTCATACCCACCACAAAAATCCCTTGACAGCTCCTCCATTTAATTTGTTCCTGCCAAGAATTCTTCAAAATTTTCTAAGCATGTGCAAAATCCGACACTATACGTACTCCATGATTGAAAACATTGAGGCTTCTGTCAGACAGCTACAAATTTACATACATAGCTAGCTGTCTCTCTCTATGCATTAATTATTTCAAAGTCTCTCTCATATTATGAAACAAAATTAAAAGTTCGATCGAGCATATGTGTGTATAAGTTACTGCAAAGGCTTCACGTGCAGAGAGACTGAGAAGAGAAGAGACGAGAGAATGGGGGAACCATTCCCGTCCAGGTGGAAAAGGGAAAGTCGGATTCCACAAGAATCTGTAACGACGTACGGCCTGCCTGTCGACAGCTGGCTCCCCAAGTAAAGGCGCGACCCCAAATCGCTCTGAACCTTCGAACCTTCGGACCCCGCGGAGCTCCGCGGGGTCGACACGGCTGGCTTCCGTTTGCGCACGCAGGTCCCTCCTTCTACATCTACGAATCCTCCGTCGAATCATCGTCAGGCTTCGGTCAAAGATAACTCCTTTCCGAAAAATCTACGTTTGTGGAGCGTAATCTACGTATGCGATTGCTGCTGGTGAGAGCGAGGAGGCAGGGGGAGGCGCCCGCGAATGCAGCACGCTGTGCCTTCGAATCTACGAACAATGAGACCAATCAGCTTCAGGATGTGATTGATTTCCACTGTCATGTCGTACATCTACGCTTTGGGGAATCCATCTACATTGAATAGTGAAATTAGGTTGCCCCAGACTATAGTTGAGCATGTCTGAAAGTGTTAGATATGAGAAATTAGTGTGGGGTAACCTAATTTCACTATTCAGTGTACGTCCATTGCTGCAGGTAGCACCTAATCCCCTCAAATCTACAAATTCTGCGACCAATCAGCACCAGGGTATGATCTTTTACAAATTTTCAAAAAGAAAGTTTCACAATGTTATGATCTTTTGCTAAAATAATCTTATCGTTGAGATTAGTGTATTCCAATTCCATCTTAAAGCAATTAACAATTTAGTTCTCCCTTCAATCTTGAACCTACTTCTATTTAATAATTTTTCATGAGTGAAAATTAAGAGTTCTTTTCTTGAATATTTTTTCTAGACTCTCAACTCAATTCTTCACCATAAAAAAAAAATTCAAAAATTCAAAATCAATAATGTAAAAATTTTAAGCTAAGAAGATTCAAAGTCAAATGAACAAGTTCTCTAAACCTAGTGAAATCTGAATACACTCACCAAACTTCACTTCGAATGGCTTGCAAGGCCATTACCAAGTCAATCACTTGCTAATTTTTGAAACTGTAATTAAGATCAATGAATTATTGTTTTGTGCTTCCTAATTGGTTAATCCTTAAAGGACAAACTAGTAACTGTAGACATTAACCCTTTGGGATAATTTCCTTAAAAAATTGCAAAAGCACTCATTGGAAATCAAACTATTGTGAAAAACCTCAATTTTTCACAACAAAATTTTGAGGATGAATAGTTGCACTTTTGTCCTATTAGAAGGATTTTTTGTCATCCAATGGACAAAAAAACATCCTCCTCAACATTTTAGGCTTACTAATAGTTGGGGGTGCCCTGTTAGCTGAGGGTGACATGAAATCCGATGGAAAACCGTTAGGGCATTTTGCAATTTCACTCACAAGTTCCTCTATATCTATGAATCATTCGTCGAATCCTTGTTAAGCTTGGGTCGAATTTAACTAATTTATACGAAATCTACGCTTTTGAGTTGCAGTCTACGACTTTCAAAAGCACGGTGGGCGTGAACTGAAGGCAGGTGGAAAGGCACGAGGCACAAGCGGTTGCGGAATTGCACTGCTATCCATTCGAATCTACAATCTATGATACGAATCAGCGACAAAATGTGATTAAAAAGAACTATTTTCTCGAACATCTACACTTTTGTAACTTATTCTACGTATTCCTCTATAGTGGAGCGCATGCGGACAATTGGGGCACCGTGCAGGACTCACGCTCTTGTAAAAATCATAGGGAGTGCTTTTTCTTAATGGTTCATTTTCAAAATTAGCAAATTTATTATCCTTTCATAGCCATTGCCACACTATAATAAAATTAAAATTAAAGTATTTTCTAATTTTTTAACTCATTAAACCTTTGAAATTCAATGTCTTTTATACCATATATTCAAACGGCATGAAATAAAGCATGTCCACCCTTCCTCACAAAGAGCTTTCCGATGGTACCAAGAACACTACATGAAGGAGGCACGGCTTGAGAGATCTCAAACAAAACCACTTTCTCTGGAACATCCCATGATTGAGTAATATTCTTATTTTGTCTAAACCTATATGAGTCAGGTCATAGCTCAACTACTTTTGTCTATATGCAATCTTCGTATATCATTGATATGTAAGTTTGTATACTTGCAAAAAAGAGTATACGAGTGTAAGCTACACTAAGCTTAATTAAATTGTCTTTTACGATTCATAGGTCCTCTTGAAAAAGTAGACAAATAATGGATTCCCTTCGTTCATGATAAGATATCTCATACATGCATTTATGGAGAATATCTATCACCTTTCAATCAAATAATAAGCAAGCTAAACCATAAATCACGAGGAAGTAGTAAAGAGTTTTTTGAAGAGTCTTGAAAATGTTCTAAAAGGCTGCACACTTTAACTGTGTTCATTCCACAATATGACAAAAATAGAACGTTAGTAAGGTACATGAGGTGTTTTACTCTATAAGCACTCATTATCACCTTCACTAGGAGAATAAATCAATCATACCAAACATAACTTAGACATACTACTCAAAATATAATTTGGCTCATTTTGTGAACATGGAAGCTTGTGGTGGAACGTGAAGAAGTCACAGTGTTTGTTAGAATTTCCAATTACAATGTAACAGTATATTCCTGTACAACTCTGAGCCTCTAAAAACAGCTAAAGCAAAGTACTAAGTTTGTGCCCAACATAAAGTAGACAATTGGCCACCTTGGTCTCTCTTTCCACCGACTCTATAGTAGCAACAATAATATGAGCTTCGAGTCAAAATATTGGCTACTTTGGTGTGCACAGCTAACTCTAGATAATATCTCAGTAAAATTGTGTATAGGCAACCTAATGGAAAAAAAATTGTGATAAACAAATTCATCCTTAGAGTAGAAAAAAATATATTATAATCATTCCAATTACTTTGAAATCAAAGTATTGAACCGACTATTAATGCAAGCCTTGAAATAAAGAAGGTTGAACCACTTCTTTATGTTGTTTTTTAAGAAAATGTCATAGAGATTTGGTAGTATTGCAGTATATGTTGTTTTAATGTGTAGTCAAATGCTTGATGTAATAAGATACATCAGATCTTATCATAAACCTCCATTTTCTTCATGGATGGGAGGGTGTGATTTTTTTATTGTTTTCATAGAGATCTTTATCATCTCTTAAGCAAAAAAATAACAAAAAAATAATAAGGAATGGATATCTAATAGGCAAAAATTTTAAGCAAAGACGATACCTCTTTGATACTTGTCTATTTTCTTCACATGCATTTTTTTTTCTTCTCAAATAAGACTAGTTTGGAATACAAGCATTCTCAGAATGATTCTAGTCACTTAAACTTGACTATAGAATCTAGGAAAACAAAAACAAAAACAATCTCACTTAAAATATAGACATTTTGAATAAATATTTTAATCTCAATAATTGTAGCAACTTACTACAATCAATATGATTTTTTTTACTAACTTAAATAAATTTGTCACAAATATTGTGACAAATTTATTAATTGCTCCCAAATACTCCTTCAATAAAATTAATTAAACCAATATTTTCTAGTTGGTTTGTTGATGATTAGTATGCATCATAATTTTTTAATTAATTGATAATTAGTTAATTTGTCCTAATTGCCTCACAATTTATATTCCATCTTCTTTCCTAATCTAAATTTAGAATATTTGTACTTGGCTTATGAGATTTGTGCAACACATATATGATAAAAACAACAACCTCAGATTTAAGCTTTGAAATGAAAATTAGAGGGGATATGCAATGTGACAAATTTAGATGCAGGTCACAATTAGGTGCATTTACATTATTACTTGGAATATTTTATTGTTTCAAAGCTTTGTGCTTTTTCAAGACCATTGTTTTATGAAGGTTTTACAATTTACCATTGGATGTACTTTAAAACACCTCCAATCCAATTCCTCAAAATTGTAAAAAAAATCTTTTTATTGATATAGAATTAAAACTTGCAAGTATTGTTATTAGAAGCATATAGAGAAATCACATAGAATTAACAAGATAATTTGAATTTGGACATTGGACAATTGAATCACCCTAATTATTTCCATTATAAGGTATTGAAAATATTCACCACTTCATAAATTGATGAGTTTTGTTATTGGTTTAGCAAACTTGCATGATTTGGCAAACTAACAGACACTATTTTGAAGTAGACACTATTTGTTATCACTTTGCAATGAAAGGATTAAGGAGAATTTTAGGCATGTGGTACACAAATTTTCACAATGCATAGTCCAATTCATTAATTGGATCATCATTTGTAAGATTTTACATAAAAAGCCATGTTGAGAGCATTATTTAGGTCCAAATTTATTTATTTATAAATACGGAATTTGTAGTATTCAATGTATTGTAACATCCTTGAAATCTTGAGATAGGAAATAACTATCATTTGAAAATAAATAAATCTCCAAATTTGTTGCAAACTACTTTGACTCAATTATGGACTTTGGATTGAATTAAAAATTTGTCAAATGCTTTTTTTAAAGTCATAGTTATGGCGCCTCCACACTTCTCAACGAATGGCAATAGGCTTGATTTATGGTGATTAACCAATTCAAAAATGATGACAATACATCAACAATTTCAAAGAATGAAATCTTCAATGATTTGGGATTGATGACATAAATTAATAAGATGGTAATAGTATTAAAGGGAGTTGGTTTAAGATTTACTTTTGGGTGGTTTGAGGCTAAATTTTGGATGCTCATGACTCTTACCTTTGGGTGGTTTTATAATTTCACAGCTAACCACTGGGTAATGGTTTGCTTTGTATACCCAAAAATGTTATCTCAACTACGATGTTAGTCCATTGCACTGTGTCAAACGACTTCAATTTTTAAATATAATAAATTATGATTTCACAAAATGTGGTTTTTGTTGCCTAAAATTATAATATATCTCTAAAAGAAATTCAGTACAATCAAAGAATTTCAAGAAATTTTAATGAATTTTTTAGTTGAAAAAGTAAATTTTATCCCAAACACCTAGAATCCTCAAAAACAAGCATTTGGAATATCAAATAATTTTATTTTAATATCATTTTTGGATGTAACTTACATTAAGTGGTCTAATACATAAATTAATTAACTTTATTAATAAAAATTTAATAGATTGTGTACTATGATGCCTACAAATCCCAAAATTCAGCGATTTATCTCACTTCTAAGAAAAGATCCAACAAAATTCATTATTATTGAAAAAGTTCATTAGGAGTATACATCTTAATCCTGTTGAGGTGCAAGACTTTTTTATTTTAAACATGGTCTTCTTACTTCATCAAAATGAACAAAATAGACAAATTTTGGAGGTTTAAAACAAAAATAACCTAATTAGTGTGTCCAAAAAGTGATACCCAAAGCAAATCATTCCCCCACTATATATATTTACACATATTTGCATTTGGTTTGTAAGAAAGTATACATTTGTGAAAAAAGAATATCACTCAATGAATAATTGTATCCTGAGCCTTTAGGCGATGAATCAAGGTGGAAATATATTGGATTACATTAATGAGGGTTGAACAATTCTTTGGGACAACCAATCGATGTTAAAACATTTGGTACTTCTAGGTTGTCTGTTTAAGGGAAGACTTATGGAATGAGACATTAGAAGAGTTTTGAGGCCTCAAGGAGATTGTTTCGGTTTGTCCCCGTGTTGTGAACCATGGCATGGTATCCATAGTATAAAATAAATAAAATAATAATAATAATAATATTGAATATTTATTTATTTATTTAAGAAAAAATAGACTGCAACTGCGGATAGGTTCCTAGACTATGGGAATTCTAGAGGATTACAAGGAACTGATAGTCTCCTAGAGGCTTCAAAACTTCTCTAATGATGTTTCCAATGCCTTTAAATTGGAAACTTCACAAAATATTTCTCAAGTGTTGGAGAACTATGAAAGGCCATTGATTTCATGGATATATCTTGAGTGTTGGAAAATTATGAAAGGGGCACGTTCAGACTTTGAATCTTCTTAACTTACAGTTTTTGCACCACATAGTTGCAAGGTTTAAATCTTTATAGTAGAGAAATTAAATTAAAAATCTAAAGAAATATTCAAAATTCAAAATTGATTTTTATTCTTTAAAGATTTGTCAATTAGAAGTCAATACAAGGTTGAAAGCAAAGTTGAATCGTTAATAAATCTATAATGGAGTTGAAACATATAAATCCTAATGGTAGATTGTTGTACTAGATAATCTATTCCTTTGTTTCTAGATTTTTTTGCTTTGAAAATTTATAAAAAATTGAATTCATAAATGAATCTAATACATTGTTTTATTAGAAAAATGTCTTAATTGTTGGTAAAACAAGATTCTTCATAACTTTCACATCACTAATCCAAATTGAATGAATAAAAGCTTTCTATCTAGAAATAGATATAGTCTAAGAGAAAAAATGATAATAATAATAGTAATACATAATAATTTCAAATTATTTTTTATTGCCAAGAATAAAGTATTTTGAGCTCATGAGGGTATAATTTTTTCTCCCTCACATAAATTGAAATAAATCCATACAAAGCTAATGCGTTCTCTTACCTTCATAAAACTTGCAAAAAATCACTACAATTTTTGACATTATTGGAGCTTATCCAAAATCCTTTATAACCTAATTGAAGACTTTGAACCATTAACTTTGGAAGGATGTCAAGGACATTTTGTGTCCTTTCGAAGGTTGATCTACTAGACTTTGAATATAATTGAATAATGGATGATCTTCATCCAATTTTTTATGTGCAACTTTATTGATGTTATATCCACATCATTGAATTAAGTTCAAGACATTTTAGTTTTTTATTATATGGGAAAAAATAGTACATTGTTAAATGTATTTCAATACTTTGACATTTTTCCTTGATTTTGGCATTCAAAACAGTTTCTTTTGCTATTATGCCACATTTAACTACTTCTGGACTTTCAAGTGAATTCAAGACAATGCACTTCAAGGTCTCCTGATGATTATCTCTCAATGTTTGTATAGATCTCTTGATGCATCTGGAGATCTCCAAATGATTCTCTTGTTGATTATCTCCTTAGGTTAATTTAGGAGTTTCAAAAGTCCAGAAGTAGTTAAATGTAGCATTATTGAGCAAATCTAATAAAATGAAGCTTTTGAAGGAAGTTTCTATTTTACCTAGAAATTTAAAAAATTTCCTTGAAATAAGCATTTTAGTAAAGTTTAAAGTTGAGTATCTATAACTAAATTCTAAATCTAGAGTGATACCAAAAATTTCTCTATACAACAATGTTTTTTACTATAATGTACTCATATTCTAAAAAAATTAGCTTTTTAAAATACAATTTGTATTTAGTATAGTTTTTTTCACTTTTTCTTAAGAAATTCATGGTAATTTCAAACTTTTGAAAAAAAATTGGAAATTTAATGACAAATAGTAGACATTTGATTTCATCCCTAAAAAATAAAACCAAAAATTTTAGTCTTAAATAGCAAAGAAATGGAGGATACATAATCCAGTACATAGTGAGAGACTTTCAAATTTGACTACATAGTTATAGGGAGAGTGCTAGCATGTGAGCATAGAATCTATGAGCCCATGAGCCTAGGAGTCTATATTATAGACACTTTCTATAGTTATCGGTGTCTATGTTAGAGATACATATGTTACAAATGGTTGAAGGTTCGTAGGCTCACACCTCTATGCTTACATGCTAGCATTGTTGTGATCATAGGCTCCATCTTTTAGGGATTAAGGTAAACATATCCATTTCAAAATGCCTATCCAAAAGCGTGCCCTTAGAAATCTTGAAAATAAAATAATACTCAATTCAAGATATATTAGTAGTGCACATCAAATTAGGGCATAGTTTTAGAAATCTATGAAGTTAGACTATGAAAAACCATATTTAATTCACATGATATCTAGAAAGTGTACTACAGAGTATTTTGACCGAATTGCTAATAAGATCCAAAAGTATCTATGACAATTTAATAGTAAAACTACTCTAAATTACTCAAGTGTTTGAGCTGTAGACTCATCTGTATTTTAGGCATGGAAGTATAATTAGGTCCAATAATCTTACATTCACCTATTGTGCCATTCAATGTTTTTTTTGCATAATATAGAATATAATTGACAATTTTCATCTTGCTTAATTAGCATTTAATTCTTACACAATTTAATCAAGCATACCAAATTTTGGTTTCAAAAAAAACAAAACTCCATTTTTGGTGAATTGTTTCATTTAATATTCATAATAATTGATCAAAAAACATTGGTGGTGAATTTTTTTAATTCAATTGTATAGATATATAGGAAATATCCATATGCACATCTTTCCTACACATATATGCAATCAAATTTTAAAAATTCATCTCCAATGTTTTTCAATAAATTATCATGAATATTAAATGAAATAATTCACCAAAAGTGGAGTTTTATTTTTTTGAAAATAAAATTAGGTATGCTTGATTGGAATTGCATAAAAATTGAATGTTAACCCTTTAACAAATAAAGTGTTCTTCATAATTGTTGATTGGAGAAAAATCATTACAAAGTGTTATTTGGAAGAATGGGCAATTTCGTTAAAATGGCGCCATTCTGTTATTTTGGCAGTTTTCACAGTTCAGACCAGGCGGTCTGAAATGTACAATTGTCCTAGATGTTTGAAATCTATACCTTTTCTAGATTTCTGAAATCTATTCATATCCTAGATGTCACTTTAAAAATCCAGACCCTGAAATCTGAAATCTATATAAGTCTTAGATCTCTGAAATCTATATAAACCAAAGATTTCTAAAATCTACATATGTACTAGATGTTACTTTTAGAGTTCAGACTGGGCGATCTGAAAATGGCACATGGAATACCGCCATTTTAACGAAATTGCCCATAAGAATATTTTGGAAGTGATATACAAATAAAAGTTGTAGACTTTGAGTTTTAGATTCCATCCACAAGTTAGATTCACCAATGCTATCACCAATATTCTTTTTATGAATTTTGAAAAGGAACTTTCAAAATTCCTTGTAAATTTGATTACAAGCAAAACATTGTCATTTTCTATGTTCTATTTGTTGGAATGGATTTGAAATGAGGTTCTCTTGACATGGTGATTTTTTGAAATTTTTGTGTTCTTTAAATCTATGACCTCACTTTTACAAATCCACTTTTGACCTAGAATGAATGCAATTTTGGCTTAGTCAACCACTTCACATACTTCCACATTTACAATTTTAGAAAAGTATGTACTCTAGTAACACCAAATCCAACAATTAGATAGGACAACAACTTGATAAAGTATATCCACAAATTAAGATGACTTTCATCGTAGTAGTAATGTTAGAGTGCTAAGGGGTTAATTACGCAAGATGAAATTTGCCAATTGTATTCTACCATGTTATGTAAAAAGAGTTATGTAAATTATGTAAAAAGAGTTATGTAAATTAAGTAAAAAGAGTTATGTAAATTACGTAAAAAGAGTTATGTAAATTACATAAAAAGAGTTATGTAAATTACGTAAAAAGAGTTATGTAAAAAGAATTGAATGGCACAATGTAAGATACTTGAACCCACTGTAAAATATTGTACTGCAGTCTTCGAAAATACACAGGAACTTTCGCGTTGACCCTTGAAATCATCACTGGGAATTCACAGGGAATTCATAGGGTGTTTGCAAATTTACTCGCGAGTCCCTCTGTATCTATCAACCGTACATCAGATGTTCAAAATACTTCGTTCTAATTGAACTATTTCCCCCAAAATCTACGTTTCATCAATTCAATCTATGTATTCCACACCACGCAGGCGCATCAAGGCAAGTGGAGCGCAATCGGAGAAAACCAGTCGGTTGTGTCTTCAAATCTACGAGCACGACGCCAAATCATCTCCAGGATATGATTTGTTTTAACTGATCTCTTAAACATCTACGCTTCTATACCTGAATCTACGTAGTTGGATGCAAATGGGCGAATATGGCTGAGGCTGGCTCTTTGTCTCTTCAAATCTACAAGCATTGAGCACAGGGGTGTGATAGAATTAACCCTAGAAGGACAGGCCTATGACCACTTTTCCAAACCTTGAAGTTTCTCTCTATAGATGTTCCCACTTTGCAACTATATGTGAATTTTAAAATATTGATTATTTTCAGAGATGCAATTACATGACTTCTAGAAGTTGTAAAAACTTCAGATTTTTTTGTGAAAATTTGGAATTATTGTGAATTTTTTTAGTAAACTATGAAATAAAATTCATATCAAATACAAAATATGATTTTTAAAATTGAATTTTTTTTTCTATAAGTGTGTATATTATGGTTTAGAGCACCATGATGCAATTTTTTTGTTGTGTCATTCTAAAATTAGAAAATCAACACTCTATAGTACTAGGCCCAATGTTCAAATTGCAATAAAATATTCAAAATTTTGAATTGGAATAAAAAACTAGAGTTGATTAGATTTATTTCCCTAGTTGGTTTCAATTCAAAAAAGATCACCTTTGTGGCTTAAATTCATATTCAAGGCATGGAGCACAAATTGCCCAAATACACTACAATAGTGATCTATAGATTCAAGCAACTCCACCATTTTTCCTCATTTAGGTTCTTCTCAGAAGAATTTGAGGTCTCCATCTATAAGTGCTCCATGAGGGTACTCCTCAACCTCGTGTCTTTGTTGATAGCATCTAAGCCAACAATGGATGAAATCGTGATTTTCATTACTGAGTACAACAAAATTGCTATTGTAGCTACATTGCACTTTGTAAGAGCTAAGGTAGATGACCCCCTTCCAATCACTTAAATAACCAATTCAACATATCTATTGTATAGGTAGGTATGGTGAGGGGAAAAATTTCCTTGTTTAGAGAAATAGATTTTAGAAGGATTTCATATTTTTTTACATATTTTTTTTCTCAAAAATAGAATTATCATGAATTTTTTTCATGAAGATTCCGTTCAACCTATTCTTGTTTTATAGGTCATCCTATTTCCAACCATAGGCTGATTACAAAATCAACAATGCTTCAATGTATGTGATAATTAATTGTGGCTTCCAATGTACATCTTGTGATCATTGTATGCTTTCAATGTATACCTCCCCAACATTCGTGTTGCTCCTACTTTGCGTGAATATGTCCATGTGAGAGTGCTAATGTTGGAGTGTTAATGTTGATTGTTGGTACAAGTGTTTTCTTCTATGATTTCTGTTTTGGAAAGGGAGTGGTAGAGAGATTTGGTCAAAATTTTAGTTTTGTAATGAATTGGAGGTTTATTTGATTAATTGATTTCAAACGTGAGTGTTTCTCTGATTGTTGCTACCAATGATTTCTGTTTTGGAATGGAAAATTGACAGTGACAGAGAAAATTTGCCAAGTTTTTAATGAATCTGTGGATTATTAAATGAACAGTTTTACACAGGATTGTTTCCTTGATTGCTGGTCCCGGCTGTGTTGTTTTCTATATGATATCTATTATGGAACAAAGAATTGACAGCGAGAGTAAATGAACTTAAAGTTTAGTTTTTATAAAATGATGAATTGGTAGCTTCGCAGACACCGTTCTAGCTAGCGCGGTGTTGATCAGCCACTCTTGGCACTGAGATTACCACTTGGTAAGTGCACTTCTGTACAAACGATAACCGTACCTTCGAATCGAAAATTAATACCTTGATGCAATCCAACAACCTCAACTACTTAATTAACCATTTTCTTAGAGTATCAGATGGCTCGAAGGTGGCATTCACAGAAATTTCATATCCACCACAAAAATCCCTCTTGACAGCTCCTCCATTTAATTTGTTCCTGCCAAGAATTCTTCAAAATTTTCTAAGCATGTGCAAAATCCGACACTAAGCTCCGTGACTGTATAAGAAAGAAAACATTGAGGCTTCTGTCAGACAACTACAAATTTTACATACATAGCTAGCTGTCTCTCTCTACGCATTAATTATTTCAAAGTCTCTCTCATATTATGAAACAAAATTGAAAGCTCGATCGAGCATGCATATGTGTGTGTATAAGTTACTGCAAAGGCTTTGTGCTTCAATTCGTCAGAGGTGTTTTGGGACTTGGAATCCATTCAGAGAGCAACGATCGACACTCTGCTCTTCTTCACGTGCACAGAGACTAACTGAGAGAGAGAGAGAGAGTCGAGAAGGGAAGAGAAGAGAATGGGCGTTACCGACAGAATGGTGGAAAAGGGATTCCACAAGAATCTGTAACGACGTACGGCCGGCCTGTCGACAGCTGGCTCCCCAAGCAAAGGCGCGACCCCAAATCGCGTTGATGCTCTGAACCTTAAGTTACCTTTGGACCCTGCGGAGCTCCGCGGGGTCGACACGGCTGACTTCCGTTTGCGCACGCAGGTCCCTCTTCCTACATCTACGAATCCTCCGTCGGATCATCGCCAGGCTTCGGTCAAAGTGAACTCCTTTCCACTAAATCTACGTTTGTGGAGCGCAATCTACGTATGCACAAAGGACTATTATGTTCCTCCAAAGGATTTTTCAAAATTTTCTAAGCATGTGCAAAATCCAACACTAAGCTCCGTGACTGTATAAGAAAGAAAACATGGAGGCTTCTGTCAGACAACTACAAATTGACATACATAGCTAGCTGTCTCTCTCTACGCATTCATTTCATTCTCAAAAAAAATTGAAAGCTCGATCGAGCATACATATACTGCAATTTCGAATCAGTCCATCAGAGGGTAAAGGGTAGCATAATGAAGTCCAACAAGGGTAGGCACGTGTATATTTGAGGGAGTCCTTATGCTCCCCTCCTCCAACTCACTGAAACCTTGTGGGTGTCAAGTATATAAAAAAAATTCGTTTTCTCAAGTTTCTAGAATGTGGTGACTGCGCATAGTACCTTCGAATCTACGACTGATTACACGAATCAACGCCATTTTATGAATTAATAGAACTGGTTTTCTCGAACATCTACACGTACGTAGCTCAGTCTTACGTAGCTCATCCCAATGCTTACGCCTTCTAATTTAATTTCAAAACCAAATGTGAGGTTGTCTTTCTTTCTTATTCATGTATCACAAATCTCATTAAACAAGTAGGACTACCCTAAATTTAGATTGGGACCAAAGATTGAGGTGCAAATTGGGAGACAATTAGATGTACTTTTACTTTAGAAGCAAAAAGAAACCCATCGTCCAAGACAACTTCTAAGCAATCAATTGTATTTATAGAGAAGGTTGCAAGGAATTACTCAATTATGATGCTTGAATTTTAACCAAAATGACTAAAAAATAAATTTTTAAACCTAATTTCATTAAAGGAGCATTTGAAGACAATTAGCTTATTTGTTACAGAAATTGTATTAAATTTTAAAAAATGAATGAAACAAAATAATAAGTTGCTTCAAGTTTGACTGCACAGCAATGCAATTCCTCACCCGATTCCCACCAGCAATGACATTCGTAGATCATGAGACGAAAGCGTAGATTTTTAGGAAAATAGTTGAATTGGATCCAAGCCCGACGACGATTCCATGGACCACTCGTAGATCTAGATGGACTTGTGCAGGAAATCAGCAAAGCCCAAACGGTTTCCAATCTGATTTCATTCGGGGTGATCACAGCTACACTCAGATGTTCTCCAACTCCCATGCGTGTCAAGCGCTCCAACGTCCATATTCTGGACAATGAACAGAGGGCTTCGAGGCGCTGTTTTGTCCAACTAACTTTTCATTCATCCAATGTAACACTTGAATCTTGAAAAGACAACCTTCCTTAATGATCGATTTCATGAAATTGCGGTAAAATGATATTTTTGTAGAAAGATATAAGCAAAAATGTGTTAAAATCTGAAAAAGGATTGAGGCATTAAGGGGTTAAACATTGAGGAGGACGTTTGGCGTTTGATGGATGACAAGGAATCTTTGTAGTAGGATAGAAGTACAACTATTCATCTTTGAAATTTTGTTGTGAAAAGGGGAGGTCTTCTACAATAGTTTGACTTACAACTAGTGCTTTTGCTATTTCTAAAACTCATGATTCACTCTGTAATGGAAAGATGGAAAGGGATGATCTCCAAGGTCACCCCTTCATCCTTTAAGAATTAACCCATAAACGATGTAGAGGATGTTTTCTAGCCAATGAATGACAAAGAATCTCTCTATGTAGGATAGAAATGCTCCAAATTTTGTGTGAAAAGGGAAGGTTATTTTGTCTTCTAATGAGTGTTTTTTCATTTTTTTAAGCCAACAATCCTCATCGGGTATCCAAACAGATGATTTTGATGGTAATCGGCTCATTCTTTGAGGGTTAACCAATCAGGAAGTACAAAACAACAATTCACTGATTTTCTTTTTTGAAACACATGGACAATTTTTATTGCAAGGAAAAAAAGTAGCAATGAGCTATGTTGCCTTTCATCTAAGGGATGAAATGTTGTGGAATATTCCACACCCAACATTAGCTAAGTTACATGTATCGATATTAGTAAGAGAATTGAAGTCCGTTGGGTCCCAACTATACAATGTAGATTGCATAACATTGTTCACCTTCCCTTTTGCTCCTCCATATCAGGAGCCCCTAATCGATGATTTTTCCAAGTCTGACAAAGCAATGAATCACATTCTAAGCCCAACCAATTACATTTTGAACATTATGACTCAATTCTCCTTCAAGGTATCTTTGGGGTGAATTATACCTCCACCTAGGGGGATGCATTTCACTTGGTTTAGCAATGTTATGTGAAGTAAGTTCCAATGCATTAAAAATGTATGGACAATCAACACTCTTTATTCATTGAAAGCAATGAGTTGAAGAAGTAGCTTGCATTGATATAAAAACCAATTGTAATTTGATTTTAAGAATGAGATGAAAAGCTATATATATAAATTTTGGGTGGTAGGAGGTAACACAACTCACGTGGAATATGTAAATTAGAAGTTCCACCACTCGTAATTAAGTCAAAAACATGAATTGTGTTTGAAGTAAAACTTCAACCCTCATTTAGGCACACAATAGGATAATTTTTCTCAGAAAAAATTGAATTCAACAAATTTGGGAAATTAAGTTAGGTTGTTTGTTTGTTTTAATTGTTTTGTTTGTTACAATGAGATCTCGAGGATTGCGCGTCCCCTAGGCGTGTTCTTAGTGCTGTTGGAAAGTTCTTTGCGAGGAAGGGTGCACGGGCTTAGTTTCGTGGCATTTGAACCCATAGTGTGAAAGTTATTGAATTTTGAATTTTTTATGAGTTAAAAAATTAGAAAATTGCTTTTATTTTGATTTTGGCTATGGCAACAATACATGGGTCTTTGTGAAATCTATCTCTTTAGTGTCAAGCCTAATGACTTGGCTGTCTTTGTAAGGTAGGACGTTCTAATAGTGCTCAGGCTCTAAAATGGCCCACCTCCTTAAATGTACACTATTTGTACATGTTGTTTTTTCATAGCCTTCAGCAATGTACAAAAGGTGTAAATTTTAGGAGGTGAGCCATTTTAAAGCCTTATGTCATTTCAACTTCAAAATTTTATAACTAATTCCACAAAGCTCTAAAAAATATGAATCGACTTGAATTACACTAAATAGTGAAATTAGGTTGCCTTAACAATTAGGTTGCCTTACTTCAAGAAAATCACTTTACAAGCCAACCAATCAACAAATATGTCTACTATTTTTTCTATTTATACACATAGAGGTTCATAAGTCTCACATGCATAAATTTTTAATTCAAAAAAGTAGTAAATTCTTGTAAAGAAACAATACATATTTATATAGTGTAGAATGTCGAGAAATTAGTGTGGGGCAACCTAATTTCACTATTTAGTGTAGATGTCAATTCCACTTGTCTTTTAAGGAAAATTTACTAAAAAAATATTTTGAAGATGTTTCACCTCCCCCAAAATTCAGTTCCGGCCCTTAGATGGTCCATTTATGGACCTCCTACCTTATTGTGGTTTCTTTTTTTAATGCAATGGCTCTGCCTTTTGTTTAAATAAATAAATAAATATAGTCTTTGTGAAATGAGATTCGGAATTCGTGGAGGGGGGGTATAAACACACTCATAAGACCCTCTGTATGTCCGAGCTTGACATCGGATCTTCGTCGGACTTTGATCAAATCGAGCTATTTTCCTCAAAATCTATGATTTTGCACTGTAATCTATGATTTTGCACTGTAATCTACGTGTTTCACTGCTGCCAGGCACATGAAGTCGGATGGAATGCATTCTGAGGCGACCGCGGATGTGCAACGCGCTGTGACTTCAAATCTATGAGCTTTGGGACGAATCAACGTCGGAATGTGGTTGAATTGCACTGATTTCTTACACATGTTCGCTTCTATAACCCAATCTCCGTTGTCTACTGCGGTCGGAGAATGCGACTGAATCAACGCTCAGTCCTTTCAAATCTATAAATTCTAAGTCGAATCAGCACCTAGATATGATCGAATTGGCATGTTTCTTAAGAAGTCTACGTTTTTGTAATTCAATCTACGCCCATACAGGATGCTGGTGCCTGCAAATGGAAGTTGTTTTCAGGTTTAAGTGTATCATCCACGGCTGGGGAGTGAATTTTTTAATGGTTAATTTCGAAATTATCAAATTATTGGGTCCCTTCATTTTTATAGACATTTTGAACCAATATTCTAAATTCATTGATAAATTTGTAGGAACTTACTACATTTGATATGATTTTCTTGACTAACTTTAACAAATTTATCACAAATATTGACTAATTGCTCTGAAATATTCCTCCAATGAAATTAGCTAAATAAATATTTCCTAGGTAATTTGTCCACAATCAGTATGCAATCCCAATTTTTTAATTAGCTAATAATTAGTCAATGTGTCCTAATTGCCTCATAATGTATACCCCATCTTCATTCCAAATCTAAATTTAGGATATATGTACTTGTCTTATGAGATTTGTGCAACACATATAAGATAAGAGCAATAACCTTAGATTTAGGCTTTGAAATGAAAATTAGAGGGGGTTGTTAGCATTTTATCTCCACCTTTGATATAGAACAAGTACACCCTTGGGGATTCTTGGTTTCTTGTTGTAAAACTCCTACACTGGGGGTCTAAGCATGGTCCATTGTGCCTTCCAAGCAATGAACAAATATTTGATGAATAGTTGCTCTATGTGATACAAATTGCAAAATGAAAAGGTTCAAACCTCAAAAGTTAGCATTTTTTCACCATTTTGGCTTAACCAAGCTAAAAACTTTGGTCCTTTGATATGAATCTATCCAAAATCACATGTGAATTAGTCTAACCCATAGAGCATGGTCTACCATGTCCAAAATGGTAATAATCATTCTATTAAGAGATTGATGATTTTCATCTTGTATAATTAGTGTTCAATTTGTATGCAATTCCAATCAAGCATACCAAATTTCACAGAAAAACAAAACTCCATTTTTGATGAATTGTTTCATTTAATATTTATAATAATTGATTGAAAAACATTGGTGATGAATTTTTTTAATTCATTTATTTAGATATGTAGAAAACATCTATACACACATCTTTCCTTCAACAAGCATCTCCAAAAAGTTTTAGAGTTCCGTCAAAGAGATTTCAATATTGGAGTGAAAATGTTCAAATTTTGTAAAATAGATATCTCTTTATTGTAATTAGGTTTTGTCAAAGAGATATCTATTTTACAAAATTTGAGTATTGTCATGCCAACATTGAAATCTCTATGGCTATGGAGGGAATTTTGAAACTTTTTTGGAGATGCTTGACTGGAATTTTGGGTTTTTTGAATCTGAAATTTGGTATGCTTGACTGGAATTGTGTAAGAATTGAATGCTAATTGTGCAAGATGAAAATTACCAAAATGAGTGAATTCTATGATATATTGCCAATTGAGTGTATTCAATTTTTTTGAATGGCACAATAGGCAATTTGTAAGATTATTGAACCCACTTGTAAAGTAGGAGGTTCTAAAAGTGCAGGTTCTAAAACCAACCACTTCCTTAACCCCTAAAGGACCATTGTCCTTTCGAGGAACAAATGGGATTTCGGGCAAGTACCTGCGGGCTCAAAAATTTTCCCTGATTTTTTGAATTTTTTTTGGAGATAGAAAAGCTGATAAGCTTTGTGGGAATATAATTATTTTTTCAATTGGTGACCGGGAACAAAAGTTATGTCCAAATAACTTCAAAACAAGGGACAAAAGGCAGCAAAAAAAATTTCAAAATTAATTCATTTTAAATTTTTATTTTTTACCTTGTAGATTATATTTTTGTCTACATGGAAAGCTTTGATTCATTCTATTTGGATTTGTTATGAGAAAGTTATGGACAATTTTGTTTTGAGGGCAATTAGAGCATCTTTTTGAAAAAAATAACTTGTAGGATTCATTTTTGAATGCTGTTTTTGCTATTTTTCAAAAAAAAAGTTTCACATGGTTTAGTTTTCTTGCTAGAACAATCTTACCATTGGGATTAGTGCATTTTAATTCCATCTAAAAGATATTAATTATTTTAGATTTCCTTCTATCTCATACCTACTTCTACTTAACAATTTTTTTAAGAATAAAAATAAAGTTTTTTTGGATTTCTTTTTTTCCCTAGACTCTGAACTCAATTCTTCACTATAAAGATTTAAAGCTCAAAACTCTAGAGTGCAAAATATTTAAGTTAAAAATGTTCAAAGTTGAAAAATCTAGTCCCGCAATGTGCTGAAAAACTTCTTTTTTATCACTTTAAACACAGATATCTTGCAATCCATGTGGTCAAAAATTCCGAAATTTTTTCCACGCATTTTCATATTATACAAAATAGTGAAATTAGGTTGCCCCAGACTATAGTTGACTATGTCTGAAAGTGTTAGATATGAGAAATTAGTGTGGGGCAACCTAATTTCACTATTTTGTGTAGTTAGTTGTCAGATCCTATAGTTAGATGTGGAAAGAAAAAGCAATTTTCTATTTTTTTAAACTTTTTGCTATAAAAATGGAAGTTTTGAGTATTTTTTGGCAAAAAAAGGCCTTGGTCATATAGGGGTTAAATGCACACTATTTGTACATGTTGCTTTTTCATAGTCTTCACTGATGTACAAAGAGTGTGCAGTTTAGGAAGTGGGTGATTTTAGAGCCCTATGTCAGTTAAACTTCAAAATTTTATAACTAATTCCACAGAGCTCCAAAAAATATGAAACGACTTGGGTTACATTCCAATTCCACTTGTCTTTCAAGAAAAATTTACTGAAAATATTTCAATAAGTTTTACCTCCCCCAAAATTCACATTCCAGCTCTTAGGTGGTCTATTTATGGACCTACTACCGTACTGCAGTTCTTGGGGAATACACTATGTAGAACATTCTGAAATTCGCAGTGAGGGGTCACTGGGAATTCATAGGGAATTCGTGGGGAATTCTTGAAGCGTTTGCAGATGTGCTCGTGAGTCCCTCTGTATCTACCAACCTTCCATCGGATCTTCAAACGGCTTTGATCGAATTGAACTAATTCCCAATGAATCTACGCTTTCTCGACCCAGTCTATGTATTCCACACCAGGCAGGAGCATTGAGGCAAGTCGAAAGCGTGGGGAGCGGCCGCAGAGAACCAGCGATCTATGCCTTCAAATCTACGAGCACAACAGCGAATCATCTCCAGGAAATGATTCAAGTTAACTGTCCTCGTAACCATCTACGCTTCTGTACCTGAATCTACATAGTTCGCTGCCGGTGGGCGAGTGCGGCTGAGTCAACCTTCAAATCTACAAATGTTGCATTGAATCAACACCAGGGTATGATGGAATTGTTCCTAGAAGGCCGGATGGGCCTATGACCACTTTTCCAAACCTGGAAGTTCCTCTTTCTAGGTTCTCATTTTGCAACTATATGTGAATTTTTAAAAATTGATTATTTTCAGGGATGAGATGAAATTACGTGACATCTGCAAGTTGTTAAAATTTAAGGGTTTTTTTTTGTGAAAATTTGAGAAAAATTGTGAATTTTTTAGTAAGAAATTCAAAAATTCATATCAAATACAAAATATGATTAAAAATTTATTTTTTCCCCGATAGGTGTATATTATGGTGTAGAACATCATGGTGCACTTTTTTCGTTGTGTCATCCTAAAATTAGAAAATTAGCACTATGGTAATAAGCCTAAAGTTCAAATTTCAATAAAATATTCAAATTTAGGAGTTTTTCAAATTTTTGAATTGGACTAAAAACTAGAGTTGATAAGCTTTTTTTTACTAGGCGACGTCAGATTCAAAAGATAACCTTTGTGGCTTAAATTTAGTTTCAAAGCACGAAGCACAAATTGCCAAAAATACACTACTTGGTGATTCATAGATTCAAGCAATTCCCACCATTTTTATTCTTTTAGGTTCTTTCAAGAAGTATTTGATCCCTCCATGAGAGGTGCTCCATAGGGTACTCCTTGAACCTTGTGTCAATGTTGATAGTATTTAAACAAATAATGGATGAAATCTTGATTTTTATTTGTCCAAAGAACATTTTGTATCCTCATAGAACTTTCTAGGGTTAACCCTAGAATGCCAAGCTAGTCACTGTGAAAATCATCCTTTTTAATGCCATGTGAATTGATCATTTGCTTAAAAAAAACCAAGAATATTCATTGGAGGTCAAACAACAATGCAAGCCCTTCCCTTTTCACACAAAATTCCAAAGATGAATGTTGCACTTTTATCTTGCATAGAAGGATTCTTTGTCATCCATCGGACACTTTTAGTGGTTACAAATTCAATGGCTTTCTTAACCCTTTAGGGCCTAAAGAACCCCAAGCAACCTCTTAAATTCTTCTAGAATTAAATTTTCATATTAAAATTTTATGATTTAATTAAAATTATTATTTTTTCACAAATAAGCATTCATGTCTTCTATCTAATATGATTTTAAATTATTTTTGGGAAAAAAAATGAAATTTATATGATTTTTTAAAGTTTATGTCTTTGCAAAATCATAGTAATTATGCCATATTTAACTACTTTGGGACTTTGCAAAGTCCAAAATTGGTAAAGGGACATCTAAGACAATTGTAGACTTTGACTTCTATAGATTTTATGAATCTCGAAATGATATAGATTTTGGACTAGGTGATTTTAAAATGTACAACAGGTTTAGATTTTAGATATCTATGACATCGGGAGATCCCCCAATGGACAAAGTCCAAAATTCCCTTCAAAGTCCAAAAGTAGTTAAATATGGCATAATTACAAAAAAGCTCCCTTTACCATGAATTTTTTTTTTATTGAAAATAGAGTTTATTATATTGAACATTATGGTAAAGTTGGCATGCTCTCTTTAGTTATACACAAATAAATTCAATAGAGAAACATGTTCCACAGTGCATTTTGAAACTCTAAAATTCCCAACTTCAAATTTCCATAGACAAATCATCATTGCTCCAAATTTGATGGCTAATGGCTCGTTGGAAGCGGAATACCCGTACCCTCACATCTCGTTTACACCTCAAGAGCAATTAAGGCCAAGAGAGTGTTCCAATTCCCAAAATTCAATTTAAAAGAACCAGAATTGGCATGCTAGACCCTAAAGGGTTAAGGAAACTATGCTTTTGTAAGTCAACCTCCGCCTCTACCGGCTGGTTGCACCTGCAATCCGAAGTTGTTGTGTTTTCACATTTCCACATGCGGTTGAACTGACGAAGAACAATTTTGGTGCTGGTCTTGCATTGGAATGGGAAATTCCATCACCACAATAAGGTTTATTAACTCTATTATTCTTGAAAGGTTTATATAAGAAAGGTAGTGCTACACACAAGCTATGGTAGAGGAGAATTTTCATAATGTCAATGCAAGAGAGTTTTGGTGATGTGGCATGTTTCAATTGGTTAAGGAGAGGCAAATTAAGATTGATAATGCTCACTGCTTGCCTTGTACAAATTCTCAACAAGGTGGGTGTGAAGTAAAAATTTCATTAGTATGGCAATGAAAGAAATATGAGAGAAATCTCTACTACTACCAACCGGTATTAACTTAGTGAGTACAGATCCACCTAACATAATCTAAATGCATGAGATTTATGTTGTTGTGGCATGTTTTGAATGGTTAAGCAATCAAAGAAGTCAAACAGCTCAACTCCCCTACATTGACATTGTGTCTAGTAATTGCAAAGTAGGCCAAGTCATTAAGAATAATCACAAGTCAATACCAACGTCACCACCCATGGCTCGGTAGGTCCTAATTAACCAACAATTATTCTTAATAACTTGACTTGCTTTGCAAATACCTAGTCTATAAAGCTATACAGGAGTGAGTCTATTGGTTTGTGAGAATGTGTTAGTGGTAAATTTGTATGATGTGAAACTTAATGCAATGTTAATGTTGGAGTGTTAATGTCTATTGTTGCTGGAAGCACCCAAAATAAACAATTCAGCACAGTTGGAGGCAACTTTTCCTTAAAATGATATTTTTGTAGTATTAGCAAGTGAAAATCATGAATATTAAAAATAAAAAAAGATTTTTTGGATGTGGTATGTAATTATTTCTATGATTTTTCAAAGTGTCAATTCCCTAAATCAAAAAAACTATCACATAGGTGGACCTTAAATCAAAATCTACAAAAATCAATAGTGAGCAAATTAGAGTTAAGTATGTGTCCTTCAAATGTGTCAACGAATTTAGAGTTAAGCATTTGAAGGACCCATGAACTAAAATCTAGGGACACATTTAGAGGCAGTTTAGGGTACAAAAATAGGTACATACATGCTTTTGGGTGCCTTCACCTTACCAATGTTTTTTCTACAATTTTTGTTTTGGAACAAAAAAATTAACAATGATAGAAACAATTTGCCAAGTTTTCAATGAATTGGTGGATTATTTAATGGATCGTTTTATATAGGAGTGTTTCCTTGATTGTTGATTCAATTGTTTTCTCTATGCTAAAGTAGAACAACCCATCATGGGTAGATTTAGGAGTTTGCTTTCATGGCATTGCTATACTTTTTTAATTTTTAATTCTCACATAAGAATAAGTGTGAGAAACGGCAATTCAAGAGCAATTGAAATTTATATTTTTTCAACAAAATATGAATTTGTTATGAATTTTGGAGTGTTTTGCCCATCATGGCCCAAAAGAGTCTGTAGACTACTCCAAAACCAATAAAAAAAAGTATATCCATAATGATCATCTTACTAATTTCGAGGAGATTCTGAGACCGGGTGAAACCAGTTGCATATTACCATGAAGAAGATTGTGTGACTCACAGAACTCGTCTCGTCCAAATTGCAATGCAATGATGATACTTGAGAGTTTTCATTTGTCTTGACAGGATAATATCGAAGCTGCATCGTCGAGGTCGTAATTGATTAAGTTGAGAGTGTCTGCCTCACTGTGTTTTCTCATTGCATTGGACCAGAGGCCCATGAATCTTATTTTCCCTGCATCTCCTCAATTGGATCCTAGAACACAAATGAAACTCGAAAACAACGCTACCTTGGAATCGAAAATTAATGCCTTGATGCCATCCAACAACCTCAACTACTCCACCATTTTCTTAGAGTATCAGATGGCTCGAAGGTGACATTCACAGAAATTTCATATCCATCACAAAAA
The DNA here is from genome assembly GCA_947034895.1 of Rhytidiadelphus loreus. Lineage (NCBI taxonomy): Eukaryota > Viridiplantae > Streptophyta > Bryopsida > Hypnales > Hylocomiaceae > Rhytidiadelphus > Rhytidiadelphus loreus. The sequence goes on along the minus strand of OX344765.1, from coordinate 3,394,486 downwards.
TCCCTCTTGACTGCTCCTCCATTTAATTTGTTCCTGCCAAGAATTCTTCAAAATTTTCTAAGCATGTGCAAAATCCCACACCACACTCCGTATAAGAAAGAAAACATTGAGGCTTCTGTCAGACAACTACAAATTGACATACATAGCTACACTAAAGATGATATTTAGTGTCTTGTACACTAAATACGAAGGCATACACTAAAAGCCAATTACCCTATGAAAGTAACATTAAATGTCAATTCAAACACTAAATGTGAACCAGAGTTGTCATATCAGACGGAATATCACTATTCACCAACAGAATCGGACCGATTAGGGCTAGGCGGCTGCAAACTTCAGAGCCTTGTAACTTTTGCAAAAATTCTTCAAATAAGGAAAATGAGATGTTTTTCGGCATCTACAATTTTTGCAGCCGGCACATTCAAGTCTAACACTAATTGTGGACAAGTTCAGATTTAGTGTTGTAGCTAGTAGGGTGGTAAAAACACTAAATGTCACTCAACACTAAATATCATCTTTAGTGTAGCTGTCTCTCTCTACGCCTTAATTATTTCAAAGTCTCTCTCATAATTATTATGAAACAAAATTGAAAGCTCGATGGAGCATAATTATGTGTGTGTATAAGTTACTGCAAAGGCTTTTTGCAAAGGTTCCTTCAATTCAATTCGTCAGAGGTGTTTTGGGACTTGGAATCCATTCAGAGAGCAACGATCGACACTCCGATCTTCTTCACGTGCACAGAGACTGCTGACTGAGAAGAGACGAGAATGGGGGGTACCGACAGAATGGTGGAAAATAGATTCCACAAGAATCTGTAACGACGGACGGCCTGTCGACAGCTGGCTCCCCAACGACCCTAAATCGTCTGAACCTTAAGTTACCTTCGGACCCCGCGGAGCTCCGCGGGGTCGTGTGACAAACGGGCTTGCGTTTGCGCATGCAGGTCCCTCCTTCGATATCTACGAATCCTCCGTCGAATCATCGTCAGGCTTCGGTCAAAGTGAACTCCTTTCCACATAATCTACGTTTGTGGAGCGTAATCTACGTATGCGATTGCTGCTGATGAGAGCGAGGAGGAAGGGGAGGGCTGGGCGGCGGGCGAGAATGCTGCACGCTGTCCCTTCGAATCTACCAACAATGCAACCGATCAACGTCAGGATATGATTGAATTGAACTGTCATATCGTACATCTACGCTTTGGAGAATCGATCTACGTCCATCGCTGCAGGTAGGCGCCGACCATTGGAGCTAGCACCTAGTCCCCTCAAATCTACGAATTCTTCGACCAATCAGCACCAGGGTGTGATCGAATTGAACTATCATCCAGCCCAGTTAGAAATCCTGGCTAATTCTTTTTTTTTTGTCTTGTATGAATTCTTTATTTTCTGAGAGTTTTTTAAAATTATAAAATTATCTAGGTCCTTCAATTTACGATAGCCATTTTCGATTCACAATTCCAAATTTATTCATAGAAGATTATTATATTTGATATGCTTTTTACTTACTTTTAGAAATTTGCTTACAAATGTTGTAATGAATTGGCTAATTATCCACCCAGACAAATGATCTGTCAATGAAATCAGGTACATAGATATTTTCTAGTTAATTTGGTTAAAATACATGCAATATAATTTCAATAGTCTTGGCAAGCTTCTTTGCACATACAATTGACCTTTCAGAACTTACCTGGAATGCTAATTTGACTTAGCTTGTAAAGTAAATACATTTGATTGGGATCTTCACATAATTGCTTCACATTTACAAGTGATACAGAAAGTTGTTTTTTGAAGCTAATTACTCCGTATATAATTAACCCCTAAAGTCCCAAGGCCATTTTTCTGTCAAAAAACACTCAAAACTGCCATTTCTACTGTGTTAGTCCAAAAAAAAAAAAAAAAAAACTTTTTTTGGAACTGAACCGTAGGATCTTAAACTTTACTTGTTTTAGATCATGTTATAAAAATTTCATGAAGTTTGACCGTACAGATTGAGAGATATGAGCATTCAAAGTTGAAAAAACAAGTTTTTTTGAACACTGGACTGCAATTTTAGATGACTTTGATCTCTATTTGTGGAAAAAAATTACACTGAGGAGTTTGAATTTAAAACTTATTGTGTTGAAGAATTGAGTTGGGAGTCTAGCAAAAAAAATTCAAAAAATAAAAACTTGATTTTCATACTTCAAAAAATTGTCAAGTAGAAGTAGGTCCAAGATTGAAAGAAAAAAATTAAATTGATAATAGCTCTTAGATGGGATTGAAATACAATAATCCCAACGGTGAGATTGTTCTAACAAGCAAATTTAACCTTTTCAAAAAAAAAAATTGAAAAAATTTGAAAATTGCATTCTGAGATGAATCCTACAAGTGTTTTTTTTCCAAAAAGATGCTTAGATTGCCCGAAAAATAAGATTGTTCATAACTTTCACATCACTAATCAAAGTGGAATGAATCAAAGCTTTAGATATAGACAAAAACATTATCTTTGAGAAAAAAAAAATTTAATTTATTTTGAATTTTTGCAATATTTTTTGTATTGCCCGCTGAGTTCAGTTTCAAGCTTTTTGTTGTATAACTTTTGCTTCTGGACACCAATTGAAATAAAAACTATATTCCCACAAAGCTTATCAGATTTTCTATCTTCAAAAAAAGTTTCAAAAAATTAGGGTAAAATTTCAGCCCATAGGAACCTGCCTGAATTCCAAATTGTCCCCCGAGGGGACAATGGGACTTTAGGGGTTAAAGCAAAAGCTTAGGATAAGTCTTGCTTTCTAGAAAATTTTGTCCTTTGGAATTGATGTTTCTCAATTTCATGTCAAAAATATTAAATATGTAATTAGGTTTTTATTTATATACCTAATTACATAAAAAGAAATATCCACAATTTAGAATCAAATTTGTTGCCATAGATTTCCAAATGTAAAAATATAATATACATGATGCTTTTCTAAAATAGTTAAAATTAAATTTGTTGAGTACAATTTCTAATGTCACATTTTAAATTTGAAAAAAACACATTTTTGACTTGACATATCACCAATCTATTGTGTATAGAATATTAGCAAAACATATTTTTGAAAGTATGCAATATGCAAGTGTTACCCATAGAAAAATTGAGATGGATGAAAATTGCATCATTTGAAGACCAATGAACACTTAAGTTTGCATTTGCTCGTCGTTCAAAAAATGAACTTTCAAGTGCTTATAAGTTCACTTGAAATGCTTCCATCATGGTTATTACCGTGTTCATGTCAACACCCACAACATATGCACGTGTTATGCATAATTATGTTATACCTCTTTTGTATGTGAAATATTCCACACCAACATCCTCCACCATGTAACCCATCCACATGCCATAATATTCCACTTATAAAATTAACTTTTTGTAATCACAAATTTTTATCATAATCAATTCAACTAAAACATGAAAAATATCAATCATATATAAAACATACACAATAAAGGTTAGAACACATAACTACTCATTGTTTAACAGTTGTTGCTTATGAAAGCACACACAATGCATCAATTAAATTTCTTCATGACAAATTCAAACTTCCAAATCACTCCATTAAACGAATACGGAATCATAGCCATTCAATCACAACCATTCAATAGGCTACATACATTCTTTTACATACAATAGGCTAATGTTGGGTGTGGAATATTTCACACCATTTCATCCTTTAAATGAAAGGCAACATAGCTCATTGCTACTTTTTTCCTTGCAATGAAAACTATCCATGTGTTTCAAAAAAGAAAATGAGTGAATTGTTGTTTTTTAATTCCTGATTGGTTAACCCTTAAAGAACAAGCCAATCACTATCCAAATCATCTGTTTGGATACCATGTGAATTGTTGGCTTAAAAAAATAAAAAAGCACTCATGAGAAGACAAACTACTATATAAGACCTTCCCTTTTCACACAAAATTTGGAGGATGAATAGTTGCATTTCTATCCTACATGGAAGAATTATTTGTCATTCATTGGCCAAAAAACATCATCTACGTCTTTTATGGGTTAATTCTTAAAGGATGAAGGGGTGACCTTGGAAATCATCCCTTTCCATTACCATGTGAATCATGGGCTTTAGAAATAGCAAAAGCACTCATTGGAAGTCAAACTATTGTAGAAGACCTCCCCTTTTCACAACAAAATTTCAAAGATGAATAGTTGCACTTCTATCTTACTACAAAGATTCCTTGTCATCCATCAACACCAAACATCCTCCTCAACGTTTAACCCCTTTTAATGCCTCAATCCTTTTTTAGATTTCGGCACATTTTTGCTTATATCTTTCTACAAAAATATCATTTTATTGCAATTTCATGAAATTGATCATTAAGAAAGGTTGTCTTTTCAAGATTCAAGTGTTACATTGGATGAATGTAAAGTTAGTTGGACAGAACAGGGCCTCGAAGCTCTCTGTTCATTGTCCAGAATATGGACGTTGGAGCGCTTGACACGCATGGGAGTTGGAGAACATCTGAGATCACCCGAATGAAATCAGATTGGAAACCGTTTGGGATTTCCTGATTTCATGCACAAGTCCCTCTAAATCTACGAGTGGTCCGTGGAATCGTCGTTGGGCTTGGATCCAATTCAACTATTTTCCTAAAAATCTACGCTTTCGAGTCACGATCTACGAATGTCATTGCTGGTGGGCATGAAAGACACAGTGAGACATCGGGTGAGGACTTGCATCGCTGTGCAGTCAAACTCATTTTGTTTCATTCATTTTTTTAAATTTAATACAATTTCTGTAACAAATAAGCTAATTGTCTTCAAGTGCTCCTTTAATGAAATTAGGTTTAAAATTTTATTTTCTAGTCATTTTGGTTAAAATTCAAGCATCATAATTCACTAATTCATATATTTATACCACAAAAAGTCTACAACTGAACTTGGTGGGGAGCACAAAAAAATTGTAAAGATTCAAAATAGATTTAAAAAAAATTATTTTCTCAAATATTATGTTTTTGTCTACACTTGAAGCTTTGATTCATTCCATTTGGACTAGTTATGAGAAAGTTATGGACAATCTTCAGTTGTTTTTCGGGCAATCTAAGCATGTTCTTAAGAAAAAAACTTTTTGTCCAAATTTGAATGCTAATATTTTCCAATCCATACAGTCAAATTTGATGAAATTTTTACCACGTGATCTAGAGCAAGTGAAGTACAAGATCCTATGGTTACATTCTTAACAAAAATGTTTACTCTGCTTCCGTGGGTGAATGCAACATAAATGGCAGTTTTGAGTGGTTTCTAACAGAAAGATGGCCTGGGGACTTTAGGGGTTAAAGCATTGCTACTAGGCCTCTACAATTGCTTCTCCATGCTTGTCGTGTGTGTCTAGACAAAAACGACTCTACACCAGCACCCCATTGTTGTGCCGTTCCTCGTGTCACTCCCACATTTGCCCAATGGTAGAGGGCCTTTGTAGCAGGTAATTTTACACTCACGCCAACTTGGTCAACTTTGACAATAGCCTTAGTTGAAGACATGGAGGCTAGTGAGAGGTGTAAGAAGAAAGGGAAGAACTTTAGTGAGAACTTTTAAGGTGCAGAGCATCAGGGCTTGAGTGTGCCGCCACATCTCATGAGGCAGCAAGTGCCAAGCCACTTTTTGATGCCGTAGTCAAATGGAGTGCTACTTGGTGGCAATGCTCTTATCTCGTATTGGATATTGGATATGATTTTCTTTCTTCAAATAATGATTCATTTCAATTTTTATTAACTCACAAAAGACAAATGACTTCATATCCGATATGTCGTTTTGAGTTTCCACTCACATGTCCCTCTTCATCTATGATTCCTTTGGTGGATCATCGTAGAACGATACATAACGTGGACTATTATCCAAAGTAATCTATGCTTTTGCAGTTCAATCTACAGGATTCGTATTTCTAGGAGGCTACATGAAAGCAGGTCGATGAGTGGATGCAAGTGGGCGGTTGCAGGAGTACAGTACTGTTTCTTCAAATCTACAAATTCATTTGAAATAATTTTCACATTTGTAAATCGATTTATGTATTCCACAACAACTGGGCGTATACTACTGAGCCTACGCTCTGCTCTAAAAATCTACGAATATAGCATACCATAGACTCCAAATCTACGTAATGCAACAAAATTGAGCCTCCAAGGAGTTCCTGCGCATTGGTGGCGAGCAAGTCACCACATTGTCCCTTAAACTCTACTAACTAGAGTAGTCTCCTTCTAAAAAGACCATTTAAGAGCTGATTGCCTTTTCAGGGAAGCTAAATTCCTTGAAATTTTTTTGAATAAACTTTTGTAGGAAGAAAAAAGGGATTGGCATCTAACCCCAAGTCGTTTCATATTTTTGGAATTAGTTACAAATTTTTGAAGTTGAAATGCAATGGTCACTAAAAGCGACCACCTCCTGAAATGTACAATGCTAGTACATTGAAGAAAACAAAATGTACCTCTACATCATGATTGTAGTTAGAGCATGGGCGCTTTTAGAGCATACTACCTTAATACTTTGTGGAATCAACATGACAAAAAGATTTAATTAGACTATACATTCAATAATCTATTGTTCTTTCAATCGATCTATGTTCTCTTCTTATGTCTGATTGTGTCTAGGCCTCAAAATCTACACATTCTTTGTCAGATCAGTATTTAGTCGAATTGAATTGGGTTTTCTCAGTGTCTACGTCTCCTAAACCTTTTACCAAAGGTTGTTTTCGTGTTTACACTTACATATGCTTGTAGATACACGACAATGGAATAGCATCATAATTGAGTGTTTTTTTTATTAGTTTGGAGACATTACATGTTTTTTTGCTACTCCAGAGGGCAACAAGTTCCCATCTAGAAACCTGTGAAAACCCGTTGAAACCCGCGAAAACATGCTAAAACCCGCCGTTCGTAAGCTGGGGTGACCTGGCCAAGCGACTCCTACATCACTTTTTTTGAAAAAAAAAATTAACTTTGTTTTTTCATTATAAGGATTTTTAAATTTATTTATTTATTTTTGAAAAAAAAAATCTGACACCGGTGTTCGATGAGACCGGGGGGAACAAAGCTCGGAACAGGCTTGAAACAGCCCTCCAGCCTCCCTTGATCTCATCTAATGAGCAGCGAGCTATTTCTTCAATACTTGGGGGTGATGCTTGGTGATATCAATATCAACACTAGGTGATACTTAGATAAAAATTGGTTATTGATCTTAAAATACAATGGAATGGTGGTAATTTGGCAATTTTTTAATTAGTTTGGAGAAGTAATTAGCTATTTCTTCAATACTTGGATGATTCTTGGTAATATCAATATCAAAACTAGGAGATACCTAAATAAAAATTGGCTATAATTGATCTTAATATACAGTGAAATGATGGTAATCTAGCAATTTCGGCCCTTGAAAATGAAAATTTCTCTTACGAAAAATAGCCAATGTCTTGTGGTTGTAACCAAAGAGCAAGAAAGTGTGCATGAAAATCACATTGAGCATCACAGAACCACAACTTTCAATTGTTGCTTGTCCTGCTTCAGGATGAAAAACCCTACTTGTTGCATATAATAAGGCAAGTGGACGGCATGGGCGTCCGCGGGTTTGCAGCGCTGTGTCTTCAAATCTACGAACAGTCCGACGTATCAGCGTCAGGGTATGATTCGATTCAGCTGTTTTTTGGAACATCTACGCTTCTGTACATCAATCTACGTAGTCCACTGCGGGTGGGCGCTTGCGGTTTAGGCCAGCTACTACTCATGCTTTGGAAGTGATGGGCGAATTGGATGTGCTATTCTTACATTTTTCAAAGCCATCGCTTGAACGAAATATTGTAAATTCATTAACCCTCAACCCTTGAAGGGCTTGAAAGCTCTTTGCAGCCATATAGTATATTATAAATTTGGTGGTATTTGATATAAAAAAAACATTGACCAAAGATTTTTCATGACAAAGTAAATTAATGATCATAATAGTATGTAAATAACAATATATTACAACTTGTATATTGATTCAAAATCGAAGAGTTATAAGGCTAAATACGGGTCATATTGAGGGACCTCAAGGACCTTTTAAGGGTTAAAGGACACGGCCCCCCATACCCAAGATAGTCACCAAAATTCGCTTGGATTATTGAACCAATAAGTGCATTATTTGCTTCTACGCTCAACAATCAAATCATCCATCCATTAGTCACTTTTTGATCTCAGCATCCTTTAAGGGTTGATGAACTTATAGCAACTTATTATATGTGATACATATTTTACTACTTTCTTTTATAAATTTGTTACGGATATTGTAAACAAATTGGCTAATTGACTTTGAATTTTTTTTTCTATATGCAATTGTTATTTTGGTTGAAATTCAAGCAATATAATTTCATTGATCTTGGCAAGCTTCTTTGTACATACAATGAATTTCATTGAAATTTAGTTGGCAATCCATGAAAAAAAATTCAAGCGAAAAGAACTCAAATACAAAAAGGCTTCTTTGTTGTCCGTTGTGCCAAGTGCCATTTTCAAGGCATCTGGTCTGAAATGTAAAATTGACATTTAGAACAACTATAGATTTGAGAAATATTTGATTTATATAGATTTCAAAAATCTAGGATAGGCATAGATTTTAGACATCTAATAAATATATAGATTTCAAACATTTAGGATAGATGTACATTTCAAACCACTCGGTCTAAACCGTATAAACTGCCAAAGTAATAGAATGGCACCATTTTAACAAAATTTCCTGTCCATTAGGATTGCCATTTTTTAAATTTTGTGTCAAAATTATTTGATATATAATTAGGTTCTTATATCTACAACTACTTACATTGAAAATGCGGCCAATTTTAAAGTAAAATTTATTGCCTTTGATTTCTAAATGTAAAAATAAATAAATAAAAATTATTTTCAAAGATAAAATTTAATTTGTTGAACACATTTTTTGACATCACATTTTGAACTTGGAAAGGACATATTTTTTGACTTGACATTCTTCTAATCTACAGTATATAGAACATTAATAAAAACATGTTTTGGGAGGTGTACATTGCTTAAGTTGTACTCATCTAATACAACTCATCTACATCATGGATTGGAAAATTTTGGATGGATGAAAATGCATCACTCAAAGACCAATGAACAAAATAAATTGCACTCCTTAATTGATCAGAAAATGGACTTCAAAGCACTTTTGAATTCACCTAAAACAACAAACCCATCAATACAAAATTATCATCTAGGACAAAGAATGTGACATTTTTGAAAATCATTAACTTTGTACCACCAACCACAAAGAACACTCATTTTTGAGAAAAATAAAAACAAGCATGGATAATAGGATATAAATTATTTTCATCTAGCTTTGTCCATGCAACTCTTCTCATGATATGTTCACATGATTGACTGAGAATTGAACCATATTAACTATTTTGTTGAATTTGTATGAGTTCTTATTCTACATATGTGGAATAGCCATGCAATGCATTTTAGTGCCTTAGACTTTTTGCTTTAAAACTTACATTAATAAAAAAAAGAAATTTAAAATTCAAGCAAATCAGAAAGTTAATTTACACAAAAGATTACTACTCTACAACATACACGTGCTAAAAAAAAATTCAGATTTCTTGAGCTTATTTCATATTTGATATGAATTTTTTTCAATAGTTCTTCAACTAATCATACTAATTTCTAATTTTACAGAAAGCATTGTAAATTTTATGATTTATTGAAGTCATGTGATTTCATGTGAAAAACGAAAAAACGAAAATTTCAGTCTACAAGTCACTAAGACGAGTGCATGGGGGTAGGCCCTCTGCAATGCAACTGTCGTGTGGCTCTTTACTCACAAGTCCCACTACATCTACAAGTCCTGCGTCAGATCGTCATCAGGCTGTAGTCGAATTAAACTATATTCCCCAAAATCTACGCTTTGGTGACTCAATCTACGTACTCCCAAGATGGGGTAAGCGACGCGCGCACATGGAAGCAGGGTGGAGCAGTGGAGTCTCACTTTCTTTCGGTTTGACCTGCGATTCTCCTCTGAATCTGCGGCGGAAATGATGGAGACGCGGCGATGGTTTCAGACTTCAGAATTGAAATCCCCCCACTTCAATTCTCGATATTTTGCGAGAATTAGCGAGAATTGACGATAATTCAACAGTTCTAGTGGAAAATGGGAGATCGCAGCTGAACCTTTTGCTACAAACGTGGTTTCTGGCTTTCTGTGCGATGCTTTCATTGCAACACATACACAAGCTACATATATTGTAACCTTCTTTCATAGTAACACCGTTTGACCATCGGAGCTTCCGCAAGCTAGCCAACGTCGTTCCCAAGGTAATTAGCACTGACAACAAAATCATGCACAGTGATTCTTCCTTCGCCTGAGAAGATGAACCATAAGAATTAATTAAGTCCAAGTCTATTATAACTGTTGTGTGTTATTTTCTCTCCATGGGTGTGGAACAGAGTGTGGAGCAGAAGAGCTACCGAGCAAGTCGAGTGGAAAGAAGAGCACATGAGCTTTTTATATTGTATATATTCCACAACTGGTCGATTTCGAGGTTCACTTTCTCCGACACCTTCACCTCCTTTGTCCTTTATCTCCAGTTCCATATCGAACTTTATATTCTTTATGGGTGTATTGGCCAATGAACGTCGGTAATGTGTGTTCGTGGCTATCATATGGATGGTTTGTTCAATGACCCACGGCTAGCTATTGTAGCTCTTCAACGGACCACGTGAGCTTCGATCTGCACCTCAACTTCAAGAAAAGATCGACACTCCCTGAGGAATCCCATGCCAGTCCGCCGTTTATCAAAACTATGAAATCATGCACTACAATTAAGAATTATGCACTGGGTTTTATTAATTCTCTTCTCAATCTCCAAAGTAGGCATGAAAATCAAATCATCGCGAGCACTCCCACACGTACTGATCCAAAACTTGTTTCCTAACGACAAGAAACAGACGCACTTAATTAATTGCACATCATTGAACTTATTTGATTGCATCCTGAGAATTAATGATATACAGTATGATCTACATGGAACAATAAAAATATTCTTTTAAGTCCTCTACAGTCCCAAAGCTAAACGAATGAGTGCATGCATGGGGCCAATTCTCATTCTGTATCCAAATTCTAGCAGTGCAGACGATGCCGGACTGGTTTAATTTTTGGCAGAATGGAGCAATGCGATCAAAGGACTTGAACTTCACTATGGGTCGGACTCGCAGAACATGCATGGGAATATTGAGCGTGAAGCATATGAGAGAGCTCGATCTTATTCAATTCTCCGATTGAAACTAAACGAGAACCGGATGCAATCACTTATTCAAGCATCCTGAATGCATGTGGAAGCGCAAGGACTCAGTTTAATTTGGGGTGGCGCGCGTTGAAGGAGGGTTTCAGGTTTCGGGGTTTCCAGGATCACAGTCATTCCTGAGAAGCAAGCAATTAGGGTTGAATCAGATGAGCGTGTGAGCAATGCGCTGCTGCACAAGTATGCGAAGTATGCGAGCATCGATGATGTTCCTGAGACAATGAATATAATGAACGCAACATATTTCCAGTTTCCAGCTGATTGTATGATCCTTGGCAAATGGATAGGCGGGATCTCCGATTTGCATTGGAAGCGCTCACTGTTTCAAGATTCGAGATTAGGTCTTCAATCTCCTCCTCTCTACTAGGAATCGTTCAGAATACCGGCGCAGGGCCTTTTTCTGCTGCTGTGAGATCCACGGACGGAGCTACAGAATCGCCAAGAAATTTGCGGAGATCGAAGTGCGCGCTGGTGGCGGTAGAGTACACACGAATCTCCAACGACGCACAACTTGAATTGTCGACAGGGAGGCTCCCTGACATTATATTCCCAAATGCAGAATCCCGACCCCTAGAGCGCACACTCAAACACCCCGTCATAGAATCACAGGGAAACCTCCCCGGGATTTCTTTGCCATCGGTCCATGATCCATTATATCTACGAAGAAACTGTTGAATCATCGTCAGGCTTTGGTCGAATTGAACTCTATTTACACAAAATCTACGTGTTTTAAGCGTAATCTACCACTGCCGAATGCAGGCGAAAGGCGTGGGAGGTTGCACTGTTGTGCATTCGAATCTACGAACAATGAGACGAATCAGCGCCAGCGTTTGATTAAAGTCTACGGATTTCTGAAACATCTGCTCTTGTGTAATTCAATCTACGTATTCCACTGCACGTGAACGCCTCAAGGCAAGTGGGAAAGGCATGGGGGCGTCTGCGCGCTTGCGCAAGCCTGTGCACCGTACCACCAAATCTACGAATAGTGCGATGCATCACCGTCAAGATGTGATTGATATTAGGTGTTTTCTCAAGCATCTACGGTTATGTGACTCAATCTACGTAATCCGCTGCCAGTGGGAGACAAAGTGCTCTGTCCCTTCAAATCTACGAATGCCGCCGGTCTGACTATAAATCCCAGAATGCCTCTTGTTGCAATTTCTTGCTCCGGACCAACCCCAGTTAGTTAGTTAGTTAGTTTGGGGGGGGAGGGGTTCTTAAATTTCTTTATATGAATACATTGTTATGGATTTTTCAAAATTAGAAAATTATTTAGGTCCTTTAATTTCTGGTAGCCATTTTGAATAGACAATCCCAGATTTAATTGTAGCAAGTTATTGTATTTCATACTCACATTTTTTTCCTAACTCTGACAGATTTGTACCAAATTTGCTAATTGTCCTCAAATCCTTCTTCAATGAAATTAGCTAAATAGATATTTTCTAGTTAACCCCTAAAATGTTGTGGTGTTATGAGGCCCAAAATTACTTCAAAATACTTGTATCCAAAGCAAGGCTAAAATCTTTACCTATATTTATTTTTTAACATATTCATCAATAGGATCCCTAAGTTAACTTCTTCTCCATAGAATTACAAATGCCTAAACCATACCTACACATCATACCTAGTACACCAAAACATATAAAGTTAATAATGTCCCTAAATTAAACACCGTATCAATATGACCTGCAATTAAACCTAACCCAAATTCACTATCATCTATAATGCTCTCTTATGCAAATGAAACACCACTTAAATATCCTTCAAACTATAGCTATTATGCTAATGGATCATTCAACCACTTGATGTACAACCTATCAGATTTGGCAACTAGATAGTAGAAATTGCAACAAATGGAATATGCAATCTTGATTAAAAATTAGAACTCCCCGATTCCCAAGCAAATTACCAAGTCTCTAAATATACTCCAAGATGAACTAATAGTCATACTCATCTTCAAATTGTCCCATATCCTTTGAGTATTCATGATGAAAAACGGATAACATTATAAAAACAATCTTTGTACTCTATGTTTAGTGAAGGCAACAAATTGAGTTGACATCCTTTCTAGGATTTTAGAATTTTCTTACAATTAATCTTTCGTGGATTTAGCAAGATGATTTTTTTATTTTCAAAATCATTCAGATTTTGAAATTTTAATTATTTTTCTTAAGGTAGTATGCTCTAAAAGCGACCATTTAAGAGTTGGTCCGCCTTTTTTATAGGCTTAGGCGGACAGAATTATTTTTAGATCAATTTTCAGAGAAAGAAAAATGGATGTGGAAACTAACACAAGTAGTTTTATATTTTTCCAAGCATTTTTGAATTACTTATAAATTTTCAAAGATTCAAGGCATAGGCACCTATTTGTGACCATAGGTCTCCCAAAATCTGTTCACTTGCAATTTGTAAACAAATGTGTAGAAATCAAAGGTAATGATTGGCTCTTGCAATAGAAAAATGTATTATTTTTGATGCATTTAATTCCTAGAGTGGTCCATTTAAGGATCAACCCGTCTCCATTCTTCACCCTAAAATAGGGGCGGTTTGAAGAAGGCAGGCGCTTTTAGAGCATACTACCTTAGAGGGTGACCTCTAGTTGTAGTGTACGGTTGAAGAAGAGTCATACTGAGCTCCATAAAAAAAGACTATTTCCTTCTTACACGGAAGCTTTATCTTTTAACGCATAGTGTTTGCAATGCACATACCTTTAGTAGTACACTTGTGTTCAATACACAAGTATACTTTAGTAGTTGATTGAGTCCCAACTCTATTTTTGAAATTAATGTTTATGTAAGAAAAGTAGTGCCACACACAAGCTACAATAGAAGAGAATTTTTCATAATGTCAATGCAAGAGAGTTTTGCTAATGTACAATGTTTCAATTGGTTAAGGAGAGGCAAATTAAGATTGATAATGCTCATTGCTTGCCATGTGCAAATTTTCAACAAGGTGGATGTGAAGTAGAAATTTCATTGGTATGGCAATGAAAGAAATATGAGGGAAATCTCTACTACTACCACCAACTGGTATTAACTTAGTGAATGCGGATTCACCTAGCATAATCTAAATGCATGAGATTTTTGTTGTTGTGGCATGTTTTGAATGGTTAAGCAATCAAAGCAATCAAACAGCTCAACTCCCCTACATTGACATTATGTCCAGTAATTGCAAAGTAGGCCAAGTCATTAAGAATAATCACAAGTCAATACCAACCTCACCACCCATGGCCTGGTAGGTCCTAATTAACGAACAATTATTCTTGATAACTTGACTTACATTGCAAATACCTAGTCTATAAAGTTATACAAGAGTGAATCTATTGGTTTGTGAGAACGTGTTAGTGGTAAATTTGTATGATGTGAAACTTAATGCAGTGTTAATGTTGGAGTGTTAATGTCTATTGTTGCTAAGGTGGAAGCACCCAAAATAAGCATTTCAGCACAGTTGGAGGCAACTTTTCCTTAAAATGATATTTTTGTAGTATTAGCAAGTGAAAATCATGATTATTAAGAAAAAAAATAGATTTTGGGATGTGGTATGTAATTATTTCTATGATTTTCAAAGTGTTAATTCCCTAGACCACTAAAATTTTCACATAGGTGAACCTTAAATCGAAATCCACAAAAATCTTTAGTGAGCGAATTAGAGTTAAGTGCGTCCCTCAAATGTGTCAACGAATTTAGAGTTAAGTATTTGAAGGACACATGAACTAAAATCTAGGGACACATTTCGAGGCAATCTAGGATACAAAATAGGTACATGGATGCTTTTGTGTGCCTTCACCTTACCAATATTTTTTCTACAATTTCTATTTTGGAACAAAAAAAATTGACAATGATAGAGACAATTTGCCAAGTTTTAATGAATTGGTGGATTTTTTAGTGGATAGTTTTATATAGGAGTGTTTCCTTGATTGTTGATTCAATTGTTTTCTCTATGCTAAAGTAGAACAACCCATCATGGGTAGATTTAGGAGTTTGCTTTCATGGCATTGCTATACTTTTTTAATTTTTTTCTCACATAAAAACAAGTGTGAGAAATGGCAAGAGCAATTGAAATTTATATTTTTTCAACAAAATATGAATTTGTTATGAATTTTGGAGTGTTTTGCCCATCATGGTCCCAAAGAGTTTGGAGACTACTCCCAAACCAATAAAAAAAAAAGTATATCCATAATGATCATCTTACTCACCTAAAGTAGTCACAGTATTTTCTATTGTGGCTACAATATGATTGAAGGCCTAAAAAAGTCACTTCCTGTAGTGAATTTACTCTCAAAAAGTGGAAGTTCCTCTTGTAGTGACAAATCTCTTTAATAATTACTATCATCCAAGACATTGATTGTGGCCACTACACTCAATCCAATGTAGCCCAAATCTCATTTTATTATTGAAAAAAAAGACTTGAATGGGTCATTTCTTGGAATGGGTCTTTTTTCCACGAGGGACTGTTCTACCTTATCTATTATGGAACAAAGAATTGACAGCGAGAGTTTAGTTTTTATAAGTTTAGTTTTTATAAAATGATGAATTGGTAGCTTCGCAGACACCGTTCTAGCGGTGTAGATCAGCCACTCTTGGCACTGAGATTACCAGTTAGTAAGTGCACTTGTGTAGAAAAAAGGTCAACTGTTCCATTCTTGAAAACACTAAGTTACGTAAGAACAATTGGGCAGACGAAAGACGATGTTAGAAAATTTTGCAGTAGTAATAAAATTTTGCAGTAGTAAATTTTCCAAGGTGCATTAGCGGATGGGTCCAAGGTGCTTCTTAGCTAGCAACTCCTGAGAAAATTTCAAAGTGCCGGCCTGACAAAATTTAAAAATTGAAACTATTTCATTCATTATTTTCGTGGAGATTTTGAGGATAGTTGAGACCAGGTGAGACCAGGTGAAACCAGTTGCATATTAATTACCATGAGGAAGGTTGTGCGATTCACAGAACTCGTCTCGTCCAAATTCCAAAGATACTTGAGTTTCCATTTGTCCGACTGGCTTGATAGGATAGGAAAGATCAAAGCTGCATCATCGAGGTTGTAATTGATTAAGTTGAGAGTGTCTGGGCCATAGAACTTGAATCCCTCCCTCAATGCTGTCTCTTGTGTTTTCTCATTTTGCATTGGAACAGTCTAACAGAGGCTCATGAATCTTATTTTCCCTCCATCTCCTCGATTGGATCCTAGAAAAACGATAACCGGACCTTGGAATCGAGAATTAATACCTTGATGCAATCCAACAACCTCAACTACTCCACCATTTAATTTGTTCCTGCCAAGAATTCTTCAAAATTTTCTAAGCATGTGCAAAATCCGACACTATACTCCGTGATTGAAAACATCGAGGCTTCTGTCAGACAGCTAAAAATTTACATACATAGCTAGCTGTCTCTCTCATATTTTGAAACAAAATTGAAAAGGCTTTGTGTGTGTATAAGTTACTGCAAAGGCTTTGTGCAAAACTTCTGTCAATTCGTCAGAGGTGTTTTGGGACTTGGAATCCATTCAGGGAGCAACGATCTTCACTCCGATCTTCACTCCGATCATCATTCAGAGAGACTAGGGTGGCTCCACGCAATTCCAACCAGTGACCCAATTCCAACCAAATGAAAAGCCCTCATTGATTGTAGAAAACAAATCTGTGACTATAGTACATGCCTTAACTTGCATGTATTGTAAATGTATTGTAAAGTTAAGGCATGTACAACAATCACACATTTATATTCTGAAATCAATTTAGGCTTTTCATTTGGTTGGTTTTCATTTGGTTGGAATTGGGTCCTGGTCGGAATTGGGTACAGTTACAATACTGAGAAGAGAGAGGAGTCGAGAAGAGAAGAGACGAGAATGGGGGGTACCGACAGAATGGTGGAAAACAGATGACACAAGAATCTGTAACGACGGACGGCCTGTCGACAGCTGGCTCCCCAACGACCCTAAATCGTCTGAACCTTAAGTTACCTTCGGACCCCGCGGAGCTCCGCGGGGTCGACACGCCTGGCTTCCGTTTGCACACGCAGGTCCCTCCTCCTACATCTACGAATCCTCCGTCGGATCATCGCCAGGCTTCGGTCAAAGTGAACTCCTTTCCACGAAATCTACGTTTGTGGAGCGTAATCTACGTATGCGACTGCTGCTGGTGAGAGCGAGGAGGCAAGGGGAGGGCTGGGCGGCGGGCGAGAATGCTGCACGCTGTGCCTTCGAATCTACCAACAATGCAACCGATCAACGTCAGGATATGATGGAATTGAATTGCCAGATCGTACATCTACGCTTTGGAGAATCGATCTACGTCCATCGCTGCAGGTAGGCGCCGACCATTGGAGCTAGCACCTAGTCCCCTCAAATCTACGAATTCTTCAATCAATCAGCACCAAGGTATGATACGAATTGAACTACTGTCCAGCCCAGATATAAATTCTGGTTAATTCTTTTTTTGGTCCTTTATTTTCTGAGATTTTTCAAAATTAGAAAATTATCTAGCTGCTTTAATTTATAATCTACCGAGAAGATCAGTTTGGTGGTGTTTTGAGATCGGGGTGGATTGACCCCCTCGCTCGGCCTTACCAGCCCTATTTTGGACCATTGTAGAGTATACTCTTGACCTCCTCTAGCTAATTCGGGGTCTTTGATCGCAAAAATGAATTCAAAATTTGCAAAAAATTCATGTGCAGAAAATAAATAATTCCAGGGTTTGCCCGGAGGGCCGAGCGAGGGGGTCAGTTCTCCTTGGCCGTGTTTTGATGTTCGGGTTGTTGATCTTAGAAAGGAGGCTAGGGTTTCCTCAAAGACCGTCCGATCTTGACGAGGCTAAGGTGTGTGTATGCCAACCCCACGTCACTTGGAAATTACAAAAGGGGGGATGGAGGCATTCAAAAAATACTTTTCAATTAATTTAATTTTTTTTAAATTTTAAACTCACGAAGTAGTGGGGTGTAAATGAAAAAATAAATAAATAAGAGTTTGTTTTTTATTTTTTTTCTCATTGTCACAATGACAATGAGCTCTAAAGATGTAGTTATAGTAACATTGATTGATTTACAATAGCCATTTTCAATTCACAATTCCAAATTTCTTCATAGAAGATTATTATATGTTTTATATGTTTTTGACTTATTTTTACAAATTTGCTTACAAATGTTGTAATGAATTGACTAATTATCCCCTAGACAAATGATTTGTCAATGAAATTAGGTAAATAGATATTTTCTAGTTAATTTGGTTAAAATACATGTAATATAGTTTCAATGGTCCTCATAAGCTTCTCAATTTCATATAAAAAATATTAGATATATAATTAGGTTTCCTATTTATATACATAATTACATAAAAAATATCCACAATTTTAGAATAAATTTTATTGCCATAGATTTGTAAATGTAGAAATATAATACATATGATTCTTTTCTAAAATAATTAAAATTAAATTTGTTGAGCACATTTTCTAATGTCACATTTTGAACTTGAAAAAGACATGATTTTGACTTGACATATTTCCAATCTACTATATATAGAATATTAGTAAAACATATTTTTGAAAGTCTATTCAAGTGTTATTCATAGAAAAGTTTAGATGGATGAAAATTGCATTGGTTGAAGACCAATGAACATGAACACTTAAGTTTGCATTTGCTCATTGTTCTAAAAAATGAACTCCTAGGTGCTTATGAATTCACTTGAAATGCTTCCATCACAACTATTATCCTATTTATACCAACACCCACAACAAATGCACGTGTTATGCAAAATTATGTTATAAGGTAGCTAACATCTTTCCAACCACTACCTATTTTCACTAATTAGATTGCTTTGTTTGTTTCTGATCAATTGTAGTTCAAGGTGATAGCTCACGTGGTTAGGAGATAACTCATGTAGCACAAATGTTGAGGAGGTGTACATTGAGAGCATACAATGCTCACAAGATGTACATTGGAAGCCACAATTATCACCTACATTGAAGCATGGTCGATTTTGTAATCAGCCTATAGTTTGAAATGTAGTGCCTTACATGACAAGAATGTATTGAATAGAATCTCTATTAAAAAAATTCGTAGTTATTTCGTTTTTTGAGGGAAAAAAAGAACAAATTCTACATGCGTCCTCAAATCTATTTTTCTTAAGGGAGGATCAACAAATGCATACTGGAAATACAGTAAATTGTTGAAGTGGTGAAAATGAGGTAAGCTTCCTTAACCTCCTTTGTATATGAAATATTCCACACCAACATCCTCCACCATCAAACCATAATATTCAACTTATAAAATTAACTTTTTGTAACGACAGGTTTTTACCATAATCAATTCAACTAAAACATGAAAAATATCAATCACATATCAATTAGATTACAGATTTAGATTATACAAGAATCTACAGCATGTCGACAGCTGGCTCCCCACGCAAAGTAGCGACGCCAGATCGCGTGCTCTGATGACACCCCCAAATAGAATCAGATGGCCATTCGAAGCGTTTGCATCTGCGCAGGTTCTTCCTTCAATATCTACGAATACTCCATCGGATCCTCGTCAGGCTTTGGTGGAAGTGAACTCCTTTTCACAAAATCTACGTTTATGAAGACTAATCTACGTATACAACTGCTGTTGGTGAGCGCAAGGAGGCAAGGGGAGGGCCAGGGACGGCCGGGGGGACGGCCTGGAATGCTGCACGCTGTGCCTTCAAATCTACGAACGATGCGACGAATCAGCGTCAGGGTGGATTTGTATTGAACTGTTATATCACGTATCTACGATTCTGTGATTCAATCTACGTCTATCGCTGCAGACAGGTGCCTTCCCAGTCCCTTCAAATTTACGAATTCTTCGTCCAATCAACACTGGGGTACGGATCGAATTGAATTATTATATCAAGTCTTCATCAGCTGCGTCAGAATGGGAATAATTATAAGTGTGGAAAATTTATAACTATAAGTGTAGAAAATTAATAATTATAAGTGTGGAAAAATAATAATTATAAGTGTGGAAAAATAATAATTATAAGTGTGGAAAAATAATAATTATAAGTGTGGAAATTAATAATTATAAGTGTGGAAAATTAATAATTATAAGTGTGGAAATTAATAATTATAAGCGTGGAAAACTAATAGAAGATGATAGAAGGTTTTTGCCTTGCTATGGAGACTTGTATTTTGAAGTAGTTTTGTGCCTCTAAATGTGAAAGAACTTGAGGGGTTAACCCCTAAGTGCCTAAGCCTTTTCAAGTGTGTTTTTTCCCATGAAAAAAGAAAATACGCTTATAGTTATCTCCATTGAAGCAAAATGATTTTTTTTCAAAATCTAACCGTATGGATGTTTAAGGAGCTTGCTTATTAGTATGCACACCAATTTTGAGTGTAAAATTGCATAAGAGTTGTGAGATTATAATAAGAAAAATGTACGTTTTCTATTTTTAATATGTTGTCCCTTTCCACAATGTTTTAGAAATTTGCACATAAAAGCTTTTTGGGATTGGAGGTGACATGAACAACTACAAATTGTGTTAGCACACTAAAATACCCTTTCAAAAAGCTTTCAAAAATTTAATATCACCTGAAAAGCTATTAAACTCATTACACAATCCACCTTGAAATTGTTGAGATGCAATTTTCTTTTATAAGTATAAATCACAAATAACTCCAAATCAACACTTTTTTGTTTAAATTTTCAATGGTGAAAATCATGAAAACACTTTACTCTTTCCATAGGGACCATTTTCAAAGCAAACGGATAAATATAGGTTTTTAGATCTCAAATCAAGTGAAATTGCTCAAAGTTGGAAAATGAAGTAAAATTAGCAAGCTTTACTCTTCCACTAATGGACATATATGGCTTTGGAGACCTCTCAACAATCAAATATGTATCTTTTTCAGTGAAAAATGAAAGTTTTCAACGGTTAACCCTAAAAACTGCTCGAATTTTTTTTAAACTAGTTAAACAAATTTAACTGCCCGCTGCAAAATGAGCCTGAAATTTTACATCGACCATATTTGGTCACCTAGACATTTAGGGGTTAAGTATCAATACAAATAATGGCAAATTGGAGATTGTTATGAAACAATTGTCTTGACAAGTATGAGGCTTTGAAATCTACTAAAGAGTTCAAACCAAGCGATAAGTGCATCTAATTGCAACCCACTCCAAATTTCATTACAAATTCTATATTAAAGCTCGTCGTTCTTTTCTTATTTGTGTGTATATATCTCATAAGGCAAGTGAAGCTATCCTAAATTTAGATTTGGAATAAAGATGGAGTGAATATTGTCATGCAATTAGGTGGAGGTCCCACTTATTTTACAAGACAAAAGAAAGTGATCATTCTGCTTAAAATTCTTGATTGCCAATTGTATATGCAAAGAAGTTTGCTAGAATCAACAAAATCATATTACTTGAATTTCAACCAAAACAGTGAATAAAGGAAAAATTATTCAAAGTTGATTAGCCAAATTGTTACAAAATTTGTAACAAAATTTAAAAAAATAATAAATACGTATCAAATATAGTAAGTTACTACAAGTATATAGAATATTTTGTTCAAAAAGGCTTTAACCCCTAAAGTCCCATTATCCCTACGGGGGACAAAATGGATTTTGGGCAAGTTCCTATGATCTCAATCTTTACTGAAACTTTTTGAAACTTTCTCATAAGATAGATAAACTTATGAGCTTTCCGGGAATATAATTTTTATTCCGATCGGTGCCCGGGAGCAAAAGTTATGTCACAATAACCTCAAAATGGAAGAGATCGGGCAGCAAAAAAAATTCACAAAAACTTGATATAAAAATTGAATTTTTTTTTCTTGTAGATTATATTTTCTTTTAAATGGGAAGCTTAGATTCATTCCATTTGGATTAGTGATGTGAAAGTTATGGAATTTCTTGTTTTGCGGGCAATCATAGCAACTTCTCGAAAGAATTTTTTTTCTTTCACTTTGAATGCTAATATCTTTCAATCTACATAGTCAAACATTACAAAAAATTTATCACATGATCTAAGACGAGTATAGAACAAGATCCTATGGTTAGATTCTAAAAAATATTTGAAAAGTTTATTTCATAGGTGAACATAGCAAAAGTGGTAGTTTTGAGTGATTTTGGCAGAAAAATGGCCTTGGAACTTTAGGGGTTAATTAAAAAGGTAAGGATACCGTAGTACATCCAATTGGCCATTCAGTTCCGAAGCAAAACCAGCAGCAACATTGTTCTTCGTTAGTCCACCGAGGCTGCAGGCATGGGAGTGGAGACGTGAAAACAAATGTTGCGGGAGAAGAAGACGGACTATAGAAAAACGTAGATTTTGAAAATAATATCCAGGTGATGATTCGGAGCTGGTGGCCCCCACCTGTAGCAGACTACGTAGATTGAGATATAGAAGCGTAGATTTTTTAAGAAAATAGCTGAATCGAATCATGTCCAGACGCTGATATGTTGTACTGTTGGTGGATTCGAAGCCACAGGCGTGCTACATACCCGCGGTCGCCCCATGCCTTCCACTTGCCTTCATGAGCTTAACAGCATCGGAATACGTAGATTGCATTGCAAAAGTGTAGATCTTGTGGAAAGCAGTTGAATCTGACCAAAGCCTGATGATGATTCGAGAAATGCTTCATAGATACGATGGATGGACATGTGTTATCCGAGCAACGTTTCCCTGTGTTACCCGTTGAAGGACCTTGCAAGCCCGATGAGGGCATTTTGAAAGTCAAAACCTGAAATTTTCACATAATTCTTGATTTTAAGTGTTTATAAATTTAACTAAGAAAATGTAGCTCTAATAATCTACTTTTCTTTCCATTTTAATTTCTTTCAAAAATTTTAAAATTTAAATTTTTGTAACACTTCGAAGATACAGTAGCATCTTGAAAGCTCAAAATCGCACTATTTTTGAATTTTTTCTATCAAATTACTCTTGGTGTAAGCTCAACTAGTTATACCATGATGTTTTGCATTACCATTTCCATTTTGTCCAAAAATTTATACTGTTTTTTTGGTATTTTTGTAATTGCTATGATTTTTACCAAAAAATTCTTTATGAAATCTTATCAAATTGAATTTGATACCTTTAATTATATAAAAATAAATTTGAATTTTTGAATAGTGTGATTTAATTTACAAATATGCTAAAGTTTGACCAAGCTTAGACATAAAATGTCTTTTAAGGATTAAATGTATAGAATATGCACTTTGGGGCACAATTCTAGGGGAGGATTTTAAAGTCAAGAGACACCTAATGACATGTTGTATGTTGTTGCACATTGCAAGGTCCATACTCACTTCTTTCCAAAAAAATCACCAAATTACCACCATTCTATTGTGTTTTAAGATCAATAGCCAACTTTTATCTAAGTATCGCCTAGTTTTGATATCAATATCACCAAGCATCACCCAACCATTGAAGAAATAGCTAGCTACTTTTCCAAACTAATCAAAATAACAATTGATGATGTTCTTTGACTACCATGTATCTACAAGCATATGTAAGTGTAAACTTGAAGACAACCTTTGCTTGCACGCACGCACTAGAAGGTGTGGGGGACGTAGTTACGCAAGTGTAGATTTTAAGAAAACAATTTAATTTCATTCAATTGTATATGTATCCAAATTTTTGCTTGATTTAGGGTATATAGTAGGCATTTTGTGCGGGATGGGTATTTTATTGGCCAAAAGAGATGTTTGCAGATTTGACCTATGAGTATTGTTTGTATCAAAATTTAAAAGATTGTGTAATTTGTGCATCTATAATGGTGGGATTGGTCCAAAATTTATTGATGGTTGGTAACTAGGATTGTTTTATTTTCTACCTATTTGTTGATAGATGGAAATTTGTAAGTTGTTTTAGTATTTTCATTAGCTTCTTTTGGTCTAGAAAAGATTTTAGAAAGCACATTGGTCTTTTGTATGGCACGTGCTCTAAGGAGGACCAATCATCTTTATGGAAATAGTATGGCGTAGAATGTGCATGTTTGTAGTCTAATTTGGGAATTGAAAGTCTATGCTCTTTTGGATTCCCTATAATAGCTAGTGCATTGTTCAAGCATGTCATTTCTTGTATTGTTAATATGTGCTTTCACTATTTGTACTGTGTGCCGGGAAATATGGCTTTGGAGCATGCGGATAATGAAGATGAGCATTGTTCTATGTAGATGGTTATGTTGCGATGCTTGGCATTTGATGTGTTTGAAAATTAGATAAAATGGAATTTAATCTATTATTAAAATTTTGTGCTAGTTCTTTGAGTCATTTGTTTGTCGGTATTTGTACTAATTTGTGTATCACTATTAATTCATCTTGGAGTATATTTAGAGACTTGGTAATTTGCTTGGGAATGGGAGTTCTATTTTTTTAATCGAGATTGTATATTCCATATGTTGCAATTTCTACTATCTAGTTGCCAAATCTGATAGGTTGTACATTAGGTGGTTGAATGATCCATTAGCATAATAGCTATAGTTTAAAGGATATTTAAGTGGCGTTTCATTTGTATAAGAGGGCATTATAGATGGTAGTGAATTTGGATTAGGTTTAATTGTAGGTCATATTGGTACGGTATTTAATTTAGGGACATTATTAGCTTTATATGTTTTGGTGTACTAGGTATGATGTGTAGGTATGGTTTAGGCATTTGTAATTCTATGGAGAAGAAGTTAACTTAGGGATCCTATTGTTGAATTTGTTAGAAAATAAATATGGGTAAAGATTTTAGCCTTGCTTTGGATATAAGTATTTTGAAGTAATTTTGGGCCTCATAACACCACAACATTTTAGGGGTTAACTAGAAATATCTATTTGGCTAATTTCATTGAAGAAAGATTTGAGGACAATTAGCAAATTTGGTACAAAATTTGTAACAAATTTGTAAGAATTAGGAAAAAATGTGAGTATGAAATACAATAACTTGCTACAATTAAATCTGGGGTTGTCTATTCAAAATGGCTACCAGAAATTAAAGGACCAAAATAATTTTCTAATTTTGAAAAATCCATAACCATGTATTCATATAAAGAAATTTAAGACCCCCCCCCCCCCCCCCCCCCCCAACTAACTAACTACCTGGGGTTGGTCGGATGGGGTGGATTGACCCCTCACTCGTCCTTACCAGGGGTGCAAGTAAAAAAAGTGCCCCTTATTTTGGGCCATTCTAGGGTATAATCTTGACCTCTCTTAGCTAATTCAGGGTCTCTGATCACAAAAATGAATTCAAAATTTGCAAAAAAATTCATGTGCAGAAAATAAATAATTCCAGGGTTTGCCCCCACAGGGCCGAGCGAGGGGGTCAGTTCTCCTTGGCCGGGTTGGTCCGGAGCAAGAAATTGCAACAAGATTTCTAGTCAAACCGGTTGCATTCGTAGATTTGAAGGGACAGAGCATTGGTTCGTGCACTTTGTCTCCGATTGACAGCGGATTACGTAGATTGAATCACATAACCGTAGATGTTTGACAAATCCCCTTACATCAATCACATCTCGATGGTGATGCATCGCACTATTCATAGATTTGATGGTACGGTGCACAGGCTTGCGCAAGCGCGCAGACGCCCCGTGCCTTTCCCACTGAATTACAGAAGCGTAGATGTTTGAGAAATCCGTAGACTTTAATCAAAAAGTTAACGCTGATTTGTCTAACTTGTCGTAGATTCAAATGCACAACAGTGCAACCTCACCCGAGGTCGCACCCTACCTTTCGCCTGCATTCGGCAGTGGTAGATTACGCTTAAAACACGTAGATTTTGTATAAATAGAGTTCAATTCGACCAAAGGCTGACGATGATTCAATAGTTGCTTCGTAGATGTAATGGATCATGGACCGATGGCAAAGAAATCCCCGGGAGGTTTCCCTGTGATTCCATGACGGGGTGTTTGAGTGTGCGCTCTAGGGGTCGGGATTCTGCATTTGGGAATATAATGGCAGGGAGCCTCCCTGTCGACAATTCAAGCTGTGCGTCGTTGGAGATTCGTGTGTACTCTACCGCCACCAGCGCGCACTTCGATCTCCGCAAATTTCTCGGCGATTCTGTAGCTCCCTCCGTGGATCTCACATCAGAAAGACCCTGCGCCGGTATTCTGAATGATTCCTAGTAGAGAGGAGGAGATTGAAGACCTAATCTCGAATCTTGAAACAGTGAGCGCTTCCAATGCAAATCGGAGATCCCGCGCGCCTATCCATTTGCCAAGGATCATACAATCAGCTGGAAACTGGAAATATGTTGCGTTCATTATATTCATTGTCTCAGGAACATCATCGATGCTCGATCGCATACTTTGCATACTTGTGCAGCAGCGCATTGCTCACACGCTCACCTGATTCAACCCTTGCTTGCTTCTCAGGAATGACTGTGATCCTGGAAACCCCGAAACCTGAAACCCTCCTTCAACACGCGCCACCCAAAATTAAACTGAGTCCTTGCGCTTCCACATGCATTCAGGATGCTCGAATAAGTGATTGCATCCGGTTCTCGTTTAGTTTCAGTCGGAGAATTGAATAAGATTTTTCTCATATGCTTCACGCTCATTCCCATGCATGTTCTACAAGTCCGACCCATAGTGAAGTTCAAGTCACTTCCATTGCGTTGCTCCTTTCTGCCAAAAATTAAACCAGTCCGGCATGGTCTGCACTGTCAAATTTTGGATAGTTACTAGCTGAAACAAAATGAGAATTGGCCCCACTTGAGAGTGTGTGAATTAGAAGGGTTTTAGAAATGTTATGAACTCATTTGTTTCGGACTGTAGAAGACTTAAACAATTTACTGTTCCATGTAGATCATATATCATGTCATTCAATGCTCGATTCAATGACAGACAATTAAGTATGTCTGTTTCTTGTCAATAGGAAACAAGTTTTGGATTAGTACTTGTGGGGGTACTCGTGATGATTTGATTTTCATGCCTACTTTGAAGATTGAGAAGAGAACCAATAAAACCCAGTGTGTAATTCTTAATTGTAGTGCATGATTTCACTGGCATGGGATTTCTCAGGGAGTGTCGGTCTTTTTTTGGAGTTGAGGTGCAGATCGAAGCTCACGTGGTCCGTTGAAGAGCTACAGTAGCTACGAGAGTAGCTAGCCGCGGGTCATTGAACAAACCATCCATATAGTAGCCACGAACACACATTACCAACGTTCATTGGCCAGTACGCCCATAAAGAATATAAAGCTTGATATGGAACTGGAGATAAAGGACAAAGGAGGTGAAGGTGTCGAACAAAGTGAACCTTGAAATCGACCAGTTGTGGAATATATACAATATAAAAAGCTCATGCGCTCTTCTTTCCACTCGACCTGCTCGGTAGCTCTTCTGCTCCACACTCTGTTCCGCACCCATGGAGAGAAAATAACACACAACAATTATAATAGACTTGGACTTAATTAATTCTTATGGTTCATCTTCTCAGGCAAAGGAAGAATCACTGTGCATGATTTTGTTGTCAGTGCTAATTACCTTGGGAACGACGTTGGCTTGCGGAAGCTCCGATGGTCAAACGGTGTTGCTATGAAAGAAGGTTACAATATATATAACTTGTGTATGTGTTGCAATGAAAGCACCGAACAGAAAGTCAGAAACCACGTTTGTAGCAAAAGGTTCAGCTGCGATCTCCCATTTTCCACTAGAACTGTTGAATTCTCGCCAATTCTCGCCAATTCTCGCTAATTCTCGCAAAATCTCAAGAATTGAAATGGGGGATTTCAATTCTGAAGTCTGAAACCATCGCGTCTGCATCATTTCCGCCGCAGATTCAGAGGAGAATCGCAGGTCAAACCGAAAGAAACTGAGACTCCACGGCTCCACCCTGCTTCCGTGTGCCCGCGTTGCTTACCCCATATTGGGAGTACATAGATTGAGTCACCGAAGCGTAGATTTTGGGGAATATAGTTTAATTCGACTACAGCCTGATGATGATCTGACGATGATCTGACGATGATCTGACGATGAACTTGTAGATGTGGGGGGACTTGCACAGGGAGCTCATATCGTTTCCCCCGTGATGCTCACAGGGGAAACGCAGATGTTCCTCTGCGAGTTGAAGAGCCCAAACGCCTTTTCTCCACCTACCTGCCCGTGCCGAGCTTATCTGCCCACACACGAACTTTGTGAACTTTGTGAAGTAAGTACTTGGTATCTTCCATCAGAAACAGCTCAAGCCGTTCGAATCTCCATGGTGGTTTTGTATAGGGCAATGCCCAAGGAGGAGGGCATTTTGGGAAAAAAAAGGGCCAACGAGGAGGGGCGGAGCCCGACAAGGAGGCACTTTTTTTCCCAAAACGCCCGACGACAAGAGGCATTGACCAACGTAAATCACGAGTAAAAAAGGATGAAAATTGGGGATGAAAAATCGAAGTCAGATGAGAAATCCGTACATGTACTATATACATGTATATCTACATTTAAAGCAAACTTGAAATGTCAATGTGCAAATCACATCTTGTACGGTTCAATTTATCATAATTTCTATTCATGTCTTTTAATTAACTTTTCAAGGTTCTTTTATGAAGTTTGATTACAAATCCCTAATTAAAATTTTCCATTCAAAACATCCACACCTTAAGTTAGGTTGTTTGTTTTGTTTGTTACGTTGAAATCTCCCAAACCTTGGCATCCCCTGATCGTGTTCTTGGTACCATATGAAAGCTCTTAGTGAGGAGGGGTGCACCGGCTTTGTTTCGTGTTGTTCCAACTCATGAAGACAAAAATATGATCGATAAGAAATAATACTTTAAAATTACAATTCCAAGTTTTTATAGATTTAATTTTCTACAAGTCAAGTGAAGATTTGGACTTCTTGTGTTATAACTTTTGCTCCTGTGTTCCAATTGAAATAAAAAATTATATTCCCACAAAGCTGATGGATTTTTCTACCGTATGAGAACGTTTAAAAAAAATAGTAAAAATCGAGACCATAGGATCTTACCCAAACTGCAAATTGTCCCTCAAGGGGACAATCAATGCCTTCTAGGGGGGTAATGAATAATAAGATAGTGGCAATTTGTGCATGAATTTTTTGGAGATCGATTTAAATTAATGATTCTAAGTGTAGGAATATTTAGAAATTTCATGGTTGGGGAATTATGTGCATTGACTTTTTGAAGAGAACATTCACACTAAGACATTCCAAGTTTGTTAAGGAAAGAAACTAAATTATTATAGTTGATACTAAATGACTAAATCAAGAGTTTTAGAAACTATGTTAGACTATTCTACATTTTTTAGTTATCTTACTATATTTCTTATAGTACATTGCTAGTACACTACACATTCTAATTTAAAATGACTGCGCTTTTGGTAATAACATCCACTTCTTTAGGACTTCTATATTAAAATAAAATTGAAATTTTTTACTTTAATAGATACAATATATATAATTATAGATATGCAATAAGGATACAAATGAAAGTTGTACACATTCTTCCTAGCGCAATCTCTGTCAAAATATATACATGTACACTTTTCTATCTATACAGTGCATGTGACT
Source organism: Rhytidiadelphus loreus (assembly GCA_947034895.1). Taxonomy (NCBI): domain Eukaryota; kingdom Viridiplantae; phylum Streptophyta; class Bryopsida; order Hypnales; family Hylocomiaceae; genus Rhytidiadelphus; species Rhytidiadelphus loreus. The sequence continues at coordinate 3,364,742 of OX344765.1, read as the reverse complement.
AAACTTATCAATATTTATTGCTTGAAAATAAGAGGTGAAATCAAAACTTTGATACAATACAATATAGGTCTTATATGATTTTAATCAAAATGCTTTTGTGCCTCTTTGTGTTGTTGCTCGTGTTGTTGTCATTGTTGGTCTTTTTTAATGCATAGAAAATGTACAAATCTCTTTTCTTGATTGACATCTTTTTTGTTTGAATTATTATTTAGCAATCACTTGATGAGACATAAAAAAAATTTAGTGCCACTTGAACAATGATATATAAGATTATATTCTTTAAAAAAAATACTAATATGCACTTCAGTTTTGAATACTAAGTCTCAAATAATCACAATACATAATGTGGTTCATATAAAAATCTCAAGCAACACATTAAATTTCATATTCATTATGATGAGCATACTAATTGCTCAAAATTTTTAAAAGTTGGGATTGAATTATTTTGAAACTAATTTCTTAATAGTTTAATTGCATTTAAAAAAAATATAGACCATCAATTATTCTACATCTAACTTTATTTTGTCATGCAAATTTTAAGATATGGATCCCAAAAAATATTCTCTTGGTGGAAAACAAGTTTCAAGGATTCTACCTCATGTTCCGTTACATATGGATTTGGCAAAAGCCATTGAAAATAAGGTGGTAGGGTTCCAAGGATATCTTGATGACTCTAACGTACCAATTACTATACAAGGTAAAATCTTGGAGCAACTATTTGAAAGAAAACTAGAGAATCAAGTTGATCCCCAAAACTATGATAGAATGGGTTTGTGACAACTATTTGTATTAGCAGGTCCGTTATTTTCCTACCTTTTATCCTACAATGAAAAGACACAAATTATAATTTTTTTGTATTCTCCACTTTATATCATATACCCATATACATAAATTTATATACCATACATAAATGTATATATTATAAAGTTGTATTTTTCCTAATGATTTATTTTCCATTATTTTCCATTATTTATAGCACTTGCATGTACTATTTTGTTAAAAACTTTATTAATTACAAAATTATGTGAGTTTATATTCAAATAGATGTAATTTGTAAATTAGGACACTCACTATTGGCATGTGCATATACATCTACATAATCTAGGTCTGTGGAATACTTTGATCCCCCATCATGGGATAAACTAGGGGGCTTCTACAAAGCTGAAGGGATGATTAGTCCAATACGATATTGATTGTGCACAGGTCAAGATGGCACTCCACATGCACCTACTCTCTTGGAACCAAGTGACGAAGATATATATGAGGGAGCAAAAGCGGTAAAATGTTCATGCAATGGAGAAAATTCCAAACTACTTAAACGAGATTGTACGCATTGTTGCAGTAAATGTCATGTTTGTCAAAAAGTTCGCAAATTGACCTTAGCATTTGACTACCACTAGTAGAAAACGCAGGAATTTTGACAGAAATCTGTTGAAATCAACAAAACAGTGACCAAATCAACAGAATTCTGTCAAAATTCCTACGTTTTCTACTAGTATACTCACCTTTTGGACCTAGGATCGCTAAGATGTGTGAAAACAAAAAGTCTTGCTATGAATTCCTTCAAATATGGAGGAATTGCAAAGACTGGATGCGTAAAAGAGCAGATTTCAAACCACCATCAATTTCCCAATTCTGCCATGGACGAAGAATGCGTCAACTTCAAAATTCTTGGAATCCCTATGTGGAATGGGAATTGCCAATTTATTGCTCTAGTCCGATGTGTCAACATGTATTTTGGGCATTTCCAACGAAATGTGCGGAATTATTAGAAGGGTGGAATGATCATTTGCAAATATATCAAATCAAATGCTCCTGTGCGATCATCACTGAAATTGCTCCTTCATTTGTGCAAGTAAGATTCATGAATATAATTCTTTGAAATCCTTCTTTCTCTATGCCATAATATAAAGGTTCAGCTGTGATCTCCCATTTTTCACTAGAACTGCTGAATTTTTGCCAATTCTCGCTATTGTAACTGTACCCAATTCCGACCGGGACCCAATTCCAACCAAATGAAAAGCGTAAATAGATTTCAGAATACAAATGTGTGATTGTTGTACATGCCTTAACTTTACAATCATGCAAGTTAAGGCATGTACTACAGTCACAAATTTGTTTTCTACAATCAATGAGGGCTTTTCATTTGGTTGGAATTGGGTCCCGGTTGGAATTGGGTGGAGCCACCCTAATTCTCGCCAAATCTTGAGAATTGAAACAGGGGATTTCAATTATGAAGTCCGAACCTGTCGCGTCTGCCGCAGATTCAGAGAAGAATCGCAGGTCCAACTGAAAGAAACTGAGACTCCATGACTCCACCCTGCTTCCATGTGCGCGCGTTGGGAGTATGTAGATTGAGTCACTGAAGCGTAGATTTTGGGGAATATAGTTTAATTCGACTACAGCCTGATGATGATCTGACGATGGACTTGTAGATGTAGGGGGACTTGTGAGCAAAGAACCACAAGATCGGTGCTTCTATCCCATGCACTTGTCTCAGTGACTTGTAGACTGAAATTTTTGTTTTTTTGTTTTTTTGTTTTTTCGTTTTTCAACATGAAATCACATGACTTCAATAAATCATACAATTTTCAATGCTTTCTGTAAAATTAGAAACTAGTATGATTGGTTGAAGAACTAGTGAAAAAAATTCATATCAAATATGAAATAAGCTCAAGAAATCTGAATTTTTTTTTTGAGCACATGTATGTTGTAGGGTTATAATTTTTTGTGTAAATTAACTTTCCGTTTTGCTTGAACTTTTAAAAAAATAAAGATTATTAAACTAAGATTTAAAACAAAAAGCCCAAGGCACTAAAATGCATTGCATGGCTATTCCACATATGTAGAATAAGAACTCATACAAATTCAACAAAATAATATAGCTCAATTTGATAGAATTTGGACTAATGGCTACAAAGTTATGTCCAATTTAGTCTTTTTATTCTCAACTAGCACAACGGACAACAAGGAACCCTTTTTGTATTTGAGTTTTTTTCCCTTGAATTTTTTTTCATGGATTGCCAACTAAATTTCAGTGAAACTCATTGTATGCACAGAGAAACTTGCCAAGATCAATGAAATTATATTGCTTGAATTTTAACCAAAATAACGATTGCATATAGAAAAAAAAAATTCAAAGTCAATTAGCCGATTGGTTTACAATATCCGTAACAAATTTATAAAAGAAAGTAAGGTAGCCAACCTCATTCCGACCATATAAGCAATTTAGTGTAGTTCTAGTATGAATTTGGTGAGGAGAAAAATCCCCCATGTAGAGAAATAGATTTAAAGAGGGTTCCAGAATTTTTTCCTTTTTTTCCCTCAAAAATAAAATAATTATTAATTTTTTTTTTGTAAAGATTCCTTTCAATCCATTTTTGTTATATAGGATACCGTATTTCCAACCATAAGCTGATTACAAAATTGACCATGCTTCGAAGCAGGTGATAATTGTGGTTTCAAATGTACATCTCACGATCATTGTATGAATTCAATGTACACCTCCGGACATTTGTGCTATGTGAGCTGTCACCTAATCATGTGAGCTGTCACAAGTGATCGAAAATAAAGCAGTCTAACTAGCAAAAATAGGTCTGTGGTCGAAAAGAGGTTGGCTACCTTAGTGAAATATGTATCACATATAATAAGTTGCCACAAGTTCATCAACCCTTAAAGGATGTTGAGATCAAAAAGTGACTGATGGATGGATGATTTGATTGTTGAGTGTAGAAGCAAATAATGCACTTATTGGTTCAATAATCCAAGCAAATTTTGGTGACTACCTTGGGTATGGGGGGTCGCGTCCTTTAACCCTTGAAAGGTCCTTGGGGTCCCTCAATATGACCCGTATTTAGCCTTATAACTCTTCAATTTTGAATCAATATATGAATTGTAATATATTATTATTTACATACTATCATAATCATTAATTTACTTTGTGCTGAAAAATATTTGGTCCTTGTTTTTTTTATCAAATACCACCAAATTTATAATATATTATATGACCACAAAGAGCTTTTGACCCTGGGGTTGAGGGTTAATGAATTTAGAATATTTCGTTCAAATGATGGATATAAAAAATGTAAGAGTAGCACATCCAATTCGCCCATCAGTTCCAAAGCATGAGCAGTAGCTGGCCTAAACCGCAAGCGCCCACCCGCAGTGGACTACGTAGATTGATGTACAGAAGCGTAGATGTTCTAGAAAACAACTGAATCGAATCATACCCTAACGCTGATACTCCGGACTGTTCGTAGATTTGAAGACACAGCGCTGCAAACCCGCGGACGCCCCATGCTGTCCACTTGCCTTATATGCAACAAGTAGGGTTTTTCATCCTGAAGCAAGACAAGCAACAATTGAAAGTTGTGGTTCCGTGATGCTCAATGTGATTTTCATGCATACTTTCTTGCTCTTTGGTTACAACCACAAGACATTGGCTATTTTTCGTAAGAGAAATTTTCATTTTCAAGGGCCGAAATTGCTAGATTACCATCATTTCACTGTATATCAAGATCAATTATAGTCAATTTTTATTCAGGTATCTCCTAGTTTTGATATCGATATTACCAAGAATCATCCAAGTATTGAAGAAATAGCTAGTTAGTTCTCCAAACTAATTAAAAAATTGCCAAATTATCACCATTCCATTGTATTTTAAGATCAATAGCCAATTTTTATCTAGGTATCACCTAGTTTTGATATTGATATCACTGAACATCACCCCCAAGTATTAAAGAAATAGCTCACTACTCATTAGATGAGATCAGGGAGGCTGGAGGGCTGTTTCAAGCCTGTTCCTAGCTCTGTTCCCCCCGGTCTCATCGAACGCCAGTGTCAGATATTTTTTTTCAAAAATAAATAAATAAATTTTAAAATCCTTAAAATAAAAAAACAAAGTTAATTTTTTTTTTTCAAAAAAAGTGATAGGGAAGTCGCTTGGCCAGGTCAGCCCAACTTGCGAACAGCGGGTTTCAGCAGGTTTTCGCGGGTTTCAACGGGTTTTCACAAGTTTCTAGATGGGAACTTGTTGCCCTCTAGAGTAGCAAAAAAACATGTAATGTCTCCAAACTAATAAAAAAAAACTCAATTATGATGCTATTCCATTGTCATGTGTCTACAAGCATATGCAAGTGTAAACACAAAAACAACCTTTGGTAAAAGGTTTAGGAGACGTAGACACTGAGAAAACCCAATTCAATTCGACTAAATCCTGATCTGACAAAGAATGTGTAGATTTTGAGGCCTAGACACAATCAGACATAAGAAGAGAACGTAGATCGATTGAGAGAACAATAGATTATTGAATGTATAGTCTAATTAAATCTTTTTGTCATGTTGATTCCACAAAGTATTAAGGTAGTATGCTCTAAAAGCGCCCATGCTCTAACTACAATCATGATGTAGAGGTACATTTTGTTTTCTTCAATGTACTAGCATTGTACATTTCAGGAGGTGGTCACTTTTAGTGACCATTGCATTTCAACTTCAAAAATTTGTAACTAATTCCAAAAATATGAAACGACTTGGTGTTAGATGCCAATCCCTTTTTTCTTCCTACAAAAGTTTACTCAAAAAAATTTCAAGGAATTTAGCTTCCCTGAAAAGGCAATCAGCTCTTGAATGGTCGCTTTAAAAGGAGACTACTTTGGTTAGTAGAGTTTAAGGGACAATGTCATGACTTGCTCGCCACCACTGTGCAGGAACTCCTTGATGGCTCAATTTTGTTGCATTACGTAGATTTGGAGTCTATGGTATGCTATATTCGTAGATTTTTAGAGCAGAGCGTAGGCTCAGTAGTATACGCCCAGTTGTTGTGGAATACATAAATCGATTTACAAATGTGAAGATTATTTCAAAATCAGTGCAATGTAACTTATTCACAACATGATTCTGATTCAATGTGGAATTTGTAGATTTGAAGGCACAGTACCGTCACTCCTGCAACCGCCCACTTGCATCCACTCGTCGACCTGCTTCCATGTAGCCTCCTGGAAATACGAATCCTGTAGATTGAACTGCAAAAGCATAGATTACTTTGGATAGCAGTCCACGTTATGTATCGTTCCATGATGATCCACCCAAGGAATCGTAGATGAAGAGGGACATGTGAGTGGAAACTCAAACGACATATCGGATATGAAGTCGTTTGTCTTTTGTTAGTTAATAAAAATTGAAATGAATCATTATTTGAAGAAATATTGTGAAAGAAAATCATATCCAATATCCAATACGAGATAAGAGCATTGCCACCAAGTAGCACTCCATTTGACTACGGCATCAAAAAGTGGCTTGGCACTTGCTGCCTCATGAGATGTGGCGGCACACTCAAGCCCTGATGCTCTGCACCTTAAAAGTTCTCACTAAAGTACTTCCCTTTCTTCTTACACCTCTCACTAGCCTCCACGTCTTCAACTAAGGCTATTGTCAAAGTTGACCAAGTTGGCGTGAGTGTAAAATTACCTGCTACAAAGGCCCTCTACCATTGGGCAAATGTGGGAGTGACACGAGGATCGGCACAACGATGGGGTGCTAGTGTAGAGCCGTTTTTGTCTGGGCATGCATGACAAGCATGGAGTGGCAGTTGCAAAGGCCTAGTAGCGATGCTTTAACCCCCTAAAGTCCCAAGGCCATCTTTCTGTCAAAAAACCCACTCAAAACTGCCATTTCTACTGCATTCACCCATGGAAGCAGAAAAAACATTTTTGTTACGAATAGAACCGTAGGATCTTGTACTTCACTTGTTCTAGATCACGTGGTAAAAATTTCATCAAATTTGAATGTATGGATTGGAAGATATTAGCATTCAAATTTGGACAAAAAGTTTTTTTCTTAAGAACATGCTTAGATTGCCCGAAAAACAACTTAAGATTGTCCATAACTTTCTCATAACTAGTCCAAATGGAATGAATCAAAGCTTCAGGTGTAGACAAAAACATAATATTTGAGAAAATGATTTTTTTTCAATCTATTTTGAATCTTTGCAATTTTTTTGTGCTCACCACCAAGTTCAGTTCTAGACTTTTTGTGGTATAAATATATGAATTAGTGAATTATGATGCTTGAATTTTAACCAAAATGACTAGAAAATAAATTTTTAAACCTAATTTCATTAAAGGAGCACTTGAAGACAATTAGCTTATTTGTTACAGAAATTGTATTAAATTAAAAAAAATGAATGAAACAAAATGAGTTTGACTGCACAGCGATGCAAGTCCTCACCCGATGTCTCACTGTGTCTTTCATGCCCACCAGCAATGACATTCGTAGATCGTGACTCGAAAGCGTAGATTTTTAGGAAAATAGTTGAATTGGATCCAAGCCCGACGACGATTCCACGGACCACTCGTAGATCTAGACGGACTTGTGCAGGAAATCAGCAAATCCCAAACGGTTTCCAATCTGATTTCATTCGGGTGATCTCAGATGTTCTCCAACTCCCATGCGTGTCAAGCGCTCCAACGTCCATATTCTGGACAATGAACAGAGAGCTTCGAGGCGCTGTTTTGTCCAAGTAAGTTTTCATTCATCCAATGTAACACTTGAATCTTGAAAAGACAAACTTCCTTAATGATCAATTTCATGAAATTGCGCTAAAATTATATTTTTGTAGAAAGATATAAGCAAAAATGTGTCAAAATTTGAAAAAGGATCGAGGCATTAAGGGGTTAAATGTTGAGGAGGACGTTTGGTGTTTGATGGATGACAAGAAATCTTTGTAGTAGGACAGAAGTGCAACTATTCATCTTTGAAATTTTGTTGTGAAAAGGGGAGGTCTTCTACAATAGTTTGACTTCCAATGAGTGCTTTTGCTATTTCTAAAGCCCATGATTCACACAGTAATGGAAAGGGATGATTTCTAAAGTCACCCCTTCGTCCTTTAAGAATTGACCCATAAAAGACGTAGATGATGTTTTCTAGCCAATGAATGACAAATAATTCTTCCATGTAGGATAGAAATGCAACTATTCACCCTCCAAATTTTGTGTGAAAAGGGAAGGTCTTCTACAATAGTTTGTCTTCTGATGAGTGCTTTTTCATTTTTTTAAGCCAACAATTCACATGGTATCCAAACAGATGATTTCCATAGTGATCGGCTCATTATTTTAAGGGTTAATCAATCAAGAAGCACAAAACAACAATTCACTAATTTTCTTTTTTGAAACACATGGTCAATTTTCAATGCAAGGAAAAAAATAGCAATGAGCTATGCTACCTTTCATTTAAAGGATGAAATGGTGTGAAATATTCCACACCCAACATTAGCCTATTGTATGTAAAAGAATGTATGTAGCCTATTGAATGGCTATGATTCCGTATTCGTTTAATGGAGTGATTTGGAAGTTTGAATTTGTCATGAAGAAATTTAATTGATGCATTGTGTGTGCTTTCATAAGCAACGGCTGTTAAACAATGAATGGTTGTGTGTTCTAACCTTTATTGTGTATGTTTTATATATGATTGATATTTTTCATGTTTTAGTTGAATTGATTATGGTAAAAATTTGTGATTACAAAAAGTCAATTTTATAAGTTGAATATTATGGCAAGTGGATGGGTTAGATGGTGGAGGATGTTGGTGTGGAATATTTCACATACAAAAGAGGTTATAACATAATTATGCATAACATGTGCATATGTTGTGGGTGTTGACATAAACACAGTAATAACCATGATAGAAGCATTTCAAGTGAACTTATAAGCACTTGGAAGTTCATTTTTTGAACAACGAGCAAATGCAAACTTAAGTGTTCATTGGTCTTCAAGTGATGCAATTTTCATCCATCTCAAATTTTCTATGGGTAACACTTGCATATTGCATACTTTCAAAAATATGTTTTGCTAATATTCTATACACAATAGATTGGTGATATGTCAAGTCAAAAATGTGTTTTTTTCAAATTTAAAATGTGACAGTAGAAATTGTACTCAACAAATTTAATTTTAATTATTTTAGAAAAGCATCATGTGTATTATATTTTTACATTTGAAAATCTATGGCAACAAATTTGATTCTAAAATTGTGGATTTCTTTTATGTAATTAGGTATATAAATAAAAATATAATTATGTATTTAATTCTTTTGACATGAAATTGAGAAACATCAATTCCAAAGGACAAAATTTTCTAGAAAGCAAGACTTATCCTAAGCTTTTGCTTTAATTTTAAAATTACATAATTAGCTTCAAAAAATCAACTTTCTATATCACTTGTAAATGTGAAGCAATTATGTGAAGATCCCAATCAAATATATTTACTTTACAAGCTAAATCAAATTAGCATTCCAGATAAGTTCTCAAAGGTCAATTGTATGTGCAAAGAAGCTTGCCAAGACTACCGAAATTATATTGCATGAATCTTAACCAAATTTAACTAGAAAATATCTATGTACCTAATTTCATTGACAGATCATTTGTTTGGGTGGATAATTAGCCAATTCATTCCAACATTTGTAAGCAAATTTCTAAAAGTAAGTAAAAAGCATATCGAATATAATAATCTTCTATGAATAAATTTGGAATTGTGAATCGAAAATGGCTATCGTAAATTACAGGAACCTAGATAATTTTCTAATTTTGAAAACCCTCAGAAAATAAAGAATTCATACAAGACAAAAAAAAAAAATTAGCCAGGATTTATAACTGGGCTGGACGATAGTTCAATTCGATCATACCCTGGTGCTGATTGGTCGAAGAATTCGTAGATTTGAGGGGACTAGGTGCTAGCGTGCCTACCTGCAGCGATGGACGTAGATTGATTTCCCAAAGCGTAGATTGATTCCCCAAAGCGTAGATTGATTCCCCAAAGCGTAGATTGATTCCCCAAAGCGTAGATTGATTCCCCAAAGCGTAGATTGATTCCCCAAAGCGTAGATTGATTCCCCAAAGCGTAGATGTACGATATGGCAGTTCAATTCCATCACATCCTGACGCTGATTGGTCGCATTGTTGGTAGATTCGAAGGCACAGCGTGCAGCATTCTCGCCCGCCGCCCAGCCCTCCCATCGCCTCCTCGCTCTCACCAGCAGCAGTCGCATACGTAGATTACGCTCCACAAACGTAGATTTTGTGGAAAGGAGTTCAGTTTGACCGAAGCCTGGCGATGATCCGACGGAAGATTCGTAGATGTAGAAGGAGGGACCTGCGTGCGCAAACTGAAGCCAGGCGTGTCGACCCCGCGGAGCTCCGCGGGGTCCAAAGGTAACTTAACCCAGGAACGCCGAAAACGCCATTCCGTGGCGTTTGGATGAGAATGCGGCAACGTGGACAGATTCTTGTGTCATCTGTTTTCCACCTGTCGTTGGTAACCCCCATTCTCGTCTCTTCTCGACACTCTCTCTCTCTCAGTCAGCAGTCTCTCTCTGCACGTGAAGATCGTTGCTCTCTGAATGGATTCCAAGTCCCAAAACACCTCTGACGAATTGAAGGAAGTTTTGCACAAAGCCTTTGCAGTAACTTACACACACACACATATGCATGCTCCATCGAACTTTCAATTTTGTTTCATAATAATTATGAGAGAGACTTTGAAATAATTAATGCGTAGAGAGAGACAGCTAGCTATGTATGTCAATTTGTAGTTGTCTGACAGAAGCCTCATTGTTTTCTTTTTATACAGTCACGGAGTTTAGTGTCGGACTTTGCACATGATTAGAAAATTTTGAAGAATCCTTGGCAGGAACAAATTAAATGGAGGAGCTGTCAAGTGTTGGATATGAAATTCTTGTGAAAGCCAGCTTTGAGCCATCTGATACTCTAAGAAAATGGTGAAGTAGTTGAAGTTGTTGGATTGCATCAAGTCGTTAATTTTCTAGTCGAAGGTAGCGTTGTTTTCGAGTTTCATATGTGTTCTAGGATCCAATTAATGAGACGGAGGAAAAATAACATTCATGAGCCTCTGTTAGACTATTCCAATGCAATGAGAGAACACAACTGATGAGACAGCAGTGAGTGAGGGATTCAAGTTCTATGGCCCAGACACTCTCAACTTAATCAATTACAACTTCGACGATGCAGCTTCGATCTTTCCTATCCTGTCAAGACAAATGGAAACTCTCAAGTATCATCATTGCATTGCAATTTGGACGAGACGAGTTCTGTGAGTCGCAACAATCTTCCTCAACAGTAATATGCAACTGGTTTCACCTGGTCTCAAAATCTCCACGAAAATAATGAATGAAATAGTTTTTCTAACATCGTCTTTCATTTGTTCTAACGTAACTTAGTGTTTTCAAGAATGGAACAGTTGAGCTTTTTTCTACAGAAGTGCACTTACTAACTGATAATCACAATTTCATGAGTGTCTGATCAACACTGCGCTAGCTAGAACGGTGTCTGCGAAGCTACCAATTCATTATTTTTATAAAAACTAAACTTTAAGCTACTTTACTCTCGCTGTCAATGATCAATTCACAAAAGGATGATTTTCATAGTGATTAGCTTGGCATTCTAGGGTTCACCCTAGAAAGTTATGTGAGGATACAAAATGTTATTTGGACAAATAAAAATCAAGATTTCATCCATTACTTGTTTAGATACTGTCAACATTGACACAAGGTTCGAGGAGTACTTAATGGAGCACCTCTCATGGCATGGAGGGATCAAATACGTCTTGAAAGAACCTAAATGAGTAAAAATGGTGGAATTGCTTGAATCTATGGAATGATCACCAAGTAGTATATTTTGGCAATTTGTGCTTCTTGCTTTGAAACTAAATTTAAGCGGCAAAGGTGATCTTTTGAATTTGACGTCAACTAGTGAAAAGAAGCTTATCAACTCTAGTTTTTAGTCCAATTCAAAAATTTGAAAAACTCCTAAATTTGAATACTTTATTGGAATTTGAACTTTAGGCTTATTACCATAGTGCTAATTTTCTAATTTTAGGATGATGCAATAAATAAATAAAACGCATCATAATGTTCTACACCATAATATGCATCTATTGGAGAAAAAATAAATTTTTAATCATATTTTGTATTTGATATGAATTTTTGAATTTTTGACTCAAAAATTCACAATAATCTCAAATTTTCACAAAAAAAAACCCTGAAATTTTAACAACTTGTAGATGTCATGTAATTTCATCTCATCCCTGAAAATAATCAATTTTTAAAAATTCACATATAGTTGCAAAATGAGAACCTAGAAAGAGGAACTTCCAGGTTTGGAAAAGTGGTCATAGGCCCATCCGACCTTGTAGAATTAATTCCATCATACCCTGGTGTTGATTCATTGCAACATTTGTAGATTTGAAGGTTGGCTCAGCCGCACTCGCCCACCTGCAGCGAACTATGTAGATTCAGGTACAGAAGCGTAGATGCTTACGAGGACAGTTAACTTGAATCATTTCCTGGAGATGATTTACTGTTGCGCTCGTAGATTTGAAGGCATAGATCGCTGGTTCTCTGCGGCCGCTCCCCACGCTTTCGACTTGCCTCGATGCTCCTGCCTGGTGTGGAATACATAGACTGGGTCGAGAAAGCGTAGATTCATTGGGAATTAGTTCAGTTCGATCAAAGCCGTTTGAAGATCCGATGGAAGGTTGGTAGATACAGAGGGACTCACGAGCACATCTGCAAACGCTTCAAGAATTCCCCACGAATTCCCTGTGAATTCCCAGTGACCCCCTCACTGCGAATTTCAGAATGTTCTACATAGTGTATTCCCCAAGAACTGCAGTACGGTAGTAGGTCCATAAATCGATCACCTAAGAGCTGGAATTTGAATTTTGGGGGAGGTAAATCTTATTGAAATATTTTCAGTAAATTTTCCTTGAAAGACAAGTGGAATTGGCATCTAACCCAAGTTGTTTCATATTTTTTGGAGCTTTGTGGAATTAGTTATAAAGTTTTGACGTTGAACTAACACATGGCTCTAAAATCGTCCGCCTCCTGAAATGTACACTCTTTGTACATCAGTGAAGGCTATGAAAAAGAAACATGTACAAATAGTGTACATTTAAGGAGGTGGTTGGTTTTAGAACTTGTGCTTTTAGAACCTCCTACTTTACAATTGGGTTCAATAATCCTACAAATTGCCTATTGTGCCATTCCAAAAATAGAATTCACTCAATCGGCAATTTTCATCTTGCACAATTAGCATTCAATTCTTACACAATTCCAATCAAGCATACCAAATTTCATTTTCAAAAAAACAAAACATCATTTATGGAGAATTGTTTCATTTAATTACATAAAGAGATATCTATTTTACAAAATTTGAGCATTGCCACCTAAACATTGAAATCTCTTTGACAAAACTCTGAAATTTTGTGGAGATGCTTGTTGAAGGAAAGATGTGCGTATAAATGTTTTCTACATATCTAAATAAATGAATTAAAAAATTCATCACCAATGTTTTTCAATCAATTATCATAAATATTAAATGAAACAATTCATCAAAATTGGAGTTTTTTCTTTTTGAAACTGAAATTTGGTATGCTTGATTAGAATTGCATACAAATTGAACACTAATTATACAAGATGAAAATCATCAATCTCTTAATTGAATGATTCTTACCATTTGGGACATGGCATACCATGCTCTATGGGTTAGACTAATTCACATGTGATTTTTGGATAGATTCATATCAAAGGACCAAAGTTTATGCTTGGCTAGGCCAGAATGGTGAAAAATGCTAACTTTTGAGGTTTTAACCTTTTTCCTTTTGCAATTTGAATTGTATAGAGCAACTATTCATCAAATATATGTTCATTGCTTGAAAGGCACAATGGACCATGCTTAGACCTCCACTATAGGAGTTTTACAACAAGAAACCAAGAATCCCTGAGGGTGTACTTGTTCTACATCAAAGGTGGAGATAAAATGCTAACAATTCCCTCTAATTTTCATTTCAAAGCCTAGATCTAAGGTTATTGCTCTTATCTTATATGTGTTGCACAAATCTTATAAGACAAGTACAAATATCCTAAATTTAGATTTGGAATGAAGATGAGGTATAAATTATGAGGCAATTAGGACAAATTGACTAATTATTAGCTAATTAAAAAATTGGGATTGCATACTAATTGTGGACAAATTACCTAGGAAATGTTTATTTAGCTAATTTCAGAGTAATTAGTCAATATTTGTGACAAATTTGTTAAAGTTAGTCAAGAAAACCGTATCAAATATAGTAAGTTGTTATAAATTTATCAATGAGTTTAGAATATTGGTTCAAAATGGCTATAAAAATGAAGGTACCCAATAAATTTGCTGATTTCAAAATTAACCATTAAAAAATTCACTCCCCACTCCCCAGCCATGGGTGGTACACTTAAACGTGAAAACAACTTCCATTTGCAAGCGCCAGCATCTTGTATGGGCGTAGATTGAGTTACAGAAACGTAGACTTCTTAAGAAACAGGCCAATTCGATCATATCTCGGTGTTGATTCGACTTAGAATTTATAGATTTGAAAGGACTGAGCATTGGTTCCACCGCATTCTCCGACAGCAATAGACAACAGAGATTGGGTTATAGAAGCGTACATGTTTTAAAAAACAGTTCAATTCAATCACATCCAGACGTTCATTCGTTGCAACATTCATAGATTTGAAGTCACAACGCGCCGCATATCCACGGTCTCCCCACGATGCATTCCATCTGACGTATGTGCCTGGTAGCAATGAAACACGTAGATTACACTGCAAAAGCATAGATTTTAAGGAAAATAGTTCGATTTGATGAAAGTCTGACGAAGATCCGATGTCAAGCTCGTACATACAGAGGGTCTCGTGAGTGTGCTTACACCAATTACCCCCCCCTCCACGAATTCCGAACCTGACTTCATGAATTCCGAACCTGACGAAGATTATTTATGTATTTATTTATTTTTATTTTAAACAAAACCACAATACCAAGAGAACCAAGCCATCAGGTTGTACACTGAAGAGATAGATTTTACAAAGACTTTTGTGATGTTGCCATAGCGAAAATAAGTGTAGAAATAATTTTTTAATTTTTTTAACTCATAAAAAATTCAAAATTCAATAACTTTTACACTACAGGTCCAAATGTCACGAAACAAAGCCCGTGTAACTTACCCCTGCTTGCAAAGAGCTTTCCAATAGCACTAAGAATACGATTGGGGGATGCACAGTCCAGGAGATCTCACTATAATAAACAAAACAATTCAAACAAACAGACATCCTAATTTAACTCCTAAAGGACCAAGGTCTAAATTTGCCAAAAATCACTCAAAACTACCATTTCTATAGTAAAGACTACAAATTTTTGAATTTTTTTTTTGCACATCTAACCATAGGATCATACACCTAACTAGTATGAGAATGTATAGAAAAAATTTCAGAAAATTTGATTGCACAAATTGCAAGATATCTATGTTTAAAGTGGAAAGAAACAAAATTTTCAGTACAATGTGGGACTAGAATATTTGACTTTGAACCTTCTTAACTTAAACTTTTTGCACTTCAAAGTTTTGAGCTTTAATTCTTTATGGTGGAGGATTGAGTTAAGGATCTATGAAAAAAGAATTAAAAAAAAAACTTAATTTTTATTTAAATAATAATAATTAAGTAGAAATAAGTACAAGATAGAAAGAAAATCTAAATTATTAATATCTCTAAAATGGAATTAAAATGCACTAATCCCAATGATGAGATTATTCTAAAAAACAAATTAAACCATGCAAACCTTTTTTTTTCTTAAATTGTAAAAATTGCATTAAAAAATGAATCCCTCAAGTTATTTTTTCAAGAAGATGCTCTAATTGCCCAAAAAACAAGATTGTCCATAATTTTCTCATACCAAATCCAAATGGAATGAATGAAAGCTTTCCATGTAGACAAAAATATAATTTATGAGAAAAAAAAATTAATTAAATTCAAATTTTTGAATTTCTTTTTGCTATCCCCTCTCTTTGTTCTCCCCCCCCCCCCCCTTATTTATTTGGGCATAACTTTTGTTCCTGGGCACCAATTGAAAAAAAATAATATTCCCATGAAGCTATTCAATTTTTCTATCTTCAAAAAAAGTTTCAAAAAATCAAGACAAAAATTGAGACCATAAATATCCTGCATGAAATCCCACCTATCCTCCAAAGGTACAAATCGTCCTTTAGGGGTTAATTTCCCAACTTTGTTTAGTTCAAAGTTTTTTCAAATAAATTATCCTAGTGTGCCTAAATGAGGTTTGAAATTCTACTTTAAACACAATTCTTGTTTTTGACTTAATTATAAGTGGTGAAACTTCTAATTTACATATTTCACATGAGTTGTGTTACCTCCTATCACCCCAAATTTATATATATATCTTTTCCTCTCATTTTTAAAATCAAATAACAATTGATTTTTATATCAATGCAAGCTTTTGTTGCTTTGTTTAACCTTGGGAAAATCATCGGTTGGGGGGCTTTTGATTTGAGGGAGCAAAAAGGAGCCCCCAGCAAAGGTGAACAATGTTATGCAATGTATACTATATAGTTGGGTTCCAACGGATTTACTTCAATTCTCTTACTAGTATTGATGCGTGTAACTTAGCTAATGTTGGATGTTCCACACCAATTCATCCTCTAGATGAAAGGCAGCACAGTTCATTGCTACTTTCCCCCCTACAATAGAAATTGTCCATGTGTTTCAAAAAAGAAAATCAATGAATTGTTGTTTTGTGATTCATGATTGGTTAATCCTCAAAGGACGAGCTGATCACCATCGAAATCATATGTTTGGGTACCATGTGAATTGTTGGCTTAACCCTTGAATGTCGAGCTGGTCACCTTGGAAATCATCTATTTTGTCCCTTTTCAACAAATTTTGGAGGATGAATAATTGCATTTATGTCCTACATGGAGAGATTCTTTTATCCTTCATAAGCTAGAAAACATCCTCTCCATTGTTTATGGGTTAACAGAACATTTGGGTGTAGCTGTGATCACCCCGAATGAAATCAGATTGGAAAACCGTTCGGGATTTTCTGATTTTGCGTACAAGTCCCTCTATATCTACGAGTCACCCATGGAATCGTCGTCGGACTTGGATCAAATTGAACTATTTTACTAGAAATCTACGCTTTTGAGTTACGATCTACGAATGTCATTGCTGGTGGGCATCAAAGAGGTGTCGACGGGAGTGTGGACGGCTGAAAAATTGCATTGCTGTGCAGTCAAATCTATAAATAGTGAGATAAATCAGCGTCAACGTGTGATTAAACAGAACTGTTTTCTCAAACATCTACGCTTTTGTACCTCAATCTACTTATTCTAGTGAATGTGAGCGCATGAAGACAAGTGGCAAGGCTTGCGGCGACGGCGCATGGCAGCGCGCCATGTACCTTAGAATCTACGTCTACTGCAACGAATCAGTGCCAGTGCATGATTGAAAGGAACTGTTATTCTCAAACATCTACGCTTCGGTAACCCAATCTACTTATTCCACTGCTTCTGACCGCCGGTGCTTTGTCCCTTCAAATCTTCAATCACTGCATCGAATGAGCACCGGAGTATGATTGAATTGAATCTGTTTTCAGAAATTAGAAAACTCGATCTACGTACCCCGCCCCAATAAGTACGTGCCTCTTTCATTATATAGGATTTTTCAAAATTAGCAAATTTTCATAGTTTTTGACAGCCATTTGAAACAAATATTCCAAACTCGATATTAAACTTGAAGCAACTTATTACTTTGTTTCATTCATTTTTAAAATTTTAACACAATTTCAGTAACAAATAAACTAATTGTCTTCAAATGCTCCTTTAAAGAAATTAAGTTTAATAATTTATTTTCTAGTCATTTTGGTTAAAAATCAAGCATCATAATTCACTAATTCCTTGCAACCTTCTCTATAAATACAATTGATTGCTTAAAAGTTGTCTTCAACAATGGTTTCTTTTTTGCTTCTAAAGTAAAAGTACATTTAATTGTTTCACAATTTGCACACCAATCTTTGGTTCCAATCTAAATTTAGGATAGTCGTACATGTTTAATGAGATTTGTGTCACGCGAATAAGAAAAAAAAGACAACCTCACATTTTGTTTTGAAATTAAATTAGAAGGGGTAAGCATTGTGATGTAGTTAGGTGGGGGCCCAAATTAGGTACACTTACCTTAACCTTTAAACATCCAAACATCGTTTTTTTGGCAACATAGCAATTTGAGGCAGCTCACTATAGATGGAGTTTTGTTGTTTTTTTCTTTGAAAATTTCACACAATATGGAGATGAAGAGTAGCTTTAAGGCCCAACACTTTTCATAACCTTTGATTACATGGTTCAAAAGTTATTGCATGATATGTAATTTTCAGTGTTAAGCGGGCAGCTTGGGCAACTTGGGCAAAAAAAATCTTCTTTGAAAATCACTTTTTAAGAAAATAAAAATTTGAAATTGATTCTTTAGATTTTTATATATGTGGTAAGCTTTGAATCATTCCATTTTGATTAATGAGATGAAATTTATGAGGAATTTTAGTTTGGGTTAGTTTGTGCATAGTTATGAAATCTCTACTCTAAAATAAACTTTGAAATCCTTTATTTAACTCTATTTTAAATATTTTTGGAAAAAATAAAAACATTACAACCATTGGGATTGACATTTTTAATTCTATAAATAAATTGTTAACAATTTAGTCTTTTTAATCATTCTCTACTTCTTTCTACTTACTATTTTTTTCCTATATGTTGTACAATTCCAAATGATCTAAAATTTTTCAAGCATGTAGCCAACTTGACTTGAGGAATGAATACATAGAGTAGCCTCCATTTTGGATTTTTTTTCATACAAATGTGACCTTGTGAAGTGCAGCTGCCCGTATTTTCACATGGCCCCCAAAAGGATTTTTGTCACTTCAAACGTTAATATCTTGCAATCTACATGGTGGAAAATTCTGGAATTTTGTCCACATCTTTTCTAACTATTTTACTACAAGATCCTATGGTTACATTTTTCTAGAAATGTTTTTCATCTAAAATTTGGTGCTTGAAAATGCAAGGGCAGTTTTGGAGTAGTTTTTGTGAAAGCATAGTCTTTGACGTTTGGGGGGTAATGGTAAAAATCTTTTTGTAGGTTTTGAAACTTTGTGTTTTTCAAGAGAATTTTTTAATATCAGTTTCAGAGTATTTCTTTTCGTATACTTATAACACCTCCACTCCAACTTCAGAAAATTAGAGGAAGAATCTTTTTATTCACATGGAATTAGAATTTGAAAGTATCATCAATATAAGTACATTGTAAAATCACATAAAATTGACACCAAAAAAAATCTAAATTTGGACATTAGATAATTAAATGACCTATAAACATTTCCATTCTATGGCGGTAAAAATATGGGCTACTTTGAATTTTGTTGAGATTTTATTGTTGGTCTATCAAATTTGAAGTGGACATTAATTATTTTCACCTTGGGATGGAAGGGTTTTAAGAGTATTTTCCATCACTCAAAAGACAACTTCTACACACATGTTTCACTATATACAATGATTTACTACATTGACTCAAATTTTGTGAGATTTTAACTTGAAGAGCCTTATTGGCATGAGCATTATTTAGTGACCAAAACTCTTAATTATAGATATGGAATTGTAGTGTTCAATGTATTGTATGATCCTTTAAAAATTTGAACAGAGAAGCATTTGTCATCTAGAAAAAATAAAAATAAAAGTTTGCTATGAACCATTTTGACTCCATTATAAACTTTTGTATACATCCACGTACATTTGCCAATGTCTTTTTCATCAAAGCCACAATCATTCCAATAGATCTTAGATTGTTGCTATAAGGTAACTACACTTGGTTCACTAACACTTTTTTTGAGTTCAATTTAACCTTTTACATTATATTAGAGTTTCAATTGAATATTTTGTTACATGAGAATATGTGTTATCTATCAATGTAAAAAATCTCTATTGGTTTATGAATAAATAATAAATTTTATAAACTTGAAATTAATATATGTGAATAAATTAGTAAGAATAACAAAAATAATCAATGACTTTGAAATTTCTTCAACAAGTAAATGTAGACTTGAAGAATATTGTGAAACTTTTCAAATATTTTTTTCTTATTTGTACTCATAACACCCTTAGTGATGATCTTCAAGTTGAAATACTATAGATAAAATTAGTAATTGTTTAATTGTTTGATAAAATTTTGACATTTTCTTTGTGGAATTAAACATTTCTTCTATGAAGGCTAAAGTCTTTAGAACTTTTGGTGGGAAAATAAAATCATTGTGATTATTTAAAGTATGTTTTGTATATTTAATTATATCATTTATAATATACAATTAAATAATTTGGGACTTGGACCAAAAAATATGGTTACAATGAGAAATATTAAGCATTAATTGGCTAGATGGAATCTTTAAGAAAAGCATGCCCTCAACACGACAATCAACAAAATCGCCCAATTTGTTGGGCTTGTGAGATTTCTACGCTTGACATGATTATTTGCACCTAGTTCATTGCTTAATGCAGCAAAAGTCTTCAAGATGAAGCCTCCAATGAACAATACTTTGAAATAAAAAATTAAAATCATTTTTAAGGAAGAGAATATGAATGAACTATATACAATTTTTTGTTATTTAATTTGGACTTTAACACATGGATTGCAATAACTCATTAAACTTTTTGATATTTTCAAAGTTTAGAAAAGAGAATAAAGATAACTTGCTAACCTTCCTTTTCTAAGTCATAGATAAACAAAAAATACACATTAGTTTTGAATGTTACAATCAATTTCGACCAAGGCACATCTACTTTGGGGATGCCAAAAGACCTTTTGGAGGTCCAATTATTAGAATAAAAATTCTTCTTTTTATTGAAAAATTATGAAGAACCAATAAGAAAGTCGCATTTAAATAAAATACAAGGCTCGAACTTGGATCAGGCATTTTGAATGGAACATGATTCAATGGTACATTCTTCTTTTTTCAATTTATCAAAATGTACCAATGGTGTACATTTCAGGGTGTGATTGCTTTTAGAGCCTATGGTGTTTTGACTTCAAAATTTCATAACTAGTTCCATGAAGTTTCAAAAATATAAAACGACTTGGGTTAAATGTCAATTCTCCTTGTCTTTCAAGGAAAATTTATTGAAAAATATTTCAAGGTGTTTCACCTACCTAAAATTCAGTTCCAGCTCTTAGATGGTCCACTTATGGACCTCCTCCCTTGATGGAAAAGAGCCCTAAGTTAAACTCAAAAATAATTCCCGCTTGCCAACACCAGCAATAGCACCAAACGTAGATCGAGATTAATTCATACTCCGGGGCTCATTCGACGCAGTGGATGAAGATTTGAAGGGACAGAGGGTCACCTGCAGCAGATTATGTAGATTAAGTTACGTAAGTGTAGATGTTTGAGAAAACTAGTTCTATTCAATCATACACTGGCGTTGATTCGTGTCACGAGTCGTAGATTCGAAGATGCAGTGCATGCTGCTATGCGCGGTCGCCCCAATTGTCCGCATGCGCTCCCCATCAGAGGAATACGTAGAATAAGGTACACAAGCGTAGATGTTCGAGAAAATAGTTCTTTTTAATCACACTTTGTCGCTGATTCGTCTCACAGATTGTAGATTCGAATGGATAGCAGTGCAATTATGCAACCGCTTGCGCCTCGTGCCTTTCCACCTGCCTTTAGTTCACGCCCACCATGCTTTTGAAAGTCGTAGACTGCAACTCAAAAGCGTAGATTTTGTATAAATTAGTTCAATTCGACCCAAGCTTAACAAGGATTCGATGGATGATTCGTAGATATAGAGGGACTTGTGAGTAAAATCGCAAAATGCCCTAACGGTTTTCCATCGGATTTCATTCGAGGTGGTCACATTCACAGAGCACCCAACTGTTAGTAACCCTAAAATGTTGATGAGGATGGTTTTTTGTCTAATGGATGACAAAAAATCCTTCTAATAAGACAAAAGTGCAATTATTCATCCTCGGAATTTTGTTGTGAACAACGGAAGTCTTTTATACTAGTTTGATTTCCAATGAGTGCTTTTTGCAATTTTTTAAGGGAATAATCCCAAAGGGATGATCTCTACAGTTAATAGTTTGTCCCTTAAGGGTTAACCAATTAGGAAGCACAAAACAATAATCCATTGATCTTAATTGTAGTTTCAAAAATTAGCGAGTGATTGACTTGGTGATGGCCTTGCAAGCCATTCAAAGTGAATTTTAGTGAGTATATTTGGGTTTCACTAGGTTTAGAGAACTTGTTCATTTGACTTTGAATCTTCTTAGCTTAAAATTTTTACATTATTAATTTTGAATTTTCTAATTTTCTTTTTATGGTGAAGAATTGAGTTGAGAGTCTAGGAAAAAATATTCGAGAAAATAACTTTTAATTTTTACTCATTAAAAATTATTAAGTAGGAGTAGGTTTAAGATTGAAGGTAAAATTGAAGTTTTAATTGCTTTAAGATGGAATTGAAATACACTAATCTCAACGATAAGATTGTTTTAGCAAAAGATCATAAAATTGTGAAACTTTTTTTTGAAAATTTGTAAAAATTGCATTAAAAAATGAATCCTACAAGTTATTTTTTCAAAAAGATGCTCTAATTGCCCAAAAAACAAGATTGTCCATAACTTTCTCATAATAAATCCAAATGAAATGAATAAAAGCTTTCCATATAAACAAAAATATAATATATGAGAAAAATAATTTTAATTCAAATTTTTGAATTTTTTTTTGATGACCCTTCTCTCTTATTTTTAGCTTATTCAAGAATAATTTTTGTTCCCAGGCATTGATTGAAAAAAAATTATATTCCCACAAAGCTTATCAATTTTTCTATCTTCAAAAAAAAATTCAAAAAATCGGGAAAAAAATTGAGACCATAGGTACTTGCCCAAAATCCCATTTGTCCCTCAAAGGGACAATGGTTCTTTAGGGGTTAAAGTATAGATGTATTAGCTTTGGGGGGATATAATTTTTATTTCAACGAATGTGTCTTGTGTTGTTGCCACAACCGCAATAAAAATAAGAATTCTAATTTTTTAATTCATAGAAACTTTGAAATTCAATAACTTTTACACTATACGTTCAAGTACCATGAAACAAAGCCCGTGCACTCTTCTTTGTAGAGAGATTTCTAACAATACTAAAAATGTGGGGTGGGTGGGGACATTTGGTCAAAGAGATTCCAACATAACAAATAAAACAAATAGCCTAACTCAATAGATGGATTTGAAAAAGACAAAGTTATGCCTTCTTCAATTCAAATTGTTTGAATCTAAGCAAAAAAATAAATATATGATTGAGCATTTAGAATTTTGGGAGTGGAGTTTGATAAAACATAGTCATGAACCTTTAGGGGTTAACCAATCAAGAAGTGCAAAACAATAGTTCATTGTGACCACCTTGATTTCATGAACTTTCAGGGTGTGACTTGGTCATGGAACTTGACGAGCCATTGAGAGTGCAATTTGGTGAGTATATTTAAGTTTCATCAGGCTAGGAGGACTTCTAATTGTAGATAACTTATGGCCAAGTAAGAAATTGTCACTGCATTCTAGAAACTTGATAACGGAGTTTTTTTAAGGCAAGTGGCTTGAATTGCAACCCGCTTCTTGGAGACGTCCCTACAAGAGGCTCTAAAATGGACACTAAGTGGTTCTGAAATGGACTTTTGATATTGTGAGAGCTTAATAAGGTTTGTTATATGTTGGTTTATACTTCACATATGGTGTAATAAGAGCCAAGGTGAGTCGATTTCAAACTAAGAGTGGATACAAGACAGGGGTCTACTTCCTTTTTGCAAGAAACATATTTACGGCTGAACATCCTTTTACTAAAATGATTCTCAGTCACTCATTAATTCTTGGATTGATATGAAATTTTAGCCACACAAACTAGTCTAGTAGGCGCAACCTTTCCAACAAAAAATATTGAAAACGGACCTTGTATGAAGAAGTTTTAAGCCGCCAAAGTTTTTCTGTGATCAAAGAATGTCGGGATTTAGAACTTCGAATTGCTCCCAAACATTCAAAACAACTTGAATTGACATGAAAATTTTACCACAATAACAAGACTTCAAGGGGAACATAACCCAACAAATTTTACTGAAAACAAACTTAGAATGAGGAAATAGAAGCCCCCAAAGCTGTAGCAAGCAAATGCAGTTTGGTGAACTCAAATTGAACTTATGAACTTTGATTGGCTCCCAAAAAATCAATATAGCTTGGATTGATCTGAAAATTTTATCACACAAATTAGAAGAGAGAGCTCAAATTTTCCAACAAGTTTGATTGAATTTGGAAATTGGATGCAAAAGTTACGGCACTTTGAATTAGACTTTAAAGTATGTGAAGACAATATTGGTTCCTTGGGGTGTTTAGGGCTTCAGTTTAGTAAAGGTCACATTTAGGAACCTTAAGTATTACTTTTTCAATGCTTCACTTCTTGTTTTTGGTCACACCATATCTTTTTTCAGACCACGCGTGTGTGGGTTTTGCAAGGCCTAGGATCAAGAATAGGTGCCTACTGCATAATTCTTTGGAAATTCATAAGTAATTCATAAATGCTCCAAAATATATGAAACCACTTGTGTTAGATTTTGCATCAATTCTTCTTTAAGTGAAAAATAAAGAAAAATATTTGTGTGCCTATGAAACCCATCAAAAAGGTCCAACCACCCTTAAAGTGTTGCTTTTTGAGCCACCTACCTTATATACTTGACACCTACGTGGTTTCAGTGAGTCGGAGGAGGGGACTGTAAGAAATCCCTCAAATATACACATGCCTACCCTTGTTGTACTTCATTATGCTACAACCTTACCTTCCACCCTTTACCCTCTGATGAATTGATTTGAAATTGCAGTAAATATATGCTCGATTGAGCTTTCAATTTTGTTTGAGAATGAGAGAGACTTTGAAATGAATGTGTAGAGACAGCTGTGTATGTATTTTTTAGTTGACAGAAGCCTCAATGTTTTCTTATACAGTCACGGAGTGTAGTGTCGGATTTTGCACATGATTAGAAAATTTTGAAGAATTCTTGGCAGGAACAAATTAAATGGAGGAGCAGTCGAGAGGGATTTTTGTGATGGATATGAAATTTCTGTGAATGACACCTTGAGTTCAAGCCATCTGATACTCTAAGAAAATGGTTAATTAAGTAGTTGTGAGGTTGTTGGATGTCATCAAGGAATTTTTGATTAGAAGGTACCGTTATCGAGTTCTAGGTCATTCTACTTGCAAATGACTTCTTCTTCTTCTCTCTATTAACCCCTAAAGGACCGGACTGTGTTTTTTGGCTGTATAGAAATTTTAGGCAGGTACCTACGAGCAGAGATTTTCATATTTGGGGATGAAATTTTAATGGAATGTGGGGGCAAGGAAGATCTTTCATATGCACCAAATTTCATGACATTTGGAAATACGAGTCAAAAGTTATAGCCTAATATGTTACTTTTTTTTCCAACTGGGCAGTTCGGGCAGATAAAAAAAAATCGCTTTTTTCATAAACAAAAATTTGGAATTGATTTTCTAGCTTTTATATACACGAAAAGATTTGAATCATTCTATTTTGATCAATGAGTCAAAAGTTATGAGGATTTTTTTGTTTGTGGGCAGTTTTGGATTTCCTACTCTAAAATTAACTTTGAAATCCTTTATCTTACCCAGTTTTCAATATTTTTGGACAAAAATAAAACCGTAGTATGTAGATACATTATTACAACATTTAGACCATTGGGATTGGAAATTTTCAATTCCATATTTAAATTGTAAATAATTTAGTATTTTTAATCATTCTCTACTACTACCTACTTACTATTTTTTTCCTATATGTTGTACTATTCCAAATGATCTGAAAATTTTCAAGCATGTGGCCAACTTGTCTAGGAAAACAAATCCAAAGAAGCACCACCATTTAGGTCATTTTTTCATAGAAATGTGAGCTTGTGAAGTGCAGCTGCCCTGCTTTTTGCCGGGTCAAAAAAATGATTTTAGTTAATTTGAATGCTTATATCTTGCAATCCAGCTGGTGGAAATGTTTGAAATTTTTACTACATGTTTTTGATACTATATAATACAAGATCCTACGGTTAGATATGTCAAAAAAATGTTTTTTTCAAAATTTTGGTACTTGTACTAGAAATGGCAGTTTTGGAGCGTTTTTGGTGAAAGTATAGTGACGGTCCTTTAAGGATTAAGGTAGAACTGCCCAATTCCGTCAGTCATTCAATTCCGTGGTTTACAACTTTATCCCAATTCTGTCATAAAAACATGCAAATCCACTTCAGATTCTGACAACAATAATTTATTAATGCTATTAAAAGATAATGTGTCAATTAATGATTGGTAAATCTTCAAGTGCTATTAGGTACATTGGAAAGTGGTATTGAGTTGTAAGAGGACGTTTATGAATCCAGTCTAATGCCGGTTGTGCAGTTTCACTTCAGAAATTCACAGAAATTACAGTTTTTATCAAAAAATTATAATTCCACTTGGGTTTGACTCCTGAAACAAGAACGCACCTCTGAAAAATATATGTCTTTCCTAAAGTTGACCCAATATAGTCAGATTGCGTATCAGGGTGGTAATGGGTAGTTCTACCTTACTCATTAACATTAACACTCCAATAAGTTTCACAGCATGCTAACTTACCACTATAGCATTCTTTTTTTGGACACAAATGAAAAGGAATTTCATTGCAGAAGTAAAAATACAAACCATCAAGCACACCACCATCGCATTCTCACAAACCAATGGACTCACTCCTGCATTGACATCATGAAAAATCCTCTTCTGCTGTAGCTTGTGTGTGGCACTACTTTTCTTACATAAACATTAATTTCAAGAATAATGGAGTTCAAACTCAGTCAACTATAATTGTACTAATTGTACACAAGTGCACTTACTAAGCTTTACACTTCATAGTGAAATTAGGTTGTCCCCAGTGAACGGGGAGTTTATGGGGGTAATTCAGCTTTTTGCCGTTCTTTTCATATGTCATTTGGTTTTTTTCCATGGTCATTTGGTTGTTGCCTAAGTCAAGTCATTTAGTTCGGTAGAAAACCCAATTTTTATTTAGCATTTTGGTCATTTTCCTTAAGTTTGTAAAAGCAATCAGTTAAAAACCAACAAATAAAATACAACTTAGATCAAATACTAAGTTGAAGGCAATACATTTACGTACTACCATATATGGATAGTACATTGAGCTTAAATTAATATAAAAAAGTGTCGAGTTTTTTGCTAATTCTAGGACCAAATAAGTAAATCTATAAATAAATGTAAAGATGGTTCATCAAAAACCCAAAAAATCAAATAATATCCATTGAGTCAAATACAAATCTATCATTTGATCATCTACCATCAAGAATTTTTTTGATGGCAAGATTAAGGAATTTCTTCACTGACATTTAGTGAGAATGATAATGAAATCCATTCTCCGTCATAAATCCTCAAAGGATATGACAATTTGAAAATGAGAACTTGATTGTTCATTGTTAAAAAGTAGGAATTGTGATTAAAGCATAACTTTAAACCTCATTTGGGGATAGTAGAATAACTTTTTTCAAAAACTTTGAACTGAGAAAAATTGTAAAATCAAGCCAAGTTTCATTTCCAAAAAACCAATTGTGATTTTGAACCTAAAACAAAAGTTATGGACAAAATTCAGAGACGATGTTTGAAAATGTTGAAGAAATGTTCATTACATGTTTTTTGAGGGCAGGGAGAGCCCGTTTCAAGGCTGTTCCCTTCACTGTTCCCCGCAGTGAAGGACAGCTGACAGTCGGAAAAAAATTAAAAAAAAACAAAAAACAAAACATTAAAAAATCTTCAAATGATGAAAGAAGTTGATTTTTTTTTTTTTTTTTTTTTCCGGAAATGACCTGGCCGCCTCTCGACCACATAGGACGCAGAGGTGGCAGGCTAGCTGTCGGGTTCCCTGCGTTCTCGCAGCAGGGGACCCCACAGTCTCTTAGTGGCCTCAAAAAACATCTAATGCCTTTCAACCCTTCTTTGAACTCAATAACTTTTGATTGGAAGCTTGAAATTTTAAGAAATGAAGTTTATCTTCATTTTTCACATTAAGTTAATTCAAAGATTTTTGAAAAAAGTTATTCTACTGTGCCTAAATGAGGTTTGAAAGTCTACTTTAAACACAATTCTTACTTTAAACTTAACTATGAGTGGTTCATATCATACTAATTCTAATTTACATATCCCACATGGCTTGTTTTACCTCCTACCACCCCACTTGTATAAAGAACTTATCTTCTCATCTTTCTAACACTTACAATTATCGTTTTTTGAAGTTATGTGAGATAGTTGTTGAACATTCTTGAATTCTTTGAATTTAATGCTAGTTGTCCCTTTGGGCTACTAGCTAAGAACTAGTTGGAGCTTGTGTAGAACAGTTAATATCCACTTGTTCTTGGTGGAGGAAGGATGAAAACTATCATTTCACTTTCATGAAAGGTTCATTTCCTGTACTCCTAGTTTTCCGTTCGGTTATACAACCTGAAACATTGAAATTAAGACAGTAATTTACTGATTTCAGAGCATCTCCGCCGGTGCACGGGGAAATGGTGCCAGTTTTCAATACTTGGCGAGTCCGACAGTACAAGACGGGGCCCGCTTGTGTACTGTGCCCCCACCGGTGCAAAGTGAAAATCCAAATTCCGAGGTTGCAGCTGACAAGCCCACATCCCAAGGACGGGAGTTGAAAGCCACAATTATTATTATATTACTAAATTAGCTGGGGAGGGGGGCTGGGGGCTTAATGTTCAGCCTTGGGCCCTCTCCAAGCTTAAAAGTGAATGGCAAATTGATTGCAGGGCCAGATTTTATGACTACTCTCCATCGAAAACAGGACCAAGCACTTCTTTTTGTCAGTACCGTGTTAGAAGTCAAATGGGCAAGACACGAGAAGATGGAGTGTGGCAATGAAAATTCCCCGTGGCCTGCGTTGAAAAACACTGCAGGCTGCAACTAGTGGGTCAGCTACAAGCTTCTGGGCACACCAAACCCTTTGCCGGGGTAGTATGGCGTGCCCCGGTGGAGATGCTCTCATTCGGCTGATTTTACACTAGCCGCCAGATCTCCCTATTCATTGGTCGTCCCTCACTAATTTCTTGACATTCTACACTATATAAATATGTACAGTTATTCTAGAAGGATGCAATAATGTAGGAATCATATATGTTACATGGGGTAGTGCACTGGTTTATGGCTTGGGTTTAGAGAATTGTATGTGCCTCCATCTGGACAAGTACTATGATAAGTCATGAGGTGACTTCTCTGGTGACGGCAACCTATAATAAAACCACCCCTAACTGACCAAATAAGCAATTGGGGACATGATGTGGAGTGTAGTGAGGCAAAGGAAATATTTGCATAGGTGCAAAGATAGGAATGAGGGCAATTGACAAAATTTGATAATTTTTTTGCATGATCTGAAATTATTATGAATTTTGAAAAGGCAAAAGTTGGTTTGAACCCATGTTCAATGTGTAGACTATTCCAAAACCACTAGTTTAAGAGACTACTTCTTGTTCACTTTGATACTCAAAATTAAGTAGATGTGTCATGAAAAAAATAGAAGAATTAATGGTTGGAAATCAAGAACTCATATTTGGAAATTAGTCCCAGCTTCTCTTGAAATTATAACACTCTATTGATTGCTGATGGGACTATGATTGGTGATGGTTGGTTCTACCTTAGTTGTTAAGACAACCCAATTTCACTATTTGGTGTACCTATTACAATGCAGCTACAATAGCAATTTTGTTGTATTGAAAGATGAAAATCACAATTTCATCTATTGTTGGCTTAGATGCTATCAACAAAGACACGAGGTTGAGGAATAGTGCATGGAGCACTCATGGACGAAGAAGTCAAATTCTTCTTAGAAGAACCTAAATGAGGAAAAATGGTGTGAGTTGCTTGAATCTATGGATCACGGCACCGAGTAGTGTATTTGGGCAATTTGTGCTCTGCGCTTTGAATGTGAGTTTAAGCCACAAAGATGGTCTTTTTTTAATCTAAAACCAACTAGGGAAATAAAGCTAATCAACTCTAATTTCTAATCCAATTCAAAAATTTGAAAAATTCCTAAATTTGAATATTTTATTGCAATTTGAACATTGGGCCTAGTACTATAGAGTGTCAATTTTCAAATTTTAGAATGATACAACCAAAAAATTGCATCATGGTGCTCTAAACCATAATATATACACTTATAGGAAAAAAAATTAATTTTTTTAATCATATTTTGTATTTGATATGAATTTTATTTCATAGTTTACTAAAAAATTCACAATAATTTCAAATTTTCACAAAAAAATCTGAAGTTTTTACAACTTGTAGAAGTCGTGTAATTACATCTCTGAAAATAATCAATATTTTAAAATTCACATATAGTTGCAAAATGGGAACATCCATAGAGAGAAACTTCAAGGTTTGAAAAAGTGGTCATAGGCCTGTCCTTATAGGGTTAGTTCTATCACACCCTTGTGTTCAACGCTTGTAGATTTGAAGGGACAAAGAGCTGGCCTTAGGCGTGTTCAGCTACGTGGAGCCAAGCACGTAGATTCTGGTATAGAAGCGTAGATGTTTGCGAGATCAGTTAATTTCAATCATATTCTGGGGACGATTCGCCATTGTGCTCGTAGATTTGAAGGCACAGCCTGCTGGATTCCGCCGCGTCGCCCAATGCTTTCCACTTGCCTGGACGCGCCTGCCTTGTGTGGAATACATAGATTGAGTTGAAAAAACGTAGAGTTTGTGGTAAGTAGTTCAATTTGACCGAAGTATTTCGAACATCTGATGTTAGGTTGGTAGATACAGAGGGACTCGCGAGTAAACATGCAAATCCCCCATGAGTTCCCTGTGAATTCCCAGTGATGATTTCAAGAGTCAACACGAATGTTGTAGGGCATTTCCCGAGACTGTACAATGGGTTCAATAATCTTACAAACTGCCCAATGTTTGTTTTTTTGGTTTTCAGACATTGAAATGGTTATGTAGCCTTTCTTTCAAGAAGGTTCTGAGTTTCGTGACTCCTTCATTCTGGGGGTGAATTGAAGGAGGCCAATTTTGAATATGCAATTTTGAGTATGTAATTTTTGTAGATGTTGGCTGTGCGCAATGGATGAAATGAAGTTTTGGAAACATTGTGGCAACAGTGCACATGGCCAAATAAACAATCTAGCAATTCTTTTAACATATTTATCCCCTTTTATTTTCTATAGGCTTGAAGCTGCCCTTTTTTTTTGAGGAAATTGGGCATTTAATTGCCTAATAGAAACCTTGAGTGAGATAAAGAGATATCTATTTTACAAAAATTAAGCATTGGCAGTTCAACATTGAAATCTTATGGGGGGAATTCTAAATTTCTTTTGGAGATTCTTGTTGAAGGAAAGATGTGCATATGGATGTTTCTTACATATCTATGCAGTCAAATTAAAAAAATTCATCCCCAATGCTTTTCAATCAATTATCATGAATATTAGATGAAATAATTCATTTTTCTGAAACTAAAATTTGGTATGTTTGATTGGAATTGCATAAAAATTGAATATCAAACCTTTAACATACAGATTATTCTCCAAAATTGATGATTTGAGAAAAATTTGTTGGAATGCATTTGAAATGAGGTTCTCTTGAAATGGTGTTTTTTTGAATGAGTCTCCATTTTTGGAGCGCTGCCCGATGTCGGGCAGAATTTTTTGGACAAAAAAAAACTTCTTTTCAATTTAAAAAAATATTGGATTTTCTTTCAATTTTTTTCTTCAAAATTAAGATTGCTATAGTCAAACAAAAATTATAAGAGAAATAGCACAAAGTGTTTAGAATTGGCCCAGTGTTGATAACTTACTATTTTGGAAAAGTATTGATATTCTCATTACTAGATCTTTATGCATTTTTTCACAAATCAATAGAAACCACAATTTTGACCAATCAAAAAAATTCAAATGCTAAAGATAGAAATTGTATTTTTGGTAAATTTTTGAAGTGATATCTTCAAAATTCATTTGAAGAGAATCTAAAAATATTTTTATAATTTTGACCGTACGAATACTTTCTAATTTTCATGCTCCACATTATTTTTTTTGATGCAAACTTCAAAAAAGTTATAGAGCTTATATTTTACAACACATTTGTGTTTTGTCCAAACCCCATGGGCTTTTAGAGGTTAAAGAATAAAAATTAAGTTTTTCTTTTTTCTTTTTTCTTTCCTAGACCCTCAACTCAATTCTCCACCATAAAGAATTAAAGTTCAAAACTTTGTAGTGCAAAAAATCAAAGTTTAAAAGGTTCAATCTAGTCCCGCAATATGCTGAAAAACTTGTTCTTTTTACTTTAAACACAAATATCTTGCAATTTGAGTGGTCAAAATTTTTGAAATTTTTTCCATACATTGTCATATTATTTAGGTGTATGATCCTATGGTTAGATGTGCAAAAAAAATTCAAAACTTTTTAGTCTTTGCTATAGAAATGGTTGTTTTGAGTGTTTTTTGGCAGAAAAAAGGAGTTGGTCCTTTAGGGGTTAAATTTATTTGTTTGTTTGTTTGTTTTAATTGTTTTGTTTGTAATAGTGATTTCTCCTAGACTATATGTCCCCTAGTCGTGTTTTTAGTGCCGTTGGAAAACTCTTTGCGAGGAAGGGTACACAGGCTTTGTTTCATTGCATTTGGACCTATAGTCTGGAAGTTATTTAATTTTTTATGAGTTATGAGTTAAAAAATTAAAAAATTATTTTTACACTTATTTTCGCTATGTCCAAACTAATGGCTTAGTTGTCTTAGTATTGTGGTTTCTTTTTCTAATGTAATGGCTTTGCCTTTTGTTTAACCCTTGAACATCCAAAGGGTGAGGCTCAAAATCATCCTTTTGTATTACCTTGTGAATCATTGGTCAAAGAAATAGTAAAAGCACCTATTAGAAGCAATGATTCCAAAACTTGCTAAATTTCGTTGAGTTGCTACTTAATTTCTTCATGCTCTTAGTGAAAATAAAAAATAAAAATTCCAAAAATGAACATTTGGCTAATTACCTTGAACCCATTATGGGATCACTGATTGGAAGTCAAAAGTATTGTAGGAGATCTTTCCTTTCCAAATCCAATTCCAAGGATGAATAGTTGCACTTTTGTCCTACACTCAAAGATTCCTTGTCATCCATTGGACATTTGGTGACCGTGTCGACATTCAAGGGTTAACTCCTAAAGGACCAAGTGTCCCTTCGGGGGACAAATGGATTTTGGGTAGGTACCTACAGGCTGAATTTTTCTCCTGATTTTTCAAAACTTTTTTTGAAGATAGAAAAAATGATTACCTTTGTGGGAATATAATTTTTTTTCCAATCGGTGCCCATGAACAAAAGTTATGCCCATATAGCTCAAAATAGGGGAGACCGGGCAGCAAAAACAAATTGCAGAAATTTGAATTTTTTTTCCTAAATTTTTTTCCTCATAGATTATATTTTTGTCTATCTGGAAAGCTTTGATTCATTTCATTTGTATTTTTTATGAGAAAGTTATGGACGATCTTGTTTTTCGGGCAATTAGAGCATCTTCTTGAAAAAATAACTTCTAGGATTCATTTTTGAATGCAGTTTTGACAAATTTTCAAAAAGAAAAGTTCCACATGGTTTAGTTTGCTTGCTAGAGTGGGGATTAATGCATTTTAATTCTATCTTAGATATATTAATAAAATAGATTTTCATTCAATCTCGTATCTACTTCTATTCTACAATTTTTTTTAAGTATGAAAATTAAGTTTTTTTGAAAACCTTTTTTTTCCCTAGACTTTCAACTCAATTCTCCACTATAATGATTTAAAGCTCAAAACTCTGTAGTGCAGAAAATTTAAGATAAAAATGTTTAAAGTCAAATAATCTAGTCCTGCAATGTGATGAAAAACTTGTTTTTTTCACTTTAAACTTATATATCTTGCAATCTGCAAGGTGAAAAATTCTGAAATTTTTTCCACACATTCTCATACTAGTAAGGTGTAAGATCCTATGGTTAGATGTGGAAAAAAAACATTTTTCAAATTTTTTTACTCTTTGCTGTAGAAATGGCAGTTTTGATATTTTTTTTGACAGAAAAAAAGGCCTTGGTCCTTTAGGGGTTAAAAAGAAAAAGAAAAAAAAGAATAGACTTTGTGAAATCAGATTCGGAGTTCGTGGAGGGGGGTATAAACACACTCACGAGACCCTCTGTATGTACGAGCTTGACGTTGGATCTTCGTCGCGCTTTGGTTGAATTGAACTATTTTCCTCCAAATCTATGGTTTTTCACTGTAATCTACGTGAAGTCAGATGGAATGCAGGGGCCGACATGGGGCGACATGCTGTGACTTGAAATCCAAGAATGTTCTGACGAATCAACGTTGGGTTGTGATTGAGTTGAACTGCTTTCTTATACATCTACGCTTTTAGGACTTGATCTCCGTTATCCACCTCCATAGCCAATTGCAACTGAACCAATGCTCAGTCCCTTTAAATCTATAAATTCTAAGTCGAATCAACACCGAGATATGATCAAATTGCCTTGTTTCTTATGAAGTCTACATTTTTTTAACTCAATCTACACCCCTACAGGATGTTAGCACTTGCAAATGGAAATTCGTTTTCAAGTTTAAGTGTAAGGTGGCAACACCCATAACTATCAATTTTAAGATTTTTGGATATGATGTATATTAATAGACATCCAACAAATTATTAAACCTTACTAGCAAGAGAAAAAGAATTTCAATGTATTTTCAAATGTATTTTTTGAACACTGTGTGTATAAGTTGTGAATTTTTAAAGAGCTCACTATAAATGCACCTATTGTCAACACTAAAATCTGATATCCAGATGTAGTACATCCTTGTAATCACATCTATTTATTTCCCAAAATTTTCTAAGATTTTAGAGGTGGCAATTATAGGTACAATGACACTTATGGGTATTGCTACCTTACCACCCACAGCTAGAGTGAATTTTTTAATAGTTAATTTCAAATTTAGCAAATTTATTGGATACCTTCATTTTTATAGTCATTTTGAACCAATATTCTAAACTCGTTAATAAATTTATAGCAACTTACTATATTTGATATGTTTTTTTGGACTACCTTTAATAAATTTGTCACGAATATTGACTAATTGCTATGAAATATTCCTTGAAGAGATCCCAATGCAATAAACAAAACAAATAGCCTAACTTAATGGATGGATTTGTGAAAGAAAAAGTTATGCCTTCTTCAATTCAAAACGTTTGAATTTAAGCAACAAAAATAAACTACATGATTGAGCATTTAATGCCACATTTAACTACTTATAGACTTTGAGAAGTCCAAAATTAGTATTAGTCATTAGGAGAAAAAAAATTGGTCATGAAGAGATAATGCAAAACATCAGGAGATCTATACAAACATTTGGAGATCTATACAAACATTGGGGGATTGTCTAATGTTTTAATTTGGAGATCTTTGGATGTTTTGTCCAGAATTCATTGAATAGTCCAGAAGTAGTTAAATGTGACATTTTAGCATTTGGGGAGTGAATTTTGATAAAAACATAGTCATGAACCTTTAGGGGTTAACCAATCAAGAAGTGCAAAACAATAGTTCATTGTGACCACTTTGATTCCATGAACTTTTAGGATGTGACTTGGTCATGGAAATTGATGAGCCATTGAGAGTGCAATTTGGTGAGCATATTTAGGTTTCATCAAGCTAGGAGGACTTCTAATTGTAGATAATTTATGGCCAAGTAAGAAAACGTCACCCCATTCTAGGAACTTGAGAAAACAAATTTTTTTATATACTTGACACCTGGCATAAGGTTTCATTGAGTTGGAAGAGGGGAGCGTAAGGAATCCCTCAAATAAACACATGCCTATCCTTGTTGTACTTCCTTATGCTACAACCGTCCACTCTTTCCCCTCCGATGGATTGATTCGAAATTGCAGTAAGGTAGTGTGCTCATAAACCGTCACTTTAAATTTCTTAACCCTATACCGCCCATGGCCATTTTGGGTAGAAAACATCCTAGCTTTTGAAGTGCTATAAATCTAAATGTGACTAAGTAATAAAGATCTTAACCGTACAATCATGTAGTACACATGTTGTAGATGTCATGGATCAAATTTGAAGTCATTTGACCATGTAGATTGCAAGATTATAATGTTTTAGTGTTGAAAAAGAATGCTGAAATTTCCTAAAAACACATTTAGAGGCCAAATTTGATTTCTAAACCTATTGAAATGAAAAAACTTTAAACTACAAAGTGATTCAAAACCAGGATACAAACACATTGGTGAAAAAAAATATCATTCAATTGACTCAGTGTGTTTGCAAAATGGGTTGCAAATGTCAAAAATAGGCAAGAAAAGTTGCAAAAAACACATCTAGGACTGAACCTCCTTCTACTAAAATGCTTCTCAGTCATTCATAAATTCTTGTATTGATATGAAAATTTATCCACACAAACTAGACTAGTATGCGCAACTTTTACAAAAACATTTATTGAAAATGGACATTTTATGAAAAAGATACAAGCCGCCGAAGTTCACTATAGTCCATAAATGGCGGGATTTTGAATTTCGAATTGCTCCCAAACATTCAAAACAACTTGGATTGACATGAAAAGTTCACCACAGTAACTAGAATTCAAGTGAAACACAACCCAACAAATTTTATTGAAATCTAACATTGGATGAAGGAGATACAAGCCCCCAAAGTTGCAGCCATGAAGTGCACTTTGGTGAATCAAATTGAGCCTGTGAACTTTGATTGGCTTCCAGAAAATCATTACCTCTTGGATTGATCTGAAAATTTTAACACACAAACTAGAAGAAAAGGCGCAACTTTCCCAACAAGTTTTATTGAATTTGGACATCGGATGCAAAAGTTACAGTACTTTGAATTTAACTTAAAACTATGTGAGGACACTTTTTGTCCTCTTGGGCGGTCTAGGGTTAAAGGACCGTCACTATACTTTCACCAAAACCCCTCCAAAACTGCCATTTCTAGTACAAGTACCAAAATTTTGAAAAAAAAACTTTTTTTGACATATCTAACCATAGGATCTTGTATTATATAGTAGCAGAAACATGTGGTAAAAATTTCAGACATTTCCACCGGGGGGATTGCAAGATAAAAGCATTCAAATTAACTAAAATCATTTTTTTGACTTTGCAAAAAGCAGGGCAGATGCACTTCACAAGCTCACATTTCTATGAAAAAATGACCTAAATGGTGGTGCTTCTTTGGATTTGTTTTCCTAGACAAGTTGGCCACATGCTTGAAAAATTTCAGATCATTTGGAATAGTACAACATATAGGAAAAAATTAGTAAGTAGGTAGTAGTAGAGAATGATAAAAAATACTAAATTATTTACAATTTAAATATGGAATTGAAAATTTCCAATCCCAATGGTCGAAATGTTGTAATAATGTATTTACATCCTTCGATTTTATTATTGTCCAAAAATATTGAAAATTGGGTAAGATAAAGGATTTCAAAGTTTATTTTAGAGTAGGAAATCCAAAACTGCCTGCAAACAAAAAAATCCTCATAACTTTTGACTCATTGATCAAAACGGAATGATTCAAAGCTTTTCGTGTATATAAAACTCTAGAAAATCAATTCCATTTTTTTTTGTTTATCTGCCCAAACTGCCCAGTTACAAAAAAAAGTAACATATTAGGCTATAACGTTTGACTCGTATTTCCAAATGTCATGAAATTTGGTGCATATGAAAGATCTTCCTCGCCCCCACATTTTATTAAAATTTCAGTCTCAAATATGAAAATCTCCGGTCGTAGGTACCTGCCCAAATTTTCTATACAACCAAAAAACACAGTCCGGTCCTTTGGGGTTAAGGGTTGATTCATTTTTTTCACAGGTTTTCAGGGACAAAATGATTTTGAGCTCATTTTTTAGAGAAAGAAAAATAGATGTGGAACCCAACACAAGTAGTTTCATATTTTTCCAAGCATTTTTGAATTACTTATAAGTTTTCTCTTATTTGTGACCATAGGTGTCCCAAAATCTATCCCCTTGTGACTTATAAAAAAATGTGCAGAAATCACAGCCAATGATTGGCTCTTACAATAAATAAATAAATTCTTCTTAAATTCATTAACAGTGCAAAGAGGTCCATTCAAGGATCACCTTGCATGCATTCTACAACTACATACAGGATGATCCGAAGAAGAGGGGCAGATTTTGAACCACCTACCTTATATATATATATATGCTCGATTGAGCTTTCAATTTTGTTTGAGAATGAGAGAGACTTTGAAATGAATGTGTGGAGAGAGAAGCCTCCATTTTTTTAGTTTACTTCCATACAGTCATAGAGTATAGTGTCGGATTTTGCACATGCTTAAGAAATGGTGAAGTAGTTGAAGTTGTTGGATTGCATCAAGGTATTAATTCTCCATTTGAAGGTACGGTTATTGTTTTTCTAGGATCCAATTAAGGAGATGGAGGAAAAATAATATTCATGAGCCTCTGTTAGACTATTCCAATGCAAAATGAGAAAACACTAGTTAATTAATTACGACCTCGACGATGCAGCTTGCATCTAAACTGTCAAGCCAGTCTGACACAAATGGAAACTCTCAAGTATCATTGCATTGCAATTTTTGGACGAGACGAGTTCTATGAGTCACACAACCTTTCTCATGGTAAGGTAGGTGGCTCTAAGAGCAACTTGGCTCTAAAAGCAACTTCCAATACAAAGGTACATTTTACTTTCTTCAATGTACCAACAGTGTACATTTCAGGAAGGGGTCGCTTTTAGTAACCATTGCCTTTCAACTTCAAAAAATTGTAACTAATTCCACAAAGGTCCAAAAAATATGAAACGACTTGGATTAGATGCCAAATCCATTTTTCTTCCTATCAAAATTTACTGAATTTTTTTTCAAGGAGTTTAGCTTCCCCCAAAATGCAATTGGCTCTTAAAGGGTCGCTTTAACAGCCTCCTACCTTAATATACAACTGTTTTCACCCGGTCTCACCTGGTCTCAACTATCCTCAAAATCACCTCAAAAATAATGAATGAAATAGATCAACAGCCCCAATTTTTGGTCGCCCTCCCCCATATGTACGGCGCCAAGAGGTTTTTTTTATTATCTTTTTCCCCATCGGACGGGCCCTGTTTTTCCATCTGATAGGGGCCTCAAAACACCACCAAATTGTTCTTCTCGGTACAAACTACATAATTTTCTAATTTTAAAAACTCTCAGAAAATAAAGAATTCATACAAGACAAATAAAAAGAATTTACCAGGATTTCTAACAGGGCTGAACGATAGTCCAATTCGTATCATACCCCGGTGCTGATTGGTCAAGAATTCGTAGATTTGAGGGGACTAGGTGCTAGCTCCAATGGTCGGTGCCTACCCGCAGCGACGGACGTAGATCGAGTTCCAAAAGCGTAGATGTACGACATGACAGTGGAATTCAATCACATCCTGAAGCTGATCGGTCTCATTTTTCGCAGATTCGAAGGCACAGAGTGCCACATTCTCGCGCGCCGCCCAGCCCTCCCCTTGCCTCCTTGCTCTCACCAGCAGCAGTCGAAAACGTAGATTACGCTCCACAAACGTAGATTTGGTGGAAAGGAGTTCACTTTGACCGAAGCCTGGCGATGATCCGACGGAGGATTCGTAGATGTAGGAGGAGGGACCTGCGTGGGCAAACGGAAGCCAGGCGTGTCGACCCCGCGGAGCTCCGCGGGGTCCGAAGGGAACTTAAGGTTCAGAGCCTCAATGCGATTTTGGGTCGCGCCTTTGCTCGGGGAGCCAGCTGTCGACAGGCCGTACGTCAGGCCGTACGACAGGTCGGCCGTACACTTCTCGATTCCTCTCTCTCTCTCTTCTCAGTAGTCTCTGTGCACGTGAAGAAGATCGGAGTGTCGATCGTTGCTCTCTGGATGGATTCCAAGTCCCAGAACACCTCTGACGAATTGAATTGAAGGAAGTTTTGCACAAAGCCTTTGCAGTAACTTATACTGTACACACATATGCATGCTCCATCGAGCTTTCAATTTTGTTTCATAATAATTATGAGAGAGACTTTGAAATAATTAATGCGTAGAGAGAGACAGCTAGCTATGTATGTCAATTTGTAGTTGTCTGACAGAAGCCTCAATGTTTTCTTTCTTACACAGTCACGGAGCTTAGTGTCGTATTTTGCACATGCTTAGAAAATTTTGAAGAATCCTTGGCAGGAGCAAATTAAATGGAGGAGCTGTCAAGAGGGATTTTTGGGGTGGGTATAAATTTTTTGTGAAAGCCAGCTTCAAAGCCATCTGATACTCTAAGGAAATGGTG
The DNA here is from genome assembly GCA_947034895.1 of Rhytidiadelphus loreus. Lineage (NCBI taxonomy): Eukaryota > Viridiplantae > Streptophyta > Bryopsida > Hypnales > Hylocomiaceae > Rhytidiadelphus > Rhytidiadelphus loreus. The sequence goes on along the minus strand of OX344765.1, from coordinate 3,324,488 downwards.
GAGTAGTTGAGGTTGTTGGATTCATGAGCCTCTTTTAGAAAAATAAGATTCATGAGCCTCTGTTAGACTGTTGCAATGCAAAATGAGAAATCACCAGAGACAGCAGTGAGTGAGGGATTCAAGTTCTATGGCCCAGACACTCTCAACTTAATCAATTACAACCTCGACGATGCAGCTTCTTTCCTATCCTATCAAGCCAGTCGGACAAATGGAAACTCAAGTATCTTTGGAATTTGGACGAGACGAGTTCTGTGAATCGCACAACCTTCCTCATGGTAATTAATATGCAACTGGTTTCACCTGGTCTCAAAATCTCCACGAAAATAATTAATGAAATAATTTCAATTTGTAATTTTGCCAGGCCGGCACTTTAAAATTTTCTCGTGCTTTGGTCAGTTTTTCATAACACTCTTGGCAGGAGTTGCTAAGAAGCACCTTGGACCCACCCGCTAATGCACCTTGGAAATTTTGGGGTTATTACTACTGCAAAATTTTCTAACATCGTCTTTCATCTGCCCAATTGTTCTTACGTAACTCAGTGTTTTCAAGAATGGAACAGTTGAAACCTTGCCAACTTTTTTGTACAGCAGTGCACTTGCTGGTAATCACAGTGCAAAGAGTGTCTGACCAACACCGTGCTAGAACAAAGCTACCAATTCAATAGAAAAAATAAAATTTGAGCTACTTTACTCTCGCTGTCAATTCTTTGTTCTATAATAGATATCATATAGAAAACAACACTGCCGGAACCAGCAATCAAGGAAACAATCCCGTGTAAAACTATTCATCTAATAATCCACAGATTCATTAAAAACTTGGCAAATTTTCTCTGTCACTGTCAATTTTCCATTCCAAAACAGAAATCGTAAAGAAAACACTGGTAGTAACAATCAGAGAAACACTTGTGTTTGAAATCCATTAATTAAGTAAACCTCCAATTCATTGCAAAACCAAAATTTAGACCAAATCTCTCTATCACTCCCTTTCCAAAACGGAAATCATAGAAGAAAACACTTGTACCAACAATCAACATTAACACTCCAACATTAGCACTCTCACATCGACGTATTCACGCAAAGTAGGAGCAACACAAATGTTGGGGAGGTGTACATTGAAAGCATACAATGATCACAAGATGTACATTGGAAGCCACAATTAATTATCACATACATTGAAGCATTGTTGATTTTGTAATCAGCCTATGGTTGGAAATAGGGTGACCTATAAAACAATAATAGGTTGAATGGAATCTTCATGAAAAAAATTCATGATAATTCTATTTTTGAGAAAAAATATGTAAAAAAATTATGAAATCCTTCTAAAATCTATTTCTCTAAACAAGGAAATTTTTCCACTCACTATACCTATACAACAAATATGTTGAATTGGTTAAGTGATTGGAAAGGGGTTGTCTACCTTAGCTCTGTCAAAGTGTAATTTTGTTGTGCTTAGTAATGAAAATCACGATTTCATCCATTGTTGGCTTAGATGCTATCAACAAAGACACGAGGTTAATTGAGGAGTATCTCATGGAGCACTCATCGACAAAGAGGTCAAATTCTTCTGGGGAGAACCTAAATGAGGGAAAATGGTGGAGTTGCTTGAATCTATGGATCACTACTGTAGCGTATTTGGGCAATTTGTGCTCCGCACTCTAAATGTGAGTTTAAGCCACAAAGGTGGTCTTTTTTTAATTTGAAACCAACTAGGGAAATAAAGCTAATCAACTCTAGTTTTTAGTCCAATTCCTAAATTTGAAAAATTCCTAAATTTGAATATTTTATTGCAATTTGAACATTGGGCCTAGTACTATAGAGTGTTGATTTTCTAACTTTAGAATGATACAACAAAAAAATTGCATCATGGTGCTCTAAACCATAATATAGATACTTGTAGGGAAAAAAAAGTCAATTTTTAAAATAATATTTTGTATTTGACATGAATTTTATTTCATAGTTTACTAGAAAATTCACAATAATTTCAAATTTTCACAAAAAAATCTGAAGTTTTTACAACTTGTAGAAGTCGTGTAATTACATCTCTGAAAATAATCAATATTTTAAAATTCGCGTATAGTTGCAAAATGGGAACATCCATAGAGAGAAACTTCGAGGTTTGAAAAAGTGGTCATAGGCTCATCCTTATAGGGTTAGTTCTATCACACCCTTGTGCTCAACGCTTGTAGATTTGAAGGGACAAATAGCTGGCTTCAGCCATACTCGGAGCCAACTACGTAGATTCAGGTATAGAAGCGTAGATGTTTAAGAGATCAGTAAAAACCAATCATATCATGGAGATGATTTGCCGTTGTGCTCGTAGATTTGAAGACACAGCCCGCTGGTTTTCTCCGATTGCCCTCCACATGCCTTGATGCGCCTGCGAGGTGTGGGATACATAGATTGAGTTGATAAAATATAGATTTCTGGGGAAATAGTTCAACTAGAACAAAGTATTTCGAAGATCTGATGCAAGGTTGGTAGATACAAAGGTACTCGCGAGTAAATTTGCAAACTCCCTACGAGTTCCCTGTGAATTCCCAGTGATGATTTCAAGGGTCAACGCGAAAGTTCCTGTGTATTTCCGAAAACTGCAATACAATATTTTACAGTGGGTTCAATAATCTTACAAACTGTCTATTGTGCCATTCAATTCTTTTTACATAATATGGTAGAATGCAATTGGCAAATTTCATCTTGCATAATTAACCCTTTAGTGCTCTAACGGTGTTCAATTTAAGGATGACAAAAAAATTGAAATTGGCATTTCTTTCTCATTACTATTTGGATGAAAGTCATTTTAATTTGTGGAGATATTTTATCAAGTTGTTTTCCTATCTAATGGTTGAATTTGGTGTTACTAAAGTACATACTTTTCTAAAATTGCAAATGTGGAAGTATGTGAAGTGGTTAACCAAGTCAAAATTGCATTCAATCTAGTTCAAAACTGGATTTGCAAAAATGAGGTCATAGATTTAAAGAACACAAAAATTTCAAAAAATCACCATGTCAAGAGAACCACATTTCAAATCCATTCCAACAAATAGTACAAAGAAAATGACAATGTTTTGCTTCTAATCAAATTAACAAGGAATTTTGAAAGTTCCTTTTCAAAATTCATAAAAAAAATATTGGTGATAGCGTTGGTGAATCTAACTTGAGGATGGAATCTACAACTTTTATTTGTATATCACTTCCAAAATATTCTTCTTCCAAATAGCACTTTGGAATGATTTTTCTCAAATTGACAATTTTGAAGAACACTTTATATATTAAAGGGTTAACATTCAATTTTTATGCAATCCCAATCAAGCATACGTAATTTTAGTTTCAAAAAAACAAAACTCCACTGTTGGTGAATTATTTAATTTAATATTCATGATAATTTATTGAATAACATTGGAGATGAATTTTTAAAATTTGAATGTATATATATGTAGGAAAGATGTACATATGGATATTTCCTATATATCTATACAATTGAATTAAAAAAAATTCACCACCAATGTTTTTTGATCAATTATTATGAATATTAAATGAAACAATTCACCAAAAATGGAGTTTTGTTTTTTTGAAACCGAAATTTGGTATTCTTGATTGGGATTGTGTAAGAATTAAATGCTAATTAAGCAAGATGAAAATTGTCAATCATATTCTATATTATGCAAAAAACATTGAATGGCACAATAGGCAATTGTAAGATTATCGGACCCAATTATACTCCCATGCCTAAAATAAATGAGTCTACAACTAAAACACTTGAGTAATTTAGAGTAGTTTTACTATTAAATTGTCATAGATACTTTTGGATCTTATTAGCAATTCGGTCAAAATACTTTGTAGTACACTTTCTAGATATTGTGTGAATTAAATATGTTTTTTCATAGTCTAACTTCATAGATTTCTAAAACTATGCCTTAATTTGATGTGCACTACTAATATATCTTGAATTGAGTATTTTCCTATTTTCAAGATCTCTAAGGGCACGCTTTTGGATAGGCATTTTGAAATGGGTATGTTTACCTTAATCCCTAAAAGATGAAGCCTATGATCACAACAATGCTAGCGTGTAAGCATAGAGGTGTGAGCCTACGAGCCTATGAACCTTCAACCATTTGTAACATATGTATCTCTAACATAGACACCTATAACTATAGAAAGTGTCTATAATATAGACTCCTAGGCTCATGGGCTTGTAGATTCTATGCTCACATGCTAGCACTCTCCCTATAACCATGTAGTCAAATTTGTGAAAGTCTTTCACTATGTACCTTGATTATGTATCCTCCATTTCTTTTCTATTTAAGACAAAAAAAAATTGGTTTTATTTTTTAGAGATGAAATCAAATGTCTACTATTTGTCATTGAATTTCGAATTTTTTTCAAAAGTTTGAAATTACCATGAATTTCTTGAGAAAAAGTGAAAAAAACTATACCAAATACAAATTGTATCCAAAAGATCTATTTTTTTTAAGAATATGAGTACATTATAGTGTAAAACATTGTAGTATAGAGAAAATTTCCATATTGCTCCATATTTAAAATTGTAGTTATAGATACTCAACTTCAAACTTCACTAAAATGCTTATTTTAAGGAAATTTTTCAAATTTCTAGGTAAAATAGAAATTGCCTTTAAAAGCTTCATTTTATTAGTTTTGCTCAATAGCAAAAAAAATTGTTTTGAATGCCAAAATCAAGGAAAAATGTCAAAGTATTGAAATACATTCAACAATGTACTATTTTTTCCCATATAAAAAAAAACTAAAATGTCTTGAACTTAATTCAATGATGTGGATATAGCATCAATAAAGTTGCACATAAAAAATTGGATGAAGATCATCCATTATTCAATATATTCAAAGTCTAGTAGATTGACCTTCCAAAGGATACAAAATGTCCTTGGCATCCTTCCAAAGTTAAAGGTTCAAAGTCTTCAATTAGGTTTTAAAGGATTTTGGATAGGTTCCAATAATGTCAAAATTTGTAGTGATTTTTTGCAAGTTTTTTTGCAAGTAAGAGAATGCATTAGCTTTGTATGGATTTATTTCAATTTATGTGTGGGAGAAAAAATTATGCCCTCCTGAGCTCCAAATACTTGATTCTTGGCAATAAAAAATGATTTGAAATTATTATGTATTACTATTTATTACTACTATTATTATTTTCTCTCTTAGACTATATCTATTTGTACATAGAAAGTTTTTATTCATTCAATTTGGATTAGTGATGTGAAAGTTATGAAAGTCGATACAAGGTTGAATAAAAATCAATTTTGAATTTTGAATATTTCTTTAGACTTTCAATTTAATTTCTCTACTATAAAGATTTAAACCTCAAAACTATGCGGTGCAAAAACTATAAGTTAAGAAGATTCAAAGTCTGAACATGCCCCTTTTATAATTTTCCAACACTCAAGATATATCCATGAATTCAATGGCCTTTCATAGTTCTCCAACACTTGAGAAATATTTTGTGAAGTTTCCAATTTAAGGGCATTGGGAACATCATTAGAGAAGTTTTGAGGCCTTTAGGAGACTATCAGTTCCTTGCAGTTCTCTACAATTCTCATAGTCCGAGAACCTTGGGTGGTGCACTTAGTTCTAATATAACAAACCATGTGCGAATAAGTAGTTTCTAATAAACTATAATTTCAACCAAAATTTTTAAGCATTGATTAATAATGACTATAGGTTTCTATTGCCGAAATTTCCAACTCAAATAAAATATGAAATGATTTCTAGAAGATGTTGAAAATGAACTAAAATGACATGTTTTTCAACTCAAATAATTATAGAGAACACATTTAGATGACCATTGAATCAATATTCACCTCAAAATGAGCTTTCAATAGAGAAGAATTTTTAGGAATTTTTGTTCATTTTTGAGACAATTTTTTCTTATATTATAATTATAGGGGTGTGAAAGTTACTTTTCAATTCTACAATGTATCTTTTTACTTCAAAAATTTGCAACTGATTATTATTAACAAATAAAAATATCAATACTTCAAAACATAAACTTTCAAAGTAGGAAAATCTATTCACATTTTTTTAATTTTGTTTTATTTAAATTTCAAAAAGTATATAGGGGGTCCAAAGTTTTGTTTGCACGTGATTTCTTATGGACACTCTAAGTGAATCCCCCAAGCCGGGAACTAGGCCGGGAACCTATCCACAGTTGAAGTCTAACATGGCAATCTCTATGCCATGTCAGATAATATTTCTTTTTTAATATATATATATATATTTATTTATTTATTTATTTTAAAATATATATATTTTAAAATAAATAAATATTTGATATTTTTATTATCATTATATTTATTTCATACTATGGCTACCATGCTATAGAGGGAACAACCTAAAACAATCTCCATGACGCCTCAAAACTCCTCTAATGTCCCATTTCATAAGTCTTCCCTTAAACAAACAACCTAGAAGCACCAAATGTTTCAACACCGATTGGTTGTCCCAAATAGTTGTTCAACCATCATTATTGTAATCGAACCTATTTCCACCTTGATTCATTGCAAAAGGCTTGGAATACAATTATTCATTGAGTGGTATTCTTTTTTCACAAATGTATGCTTTCTTACAAACCAAATGCAAGTATGTGTAAATATATATATATATATATATATATATATATATATATATATATATATATATATATAGTGGTTAGCTATGAAATTATAAAACCACCTAGAGATAAGAGTCATGAGCATCCAAAATTTAGCCTCAAACCACCCAAAAGTAAATCTTAAACCAACTCCCTTGAATACTATTACCATCTTATTAATTTATGTCATCAGTCTCAAATCTTGAAGCACCTCCCTAATCATTGAAGATTTCATTCTTTGAAATTGTTGATGTATTGTCATCATTTTTGAATTGGTTAATCACCATAAGTCAAGCCTATTGCCATTCATTGAGAAGTATAGAGGTCCCATAACTGTGACTTTAAAAAAAGCTTTTGACAAATTTTTAATTCAATCAAAAGTCCATAATTGAGTCAAAGTAGTTTGCAACAAATTTTTGGATTTATTTATCTTCAAATGATAGTTAGTTGTTTCTTAGCTCAAGATTTCAAGAATGTTACAATACATTGAATACTACAAATTCCATATTTATAGATAAATAAATTTGGACCTAAATAATGCTCTCAACATGTCTCTTTATGTAAAATTTTACAAATGATGACCCAATTAATGAATCGGACTATACATTGTGAAAATTTGAGTACCACATGCTACTCTTTGGATGCCTAAAATTTTCCTTAATCCTTTCATTGCAAAGTGATAACAAATAGTGTCTACTTCAAAATTTGTTGTTAATTTGCCAAATCGTGTAAGTTTGCTAAACCAACAAAAAAATCTAATCAATTTATAGAGTGACCAATATTTTCAGTACCTTAGAATGGAAATATTTAGGGTGATTCAATCGTCCAATGTCCAAATTCAAATTACCTTGTGTCAATTCTATGCGATTTCTCTATGTGCTTCCAATAATAATGACTTGCAAGTTTTAATTCTCTATCAATAAAAGGATTCTTTTTAGAGTTTCAAGGACTTGGAATAGAGGTGTCCTAAGTATATTCAATGGCAAATTGTAAAACCGTCATAAAACAATGGTTTTGAAAAGCACAAAGCTTTAAAACAACAAAATATTCGGATATTCCAAGTAATAATGTAAATGCACCTAATTGTGATCTGTATCTAAATTTGTCACATTGCATATCCCCTCTAATTTTCATTTCAAAGCTTAAATCTAAGGTTGTTGTTTTTATCTTATATGTGTTGCACAAATCTCATAAGACAAGTACAAATATTCTAAATTTAGATTAGGAATGAAGATGGGGTATAAATTGTGAGGCAATTAGGACAAATTAATTAATTATCAAGTAATTAAAAAATTATGATGCATACTAATCATCAACAAATTAACTAGAAAATATTGATTTAATTAATTTCATTGAAGGAGTATTTGGGAGCAATTAACTAATTTGTCACAATATTTGTGACAAATTTATTAAAGTTCTTAAAAAAAATCATATTGAATGTAGTAAGTTGCTACAATTAATGAGATTATAATATTTGTATATTTTAAGTTAGGTTGTTTTTGTTTTCCTAGATTCCATAGTCAAGTTTAAGTGACTAGAATCATTCTGAGGATGCTTGTATTCCAAACTAATCTTATTTGAGATAAAAGAAAACCTATGTGAAGAAAATAGACAAGTATCAAGGGGGTATTGTCTTTGCTTAAAATTTTTGCCTATTAGATATTCCATTCCTTATTATTTATTCCTTATCTTTTTGCTTAAAAGATGATAGAGATCTCTATGAAAAAAATAAAAAAATCACACCCTCCCACCCATGAAGAAAATGGAGGTTTATGATAAGATTTGATGTATCTTATTACATCAAGTATTTGCCTACACATTAAAACAACATATATTGCAATAATGGTCAATTTCGTTAAAATGGCGGTATTCTGCATGCTATTTTAATGGAATATCTTCTACAAATGGAGAATAAGTGTGCCACGATAGGGTCATACATGTGCCAATTTTATACCTAGCACATTCAAATCACTCCTTGTTCACGCATTTTCACTCCCCTCGGACAATCTTTCCATTGTTTTCATTTTTTCAGTGGTTTCATTTTGTGCCATTTTAATGGAATACCGCCATTTTAACGAAATTGACCATAATACAACTATTCCTACCAAATCTCTATGATATTTTCTTAAAAAACAACATAAAAAAGTGGTTCAATCTTCTTTATTTCAAGGCTTGCATTAGTAGTATGGCCGATACTTTGATTTCAAAGTAATTGGAACGATTATAATACATTTTTTTCATCTCCAAGGATGAATTTTTTTATCACGGAATTTTTTTCATTTGCTTGCCCATACACAATTTTACTAAGATATTATCTGGAGTTAGGTGTGCACACTAAAGTAGCCAATATTTTGACTTGAAGCTCATATTATTGTTGCTACTATAGAGCTGGTGGAAAAAGAGACCAAGGTGGCCAATCGTCTACTTTATGTTGGGCACGAACTTAGTACTTTGCTTTAGCCATTTTTAGAGGCTCAGAGTTGTGCATGAATATATCGCTACATTATAATTGGGAATTCTAACAAACATGGTGACTTTTTCATGTTCCACCACAAGCTTCAAGGTTCAAAAAATGAGCCAAATTATATTTTGAGTAGTATGTCTAAGTTATGTTTGGTATGATTTATTTATTTTCCTAGTGAAGGCGATAACAAGTCTAGTGAAGGCGATAACAAGTGCTTGCAGAGTGAAAACACCTCATGTACCTTACTAAAATTCCATTTTTGTCATGTTGTGGGATGGACACAATTGAGATCTGAGCCTCTTAGAGTATTTTCAAGACTCTCCAAAAAAACTCTTTACTACCTCCTTGTGATTTATGGTTTAGCTTGCTTATTATTTGATTGAAAGGTGATAAATATCCTCCATAAATGCATGTATGAGATATCTTATCATGAACAAAGAGAATCCATTATTTGTCTACTTTTTCAAGAGGACTTATGAATTGTAGAAGACAATTTAATTAAGCTTGGTGCAACATACACTCATATACTCTTTTTTTGCAAGTGTACAAACTTATATATCAATGATATACGAAGATTGCATATAGACAAAAGTAGCTGAGCTATGACCTGATGCATGTAGGACTAGACAAAATAAGAGTATTACTCAAGCATGGGATGCTCCATAAAAAGCGTTTTTGTTTGTTATGATGAGATCTTTGGAGCCGTGCCTCCCTCATATAGTGTTCTTGGTACCATTGGAAAGCTCTTTGTGAGGAAGTGTGGACATGCTTTATTTCGTGGCGTTTGAACATATGGTATAAAAGACATTAAATTTCAAAGGTTTTATGAATTAGAAAATTAGAAAATACTTTTATTTTAATTTTATTATAGTGTGGCAATGGCTACAAAAGGATAATAAATTTACTAATTTCGAAAATGAACCAATAAGAAAAAGCACTTTTACAAGAGCGCGAGTCCTGCACGGTGGGTCCAGAGCAAGAGAATGCGACAAGTGTCGAGATGGGATTTTGAACACGTTCTGTAGAAGCGTAGATTGAATTACAAAAACGTAAACTTCTTAAGAAACAGTTCAATTGGATCATACCATGGTGTTGATTCGACGTAAAATTTGTAGATTTGAAGGGACTGAGCGTTGGTTCGGTGGCAATCGCCCACATTGGTGGACAACGGAGATTGAGTTGTAGAAGCGTAGATGTATGAGAATGCAGTTCAATCAAATCACACACCCACGTTGATTCGTTTCAGCATTCGTAGATTTGAAGTCACAGCGTGCTGCACACCCGCGGTTGCCCCACGATGCATTCCACCAAGCAGTAGTGATGCACGTAGATTATGGTGAGAAAGCATAGATTTGGTACAAAATAGCTCAATTCGACCAACGTCTGGCCAAGATCCGATGTCAGTTTCGTAGATACATGGGCAGAGGGTCTCGTGAGGTGGACGGCCCCCGGCCTCCTGGACGGATTCCCATCTGATTTTGCAAATGTGATTTCACAAAGGTGGATGTTCTTCTCCAAGACTTTCAGTGCTCCATGCTTGTTAACTCCTAAAGGACTAAATCCATTGCAAAATAGTCAAAGCTAAATTGTGTTCAAATATCAATCTTATATTTTTATTACGAGACACTATCAATTGTCAATTATTATGAAAATTTTCACTTTGTTTCATAAAAAATTGTTGTAGTTACAATTTTTGTGTCTAAAAGTGGAAATAAATTTGTAAACATAACAAAAAACAATCCAATTAATTTGAAATTATTTGAAGAGGTATAAGTAGATGTGGGATTAGTGTGAAAATTTCTCAATTAGTTGTTTTATTTTTTACACCCAAAACACTCTTAGCAATGACCTTCAAGTTAAATTTCATTGTCAAGCTAAATTTAACCTATTATGTAATTGATATACCAATATAGAATCTTGATATTTTCATGTGTGAAAAAGCATATTTTCTATTGACAATGATTTCTTTTAATAAACTTTGATGGAAAAATCAAATAATTGTTATTTTTAAAAATAAAAGGTAGAAATAAAATTATATCTATTGCAATGTATATTAGAATAATCTAGATTTTTACCATAAATGATGGGTTAGGATGAAAAACATAATTTTAAAATAAAAAAATTTGAATGAAACACACACAATATGGTGTAATATGGATTTTGACATTTAGAGATTACAATTGCAATAATTCTTTTAATTTTTTAATTTTTTCAAGATTTCAAGATTTTAAAATGGGGTAAAACTAAAACTTGTTAAGATTCATTTTCACAATTTAAAGCACATACCAATAATGGATATTTTGAAACTTACAATTAGAGTTAACCAAGGTGCATTTACTTTTTGGAGGCATAGACCTCATTTGCAATAACGCTAAAGGTTCAAAATCCTCGAATAGGACTTTTAGGATTTGGGGCAAGTTTTTTGGATTTCTACAATTTCAAATTTTATAGTATTCTTTAAAAAAAAAAATTTGAAGGTGAATGTATTAGCTTTGGGGGGGGGGGCATAATTTTTATTTCAATTTATGTGTGGGAAAATAAGTTATACGGCTTTCCTCAAGTCAAAATGCTTGAATCCGAGCAACAAAAATAAACAATAAAGAACTACATGATTGGACATTTAGTGGTTCGGGAATGAAATTTTGATGTTCTAAGTACATCCAATGGCAAATTGTGAAACCTTTCATGAAACAATAGTCTTGAAAAGCACAAAGCTTTGAAACAACGAAACGTTCCAAATAATAATGTAAATGTACCTAATTGCAACATGCACCTAACTTGGCCTTACATTGCATATCTCCTCTAATTTTCATTTCAAAGCCAAAATCTAAGGTTGTTCCCTTTATCTTGTATGTGTCACACAAATCTCATAAGACAAGTATGAATAACCTAAATTTAGATTTAGAATGAAGATGGGGTATAAATTGTGAGGCAATTAGGACAAATTAACTAATTAACAAATTGTGATTCATACTAATCATGAACAAATTAACTATAAATATTTACTTAGCTAATTTCATTAGAGGAGTATTTGGGAACAATTAGTCAATTTATTATAATATTTTTGACAAATTTGTTCAAGTCATTCAAAAAATATATCAAATATTATAAATTGCTACAAACCTATTAATGAGTTTATAGTATTTATTCAAAATCCATACCTTAAGTTAGTTAGTTAGTTTGTTGCAGTGAGAGATCTCCAAAACCATGCGTCCCTTCTGTGTGCTCTTAGTATTGTCATATAGCTCTCTACGAGAAGGGTTGCACAAACTTTGTTTTGTGATGTTAAAACCTACAATGCAAAAGTTATGGATTATTTATTTGTTTATTTATTTAGAAAATTACTTTTACCTTTCCTTGGAATGTGACAACGGCACAGGATGAAAGGACAATAAATTGCTAATTTTGAAATGAACCATTAAGAAAAGTCACTTTTACAAGAGCTGGGTGGGTCCAGAGCAAGAGAATGCAACAAGTGTCGCAATGGGATTTCCAGCAAGATCAACACCAGAATTTCGTTCCGTGTTCTTGGCCAGTCCACCCGTGACTGGCGCGAAAACGTGAAAACGACTTCGTTTTGCAGGCGCCAACATCCAAAGAGTCGTAGATTGAGTTACAAAAGCGTAGACTTATCAAGAAACAGGGCAATTTGATCATACCCTGGTGCTGATTCGACGTACAATTGATAGATTTGAAGGGACCGAGCAGTGGTTTTGTAGCATTCTCCGACGGCAGCGAACAACGGAGATTGGGTCCTAGAAGCGTAGATGTATAAGAAAGCAGTTCAATTAAATCACATCTGGACGTTGATTCAATGAAGCTTTGATAGATTTGACATCACTGCGCCCTGCACAGCCACCGCCGCCCCACGATGCATCCCAGCTGGCTTCGTGCGGCTGCCAACAGTGAAGCACGTAGATTACAGTGAAAAAGCATAGATTTTGTAGAAAATGGTTCAATTTGATCAAAGCCTGACGAAGACCCAATACCAGGTTTGTAGATATCGAGGGTCTCGTGAGTGTGTTTATACCCTCCCCCCCACGAAATTTCATCCGATTTCACAAAGGTGGTCACGAATGCTCTTCTCCGTCCAAGACTGAAGTTATCCTCTTTATGTTATCCTCCCATGCGTGTTAAGCCTTAACCCCTAAAGGACGGACCTATAACCACTGATTTTAGGCCTCATTGCCCATCTCTCAGTTTGTTGCCATTTTTGAACTAGATATAGATGAAAATTTTTATATTTATTTTTCAGAGATGAAATTACATGTTTTCTTTACTTCACAAAATATTTAGATTTTTTTGAGGAAAATTGATTTTTTTGATAATTTCTGAAGAAAAAGTGAAGAAAAATCATATCAAATGGAAAATTATTTCAAAAAATCTGAAAATTTCACCATGGGTGTACATTATAGTGACAAACATCATGGTGGAAACTCAAATCCCATATCATTCTATAATTATAATGCAATAGGCATTGAAAATACATTCAAAGTTCAAATTGCAATAAAATATTCAATATTACGAATTTTTTCAAAATGCCAATTGGAGTAGAAACAAGAATACATGACCTTCATTTCAGTAGTTGGGCTAAAATTCAAAAACTATCATTTTTTTGGAGAAATTTTAGATGTAAAGCAAGGAGCAACAACTTCTCAAAATACATTGAAAATAGCATATTTTGTGGTCCATTTTTTTTACTAACTTTTGATTCACGTGAATACAAACTCACTGAGGTACTCTTCATAATCCTCTGTGAAAGGTCAAGAAGCAAAAAATGGATGAAAAAATGCTTCCAGTCTCCCTGCTCACCACCGCACAGTCATCCAAACGCCAGGAAATGGCATTCCCGGCGTTCCTGGGTTAAGGTTCAAAAATCCTTAGTAAGTGGGATTTTTAGGATATTGGGCAAGTTCCTATGATTTCAAATTTTACAATATTCTTTTGAATTTTTTTTTGAAGGTGAATGGAGTAGCTTTGGGGATATAATTTTTGTTTCAATTTGTGTATGAAAAAAGAAGTTATACACTCTTTAGTTCAAAATATTTGAATACGAGCAACAAAAATAAACAAAAAAAGAACTACATGATTGAGCATTTAGTGTTTTTGGAGTGAATTTTGATATAAAACATAGTCATGAACCTTTAGGGGTTAACTAATTAGGATGTGTGAAACAATAGTTCATTGTCACCACCTTGATTCCATGAACCTTTAGGGTGTGACTTTGTCATGGGGCTTGATGAGCCATTGAGAGTGCAATTTGGTGAGCATATTTAGGTTTCATCAAGCTAGGGGACTTATAATTGTAGATATGACCAAGTAAGAAAATGTCACCATGTTTTGGAAACTTGAAAACGTTTTTTTTTATATACTTGACACCCATAAGGTTTTATTGAGTTGGAGGAGGAGAGTGTTAAGAATCTCTCAAATAGGCACATGCCTACCTTTGTTGTATTTCGCTATGTTACAACCTTCTACCTTTATCCTATAATTACCCTCTAAGGTCACAATTGCTATAAAGTGGCTTACAAATGATTTCAAATGTACTATACATCAAAGAATGATGAATTGAAATTTTTCATTCAATTTTTCTTTGCAATTTTCTTGTGTGTGTATATATGTAGTAGATGGATGGTGAAGAATTCCCTCATTAATTGAGGTATTAGTAATTATTCTATAGAAGAGAATGCTTGATCCATTTGGTAAAAAAAAGATTTTTTCTATTGTATTTTTGTAATTAGGAGCTCCTTGCTCTAGATTTGAATTTCACCTATGAAAATTATATTTTTTGAATTCAAACATAGTTAATCAAGTATAACTTCTTACATCAATTCGAAATCTTTTTAGATTCCTAGAATTGAATATATGATTGCAATTAGAATTGAGGGTTTATTATTGTGGTCTCCTTATACTCTAAATTTCTAATAAATCTTGGAGTGAAGGGTCAATTGTATTCTAATTGTAAAATTTTACAGAAATTCTCCTTGCTCTATATTTTTTACTAGAATATATAATTGTGGTGAAATTTTCAGATTTTTGGAGCACATTTTGTACCGTTTGATATAGATTTGGGCTTCACTTTTATTTCAAGAGTTCATAGTCAATTCAAATCATCATTCACCAAAAAACATCTAGAAATTTTATGACATGTATACAATATGTGGTTTCATCACTAAAAGATAGAAATACTTCATCAAAATACTTCATTCATTAATAATGGTAAGAAAGAGAGCATAGAATATAACTAAGAAAATGTTAGGCCAATATTTGTTGAGACATTTTTGGATGTAGGTTTAGGAATATTGAAGATCATTAGATATAATCCAATGTGTAAGGGTGTTGGCGTTTTAGAATAGAAGCATCATTGTTGAATATCATTGATGAAAGTAAAAGCATGATTCCAAAACCTATATTTAAATAATTATTAGTGGTGTCTTAAGAAGACATTTGTATCAAAAACATTGCAATTTCAATGGCTATCAATGGTTTCTACAACAACCTACAGGCTATTTAGAATTATTGAAAAGATTTTATGTCTTTGATTTTATCATGGATCTTCAAATTCCATTTACACAAGTATCAACTGCATTTTTTCAATTTTGAAAAAAAATTGAAATGTATAAAGATCAAATTTAAAAAGTTTTAGTAAGGTGACATGCCTAATTTTGTGGTGTTTAAAATGAAATCCCTCAAAATTAGCCATGTCCTTGTACAATGGTATTTTCAATTAAAGCAATTAATAAAAAAAAATTAGTACTTTAGAAAAGTAGTTCAAATTTAGTTTGAAGGATTTCAAACTTTGTAGTTAATTGACTTTTGAATCATGATTGTATTTAGCTTCAAATTTTTGAAGAAGTGTACAATAGCTCATATACTACAACTCTTTTCTTTACACTTTCACAATTTCTTCAATCATTTTTGCTTTATGTCTCTTTGAATACAAATGTCTCAAATATTGACCCAATTTTGTAAGTCACTATGAGAATATCCTATCTTGTATTTTTTGTAGTTGGTTCAATTCCAAATTTGATACAATAAATGACTAATAATAGCAATATGATAAATTTTATTTAACCCCTGTATGCTTAAGCTAAAGGTCATAAGATTGCTTTAAGAAAATCAAGAAATAATTTGTATGCCTCCAAAATATCTATACCATTGATAAAGCCAAATCACATTATTTTTTTCTTTTCATTAATATAATTTACAATTTTTTTTGAAGTTTCTTTAAGGAATGTAGTACCATACCCAATGGTTAGAGTTGATATAAAACATTTCTAAAAAATATGTGTTAAAGTTTTTGGGTTATTGTTTTTCAAAGAATAAAAATAATATGTGAAAAAATGAATCTTTTTATTTCTAAACATTTGCTAAACCACATTTGCCAACATTCATTAACTGCTAAATGCCCATGGCCTTTTTTGAGCCTCTTGCAATTTATTCTAAATTGAACAAAAATTCAACATTTTGATAAGTTGAATCAATTTTTTTTGAATTGTAACCTTACAAATTCAAACTAGCCACGTTAGAGATCACAAAAGAAAAGAAAACACGACAATATCATTTAAGGATTGAAAGATTATAATGTTTGATCATGAGGGTGTTAAAACTCATTTAGAGGTTATGAAAAATAAATTCGCGATTCTAGACTTTAAAGTATGATTGCCTTTCACTTTTTCGCAACAAGGAGAGGGGAGCACGTTCATCGTCACTTTGACTTGCTTCTAGACGGTCTCGCAGAGAACCCCAGCCTCGAAACGCCATAGCCAGCCTCCCGAAGCTCTCTATTTCGCAACTACACTCCTGCACCCCCCACACCTTCATTTCCAATTCCTGAAGATTCTCCTTCCTCCACTTGCATTTAGTTTTTTTGCATTTCGCGTTTCTCTCTCGCTCGTCGCATCAACAGTCATGAAGCTGTCAACATGGGAGCTTCCCTCGGCGATGACGGTGTTCCTCATCGTCCTGCTCACCTACTTCCTGGTGATCTCGGGATTCGTGTATGACGTGATCGTGGAGCCTCCTGGAATCGGCAGCAAGCAGGATCCCGTGACAGGGGCGGTGCAGCCCGTGGTGTTTCTCCCTGGGCGCGTGAACGGGCAGTACATCATCGAAGGCCTGTCGGCCGGATTCATGTTCGTGTTGGGCGGATTGGGGTTGATTATGATGGACCTCGCGAGCGAGAAGGCGCGGGCGCGCAATGTGCGCCTCTCGTTCATGGGAGCCGGCGTCGGATGCGTCTTCGTGGCCTACACGATGAGCATGCTGTTCTTGCATATCAAGATCCCTTCCTACATGCGGTGATTGGGCGACCATTGTAGAATCTCGAATTTTTGATTGAGTGTTGCAATGTGATGGCTTGCCGTGCTCATTTGAGCGACAATCTCGGTTTTGCACTGAAACCCTAATTGCCATATTAGCAGAGTACGAAACCCTAGTTTATCTTGTGAACCTGTGCTTATGATGTAGATGAACGTCTCGACTCACATTCGTGAGCCACTTGCTGGTAACAGTTGAGCAACAATCTCGGTTTTGCACTGAAACTCTAATTGCTGTAGTGACAGAGTACGAAACCCTATTATTATGATGTGAACCTTGTTTTTGTAATGTAAGGCAGAGGATTTAGTGTCCTCTTCTAAGATGAGGATCCCATCTCAGCTTGAATTCATGGACTACGGGCTTTTTGTTCTCGTAAGAGTTTAGTCCAGTGCACTGCAACTATGGTTCTATCTAGGATTGCAGAGAGCGAATGAAGAGAACTTGTTCTTTAGATTATGTGGTTTCCTTCAGTTCTGTTCACTAACCGTGATACATCTTGGGTTAGCATTTGTGAGTTTCAGAATGAGGTGCATACGTTATGAATGCTGAAATGGGGATGTCTGCATGGCACTAGTCTGGGTGTGGACACAATGTTAAACTCATTTCCCATTTTGGCACTATGTTGAATTGATTATTGCCAATCTTACCTCGTTCAAGTGAGCATTGGTTAGTCCTCTTGACAATCACTACTTGGGGATAATCACTAGTCCACTCATGAGTTGATCCTGATTCTTTTTCAATGCCCAGATTATTATTACTTGTGACTATTCAGTGTACTGCTAACCTAGTTTCAGGACATGGCGACTTTATCCACTGGGTGTTCTTTAGCATCTTATGAACCATTTACGCTTACCAATGGATACACATTACGATATAACTAGAGAGGTAGTAGGCATCAAGCTCCAGTAGTGAGAGAAGAGAGAGGGAGCTGTCCGACACTCAACTATGTCAAACCTTTTTAGGGTTCTTCGCAGGACCTTTTTGCAGCATGTTACAAGGATGGAATGAGGCTGTAAGGAATCAACTTTCGCCCAAGGTTTTCAAGGATTGACCGTTTCTGTGCATCGTTTATCCCCTCAAGGACCAAGGATTCTTCGTTTATTACTGACGAATCCAGTTGATCTTGTTGTGTAAATCCAATAATTCCGATGGGCCCAAGTTTTATATCGCCGGAATCAGTGAAGAACATGGCAAGTGCTGGTCTTGGGCAAAATTGGCATTCATGAACTACCGGTATTGGAGATACGAAAGGTGAAGCGTGGGACCAGTGCTGGGAATAATCAGAAGTTTTGCAGCTGTGTAGAATTAGTGACTATTGATCCGTATTAGCAGTTGATTTCACAAGCTTTTCCTCTCATAGGCAGGGTCGAAGGCAATCTATTTGGGAGAGATTGATTACAACGCGATAAATTTTCTTTCGCGTTCAGTTTCTTCACAGTGATCCTGTTTTTAATTCGATGGATCTGCAGTTTGCCAAGGTATTTCTGAGTCTGGCTTACTTTCATAGTTTCTGACCTGTGGTCATGGATATAGAAAATCTGAGCACCTAGAGAAAAGCTCATGGCAACAACGAGAGCAATTCTTCAACATTTCGAAAATTGGGAGAAGGCACAGCATGACTTCCTCTCTTCTGTTGCTGAGTTGATCAAATCACCTCTGGTACGTACTCTTGTTATTTTCCTTGTTGCTTCTCAGTTCATACCAAACTCTGGCTGGAACTTGAAACAATTTTTTGGCATCATAATTTCATGGCTGTGTAGTGACAGATTAGGTTAATAGTATTTATGAAAAGAATTTAGGCAGGACAAAATTTATTTCACCAGAAGCAATGCAGAACATTGAATGTGGTGATAAAAAAAAAGAAGCAAACGTGAACGAAATAATAATCCCCATATAACCCATTCAGAAGTGCTCAAAATATCATCAGGTCCATTTTGGCCCCTTGGTCCTTGAGGGTTTGGAATGTGTTTGGAAACGGAGGTATAAAGTACTGATCAACTTGATCTGAAATTGATCAGAATGTGGATATCCTTGTGAATGCGGGAGTCATGGAGCTTATTAGACCTCTGTTGCTTCACAACACAAAAAGAATTCAACAGCTAGCTTGTGCGAATTTGAGCCGTTTAGCAGCTTGGGATGACCGGCTTGCCCAATTTATGATTTCCGAAGGAATACTTGTTCAACTTCTGTATTCACTCAGGTATGGAGTCTTTGCATCTTGGACATTTCAAATGGGAGCAAATATACCGTAAATACTAATTTGGTATAACGGTAGTTACTGCATAGGTCTATCACCATAAGTGAGATTAGGGTAGGGTCTCATTTGCACGGACACTCTTTACGATGGGTTGAAAAGTTACTCATTTCCAATGCAAGTGTCTTCGGAACGCATTACTCGTAAAAAATGAGATCAACTTCTATGTTCCATATCACAGTAAAAAATGCTTCCTAGATGAAATGCTCGCACAGTTCAAGTCTCGTAATTGGGACGTCACTATTTTAAACTTCAAAATTCATAACATTTTTCATAGAGTGTCCAAATAGTACACATTTTACTGCATTGGAATCCTCTCAGAAATAGGGTGCATGATCCACAAAAATGAATTCTCCATTATAACATTGAAAGCCACTGAAAGTCCCAGGAACGGAATTCCCTCCTCATGAAAGTAGGTTTTAGATCTTTGTGCAGATGAATGTCACAATTCTTGGAAACTTCAATCACGCCAACTCAACGAAATTGTCTATATATATCGAAAGACTGGATAATCATTTTTTGGAAATAACTAGAATTCATTCTGTGAATATATCTGCAGGGAAGCCCATCGGCTCAGTAAGAGGGCAACAACACATGTGCTGAGGGCAATCTCGAAGCATTCGGCTCAATATTCGCAAGCTATCGTGGATCAAGGAGGCATGGAGCTCATTATACCTGTGCTCTTGGAGTTCGACCCTGCGGTGAAGGAGATTGCTGCTGGCACCATTGGCAACATTGCTCGCCATTCCCCGGCTCTGGCTCAGATTGCGGTGGATCGTGGCGCTGTGGAATCACTAACTGATTTGATCCATGTAAGCTTTTCCGAGTTATTGCGTAGATTGCTATTTATCTTATTGCTTCCAATTTTTGTGGCGACCGAAAGTAGGTGTCATTTGCTTACTTACTGTACACACTATACGAAGTGAGGGAGATGGCATGCATTTGAGGTAGCAAACCCACTACTGTTGAAGGAAAGGGGGTATAAACTGCCACGACCCCAAATTGGAGTGTCAATCAATTGTTGAAGGACACCTGGAGTGTTGTTTTTGTTAGAGTTTTTGAGATGTAAATGACACTCTCAAGAGTAATTCAATAATGGACACCCCAAGAGTGATAAGTGATGTCATTTTAGGGATGTGATTTTATGCCCCTTTTGTTTTAGTAACTGCCTCACTAACTTGGATGCATGATGCCTCCTTTACTCCTTTTGTACAGTACAGGTCAGGAGTCCTTACTAAGTCGATGACACTCTACTTTCGATAGGCAGAAGAAAAAACACTGCACTGGTGTTTACACTTTATGACTTCTGTGCAAAGGCTTATAAATGGAAATTTTGCGCCAGGATAAAGACCTAGCTTTAAGGCGGACGTTGTGCAACTCCTTAGCAGATATTGCAAAACATACACCTGAACTGGGCGCCAAGGTGGCCGAATCGGGTGTGTTACCCCCTGTGTCCGCGTTTCTGGAAGTTGAACAGCCCGATGCCAAACTCAAGGCAGAGGTATTTGCATTTGATTAACTTGCCAATTCATGTGAAATCATTCACAGCCTACTCATATTGAATCAGGTTCCTGATGATTTCAGTATCTCTGCCTTGATTCATGATTCTTGGATTGTCCATTAGGTTTCTGCTAGGTAGATTTTATATATTCATTTTCTTGATCATGAGGCTCGATTATCCGAAATATACTGGTAATCATCTTGAACCTCATATCTATGATTGCCCTAGTGCTTAGAGCTTTCCCCACTGGAATGTCACAATTTTGGCACTTTGAAAAATGTCATTTTGAGCACATAGCAACTGTTTTAATGCAGTGACTTTGTGGGAAAATTTGATTGCAGGGATGCGCAGTTTTGCATAGTGTTGCAAGGCATACAGAACAACTAGCCAAGGTATTATACAGAATGATAACTTTGATTTACAATTATTTGCTAGACCTTACAAATATCAATAGGAAAAATGGGACTGGTGCTGGAGTGTCTGGAGCTCATTACACCAATGCTAGTGATGAATGGTACATTTATGATTGAGCAATCACTTGTGATGATCCTCATGCAGATCATTTTAGAGTAATTTTGGGTCAATGAATTCAAATTTGAACTCACGTATTTTAAATATAGGCTAAAAGGGGCCTTCCTACGTTTCTAATATGGAATTACGTTGGTGTGATGAATCCATGGCGCATAGACGGAGGATATCTCTTTGTTATAGAATGTAACTATGTTATTGAGGGGTGCATTCAGATGTGTGATTGGGTGATGTTGTGAAATGTTTTCCAGGATGTATATTCGACAAATATTTTCCCGAATGTAATCTTACTACTGAAGAATGTGGAACCACAGTGCAGAAGAAATGCGGCTCTGGTGATTTGTGAGGTTTGCAAACACACACCAGAGCTTGCACAATCCGTTCTCAACGCAGGAAGCGCCCCTGCTCTGGTTGACAACATCTCTGACGTTCACAGCAATGAACGCTTGCCGGGTT
Organism: Rhytidiadelphus loreus; assembly: GCA_947034895.1. Taxonomy (NCBI): domain Eukaryota; kingdom Viridiplantae; phylum Streptophyta; class Bryopsida; order Hypnales; family Hylocomiaceae; genus Rhytidiadelphus; species Rhytidiadelphus loreus. Next base: position 3,302,351 of record OX344765.1, on the reverse strand, counting down.
TGCTCTTTGTAATCAATATATTGCACATCGTTCCATTTTCAATACAATTCGTGTTGCACAACTATATATGTAGAGTTCTTGAGTACAATATATAAAAAAACGACTTGGACAGACTTGTTGGGTCCCAGTTTAGAAAATACAATACAAATAACCTCTAAACCGTACTGGCAGTCTCAATATTTCACCTTCGGTTGTCCGTAAAGTAACCATACTTAATTGTGACGTCTACTAAAATGCAACACTCCAAAATCTTGGAATGATGAGTAAGAATTTTTCAGAATGTTCACCATTGGAATCCTCTATAAGTTGCAAAATATGTTGCAAAATTTATAGAAAATATGTCGCAAAGTAAAAACCCTTATAACTTTTGCATACATGCAGTATCCAAATAATGCATTATTCAGTGCGTTGGAATCCTCTACTATTTGCAAAATATGGAGCAAACTATGATAGAAATTATGTAGCAAACTTTACACTCTTATAATTTTTGCATGTAGTATCCAAAAATTGCATTATTCAGTTCATGGAAATCCTCTATTACTTGCAGAATATATCGCAAACTTTGTAGCCTTATAGCTTTTGCATACGGCATCCAAGTCGTGCATTATTCTGTGCGTTAGAATCCTCTATTACTTGCAAAATTTGTACTAGCAAACTTTGTAGCCTTATAACTTTTGCGTACGGCATCCAAATCATGCATTATTCAGTGCGTTAAAATCCTCTATTACTTGCAAAATCTTTAGCTTACTTCATAGCCGGCATACCGTATCCAAATCGTGCATTCTTCAGTGCGTTGGATGCAAGATATGTAGCAAACAATATGATACAAACTACGTCGCAAGTACTTGTAGTTACCTTACTCTCATCAACAGTATGAAATTGGGTATGAAATTGGGTGATCAATCTGTGTAGCCTTCAAACATCATCAATCAAATTTGCGACCGAAAACTGATGGATTTGGTTGTGCAGGCATCATGGCTTTGGGCTACTTAGCCTCGTTTTCTCCGGAGTTGTCGATGGCCGTGATCTCTTCCAACGCGTTACCCCCGTTGGTAGACGCCCTGGAGCATGAGCCGGAAGACCATTTGAAAGGCGCCAGCGCCTGGTCTCTGGGCCAAATTGGAAAACACACGCCCGTGCATGCCAAGGAAGTGGCCCTCGTGGGCACCATGCTGCACTTGGTCCTGTGCGTCAAAGCCAAAGGCAGCAGTGCCGACTTGCAGAAGAAGTGTGAGTTGTCGATCAAGATTATTGTTAATCGGCTGGACTATTCTCCGGCTCTGGATTCTCTCTTGAATGTAAGTGATCTTGAATACATATGCACTCTCGAGGTCTTTCCTCTCTCTAGTCACTTTTCATATCATCATGAGTCGGAGGTGAACAAGTGCAGGAGTACGATTCTGTCAAAAATCTCAAGTTTGCTGATATTTAGGATGTGCTCCTAGTTCCTAGTGCAAAATCATCTGGGAAGTTTTGATATTCCCATGGGGGTAACAACGTTAATCTCCCTGTGAAAGTCTGATTTAGAACTGCCCTCTCATGAAGTTGTGCTTCAAATCACAGGGAGATTACCCTCAATGAGCTGATTTAGAACTGCGCTTTCATGGAGTTGTACTGATTGCTCTCTTTCAAGGACAACTCGATCTGTTGCAGAACATCACAGTTACTGGCATGAATTAATTTAGAGAGTGAAAAAACCAAGACGTACAGTGAAAAAAACTCAACCCAACCAGTCGTCAACCCCAAACCCGAGATCGAGTGCACAAAACTCCTTGAGAAGAGTGGCCGATTCACGTCACACTTCCATGTGCTGCCTCGAAGAAACATTCTCTCGTAGGCCTGGAACTTTGCCGACACATGGAATTGAAGAGTACGTGTACTCTGATTCCCGCTCTCCATGATTTCCCTGAGTCACTCGCTGTGGGACCCTGAAAGAACCGACTCCTAATATTAATCTTTCATTATTTTCGTTAAGTTCGCTCAATTCTGGGAACCAAAATTGCCCATTCTTTTGCACAAAGCTCTCAAAACTAGAACTGGTGTAGATTTCCAAAGTCATGGAATTTCATTGAAACAGTCTATTTCAAATTCAATTGAAACTGCAATCCATGCCTTCTCAATTTCTTTCTGATTATCGTCACGTACTCATCACTATTCTCATTGCTGTGAGGTTTCCAGGGTCCTGTCATGCCGGAGCAGTGCCTGAAGCACGTTTTGGCCCAGATTGCGAAGCTGGTGCCTACGGACGTGGAGCTCCGCACCAAACTTTTGCTGTCAGGCTCATTCGCTCGGATGCAGGAGTTTCAGTTCGGCGCCACAGAGCCCATCCAAGCGCTGATCGTGCAGATCACGAGCGCCTTTCCGGAGGAGATTCGGTCCTTTTACCACAAGAGCAAATACAAAGTGTTCGAGTGCAAGCCCAACCCCAGATTCACGCTCAGGGACCCCGTCCACAACTTCTACACCAGCATCTCCAAGTATCCCATCCCAGAAATCTAGCTAGCGCATTCTGCTGTAACAATTGTCAACATACGTCTACACAAAGCTCTCAAAAACTAACTCAAGATTTATGTTTCAGTCTGGGCGTGCTGAAACATGCCAAAGCAGTGGAATACCATCAGTTTAACGAAATTGACGTTGAGATCATGCACCACTTGTGACATACGTCTACGCAAAGCTCTGAAAAACTAGGACAGGTCTAGATTTACGTTTCAGGTTCAGGCTGCGAGTACTTGAAAGTGTCGAAACAGTGGAGTACCGACAATTTCAAGAAATCCACGTTAGTCTACTTAACATCTCCAGTTGGGACTGAGTCGCTTTCATTACCTGGTTGAAGTCTCTTCTTTGTGCAATCACCACTGACACATTTTGAACTACCATATTACTAATTTCTTTCGATTGCACCATGCAAAACAGTTGTGCAATTACAGTATGCTCTCCCTGGCTTCTTCATTGTAGAATATCAACCGTACCAAAACAAGAGATTCTAAAGTCTTGACATATATTCGCCGTGTGGAGAGCATGCATGGTCCTTAGTGAGTAACTGGTCTTTTCTTTTCCCGAGGATGTTGCAATTGATACTGCTCAAACAAATCTAGATTCCATTTGCGCGCATGACTTTTAAAACGCAGCTACTCGAGAATGGTACATGGATAGTAAGAGTGTTCCTCAAGCGACCCCTATTGTATGTTTTATGATGGTTTCTAATATTACAGATCAGACTGCTAGACTGCTATGATCCAACAACTTGACTGATACTGTACAGTTTGCCCACTCCCCAGTCCCCACCCTACTCCCCATATCGAGACCAGTCTACCTGATTTCCACGTACTCCATGGACAATGCCCCAGAATATATATGTTCCAAAGATGTACATTCAGCAGGAGGTACGTCATTCACGTGGAGTTCCCCGTCAGGAGGAGGTGAACATCAAATGCAAAGAAAGGGATCGTCACGCATCCCGTAGCTGACAATCACTGCGTCGACCCTGAAGGTGAAGACATGCACGTCCGTACTTGAGTGAGCTTCTGCAAGTTGCAACTGCAAAAGGCTTTTGTTTCCCCCTCTCCCCCAAAGGCTTCTAACGAGGCGCACTCAGACCCCAGCCGTTGGAAGCCTTTGAGGGAGAGGGAAAAGCACCTGCCCTAGAGGATCATCGACTGACAATAACGTAAGTACACGAGATCAAAAACCAGAAAATCAACCACCTCTGTCGCCCAACAAGTGACAAACTCTTTGCTGGAGAGGGTATTTATGAGGAGTTTTTAAGCCCAATAGTAGTGGCCACTTGGCAGGTCTCGAACGGACTGCACCTCTAGCTGGGCAGGCAAGGCGGGATGAATTGAAAGGTGGTGTTGAGGGGAAGAATTTTAGCGACTCCATTCCGAAAGCACGTTCCTTGTGTTTCAATTCTGTGCATCCAGCCATCCAGCCATCCAGCCATCCGTTAAAAAAAGGCTAAGGCTACCTGGGCTTCCTGCAGCCTTGCAGCGCAGGATAAGGTTGGTAGGGGCAGTACTGTACAGTATAGCCTTTTGGTTCCAAAAAGAGTCGTAGTGCATGCTCCCTCTCCAGTGCCCTCCTTTCGAAGTTTTTATCATTGCTTGAATTGGAGAGAGGGACGGGAAAGCTTGGTTCCGACCGGTATGAGGAATGGTAGGATATTAAGCGGATTCATTACACTGAGACGGGTGTCACGAGTAGAAAGGGTGGTCTTTGGACACCAAACAACAGTGCTACTACATGATGCCAAATGTCCATATTGGCATTGGTTTGGTGCCCGAAAACCACTCTTCTACTACAGTAGTGTGTGTGGAAAGCGTTGGTATGGACGCATTGAAGGAAAGGTGAGAGCAGGAATTACGGCATCAGAAAGGTGCCAGGTGTTCAGATCTTTGGTTGGAGAACAGCCATTCTTTGAATCGATTTGTCATAATTATATATTGCTGAAGAACTTATTGATGTGTAACTAATTATTACAGTGATATATTTACCACCAAATCTTTCGCCCTTCCGAACTTTTCTGCACACGCGCGCGGTACTGAATTTACACATTTTTATCGTTTCATTCCGGCCCCAATGAGAGGGAATGGATCAGAAAATGGGTGGAACCAATGTGTCAATAGGACTGCTGTGCTGCGCTCAACAGCAAATTAAAAGTTGAGGAGACTGAATCTCAACTGCACAGAGGGGGTATTGATTCGTGGGAAATGAATGGAGGAGCAGAAAGCGCTGGGGTTTGTTTACTGTCGAAAACTTTCTGGGAACTAACTTATCAGGCGGCCGGGGTACTGACTTATAGCTCGAGTGAAAATCGTCTGGCCAAAATATCTGGGTTCAGGATCCCGGCTCTCAGGATATTTTCTTTTTGTACAGAACGAACTGGAACCAGGAATCCCACTGCTGACGGACTGATGAACCCAGTCAGTCAGTCGGTCAGTCAGTGTTCAGGATATTTACGTCTCTCCGTTTTTTCTCTAACTTACAGTTTTTTCCGTCTTTTTGGTAGCATCAGAGATTTCCACAGACCAGTCACACTCACCTAACGAACAGCTGAGAGTGTGCCTGGCGCCTGCCTCGGCAAACGCAATATGCTGGTTTGGTACCCAAATGGGTACGTCAAGGATTGGAGGTCTCGACAGTCGACAAGGCCTACGCTTTGCCAATTGTACACGTTGGAGAGGAATTGTAGAGGCCTCCATAAAGTCTTCGATATGGAGGAGAGACGATTGGAGAGAACTACATTCAAGGTCTCTCCCTTTGGAACTCCGCCTTGTTCATTGTACCTAGAAGAAAGACATTGTACTACGAGAAGAAGACATTGTACTACGAGAAGAGGAAAAAAATGTTAAAAAAACAGAAGAAGAAATGATAACATGGATCATATGGATCATTGTGGTTGTCACGGCCTGTGTCGTGGCAAACCAAATTCAACTGTTGATATGGGGACATTTTGATAGCTAGTACTTTCTTTCAAACAGGAATAAAATGGAAATGATGACCACTCAACTACAACCATCATGAAGCCTATGGTTTCTCTCAGTTGGGAATATGTAGTAGTGAGACGATTGGAGCTCTCAACGAAAACTTTTATTTTGGAATCCCTTGTTGTACCTAGGAGAATAGAAAACATGCTAAAAAGAAGAAGACTGAAATGATAGCACGGATCATTGTGGTTGTCTAGGTGCATGGTGGCAAAAGAGAATTCAACTTTAGCTGTGGAGACATTTTGGTAGCAAGTACTTTCCTTCAAACAGGAATAAAAATGGAGAAATAATTACCACTCAATGACCTACAATTACTTTTTGGGGAATACATAGTAGTTGAAGTTATCAAGGTTTTTAACTTTTTATTTTGAAACTCCTTATCATACCAAAAGAGTAGAAGAATAGAAAAATGTTCAAAAGAAGGTGAAGAAGAAATGATAGCATGGATCATTGTGGTTGTTTACGTGTATTAGTGTATATTGACAAACAAAATTCAACTTTCATCAGAGAAAAATTTTAGACTCTCTAAGAGGGTTGCCAGGAAGTATTGAAAGGGACCCTTGCATTACATTTATTTTGCATGAGGAGGAACTTTTCCCCTATTCATGCACATCGTCAGTATCTCCAAATGTTAAAGCATTGGTCCGACCACAAGTATCACTATAATAATGGAGGAGAGCTGTTGTAGCAATTAGTATTTTTATATTCAATCACAATCAAACAAAGCCATTGCATGCAAGCTTCTCTAACAACCGTGGAATAGGAAACTCGTATCTACTCTTTGTCAGTTAAGATATTCCCATAAGGTGAATCTTTATTTTGTCAAAGATTTCGTCCTTTTCCTAGCTCTATAGGGCTCCGGAAATAGCTTTGCTTGAGTCAAAGTTTGATTGCCCTATGGAGAGTTGAAATTTTCTCTAATGAAAAACATTGGAAACTTTGATAGCCATTATTTCTTCTAAACTTAAAAAAATTGAATTAATGACCATTCATGAGAGAAAATTTTCAGCCCTTTGGAGGGCCAATTGATTGCATGTAAATGTGTAAATGGAGAAAATATCAGCCCAAAGTGACTCACAAAGAATCTTACCAGTGAAAGTTAGCTTGTCTGTCATGTTGGATTGGCAATTAAAAAAAAAAAATTTAATTATATATATTTTTAAAGGCATTAAGTCGAATGGCCTTCCATAGGACCCAAATTTTCTCTAATGGATTGTTGTAGAAAATAGTTAAGCTTTCAAAAAATCTATTAATATAAAAAAAATATAAAAATCAATTTGAGACTTTTTAAATCTCAAATTAGTGTATGTAGAAAAACTATGATCTTGAAAAAAATATTATTATCTTAGGATTGTCTTAGATGATTTTCTATACCTTAAATCTATCAAAAAACCTCTAATCAATATTTCTACATTTTCATTTCTAATGTTTATTTTTGGACATATAAATGTCTAATTTTGAAGATTACAGTGTGTTTTAGTTGGATGTATTAATATAGAAAAAAATGCATTCCAACTTCTAAGCTCCACCAAAACTTGCAAAATGACTAGAATGTTGTGAAATTTTGGGTGAGCATTCTCAATTCTTTTGTTTTCAGTTGAGCACAAAAAGTTCATCATTTCAAAATATTCTCACCAAGATATGCTCCTTCAAACTATGCTTCCGTGTTTTCCATTGACCCAAACAAAACTTCAAACTTAAATATCTACTAAATTGTGTGGTCAAATAATTTGAATTTTTTTTTCAAGTGCTCACTCTCAATGTGAACTACAAGATCCTACAGTTACATTCTATCAGATCTCAAGAAAAAATGAGCAAATAAATTGCTCAAATTCTTGGCAGTTTTAGCCCATTTTTGAAAGTACACGCCCTTTGGGTCATAAGGGGTTAAGGTAGTGATTTGAATTTTTTTGCTTTGGAATCATTTTTGAAAGATGTCCAAAACAATTACAAAAGTAAAGAATGGTCAAATTTCAAATCCATTTACTTACAAACAACAATTGCTTTTGAGTTGAATTTTTTACCACATTATCCAATGAGTTGTATACTACAACTTTCAAATTTTCAATTGATTTCGTTCAAACTTGAATATGGTATGTTTCTGTGAAAGAAATCAATTATTAAATATATTCACTATCCCCTCAAGAACACTAGCTATCAACTACTCAAAAGCTAGGGCTAGCTAGGAAAGAATGAAAATGAAGGACCAACTAGGCAAATTTCTCATGTATATAGTAGGTACAATTGTACAAATGCAAATACAAATATGTACACAAGTATTGGATACATAGGGATACATGCATTCATACATATGTGGACAAATATTCATACAAATATAGATGTGGATATGGTTGCTAATATAGGTGCAAATTATTCTATATTTTTTGGTAACAACCTAAAGTTATACTAATATTTGAAGTACTACACTTTGAAAAATTAAATAATAAACTAGATAGGGGTACTTGGCTTCAACTTTGTTAACATTGCAAAGGCCAAACATTGGTCAATGGATGATTTTCAAAGGGCCTAAAGGCAATCTTTTTGTCAAGGGACCTATAATTGTAAATAGTTATCAAGATGTAAAATTAGCCTCAAGTAATGCTATCTTGATCAACAACACTTGAGCTCTTCACAACAACTTTGGGACATGTGTGTCCAAAAACAATGTACACATTAAATTAGGTTGTTCGTTTGATTGTTTTGTATGTTTTGACTACTTGATACTTTGTAAAGAGGGGTGCACAAACTTTGTTTCATGACATTTTGATGTATAGTGTGAAAGTTATGGATTTTTGAGTTATTTTTGGGTCTTAAAATATCCTAAATTATGGATATTTTGCTTTTGGCTTAAACCTAAAAACAAAATGAAAAACAAAACCATGACTAAATCATGATGAAAAGTAGGCAAACAGCACAATGCTACACTAAATTAGAATGGCTCTAAGTATTTTTCTACCAAACTTGTGCACATGCCTACTGAACTTGCTGAATTACAACATCCAATCAATGTTTCAGTGGTTCCAGAATTCACCAGCTCCTCTAAGATACCAATCTGGAAGACCACGGTCACAGGCTCCTTCTCACAAAGAAGGGCACGGAGACAAGCCTGTCCTTACACGGTTGATTGAGGCTTTGGCACATTGACTATCATACTCGCAACACTGAATTTGACGTCAGGATGATCAAGTCACCAGACTCATGACGCCATACTCTGCTTTCGGAGACCGGTACAGCACTTCCAAACAGACGGGGTGCCGCTGTTGGACAGGAACCTTGCCCCCTGCATTTCCTCATTGGGTGATCAGCACGTGACTAAATCCACCTTTCAAGTCAACAAAGTGGGCCTCCAACGTTTTTGTTTAAAGGTTAGAGAAGACAAAAAAGAAATGATGAAACATTGAAATGACGAGACATTGAAAGTTTGAGAGGACAAAGGTCAGAGATTGAAAGTATGTACGTTCTAATAGGAGCACTTTCTGACCTCTTTGATCCCCGATTCCCAGTAACCAACGAATTCCTGTGTCTCCTGCAAGAAACATATGGTCGAAGACATTCGGAACCGTCCTCGATTAGGAGACTATTCCTTCACAAATGAACATTAATTCCAGAATCTGAGTTATTGATTTCCGAATATAATTTTCAACAGATTATACATCGATCATTGCATTCTTATTATGACTGCAGTACCGACAAGCAGCCCAGACATAAATAAGAGCGGGGAAAGAACTCCCTCTTGGAGGGCTCCCAGTTGAAGTCCTGTCTAACTTACAAGAATCCAGCAACACCACAAGATGGTGCCGTGATACCCTCTGAACATGATGTGGATGAAGCAAACATGATAAATATCTAAAAAGAATGGGGGAACAATATTTGCGCATTATCCTATCTCCTTCGATCTATCACAAATGATGGTATTATAGCAGATACCAAACTAAGGGCAACGACATAACGTTACTGTGCCTGTTTTGCTGCGCTGATCAAATCCCCATTCGAGTGCTGACCAGCAAGCTCGCCATCATCGGCACTGACACAGAATTTCTGCAACCATCGATCCATCTCCCACAAGCAATGCATCACACTCTCACGCCCAGAGTAGCCGTGGCTTTCAAGAGGGAGAAGCACCAGACGACAAAGTGCCCCGTTTCCTTTGAGAGCAGCATAGAATCGCTCTGACTGCACACAATGATCAACAATTTTAAACATATAAATCAGAGGCAAAGCTCCTGAGAGGTTGTTATATGCTAGTATCGAAAGTACTCTGTCTCACTGCAAAAATCGAATGTAAGAAAAAGGTTGTGGATTAACCAAGTTCACCTGCAAAGTAAGAGTTCCAGCGTTATTGTCCTCTTCACCGTGGATCAGCAAAATCGGTTTCTTTACTTTATCCGCCAGCATGAATGGACTCATCTCAATATAAGTCTTTTGTGCCTCCCACAGCGTTCTCTCCTCCGACTACACGTTACACAACACAGATGGATTATTGAGTAGTACAAGAATATTCATAAAGAAAACAGAAAAAAAAACTTAACCGATAATGACTTGTGAAATTGCTACGTGGGTGTAATCGCATTTGGGTGGCACGGCACAAGTCATCAGGCGAGCTAAAACTTAAATAGAAAGAGTAAAAAGGAGAATTCCAACGAATACAATTCAACGAATCTAAACTACTCAAGTAGTACCTGAAAACCGAAGGGAGTAAGTGTCCGATTGTAGGCACCAGACCGACTAATACCACAACAGAATAAATGCGGTGCGTGTATGAGTAGGTTGGCTGTCATGAACGCCCCATACGAGTGTCCGCCTACAGCTATCTTCTTTGGATCAGCCACCTGCAACTCCCACAATCAACAATAAGAAAATCGTTCTCATAAAACTTGGATTCCTGAAACGTGAATATCCCTCATTTTTAAGGATCCTGATCAGTTCCCCGCAACTTCACCTGTGTTCCCCAGCACTTGAAGTAAATACAGCAGCTAGTCTACTAAGATGGAGAGAACACCCAGACAGAAGAAGAAAGACGTACCCCACGTCTGACAACTTCATTGACGGCTGCCTGTGCACTGGCCACAAGTTGCTCCACGTACCTGGAAGGAAAGCAACGTAGCAGAGTTCATTTATGGATTGCTGTGTCACAAAACCGAAACCTGGTTTTGAAACAAAATACAATACACAGCAAATTTCCAAAGGAAAGGTGCACATAAACTCAGATCCGGAAGGACGAAGTACAGGCAATTAGAAAAGTTTGCAATACCGGTCATTGGCTTCCTCTTCACCTTCTCCAATTATCGGCATGGTGGGTCCATCTAGAATAGCAAACCTGAGAAATTGATACATCAAAGAATGTTAGTGAAGAGAAATTGAAGTAACAAGACTTGTGACCAAATCGCACTTGCTGGCATCGATAGACGAAGGCACAATTTTGATGAGTTCATTGAATAAGACGAAAAAACAACTGTAGTTGACAGTTTTTCTAGGGATTGACATCAAGTACAGTGCACTGAACTTTCCTACTCCAGTATCAGATAGCCACTTACCCTCTGGCCAACCACAACAAAGCAGAAGTAGATCCAATGCCAGCGAATGTGTTCGGAGATCCCCGCATCTGCCCAGCATTATCTTTGCTAATAAATTCGCGAGGGTAAGCCCACATAAGCATAGGTAAAGGGCCGTCCCTCGAAGGGTCATAGCCGGGTGGTAGATATAGAGTTGCCATAAGTTGGACGCCATCGTTCCTTTCGTACTTGATTATTTCTTTTTTGAGATCTCTTAACTGGGGGTAAGGGTGAGGGAAATTAGTAACTTGCGTTACTGTTTGTGCAGGCCAAGTCCGCAAATAATATTGAGGGGGTTCCTCTTGTGACTCCTTGGATATAAGAAGTTTGAGATTATCAATAGATAAGTCGGCGTCCACTTGATCTGACATTAGTGCGGCAACATCTTCAAAATATTTGTCCTTGTCACTTTCCCATATCCTTTCTTTCTTGCTGGTCTCCCTGCAAGGTAGCAATTCAGGCATCTCTTCCTTAGCATGCATTAACATTGTAGACGCCCACAATTATCGTTTGAAATGAGCTGAAACATCTTACAGACAGATCTATGACACACGAGCTCAGAGGTCTGGCCAAGTATAGCAAGTAGGTAATAAGATGGCTTACGTATCGAAGATGTCCAAAAATGGAACGTAGCCATCAGGTGAGGCTCCACTGCCATTTAGCAACAAACATCTCTTTCCTTCGCTATTTTTAAGTTGTGCTAAAACATAAGTTCCGAGGGCTGTTCGGCGCATCATTGGAGATCCGGGGTCAGAATACACATCTTCGGATGAGCGATCAAATAGGATGCGAGGCTCCACCTTCCTGTCACCTGGTGCCATAATGTAGGTCCGAATTCGGCGAGTCTTGTACCATGACTCATAAACTAAAGCCAAGGTTTCATCACCCCATACTATGCCCCTGCTCACGACGAAATCATGGATTTGTTAAATCCAATAATCAAAGATTTCGACATATCTTACTGCACCAACTTGGAGATAACAATCAAATGCATGAGATTTGAGAATGAGGTCATTCAAGATTACAACTAGAATTTCAATCAGGATACTACTGGAACCGCTATAGTTAATTAAAAAAATGGAAAATAAAGTACCCATATCGAAGATCTGTTTGAGCTATAATTTGTGGCTCAGAGTTGACCACGGTTTCAGCAAGCTCCGTGTATACAATATCACGGGGAGTGGCATCAACCTTAGGGTCGCCTCCGTCCTGTGCTTCTACCCTGGTTTTTTATGACAGATGTAAGGATCAGAGAGAAACATTAGAACATCCAGACTGATAAATAGAATATTAAATTGCTTCTTATTTAAAAATAATTAAAAATAATAGATTCTGATACGAGCAGAAATGAAAGAACACCGTCAAAAGAAGAATGACATATGTATAATTGCTTCACCTCACTACACTATCTTTTTTTTTAAGAGTCATTAACATACTCCATAAATGCTTCTAAAGAAACTACACATATCAAAACTTCGTCAACATTAATCCTGGATAGAACTCATGAAACAGAAATGTCTCCTGGAAAACAGCGTAACGATAAAAGAAGATTAGTCCGCACCAGTATAAGGATGAAGGTTTATCCGAACGCCAATTGATGCCTCGGCGACCCTTTCGTGTACTGTTGGAAGCTATCGGTATGTCTTCAGCAAGAGGTAGATCACAAATCTCCTTCACGAATTCGCCATTCTTCCGCCACACCTCAACTTTTAGAGGAAAACGACCGCAAGGTACAATAAAGGAATATGGTCTGTGGAGGTATTCCACGAGAAGAAATTTGCAGTCAGGTGATGCTTCAACAGAAGTGTAAATGGCAGGTTGTCCTATAGGCTGGCATTTCCCATCTAAACTTACTAACACTAGCTGCGCAGTGGTATAGTAATCAAAGAGGTCTTCATCATGCTTGTCTTTTAGAAGGTCTTGGTATGTACGATTCTGGACAACAAGTTTCTGCTCATTGGACTGGATTTTCGGGCCAGCTGGGGTCAGAGGTTTCTTCGGAGGTGCTCCACGCGAGACAGGAATAGTGCTTACTACTAACGTCTCATCGTCAACCCAAGAATACCTGCAAAACGTGCAAAACATACCAATTAAGCATGAGATTACCTTCAAAGTAGTTTGTCTTGGACACTGAATGAACTACTCTGAACCAGCAATCAAGTCTTCCATTTCCCATACAAGAAAAGAATACACAATTTTCTATCCACTCGCTAAGATGATATTAAAAAAGACGGGACTTACGAATCAAAGATAGTATTAAGACGAAGTTCCGGAGGTCCAATAAGCCTCCGGGATTGTCCCGTCTTAACGTCAGCAATCCATAGATTCAGCAATGAGGGAATGCCATCCTCCTGTGCACAATCAAGCGGGCTTTAGTAGAAGCAGAAATTTCATATACCCTTGTCAAAGATCAAGCAAAAAACAATGTGAGCAATTTTATTGCGAAACAGAAAACCTTGGTAACGTTCGACCCACTCATAGCTGATCCGAATTCATTTTCCCAGTCTTTAACAGCAAAAGTCAAATACTCCTAGCGCCCAGGTCCCGCGATACAACTAATGTATGAATTAAAATGCAGAATAGAAAACCCAACAGGAGAAGGATGTACCTGTTCAACGCCACGAACACTGAATGCTAAATGCTGACCGTCTGGCGACCTTAACAAAACAGCAAAACCGATCAGAGAATACATAAAACAAACAAATCACCAGCACAATTACTAGACTTGGATTTCCTTCAAAATTGAATCCATGATTTCATACTGAAATAGAGGCATCAGAGTCCACAATATTGAGACTTGACAACTTTGATGGCAAAGACCAATATCACACTGTAGTGGGAACCTTACCAGCTGACAAAGTTGATTTTTGCATCGTCGGGAAGACCGGTAACAGACCGCTCAGGGCCTAAAATTCCCTCGTCCAGCAACTTGCGGATACTGATTCCTGTGTAGAAGGACCTGAACACAAGCTTTATCGCATCCGCACACGCTGCACTTGTCAGTCACTCCCCAACACTCCATTGCACCAAGCATTCCAAAGCCATTCACCCTTGAGCTGACTGCTTTTTCAGTTCAAGAGAAAAAAATGACCAACAACGAATAACATAAAACAGTGTTACAGCACCAACAATCACTTCGCAATGAACTTAACATTACAACTTCGACGCTCCAAGGCTAGTGGGCGTAAGTTAGGGCACAGAGAGAAAAATGAAGCTTACATCCTGCTCCCTGCATTATAATCAGGGTCAATCCGCAAGCCAGCAAGCTTGAGCTCCGGCTTCGCAAAGTCCGCAACAGGAGGCAGCGAGCGTCGCTGCAAGAACAGAATCTCATCTCGCTGTGGGGAGAATGAGAGAGCCGGTACCGGCGGCGCGTCCACTATCTCTCTAATTTCTTTTGGAGGAAGTTGATAGCCCGACACTGCTACGACACCAAAACAAGACCGATGTTCAACCACCTTTGCAATTTGCCCAAAAGAATGCCCTAGAAAATCCACATTGTAAACGAATACTTTCACCACGGCTTCAAATTCACGCAGCAGACAGGAATGAGTGATACCATCAGAGTGTGTGGCGCCATTCCCTTTGTCATCACTCAACGCCACCACCAAGCGTCTCCTGGCAATCAGCTGCGCCGGCGCAATCCCAAGCGATAGAAAGGGATTACTACCCTGCAAACTTACAGAGGAGCGCCGGGGCACACTCACAAGCAAATTGGACTTGAAGCTTTGGTGAAGTTGGTGCTGCAACGGCAGCCTAGTTGCGAAATGGTGCACCCATTTGCGATACGAGGAAAACGTACTCAACAAGCATCCCGAGGAGGAGCCGAGCTTACTCGTGGCGGCATACATCGCCACCCTACCTCCTCCCTAGCACCCCGAAATTCGGTTTCTTCACCCTAAATTGTGCTCCGCAGCTTTATTCTTCTCTGCAAGGGGATTTCATTACCAGCGGCGTCAGCTTGATCACTGAACGAAACAATTGTTTGCACCTTGCAAAATTCTACCTATGGATTGCAATCTTGAGCTTATTATCGCTTCCTAGAATTTCTAAGGCCCGCCTCGCACAAGCTACATCGGTTGAATGACAACACGACTTCTCCATCTGCACGAAAGGAAGAAACTAATAAGAATCCTGTGAAAAGCCTCCGCTCTATCGATACTGTTCTAGCTCACGTGGATGAACCACGTCACCCATTTAGTCTGGCGTAGGTTTCGCTAGAGTGAGTGTTATGTTGCATTCGTCGAGAGGGCTTAGGGTTTCAACAACCTGTTCTTGTCCCAGATGACAAGCAACTCTCCTTTTCCACGCAATAGTTGAAGAATGCAACTGCGTACACCTTCGCCAACATGTCCAAGTGTAGTGGCAAAGGATGGTGACATTCGATGACGCAAGAACCTCAAGCTACTTCTTGGATTTCAGTGCATTTCTTCTTGTAAATGGAATATTTATATGTGAGATAGAGTCCAAACTGATCCCTGGTGCCTTTTTTGAGTGTTTCTCTTGAATCACTGTGCAGTGCTATGTATGAAGCGAACAGATGAGAAACGATGCCGGCAGCAGCTCCACCGAAACTTGAGACTGTATTAATCCCCTCACCGCAAGCTTTGAACCCTCAGATCGTCATCTGCACGCCACCAATAAGAAATTTCATAATTCAAACCAGCATTCATGGAGCAACAAAAAGTTGCTGCTAGCCCATTCATCAGAAGTCAAGGATCGATCGACACTTCTTCAACTCGCATCCATGGGAGACCGACACCTCACAAATTCTTCTCAACTTGCCTAAACCAAATCCGGTCATTAGTTTCAAAGGATGAATGATCATGCCACTCATGAATCCTACGATTACATTGACGAAGCTCTTATGAGAATTGGATCAAAGCCAAACTTGAAGAGCAATTTCTGTCTGAAATCAAATTTGAACTTGAAGAATTTCTGCCTTC
This sequence comes from Rhytidiadelphus loreus, assembly GCA_947034895.1. Lineage (NCBI taxonomy): Eukaryota > Viridiplantae > Streptophyta > Bryopsida > Hypnales > Hylocomiaceae > Rhytidiadelphus > Rhytidiadelphus loreus. The sequence goes on along the minus strand of OX344765.1, from coordinate 3,286,367 downwards.
AATCTTGGCGGGGTGGACCCGGAGCAAGAGAATGCGACAAGTGGGCCCCATTCCGAAGCAAGACCAGGATTGTCGCTCCGTGTTCTTCGTCTGTCCAGCCATTTGCAGCTCCTGGAGAGGTAGATTGAGCTCTAAAAGCGTAGATTTCTAAGAAAACAGTGCAATTCGATCATACCCTGATGTTGATCCGACGCGAAAATCGGAGATTCGAAGCAACAGCTCACTGATTTCGAAGCGTCGGACACCTGCTGGGGACTTCATAGATTGAGTAAAAGGAATGTAGATTTCGTAATCAATAGCTCAATTAGATCATAGTCTGACGTTGATGTGACGGTGGATTCATAGATGTAGAGTGATTACAGGTCAGACCTCGATAAGTGTTAAAACTCTATATGTGTTATGGAGATTTCCACTCCCTTAAAATTAATACTAGTAAGTGTTATGTGTTAAGTGTTACGCAATGTCGCGCTCCTGACTTTGTTAATTTTACCGCAGTAAGTGATAAGTTTCCAAAAAAAGGCTTTTCATAAGAGCCATCACTTGGGGGGAGATAATTTTGAGGTAAAGTAATAGTTTCTAGTTGCAAAGTGACTCTAGATTTCCATTCTAGAAACAAACTGATAGGTAGATGTATTTTTAAGCTCATAAACTAAAAGATCATATATTTTTAAGCTCATAAAGTAAAAGATAAGTGTACTTTTAAGTTTATAAACATAAAAATAAAAGGCAACTAGGCAAGGTGGCCAAGATTATAAGAAGTGGTTTAGGCTTTAAAGATGTAGGGATTACTCACAATATAGTAGAAGAGGTTGTAGGCTTTAAAGATGTAGGTAGTGCTCTGGAGTAAAGACCTAATGACACCATGTTATCTATTAGGAATATTGAAGCACTAGAAAAGGAAGTAGAATCTTGGCGTGTAGCAGAAACTCGCCAAAATACTATTGATTCATTCTTTTGACGGACTTAGATGAATAATGAATCAATCTTTTGTAATTTCATCCATTTTTTCTATAAATGTTATGTATTTACCTTTTTAATTCTTCTAAGTGTTATTTTTTTATAAGTGTTACAAATCATCGGCATCACCCTCTATAAGTGTTATGTGTTACTAGTGTCTACGTGTTAACTAAAAGTATGCTCCCAACCCCTAACACTTATCGAGGTCTGACCTGTAGTGAGTGGAATACCCAAGGCATGTTCTTGTAGAGAAACCAACCTTAGGACATGGGCATCCTCATGGAGAAGCACCCCTCACTCATTCTTAGGAATAGTTGTTTATAACTTGGAAGAAATGTTGGAATTTTATCATTTATCACTCGTATCAAATTTGGAGGATTAGAATTTACATTTGAAATCTAAGACTTCATATTAAGTAGGATAGGGCAACTAATTAATATATAATATTAATCAACCTCAAAATAATAGGAGGTAAATTATACATTTTTATGGTGGTGGTTAAAATAAAACAAACACTTGTTCAAGTGGGACGGATGATTCTTTATTCTTTTGTAGCCTTGTAGCTTTTACTTTGACATATTCAATGTAGCTAAATCTTAACCCTAAATGGACGAGACCTATCATCAAGGTATTTTGCCATAAATTATTTGATATATGGACCAATAAGTGCATTCTTTAATTTTACAGTCATTATCAAAGTTATCCATCAGTCACTTTTTGGCCTTAGTGTCTTTCTCAAATTAATCTCTCTAAGGCTATACTAATTCCAAATTCAATTTAGTATTTTTGATGATATTCAAGTTTCAATCTTATATTTTTATAACATAATTAATTACATGTAGTCTATCATTCATAGCATAGTATTGAAGAATACATTGAATTTAGTTTTTCTTTTGATAAGTATGTCCTATCTCTTTGAATGATGGCAATATCTACCTAGACTATTTTCTAATTTCAAACCTTTAGGATTCATGACTTTGAATCATATCTTCAATAGATCCAAAATTTGCATATTGAGGTACAAATGACTTTTAAAAAGCTTCATTAAAAATATAATATTTTATTTAAAAGTACTTTTAAATGTACTTCCAATGATCAAAAATTCAAGTTCGAATTACAAAGCAATGAAAAGTTAAAGTTATATTTGACAGACTAGAATTTATACCAGACTATTGAAGATGCCTAGTAACAATGCTAAGGATTAAAATTGTCATATAAATGACTTTCTAACAAAATTGTAAAGACAAGGAATACACTTGTTCATCCAAGAATCTAGATTTTTTGGGCTAACTATTTTGGTGATAGGATCACATCCCTCCAAGGTTAAAATAGTGAGATACAAATTTCCAGTAGTAGTTCATGTTGCAATCATCAAGGTTGAGAGGGTTTAGGGATTCAATACCCTATTCTCGTGCCCTAATGACAAGCAATTCTCCTTTTCCACACAATAGTGGTAGAATGCAACTACCTACACCTTTGCTAATACGTCCAAGTTTAGTGGCAAAGGATGGTGCCATTCAATTACGCTAGAAAAACAAATTGCACTTTGCATTTCAATGCATATTGATTTCTTCTTATAATTCCAAAGTTGCTAATGCAATTTTTTTAACTACAATAAAGTACTTGCCAATTTGTGGTATATTTTTTAGTGCATCTCTTGAATAATTGTGGACTGGCTGGTACAACCACTTTTGAGTGCATTGCATTGTGACACTTTTGTCACAATGCACTCAAAATTTTAATTAACTAATTAAAAAAAAAATTAACTCCCCCCACCCCAAGGTTACAAAAAAATTATTAATTAAAATTAATTTCTTAATTTTTCATCCCCCTCTCCCTACTTGTAATTTTTTGAACGAGGTTAACATGACAAACAATATAGGCCAACGAAAAAATAATATCCCATACATGTATATCGTATTCCAATATCAAGTATCTATATCCATATTTTGGTATTGTATCCATAACCATATTTTGATTCCATATTCGTATTTGGATGGATGCCTCAGATTAAATCTCAAAGATCAACGGCTTGAGAAATTTTGAGAAATCAACGGCATTTTGCAGGGGGGAGCATTTTTTTTTAAGTCAATGGCCTTTAAATTTTTGGAGAGAGGGGGAGGGACAACTAATACAAACCAAGGTGGGCACACTCTTTTCACTAGATTATAGTAACTATGATGTAGTCACTGCATCTTCTGAGGTCATTGTCATTGTGACAAACTGTCACAATGAGCTCAAAAAAATTAAATCAATTAAATTTTTTTTTTAACTCCCTCTGGGTTTTAACTCCCTCTGGGTTTTAAAAAGAAATCAATAGCCTTAAAAACATTTGAGAGAGGAAGGGGGTGACTAATACCCTTGACTTACTCTTTTGGGTACATTGTGTAGTGCTTCTCATATATGAAGTGAACAACTGAGAAACAATGAGCATAGGAGCTCCACTAAAACAAAAGATTAAATTATTCATCTCACCCCAAGCTTTAAACCCTAAGATTGTAAGCTACTTGCCACCATTAAAAATATCAATTCATAAATCAAACCAACATTCGTGGAGACACAAAAAATTACTGCTAACTAATTCATCACTATCTTCTCAAAAGATGGCACCCACTCCCAGCCATTAATTAACCTGGCCCCCTCAATTCAAAAAAATAATAACCCTTGATTTAAAAAAATAAAATTTGAACCCCCTTCCCAACCGTTGATATCCCAAAATACAGATATATAGATATGGATACCTAGATATATGGATACAAATACTTGAATACATGTATATCATACATGTATATATACATACATATAAATATACATATATTTGTACAAGTATACGTATAAATATGTATATAGATACGTACATGGATACATATACATATGATATGGGATTTGTCCCATATCAGTTGTCACCCCACCCTCCCCTGAAATTTATAAAGTGGGGAGTTGAAAACATAAAAATTTAAATAAAAAAATAAAAAATAAATCCGGTGGTATATAAAAAAACTAAAAAAAGGATTACAAAACTTTTGAGAAGATAGTGTGCTCAATGACACTATCTTCTCAAAAGATGACATGTAATTTTTGCTTCTTTGCTGTAAAGATGACATTACAAGTCGAGGCCGGATCAAGTCGTCATGAGTTAAAACTTCTTCAAACTTGCATTCATTGAAGAGAGGTAACTCCTCAAATTCTTTTCAACTTGTACACACCATATCTTGTCATTAGTTTTACAGAAGAATAGTAATGTCACTCATGAATCTTACAATTACATTGACAAAGCCCTCGTAAGAATTGGATAATAGCTACAATGCAGATGCTTAATTAAAGGGCAATTTTTGTAAAGGGAGAGGCGTGATGAGGAGGCCTCCTGTAATAGGGTGCCCAAGCAGGAAGGAGGGCATAGCCCGACCGACATCGAGGGTGCCCTATTATGGGAAGCGTGACAAAGAGGGACTCTCTCGACGAAAAGCCCAGTCAAGCCTTGTCATGCCATAGGATTGGGTAATTTAGTCTACCTTGCAATTCTCACAGGGCTAACCTTGTGAGATCAACCTTGTGAGGTTAGCACTATGAGATTTAACCTTGTGAGATCTTACAACGGTGATCTTACAGATGTGAGGGGTTGTAAAAAGATATTGCACTTCAGTTGACTGGGCTTTACATTTGAAATCCAATTTGAATTGAAGAATTTTTTTACTTGGATTTTGGCAGGGTAGATGTGGAGCAAGAAAATGAGACAAGTCGGGTAATGAGATTTTCCATTCCGAAGCAAGACTAGCAACAGAATTGTCGTTCAGTGCACAAGGGGCTCACAAGGGATTCCTAGCAAGAGAATTACCAGTGTTTTGGTTTGTTCTGGGATTTTTTCGTTCACACCGGGAAATTGACTCGTAGGAAACTTAGACTCGTAACACCGGGAAACTTGGGACTCACCGGGAAACTTGGGACTCACGGGGAAACTTGGAAACTTGAGATTCACAACACCGGGAAACTTGGGACTCACGGGGAAACTTGGAAACTTGAGATTCATAACACCGGGAAACTTGGGTCTCACGAGGAAACTTAAGACTCATAACACCGGGAAACTTGGGACTCACAGGGAACTGAAGCTGGGGTGTTTCACTCACTAATCGCTCTACATCTACGAATCCACCATCAGATCAACGTCAGACTATGATCTAATTTAACTAATGATTGCGAAATCTAGGCTTTTTCCACTCAATCTACGTAGTCCCCAGCAGGTGTACAAGGTTTCGAAACCAGCGAGTTGTGGCTTCGAGTCTCCGAATTGCGCGTCGGATCAACGGCAATGTATGACCGAATTGGACGTTTTCCTTCGAGTTCTATGCTTTGGGGGCGCAATCTACGTCTCCAGCAGCTGCTGGCGCCTGCTAACGGAGGTCGGTTACACTTATTCACATCCCTGTAGCTGGACATAGGAAGAACGTTTTCAATGAATTTGAGTTGTAGAAGTGTTGGCGACTTGATCTTTGACTTGGAAATGAATTAGCTAGCAAAAATTTATGTTGCTACATGAGCGGTGGTTTGAATTATGAAATTTTCTTCTTAGTGGCGAGCAGGTGACAATCTTTTGGTTCAAAGCTTGCGATGGGGCGATTAATGTGTAGGGTGAAGGCTGGCCATGGTTTGGAGGGAATTCAGAAAAAAAAATCGCTTGGTGCGGACAGGCCGATTCAAACCCTAGTGCTTCTATTCAAGTGTTGTGTTTCCGGAGCTTCATTGTCTGCGGAGCTTCATTGTGTGTCTGCGCAGTCTGATTGAGGCGAGCTTTGTCTTGTTAACAATGTAGTGATGCGCTTCTTGTATAAGGCGAGCCGGCGCCTCGTTGCAATTGCACGCGCGCTTGACGATGTCGCACTTGGTGACCTCATTGTCAAGCTCACGGAGCCTCTTAACCCCTGAGCGCCCCAGCGACGGAATACTGTCTCTCCAAAATGAAAGTTTGTTGGGTTTGACCATCATAAGCTTTTGAAGGGTACGAACAAATCATTTGTCCTTTTCCCTATTGATGAAGGGTTATTCCTACTTTCAATCGATACGGTTAGTTTTTTTGGATCTTTTTTTGAGTAACAGTGTAATTGACATTAGTTGTGAAAGGTCTGGATTTTGATAAATATGAGTTGGGCGCTCAGGGGTTAAGGTGCTAGCTATGGAGGCATTAGTTTCGAGCGAGTTTGAGGGAAGTTTGGTTTGATTCACGAAGAGCTAAGCTACATTCTTCGATGTTGAGAGACCTTCAACCTGCTTCTACTTCCACAAAAATGGAGCCTTGACCTTCAAGGTACCACCGTCGTCCCCACTTGCTTTTGCAAGGCTCTATCCATCTTCATACATTTGCGCTTCGTGTCTTGATATTGTGCTGGAGCTTGCCTTGAGAATGTTGTAGCAATTTTGTTGCAGGTACTTGAATTGCTTGGAGATGGTAAGCTGCAAACCCCCCGTTGAAACGACATTTTTTGAAAAAATGTTGTTTCAACCACTAAATTGGTAAATTTTTTAAAATTTTGTTTCAAGAATTAGTAGATTTTTCAAAAAATGTCAACAAATTTGGTAGATTTTAGAAGAAACAATTTTCCTATAACAATTGTCATTGGGGAGGGCAAGTTAGAGAAATAAATAGTGTAAGTGATTTTTGTCCACTTATACAAGTTCAAACACCTAAAAAAAATACCATGGACATAAACGAAACATATTGTGGCTCCCTAGTAGCTTGGTAATAATTAATTAGCTTCCTAATAGTTAATTAAAGTGCAAAAGATAGTTAGACATCCCAAAAAATTATATATTAAAATTGGGCAATTTTAAGTACAATTAAAATAAGTTAAGCATTCACCCAAGTTTTTCTTACAATTTTTGGATGGTTGCTATTTTTGAGAAGCATCAATTTTTTGACTAGTACTTGTCATTGTAATTTGAGATACCAAGACATAGTTATTAATACTTGTGTTAACTTCAGAATACAAGTTAGATGTTAATTTATTAAATTACAACACATGTGAGTTGAGTTTTTATGAATTCGACAATCCTTTAATCTATATATTATTTTGTGGAGTTGCTTGCCTTGAATGTGAGTTGAAGAATGTTGATCGACCAAGACTTGATCCTTGACTTGTGATGATTAGTACCTAGCTACAGTTTTTGTTGCTCCACAAACAATGGATTGAATTATGAAATTTTTGTAATGGTGGTATGCAAATGATCTTAGTTCCAAGCTCGTAGTGAGGCAATTACTGTATTCTTTAGTTTTGGTGTCTAGTGGAGTTGCTATCAACATTGTTTCAAAGCTATTCAATTCAATACATAAGAAGCACTTCACATTGATAAAGGTAGGAGGTACCAAAACCATTCATTTAAGAACATATTGGCTTAGGATCTCTTCTATGTGGATCAAAGTATTTTTTTAACAAATTTTTAGGGAAAGAAGAAGAGACACATTCATCACAGTTCAATTAATAATTTTTAGATGTAAACTGAATCACATATGATTTTCTAAAGCTTATAGCAATAAGGTGCTATTGAAAGCCTTAGGTATTGCCATTAAATGTCAAACGATTGTCCATCAATGGTATAAATGGAGTCTAAAAATGAAGGTGTGCAAACCTTAAATTTGAACAATATAGTGCATGTAATTGCCTAAGATCGCACAAAGTGTCCCACCACTTATAATTAACCCATAAATAACGTTGCGGATGTTTTGGGGTTGATGAATGACAAAGAATCCTTCCATGTGGAATATAAGTGAAGCTATTCATCCTCCAAATTTTGTGAAAAGGGGAGGCGTGAGGGGAGGTCTTCTACAATAGTTTGATTTCCAATTAATACTTTAAAAAAAATTTAACCAATGATTCACATGATACCAAAATGGATGATCTCCATGGTCTTTGGTCCGTCCTTTAAGGTTTAACTCCACATTATTTACATAGAAATCTACTTTCAAATCAAACTCAGTCCCCAACCACTCATAAAACTATACAACAATAATCCCAAATTAGCACCAATTCATCACTGGACAATATTTCATTTCTATAAAAACAATTCATGGTATAATAGTAGGAGCAATTTTGGGAGCATGGGAAGAATATGGACAAGCTACTTTAGAATGTAACCCTCTCACATAATTTTATTTTGAGTTTCAATTTTTAATTCTAAAAGGACAAGGCCTATCACCAAGGTGCCAAAATAATCCAATTCATGGACCACATTCTTCAATTCTTAGTGTCCTTTTACAATAAATAACATAGCCTATTAAGGCACAAATTTTTATTTATTTATATTTCAAACATTATAATCTTTTTCAATCCATGTCATCATTTTTTGTGATTTTTTTTGGAGCACTCATGTATTTGAGTTGGAAATAAATTCATAATTTTGACTTTTGACTTTCTTTGAAATTGTTTTTCATTGAATGCACTGGAAAAGATCATTTTTGAAGCGTTGTCTCTATACCAATCTTGAAAATTTGGCTACTGAATGATATTGTAAATCAGGATAATTAAAGTAAGAATGTGACCCGTTCGTACTCGTCCATCATCGTCCATCATTCGTCTACGTTTCGTCCTCCGTCTACGTTTCGTCAACCATCGTCCGCGTGTATCGCCTTGTCGACCACAGTTCGTATTTTTCGTCGTCAGGGTTCTTTCCGCTCATCAATCTCAGTGTACTCTAGCTCCCAACTTGTTCAGCAATTCTCCGCAATCTGTGTTCACGTTGTCGGTATTCTTCATTGGTGACAGGAGTTGAATTGCGGTTTACGGTATCGAAAATTCTGGTCTCGATGGAGTTCTAGGGTTTGCATTGCAGGGGTGAAGGAGCGCGCTGCTCTTTCGTCTGACGAGAATGGGGTGAAACTGAAGGCTCCTGATAGTGTCGGTGGGTTTTTCAAGGACGACGTGTGTTTCTTGAGCGTTGTTGGTGCGTCTCCCAACATGGGTGCCAACGGAAAGCGCTTCCGCAAGCGCTCCGCACCGGATTCGGACTCGGAGCAACCCGAAGCTGACGAGGAAATCAGGTGCGGAAAACCTATGATTTAGGGTTTTGACGATACAATTGTTGAAGAGGTTTTTTAACGCCTTGATGAATGAGGAGACCCTTTTGAATGTGTATGCACCTATTTGTATCTCCCTTGTATCCTCGAAACGTATTCAAAATTGAAATTGAAATTGAAATAAGAGTTATCAATTCTTCCCAATTTTACACCGTGTGAGAACTCATCATGTTACTTAACTACCTTGTATAAAGTGTAGAAAGACAGGAGTCCAGGTATAGAGCAGTTGGTTTAGCGATTGAAATTTTACTCACTGCTGTTGTTGTTGCACAGATCCACGTTAGAAGAGGTGAAGTTTCTGCAGAAGCAGAGGGAACGAAGACCTGGGGTGGTGGCCAACCAGCTTGCTCTGCCTGGAGGAGGCGTGAATCCGAAAGTGGTGGAGAAGGGCGAAGGCGAGGGGGAGAAAGAAGAGCTCGTGCTGCAAGATACGTTCGCTCAAGAGACTGCCGTCACTGTTGAAGACCCTAATATGTGAGTCCCATCACCACTTTGTACAAGTCTCTGTGAGATTTCAATTCAATTGCATGATTGAAGCCCCTGACCAAGAGCTAACCTTTACCCTCTAGAGGACCAAGGAGCCCATTCTGAGTGTTTGTACTTCACTTATGTGAGATATACCTGTAAGAGATTCAATATAAAAATCAAACAACAAGATGTAGTTTAGAAAATGAGTATCATGGACAGTTCAAATCGTAATAGTACTCATCATGTTAACTCAAATCTAATGTATAAAGTGAAAAAAAAATATAGGAGTGAAAGTGTACAAGGGTCCTTTAAGGTTTGATCAGACTTGTAATACTGGCTGTTGAACGCACATTGAATGATGATGGAATTGTGCCAGGTTGAAATATATTGAGCAGGAGATGGCCAAAAAGAGGGGAAGGGAGCTTGGTATAGTAACCGAGGAAGTGAAGGCTCCTGAAGATGACCTTTACATCACGCCCGAGCATCTCAAGGTGTGCTCTTGTTCTAGACGTTTTCGACTACTTTTTTTGACATCTCTGTTTGGGTTTGACACATGTTGCTGTCGGCTTCTATAACATCCGAAGAACGTTGAGTTTGTGATACGTTTGTTTATTGAAATTTTTTCAGGTTAGGAGAAGGAATGGAGAGGAAAGCTCCACGCAATGGACCACTGGAATTGCTGAAGTACAATTACCCATAGAGTGAGTTATTCTGAAGCCCTTGCATTTGCTGCATAAGGTTATTGGGTCCTGCTGGAACAATTCTAATTCTACCGCACTTATTTCAGGTATAAGCTCAAAAACATTGAAGAAACAGAGGCTGCAAAGAAGCAACTACAAGACAAGCGCTCTTTTGTAGGTCGTGGCAGAACCCAGTCCAGTATACCAGCCAGCTACAGTGCTGATTACTTCCAACGAGGCCGAGAGTACGCTGAGAAACTTCGGAGTGGTACGTGCACAGATATACACACATCCAGAATTGAAACTACTGTTACACCGTGACCTCTTTAATCAGACTGCCTGGGGTCCTAAAGACATGGTTTGAACTTGTGATGGGTGTGCTACAGTTATATTCCAGAATGTTGTCGTTTTAGAGGTCCTAGTAAATAACTCAGTCCAATTTGGAAAATTCTCTAACTGATCGCTCTTGTATATTTGTTTGTAACAGAGCACCCTGAAGGGTTCAAAAATAAAGGGGGAGGCGAAGGAGCAGGGCGAGGATCCATCGATACGTCCAGTGAGACTCTGGATGTAGGGAATAGAAGGCAAGCTGCCACCGATGAGATCATGCTAGAGCGCTTTAGGAAGAGAGAACGAAGTCGATTAATGAGGCGGTGACTCAGTCGTGTTGAGCGTAGCTCTACCAGTATTGTACTTCTCTTAAGTAATGAAGTTGAAATAGGAATTGTAGCTTTTGGATCATAATGTTTGTTACCTTCCTGGATTTTAATCCTGTGTATTGAACAATTAAGTTACGGCTAAGAAGCTATTTGCTCGATGCTTTTGCGATAAGCACACATGCTGGCTGGCTTACTTATCTTCTCTACTCTAGTGAAGTAGCAATGAAGACTTCCCAATTTGTTGACTGTCTGCAACTAGGTAAGCGTGCCCCATTAGAGGTTTCTCACGCCTCTTATGTAAGGATGACCCATGGCTGTCCCTTTGGTCGTTGCAGATATTTAGACTGATCGGATTCTCAATTTGTTGGGGGCAGCAAAACTGCAAATCTAGGAATTATTCACATGCATTTTGTTCACCTCAGTTTTGTTAAACAAACAAACATCAAAGGTGGTATAAATAAAAATATAGCTTTCCATTTTTGCCCATGGGGGGTAGACTATTCTCGTCCATTTGGATTCTAGTGTGGTTATTTTAATGCCCTACATGGTTGCAATGGTAATCCAAAATCATCCCTCAAGATTGTAGAATAATGCATGCCATTTAGTGAATCTTTTGTCATGTGTAGAGTTTGCATGTTGTTCATTGAAGTTATAAAATCATGACTTTTCAACCTACTTCCAATCCTTTCAAACCCAATTACACACTTGAGTTGTTATACTACTAAGTGCTTCATATCTTTCCCAACATTTGGGCCAGGGTGATTTTGGATTTGTATTATTTAGTTATTAGCCAAGATGGGTTTTTGAATTACCAATTTGGTACATCCTTCTTTTCAATATGCCTAACATCCTAACCAATGTTGGGCATGGGTTGGATTTTAGTTTTTAGAAATGCATACCAAATTGGTACGTCCAATGGTATCAACCAAGATTGTCCAATCATTAGATGGGTTTTTCCTACCGGGGAGGGCTGTGAGTTCCCATCCCCGAATTTGGCCGAAACTGCCGAAACAGGCCGTTTCCAGGCACTGCTGACCTGGCAGAACGACTGCCACGTCCTTTTTTAAAATTTAAAAAAAAAAAAAAAATTTAACTTCGTTTCTCATTTTAAGAACTTTAATTTTTAATTTTTTAATTTTTAATTTTTTTGAAAAAAAATAAAATTTGACACCCGCGTTCGATGGGGGCCGGGGGAACGGAGCTGGGAACGAGCCTGAAACGGCCCTCCAGCCCCCCCAAATCCCATCTAATGTAAGAACGGTTGATAAGTATTTTTAATTCATGTATACTAACACTTAAGGTAGTATATGAACAAACTCTAAAATTCTAGTTGCCATATATATATATAGCTCAAGAATCTAGAAAAAGGAATGAACTTCATGATCTTATACGTTTTTAGAACCTCAAGCATTACAAAAATTAATTTTATTTATTGCAATTCTCCCACTTTGATTGGAATTCATGAAATTGTAGCAATTGTACTTTGAACTAAAACCTAAACTAGCAAATTCCAAATTCTTGAGCTACATTAACCTCTAAAGTTTTTTGACTATATTTCACCAAAAAACATTCAAAATGGTTAGTTTTGGCAACAATGGCCCTCAAAAAATGATGAATGAAATCTTGTTGCATCTTGTTGTAAGATTTAATGGTAGACTACTTCATTATGTTGTAGTAAAAAAAAGGGAGGTTTAGACTGCATAGATTGCAAGATTATAGTGTTTGAAGTTGAAAAAAATGTTTTTTGGGGCATCCAAATTCCTAATTTGGGAAGAGTTTTGCACAAGTTAATTTCACTTTTTTGCTTGAAATTTTTTTTCTTTCTTTTTGTGACAAAGTTGGCTACATGTTCAAAAATTTCATAACATTTTAAAATTGGGGAACATATACCAAAAAACTTCAATACAGAAATAGCTTCATGAAAAGTCTCATACAAAGTCTTTTTTTTCAACAATATGTGGCTTGCACGTATAGTAATTTCTTCAAAATGTGAATAGTGAAATTCTAGATTTTAGCTAGCCCTAGATGAGGAAAAAAAATCACCCAAAACTCGGAGTCTCCAATAAAAAATTATAGACAAATTTTAGAAAGGGACTGGAAGGGACATTTTTTTGTACATTTTCAAACATCCTTTCCAAATTTTGTCTATAACTCTTTTTTGGAGACTCAAAATCACAAACTGGTTTTTGAAGATAAAATTTAGTTTGATTTTACAACTTTCTTTAGTTTAAATGTTTTCGGATAAAAAAATTCTACTATGCCAAAATGAGGTTAAAGTTCTACTTTGAACACAATTCCTACATTTTGACAATAAGCAGTCAAGCTCTCATCTTCAAATTATCCCATGCCCTTTGAGGATTCGTGACCGACACTCAATTTGATTATAAAAAAGACCTCTCCACTCTTCATTTCCATGAATTTCAATAAAGCAATTGCTTCATTTTGCCATCAAAATCTTTTTGGATGGTGGTTTGACAAATGACAAATTTATAATGGATTCAATGGATTCTTTAGGTGTTTGAATTTCCTATTGTAAGTTCAAATGAGGTAGTTAGGAATAGTCACCCCGTTAGGCTAAGGATGCCACTGTGAAAAATTTACAAGCCCAAAAAAATGTCAGAGGAGTACTCTAGTCTAAACTTAGGGCAAGAGGTTGCCCATGGCCTTGCACCAAGCTTCTTCTGGCATTTCAATGCAAATTTTGCTCTAGTGTAAATAACCTTACTCATGTTGCCTCCCATCCATGAAAAATGGCATTTCCCCCATAACTCCTCATTGGCATGTGTAGTTGTAAAATATTGGTGGAGTGGCAAAGTACTCCTTGTCTCCACATCCAAAAAAAATTAAAAAATGTAGTGAATTCTTTTGTTCGTAGTGAGCTACCCAAAATTACTATATTGCCAAAAAATATTGTTTGGTCTTTTAGGGGTTAATGATACTTTTAAGGCATTTTTACGACATTTTGAATCATAGCCATGGTAATTGTATGAGGTCAAGTTTAAGAAAATTTAACCCTCCAAGGTCAATTAACAATTGTAATACTTCAATTGAATTTTACTTAAACAACACTTGTATCAAAGATAGTATGATAATTTTGAAATCAACCTAGTGTAGGATTGGAACAACAATATTCAAAACCCAAATGATACTCGGATTGTAGTGACATCCATACCCAACACTGGTCCTAACCAATGCTTTTTTGGAGGGCGAAATAGTGTCAAATTGCACCAAAGAAAAAAACATTTGGCTTAAAAATGACAACAAATTGTGAAGTATTTTGCTAGAAAATCACAAGTTTAAAAAAAATCTTGGATAAACTGATTGCCAAATCATGGATGAAAATAGAATTATGGATATGTAATATGTGCTAATGTGATATTTTCTATTCAATATGTGGATGAATGTTGAAATTTGGAGCAACACTATAACATTTTATTATCACCACTTTGGCACTTCATAAAAAATAAAAATAACAAGTATTGGTCCTAACCTTTCAATTTGATAAATTGCCTATCATGACATGTCATGTTTGCATCTTCCAAGAGTAAAACCAAGACACTTTCAGAAGTTCATTAACCCCTTAAAGCCCAAGGGGTTTGAACAAAACACAAATGTATTATAAAGTATAATATCTATAACTTTTTTGAAGTTTGCATCAAAGAAGATAATGTGAAGCATGAGAAGTAGAAAGTATCCATACAGTCAAAATTTTAAAATTATTTTCTCTTCAAATGAATTTTGAAGATATAACTTCAAAAATTCACCAAAATTACAATTTTTATCTTTAGCATTTGAATTTCTTTTTGATTGGTCAAAATTGTGGTTTCTATTGATTTGTGAAAAAATGCATAAGATCTAGTAATGAGAACATCAACACTTTTCCCAAATAGTAAGTTTTTCAACACTAGCCAATTCTAGACTCTTTGTGCTATATCTCTTATAATTTCTGTTTGACTGTAGCAATCTTAGTTTTGAATATACATATTGAAAGACAATCCAATCTCTTCAGAAAAAAAAAAATTGAAAAAAAGTTTTTTTCTACCCGAAAATTCTGCCCAAAGTTGGGCAGCGACCATAAAATGGTCAATTGAGCAATTAGGGGTTAACTAATTGTACATCATTCATTTTTTTGGGCTTCATATAATTAACATTCTTCCTAGAAGGTAGGTGATTGTTCAACAAAACTTCATGTAAACAAAACTTCAAGTAAGGTAAGCCAACCTAAAATGGTGTGCAATCCAATTCAATTCAGATCTAATTTGGTTATGTTGTTTTTTAAGGTATTTTTTATTGCATTGAGTATGTAGTTGGGGCTCAAAGTGTTTGAATTGGAGATGAAAGGATTGGAATTGGGTTGAAAAGTCACCATTTTATAAATTCCATGTACACTCCCATGCAAGCTTCTACATATAGCAGAAGGGTTTGTCATTGTTCCACTATACAAAGGAGTGCTTTTGGATTTGCATTGGTACCATGATCCATGACAGTGCTTAAAACTTTTGTATATTTTCCTAGCTTGATACATTGTATAACTAAGCAATGGTCCTCCCCATGCTGGGAAGATATTGTACCTCCCTAGATGTTAAAGAAAGAGACTTTCAAGATTGGGGTTGGCTGATGAGCCATAGAAGACAATTTTGTTCAGTGTAGGTGTGTCCTTTTCAAGGATGCAAAACAAACCCCTGCCTCATTGATAAACAATGTTATAAGTGCACAGGACAGTACAGCGGCTCACTTTGTCAATGGGACGTGCATTGTACTACCGTAGTGTAACCAATTGATTTTTTTCCCAGAAACATAACATCCTTTGCCATGTTGAATTCAAACAGTTTCCAATTCTCGAATGCAAGTATTCAACACGTACAAAACGCAATGAGAAGCAATTCCCAATAGATAATTTTTTTTTCCATTTTAGTACCGGCATGCAAAATGTTCATGCTTGAGCTTCTAACACATATCGACACATCTTCTTACACTTGAGGGAAGAATCTCTTGCATCCTCTGCGGCAACTAACACCTGGCTAACATCTTGACCATATGTGAAACCGAATAGATACAGCCTGGATCTACGATGCATCAAAAAAATTGTTTGCATCACTATACTCTTCTTATGTACAACTCCACACATCGCAAGTGAGAGAGCAGCTCAGAACAACAATTGGAACGAAATCAGAAGAACTTCGTGATTGTAAAGCAGTGAAAAACATGAAAAAACATGTCGTTGTAGAGCCTTAGAACAACATTAGTATGCCGATCCGATTCGTAATGTTGTACAAACCATGCTGTTGCAAGCACCTGCTCTCAGTTGTGATATCGACAAAACTGTTGCAATTTCGGAGGACTGGGTCATCCCAAATTAGCGCCATTGATAGAAACATTGCAATTTCGGAGGATTGGGTCGTCACGGATCAGCGCCATTGACAAAAAAGTTGCAATTTCGGAGGAATAGGTCACCACGGATTTGCTCACATTGCGAAGATTACGACACAGACTTCAACCTGGAGAACACATTCATATCGCCATACACCGGGCGTGTCCCGTGATGATGTGTGCGCGACCTTTCGAAACTGATCGCCGCGCGCTCCTCTGGCGGACTCACCAGCGGCGCGCTTTCGGACAGTTCAGCCATTTCCAACGACGTCTCCCTGATCTGCACCAAATGGCTCGGCTTAGTAATCCCCTCCTGGATGTTCGTCGACAGCAACATCGCCTCCTCTTGCGCAACACGCAACCCGTCAATGGCGCTCGTGATGCCGCCACAAATCGAGTCCAGCGCCAGAATCCAAAAGGGCTCCTCAATCAGCACCCCGACCTAATTCCAAATTGCCAAAATTTCAGTTAGAATCGCAAACTCTTGACACACAATCGTACTCAACATCACTGTACTCCAGGGCATCATACTCATCAAAAGCACCCCCTCGCTTGTGCGTCTCATTTTTTGCCAATAGGTCATTTCATTTATGGAAATAGGTCAAATGCCTTACCTGCACACAATTGCACTAAACTTCAATCTGTTCCGGGACATCATGTTCATCCAAAGCACAACCGTTTGTGCATCTCATTTTTGCAAATTGGCAAAAATTTTAGTAAGAATCGCAAACTTTTGCAAACAAATTTACTAAACTTCGATCTTTTCCGGAACCTGCTAGTGATCGAAGCACCCAACGGCTTGCGCATCTCATTTTTAGATATTGAAACCTTACCTGCTCAATGTAAAAAAGCGCCGCGGCGCTCATGAACGTCGCCGGAATTGTCAACCACGCACACCCCTTCCACAACCCATATGGCAGCGCCAAGTGCCACATAATCAGCATCCGGCTCGTCAACCTCGTGTACGCCACCGGAATGGGCGTCTTAAAAATCCGCTCACACGCGCCCACATTATCATGAAACTGCGTCAAATTCCCATCCATGGCCACTCGTTCGAAGTTCGAGAGCTCGCATTGATTAATCACCGCCGACAGCACTTGCAACACATATATCGGCCGATTCGCCGCCCCTCTCACCCTCTCAATCTCCAGCTGACTCAACAAGCTCTTCACTTCCCCAATCGAGTTCGACCCATCCAGCGGCTTCGTCAAATGGTGCTTCAGAAAGTAGGGATACGCTTTCAGGTACCGTAGAATGATTTCGAGTTTGGGTTTGTCTCCCGGGTGGCGGATCCACGTGAGGGCTTGTCTTGCTAAGTCGCGGGCGCGGTTGGTGTTGGAGCCCCAGGCTTTGCGAGCCTCGTCGAAGCGTTGGTAGGAGGAGTTCGTGCGGAAGACGAGCAGGAAGGCGAGCACGGGGGAGATGAGCGTGAAGGGAGTGGAGGCAATTTGGAGTGTGGGCACCCAGGAGGAGAAGTGTTTTTGCTGGACGCCGAAGTTGATGAGGGTGACGAAGACGGCGGAGAGAGTGGACAGGAGGACGGGGGGGAGGATGCCGGCGATCACGCCGGAGGAGGCGATGCTGATCAGGTGGCGGCAGTGGCGGTAGGGGGACTGGTGGCGCTTCCATTCGGAGTGGCCGTAGACCGTGTTCTTGTAAGGATGCATCTTTCGGTGCAAACTTTGCACCTTGACACAAAATCTCGATCTCACTCCTACAACCTCCTCACAATACCAACAATCTTCGTGCAGAACCTGCAATCGATCTCCTTGCCAAACCGGCACTCTCCGTGCACAACTTGCAATCTCCTTGCGAAGCCTGCACTCTCCTTGCACAGCCTGCAATTTCTTGGCACTGCCTGCACTCTCCCTTCCAAAACCGGCAATCTCCTTGCACAGATTGCGCTCTCTTTTTTGCACAGCCTGCAATCTTCTTGCACAACCTGCTTACTCAAATGGAACGATCTACGCAGCGTTTCACTTGCTTACAGTGGGAAAATTGCAAGCATTATACTATACTTGCTACTCCCTGGCATGGAGTTTCATATCGTCCGCCTGCAAGCAATCCGCAAAGCCCTGCAACGGGATCCCGAAACGATGACACAGTCGACGCCGAACTGAGCTCCTGAAGCAAATATCTAGGATGCACGTCGGCAATTGTGTCAATGTAAGGATTCTAGATTCGCCTTGGACGTATTGTGCAAATTGGAAGCATTCGACTGGACCAGGTATTGTCTAGCTAAAGTCCATCATGGCAGGTTCGATTCAGTCCCTGCAAACAGCGTGAGAGGACTGATCAAGCATTCAATTGCAACAGATAAGTTCAAAGACTGAGTGGAGATTGAGAAAGACTGGTTGTACTTTAGGCTAATTCGTCAACTAATTTTGCTACCTGGCTCAAGTGATGCACTTGAGCCAATGCATTGACAGTGACATCAGCCAGTTAAAAATGCTCTGTGTAACACTGTAAGTCTGTAACAGTACTTCGTCATGTGTGGGCTGCATTCATTTTTACTCGGTTGTCCAGCTGACTGTCCGGCAACACAGAAATATGATACTGTATATCTGAGCTGACAGCTCGATTTGACAACAAATGTCTGCACGTACTTACTCCCATCCTGTAGCTTGAGTTAATAAAGTTAACCCAGTAACCACGGGACCATGACCACTGATTTCAAGCCTTAACTGTCATCACTCTGTTTGCTGCCATTTTTCAACTAGCGAGGAATGAAAAAAAATTAAATTTATTCTTCATACATGAAGACATATGTCTAATATAAGCTGTTGAAATTTCAAATATTTAGGATAAAATTGAAATTATTATGTATTTCTTAAGAAAATAGTGAAGAAAATTCATACAAAATACAAAATATCAACTCAAAAAATAGGAAATTTTCACCACAGATGTATATTATAGTGTAGAAGATCGTGGTATAAGTCAAAGTTACTATGTTACTCTAAAATTAGAAAATTAACAAACCATGGTTACATGCCCAAAGTTCATATTGCTATAAAATATTGAAATTTACAAAATTTACAAATTTTTCAATTGGAGTAGAAACTTCACTTGATAAGCTTCATTTCATACTTTGGACTCAAATTCAAAAAACATCATTTTTATGGCTTAAATTCACATAAAGAGAAAATATACTACAAAGTTGATCCATGGATTGAGCATCTTCTTCTTTAGAAAAAGTCAATAAGATCATAACTAGGGACTTTGCAATACTATTCACTGAAAATGTACTCAAGTACCCTCCAAATAAATAAATTGGATGAAATTTTTTTTTCAATCGTATAGTGCGAGGCAAAGTCATCCATCATCCATCAGACACGTAGTGTCTGCTGCAGCGCTACAGGGTTAAGTACTTAAGTTACATCCATTTGTACCTCGCAAGGGCATTCAAATCCTAAATTATGTTTTGTTTTTTAAACAAATGAAATGAAATTCCATTGCAAAGGGGGCACAGTACAAATTAACCTGCCAGACGCAGGTGACCGGGCAGGTGGAGATCACAAGTGACTTATGTTTTCCTTGCTATGTTTTCCTTTCCTTTTAACATTTAAGTTACCCCCTAAAAATTCAACAAAGGACCTGGCTTGAGTTAAAGCCCCGGTCACTGTTTTGGGTTAGGCAACTTACTTGGTTATCGAGCCCAGCCCAGCCAAAGTCAAGATGAAGGCCAAGTCTTAAAAAGATTGGTTGACGACAAAGAATAGAATGAGGAAGCATTTCATGTGCATCCAAAGCTATGATTTTGAATAATAGTTCAACATTAGCTCGTGTCGTTGAAGAGTGAAGATGTTACTAACTTGCTTTAAAAGAAAATCAAATTTTAGCATTAGGGCTTGTCACACCTTCTTTTCTTCATTCTCAGTCTCCAAAAAATGAGGATATGGTACTCTGACTCTCCTTAATTTGTAGAGGGCTCATTCTTTAAAGATTTGAGAAGTTATTTTTCTTTTCCTCTAGAGGTGAAGAAAGGGCATGCAGAAGACTTCTCACACAAAGTTTTCAGGGCTTCGCTTCTCACTTTCATTGTGCCTACCAATTCCACCCTAGTTGTTGTTCTATTCTCATTCTCCACAAAAAAAGGTGTCTCCCACCTTCTTCCTAGAAAAGGGCTCCTACTCGCTCTTCTTTTCACCCCATACCTTCTCTTTCTTCATTCTTCATAGAAGTTTCATTCTTGGAGAAGGTATGACAACCCCTACTCAAGAAATTAATCCTCCTTTGGTTGTAAGTTGTTAAAATTCAAATTTAAGGTTTAAGGTAGCAACACCCATAAGCATCGTAGTACCCATAACCACCACCTCTAAGATCTTGGAAAATTCTAGGAAGTAAATAGATGTGATTATAAGGATGTAAGGTAGTATGGTCTAAAAGTGGACCCCTTCTTCAAACCGCCTCTATTTTTGGGTGAAGAATGGAGATAGGGTGATCCTTAAATGGACCACTTTGACAATTGAATGCATCAAGAAAAAAATTGTTTTTCTATTTGTAGAAGAATGTTGGAACCAAATTTGGAATTACCCAACTAGTATAAGTTCGTTCCAAGGAGGTCGGCTAAATAGGATTTGATTCTAAAACAACACCTAGAAGGTCATTGCAACCAAGATTTGTAAAGGAAATTCATTAACCACATGCATTTTGTTATCCTCACGGTAATTCTAATTGCTAAATTTTCCTCTCCACTCTTAAAGGCCACAAGGGTTAAACAAAGCTCCCAATTGAATATTCGATCTTTAATTCTTTATTCTCTTCTATCTTTAATCCTTTAATTTCTTTTCTTTTACACCATCTTTTATTTAATTCTTCTCTTTCAAATCGGCTTTTGCTCCAAACTGCAAGCTGAGGCACTATATATCCAACTTGGTCTTGAATCAACATCAACTTGGCATAGCATTTATCTTTCCAATTTGGGCTGGCTCTTTCCAATTATTATCTTCTCTTTAATCAAGGAAACCAACAAATCTTCTTTCACCAACTTGGGATTCAGGCTTGAAGTACAGCTTGGCTTTGAATAACTCTCATCACAACAAAACTTACAATTCTCACAGGCTAATTTGGATTTAATCTTTCTATCACTCATACTCACTTATCAGTCTAATACTTCACTAACTTGATTTAACTCATCTCCAAGACATTCAACAAATCACTCCAATTGGGATGTATAACAACTTAATACTACAATGACACACAAACACATCTCCAATTAGGCTACATGCATAACTTCACCCTATACACAGTTTAACATTCAATCATGCAATACAAAACACACGCCAATTCGGCTTTGAAAACAATATTATATTAATTCCGAATTGGTGAATAAATCACTGTTACAAATTTTACAATATATTCTCCCAACTAGGTTATCATCGAATAATTTTCAAATTAATTTATATCACCAACTATGATTCATCAATTTCAATAGACCTGTAACTTAAACTTCCACTTGGATAATTTCTCGACATTCTCACTGATCTATCATCTAATTTCCATCACCTCACATATACTTCCAATTAGGATTTCCAACACTCAATTAATCTTCCATCACATCAGCCTGATTAACATTAATTTATCTTTTCATTCCACAAACTCCAACTAGGCTTTCACCAATCTTCTCCGCTCCAACTACCCACTTGGTTTAATTTCTCAATCACCACATCTTCACATTCTGCACATACATCGCCATGCACTGGCACAAAAACAACCCCAACTAGGACACAGACTCATACACCAAACACTCCGATCCAACTTGGATCAACACAGACATAACTCCCAACTTAGAAATCACACACGCACACACATCAAACACAAGAAAACAAAGAAATACACAGCACGATCGGCTGGGACTCGCTGGACTTCACTCAACAGACGGTAAAAAACACATGAAATCAAAAACAGCCTAAATAGGAACCAGGAAGACACACCAACCGCATCAACCAACTTGGAAATCAACTGACTCAACTAACAACTTGGACTTCCGACTCAACTTGACATGCTTAACTCCCAAGTCAGAAATTTCACTTACTACCTATGACCTGACTCACTTCAACTAGGACTGAACCTCACCCATCCAACTCGGCCATATACATTCACTAACACACTTCATGACCCGACTTGGATACTAAATCACCCATCACTGAGGTACTCAACCCAAATTCAACACACTTTTAAACTCCCAAATCAACCGAATAGAACTCAAAATCAACCAACTGGTTGCCATTTACTACATATTTACACCCAAATTTGTACAAAAGAAACAAAAAATCTGACCCTATTAAACTATCCACACTATTGCAAGAGCCAATCATTGCCTTGGATTTCCGCACATCTCTTTACAAGTTGCAAGTGGACAGATTTTGGGAGACCTATGGTCACAAATAGGTGCCTATGCCCTGGATCTTTGAAAATTTATAAGTAATTCAAAAATGCTTGGAAAAATACAAAACCACTTGTGTTAGGTTCCACATCCATTTTTCTTTCTCTGAGAAATGATTGAAAAATAATTTTGTCCACATAAGCCCATGAAAAAGGCGGACCAACCCTTAAATGGTCGCTTTTAGAGCACACTACCTTACTATATCTAAATATCAGATCCCTAGTGTGATGATATTAGGTGCATCTATAGTAGTCTCTTTCAAAATTCACAACTTACACTCACAATGTCCAAAAAATAGATTTAAAAGTGCATTGGAATTATTTTTCTCATGCCAATAGGGTCCACTAATTTGTTGGATGTCTATTAATAAACATTATATCCCAAACCCTTAAATTGACAGTTATGGGTGCTGCTACCTTTACGAAGTTCTGGGAAGGCTGGCTGATCCAATTCAAAATGAAATGCTGTGGATATTCAGTTGGAGTTGGTCGTCGACTCGTCGTCCATCTACCAATCCGTCAATTCCGGTATTGTATAACTTACAGTACTGTCCACAAGTAGAAACATGCGCTGCTTGTTGATCTGTTTCTGTGTTTCTGCGTGGCAGAACTAACATAAATTTATTCGTTGTTGATGTTGATGTTGTTGACGAAGCGTGTCCTTGGGATCAGCAGAGGAGGAAAAACTGGTCAGTGGACTCTGTCAACGGAGTCTTGCAGCAACTGACTCGGCTGCAGACAGTACGGACTGCGGAGCGAGATAAGCTTGTGTGTATGTGTTCATAAGGTGTCAGGCCGCTTGGATTCGGCGTCGTTGACGGCATGGGTTTTGGCCTGAAATGGTTTACCGACACTTGGCCTCTCGCCCAACCATATTTTTATTCTACTAAGGATGCACTCGTAGAGCAGCAACACTGTGAAGCAAATCAATGGAGGACATTCCTCATCGTTACAAAATCAATGGTGGAGAGCCTTTACAGTGTTGTTGTGGGGTTGCTCTTAGGGACACTTCACACTATGGTTGTCCAAGTTGAGAGGCCGTGGGATTGAGTGGCCAAACTTTGTTGAGAGTTCAAAAAAATGAGTCATAAATAGGCAATAAATAATAGGAATTGGAGCCCTCAACTTGGCCGTAGTGTGAAGCCTCCAAAGGCCAAGCCCAAAGTCCAAACTCTTAGCAATGAATTCCCATGGCCTCTTGATTTGGATGACTACGGTGTGAAGTCTTCAAAGGCCAAGCCTAAAGTCCTAACCCATACCAATCTTGATGGTTGAGATCTTGTCATAACTTGATAGCCTCTATCTCGGACATAGTTTGGGTCTTCATTTTTAGTTGACCCAAACTTCCTTTAAGAGTCCATTGCCATGTAGGTAGTTGGAGGGCCATGGCCTTTGGACTTAGGCCTTCTAGTGTGAAGGGTCAAGAGGCTGAACTCTTGGTTTCTTGAAATTTGATCAGTGGAAACCCACAGTCTTTTGACCTTTGGCCATAGTGTGAAGTGACCCTTAAATTGGAGGCATGAAAAAGTCTCAAAAAATCATGAAAACTAGAGGAGTGACAAACAACAATTCCAAAATGTATTTACTGTATTTCATTAGAAGGCTACACCTACGCTCTAATAGGGAGCTATTTCTGCGACACCCAATTTCATTGGTGAAAACACAAAAATAAATTGGAATTGGAAATGTGGAATTTTGAATAAACTTTTTTTTGGTGCAATACAAGTGGCATGTGGAAAAATTCAATGCATGACAAAAGGCTATTTTTTCTCATTATGTATGGCTACAATTGCCATGTGTGAATAATATGTCATATAATGGCGATTTTTTTCAAAGGCCAAACAAATGTTCACTTTGCATTTTAATATAATTGTTGCATGATTTTATTTTTAAGAACACTTTTAGACTACCCAATTGCACTGTTAGTGTTCTGCATAGTACAACACAAACATGACACATTAGAAGGATTAGGAAAAAAAGTTAGAACAATTGCAGTAGTTGAATGTGCAATGCTAAGCCAATAATGTTGAAGATCTATCTGCACTCTTTGTAGTAGTGTGCAACATCAATAATTGGTCTAGGCCGCAATAGTGTCATGTCTCACTTGTAGTAGTGTACTCCTTGGTGTACTTGTAGTAGGATCCACCACTATGTTTTGAGTTAAAGTGAACTTGAGTTGCCAAGTGTGCTTAACCTCATGAAAACTAAAAAAAATTCTATGGTGAGGATACTAGCTCTATTGCTCCTACTTTAGGTATTCCCTTGTTGGCCGACCTTGTCATCACTTTTCCATGATTCAATGGCTTTCTTGTAAGGGAAATTCTCAAGTGAAAAGTACTTTTGACCAAACATGTACACAACAAGAACACTATATTCATTAAAATGAGAGTTTTCTAGGGAAATGAGAGTCGTAGCAATCACAGAAATTCTAAACTTATAGGATAATTTCTCTCATGAAAATAGAAATGCAATGGAGTGACATACAAAACACGTAAATGATGGCAAAAATCACAATGACTTGGAAAGAATTCATAAATATTAACGCATATCACGTATAAAAGAAGAAGAGTGCCACAACAATGACGAAGAATGATATATATATACGGCATATTGTGGACAAGTTTCATGTACATACTTTTACGCAATATGTATCCAAGACTACCAATCGGGATTCTACTACAGTCATCCGTCAACAATTCGAGGTAGCCCTCAATTTCTCCATGGCCTTTAGAATCTCAGGTCCTCGACTATAAGTTTTGTTAGATCCTCCTTGTTGGCGGAAATGCTCCCTCCGTTGCGCTTGCAAAGACCTTCGCTCCCAAGAATCCCAACTCCGACTAGAGCTCTGGGTAGTACATGATCGTCCATCATCTCTTCTTCTGAACCTCTTTACATGAGATGGTCCACTATGACGAGGGAGCGTGGGTGGAATAACTTAGGCCTTCAGAGCATCCTGACATGCATGAGTGGGAACCTGTAGATTCAACTCCGGCACAGACATTGGATAGTTGGCGTCTTCGTAGAGTTTTCTCTGTGTCAATTTGCCTGATGCAAACGTCGACTTAGGCGACCCATTACGGTCGTTAGAGCGCAATGGCGATGGTGAACAAGACACCGGCAAGCGCGGCCTTCGATCAGGAGGACTATCCACGACCCCGTCTTCAATGGGCACCACAGAAAAGTCCATAGACGAGTTGACAGTGGGAGCAGAGCACAAAAAGTTCCCGGTACTAAGGATTACATATTGCCCGTAGTCCAAAATAGAATCGGCTGACACATGGCATTGGAGGTGACCATGAGATGCGGGGGCCGTGGACGTGCTAGCCATCTGGATTGCAACAAGTGTAAATTAGTAATCCACATACCACCCATTCATAGAGGAACAATGAGGTACAATGATTGCGAAAAGATATGTCTAGGTACAACAATGTATCACACATCAGCTCGACCTAATCTGAACTACATATCTCTAAGCCTAGCACTAGTTAACACTAGCCGACCCACGAACTACTTCCAGGAGCCTGTCGTACTCCCGCCGCCCCCTTTCATCACAGAGCATTCTACGACCAATCCTCCCTAGGCCGTTCGACCGAAAAGACCTTAGCCCCTCGCTGCCGTTCACATGCAATCGTTTGAACCAGGGTAATAGTACATTCATGAGAAATGAGTCCTTGTCCCCATTTCCCCAATTTGACCATGAATCCGGAAGTATTACATTCTCCGGCTTGTTCATGATGTGCTTTCAGGGGCTATCGTCCACTATAATGGTATTCTCGCAAGTAAACCACCCTCGGAACCCCGAGAGGAGCGAATCTATATTCTTAAAGAACAAATCCTTCTGAGTCCCCGGTTCCTTATAGGACGTCAATCTTCCGGCCCTATCCCTGACCTTAACAATTTTGCAAGAGTCTTGTCCCAAAATATAAATGGGCATGACTCCGTCACGGAATAGGTACTTGGAAACCTCATTAGTGGTGGATTTCTTCATGGAGCTCCACACTGAAATAAATGCAATCTTCTCTAATTCAATTAGAAACGTAGAGCAATTGGGCCGGACGTACACCGCCTTCGGCCCCACAATCGCGGCAACTGTCGCAGAATGCGGCTCAAAGTAATGGTTGAACTGTGCCACCGGCCCCTTGGACTTCCAATCTTCGGCTACACATAGAATCCCATTGAGGTCCAGGACGACGTTGACCCACTTCTCCACCACCCCGGACCTCAATGGACGATGGATGGTCTCAAAGGTTCCCTCAAGAGCTACGATAGGATCGCATTCCTGCTAGGAAACGGACGAATTGTAGAACCAGTTACAATCAAAATATTGGCTTATTACGTCCAGGAGAAACAGATCATTCAAGAAATCAATGGTGATCAACAACATAACGCGATGCCGAAATATCCTAGGATCAGATATAATTGTAAGAGACTTATTGTACCTTTCTCTCCGTGGCACCCGATGAGTGATCCGCATCTACAAGTCTAGCAGGTGCAGTACCCAAATCAGAGGCTTGGGCCATATGTTCATTGGAGCAGTTAGTGGGTGCAGAGATGTCATTGATGATCGGTGGTGCTTGCATACAAGTATGAATGCAGGGGGATTGATAAATATCATTCACAATTGGAAGATTCAGAGGGCCTACCACTGAAAATAGAGTACATAACGGTCCGTGAGAAAATTATATATTACATGCTCTTAAAATGAGTTTCAGGATACAAAATTGAGATCAAAACATCTGAACTCTAGGACCCACACCCCTTGGGCATGGTGGTCCGCCAAAAATGAATACTATATCTAGAAAAATCTACACCTGCCGCACAACCACTCAAATCAGCTCGATTCGAGCTGAAACTACAAAACAATGGACGGGTGATCATTGAGCACAACCTGCTGGTGGATCATCGGCGGGTTGCACACCACTTCCGACTTCCACGTCGGAAGCATCCAAGGTCAGGTTGTGCCCAATAGCAACATCCGCTGATGATGACGCCACTTCCAATCCACCAAGGGGCTCATCTAACGGAGAGTCAAGTGTAGCAACCGACGCCGATGGATCATCCATAGGAGGAAGAGGTGGAGATATAGCAGTCGACGCCGACGGATCACCTGATGGAGGACAAGGTGGAGACTGAGGTGCATCGGCAAGTAAAGGAGGACGTAGGCTCAAAGGCACTGGATGGCTTGATGCTCCGCTGACATTCGATGTAGTCGGATGTTCCCTCAGCAACAACTGTGCTGACAACTCCGGCGGTGCAATTGACGCTAACGATGGAATCACTTTCCCTGTCAATAGGGCCTGAAAGAAGTCCCTATTCGTCTGAGACTCGTTTTGCATCCACTGTTGCGTATTCTTATGCATCTGCATGTTGAGTTCCCGTTGTTCCGCTTGTTCGGCTCGCAATGTCGCAATAGCGAGCTCAGTTCGCTTCTGCGACAACTCATTCTGCTCCTGCATTCTTGCGATGGTTTCGTTATTTCTCTGGTTTATATCCGCCATCTGTTGTACGACACTTGCTATGGTATCTCGTTTCCGTCTCTTTTGCGCAGCCCCAGATGGAGTCTGTGACGAGGGCGGCAACATCGACAAACCAGACGATCCTGGGACATTACCAAACATGCGACTTCTTGGCGTCGGCATGTCATCTAGCCGCTCAACTTCCATCAAACCAATGTCTTCTCCATTGTTTGTGTCGTCTGAGGATAACTCCTCAACACTATCGACTACTGGAGTAGGCGGCCTCCTTAGGTGAGTGCGAGGCGACTCCTGACTGGATCGCAGTATACGCCGTGACGATGAAGGGGTCTGTAATCCTGGAAGGACGATTGAAGATTTCACAAGGTATCCACTCTCCAAGAAGTCCGACTTGTCTAATGTCAAGGCCTTGGTACAAATATCTTGCCACCAGGGTCCGAGCTCACATGGACCTGATGCGAAAATATCAACCAAACTCATCTGTACAACCGAACACTAAATGTTAGACGAAGGGTAGAATCAAGTAACGAATCAGCTCGAGTTGAGCTGATCATACACATGAAAGAACAAAAATGATCATAAGTCAATACAATCACGATGAATGCATTGGTTGCGACCATTATTTCGGGACTAGTTTGTACCATAGCAGCGCATGTAAATTTTCCGCCTGCAAATCCTGAGAATACGCACATGCCAGGATTGCAGAACTTCTTAATGAGCCATAAATAAAATTCCATGCGTAATTCCGTATTGTAAATACGGTACTCAAGCTCGCTGTAAGCCCTTGCCTTCATGTAGCGAGCTGTTTCAGGGCAGCCAAACTCTTCTGGAATTTCAACAGGATTCGTATTGCTTGTGCATTGTAAGAACATGAGCAACACTTTCTTTAGGGTCTTTGACACTGGAAGATTGCACAATCTATCGTGCTTGCCTGCGCTATACATTGCAAAGTCAGCAGTATATGAGCTCAATACTTCGTTTGATTCAATGAAGCTAAGTATTTGAGCTTGCTCTTTTTCATCTGCGCAGATGAAGAGCTATGACGGAACTTCCTCGAATGTCGGTTTCTTTGCTTTGCACAAAGATGTAATAACTTCGATGAAGAAAGGATTATCAACTGTTGATTTCTCCTTCTTCTCAATCCCAGGCAAGTTCCTAAAATCAATCACACCGAGGGCCATTCTCCTCGGTGTATCCGATACCCAGGCGTACTTCATCCAATCTGAGTGAGTATTCTTCTCGATTTCGTACGTTTAGTAGTATCCAGCCGCCGTGGGCTTCACAAAGTTCTTCCTGTGCTCTAGGAAGACCTTGAAGAACTCATAGGCATGCTCCGATAGTTCTGCACAGCTCTTGTTCTTCGATCTGACTTGCTTTGCTTGAGTAAAGTACGCCTCTCCAAGCTGGTCGAGAAGAACGTCCATGGTGGCTTTCGTAATGCACCAGTCCTTCTTGAACGCCTTCCAATTTTCAGTTATAATTTCATTTCTAGCGTTCAGTAAACCGAGATCTGGGTTGATTGTATGCAACTCCTTCTTGACCAAATGCTTGCGTTTCCGCCGCTCTACCCACTCCTTTGTTGTATAGCAACTATCTAGGACCGATGAGATCGCCTTGATAGTCACCTTCGGATATGGCAGATTGCGCTTCCCACCAGATTGGTTAAGAATATGCATTGCGAGCTTCCCAAGTTCATCATAACTCAAATTCCCGAGAAACTTAAAGAATTCTCTCGTCAACATACAGTTCTCGAGATTCCAATCTGTCCTTGCGTTGAACTGCTTCTCCGTGTCCGTGTTGATGAGCTCTCCATGCGCGGCATTTGTGATAACATCGCTCCAGAGTTTATAGACGTCTTCTGGAGCTGTTATCAACTTTAACTCATTTGTGGGTTTTAGCTTCTCCTCCTTGCCTTTCTTCTTGGAAATTTGTAAGCTCTTGTTGACGTCGATCAAGGAGAACCAAATGTATACAGCCTTTTCAAACTCCTGAAAACAATGAGGACCGAAGGGGATCAACAATTGCATATTAGCTCGAGTCGATCTGATTTGCAATCAATTTGGAAGTTTTTTATTCAACAAATTCAAGAAGATTGAAGGAAGGCATTTCAGTTCGAATCAAGCTGATGTACATATATGGAATTTTGCTGCGTTACGAGAGTTCTCAACTGTCCGTCTCGTTGCTGTGACTGTTCCCACGGACTGAGCTTGCACGGGATTCTTCGGACACCCCATCTCCATCCACATTGTGCGCGTGCCCAGTATGTTAGTTGCCCACAACGGCTTAGCTGCGACGAAATGGTTGATCCGGTTGTAGTAGGCCGAGATATTTCGAAGTTTCTCCCCGTCGAGGACCAGACAATGAAACAGTTCCATTTCCGAAATTGGTCTTTGATGTCATCAGGAAAATCACTATTCTCTGAGACAATTTGTTTGCTCGCATCTACACTGTGCTGTCCATTTATTATGTAGAACTTTTTGTTTTTGATTTCATCCCAGCTTGTTGGCTTAATGCTGACGCCTACTGGCATAACACATAGTGTTTGCTTCGTCGACATGTCTAGCATGTTGACCAAATATGTTACCATATCCTCGACAAGTCAGTTCTCCTTCGATCGAATATTGAATGTGGCCGGAGCTCCAATAAGCTGTTCGATCAGTATTTCCTTCTTGTTGTCCACCTTGAAGACATATGCGTCCTCACAGGTTGTCCAAAAGCGCTTGTACGCTTTGCTCACAAGCTTATAGTCTGGTTTCCTGTCTGTGGCTCAAGAATGGGGGACATTCATCATTTTCTCTACATAACTTCCCTCAGCCAGTCCAGATTGATCTGAAGCTCTCTCCAATGGCTTGGTCGTTGACGGAGACGCCTCATTTCTCTTTCCGCTTTTTCGCGGTGGTGGCCTCTCTTGTACCAAGGATTTCCTCTTCCCGCGACCGGAACCAGATGCTTGGGGAGCGTTCCTACGAGAGGCTTCACTGCCACCTCCGCTGACTATGTCAATTGATACAGACTGTGGTTTATTCAAAGCTGTCTGCATTTCTAGCTTCCCCTTCAGAGTGTTGAAGTCATTGAATAGCGCTCGAATTTTAGAGCACAGCCTTTTTCCGTTCAAGGGTGTCCCGTCTGCGTTCTAATATTCCCTTCTGTCAATTTTCTTTTCGAGCTCCTTTATCTCGTCACTAAATGGAGTAGGCTCAAGGCTCTGAAGGAAGGGGGGCATGGAAAATGGAAAGAGGAGAGAATTAATACATATTGTGAAGTGGTATTGCTCGGTGTGAGTGTTTCTAACTCCACCCTTAAGTCAGAAAGTTGCACACAGGTTCTAGCGGCATAAGTTAGCAAATTATAAGGGTGAAATGTAAACGTAGTGTTCTTTGGCCTTCCAAGCAATGGACACTTTGTTATGTTGATTTTTACCTAAATTAAGTACTTCAAAACACTCTAATAGTTAAGAAATGAAGGTTGTTGAGAGTTAGTTAATTGTGATTTAAACTTCTAGCTAAACTAAAATTCTACCTAAACTAAATCAAAGAATACAATTTGCCCTTTCCAAAATGGTAAAGCAAGTTGGATTCTGATATTCCTAATGAAAGTTATGTGTGGATGAAATTCGTACCTAATTCTATCCTAAAAACTTCATTCATCAACTAAAAATAGCAAATTAATGTAAAATAAATCTAAATTTCAGGGTTGAAAGGTTAATTAAGTTATCTAACGGAATTTTTAGAGAAAACTTAATTTTGACCTATTTTAAGATTTTTCATCCAAAACTAGGTCAAAACTTCATCCACCCTTTAATCTTTATAAATTAAAGTAATTTAAAAGGTAAAAGGTGGTTTTAGAATCTTCAAAAGATTCTTCAAAAGATTATGGTTTCAAAAGATTCCCTAGTTGTGCCTTGAGAATATTCCTAATTGTTCTTTAATTACTCCTAATTCTAAGTTATTATTCTAATTTTAGTGAAATTTTAGGGTTTTATGGTTTTTATGAGTAAAGTGATTAATTAACTTCTTGTTAAGATAAAAAGTAAGAATTTAGAACTTTTAGGTGAAAACTTTTAAATGGATGAAAATTCCCCTTGGTTGGATGGAATTCCTTCCTTTAATAATTTTCAAGAGAATAAGTAGATAAATTAGGTTTTGACTTTCCCTAATTATTCTAATATTCCCTAAGTTCCTAAATTAAATTAGATTCCTTTTGAGATTCTTTTGGATGAGATTACTATTTCGTTTTCCAAATTAATTCAAAGTTAATCTAATTATTACTTTTTACGTTTTTAGATAAATTTTCAAAGGTTTCCTAACAATTTAAATTCTACTAGCTATTGGATTCTCAATGATTAATTTGGTTAGTTTTAATTTTCTAATCTAAATTTTTAAAGAATGAAAGCAAAAGAAAAGACAAAAGATAAAATTTGAAATCATACCTTGATGTCGAGAATGTCGATCGTCCCATCATCGCAAAACACCATCATAATCGTCTCCTCGAAATTCTCCATTGTCTTTCATGAATTTGGAAGAAATCTTAGTATTCTTGTTTTTTAAAACCTATCTAAAAAGTCCAAGTTTGTTAGTTTTTGCAATTTAAAACTAATCCTTTGATTTTAGGAAATTAAATTAAATGATAATTTTAATTCAATTTTCCCAAGTTTTCAATGAATAGTAGTTTTATTCATTTGCCAATTGTTTAATAGTTTTAGTTTAATATTCCAAAGATATTAGTTGTCTTTTGTTTTTATCTATTTGGCTTATTAGGCCTAATAAAACAAAATACTAAACAACAATTTAGGCCAACTAATACGTTTGGAATCCTAATTAATGACTACCAAACAATTAAGTGAATAGTAAATAGAATGAAATCTAACAATAAGGCCAATATGAATAGTGAGATTCCTTTCTTTAATTGTTTTTTAATATGTTAGTTCTCTCACGTGTTTAAATTCAACTCCTTATTCTTCTCCCTCCCTCCTAATTTTCTTCATTTGTTTCTTGAGTGATGTTGGGATGTTTTGGTGAGAGACTTTACAAGTATGCAATTCAAATTTTGCTATCACTAGTCCAATGATGCTTATGTAGAAAGAACTCACGAACTCTCAATGTTTAGATTTTAAAAAGGGGATGTAATGGAAGCTTTGCAAGTCAATTTTGAACATTCTGTCACATACCTTACTCGTCCAGTCCTTGCTGTGAAGGCTTGATCGTCCCTTGCTTGATCACTTCCTGCTGTGAATGCTTGATCGCCTCCTCGCTGTCTTGTTGGCGCATCCACGTGGCGCCTCGGGGTTGGCCGTCACCCTCGTTCCGTTATCAGCTGGTCACAACCGTTCCCTTGTTCCCGACTGCTCCCTGCTTCAGTCTTCACCGTTTCCGACTACTCCTGGGGTTTCGTCCTCAACGATTTTTGACTGCGCCTGGCTCTGTGGTGCCTCCACGTGGCGCCTCAGCATTAGCTGCAACCCTTTTCCGTTCGCGGCTGGTTACACCCGTTCCCTTGTTCCCGACTGCTCCCTACTTGTGCTGTCCCACCTTGGGCTGTCCCGACCTTGGGCTGTCTTGTCCTTGGGCTGTTCCGACCTTGGCTGTCTCGTCCTTGGGCTGTTCCGACCTTGACTAAATCCTCCTCTGATTTTTGGTTATTTAAAAAAAAAGGCCAACCCACCTTTTCTTTAGAAATAAGAACCAACCAAAAAGAAAGAAAGCAACAATATGAAAAAATAATTCTTTTGGAGGAGAATTATATCAACTAAATTTTTAAAAATAAAAAAGCTTCAAAGTAAAGGTAAAACAATTAACAACAAAACCCCATTAATTTGGAAGGTCCAATACCTTCACACTTACACAAACAAAAGAGAAATAATTCAAAAGCTTTTAGCCCTTAAATAAGTTTCAAAAGAACCTTATTCCGTTGATTCCTTTGGTTCAAAGCTTCGCCTAGTGGTTTAAATTCACGATTAGATGGTCAATTTAAAAGTAAATTTTAACCTTTAGAATCAAAGCTCCGCCGTGCGGGAGCAACCCCAGGAATTGACGGTTAAATCAAAGTTTTCAAGTACCCGTTTCCAGGTTTCAAAGTCAAAGCTCCGCTGTGCGGGAGCAACCCCAGGAATAACTAGGATCCGAGGTCTCAAACTAGTGTTTTGAAACTTAATTCTTAAAGGAGGTACACATGACAGTGTTTAACCGAACATTAAAAACTAATTTCCAAAATTTAAGTCAAAGTTCTAGTTTAATCACTAAAGGAGGTACACATGACAATGTTTAACCGAACATTAGCAATTATTCAAACCAAACACCCGTTATACAACGAGTTTTGGCACGGAGTGATGCTCAAAACCTTTTGGCAAAGTCCAGCCTTGCCGCTTTAAAGTTTTAAGTTCACAGATTATTCTCAATTCACGCAAATGGTTGGTTAGTATTCAAAAGAACAATAAAATCAAAGTAGAGTTTGGGCACTACTCCCACAACTTCCAAAATGTCAAAGTTTTGGGGCTTGAAGCCTCCAAATTCAAGAAATAAGTTAGTTAACACAAACAATACTAGAGTTAGGGGATTTCCTCCACCTAAACTCTTTGAAAAGCAAAGTTTTGGGGCTTGAAGCCTCCAAATTCAACAAGAAAAGAAAACAAAGCTTTGAAGGGGCCCTCCGGACCTTCAAAGTACAAGAGAGAACAAGAAAATAGAAGAAAATAGCCAAAATTTGGTTTTAAAAAGTGCTCCGACAAGTGTCGGTAGCACGACAAGAGCAACAACAAGAATGAAACAAAGAAATGAGGGCCACGAACAACCTCGAGGAAGGGCCTTATATACTCGCTCCCGGCCCCCCCGGTAAGTTGTTCGTAAATTATCTTTTACTTTCAATCTAGATATTTTGCTAAACTACCTAAACGTGTTTTCTAAATAATCTTTGTTTAATGGGGAGGAAGGTTCTCAAGCGAGTTCCTTCTAGGCCCTAAATGGCCTTAGAATCTTTTCCCAAATCAAATATTTGATTTTCCCAAAGATATTTTGAAAACCTACCTAATTAACCGAGATATTTTGTGTTTTAATCTAGGGTTAGTTCTAAATTGGCTTTCTTTAGTCCAAAAGATGGCTTCTTACGCAAGACAAGTATCTTGGGCAAATCCAATCTTCGATTTTACAAGAGATATTTGCAAAATCAACCCAGATTAATCCAAAATTACCTTTTAAAAGTCAAACTAAGGGCTGACCCTCTCTATCTTTTGAGGGACAACTCAAAACTGAAAACAAACTGCGCCATCGCGTTCAAAAGACCCCAATTAGCCTGAGGGACCCCTGACCCCTACCTCTCCAGCCGTTTTAAAGCGCAAATTTGAGTCATGGTAACTCAAAACAAAAGTTAAAAAGCTAACTTTTGGAGTTTGCGTCTTTTGATGAAACTGTCGGTCCTGGGTGGTTTAGAATATTCGTGGGAGTAAGAATTGACCCTTGAAACGCTCCGTTCGGACACTGCTAGCTCCTGGTTCGCTAGTCAACCCGCCGCCAAGTTGTAAATTCTTGTAAAATTCGTTGTTGGTCCTAATTCTGGTACTTGGGAATGTCGGAATGTCTTCAAACTTGACAGGGCTCTTTATTGGCACACAAAACACTATCCTAATTTTTAGTGAGATTTTATCGCAACATTGGTAATTTCTAGGAATTTACGAATGCAATTTTAAGCGGTTGACTTTTCATGGAGTCATCGTGAAGTTTTGTAAAATCCCGAAACTTTTGGGCAATCTTCTACAAGATGTCCATCAACTAAGGGCAAAACCAAATCTCCAATAAGAATGCTATTTTTAGCAATTCTTTAATAATTTCCACCTGAGGGGAAATTATTCTTGATACCGGGGGAATCTTGGATGATCGGGCTTCTATTTGACCTCCTGGCATGCTTTGACCTAGAAAAGCACCTCTCTGTATGTTCCAATCATCATTTCCTCCATCTTGGTCTGTGAATGAATATATTTCTCAAAATTACCTGCAAACAATAAATCTAACTCTTTCGAGTTGGATTTGGACTGACTGGGACTAGACTCTAATTTTTAACTAGTTTGTTACATGTATACTTATAGCTGTTGTATTACATGAACAAGACACTAGGACTGGTTAACTCTCAAATTCTCACATCGCTCGGAATTACTGACTTAACTACTTATTTCTACTAATAAGACCTAAAATTAGTGAAAATGTAACGTCTTACGTGTTTCACGCATTTAAGGCCATGACACACCTCTTTGGTAGGGACTTCTACCAAAACCCACAATAATTGTATTTTTATATGTTTTTTCTTATTTTTCACTCAAAAATTAATTAAAAATCGCGAAAAATAAGTTCAGAGTTCCAAGTGCCAACTTGAGGGCTCACACTCAGCACTTGGGATCCCAGGTTTAGCAGTGACGCACTTAATTTTTATTATTGGATGGGCATCAACTTCAACGTCTTTGACTTTCTCCTCGAACGACAACTAGATGAAGACCTGGGCGTTCTTGAACTTGTAGGAGAAGATTATCAAATTTGTAAACGGAACCATGGAAAGACTCCAGGATTCAACTCTTTCGAGTTCTTTAAATTCCCAGTATTTGCCTTCAATAAGGATTTCGTCTAGTCCTTCGCATTCTTCGGAAAACTAAACTTCTGATTTCTGGAAGTACATGTTCAAGCTCTCAAGCTGATCTTCCATCCTGCATATTCAATTGCAAATAATTAGTGACAATTGTGATTCAGCTCAACTCGAGCTGATCCGTTAGTTTAAGGCATCTGTTAATTTCCAAATGAGTAGGACTGCCCAATTTCATTATGATATGTTTGGTTTGGTAGTATGTATGTTGGTTAGCGGATCAGCTCGAATCGAACTGATTCGCGTGGTTGAATGTTTAACCGGTTTTGTTTGAAAACATTATACTTCGTGCATTAATATTTCGAGAAATTTAACGCTGACTTGTTGTTGCGGGTGAGCTCGACTCGAGCTGATCTGCTTGGTTTATTTTTAGTTATTTAATTGAAACTTGGTCAGGAGGGGAATGTGAGTACAGAATTGTCGTAGCAGATCAGCTCGAATCGAGTTGAATTGCAATTATTGGACTCATTTTTTTGGTTGGGTTTAGCAGTGACTCTTGCATTGAGTTCTCTATTTTAATAAGGGTTCGACCTAAACCCTAAACCCTGATCGCTAAATCCTAAACCCTAATCGTTGAACCCGAAACCCTGAACCCAAAGTGAGAACCTAAATGGAGACCCTAAATGCCAAGCTGAACCTTGGACATTGAACCCCAAGTCCACTACTCGAAGTGAGAACCTATACAGTTGCTAGAAAACTGAGAATTGAAACACACTTGCAAATTTCAGAACCAGAAAACCTTGACTGTCAAAATCCTAAAACGCAGAAGACAAATGGAGCTCCAAATCCTGCAACATTGTCAAGATGAACAACAAATTAATCACTCAACATTTGCAAGGAATTGCTGAATTCAGACAGACAGAAGCTCACATGAGCACTTGCGCAATTGCCAAGTACGCACAACATTTGCAAATAACAGCTTCAAATTTACAAAGAAACTCACACACTTGCAAGAATCACACATTCACGAACTCATAGACATTTAAAAACCACGAATACCTAAACTCACACATTCACTAAGTTACAAAAATTTCAGAACCACAAAATTGGTGTTTGCTATATATCCAACTCAAGCGACCCTCGTTCGGTTATCTGGTACATCACCTCAGTGGTTGGATATGTTCAATATGCTCATGCAAGCAAGGTTTCAAAAAAAGGACAATGTAATGCTGAAGAAGAACATTCAAGATCATGAAATCTAACATTGCCCTCTCTCCACATCAAATGCTTGGTTGTCACCTTTACAGAAACACAGAAATTAGGTTATGAATGTCGTTACTTACCAAGGGATTGCGGAGGAAGCGTTGCTAAATCTTGGCGGCGGCTTTGTCTTCTTCACTCAAAGTGCTGTCAAATAAGTCGCAAGTGGAATGGTGCGCTCTACAAGACCATCCGCAGTCGATTCCTCCCTGAGGAAAATTCATTCATACCAAGACATTACACCGAACACCAGTCACCAAATCCTCCGCTGCAGAATCACATACAAGCCATTCATTTGAATCTCAAGGTGTATTCTTGTTGATCCTCACACTCCTGTTCCACATCATGGTTAAATAAAAATTCTCAAAGTACATAATGTCGCATCTGGAAACGTAGGTTTGATCAACCAAATTTGTTGAAGCTTCTACACTCCTACAAATGTGAAGACAGCTCACCACCCCAATCGCCTCAACGTCCAGCATATGTGCCCAGCAAGTGCAACAAAACCCGGAAGGAAACCAAACATGCAGCGCCCAGGAAGTAAACAATCAACGCCCAGGAAGGAAACAATGAGTGCCTTTCTAGGAAACCAAACACGCAGCAAATGCAACAAACCCCAGCGCCCAAGAATTGAAATAAATTACCACTCACTGAAGTCGGCCGAGCCTCCTCAATCTCGCTCCATGAAGACCGTCTGGAAGCTCCTCAATGTCACGAACCCGAACTCAATCTCGCTCCGTGAAGACCGTCCGGAAGCTCCTCAATGTCACAAACCCGAACTCAATCTCGCTCCATGAAGACCGTTGGCAAGCGCCTCGCCGCCTGAATCTCACCCTAACGCTTCCGGCGCGCGGTTTGAGAAGCCCCCCTCCAGCGTTTGCAGCCACAATCTCATCCGTCACAACCCCATCCACCACAATCTCCCCGTCAACCCTAACGCTTCCGACACGCACAACAGAAGCCCCCCTCCAGCAGAAGCCTCGCCCCGAAACGAAACCCTAACACAAGAAGAAGCCCCCTCCAGCAGAAGCCCCGCCAAGAAATCTAACCCTAACGGCAGCAGAAACCCCCTCCAGCAGAAACCTCGCCAAAGAAACCAAACCCTAACGCCAGCAGAAGCCCCCACGCTCGCAAGCATGCACGACGGTTTACTACAATGCAGGGGAAAGGGAAACAAACAACCGCGTCAAAACAATGCGCGAGAAATCATGAAACCCTAGCTCCGTCACTGAAATGCAGGTGCCCGGACATGTTGGAATTGCGTATACCCGGACCTGTCTGCTATACCCAGACCTGTCTGCCATACCCGGACTTGTCCAGTCCTACACTAACCTTTTGGAAGATACAAAAAAACTTTAATGCAAGCAAGTAATAATACAATGCATAGTTGGAAGCATAAAATTGTGGGTCATTGAGTCCTTTTTCTTTAGTTAACCTTATGATCATAAAACATTAAACCTTCGTTGAATGTCATAATACTCTAGAAATCATTTACTTCTTACACCAAATTTGGAAGTGAGACGCACAGTTGCACTTCTCTCTTGCAGGGATTGTTTTTTGGTCAATCTTTCATGAACCGAAAATCATTCTTTACATGCTTTGTATGTTTTACTGTAAAGATGCACTGCACGAGGCTGGGAGGGTTCATGACTAACTTCACTATTGTTTGTACACAATGAGATTTAACAAATCAAAGAAGCAGTAGCAAATATTTAACTTTCGTGTGACGGAGGCAACCACGTTATTATGACACAATTAAAAAGCTCATTGGTTCGAGACTTCATAAATCAATTTCGGTTTTAGAGTTCTATCACTTCTATGTAACATTAAATAATGTCATCTAACAAACATCATTCATTTCGCATCATTGTAACTAGTACTACACGGTTTTAGTAGTCAAGTCACTTAGTTTTCACGTAGTAGTGTTTCACATGAATTTCATATTTAGATTTGAGGTTGTTTAGGGGTTTAGGGTTTAGGGTATAATGTACAATGACCGATTCATACCCCTAAATTATAATTTAACATACAAGGTCAAAATAAGCACCAATGAAAGAAATCGCACATTGAATTCAAAAGTTTTGGAGTAATTGCAACTTGCGCAACATGTTTTACCATTTTCTTTACGTGAATTTTCATGACATTATATTTTTTTGGATAGTCATTAAAGTACAGGGCAAGACCGTTGCCCCAATTTTTAGTTTCACGCACAAAATCATTGAAAGTGACCACCCAAACGTGCATATTCTGTTGAATGCATGAGTTTACTAATAAATGCAACTTGCACAAACATGTTTTACCATCTTCTTTACGTGAATTTTCATGACATTATATTTTTTTGGACAGTCATTAAAGTACAGGGCAAGACCGTTGCCCCAATTTTTAGTTTCATGCACAAAATCATTCAAAGTGACCACCCAAACGTGCATATTCTTTTGAATGCATGAATTTACTAATAAATGCAACTTGCACAAACATGTTTTACCATTTTCTTTACGTGAATTTTCATGACATTATATTTTTTTGGACAGTCATTAAAATACAGGGCAAGACCGTTGCCCCAATTTTTAGTTTCACGTACAAAATCATTGAAAGTGACCACCCAAACGTGCATATTCTGTTGAATGCATGAGTTTACTAATAAATGCAACTTGCACAAACATGTTTTACCATTTTCTTTACGTGAATTTTCATGACATTATATTTTTTTGGACAGTCATTAAAGTATAGGGCAAGACCGTTGCCCCAATTTTTAGTTTCACGCACAAAATCATTGAAAGTGACCACCGAAACGTGCATATCCTTTTGAATGCATGAGTTTACTAATAAATGCAACTTACACAAACATGTTTTACCATTTTCTTTACGTGAATTTTCATGACATTATATTTTTTTGGACAGTCATTAAAGTATAGGGCAAGACCGTTGCCCCAATTTTTAGTTTCACGTACAAAATCATTCAAAGTGAAAGACTACGAAGTGCATATTTTTGGGAGTTCTTGAGTAGGTTGGGTGCTTAAGTTTTTGTTTCATAAGTTCGTTGGTTTATATTTTTACATTAGATTAGAGGAATATAATCAATAATGAAAACACTTGTTTCTTTGCAGAGAAGCTTTGTTATTAGTAATAGCTACATATGAAATAAGTAGTGAATCTTCTTCTCTGTCTATGATCAATATTTGTGGAATTTCAAGTGCAAGAAATCACTGCATAAAGAGAAGCAAAAATGAAATGGCTTCCCAATTGAAAGCATTTGCATTCATTTGTTTCAAAACATTTTTCACTCAAATTCTAATTTTTACTAAACCCGAAAATCGTGTTTTTATTGGATTATGCAAGTGTTTTGATGATTCCTAGAGCCAATCCAAAACAATGAGAAATCCTACCTCTAAACCCTAAACCCTAAACCCTATACCCTAATCCAACAACTACTAAAAGTTACTGTGAATCCTTCATTATCAATTTATTTATGGAAGATTTAAATTGCCTTTTTTTGGGGGGGGGAACCCCGAAAGTTACTCATTTTTTAAAAACTAGACACAAAGATATTCCAACTTACTAAAAATTGAAAAGGTACTCCTAGGCAACTGCTATATTACTTTTAATACATGGAATGTGAAGATCCCGTTATATTGACGTTGTAGATAACCGAGAGGCCGCGGACCCGAAGTAGAGCCACAATAGTTAGGAAAGTCAACATTTTCTTTTAAAAGGAATCTCATCAACCTTGCTGACACCACAATTTTCGTGGGGTCAACTACTGTATCAAACATTTTGTGTCGTTTCCTGGGGTAAAGGTGGGCAGGCCCATGGTATTCAGGGATTCCCGACTTTCAGAAATTCTCATTTCAAAACGTCCTGAAGATGGCGCTCTTTTCTTCCCGCCATACATTGAGGTGTACGTCGTCACCCCAATTCCAAACCTCATTTCCCACTTCTTCTTCAATTGTATGAACCTCTCTACGCATTTCTTCTTTCCGGATTGTATTCAGCATGTAATGATTAGTTTTGTGCATGTTTGGGGAGGCTAGAAGAGGTCTTTAGAAGGACGTTGCTTTTTGTACCATTACATTATGAGAGGAAGTGTTTCACCGCACTTTGATTATTGTAAGTCAATCGCAATTCCTCAGCCACTGCACTACTCTATGTTCATAGAATTCGTAGACTTATTTTTGAGATTATTGTTCATTGATTTTGTATTCATATTCACAGACTTATTTTTGAGATTTTTGTTCGTTGATTCTGTATACTTCTATTCAATCTGTGCATTTCAAAAACAATAATGATGTTGCATTGAGGGTGTGTGAGCCCTTAAGTTGGCACTTGGAACTCTGAACTTATTTTTCGCGATTTTTAGTTAATTTTTGAGTGAAAAATAGGAAAAAACATGTAAAAATACAATTATTGTGGGTTTTGGTAGAAGTCCCTACCAAAGAGGTGTGTCATGGCCTTAAATGTGTGAAACACGTAAGACGTTACATTTTCACTAGTTTTAGGTCTTATTAGTAGAATTAGGTAGCTAAATTAGTAATTCCGAGCGAAGTGAGGATTTGAGTGTTAGCCAATCCTAGTGTCTTGTTCATGTAATACAACAGCTATAAGTATACATGTAACAAACTGGTTAAAAATTAGAATCTAGTCCCAGTCAGTCTAAATCCAATTTGAAAGAGTTAGATTTATTGTTTGCAGGTAATTTTGAGAAATACATTCATTCACAGACCAAGATGGAGGAAATGATGATTGGAACATACAGAGAGGTGCTTTTCTAGGTCAAAGCATGCCAGGAGGTCAAATAGAAGCCCGATCATCCAAGATTCCCCCGGTATCAAGAATAATTTTCCCCCCAGGTGGAAATTATTAAAGAATTGCTAAAAATAGCATTCTTATTGGAGATTTGGTTTTGCCCTTAGTTGATGGACATCTTGTAGAAGATTGCCCAAAAGTTTCGGGATTTTACAAAACTTCACGATGACTCCATGAAAAGTCAACCGCTTAAAATTGCATTCGTAAATTCCTAGAAATTACCAATGTTGCGATAAAATCTCACTAAAAATTAGGATAGTGTTTTGTGTGCCAATAAAGAGCCCTGTCAAGTTTGAAGACATTCCGACATTCCCAAGTACCAGAATTAGGACCAACAACGAATTTTACAAGAATTTACAACTTGGCGGCGGGTTGACTGGCGAACCAGGAGCTAGCAGTGTCCGAACGG
The DNA here is from genome assembly GCA_947034895.1 of Rhytidiadelphus loreus. NCBI lineage: Eukaryota > Viridiplantae > Streptophyta > Bryopsida > Hypnales > Hylocomiaceae > Rhytidiadelphus > Rhytidiadelphus loreus. The sequence goes on along the minus strand of OX344765.1, from coordinate 3,243,282 downwards.
AGCGTTTCAAGGGTCAATTCTTACTCCCACGAATATTCTAAACCACCCAGGACTGACAGTTTCATCAAAAGACGCAAACTCCAAAAGTTAGCTTTTTAACTTTTGTTTTGAGTTACCGTGACTCAAATTTGCGCTTTAAAACGGCTGGAGAGGTAGGGGTCAGGGGTCCCTCAGGCTAATTGGTGTCTTCTGAACGCAATGGCGCAGTTTGTTTTCAGTTTCGAGTTGTCCCTCAAAAGATAGAGAGGGTCAGCCCTTAGTTTGACTTTTAAAAGGTAATTTTGGATTAATCTGGGTTGATTTTGCAAATATCTCTTGTAAAATCGAAGATTGGATTTGCCCAAGATACTTGTCTTGCGTAAGAAGCCATCTTTTGGACTAAAGAAAGCCAATTTAGAACTAACCCTAGATTAAAACACAAAATATCTCGGTTAATTAGGTAGGTTTTCAAAATATCTTTGGGAAAATCAAATATTTGATTTGGGAAAAGATTCTAAGGCCATTTAGGGCCTAGAAGGAACTCGCTTGAGAACCTTCCTCCCCATTAAACAAAGATTATTTAGAAAACACGTTTAGGTAGTTTAGCAAAATATCTAGATTGAAAGTAAAGATAATTTTACGAACAACTTACCGGGGGGGGCCAAGAGCGAGTATATAAGGCCCTTCCTCGAGGTTGTTCGTGGCCCTCATTTCTTTGTTTCATTCTTGTTGTTGCTCTTGTCGTGCTACAGACACTTGTCGGAGCACTTTTTAAGCCAAGTTTTGGCTATTTTCTTCTATTTTCTTCTATTCTCTTGTACTTTGAAGGTCCGGAGGGCCCCTTCAAAGCTTTGTTTTCTTTTCTTGTTTGAATTTGGAGGCTTCAAGCCCCAAAACTTTGCTTTTCAAAGAGTTTAGGTGGAGGAAATCCCCTAACTCTAGTGTTGTTTGTGTTAACTAACTTATTTCTTGAATTTGAAGGCTTTAAGCCCCAAAACTTTGATATTTTGGGAGTTGTGGGAGTAGTGCCCAAACTCTACTTTGATTTTATTGTTCTTTTGGATACTAACCAACCATTTGTGTGAATTGAGAATAGTTTGTGAACTTAAAACTTTAAAGCGGCAAGGCTAGACCTTGCCAAAAGGTTTTGAGCATCACCACATGCCAAAACTCGTTGTATAACGGGTGTTTGGTTTGAATAATTGCTAATGTTCGGTTAAACATTGTCATGTGTACCTCCTTTAGTGATTAAACTAGAACTTTGCTTTGAATTTTGGAAATTAATTTTTAATGTTCGGTTAAGCACTGTCATGTGTACCTCCTTTAAGAATTAAGTTTCAAAATACTAGTTTGGGTCCTTGGATACTGGTTATTCCTAGGGTTGCTCCCGCACGGCGGAGCTTTAATTTTGAAACCTGGAAACGTGTACTTGAAACTTTGATTTGACTGTTAAATTCCTGGGGTTGCTCCCGCACGGCGGAGCTTTGACTTTGAAACCTGGAAACGGGTACTTGAAAACTGATTTGATTGTTAATTCCTGGGGTTGCTCCCATACGGCGAAGCTTTGACTTTTCAAAGTTAAAATTTGCCATTGGAAACTTAGAATTATTTCATACGGCGAAGCTTTGATTTTAAAAAGAAGAATTTGTGGAAAAAGATTCTTTTGAAACACATTTAAAGTCCAAAGTTCCGTGGTTTTAATTCTCTTTTGCTCGGCACACGTGGTAGAGGTATTTTGCTTCCACAACACCACTTGTTGCCCTTATTTTACCTTTAAATTGTCGTTTATTGCTTTAATGGTGGTCTAGTTGCTAGTCTATCATCAACTTGAATCCCATAAAATGGTTTAGCTTTGTTTTTGTTTGTTTGTTTTATTAACCGTTTGTTTTATTTTGTGTTTTTTTTAAGTGTGATTTGTTTAGGAAATTGTGTGGTGTTCCTATAATAAAGATTTAATTTGTTATTCTAAGGGAATTTCCATTTCCATAAGATTCAGTTAGTCTGGTATTCCAAAAATTCAGTAACCGCTGGGGGTACCCAAACTGGGTCCCTATCAGTAAGCACAAGAACGAGCTGATGGGGCTGGGGAACGAGCTGACGAGGCTAGAGAACGAGTTGACGGGCTGGGGAACGGGCTGACGGGGTTGGGGAACGGGCTGACGGGCTGGGGAACGGGCGACGGGCTGGGGAACGAGTGACGGGTTGGGGAACGAGTGACGGGCTGGGGAACGAGCTGATGGGACTGGGGAACGGGCTGACGAGCTGGGGAACGAGCGACGGGGCTGGGGAACGAGATGACGGGGCTGGGGAACGAGTGACGGGGCTGGGGAACGAGCTGACGGGCTGGGGATCGAGCGACGGGGCTGGGAAACGAGCTGAAGGTTGAGGAACAACTGACTACTGAACAGACCAACCATCTGAACATTTGATATCGGCAACTTAGTATACAAACAAAGGCTGATGTCATTGCAAGCCTCACAAAACAAAAATCAAAATCTTGATTAGCACACAAGTGTGGAAAAGCTAAGGCGGTTGTTGCCATGCTCAAACATTTTGATTTTTCTTTGGAAAACTAAGCACCAAGAATTTGGACTAACACTCTTGATTCTTGCAACTCTCCAAATTCCATAGCCAAATTTCAAATTGCGAAAGAACAAATGAAGGATTGAAGGACGAAGAAGAATAAGAAGGAAAGAATTCAACACGTGAAGGAATTAAAGGATTAAACAACTATTAAGGTAAGAATCTCACTATTCATCAACTAATTGTTTTGGCATTGTTTATTTGGTTTATTCTTTCTACTATTCATTGATAGATTTGTTTTGATTACTTTTGATTATTTTATTAGAATACTATTCATTCATTTGGTTTTAGTTATTAATTAGGATCCCAAAACCAAATTAGTTGTTTGTTTGTAGTTTGGGGATTTATTTTATTAGGCCTAATAAGCCAAAACAATAAAAACAAACAACAACTAATATCTTGGAATATTTAACAAAATAACTATTAAACAATTGGCAATCGAATAAAACTACTATTCATTGAAAATCTAGGAAAAATTGAATTAAATTTATCATTTAATTTAATTTCCTAAAATAAAAGGATTAGTTTTAAATTGCCAAAACTAACAAACTTGGACTTTTTAGATAGGTTTAGAAACAATAATACTAAGATTTCTTCCAAATTCATGAAAGACAATGGAGAATTTCGAGGAGACAATTATGATGGTGTTTTGCGATGACGGGACAATCGACATTCTTGACACCAAGGTATGATTTCAAAATTTATCTTTTGTCTTTTCTTTTGCTTTCATTTCTTAAAAATTTAGATTAGAAAATTAAAACTAACAAAATTAACCATTAAGAATCCAATAGCTAGTAGAATTTAAATTGTTAGAAAACCTTTTAAAACTTAACTAAAATCGTAAAGGTAATAATTAGATTAACTTTGAATTAATTTGGAAAACGAAATAGTAATCTCATCCAAAAGAATCTCAAAAGGAATCTAATTTAATTTAGGAACTTAGGAAATATTAGAATAATTAGGGGAAATCAAAACCTAATTTATCTACTTATTCTCTTGAAAATTATTAAAGGAACGAATTCCATCCAACCAAGGGGAATTTTCATCCATTTAAAAAGTTTTCACCTAAAAGTTCTAAATTCTTACTTTTTATCTTAACAAGAAGTTAACTAATCACTTTACTCATAAAAACCATAAAACCCTAAAAAATCACTAAATTTAGAATAATAACTTAGAATTAGGAGTAATTAAAGAACAATTAGGAATATTCTCAAAGCACAACAAAGGAATCTTTTGAAACCATAATCTTTTATAGAATCTTTTGAAGATTTTAAAACCACCTTTTACTTTTTAAATTACTTTAATTGGGAAGGATAAAAGAGTGGATGAAGATTTGACCTAATTTTGGATGAAAAATCTTAAAATAGGTCAAAATTAGGTTTTCTCTCAAAATTCCGTTAGATAACTTAATTAACCTTTCAACCCTGAAATTTAGATTTATTTTACATTATTTTGCTATTTTTAGTTGACGGATGAAGTTTTTAGGATAGAATTAGGTACGAATTTCATCCACACATAACTTTCATTAGGAATATCAGAATCCAACTTGCTTTACCATTTTGGAAAGGGCAAATTGTATTCTTCGATTTAGCTTAGATAGAAATTTAGTTTAGCTAGAAGTTTAAATCACAATTCACTAACCCTCAACAACCTTTATTTCTTAACTATTAGAGTGTTTTGAAGTACTTAAATTAGGTAAAAATCAACATAACAAAGTGTCCATTGCTTGGAAGGCCAAAGAACACTACGTTTACATTTCACCCTTACAATTTGCTAACTTATGCCGCTAGAACCTGTGTGCAACTTTCTGACTTAAGGGTGGAGTTAGAAACACTCACATGGCTCGATTGAACGTGTTGCATGAGGGTGTTGCTGAGGGTGGAATTGTGTCGTGGACTACTTTGGAGTTTCACAAGCGCCACTGCATTCGAATCTTTGTGCTCGTCCAATAACTTCGCCAACCTGACGTGTTGCCCACGTAGTCCTTCGAGAGCTGCCTCTACCTTCTCCAACTTCTCCGTCACTGATGTCCTACCGCCCGTCGCCATCATGTGCTCGTGCACTCTTCCCAAAGCGATGCGTCCAAAGAGATCCCAAACACGATTCGTAAAGTCTGAGAGAAGTTGTCTAACATGTTTGTTGTTGTCTACATCCATGTCGTCTGTCATCAAACTAATCTTCGCTCTCAAACTGTCGGTAGACTCGTGCAGCTCCGCGATCCTCAACGGCTGCTGGTTAAAACCAGGCCCCCATAAGGACTCCTGCTCATGGACCCCATCAGATCGAACTAACTAGGTTTGCAAACCCTCTAGGAAATGGACGTCCAATTGGACATGAGGTCCTAGGCTTCCCCCCATGATAGCGGCGTGGTTTTGGGAGTTTCTTCTCAAACACACGTGTGGTTCGACTATGGTTGGTTTTGTTTCAGAGCACTTTGTGTCTCCTTTCCCTTTTGACAATGTGTGGTTGACACAGATGCTACTAGTGAGGGAGTTGACCGACATGGTTGACGATGAGGACCAACTTATAGACACAAAGTGCTCCGAAACAAAACCAACCGCACATTGTCAAAAGGGAAGGGAGACACAAAGTGCTCCGAAACAAAACCAACTACAATCGAACCACACGTGTGTTTGAGAAGAAACTCCCAAAACCATGCCGCTATTATGGGGGGGAAGCCTAGGACCTCAAGTCCAATTGGACGTACGCCTGTCATGTTGTTCGAAAAGCTAAGGAGAAGAAAACGATGAAAGCTTCACAAATTGAATAAAAACTACACAAAACGTGGACTCACAAAACACACAACCACCCATTCATTTTCTAAGGGTTTTGATATATTGCATGGGGACCATCGTGTGGACTGCAAGTGGCCAAAAAAGAAGTGCCGGTTGACACCGCAGTAAAAAATAGAAAAGTCCACTTGAACTGCAGTTGGAATGGAAAAGTTCACTTGAATTGCAGTTGGAATGGAAAAGTTCACTTGAACTGCAGTTGGAATGGAAAAGTTCACTTGAACTGCAGTTGGAATGGAAAAGTTCACTTGAACTGCAGTTGGAATGGAAAAGTTCACTTGAACTGCAGTTGGAATGGAAAAGTTCACTTGAACTGCAGTTGGAATGGAAAAGTTCACTTGAACTGCAGTTGGAATGGAAAAGTTCACTTGAACTGCAGTTGTAAAGGAAGAGGTCAAGGGTTTAGGGGTCACTTCAACTATTCCACGAAGCACCTCTTCGGGATGAGGCGGCAAAAAATGATTCAACCACACCTCTTCACAACAATCGTATTCAGTCCAACCCTATTTAGAAGTGCCTCTTGAAAAATGAATTGGCTAAACCTTTTTTTTTACTTTTACGCAAGATTTCTAACAACAATTGTATGTGTTCAAAGTCCAACGAGGTTCATGTTGAACGTGAATGTTAATCCTAAACTCTAAACCAACCATTTAATTATATAAATAAAAATTGTAATTTGAGACACATTTTGCTCGTGGCATATGGAGTGTGCAAAATATACCATCTCTAAACTTTATCTATCGAATTTATGATGGTGTCAACTCAAGCAACATTGATTGGTTCAATTCAACCCTTGAGGATTTGATGCATCGTGAAATGGTCAAACTTCATATTTGAGCTAATTTTAGCTTTTTCAATAGTGTTCAAACCGCAATCTGATCATTTTATTGCTCCAAACTTTGAATTCTATATCAATTTGAGAAGTCGCAGTTTGTTTTTTGGAAGTTTATAACCGTAATCATTTTTGTTGCAAAAATTGAACAAAAATGAGTGAAAGTAGCAAAAAAATCCAAATTATTTGAAATTTTTGCTTGAGGTAAAAGTAGCAATGGAGATTAGTATGAAAAATTTTCAATTGTTTATTTTATTTTTTGCATCCAAAATAGCCACATCAAACACTTGGAAGTCAAATTTGACCATCAAATCAAATTTATCCTTTTATTAAATTGGTTTACAAAAAAATTATATTTTATACTATTAGAAAAATAATTTTTATGTTTATTTTGAACTTTTTTCAATATTTTTGAACAAAAAATGAAATTATTGTGATTTTTTGAAGGTGGAGGTGGAAATAAAATTATTTCAAATACAATATTTATTAAAACAATCTATACTTTTTACTATAAATGAAGAGTGGAATGGGGAACATAATTTTATAATTTAAATTCAGAATAAAGTTTTTTTTTAGAATATGAATGACAAGCACGCCATTGATTGTGTTATTTGGATTTTAACACAAGGACCTCTCAATTGCAACAACTCTTTCAATTTTTGACATTTTTCAAAACTCTAAAATGCAATAGAAACTAAACTTGCCAAGCTTTTTTTTTTTTTTGTTGAAATCAAATTTCAAAAATAATTCTTTAAGAAGTTTTAATCAAGGTTGACCAAGGCACATCTAATTTGTGAATGCTTGCACATTTAAAGGTTAAATAAACCAGCCCATTACAAGTAGAATGATTGGTTTGCCAAGTTGGCATTGTTGAAAATTTGCAGTTTTTTCCCCATATGGGGACAAATGTGAGAAATGTGGGAAGTAATTGAAATTGTATTTTTCAACAAAAATATGAGCTTGGTGTGAATTTTTGAAGTGTGCTAACGAATTGGCCAAGAAGAATCATTAGACTACCTCCAAAACAAAACTAAAAATTCATTCATAATGGTCATTATTTTTACTCATGTAAAGTAGTTGCAATATTTTCTAATGTGACCAAAACTTGGTCAAAATATGTCACTTTTTGTGAGGGATTTTACTTTCAAAAGGTGGAAGTTTCTTTTGTAGGCACTAATAACTCTATTATTGACACCCAAGACATTGATTGCGATCACTAACTCAACCTAATATAGCCCAAATTTCATTTATTGAAAAAATCCACTCTGAATTGAAACAAGACTTGAACGGGTCATTTATTAGATGTCTTTAATGAATTCATTGCTTGAAATAGAATTGTATACTTTAGTGTCAGGCTTTTTTTTTCATTTTTATTGAAATGCCATAGTGGCAATATAAAATATTATAGCGGTGCTTTCAATTTCACATATTGGATGAAAAATATCACATTCACACATATCTCATATCCATAATCTTTCTTTTCATCCATTCTCTTGGCAATTTCATCCAATACATCATAATAATTTTGGCGATTTCATCCAAAATTTTATTGTTTGGGTTCTATAGGCTTGGTTCATGGTCAAAATTTTTGGTACAATTTGACGACAAATCGCTAGAAAAAAACCCCTGGTTAGTGTGTTTCATATTGTTTTTCTAAAGTCACATTATTTGTAAAATATCCAAATTATATAAGTCAAAAAATAATATTTGAATCAAGGGGATTAATTCGAAGCTTCTCTATCAAATATAGGTTCTTATTCAAGGGCTCACATGGACAATCTTTCTCCTCCTCATGTCATTTTTTGTAAATAGCCTGAAACTTTGGTGGCTTTAATCTCCTTTATGCAATGTTTGTTATCAATAGAGTTTTTTTTTACTTACATTCCCCTTGCAATCAAGTTAGTGTGGTAAATTTTTCATGTCAACCTAAGTTGTTTTCATTAGTTTGGAGCATTTTGAAGTTCAAAATTAGGACATTTTTGGAATACACAATTAATTTTTTATTGCTTGTTTCTTCTTCACACAGTGTTAAATTGGAGTGAATTTATAGAGAAATTGTACATATTAGTCTAGTTTGTGCGCTTAAAATTTGACATAATTAATAATTTCAAGAAGTTAGAAGTCACTGAGAAGCATTTTAGTAGAAGGAGGTTCACTTGTAGATGGGTTTCTTGCATCTTCTTAACATCTTAGTGTCATCTTGCAAACCTCTCAGAATTTTGAAGTCTTCATTATGAATAAATCACAGATGATGGTGAACCATGTCACCTATTTAATATAAAAAAAACCACACGCATGGGATGGCAATCTTTCACCACAAAAAATCACCTCCATTTCTACATCCCTTGTATATGGTACTCGACTCTTCTATAGGGGCGGTTCTTTAATGTACAAATTGTTTTTGAGCGTCCTCTTCTAATGTTATATCGAACTTGCAAGTAAAATCCAGATGTTTCGTCCACATGGCAATATTTCTTGAAGTTGGCAATATGAGGTTTTGAAGATGTCATCTACAATGTGAAGCAAACGTACGCTTCACACTTAGTTCTAAAAAAGAATGAACAAATGGCAAAATAGAACAACTATTTTAACAAAATATTAGTTACCAATGCAAAGTTACACATACAACAAAACCACCATAAAAACAATGCAACATTGTGATCAAAACCATTGTAAAGTTTTTCTTAATTATTTTGCGTTTGTAAACTCATAAACCATTGCAAGTGCCGTCTATCACAAGTTGTGGGCATTGACTTACCATTGCAAATGCAATGCAATACTCTTAAAGAAGGCATTGCACTACTTTTCAAAGAAAAGTTGAACGCATTGTAGAACCATAGCAAATCTAATTCACTACTTGTATTAAAAGCATTGCAAACTTAGGAGAACAAACCTCCTGAAAATTCCAATACCATTGCAAATATAGTAGATTACTATAATATAAAACTCAACAATTGCTGAATCATAGATTTTTTTTTTAAGAAATTGCAAAACCATTGCAAGTTCTGTTTAATAGTCGGAACAAAAGCATTGCAAACTTATTCAACTAGAACTTCCAAAAATTGCAAAACCATTGCAATCATAGTGCAATATTGTATAAAATACCATTGTACAAGTATCAAAATGAAACCTCTGGACAATGCAAGATTGTTGCAAAACCATTGCAATTCCCTTTGAAAACTGTTGTCAAGTTATCGAAACGAAAATTGAGAACATTGCGAAACCATTGCAAAAACTATTGCAAACGATACATTCTGTTGTAGCGAAAGAAGAACCCAGTACATCACATGGAGGACTACCAAAACTCTTTTAGCAACTACAGTAACAAAATATGAAAAAAACATGCCAAACAGAAGATCCAAGGACATTGACCCCTAAAATTTAAAAAGCAAAAATGTTGTACCCTGAGCATTTTTGTATGCGACGACTGGTTATTTCCCATTCCATGTCTAATACGTATGGATTACAATTTGTATACGTCATTCCAGACTCCGCAAATAATTTTCTCCAGCTCCATTTGCAGTAAGTCACGCTGTCAACGCAAAGCGCTAAACTGACACATAAACAATGAATCGAAATTATACCATGAATGTGTACCACCACTCTTTTATTCACACGACGACGGTATTCGGAGAACAAAACCTACAAATATTAGAATGAAACATTACTGACATTCTACGGTGCCGATGTCACAATGAAAGCCATAACTACTGGTGTCATCACTGATGAACACCACCTACAGTATACTACGCTCCAACTAGTACACTTTAAAAAAAATTACAAACGTGCATGCAGTTTTCACTAACCACAAGCACATTGCAAATGTACTTTGTCCCATGCACAGCAGGCTGAAGTGAAACGCCCAAACCCATATAAAACCTCGTCTAACAAACCTCTATGATCGAACTTCCCTAAGACAGAAATTATGTTCACACATGTCAATAAGGTTCACATCCTACAATTGAATTATTGTTTACGTGAAGAAATTCATTGCTTAAATAATCACATGAAAGGAAAGGGAAGTAATGAGAAATGCTAGTGGGAAAAACAATGCCAACATGCCATTGGAGTACCATTTCATCAAGCGAACATCCAAGCATTTCAGTCAATGTACGTCGAATAAAAAATCGCAACACCAATGTGCAGGACTGAAAACACGTACACCAACCTCAAACGTCACAATCACGAAAGCCTATATGCTATATTGTTAGTAAACACACCAAAGATTGGACGGACAGCAAAAACAAACGCACACAGAAGACCTAGGAAAAAACTAACGTACACAAATTTAGCAACACGAGGACCTCACATCCCGTTTCAAATACTTCGGGAATTGTTCGTTCAAGTTAGCGGCAAAGCTTCCACATGTTTACAGAAATTCATTCCTAAATTTCATAAAATATACATGTGGGATTGTGGGTCACGTAAATAAAGTAGCAATGTTCACTTCCCATTTGCATTGTCGTTTACATTACCATCACCAATTTCGCGAAGGTGTGAATCAGCTCGAGTCGAGTTGATACGCAAATCAATGCAAATCGTCTCTAGTAATATTGAAGGTCAGTGAGACTGATATATTGTCCTTGCATATCAACTCGACTCGAGCTGATATGCAGTATGACATGAAAGTGGGTGAAATATTCCATACTTTAATCTGTCTGATTTGCCTTTATATTTACATTACATTTCCACGTGTTTTGATTGCATATCTACTCACCTTTTGCTTAAATATCAAATCATGAACTCATATGTAATTGAGTAAGATGTTCTGGAATATGATCAGGAATCAACTTCAATATGTTCATTTCTAATTTCATAGGAAGACTTGATAATTTGGGAGATCTACAGATCAGCTCGAATCGAGCTGATCTGTCTCTCGATTGTGGCATGTTTTATTGAAACTGAATTCTTTATAGTACTATTTTGTAAATTTTCATATGAATAAAGTTCTTATCATTATTCATTCTGACATTGTAATATACAGACATCATGAATTCCACGGCTAAGGATTTCAGTGACATGGATTTCTTGGACGCTGAGGTACAAGTGCCTCAGGTAGCAGCTGTCACTAGAAGAAAACCACGTCGCAGTCAACAAAACTACATCAGATTGGTTTTGTTGACTGCGCTGTTGAAAACGCAGAAAAACACAGATTTTGTGTTTTCATTGCGTTTTCAATAGCACAGTCAACAAAACCAATCTGATGTGGTTTTGTTGACTGCGACGTAGTTTTCTTCTAGTGTATGGACGTTCCCGAATGCAAAGGTCTTCCTTGTCGTCTGTGGAACACAAAGTGTGTAACTCTATACAACGTCGAAGGAGTACTTGTTGGTGAAGGTACTTGTCATAGCATGAACTCGGACTTGGTGCTTGGAGCGAATGGTCCACTTGGGGATGAGAACGTGTCTGTTCATCTTTGTAAATCATTTTCTGAGACTGACATCCCCGAAGAGCAAGTGTACTCATTGATAGTCTGGCCAATCACATTAGTGCATTGCCGAGGAGCAAGTCTGCATGACCATGAAGCCCGAGATAATTATAATCGTTTGCAAGCGAGTCTTTTGAATCCACCATTGAGAACATCTGTTCGACCGTATGCAAGTGACATTCGGAACCCGCCTCGTGAGACATGCATAAAAATGAGAGGCCTACTCACTCAAGACTCTATCAATATAGTTTCAAGCAAGGTTTGCTGTAGCAAAAATTGCGTGCAGCCATTTCCGAGAGAGAAAATTTGAGCCTTTCAGGAACGCATATACCAGAATTCTACATTTAAGCACAGAGCTTTCATGAAGACTGAGGTGTATAGACAAATGCATCGTGACTTTACAGGGAAAATGATGGTGACTATTGATGGAATAGATGTTTGCATGCGAGCGTGGATGTTTATTTCTGGGGTCCCAGAGTCTACCTTCTACCGCTACCAAGTATATAAGAAGGACGGTCGTGAAGCAACGGTTCATGGCAATACTGGGCAAGTGAAGACTAGGATGCATACTCAACAAGCTACAGCTACGTTGAAGTGCATTCTTGAGCAAGAGGCGGATCACATGCCACATCGTACTCGGACTCTCAAGTCAGGAGACAAGGTCGTTTCCATGATTCTCCCGGCAACTTTTCAATGGAAAGGACAGATGGCAAAAATTAACGAAACCAATGCTGCTTTCGGATTGAAGGAGGTTTCTTCATCAAACTTGAGCAAGATTAGATCTTTCAGGTTCCCAGAGTACGATGTAAAGAAGCCTGGAGATAATTTTGCCCGTTGTGCGAAGTGTGACAAACTACGAGAGCTTATTAAGGATACTTTATCTGGATCACAAACTTGTTTGAAGTGGCAGATGTTACTAGATAAACATCTGGCTATAGCTCGAGCACATAGGGAGTTGTACTATGCAAATCGGTATCGATCGCATAATTTTCCACACGAGTGTTTGACAATTATGCATGACAAGATGGATCATGCCAAAACAGCTTTTCCGGTCTTCTCTCATAAGAGTAAAGAGTTGGATAGCCTAATGAAGTTGCCTTTGTTTGTGACTGGCATGATTACACATGGTCATGCTGATGTGCGGTATGCACATTACGGCTTAGACCTTTTCCCCCATGATTCAAATTACACCATTGGTTCAATGGCAAAGTTGTTGCGGGACCTCGAACAACCACCAAAGTCTTCTTCTCGGTAGTTGTTCATGAATTCGAGGTCTACCTCTTTGTTTGATGCGGTCTTGAAAGGTGCAGAGATGTGTGAAGCCTCACTACCCCCACCAACGGACACATTGGTTCCTGCAACACCATTGCCACCCATTCTCAATGTGCAAATGGATAACGCTACTGGGGACAACAAAAACAGATTCGTTTTTGGTTTTTGGTCTCTACTTGTGGCAAACAAAATCTTTCGTGAAGTTTATGTAAATTTTATGATTGTTGGCCACACACATGATGACATTGATGCGTTGTTTGGAAGATGGAGCATGCTATTGAAGAAGGAGAGTTTTCCAACAATCCCTGCTCTCATAAAGTCCTTCATGGATGTGGAATCCATTCCCACTATCCCTCACCTTATAAAAGAGGTGCCAGATTTCAAGGGATTTATTGAAGGATCATTTCTTGATGGTGATGACAGGCTCATTGGACACACGAAGCCACAACAAGTCAAGTTCTACCTAGATTCAAGTGGGTGTCCAGTCATGAAGTACAAATTGTTGTGCACTGACGTAGAATGGCTAGGGGAAGAAGGTAGAGGCATTAAGTTGTGGAAAGAAGATGTAGGAGGGCAAAGTTTGTGGCCTCGTGGGGCACCTTTGCCAATTCCACAGAGGGCAATGAGAGGCATGGAGGACATTCTGAAAGGGATATCTGGATTTGTGAGATATTGGCAGAATTTGTGCGATTCAGATGTAAGTGGAGAGTATCGAAGACGGTATGAGCATTTGATACACTATTGGCGTGGTGTGAAGGAAGCATTGCTAGAACCAGTAGATCCATCCTTGGTTTTGAAGGATGGTTTTTGGCCGACTACTCGTGTTGAAGCAACTGCTGCTGATGAATTAAATGAAGATGGTGAGGTTCGCGAAGAGTTCGGGGAAGATGACGCCTACGTCGGGCCTTTACAAGGACGCCCAAAACCATCCTTCAGGGTTGCTCGAGATCTCTAGGAAGGCTACTTTGTTGCAATTCGACCCGCAGATGCTGATACTCGACCAGATTGGATTGCAAGGGCTTTGTCTAATCCTTTTTGTAATCCAGAGAAACCAAATTGTGTGCTCATTCAATACTTTCGTCCAACATCCCGAAATGAGGATGTTCAGAACAACTACATAGGATGGGATAGTGAAAGAGGTTTGCGTTGGAAGGTCGATGAAGCTGAACCACCGGTTTGGGAGGAAACAAACGCCTTGATGACAGCATGGAAGTCTCAAATCAGAAGAGATATTGTGCAATGCATGATTAAGATTCCGGCGGCTCAAATTGAAGTCATCAACCAAAGTCTTGCATCATACACATGATATTTGAAGTTTTATATGAATTGATGGTGTGAATTTGGTTTAATTATGATTTTACCAACTTCTTCATTCATATAACAGATTTGTTTTTATATATTTATGTGGTGTAGGTTTCATTTGATTTTTTACTAATTTAATTTTTGTTGCTATATAGATGTTTTGGAGTGCGATTAATGTTTTTAGATGACAATGAAATGTTCATACCATATCAATATACTTCCTATTATATTGTCGTGTTTTGTTTATCATAGTTTTTCGATTTGTTTTTTGTTTTTTGTATCATTGAGTATATTTCATTTCAAATTATAGTAGTAATTATTACAAAAAAAGTGGAGTGGACATATCCACTTTTTATTTTGATAATGTGTAAAGTACTTGTCACATTTTGGGTAGGGGTTGGTTGGTCGTTACGACTTTCCTGCCTGCAAAGCTCACTTAGTAGCACCAAGTCATGTATTTCTGTCATGCGCTCATACGAATTCAACAGGAATCGAACCCGGACCGCGTGGATGAGATAAATAACCCCTTACAACCAACCACGGAGCTCATGACTTGGTGTCTAGCGTAGGACCTAATCTTTACTTATATGAATTTGAAGACTAGTATTACACAGAACAAAATCAATTGTACATATATCTGACTATCAAAACTCTCATTTTAATGGAAACTACACTTTGCAACTAATAGATTTTGTGTTTATGAATGGATATTGGCTAGAATTAAAACTCAATTGTTAACGTCTAAATGGACTACTTCATTTTGAGAGGGTCCGATCCTCCCATTTTAATGAATATAGTGTTAAACCCGAAACATTTTTTTCAATTCCAACCATTCAAAAGTGTACTATATAGGCAAGGCAATGTGTGAAAAAGATTTTAGGCCATTTAATTGCATGTATTAAAAGATTATAACATTTGAAGTGAGATAAAAGTTTTTTTGAGATTAATCCCTGCAAAACAAGCTTTGTAGACTTTGAGCCTTCTTGGAGTACAATCTTTTTTCTATTCAGAAATGATTATTTTCACCATTTATAAATATATGATGTTAGATTCACTTATGAAAAATTTCAAAAGAAAATATAGAGTCTAGCTTACTCTAAATCACCCATCATTGCAAGGAGGTTAAGTGAATTGGCAATATTTAAACTAGTCATCTTTTAATGATTTCTTGTGCAATTAGAATTTTCTTAAATTTGAAATCCAATTAGTGAAAAGTTAGAGACAAAAATTTGGAATATGTGGGAAAAATTTCAAGAACTTTGACATGATAGATTCCAAGGTAAGAGGGCTTGAAGTTAAAAAAAATGTTTTTTCTTGAAATTGCCATAATATAGCTAATAAAGTTTGAGTCCTCTTACAATGTGATTTTAGGACTAAAATTTTAGGATTTTTTTGATAGTTGTATGCCATACTTTATTGGTTACATACATGCCAAATTTCAAAAGTTGATGAGGGTTTTAGGAAAAGATGCCCCCCTAATGTCCAAATTGCCTAGGCTACAATAAAAGCTCAAGGTAGCATAACTTTTGATCTGAGCACCTCATTAGAAAAAAAATTATATTACCATTGTCCACACATTTGTCTTTTTGTATGTATTCTTTTGATGTTTACAATTTTACAAATGATTTGAGTCATCCTTGAGGTGCCAAATACTACTTCCACCTTGAACTAATTAGTCTAGTAAGGCCTACTCCAATTGACCATTATTTAACCAATCCTAACACATGTGTCTTGACTATGAATTGTTAGATGGATATCATTAGGGGAAGAATAGGGTTGGAATAGGGTGTGGGCGCTTATTTACCCACCCTTGGTAAATCGGCGAACACAACCAGGTTCTAGTTCTATGATAGTGTCCTACTCTAATGGGTGTCTAAGCGTCAATCCATTGTGCCTTCCAAGCAATGGATCTTTTTTGCTAAGTTCCTAATCGTGACTCTCTAATCATGGTTCTAATGACTCCTAAGTTGACTATCCTGCTATATTATGTTTTTGTGTTTCCTATTTCCAAATCCTACTCTAATGTCCTAAGGTAAGAGCTTATCTCACGCCCTTTCTAAAAACCTAAGACTCGCTCAATTTGGACCTTCTAATCACCTGCTATGGACAGATGAAGTTTTGACCGCAAGGCTATCAACCTTCATCCATGGTTTGCTATGGGTTTCCAAATCTGGTTGGGGGTGAAATTTGACCTACGGACCTGACTCCCTATTTTCTATCTAAATCCTAAGCCCCAACTTGGGTGGACGAATACTTCCAAGTTTCATCTGTTTTGGGCTCTAAACTTCATCCATTAGTATCTCGGGCATCCTAACTCCGATTCCTATGTGTCTTATGTTGTTGGAAACCCCTCAAAACCTACTCTAAGATTTCCTAATCATACCTGACCTGACTTGGACTCTAATGGTACCTAGCTCTCGGCCTAGTTGAAACTTTTTCCCCTAGTGGGCCAATGACGCGGGGGGAGGTTAGGTTCTTACTCCGGCATGGTGTTCCGTGAGGAGGGCGGTCAATTCACCTTCTTCCACCATGGTAAATTGCGGTTTGTAGGCCACATATTTGGTTGGTCCCGACGTATTTGTAATTTCAAAAGACTAACACTTCTTTCCATGCATGCCACTTCTTTTTTCTTTCCCCTTCTCCTCAACCCGCGTGCCCCATTGATGGAAGGGGGTGGGTTGGACACCTACCTACTTAGAAGGTCAAACTATGTCCTAACTACCACTTACGCGTCATCTTATCCTAATGCGGAAAGAATCTAAAAGTCAAAATATGGCCTAACTACCTCTTACGCTCGTCTCATCCTAATGGTGGAGAAGATTTCCTTCCTACCCTCTCGATGGTGCCCCAATTCTATCTAAGCTCTTTCCCCCACTTCTCCTCCTTACATTTGGTGGTGGTGATGTGTGGTGTTGGAGGGGAGAGTTGGTGAGGTGAGATGGAAACGTCTCTTGTATTTTGATTGCTCCTTCCTTAGCGTGTATGGCGAGGTCCTTCCCTTGTTTCCTACTCTATCTATTTGCTAGTTTTCCCTTAGTTTCCTACTCTATCTACTTACTAACTTTCCCTAGTCTCCTATTCTATCTATTTGCTAATTTTTCCTTAGTTTCCTACTCTATCTACTTGCTAATTTTCCCTAGTTTCCTACTCTATCTATTTGCTAATTTTCCCTTAGTTTCCTACTCTATCTACTTACTAATTTTCCCCCCAAAACAACAACAACAAAACCCGACCCCAATTGGGCCGAGCTGCGGGCAAGCTGCCTGTGCAAGTTGTCTGGGCTGGCTGCCGGGCAAGCTGTCGACTGGCTGCCTATGCAAGCTGGGCAAGCTACATGTGCACGCTGGGCTGGCTGCTGGGCGAGCTGCTAGGCAAGCTGGGCAGCTGTTGGGTTGAGCTGCCGGACAAACCCAAAAAAACGTCCACACGCTCTGAACAACTGGGGGACCCCTACTCCCATGGGGGTTATAACAAGACACAACTGAGAGTGGTTCTTACGGTTGACACTCTACTTTTGGAGGCTAAACTTTGAATAATTCCCAAGCGTTTTGGAAACTAAACTTTGGAACTAACCGCGGGGGGGGGGGGGGTGTCAAGGCTTCGCCGTCAATTTGGCTTTAACACCAAATTTAGGATTTTTGCCTTCCCCTAGAGGTTCAAAGCTCTGTTGTATGGTGGACCCTTTAACACACAATTTAGAACTAAACTTTGGACAAGGAACGGTGGGGTCTGGTTACCCCTAAGGGAACTATCCCACTCTTTTCCAATACGGACACAAGGACTCGACTCAAATGCAAAGGTAATAGACTGGGTTAGTAACGAAATGCGGAAAGAAACATGGTTAGTAAAAGAAGGTTAGTGCAACATAAATAACACAACATGAACTGGAAGCCCCCCAAAGCGGCATCGCCAAGGTACGGTGGAGGTGGTTCCAGGGTTAATACAAGACACGGACGAAGGACACTCAACTCGACTTGGGATGGTAAGAAAACTTAGAAAAGAAACCCCACAAGAGTTACAAGACAAGAAAGAAGGGCCCCCCACGGACCTTCAACACTAAAATTGCAACAACAAAGAGGAGCAAAGTGCTCCAAAACACCGTAGGTAGTTTTGGCCAAAAGTTGCCAAAACCAAGAGAGGTTGCACCCACGGACCCAAAACAAGTATTGGGGGTGTTTTGGGAGAGAGAAGGGTCCCCTTTTATAGGTTTCCAAGGGCCCACTCCCCCCCTCGACAAGTAACCTCATCCATCCGGATTTTCATCCAAATTTGAGATTTTCACCTAATTTTGGGTTTTACGTTGGCCCTAACTTCTAACTTTTGGAGTTTAGCTCGGAATTGCAAACGGATTGTGCCAATGGATTCAGAATGCCATTTTTAGCCTAAAGGATCCCCTACCCCTATTTCTATCACAAAAAACCCATCGGAAACTAGTGCCAACTAGGGCCAATTAAAAGGGTGAAAACCTAACTTTTGGGGTTTACCTCTTTTGGCCTGGGTAACTAGCTAGGGTTGTTGGGGAGGCTCTAGGGAGTAAGAAAAGACTCCTTGATGTCTTCGTTCCGACTTCGTACGCTCCTGGGATGCCGGTCAACCCCGCAAAGACCCTACCGTAATTATTAATTGGGGGAATGTTGTCAGTTTCGGCTGCTTCCCGCTATTGGAACACCATGAAATTTGTCGGGGCCAGTTATTAACATAAGAGATGCTAGTTTAATTTTTAGTGAGATTTTACCGCGGCCTGGGTATTTTCTATGAATTTCTCGTCGTGGCCCTTGGCGATTGACTGCTCGGAAAAAGATCCTTCGGAGATCAGAAAAAACCGAGACTTTTTGGGGAACCTCTCATGGAGTTCCCCAAGCCACGTGCCAAGTCTTGGGCTAGTCTGGCACACAATCGGTGGCGAGGTGAAAACTAACTTCGATTGAATCACCGGCAGTCAGAGAATCTTTCACACGTGAGGGAATCTTGGCGAGTGGATTTCGCCGTGGATACCCCGACATGTTCCAGATCCAAGAACACTATCCGACAGCCGTGGATTCCTCCATGCAGCCTATCTGGGACAAGTAACACCTGCAAGCTAACAATTTGGATTCCTAATGTTTCGTCGGTGGAATGGGGAAACTAGAACCTATCTTTGGAGATTTATGTGGGGACCTCCCTAACTCTCCTAAGACCAATTTAGCCTATCATGGTCACATGCAATGGGTTTGGGCTATTTAGGGTAAGTTCCTAGTAGCCCTATTGTTTTCCACTAATTACGAGTTCTAACCTATATACAAGTGGGTTTTATGGGTAATCTATGGATAAAAGGCTATTTATGACCAAATGCTATACTGGTACGTGACATACCTATTTTGATTCTACACTCTTTTTTGGGCTTTTTGTAGTACTTTATGCCTTAATTTGTAATAAACTAAGAAAAAGAAAACAATGAGTCCCAAGTGACGAATTTGGGGCTCACATAGGGCTACTAGATCTACACTACTACTAAACAATAGATGGCTCCTCAAATATAAGGAGTCAATTTTTGGTGCAAAAAGACCTTCCCTCTATTAATTAGAGGAGTTCATAGAATTGAAATTTTGGTTTTAAATTCAATTTTTTTTATGCAAGAGATGGCTTCTCAAATGGGCGGAGCCATTTCTTGGTGCTAAAGACTTTCTTCCTGTTAATTTCGTGGATTATAAGAACTGTGATTTAAATTCTTTTTTCAGATATTTAAAACCCAAAAAAAATCATCATATGAATCTTTAGATTTAAAAAGACAATTTTTGGTGCTAAAGGATTCTTTTCTATTTATAGAAAAGATTATTTGAAGATCTTTAATTCATTGTGATTTGTAAGGGTCCCTTCAAGCCAATGAAAGGCTCTTCAGAACCCTTTTAAGTATATCAAATCCAACGAACCATCCTTGTATCCATAAAGACCTTTCTTGTTGGCAAAAGACTCTCCCCCAAAAGGCTATTTGAAACCCAGAGTCTCTTCTAAAGAAGGCTCTTTGGATTCCAAGGAGCCTTCCTTTGGGTTCTAAGGGCTCACCTAATTAAGGCTTTAAAGAACTCCAATAGACTCCTCAAATCCAAAAGCCTTTTTTGGATGCCAGAGGGCTCTTCCAGGGAAGGCCCCTTAGATCTCAAGGAAGGCTCTTCAGATTCTATAGATCCCTCCTTTGGTTCCCAAAGCTCCTTCAATGAAGACTCTAAGGCACCCCTAAAGGCTCCTCGAATTCAAGGAGTCTTTCCTTGGTGTTAAAGGATTCTTCTAAAGAATGCTACTTAGAATCCAAGGAACTCTCTTTGGATTTCCAAGAACCCATTTTTGGTGCCAAAAGGCTCTCCTAATAAGGAACTCCCAAAGGCTCTTTGAATTTGAGGAGACTTTCTTTAGTGCCAAGGGCTCCTTCAAGGAAGGCTCTTTAGAACCCAAGGAAGGCTCCTCAAATTTTGAAGAGCCTTCCTTCCGTTCCCAAGGGCTCTCCAATAAAATCTCTAAAGGCCCTATAAGACTTCTTGAATTTGAGGAGCTGTTTTTTTGTGCCAAAGGGTTCTTGCAAGGGAGGCTCCTCAAAACCCAAGGAAGGCTCCTTGGTTCCGAGGAGCCTTCTCTCAATTTCCAAAGGCTCCTTGGATTTCAAGGAGCCCTACTTTGGTTCCCAATGAAGGCTCTAAAAGACCCCTAAAGGCTCCTGGGATCCAAGGAGCCTTTCTTTGGTGCCAAAGACTTTTTAAGTTTTTTTTCCATTTGTCATTAGATAGATTGTCAACGACGCTAGGGTCCGAGCGTGGAGCGGTGAGCTTGTGAGCTGTGAGCCTAAAAATTGCGAGCGGTGAGCTTGAAATAACCTTTTCTTGGAAAATTTATACAAATATTTTGTGGGAGTGACGGATTTCTCCAAAAATTCAACCAAAATTTAGGATTTATAGTTCACTTTGGTACCTATGACCGCGTCTCCTATAACCGTGGATGTAGGGTAAGGGTGATTTTGTGGAGTCAACTAAAACTTCTAGGTATGCATTCCAAATTTCGATACTCTGTAGTAAAGACCTTTCCAATGAGCATCCTGGCTTTGTAAATAACAAAGATTTCCGTAATTTCACTAGAAATTATTCCACAGAAAATTGGGTGGAATAGAAATGTCTGACTCAGAAAAGTAGACCCAAAAAATGATAGGGAATATTGGATGTACTCCCAAAAAAGTCAATTTTGGTAAATGAGGACTGTGACATCATAATTTCACCTGTAGCACACGTTCAAGATTCAAACATGAATATACTACCCTCCAAGAAATTACTCACTTCTATTCTGAAATCAAAATGATCCCAGCTCGAACTAGAAGTAGCTTCAACTCATTAAAGCTATAACTTGGTGCATGAATGAACTTGTCATCATGAATGTCCATTTTGCAAAAGTACCTATACAAATAGTATAAGTGCTTACAGTTGACGTATTGTGCTCGGCCTCCAATAGCAGATACCACCATATTGACAAAATCAGGACATGTGCATGAAGGGAATGTACCCACAGTAACTCGATACACATTTTCCTTGGACTCCACTCCAGTCTGGAGCACCACTATTGCACCAAGTCCAGGAAGAGGGACAAGGGTCACTCCTAGAATTTCCCCTTTAACATTTCGAGCACTCTCCCACTTATTCCGATGCTCAACAGTTGGAGGATTTGCGAGTCTTTTAATGGCGCGGTTGTTCCTCATGGTTGGATGTGCATCTGGATTTGGTGGACATGGTTGGGTGAAAAAGACCGGCTCAAAAACTCTTGACATGGCAAAAAGGTCTTTGGGCAACAAGGTAGGCCGTTCTTGAAGACAAAACCCGGCATGCTGTAACAATAAAGTTTCTTCGCAATTCAAATTTGTCCCTGCCAATACTGGCCAAACTTCAGGTACCTCAGGCCTATCAATGATCCACTTCCGTTTTGTACCTTTTACACAGCGTTTAATATCATCCCAACAAAACCAAAAATCCACCACCACTGGGCGCTTTGTTCCATACTCTTCTTTCCTACCACGATATGTAGGAGCAGGGGTTCCCTTTCCACCCTTCGCAATTCGGGAGGTACACTTGATGTTTGATGTTTGCTGTTGAGCCCAACATTTTGCATTTGACTTGTGGCTGATTCTAGCAATGTGCCACTTGGATGTATCGCAGTCACTTTCGCATGCTACTGTCACGTACTTAGAATTATTGACTTCACTACAATTTA
The DNA here is from genome assembly GCA_947034895.1 of Rhytidiadelphus loreus. NCBI lineage: Eukaryota > Viridiplantae > Streptophyta > Bryopsida > Hypnales > Hylocomiaceae > Rhytidiadelphus > Rhytidiadelphus loreus. Next base: position 3,220,871 of record OX344765.1, on the reverse strand, counting down.
AGGTGCCTTGCATTAATTCCTCTACCACCTTTGTAGACCTTGTTTTCACTCGAGGTTGCGAGAAGTTTATTTTGTCTAGTCTATGTGAATCTCCTGCATCACCAATAGGAACGTCGAGGCTCCTCTTTGTGCTCCCAAATATTTCTTCTCCTTCTAGATGGGGTACTCGAGATCCTATGCCATGACCTTCAGGCAAGAAATTCAATGCCTCTGCTATTTTCTTGGGACACCCAGTGCGCCTAGCTACTCTCAACTTCAATTCACTCTTAGATGGTCCTGACCCAGATGTGTGCCCTCTAAGGTAAGCTCGGTAGTTTGTCATTTGCATCCAAGCCCGAATGCTGTCATCACAAGTGGCGTCGAATAAACTGTTTCCTTTCTTCCCCGACATTTGAAGCCACTTGTTATGTACAGTTTCGGACAAATTGCAAGAAGGCATGTCCGCCATCTCTTGTAAAGTAAGCCCCTAAAATACAACCGTCACCAAATGCAATTAAGATAAATCTCAAGTTACTAGTACCATGCCATTTATATTTCAAATTGCTTCATAAATTGGCAAGAATTAAAGGCATCTATCAACTCTACAAATGTACTATTGAAAGGAAACTAAGAAAGACTTCATTTAAATTTGGTTTTAGGGACTACTAGCAACTAAAAACAAGAAATTGAAAACACTGTACAAGCATCCATACATGGAATAATTTCTACATTAGACCTGCATAATCAAATTCTATTTCAACAAATAGAAGGCAATTGAATTTGTCGACTCCTCACGTTTTAAAAAAAAAGAAATACACAATGCAAAATAAAAACAATTCCATTGAAATTGGAAGCTTTAGGGTTTTCAACAATTTCCAGAATGCAAGCTTCTAGGATGTGAGTGTTTAAAATCATGTCACATTTGCATCCGTCGGATCCGACGGATGCATATTTTATTGGAACAAATATTTTCAGGGTTATCTTCTCCAATTTATAACCTTTCTGTACAAAGTTAAAAAAAAAAATCTCTATCAAAACATTTAACTCAAGAGGCTTCAGTCATAATTTGGAAAACAAAATTGTGTATATAGTTCGAATTTGTAGATGCCTACTTCACTGAAAATAGGAAAAAATCCACGTCAAATAAAATGAACGTACCATTGTCATGAAACCTCCCCATTGTAAATAATGAAAATGCCAAAATGCTAGCCAATGCTCCAAATGATGAAGTGCGTCCTCTGTTGTTGCTCCAGATGATAGCCACCATGATCGGATTGCAAGATAGCGAACCTCCGCTTCATCCAAAGTCTTGGATTCTTTATATTGCTTGCATAATGCAATATGTTGTTGCTGTAATGCTTGCTTGATGTGTTTTTGGGTGTGCTTCATAAGAGAATTACTCCAATGCAATAAACATGTCCTCTCCCGATTCGGCATGACATCATTTGCACAACCACTACCATATACAATGCGAACTGCATTCCAATTGGCCATTGCACTATCCGCCATGAATCCCTTAAAATATGGGTTGGCCACTCCATGTTTCTCCATCACAGCATTCAAGGACCTCCAAAATTGTACTTGAATCTCCGTATCTTCTGATTGCATATCACAAATTGCAATGGTCATAACCTTCTTGTACTGTGAGTCATACACGTGGCATGCCATGGTGGTCCAGTCCTTCACGCGCTTCACGTGGTCAAACATCATCCACGCATTCTCTAGATCACCTTGCGGTTGCATCCGCTTTACTAAGTTCACTCCACTTCCGGGCCCGTCTGTGAGCATCTTGAAGAGGTAGACTTTTTCTTTGCCTTGGCCTGGGAAGACATTGTCATGTATGAACTCGAACTTCGAGTCCTTCTTCATGGCCATAATGTTGTCAATGGTCCCTCCTTGATTGTTGGAGTGAAAAGAAGAGATAATATTCCGTATACTAGGACTACTTAGCGATTGAAAGCGCTCCATGACCTCTTCCATTTCATCTCCCTTTAAGATCTTCTTCTCTCCTTCTCCATGGTGAAAAAGGTAGTTCGTAAGGAAGTCTTTGCTAGCAGATAGGGCTATGGCCGAGTTCGTGGCTGATGGGGTTTTAGAGACTTGTTCTGCTATGAGTTTCGTAATCTCTTTTGCGGAATCTCTATACACGCCTTTTGCTACTGGATGGGAGTGATTTCCTAGATGAATTGCTGCCCTACTCATATTAGGGTTATCACTGTAGCAGTAGTACATTCTTGCATCACAGGAACTAAGGCATTTAGGTATTGTTTTGCAGACTTTGCAGAGCAGTTTGCAAGTTTGTGGTGGCACAACTCCTACAACAAAAGGGAATATTGTAGACCCTATCCATTCTGTTTCATTTTTCTTGGAAGTCCTAGACAAGTACTCGCAGGTAGGATTTTCACAAACAAGGTGGCCAGCACAGAACGACTTACGGAACTTGAGATGATCAGAGTTGTGGATGTTTGTTGTTACTAGCTTGCACCACGCGTGTCCATCGTGGCGCTTTTCCATTCCCTCCAAGTTCTTTGCTACAGATGAAGAAGAAGAGGCTCGAGAAGGCGGCAATTCGAAGATGACCTCTCCGTCATAAGTAGGTGGCAAATACTCCACTTGGTGGTGCGTCACACCGCTGATGTCTATTGTAGAAAGTTCGTTTCGGGAACGGTGAAGACCAGAAAGACCCTTCAAGCATATCATTATACTTGTTGAAGTGGCTGTGCTAAGACGGGAATCTAGGCGTGAGAAGATAGGTTGTTCACAAGGACTAGTACATGAATTATGTAGTGATTGTCCTAGTGTAATGTCAGTAGATTCAACTTTGACTGCGGAAGTGTTAGGTGAAAGGTGCAAGGAAGGGGACTTGCCTTCTGAATCACTAGACAGTTCTACAATAGTCTCTAACATCTTTGCCTTTGCTTGTGACAAAATTTCATTTTGTCCAAACACTGGAAAACATCCTGTAGGCGTAGTCGGGTTGGTAGCTTGAGGTACACAAGGTCTATTCACTGTAGAATTATTGGACTCGTGGCTTGCTACCTCAGTGGTCAAAGCTAGCATAGAAAGAGGAAGCCCGTAAGCTCTATAGTTCCCAAGACCTAGATACCAACAATGACCTTCATCGGAGAGAGATTTTGGAACTGGTATTGATTGAACTAATTCACCAGAATCAGAAAAACGCTCTTCCTCGACATAGATAGAAGACTGTGCAAATTTGAATCGAACATGGAGCAAGTGGCTGGAAACAATCGCCCAACCGTCTACGTCAAGTGGAAACACAAGAGGTACTTCGTGACCATCTACCCGAATGCTTGCCATATTGCTCCCAATACAAAATTAGAAAGAAACAAATATACACAGAACTCTTCGGAGTTGAAAACAAATGTAGGACTCATATTAGAATGTCTAAGGTCCGTTGATGAATAATAAATGATCATACATGAACTGAGTGTGCTTCATATGTTTTAGTTATTAAAAAAATGTCGGCATATAGGATTTTAGGGGTGCAGGGGATTAGGCTACGAAATAATATTTGGCTTGCCGTCACATTTAAAAAAAAATTAATGTGTGCAATGACTACCCTATACTTTTCCTAATATTAAGAGGTCATTGGTAGGGCCGTCTTTTTTTCAAGGATTTGGTCCGTTCTAGAAAATAAATTACCCAACCTCTTCGACATTTAATACTACCCTACACGTTTGCGAATAGTACATTGTCAGTGCTAGAACTGTCATTTTTTTGAATATAAGAATTAGGGTAGCATAGGAATTCCCTTCTCAAATGAATTTAGCAAAGCATGGGGATTGAATGTGTCAGAAATCCTTTGGCACACTTCGTCATTATTGCAGTGCGGCCCCCTCGAAAATGGCTCCCTCAAACTTCAATGTATAGAATTTTTGTTGGAATCTGACGTCGGCAGCATATAAAACCTTAGGCAGTGTGACCTTCAAGTGGGATGAAATGCCAGCGCCGAATTCAGAAGTTATAAGACACAAATTCATTTCGAACGAAGCGGTTTAGGTGATGTATATAAAGAGCAACTGAGAGGGAAGCTCTCATTTCAGACCCTTTTTTGTATCGTGTGCGACGGTGGTCCTTCGGTTCAATCTTTCCGTTTTCCTGTTAGGTGATGCGTTTAGAGATATTGAGTGGACCATTAGACATTCAGGAGCACAAAAAAGGGCGTAGAAAACGTAGGCCGTTGTATTTTTCTTCTTCTAAGGCTTTAAAGAGAGCAAGAATGGTTCGCTCCAAGAAGACAGGGAACAAGAGAGTTTTAGGTGACAATAGTCAATCACAGAAGTCACAGTCCTCTGAGGGAGGAGAAGGAGAGCAGCACGAAGTTGGTGATGTCTAGAGGCAAGAAGGAGAGCAGAACAAGAACCCAAATGCGAAGCAAGCGGAAGAGGAAGTTCCAATAACACAACAAACATCGATTGTAAGTTTGTAGTTTGAATTCTTTCAGTAATAGATTTTTCTTCAATTTGCAGTTCCGAGTACTTCGAATTTGTCGAGTTTTCAAAGTCAATTCTTGGCAAGAGTATGTTCATTGCTAAGCAAGGTTTGTAGTTATTTCAAGGTAGGATAGTTAGAAAAATATTTCAAGATGTTTCACTTCTCCAAAATTCAATTTCAAGCGATAGATGCTCATTTTCTAAATTCCAAATGAGTTATGCATGAGCAGATGATACATTTTAAGAGCTACATATGTACATAAAGAGTTGAATCAAAATCTCGAAACCATCCACATGTTCACACTATATACAGATATATCCTTACAATTTGTTATATACCTATTTATTTCTCATCGCTAGGTCGAGCCGGATGGCTGAAGCATGCCTCTGCCACATTAGAGTCTTTAACAAAGTAACAGCTAGGCTTGTTCAATTCAACTGCGAAACCTGTAAAATTTATTGAAACATCTAGTTGTGTATGTATCCTTCACGGATGGAGGAGGCCAAAGCACATCAAACACGTGTGCATAGTTAATTACTTCAATCTAGAGCTGAACTAGTGAACTCAGCCATTTGGCTATTACATGTCTTGTCAACAATGCTCGGCAGGGATGAGTTGATCCGCCCAGGCTCACGCAAATGAAGGGCTGCTGTGCTTCCTTTTCTTGCCTTGAATCCACTGCCTTGAATCCACTGCTCGTCCATTATTTAATTTTCGTGGATTCTCGTCGTAGCGAATCTCTGGTCCAATACAACCTCTGTTGTAAAGGGCGGGTACGCGTTCATTTGGGATGATTCCTGGGGTCTACATTCCTTCGCTCTTTGAATTTGTGAATCAAGCGCACGGTGGATCAGGGGTCATCAGTGCCATGTATGCAGATTCCAGTCATGTCGATGCACAGGGCGATGCTTGCCGTAAAAAAATTTGTTTTGTAAAATATTTCACGCAAACAAGGATCCACTGAAAGTCAAGTTACAAAGTTTATTTTTGGCTTTCTCTTGCTGGCCAAGGGAGGCCAAGCAGCCTGCGCGCCAAACCAAAATCAAGGAAAGCAGCTCCTCGTGAAGAGGAAGGACTGGCTGCCAGCATTACTGGATAAGGGTCCGCCTTGCACCTGATCCACACGTTCGCCATCGCCAGCGATGGGTCCAACTTCACGCGGACCTGTTTGCTTTGCTTACTTCACGCGGACCTGTTTGCGTTGCTTTCGATCGCGGACCTGTCTGCACAAACAAAGTTCTCAACGACTGGATCGGTATAGCATGCTCCTGTCGATATCATGAGCTTCCAGGATGTGAGTGCTCCAGCAACTTCAGTTTGTGAATCGGTGATCCTAATCGGGTTGCTTTTGCCTGCAGATGGAGAGAAGTACGCGACTGAGGGCGAGATCGATCGCTGGAGTAGGAGGACCGGCCAATGAAGTCAAATCTCAAAATGTATTGTTCCCTAAACTTGGATTCAGTAGCGAATTCGTAGCTCAAAAGTTGGTCTTGAAATTCTCCTGTGGTCGGTTGAGAGTGAAGCTCAGTCGGAGGTCCGATTGGATACAGTACTGGCTTCTGTAAACCAGAAGCATAAGCCAGCTTTGGCGTACTTTTTTGGCGATCAAATTGAAAAAACCCCGCATGCACGGGGGTCATCGGAAGCCTTCCCGAATGTTGCGTCGGCTCCGACCTGGACTTTGGAAGGGGATCGTGGTACCCCGTACTTTGAATGTTTTTTTTGACTTTCCCATCCAGAGGCTTGGGATTCTGGCTCTTGAATTTTGTGTCCCGCTTTTTTGGTAACAGGGGTCGTCATGGGGTCGTCCCGATTCTTTGGTGACAGGGGTTCCAGTTTTTTTTTGGTTAACTGGGGTCATCCCGATTTCGGGGTAACCGGTGGTAGCAAGGGTCGGCATGGGCCTCCCCGAATGTTACGTCGGCTCCGACCTGAACTTTGGATGGGGATCGTGGTACCCCGGTGAGCTTGAATGTTTTGCCAATGAAGTCGTCAAATTTCAAAATGTATTGTTCCCTAAATTTGGATTCAGTAGCGAATTCGTAGCTCAAAATTCGATCTTGAAATTCTCCTGTGGTCGGTTGAGAGTGAAGCTCAGTCGGAGGTCCGATTGGATACAGTACTGGCTTCCGTAAACCAGAAGCATAAGCCAGCTTTGGCGTACTTTTTGGCGATCAGATTGAAAAAAAAACGCATGCACGGGGGTCATCGGAAGCCTTCCCGAATGTTGCGTCGGCTCCGACCTGGACTTTGGAAGGGGATCGTGGTACCCCGGACTTTGAATGTTTTTTTGACTTTCCCATCCAGAGGCTTGGGATTCTGGCTCTTGAATTTTGTGTCCCGCTTTTTTGGTAACAAGGGTCGTCATGGGGTCGTCCCAATTCTTTGGTGACAGGGGTTCCAATTTTTTTTTGGTTAACTAAGGTCGTCCCGCTTTTGGGGTAAACGGTGGTAACAGGGGTCGTCATGGGCCTTCCCGAATGTCACGTCGGCTCCGACCAAGACTTCTGATGGGGATCGTGGTATCCCGTATGTTGAATGTTTTTTTGACTTCGTGAACTTCGTCATATTGAAGTCGTCGTCTCGGATCACGAATTCATTAGACATCCGGAAAAAAAAATATCATAGAAACCTTGTGGTTTCGAAAAAACTCTTTTTGGATCCGACTTGGGTTTCCTTAATGCCTCATTGGACCTTTAGATTTCTCATTTTCTTTTATAACTTCGAATTTCAAGTTTCAGCAGTCTAATAAGTATATCTGAGGATGTAGATTCTAGATTCTAGATTCATTTTTGGGGTGCCCCTGAAGTTCATGCTAAAGACCCCGTCGGATCCGACGTAGGTTCCATTTTGCACTGAAGGGACCCCTTGAAATCCCTTTTTATTTATTATGTAAATTTCTTTGAAATCGTCATCTTCAAGCCGCAGTTCCTTAAGATGAAGAGTGCTTGTCTTCTACCAAAGTGTTGGTATATATTAGTTTCATTTTTTTGGCATAGAAAATTAAGTGAGGCGTCCACAACAAGTGGTTTCGAATTTCTTAAAGCAATTTTGAACTTTATATGAATTTATGAAAAAGACATGTTTGAGGACGCTTGTCGGAATCCGTAATAGCTTAGTACGGACCTTAATAGACTAAGAAAAATTAAAATAAATCAAAATTGAAAAAAATTAGTTTAGGCATAGACTAGCGGAAACAAATAAATACTTAGAATTAATTTAGACTTCGTTCCGGAACCAGTACGGACGCATGACGGAACTTAACATCCGGGTGGATGGATTCAGGAGCCAAAACGCAGGAACCCGGAACGTAGGCATTAAATTCAGTAGCTTGCGGCGGTAGACTAGGGATACGTTACGGTGTTCCGTAGCCTGCGTTCCCGTTACAGTGAACGTTGGGCGCAGGATTTCTATATAAACCTAGTTCCTCCTCATTTCTCGCCCTCTTTCAGTTGCTCCGCATTTGGCTGATAGTGAAAGAAAGTGTGGTGAGTTAGGGTTACCGCGATAGGAGAGGTGAGACGGATGGCAGGGGTTAGTACGTGGCATATAGTACCGGCCCGGAAGATCAGTCCGGTATATCCGGAAGATCAGCTGCACTTGCGGCATTTAGAGGACGATTTGGTTGTTTTAGGTTGTGCAGGTCTGCTGAAGAAACCTTGGAACATCCAGAGTGACCAAGTGCTCCGGGAGTTGGCGGTAGGTGCTCCGAACCAGTACGACCAGACCGTACGTGGGCATCCGGACCAGTGGACGGAGGAGCTGTGGGCGGAAGTGTACGGGTTCTCCCAAACCGGAAGCGGATTCGCTGCCCGGACGGACCAGTACCACCAGCACAAGTTCGTGAACCCACCACACGCGAAGGAGGGCTACGCGATCAAGGACTGCCGGGACGAGAGGCACAGGCGGCTGCTCCGGTTTCTGCTACCAATTCTGTACCCGGATAAGAGTTTCCGGGTTACGGTAACCATGGCCAACACGATCTTCGGGGCATTTCAGGACCGGGTCGTGAACTGGGGCCGGATCGTGGCGAGCGTGGTGGGGCACTGCACCGGGAACTTGGTGAAGAACAAGCCGAACCCGCTCAGCACGTACCTGCTCCACCTTTACCAGCACCGGGAAGTGTTGACGGAAGACGAGGCGACGGATTACGAGACCGGGCTCATCATGCTCCAATGCAACTGCTCTGACGACGAGGAGCAGGAAACGCAGGAATCTGAGGATGAGGAGGAAGAAGCCAAGCCGGAAGTCAAGCCGGAGATCAAGGAAGAGAAGCCGGAACCGGAACCGAAGCAGACACAGAGGGAGAAGGAGGAACGGGAGCAGGCATCGGGAAGCAAAAGACGGAAGTCTACACTTCCGGCTGCCAGAGGTAAATTCCCGGGTCCCTTTCTCATCCAGGATAAACAGGAGTGGGAAGGACCCCGCTTCTTCGAGTGCGGAGAAGAGTGGATCCGGACCGCGAAGGATTACCACGACAGGCTCACGGAGATCGTACTCCGGTCCGCGGAAGTGGTGAAGTGCGAACCGGAAAACCTGGTGGACGCGCTGAAGGCATTACCGGCCGAGTCGGAATGGAACGAGATGAGGACGGAAATCCGGAACTTGAAGACGGAACGGGACGCGCTCAAGGGGAAGCTGATCTGGACGGAAGGAGAGCTGCACTAGTCTCAAGGGGCGACGCAGAAGGCATACCAAGCGTTCCAGACCTTCCAGACCTTCCAGAAATGGATGGTCAGTCCGGCGGATCTCTACCACAAGGCGGCACTGTATGACGAGATGCAAAAGACGTCCGCGGCCCTCACCAACACGAAGATAGTCCGGGTGATGGTGGAGATGTCCGGAAGAATGGAGGCATCATTGAAGGAGTTCCGGTCCATGATGGCGAACATGGATCCAAACAAGCCTCTCGACTTCGGGGGATTTCCGGAAGTTCCGGATGTCATCGCAACTCCGGCAACTCAACCTCCCATCTCGCCCATCAGACGGACAGGTCAGTTTGGGTCACTGATCCATATTGTCACTCAAGGGGGTCCCTCATCCGGATTTCTGGGTCAGGATATGCCGGTCCGGAGCAGTTTGGATGCCCGGATCGACCTTGTCCAGAATCCGGCACGGACGCATCCGGAGCAGTTCGAAGATATTGAACCGCCTCCACCGATGTCCTTACCTACACCGGATCCCATCGAGATATCGAAGGAGGCGAAAGCAGAGGAAGCGGAAGCAGAAGAAGCAGAAGTGGAGGAAGATCCGAAGTCGTTGGAGAAGGCGGACCGGTCTCTCGTCCATACGGACGAGACGGATTCTGACAGTCCTTCGGTCCGGAAGACATCGATCATCACCCGGGCGTCCCTCCGTACACCCCAAGGTAAGACTAGCACCCGAGGGCAGTTAGGATTTGACAGTAGTTCGAAGAAACAGCGGAAGGGAAAGTAGATAGTTAGTCTGATAGTGTTTTTAGTTATCTTTTTGTTAGACTTTGAGTTCCGGGTCTCAGTCAGAACCTGGATTCCGGATTTTCAGGGATAAGTTTCAGTTAACTTATCCACCCGGACTTTTAGGGCAGTTTAGGATGGTGTTTAGTGGCACTTTCCGCGGGTTTTACGGCATGTTGTTTTGTTTATAAAAGGAAGGGACCGCTTGTGGTCCTTCATTCCTTTTCTTGCTATTCCTTATTTTGAGCAGTAAATATATGTGTGCATTTTTATTGTCTTTTTACTCATTGCCTTAGTTTTCTTTGTGGGTCCTTGGTTTCCTTTTCCTTGGGAGTTTGAAGGTTGCTTGGGCGCTTGCTTGAAGGTTTTGGCTACAGAGTAGAGAGGTGGTAAGGAGGAGTCCGGATTCAGGGTTTCCCGGGTCTGTGAACTATGTGTTGTCTAGGGAAGCAGTTTTAGCGTGTGTAGGAAGTGGTGCGGAGTCCGGCGTTGGTGGTGTGGGTGCGAGTCCGGAAGGCCAGGGAGGATTCCGTACGGAGATAAGCAACCGTCTGTGGAAAACCCCCGCTCACCCGGAAAGTTCCGTCCGTCTGCAAAACACAAGTTGGAGTGCTAGTACCGGACCCCTTCTCAGTTTCTGGGTAAGTCTTGTATTTGTCGTTGTAGCAAGGGGAGTCGGGTTGTATTCTGAGTGACCTGCTTCTGGGGAAATCCGAAGTTGTGAGGGTCAGCCATTCTATTCCTTGTTTGTGACGGAAAGATCTTTGGGTACGTGTCATTAGGAAGTTAGAGTTAGTGAAATACAAGGAGTGGTGTTGTCCTTACCCCTCCAGAAAAGTCAGTGAGGACCCTCTGAAGGTAAAACAGAGGTATCGAAAACCGTGTGTTAAGTTACGGATCTGGTGTTTGTGATAATCCGGATCCGGTAGAGAGTCCGGATAGAGATAGAATCCGGTTGGGGAGTGAAAATTAAAGTAGTTACAATAAACCGGATTAGACGGAATTTAGAACACCCTCTGGGGTTCCCTGGGATGATATTCCGTGTCATCTTGCCACTTTGTTGTGGTTAAGAGCGCTTACTACAGTATTACACGTACGACAACGCTAGTTCATCCCTAGATCATTTAGAACTTGTTGATTTTTTGGTGACCCTAAACCTCTTACTTTTGGTACAAATGGAGTGTATCATTGAATTATATGTGAATTTTAAACTTGGCTCAAAAAAATTTTCTAATGTATTCCCTAATGATTTCTACAGAGTGGTTTAGCAAGAAGCAAACACCTAAAACGAACATCTTCTTCTGAGGATGCAACAATGGTGGAATTAACTCCAGACCTCGAGACTGGAGGGCCTTCGAAGCAGAAGACTTTGGTAGAAGAAGGCCGGGCACACACAAGTGATGATGAAGGGGCTGAAGAGAACTTGGTGAGTTTTGACGATGTCATGGATGCAGCTGATAGGGCAATAGAGGCTTTTGAAACAAGTGTCCAGAGCGGTAATGCAATCCAGCGCTTCGTATTCTCAACTTATAGTTCAGAGGACGACTTTCTGTACGACATAGAGCCTGAAAACTCCAGCAGTGAAGGGTGTCTTCAGATCTTGGATACAAACGAGAGTATTGGGTTTAGAGCGAGTTTCCAAGGGTCGGAACTCATTATCCTCAGCTCAGATTCTGACGAGGATGATGACGTGGTAATCTATGACTAGTTTCCTCTAGAAGTGATTTTACATAAATCACCTTTTCAGGCTTTATCGGCATTTAGACTATTTTGCTCTCACATTGTGCTTACCAGTCAAACAGCCTATCACTTTATAATATGAATGTAAAAAATTTTGTTCAATGTTTTTGCGGGCATATTGCACTATAGGCCAATTTCTATTTATTGTACTTAATGTTTTCTTTTCTAGATGGACATCACACCACAAAAAACGATAGAAGAAGAGACCATCTTTGAGATTCCTAGCTCTCAAACAACTCCACAACCTGAAATTGAGGAAGTTTACGACGATGAGAATGATGATGACGCAGAAGATGGCGAGGACTTAGAAGATGTCATTGAAGAGCACCCAGAGGAGAAGGTGATGACCGAGGATGAATTACGCAAAATCCAAAAAGGAGATTCCATCAATGTTTTGGCTCAACTACGGATGAAGCCAGAGGAGTCCTTCCGCATGCACATTCCACTGTGCAGATTGGTGACCATGCCCATGGTCCGACCAGCTCTCATGTCTGATATATCAAAATTGGAACAAGATTTTGCAGTTGGGGGCTACCGAGATGGTGCGGCAGTCTTCTATGTATCCACAACAAACGAAGAGGGGAACATGGAAGAATTTACAGAGGCAGAGATGGAGAAATGGGACCCCATCTGGAGAGAAAAGAACCAAATCTTTTCTCAGAAGCTGGAGGGAAAGCAAGAGCTTCAATTTTTGAAGAACTTGAAGTTCTTCATTTGCGACGGAAACCATAGACGAGTCGCGTGGATGAATTTCATTGGAAGACACTCCAAGTGGCATTGCAATGTGGATTCTATAATCCTCGATACAAAAGGAAAAAACGAAATCGTCATGCAGGTCATGCATGATATAAACAAGTAAGTGAATTGGTCTTTTCCCTCTTTAAATGCAAGACTCAATCACTTCATTTTTAGTTCTTCGTTAAATATGATCTCAGTCTACAACTTTACCGCTAATCCAAGTTTTTGGTGCCATGCAGATCTGTGGAGGACTCTCACATCAAGACCAACTTGGTTCATACTTTGTACCAAATTCAAAATTACGGAATGCTCCCAATCCAAAAATTTGCAACTCTTTTGAGGCCTGCGGAAAGGAAGAGGTGCCTTGAGAACCCAGTCACCAAGAAATGGTATTCAGTTTTGCCCGACATTTTCACAGCATTCATTTTTAGGGTAAGGGCATATTCCACACTCCTTGATTTTAAGACTTTTGTATATACCCAATTTTCATTGCATAGGTTTTTATATTTAATTTGGGGAGGGACATTGTGCAGCAAGAGATTTCTCAAGTAGCTGATTCGGCAGTCAGAAGGTATCTAGAGGCTACAAGAGAGACTGGTAGTACACCAGAGGGAGCGGCCGAAGCAATGAGGGAAGGGGCCATGGAGAGAAAGAAGGCACTTACGTCAAAGATGTTTAAGCTCTTGGCCGTAGCAAACCCAGGCAACGGAATGGGCTTCCTTAAAGAGGTGAATGTAATTGAATCATGGTTTCTTGCTTCTTCTTATTCCACAACAATGTATTACACTTATACATTTCTCTTTCTTTGCAGGTGGAGAAGCACTGGGGGAACTATGAGGTGCCGAAAATGACGTTGGAGAAGCTGCAAATGGTTGGAACCTCGAAAATGGCTGGTAAGCACAAAACCAAGATTTTAAAGTGGTGGAACTCTTTGACACTTACTCGAGAAGCCCGAAAGTTGCCACCCAAACCAGTCTCAGAGATCCATCTTCCTCAATTCATAGTAAAGTGTACTTGGTATACAGGGGTAAGTCCTTGTTCTCTTCTTCTTATTGACTTTGAACTACAGTAATGAAGAAACGAATAATGCGGTAACTTATTTAATTTCATTTTTGAATTTTTTTTTTTTTTGTATTTTGACTTTGTAACACTAATCTCAGATTGAAGATGCTGCGGTTGCGATGTTCGAGAAAATAGTAAAGGAAGACAACCTGACCATCAACTACAATACCCCTGATGAACCAGAGCAGCTACCGGAGTACATTGAAGGATGGCGGCAAAAAATTTGGAACCACGGGTTTCTGAACTATTTGAAAGGAAACAACTATTTCAAGAAGGGAATGACCTTTGATACATACCCGGGCTCTATGGCAGTGGTCCGGAGAGTACTCTACCGGTATGCATTAAATTCTTTGCATACGACATTATTCTCTTCTTTTTCACTACTTAAAGTATATTGGAGTTTGTATTTATAATAACCCAACATTTGTATTGTCTTCTCCTATATTTTTGATGTAGTGAGGTGAAGTTGAAGTGAAGTGTCATTTTGATATTTTTTTATAAAAACTCTACTTTGGACGTTGTTTTTTAAATACGAAATTGGCAAATTTGCAGGTACTTTAAGCTAGAGCTAGAAGCAAAAGGGGCCATCGCCAAATTGGACATCCCCCCCTTTCTCAGCAGTTTCCTTGATCGAAACTCTACGTCCTGCATGTTCAGCGCACACCAGTTGCGCACGTATACAACAGCTGCGTTGAGTGGTGCGGGCTGGTACTTGGATTGCACTTTGGAGTTCACTCATCACTCCGAAACGCAGCTCAGAAAATCCTTGGAGGGAAAAGGGATTGTGGATTTGGATCTCATTGATGAGTTCATTGGCATGGATGACGAAGCCAGGAAGAAGGCCATCAACAAGAGGGATGCGGTGGATCGCAAGAAAGAAGTGAAGAACCAGGTCGCTGTCCAAAACAAAGAAAAAAAAGAAGCGGAGAAAGCGGCAAAAAAGGCGGAGAAGGACTTAGTGAAAGAGAAAGAAGAGAAGACTAAAAGCAAGGGCAAGAAGAAGGAAGAAGAGCAAGGCCAAGTAGTGACTTCCTCCACTGTGGATCAAGCGGGCCAGATACAAGAGGAGGTGAAAAAGAAAATCACTTTGTCACAACTCATGAAAGATGTAATCTCGCGCGTCACTCAGGCGTTGGTACTCTCCGATGACGAGGTGCCCAAGACCGAGCATTTAATCCTCAATGCTTGCATTGAGGATATTGCAATGGCCATGGAGAGCAAGAAAGCCGGTGTCTTCGATGAGGTCTTGAACTACTTGAATAAGGTATAGTAGTTATCCTTTATAGATACCTTTTTTGTTCTACCTCCTATGATTTCATTTTTCTATACTTGTGATGTATTGATGTTGTAGTAATGTACAGAAATTTAATGTTTGTGTTCACTGCATTTACCAATCCTTGTCAATTTTTAATTTCTTTAAAAAAGATGTCATGTGCATAGAGGACATTATAATAATTTCGTCAGATCCGATGGGAATTGTGTAAAATGACTTTTTGTTTGGTGTAACTCTCCATTCAAATTGTTTGCCTAAACCATCTACATTTTGGTAGATTGATTGATTATGCAATGGTAGATAGATGAGCTTTATTAGTTTATTACTACATTCACATTGGATTTAATTACTATTTTTCAGATGTCGGTTGGGAAGACCCGGATGTTTGAAGGTGTAGCCAATGCAAGGGCTGGGGTGGACGTCATCTTCATTGACTGCCCTGAAAATTTGCCCGTACCGGGCATTTCAACAACGCCAATGGAGGTGCCCAAGTGGAATGCAGATCCAGAGGCAGATGCTCTACAATCTACATGTGCATTTGCTGTAGAGCATTTGCACGATGATGGATGCATTGTTGTTTTTCACTCCTTTAGCGTCGCATCGAGGTCAGACATTGCTGGAGCTTGCGAGGTGTACGACTTAAAAAAGAAGAAAGATTGGCTTGGCATGAATCGCATGCACCTCACGTCGGCATTGGACATCACAAAGACAGTGAGAGCATTTGTATATTTGAGTTCCTGTCTTTAAATTGTTTCTACATAAAATTATCTTCACTCTAATGTTTATTGTTCTCTTAAAATACAGACACAGAAGTTTGGAGTGACAGTTCTTGTGAAGGACCTTCAATCAAAAGGCGAATCAAAATTTGCCTTCAAACGTACGCAAACGATGAAGAAGGCTGGGGTGGATGTAGAAATTGACAACATGCTCATGAACTATATGCATGAAGATGACCTCTCCATGAATGGAAGCAAGCCATGGAGAGGCGCACGCGAGAAGGATCCAAGGTTCTTCACTCTCTTCCTCGAGGCCACAAGCAATGAAGGCGATATCATTATGGACTGCTCAGCCTCTACTGGTTAGTATTCTAATTCTGTAAAATTGAATTGTATTCAATTGTGCAAATTGATAGCCCACTCTAACTCAAATACATTGCTTTAATGTTGTAGGTGCTTGCATCAAGGCTTGCAGAGGAACCGGCCACAACATATTGGCTTTGGAAGGGAACAAGGACATTTTCAATGCCCTCTTAAAGCCAATGACAAAGTCTGCACTGTCAGTGGTACCAAAAACAACGCCAACAACACCCTTAACCCTCCCAATCGATCCAGAGGACGTGCCCATCGTACCTCGCAAGTTCGTTCGAAAAGGAAAATCCAGTAAGTAAGTTCAAAACCTCTTTCATTATTTGTTTGTTTTCTTCTTCTTGCATTATGAAACACTAATACATTGTCATCAATTTCTTTCAGGAGTGACAGGTTGATGTTGGCAGAGGCCATAGAGAAGAAGAAATGGCTTATCGTTAGTCCAGAAAAACCTTTTCATCTTCCACACTATGCAGAGCAAATGGCAAGCGCTTTTGCAACTTTTGGTTCCTCTAAACCAAAACGATGCAAGAACACTTATGCCCTAAATGTCTTGCAATATGTAGATGTTTCTGCATCTGAGGGTAGGGAGTCCTCAGAGTCATCTACAGAGTCAGATTCTGTGACTGAATCGACAAACAACTTGGATTCTTGAGATTGACGTATCTCTTGGATTGTAATATTGTGTATTGGTCTTTAATTGGATTGGATTTGTGTGTTTTATGGTTACTTCTAAGAGTCCCATATTTGTCATTCCATATTCGAATTTTTTTTACAATTACTACCTCAAAAAGCAATATTTATAATTCTGTCGGATCCGACGGAATCATAGGTACTACCCCTATTTCTCACCCTTATACTTTTTGAAGACAATTGGTTCAACAACTGTCTTGTCCAAATCTTTTTTTTTAATATTTTATCTTCCATTTACTCGATTTGTGGTTTTAGCCATCATCTCTGTTACCCTATATTGTTCTTTAAATTACCAAATTGTTATATTTCTAGAATAAAACTCTCCTAAATATTCAAGAAATACTTTAGGTCTACAAAATAGACCCTAAATGTCAACTCTATTATATACATTGTCCACGGTTATAGGTATTTGAGATAACAAAGATCGGAAAAATACAGGTATCTTACATTAAACCCAAATGTTTAAACCCACGGTTATAGGTAGCCAACTATAATTTTTGTTATACAAAAGTTCTTGCTCACAGGCTCACCGCTCCACGCTCGCCTTCTAGCAACCCTGGATAGATTGTTGATGCCAAAAAAGGCTCTAGACTTCGAATTTGAGAAGTCATTTCTTAATAACATTGATTCTCCCTTAATTTATGGAGTATATCATTTGATAGATTTTTGGTGCTAGAAGAAGCTTCTCGGATCCAAAAAGTAATTTTGTGGTCCCAATGGACTCTACACCTTTTAGGGGGGGCATTATTTTGAATGTTTTTGGATTTTTGTAAAGGTCCCTTTGAACCAACGAAAGGCTCTTTGGAATCCAAATATGACTCATTGGATCCCATAGAAGGTACCTCTTAGCCTAAAAAAGGCTCCAGAAGATACCAAGAAAGGCTCCTCATATCTATAGCGCCTTGTTTTTTGCAGAAGGACTCTTCTAAGGAAGGATCTTTATATTCGAGGAGCCCTTCCTTGTTGCCAAAGGGCTCTCCAAAGATAGACTCCTCCAAATCTTAGGATGGATCCGAAGAGCCCTTCTTTGGTACTAAAGAACTTTCTCTTAATTTTTTTGGTATGTCATTCGATAGACCCTTGGTGCCATAGAAGATTCCAGGCCTTGGATCTGAGGAGCTTTTTTAGGAGAAGTGACTCTCCATTCTTTTGGAGGTATGTCATTAGATAGACTTTTGTTGCCATAGAAGGCTCTTGGAATACGAAGAGCCATTTTTCAATATTCCCTTTAAGAGACTCTCTTAAATTTTTGGGGTGTCATTTAAGAGACTCCTTTTTTAAGGTCTTTTGGTGCCATGGGAGGGTCTTTAGGATCCTAGGAACCTCCTTTAGTGCTTAATGAATCTCTCTTTAAATTTTTTTGGTTGTCTATACAAGGATGGGGGGTTCTTTGTGAAGGGCTCCTAGTGCCATAGAAGGGTCTTTGGGAGTCTAGGAACTTATTCTTGGTGCCAAGAGACCTTCCCTCAAAAAAAACTGGGGTGTCATTTGAAGAACTTTTAATTCTTAGTGAAGGGCTTGAGGTGGCAAGGGAGAGGCTCTCAAGTCCTAGGAACCCTTTATTGGTGCTATTGGTACCACTTACAAAGTACAATTTTGTATTGATTTAATCATTATTTGTACTTTTTTTTAAAACTAAAGTGTAATAGAATCAAAATACTTTTTAAAAGATTAAGACGTATTGTTATAAAATGTATCAAATATAAGATTTTATTACACTTTAGTCCTCCAATATATGTAAAGTGAATGTTTTATTTGTATAGTGCAATTTCTAAATTTGACTTTTTTTTCTAATAAAGGACATCTAAAGATACATTTATATTTTATATGTACAATTTCATTTTCACAATCTTTCAAAATGAATATCACTAAGTTCTTCATTGATGTAAGATGCACACCCTATATTAATTTCATATCAAAAAATATTTTTTCCTACAAAAAAGTATATTTGAAATTCAAAAGTGCATTCTCTATGTCCCTAAATATGTAAAATTGTCTCTTTTAAATGTCAAAAGTAGAGAACATTTGTAGAGGTTGATTTAAAAAAAATTAACCAATAGAAAAAAAACTAATGAAATTGATAAATGCCTTGAAAATGAAATATTATCAAAGTTTGCCTTTAAAATTTTTTAGTAAATTCTTCACTTAGAATGGCTCCTTAAATTGTAAACATACCTTCTAAGATCATGCATATTGCTCTTTTCTCCATAACAATTCAAATTACTATTAGACAATGCCATTCTTTTGGCAAAACACCTTAACAAAGGTGATGCATTGTTGCCTATATCACTATGGCATCCTTCAAATGTCCACTCAATTTTTTTTCTTGCTTTATTTAGTATTTAAGCTTCACCTTAGTATTCCAACTACTCTTGTTCTTATCTAGGAATGTTTTGACCCTGTGAGTATTCATTCATCTCTAACTAATGACAAGTTAGTTTAAGTGTGGGTCTTAAAGCTTAGTCTATGCAGACCATGTTTCGACTAGTAATTAACCAATGTCTATAATTTTTATGACAATAAAGAAGAAGTATGAAAAGAAATTTGAAGGCATGTACAAAAAGAGCAAGAAGAAGTTTTGGGTTGTATCATGTAACTTGTCGCGTAAATACAGAACTCCCTTATAATAAGGAGTCAAGGATCCTTGAATCTTTATTTCTTAGAGATTATTCTATCATTTAGCTTATATTCTTTTTGAAAATAATACTTGAATGTCGGATTTGTATGTGAGGTAAATTTTATTCATTCTTAGTAGTGATTTAAGCTTTAAAGTCCCAAGGCCTTATTTTCATCAAAAAAAACTCAAGACTACCATTTCTATTTTGAAGAGCAAAAAAGTTTTCAAATTCTTTTTTTCCATATCTAACTATAGGATATTGCACTAAACTATTACATAAATGTGTGGAAGAAATTTCAAAAACTTTGATTATGTAGATTGAAAGATATTTGCATTTACAATAAAGAAAACAAATTTTTTGTTACCCGGCTCAACTAGAGTCTTTGTCTTTGGATCTTCTTAATTAAAAAATTTTGGACTATTGATTTTGAATTTCTAATTTTCTTATGTTGAAAAATTGAGTTGAAAGTCTAGGAACAAAATTCCAAGAAAAAATACTTAATTTTCACCCATAAATGGAATTTTTCCTATTCTAAATTCCAAGAGTCTCCGCCATAGGGACTTTGGGACTTTAGGACTTTAGGGATCAACGCATACGATTGAGGTTCCATATACAATGTGAAAAATTCAAGATTTTAGCTCATAGGTAGTAATTGGAATATTTGTGGATTGAATCTACTTCTTTCAATTAGCAACATGCCAGTTCTCTTAGATGGCAATATGTAATTAGAACTCATAAATGCTGGTGTTAGCATACGAATAAATTTAGCCAAACTTAAACATTAGTGATGCTTGAAAGAAATTATAAATTTTAAAGGAAAATGATACCTTCCTTGAAGTGAATTTAAATTGCTATGTGAATATAAGTCCTTGGTTTCCGAAAGTCTATCTACCTTTGAGTTAAGGTACTAGGACATGAATCCTTATCTTAAACAATTGAGTTTTTAGTCCCACCCTTAAACCATCTATCACCTAATGCAATGATCAATATATGTATTTCATTCAACAAAGTCAACTACAAAAAATTCATCCTCATGCATCTTCATTAAATTCATTTATAGCCATTCTTTTTTACCCTAAACCATGGATATAGGCATCTTATGTTGAAAAGTTTTAAAATTTTACAAATTTTTCTAAAAACACTCACTACTCACCCTTGTTGCTTAATGTTCAATGCTTGTCACTCCTTGCTCATATTTTAATAACTTTGCATTCTTGAATTCAATGACAAATGAAGGATTAAAATATTTTTTTCTCTTCCCTTCCTTTGAGCATCCCCTAAACTGGGTAGTCTTCAATTCCCAAATTGTTAAGATTTTTACAACTCACTAAGAGCCTCTTGGGAACCGAAGAGGCTTATGGGTCCATATGTGCTTATGTCTTGCTAGTACAAGAGAGACTCTTCAAAACCAAGGAGGCATTTACGCCATCTGCCTTGCTTTTGAATATCATCTCCATATAAGCCTCTTTAGAATTTGGGGAGGCGTTTAGACCACCTTTGCTCTTTATTATTGTCTCCCACTAAGCCTCCTCAAAACTAAGGAGGCTCATAGGAAACCCTTGTGAATGTGGTATATAAGATGCTTTGACTACCCAATCAATTTGTAGGAGTGCTTGGGAGGAGTGTTTGGAAGGGCTTGGCTAACCCAAATAAAAATGCATCTGAGTTTAGGATTTCACTAATTTAATTCAAGCCACCGTCCATGCTTATGATTATTGTCTCCCTAAGAGCCTTCTTGGAACCAAAGAGGTTCTTAGGACCCCACATGAGGTTGGTATGTGTACATTACAATGCGAACAATTTACATCACTTGCATCCATATCAAATGAATGTGCTTTATCCGTGTCTAAATTTGATGCTTCACAATGCCGGTGACTTCATTTAATGTAAAAAATCCAGAGCCAATTTTTTTTTCATCCATTAACTTTCATCTACATTCATTTGTCATCATCTTCATCCATCCAAAGCAATGGATGAAAATAGTGACCTACATTCAAAATTATTATTTTCTTAAAACTCCAATTTTATGTGTAGAATTTTTGATAATTATGAAGCCTAAAAAATTTAATACATAAAAAATTTATTGCTTGAATGCAACTGCTCCTTGCTCCTTGCTCATACTTTAACAACCATGTCTACATAAGCTTACTTCTAGTGTTGGTCATTGATTGAATAAAGAACTTGTTTTGAAAAAACAACTGTCATTTTTTCTTTAGAAAAAATATCCACAAAACAAGTCGAATATTAAGTGTGTTTGAGCATAATCAATATGCATTTCATACCACAAGGGGACTGTACAATCCATTTCACACCTAGATAAGCAACTCCCATATTAAGCTTATATACCATTCATTATAATTACTTATAATGCATTTTTCTTCAATCTCAATGAATGTAATTTGCTATAATGTAAAAATTGTTTGTAGCCCTTCCAACAACAAATCCAAAATTGTATTCATATACATGAAAGGTATATTCTTCAAAGACAATAGTAGTATTAAAAAACTTATTATATGAATTTTTCAATGCATGTATCATACCAAAATCTACCCAACTATTTGGTGTTCTCAATAATTTAAAAGAAAAATAGAACATTACAAACAAATGTTAATTTCAATTGGAGGAAACTCCTTCTATGGATTTTTAAGAACTCCACATACATCTTTTTATTCTTCATATATTTTTTATTTTTTTATTTTTTTATTTTTTTTATTTATTTTTATTTTTAATATATAAGTCAATTTTTTCTACATTTCATCTTTTTCTAATTGGTCCTCATGTACTTTCTTGATCAATCTAATTTCATATACTTTTCTATAGAAGTTGTCTTGTAATCCGTTCTAATGCCATTGACCCTTGCATATCATACAAGAGTTGCATCTCTAAAACTTTACATTCTTCTGTAAGACAAATTAGAAGTTTTTTCATACATTAAATGTCACAATTTCAGTATATTTTAGGTTCGATTACTTTTGTATAATACTTGCACTATCAATTGACATTGATGACTTCCATTTCATGTGTTTTTGCTATCTTTTAAAAAATTTCAAAGTATACAAAATCTCTTAAAAGAAATACATTTTTTCTCATTTGCTTTGTACACATAGATGGAGTTTGATACACACTACGAACAAAGATGCAGACAGACTTTGGGGTCATTGCAAGAAAAAGAAACTTATTTTTGTAGCATTTGCATAGTCCTCATAATCTTTTGCTAAAATACTTCTTTATTAGAAAAACAATTTCAAAGAAACATGAGAAATATGTCCAGTGTATACACCTTTAGAAAAAAGATACCCTAGAAATGAATACCCTAAAAAAAATTGTGAGTGGAAAAACTGGAAAAGTGCAAAATCTCATGAACGTAGGTACTTTGACATTTTAATTTGTAAAAAGTAGGAAAAACAATTTTCAAATACACTAAAAATAGGACATTTGAAAATAGTTCATGTTTTAGGGATTTGATAATTTAAATAGTATTATAATCTTTTAAAATCTTCCAAAATCTATCAAAATCATTTAGAGTTTTCTATAGAGTATAAATTCAAAGTTTGAATTTTAATCAATTGAAATTTTTAATAGGTATAATTTGATTTTGAATGTGATTTAAATTCCAATGAAATTCAATAACTATGATGAGAACTAAAAATTCCATCAAAATTTTAATAAAATTCAACTCTAATTCAAAGTTAAGTTGAAATAACTTAACCCCTAAAGATCCTTGACTATGTTATCACCCTAAATGCTCAAAAACTGCCATTTTTTTATATAAGTACTAAATTTTTGATTTTTTTTTTCTTGACACATGTAACTTTATGATTTTGTAGTACGCTAGTTTGAAAAGATGTGCAAAAAACTTCAAAAATTTCTACCTTGTAGATTGCAAGATATTAGAGTTTGAAGTGACAAAATCCTTTTTTTGCCCCTGCGAAAATCTGGGCAGATGCACTTCACAAGGTCAGATCATTATGAAAAAATGTCCAAAATGGTTGCAACTCTATGCAACGACGCTAGCATGCGAGCTTGGAGCGGCGAGCTTGTGAGCTGTGAGCAAGGAGCTTGTGAGCGGGGAGCCTTGAAATGTTTTTTTTCCAACTTTTTTACCAACAAATATTTTTCGGAAAAATAATTTTGATGGAGAAGAAAATTTACTATTTTTAGTAAATTTCAAGACCTATGACCGCTATTCCTCTAACTGTGGATTTGAAGATTTTTTTACATAAATTGTCACTTGCGATTCCTAGTAGAAAAACAACTTCATATTGTAGTACAGAATTCAATATTCAATTCAACTACTACAATTTTATGTTTAGTCACTTACAAACTATTTGAAGAACACAATAGAATATATTAGGCTAATATGACTCACAAACACAATCATGAATATAACCTAGCCGTCACTAATACTACTCTACATCAACACTTTGCTCTAAACTCATTATAGACATCTTGTGCACTGGCATAATTTGGGGCCTTATAGGATTTGAAGTTGGGCCACTACATTCAAGTCTCATGGACTTCTCACAAATGTATTCCAACCTAATAGAGTGATGTAAACTAGGTTTTTGCTTCAACCCAAAACCCAGGAATACAGTATAGGGGTTCTAATTCTAGGGAATGATCAAATAGTCTAATGTATTGTGGCTGAGGTCACTTGTTTTCTAGAATGAGGTGGATTTTAGGGGTAAATACTATAAAAATACACAAACGAAAGGAAGATGCATAGATTTCACTCTTATTCCCAAGAATTAATTTTGTTAGCAGTCCGTTAATAATGCTATTGGACACATGAATGCAGTCCCAGTCCTGGACTAGTGTTCTAGGGGTATTTTCGACAAATTGTCAAGATAGACCACAAATTGTCATGCATGATCTAGACCTTTAAGTGCAAATAACATATAGATACATATAAAGATATATGTTCGTTAATTAAAGTGATCTTTTATCGTGAGAGACAAATTGTCGGGCAGTCACTACTTATTTAGCCTAATTACTAAATTATCATGAGTAGGAGATCCGTCTCAGTCCTACGACAAATTGTCTCTAACTAAATGCAAGGGCATGAGTGTGTGATGCATTACGTTTACAATCATAACAACAACACAAGGCAATACTATCTTAACGCATCATCACAATATATTTCAATGTCTATTCCAATTTCTACTATTAATAACATAAGCTTATTTGAATTTCAAAACTATCCATTCATCTATTATATGCAATACACATTTCAATTTCACATACAACAAACAAACAGGACAAATTATCGTTAACTACATTGAATACTTTGACAAATTGACCCTCACTGTTCACTCAGTTCAGTCCCGGATCATGACAAATTGTCTTGCAGTAACCGGTTTAATCAGTCCACTTGTCAATAATAGAGAGAAAACTACAAAGGCAAATTGTCTCACTGACTGGTATCCTTTTGTAATCAAAGACAATTTGTCAATTTAAAGGTCAACCAGGTGCGGTTTGAATACCAACAGTTGGAACAATTTGTCTTTTCAGTAATCTCTAAATTAATAATTTCCCTTTCAGAAATTGAATTTGTTCAAAACAGTTCATACGCCATGACAAATTGTCGTTTTCATATCAATCATTTATACTTAAAAGTATACAAATAATTTCAAAACAATATGAAACCGATAAACAGAAATTCACGACAATTTGTCTTACCTGGATTCAAAGTCCAGTTTTCCTTTCCGACATAACCTATCCGAATAACAACTTGATTATTCAATGCATTTCAATTGATAATAATGTGACTGTATAGTTCTTGGACAATTTGTCTTTATACTATCTCACACTTTGGCAATTTCTATTCATACTTCCATATCATCTCTTTCATTGTCCAATAAAACTACTTGATAGAATTAATTTCCATATTCAACATTCGAAACTTATCCCATGAACAACTCTATCGTAAACAACAAAAAATCTTCAACACAATTATCCAAATAAGTTATCACAATTACAACTTGTAGAATTTATGTACTTATCTGTATTGCTGGAGAATGGACAAATTGTCTGTCGATCGATCTGAACTCCACGGCAACTGGACTTTCTTGATTTGTACTCCGTTTCTTGGCAGCAACCGCGTTCACTGATGACAATTTGTCTTTCTCTTTCCATCAATCCGTATGCTTTCCATCGTCGTAATTGAAATAACAATTTGTCTCAACCCCTACTACTAACAACACAGTCAATTTGCCTTTACAATGATACCCAGTTAACTTTGACAAATTGTCTTTATGCACTCAGAGCATACTCAGACAAATTGTCTTCAACTGTTACCGTAACTACAACAAATTGCCGAAACTATAACGCTGACAATTTGTCTCGGTAATTGCATATACTCACAGTCACAGCGAGTCGATTATGCAAACAATTACAACACACGTTAAACAACTCAGCGATACCCAGTCAATTTGTCTTTGAAGTATTTTAATTACGCACACACACACACACACACAGAGCAACAAATACAATTTATCTCTAAATATTTCCAAACAACTATCCACACCCAAATATTCACAACACAATTACGTCCAATCACTGGATCGTAATAACAACTTGACAAATTGTCAAATAATGTGACCCAATCACTGGTGTCACGGCCCGCAACTTGGCAAACTCCCAAGCTGAACAAAAATATCCAATCACTGGATATAAACAAATAACATACAACAGACAAGAATCGGCAAATAGTCAGAAATTACAATTCGATTGCAAAGATTATAAGTACACGACAATTTGTTCAAGACTTAGAAAGATAAAAACTGGGCCAAGAAAATGACAAATTGTCTTTACTATATACACTGTAGAAGACAACTATTCATATCTGTAACACTACAAGTAAGATTCATCACATCCTTCCAAACCTGCTTTGTAAAGACAATTCGTTTATATTGTACCAACAGTAAGAGTTTAAATTGACAATTTGTCCTATTTACACTACCAAAGACGAATTGTCAAGAAAAAAAAAATATCAAGTGACTACATGGCCCCCTACTAAAACCATTGACGTCCTCGTCAATTGTCTCGCCTTCTCTTCCGATTTAAATCACGATCCTGACGACGTACGCGCTGCTCCTCAGCCTTCTCCACTGCATTCCGGACGACTGGATCATTCTCTAGCAGCTCCGGATTTCCTGAACGCTGGGAAGAATACCAATATTGCCAAGCCCAATAACGCGTTCAAGGAAATTCGTTTATCAGACACAAATGAGCTCCAGCCCAAAAATGTGTGATTGCCATCACCTCTATAATCTTGTGCCAACGAGTGGCATTGTACTGAATTTTGAGCATAAGGAGGAACTCAGGACGCTGGCGATCAAACTTGTTGATGTTTATAACAATTCGATGCTGTCGACACATGTCTGATAAAAATTTGCAGAAAACTGCAGCTCTGAAACATACTGGGTCGGTATGAAGAATATGCTGACCATGGAAGAGTTCGTAGGCCTCTGAGCATTGCTCGGCCATGGCAAATTGTCCTTCGATCAGTGGCCAGTTGTACTCTACCGAGTCAAGAGTAGCATCCGGTCTCCACTTGTGCCTCCTCTTGCACGGGCAATAATGACAATTTGTCACAACACCTGCGGGTGCTTCCACTTGCCAATCACTGGAAATATTACGATAGACTTGATCATATGGGCGATCCTCAGTCACTGACTGCCCATAATCTTCCACTAGCCACGCAAGTGCCTTCCACGATGGTAGAGGCTTCTCGTCCTCATAATTGTCAAATAGTCGAGAATAATTACCAACGAAGTACTTGGTCAACTCCGTTCCCATAACAGGTGTCTGCACTTGCATCCATATCCCGGGCACGTAATCCGAAGGGGGTAGATTCATCTCACTAGACTGTCGAGTATTGGGGATGAGATCTAAGGGATCACCCTGGTCTCTGGCCTTCTCCAATCGCTGGTAGGTCTGTTGCAAATTGTAGATGTAATGACTATTTGTCAATTCACCTCGCTGTGCTATGGCTTCCCGCTCCAGACAATTTGCCAGCAACTCGTGTATCACAAGGGGGTCGGTTCCAGTTTTGATACTATCTTGGAGAACCTGCAACTCCCGCTTCCTAGTCTTCTTAACTTCCTCTGCGACCGGACCTTCTGGACAAATTGTCTGCCGATGATCTTTAATACGAACCCTACGCTCAGGTTCTTCAGCTTGGTCAAATTGTCGCTGTCGATGGAGCTGTTTCTCCAACCCTAAGTAGTATAATAAGGCTCTCGCTCCAACATCCACAATTGGATCATAAAGTAAAGACCAATCTTCTAAAATTAAATCGCCCCTCACTAATATCTCACAAAATAAATGCTGCTGATTTTCCATTGTCGCAGCCATCTCCCAAATCCTTCCAAATTCTTCAGGTGTGACGTCCGTGCATTTCTCCAGCCCTACCATTTCCAAAAATGTATCTCTCTGCAACTCATAGGCCCGAAAAAGGGAGAAAGACGGAGGAGATTTTAATTGCTGGTTCCACAATGCTATCTGGAGCTTCCTATTCGTCTCCTTGGATTGCTCCGCTTGCACTTGCCACTCTTCATTAGAGGCGATTAAAAATTGTATATCCTGTTGCAAAGCCTCGGTACTTGACGAATTGTCTATAGTTTCTACTGGTGGGCGAGGAATCTCCTTCCGTTGAGCCTCTTCGACTACCAACTGGCCTCCTGTCTCTGGCAATTTGCCTTCAAATACTGACAATTTGTCTCGTGACTCAGTCAATTGGTCTTGCGTCTCCTTAAGTAGGCGCTCTACTTCCTCCTTCTCCTTCCTCACCTGTTGACAAATTGTCTCTTGCTTAGACTGGTAGGCTTTGATACCCGCCAACTCCTTTTGAAGGTCAGTCACTATCTCCTTAATCTTGGTTTTGTAAAATTGTTCCTGTAACCTAAATTTTTCGTTGTAACTGGCCTTAGTATTCTCCCACTCATCTCGCTCTCGTTGCATAGTTGTCTGAGCCGTCGACAATTTGTCCAACTGCTTCTCTTTAGACTTCAATAACTCCTCAATTCTGATCGTCAAGTCCGCATTATCCTTCTGGAGTTTCTTAACTTGCACTTGCAATGCCGCTTCACCATCTACGCTCTTCCTTAATTCGTCTGTGAGAACTTCAATGCGTATTTGGCTTTGTCTGAGCATCGGGCTGGCTGGTACCTCCGCAGCTTTCACCCTCTCCTTCGGCTGGGGTGGTTTTACCGGCAATTCCTTCTCCTTTTCCTTCCGCTCAACTTCCTTGTTGCGAGGCTCAGCTGTCGATTTTGGTTTTGGTGTGGTCAGTTTCGGTTGCGAGGTTGACCCTGATCCAAGACAACTTGTCTGTGCCGGCTCCTTAGACGAAATAGGACGAATTGTCGGAAGAATCGGTGGTATGGTAATTGCCGAAATATAAGTGGCAGAAAGAAGTGAAATAGGATTCCTGGATTTCTTCAATGCCATCTCCAACTTGATGTTGGTGTAGACAATTTGTCCCCAGTTAAATCGTTCTCCTTGCCAGGCTGCTACACCGGCTCTCATAGCCTCATCTGCCATCATTTCCGCTCTTGGTGCAAGGAATAAACGCTGGTTCACAAATTGTAGCCACTGGGAAATGGACGCAGTGGCCTTTAGTAAATCCCAACCCGCAGGTTTCTTTGCGTACTGGAATTTTGAACCAAAAATTTCTTCCTTCATTTCCTTTGTCAGAGGTGATGCCGATTCCAACGGTTCTCCCTCCGCTGATACGCCCAAAACTTCTGCCACCTTGTCCCCATCAAATTGACAAGGAAAATCATACACTCGGATCTTCTCGACAACTTGTCCAAAACTGCTTGCTTGAACAAATTGTCGTACCCGCTCTACGTCTGGTTGATCCCATCGCTTCTTAAGGAAGCCCAATAAACCAGCAGCACGTAGCTCAGTCTCTCTCTCCCGGATAATTTGGTCTAAAAGATCCAAAGGCAATTCGTTGAATCTGATACCGAATACCTTAAGGTCTCGTTTAGGAGCCATCTGCCAATTTGTCGATGTTACACACAGGATGCTATGAGTAATTGTCCCCTCTTATTTCGACAACTTGTCTCACTAGACTACTGACTTAGAGTCCACTCACCTAACTGTTCACTCGGCAAATTGTCAAAGTAATCTTCAATTAATATTCACAACTCTCGATTCTAATTGTCTGCTCATTTTCTTTCTCACTCATTTTCTCTGTTATCCGACTTAGTTCCTTTCTTTCGGTCAAATTGTCTTTCATAACTCACGAGAATTCATTTCTTTCAACACTCATCATTCTGAAATTCCCTCAATGATATATTTGCTTCCTCGGGCTTCTGTACTTTTGACAATTTGTCTGGTTTCTTCCTCCTTGATCTTGGTTATTTCGATGAGAAATTTTAAGATGGTTTAATTCTGGAACTAGTCCTCTTAATTGTGAATGATTTCTGAAATTTATAACTTATTTCCTCTCGGTAAAACAATTTGTCAATAACACACTTTTCTCTCTTACATTATCATGTTCTCTCAGCTTATTTACAAATTGTCTCTTTTGCATATTATCAGGCTACATTTCTATTCGACGATTTGTCTTGTAATCCGATCAGTCTGACAATTGGTCTGTAATCCACCTTATTTCTCATGGTTCGGTCCATGTGTGGGTTATTCTCGACAAATTGTCTTTTAAACTCTGGCAATTGTTATTTACATAATCTTCAACATCAATTCTTACTTAGCCAAACTCGGCAATTTGTCCTGAACTCACTCGATTACTTGTCTCCCTCAGCTTCTGATTATTTACTGCATCCATTCTTTTCTTCCTTCCTTTCTAAATTGTCTAATTACCAAGATTATCATGTTTTCACATTCCTCTTACTGTTTCAACCTAATTAAATCTCTCGGCAATTTGTCTTTCAAAAGCAGGGGTAGTATTTCTCACCTTGACAATTTGTCTGAACTTCTCACGCTCGTTATTAACGACAAATTGTCAAATCTCCTCACTCGCAGTGCCAGTAGTATATCAATCTGTATTCAAACACAATTTTCCAATGAATCTTTAGTCCCTGAACAACTTGTACTCCTGGCAATTTGTCTTACAAAACTTTTCTATGTTTAAGTAACATCGCAGTGATTATAAGAAAAATTAGAGTGAGGTTCTATAGATCTGAAACCTAATTGTTCTTTTCTTAATAACTAAATTTTTCTTTTCAAAACTTTGGCTTCTTATCTTCCTTCAATTTGTCAAACAGCTGCTGTCTCTCTTTTCTTCTTTCTTTTTAAAGCAAACCTAATTGCTATTTTATCATGTTTTCAAGTTAACTTTTCACCATGTTATACAATCAAAGACAAATTGTCCAACTGAATTGATTTTTCTCCAAGTTATTCAACAACTTGTCTAGCATAAGACTCTCTTAACAACAGGTCCTTGTTTTCTCCCGTTCAGTTCTTTGACGATTTGTCTTAGTCTCGACAAGCCATTTGTCAATAAAATCAGTTGTAGAAATTCACTCAACAATTTGTCATGTGTTTCTATTTCTTTCTAAGACAATTTGTTCTACCTGCATAACTTATTCAGCGACAAGTTAACCCTAACTATTCTTATTATGACGCGGTGAATTAGGATAGCAGATTATTTCAATCCCTCTTTTCAGCCTTCTAATTCGTTCCATTCTCAATTAAATTGTCATCACTCGCTCCATCAGTACACAAAACAGACAATTTGTCTTAAAAACAACGGTCCTCTAGCAGTAAGAGACTTACCTCTCGCAGTACAGTACCCGACAAATTGTCCTCAATCTCCAATTCCCTAAAACAACTGAGAGAAAGATAATTTGTCAGTTTTGTCGCTTACTTTAACATCTTTAGCAAATTGTCCGACTGTGTGAGTTCAATCCTGCGCTTACTAATTCGCACATTCAACATGGATACAAGTTAAAGTTGTCATCAACATTCAAAGACATTTTGTCTACTGTCTAACTCCAACTTCAGTTTGCAACGACAAATTGTCCATAAAACAAAGAGAGAGAAAGAAGCTCACCGTGCGCGCCTTCTCCAACTGCTTCCAACTCGCTCCCAAATGCCGTGTTAGAGGAAGAACAACAGACAATTTGTCAAGGCGCAGCGCTTCCGCATATACTTAGGTCAATTTGTCTGTGACGGCGGCTAAACGGCGGACAATTTGTCTAGGGGATCGGGGGTAAGTTGGTAACCGGGACAACCGGTTATCAGATTTCTGAATCCGATCCTCCATCATGACCATTCAAATTGTCTTTATTTAATGCAACCCATTATTTATATATATTCACTTTAATAAATGCCCTCCCGTCAAATTGTCTTGTTCTTCTTTTATGGCCCGCATTTTTTTATCCGATTTAATGACAAATTGTCTTTTAGATTCCTTCTACTTATAATTTTTATTTTATTTTTATTTTTTTTTAGACAATTTGTCGTGTAAAATTGAAAATAAAAGAATAATTAAAATAATAATTAATACAATAATATTTATCAAATAGTGAAAAGAAATTCAAAATATATCTAAAAATAAAATAGAAATAAATAATAATATTAATATTAAGCCTGCCCCCTACTAAAACCATAACTTGTCCTCAAGTTATATAGGGTTTAAGACGGTACCCATTGTAACGGGTGTCATGTTTATTTCCAGCAAAATCTTGTATTTCAACTGAACCATTTGGGTATGCATTTAAAACTTTATAAGGACCAAACCAAAGCATTTTAAATTTTCCTGGAAATTTCTGAAAACGACTATCATATAAAAGTACCAAGTCATTAGATTGGAGTTTCTTGGGAATCAATTTACTATCGTAATAAGTTTTGCGTCGACTTTGAATCGCTTTCATATTGAGAAAAGCTTGACGCCTAGTTTCATCTAGTTTTTCTAACATTGAAAATCTTTCTTTTAAAGATTCCTCATCTCCTAATCGATTTTCCAAGGCAATACGCAAAGATTGCACCTCTAATTCAATGGGTAAAATGGCTTCTTGGCCATAGACTAACTGAAAAGGTGTGCTTTTTGTAGTAACTTTATAAGCTGTTCGATAGGCCCACAAGGCGTCAAACACTCTGGCATCCCAGTCAGTGTTGGATCCTTGAACAGTTGTAGTAATAATTTTGCATAGAATACCATTAGTTTTCTCTGTTTGGCCATTTGCCCTAGGATGATAGGGGCTAGTTTTCCGATGTTTAATAAAATATTTATCAGTTAATTTAGTAATAGTATCATTTATAAAATGAGTGCCTCTATCGCTTACTAATTCTTTAGGACAACCAAATCTAGTAATAATATTTTCGTATAAAAATTTGGCAACTGTATTTGCATCATCTGTCTTAGTGGCAACAGCTTCAGCCCACTTTGTCACATATTCTGTGGCAACTAAAATATAACGTTTTCTACCATTTCTACTGGGTGGGTTTATTGGTCCAACAAAATCTATGCCTCATTTTTCAAAGGGTATTTGTGCTAGAATAGGTGTTAAAGGCATAGAAGTGGTAGGAGTAGGTTTCCCAACTCTTTGGCATGGATCACACTTCTTTGCAAATGCAATAGCATCAGCAAACATAGTGGGCCACCAATAACCTGATTGTAATGCTTTTTGCGCAGTTACATTCCCAGCAAAATGACCACCACAACTATTACTGTGGCAATCTTCTAAAATTAATGATACTTCACTTGGATTAATACAACGTCTCAAAAGTCCATCATTTCCTTTCTTGTATAAAACTTCTTCAATGAGAGTGTAAGGACTTGATTTATACATTAATTTGGTCTTTTGTTTTTCAGTGTAATCCAAGGGAAATTGTCCAGTTTGCAAGAAATTTATAATTTCAGCATATTCTAATGGAATAATATCTATATGAAATAAGTTTGCATCTGGGAAATTATCATCCAATGGTTCTTTACCCAAATCCGGACTTATACGGGAAAGATGGTCAGCATTCGCATGACTCTTCCCTGGTCTAACTTGGATACTAAAATTGAATTCTTGGAGTAACAATACCCATCTAGCAATTCGCCCACTTAATTGGGGTTTGTTGATCATGTATTTCAAAGCATCATGATCTACATGAAAAACAAATTTATAACCTAGCAAATAGTGTCTATATTTTTGTACAGAGAATATCATTCCTAATGCCTCTCTTTCTGTTACAGTATAATTCTTTTCTGCAGCGGCTAACTGCCTACTTGCAAAATAAATTGGTTTATCATGGCCTTTTTCATCTTTTTGGCTTAACACACTCCCTATTGCGACATTTGAAGCATCAACATATACTTCAAAGTCCTTATTCCAGTCTGGAGGAATTAAAACTGGAGCACTCGTTAATTTTTGTTTTAAAATTTCAAATGCTTTGGTACATGAATCTGTCCAAATAGGAGCTATGTCAGACTTTTTAGTTAATTCGGTTAAAGGGATAGCTATGTTGGCATACTTATAAATGTATCTTCTATAGTAGCCAACATGTCCCAAAAAGGCTCGAACCTCTGTAACAGTGTTAGGTTGAGGTAATTGGACAATTATTGCTACTTTATCTGGATCGGTAGCAATACCTTGACTAGATACAATATGTCCTACCAATTTTCCAAAAGGTACGGCGAATTGTGATTTAGCTGCATTAATAGAAATTCCGTACTTCTCACATTGAATGAAACATTTTTCTAGACACTCTGCATGTTTTTCTTTTGAACTATATACACAAAAATCATCTAGGAAAATTTCTATAAATTTTCGTAAATACATTTGAAAAGCAATGGTCATAAGTCTTTGGAATGTGGCTGGAGCATTACACAATCCAAAGGGCATTTTTGTATGAGCAAAAATTCCCCAATCGGTTGTAAAAGCGGTTAATAATCTATACATTTCCGCAATTTGGATTTGGTTATAACCTGAGAAACCATCCATAAAGGAATAGCACTCATAACCTGCAACACCATCTAAAAGGGTGTCTGTGAAAGGTAAAGGAAAATAATCCTTCTTTGTTACACTATTTAGTTTTCTATAATCTTGACAAATGCGAATTTTTCCATTCTTTTTAGGCACTATCACGATGGGAGATACCCATTCACTATGAGGTACTTCAAAGATAAATCCACAATCTAAAAGTTTGTCAATTTCTTCTTTGACCATTAGTGAATATTTGGGATTCATCCTATATTGTCTTTGCCTAACAGGTTTAGCATCGGGCTCTAAAATAATTTTATGCTCACATATATCAGGAGGAACTCCTTTCAAATCAGAATAGTTCCATGCAAAAGAACTCTTATGTCTTTTAAAGAAATCATGCCAATATTGAAATTCACTTTGAGTGATTTTGGAATAAATTTTAATAATTTTTGGTTTCAAAGTTGTTCCCAAATTCATATCTTGAATTGGGGTGTTTAAAGATTCTTTGAAAGCTTTCCTTTGCAAAGGGGTAGGTTTACTATAGGCTAGTAAATCATCCATTTCTTGGGTATCAGAATGAATTTCAGGTTCAAGGTCTGAAGGTATATCTACATTGATGTTCAATACTTTAGAATTTTCCCAAGCCAAAATGGCATCATCTGAATCATCAATTCGCGCTAGTGGAGTAAAATATTCTCCCAACCCTAAACTTCGGTAAGATAATTCTTTAGAAACTCTTTGAGTTAACTCTATTTCACTTTCACTTTCAGTTTGGTTTTCTGAAGTTACATTACTATCCTCTTGTTGGGTTTCACCATGGTATGAAATTGGGTAAAGAGGCAAAATTATTTTATTATTCCCTTTTCCAATAGTAAGGGTTCCTTTTCCCCAATCATCTTTGGCTTTTGCTAAGTACAACCATGGGCGTCCTAACAAGATAGGATAGGATGAAACAGATTCTATGAGTTTAAAAACTATATAATCAATCTTATAATCAATTCCACCAATAGTAGTGGTAACTTGATTGAGTATCCCAAGGGGTTTTACTCTACTCTGATCCGCCATACACAAAATAATCGGAGTGGAGGTCATAGTTTTTAGACCTAATTCCTCCATTGTTTCAAAATTCATAAGATTTACACTAGACCCACTATCAATTTGTACTCCCTGAATTAATGATCCATCTATTACTACATCCACAATTGGAGCCCCAGGGTCTCTAGAAATTTCATGAATTTCAACCATTTTGGTTCTTTTGCGTACTAGTGATGAACTTAATTCACTCCTACACTTGGGTGAAATAGCCAGAAGTTGTTTCATACTAATTAAAGGTTGTATTTTATCCAAATTGGATAAAATATTATAAGGTTCCAATCCTTCTGTTAATCTCATAGATCGTGGAGATTTTCGTTTTGATAGAGGTGTATTATGTGATTTTGAATTTATCCTCTTTGCAGGTATTTGGTAAAAATTAGGTAATGCAATTGATTTGTCTACAGGATTATTATCTTTTGGTGTTTCAAGTATTGGCTCTGAAATAGGTTTAGATAATTTTTCTTGTCTTTCTTTCCAAGCCATCTCCTTATTAGAATGAATGGGATCAAGAATTATTTCGTTGGGTTGTCCTATCTCTTTTTCTAAAGATGATTCTACCATTACGGGTGTTTTAGTCAAGATTGAAATGGTATTATCACTTTCTGTATTACTTATAATAGGTTCTTTTTGTAAATCTTGTTTTGCCTTAGCTGCTCTAGTGGCTATAAAGACATTTTCTGGGTAGAATCTAGTCTCAGGTATAGTATGCGAAATATGATTAGATGGTCTAGAATTATCTGGTTCTTGAAATTGAACCTGTTTATTTCTAGGATAATCCCTCTCAGAAGGAGGAAAAGTCCGAGGTGGAGCAGTACAATCTTCTGGGAGATGTCCTTGTTGACGACATCTACCACAAAAAGGTGAATATCCTACTTGTTTCCTCGGGTTAGGACACTCATTAGCATAATGACCCAATTCCCCACATCTATAACAAACTAATTTCTTTCCTCTTTCTGGGGTTCCGTAACGATGTGTGTTGGGGTTGGATGGTGGTCCATTCCACACAGGAGGTTCATTATAAGTATCATTCCAACGAGGTCGATTATCGTTGGGTCTATAGGGTGGTCTTGTGTTGGGTCTAGTAAAAGGACGTTTATTATCATTATTTCTATTTACCCATGGCTTCTTAGCATCAATTTGGAGCACTTGTTTTACAGCTCTCAGATCGTTTTGTACTGATAAGTTCCAACATTTATTGGTAGGATGTTTTCCTCCACAAAAATTACAACGTGGAATTTCCTCAATGTTGAGAATAGGTGATGGACATTCAGATGGTAAATGACCATGTCCTTTGCAATTTGAACACCATACATTGGTTCTAATATTAGTAGGTTTAGATCGCTTAATTGGGGCATTAGTGATTTGAACTCTCAAATCAGCCATTTCTTCTATAAGTTTACTTAAAAGATCTGCTTTAGGATCTTTTACTTCAGCTACTATAGTAGGTTGGATGGGTCGGTTAGCATAATATTTTGATGGAGATTGTTGAGAGGCTCATGTTCCAGGTTGTGGATAGACCAAATTAGGTGGATATATATTAGAGTCTAAGGTCATTAATTGGTCATCGTCTATCCTTGCCTCCTCATATTGCTTAGCATATTGAACTGCTGTGGCCAGATCTCTAGGATTCTTTTCTTTTATCGCTATTTTAAATTCAGGTGGATATAATCCTCCTACAAAAATTCCAGTTAAATAAGAATCTGGAATCCTATGATCGGTCCAGCGTTGTAAAATATATTCCATCCTACCGTAATAATTATTAACACTTTCCCCTACAGCCATCCTAATGGTTCTTAATCTTTCTTGTAGGCTTTCCGTAAAAGCTAATGGTCGGAATCTAGCTAAGAAGGCATTTCTTAAGGCGTTCCATGTTTCAAATGGACCATGTGTTTGATGCCATTCTTGAGCAATCCCATACAAGGTTGCAGGAAAAGTTATAAGAAAATTAGCCTCTGGGATGAAATTAGCCGCACAGACTACGTTGAAGCGGTTCAGATGATGATCCGGATCTGAACCTGCTAATCCATAGTATTGTGGCAAATCTACTAAATTAAGTGGTCTAGGTTGAGCCATAGTGATTATATCTGAGGTTTCAGAAGTCTCAGAGTTATCAGAGGTTTCAAAATTTTCTGATGCCTCAGATTCTGAAGTAGTTTGGTCTAAAAATTCTTCTTCAGATAAAACTTTTGGTGAATTTGAATCAATGGTGGACTTATTTTCTTCTTTAGGCAAATTTATTTCTTTGTTAATTTCAAACGAAATTTGTCCAGTGGAAATTTGTATTCTTGGTATATTTTGAGTTATTTGATCAATTATGGGAACTGAAAATATATCACTAGTTGATTCATTTACAGGATTAAAGAGAGTTTCGATTCTTTCATTAATACCTAAATTTGGAGGTCCCCACTTTTCTGCTAGATAACTATTAATAGTATCATGGTCAAGTGCGGAAGGTTGGGAAAATAAATAGTCAATAGAAGGGTATCTAGAAAGAGGGTTACGAGAAGATTCCCCTGTACGAACTTCCTTTGGTAATTGAGTCTGAGAAGGATCTAATGAAGACTCTTCCTGTTCTTTAAATTTTCTTGCTAATTCATGTAAAATTTTCGGATTGGTTGGTGGGTTAACTTCTCTCAATATAATATCATCCAAAGGTTGATCTAATTCTTGTTTAGAACTTGATTCCCCACTACTTTCATCAGAGGGACTAGGTGGAGGTTTTGGTGGTGAAAGACAAGAAGGTACCACAACAGGTATTCGCCTTCTATTTTCTCTATTTATTGCTCTTTCATCTCTTTGAACTTTTTGTAATGCTTCCTTTAATATCCGGGCATGTGTGGGTCCAGACAATTAAAGATGCCATAGATAAGAGATTTCAACAAAAATCTCATTGCACACTTGGTACCTCTTATCTCGAGCTATCTCAGACTCGGGGTAATAGGTTCCCAATGCTCAGTGAGATGTCTATTCCGTCTGCATATGGACTCATATCGCAGTCGTTTTTCCTAAAGACATTTGTTATGGGATTATGTTCACAATCGAATGTAATTGAAAGTAGTTGGACAAATTAAACTAAAGGATGGGCTCAATGGATGTGCTTTTTCTCTATAAATAAAATCTGGTACAAGCGGTGTTATTCTCGGGTTCATAGGACCATAAGTAAATATGTAAATTCTTTCTAAAATTTTCTTTCCAGTCCAAGCAGCATAGGCTTGGGGTATTTCACAATCTGTAATTTGTTTTAATCTCCCGTATTGACTAAATAAATAAAGAAGAGTAAAATCAAGGAGTAATTCTCCGGATTTTACTACGAATTCTTTCTTTGGTTCAAATTTATTCCAGAGTTTAGTAAATATAATTCTTTTAACATCTAAAGGCAATTTTTCTATTCTTTGTTTTAATTCTTTATCTTGGATATGTTTTCCACTTAATTGAAAACTTTGTCCAAAATATGCGTTCCTATATAAACGATAAAGTGCCATAAAAAGGCATGGTCCCGAAAAATAATCCTTCATTATTTTTGATACTTCCCAAGGAAACAAATAACCCATTTTGAATCATCTGTACTAAACTTTTATTTTATTTATTTATTTATTTGTTAAGTTGTCAATATAATTTTAGGTTATCTATTTGTTGGGAAGAATGAAAATAAATTAGAGTATTAATTATGGTTCTTATACTAACTAATTCTTCTATAGATAGCCTTTTAAAACTTAATCGATTTAGTTGGCTAACCGAATTAAAAAATTCTGGGTCAAAGGTAGGGAATAAATTGGTGGTATGTGAATTACCAAAATGATTTATTGGTTGAGGAGGTATTTTACTGGTATTATCGTAAGCTTGGTTCTTGAAACAAGTTCGTTTAATATGTCCTGTCTCCCCACAAAAATGGCAATTATTTCCCTCTCTAAGACCCTTAATTTTTCCTCTAGTATAAGCTCTTGAGTTTCTGAGATTTAGACTATTAAAATGTGTATTAGGACAAGGGTTTGGTATAGTTCTAAAAAATGGTCTAGGGTTTCGACAGAATGAGTTTCTCTGAGTATCTTCAGAGTTAATTTTTTTAGTATCTTCAAACTTTGGAAATATTTCTTTTAAAATTTCCTCTATGAACTCTTCGCCTATTTTCTCAGTCAACCCCATTTTCTTTCTACCCACATATTACCTTCAAAATTTCATTTCTAATTTTGTATTTTGACTTTCCACTTTATTAGATTTCAAAAAGGAATTCTAAGAGTTTTAGACACCCTTCAAAAGAATTCTATAAGAAAAAATACATGTCATTCTTTACAGAGTTCTTCTCCAAAAGAAGTTACATATTCTATTTTATCTGTACGAATTCTTAATTTGGGTTTTTATGTATTTAAGAAGTTAAAATTCCTACAATTTCTAGTCTACATTTCAGCCACCATTAGCCAGGATCATTCCCCGGCAACGGCGCCAAATGTAAACTAGGTTTTTGCTTCAACCCAAAACCCAGGAATACAGTATAGGGGTTCTAATTCTAGGGAATGATCAAATAGTCTAATGTATTGTGGCT
This sequence comes from Rhytidiadelphus loreus, assembly GCA_947034895.1. Classification (NCBI taxonomy): domain Eukaryota; kingdom Viridiplantae; phylum Streptophyta; class Bryopsida; order Hypnales; family Hylocomiaceae; genus Rhytidiadelphus; species Rhytidiadelphus loreus. Next base: position 3,181,270 of record OX344765.1, on the reverse strand, counting down.
GAGGTCACTTGTTTTCTAGAATGAGGTGGATTTTTAGGGGTAAATACTATAAAAATACACAAACGAAAGGAAGATGCATAGATTTCACTCTTATTCCCAAGAATTAATTTTGTTAGCAGTCCGTTAATAATGCTATTGGACACATGAATGCAGTCCCAGTCCTGGACTAGTGTTCTAGGGGTATTTTCGACAAATTGTCAAGATAGACCACAAATTGTCATGCATGATCTAGACCTTTAAGTGCAAATAACATATAGATACATATAAAGATATATGTTCGTTAATTAAAGTGATCTTTTATCGTGAGAGACAAATTGTCGGGCAGTCACTACTTATTTAGCCTAATTACTAAATTATCATGAGTAGGAGATCCGTCTCAGTCCTACGACAAATTGTCTCTAACTAAATGCAAGGGCATGAGTGTGTGATGCATTACGTTTACAATCATAACAACAACACAAGGCAATACTATCTTAACGCATCATCACAATATATTTCAATGTCTATTCCAATTTCTACTATTAATAACATAAGCTTATTTGAATTTCAAAACTATCCATTCATCTATTATATGCAATACACATTTCAATTTCACATACAACAAACAAACAGGACAAATTATCGTTAACTACATTGAATACTTTGACAAATTGACCCTCACTGTTCACTCAGTTCAGTCCCGGATCATGACAAATTGTCTTGCAGTAACCGGTTTAATCAGTCCACTTGTCAATAATAGAGAGAAAACTACAAAGGCAAATTGTCTCACTGACTGGTATCCTTTTGTAATCAAAGACAATTTGTCAATTTAAAGGTCAACCAGGTGCGGTTTGAATACCAACAGTTGGAACAATTTGTCTTTTCAGTAATCTCTAAATTAATAATTTCCCTTTCAGAAATTGAATTTGTTCAAAACAGTTCATACGCCATGACAAATTGTCGTTTTCATATCAATCATTTATACTTAAAAGTATACAAATAATTTCAAAACAATATGAAACCGATAAACAGAAATTCACGACAATTTGTCTTACCTGGATTCAAAGTCCAGTTTTCCTTTCCGACATAACCTATCCGAATAACAACTTGATTATTCAATGCATTTCAATTGATAATAATGTGACTGTATAGTTCTTGGACAATTTGTCTTTATACTATCTCACACTTTGGCAATTTCTATTCATACTTCCATATCATCTCTTTCATTGTCCAATAAAACTACTTGATAGAATTAATTTCCATATTCAACATTCGAAACTTATCCCATGAACAACTCTATCGTAAACAACAAAAAATCTTCAACACAATTATCCAAATAAGTTATCACAATTACAACTTGTAGAATTTATGTACTTATCTGTATTGCTGGAGAATGGACAAATTGTCTGTCGATCGATCTGAACTCCACGGCAACTGGACTTTCTTGATTTGTACTCCGTTTCTTGGCAGCAACCGCGTTCACTGATGACAATTTGTCTTTCTCTTTCCATCAATCCGTATGCTTTCCATCGTCGTAATTGAAATAACAATTTGTCTCAACCCCTACTACTAACAACACAGTCAATTTGCCTTTACAATGATACCCAGTTAACTTTGACAAATTGTCTTTATGCACTCAGAGCATACTCAGACAAATTGTCTTCAACTGTTACCGTAACTACAACAAATTGCCGAAACTATAACGCTGACAATTTGTCTCGGTAATTGCATATACTCACAGTCACAGCGAGTCGATTATGCAAACAATTACAACACACGTTAAACAACTCAGCGATACCCAGTCAATTTGTCTTTGAAGTATTTTAATTACGCACACACACACACACACACAGAGCAACAAATACAATTTATCTCTAAATATTTCCAAACAACTATCCACACCCAAATATTCACAACACAATTACGTCCAATCACTGGATCGTAATAACAACTTGACAAATTGTCAAATAATGTGACCCAATCACTGGTGTCACGGCCCGCAGCTTGGCAAACTCCCAAGCTGAACAAAAATATCCAATCACTGGATATAAACAAATAACATACAACAGACAAGAATCGGCAAATAGTCAGAAATTACAATTCGATTGCAAAGATTATAAGTACACGACAATTTGTTCAAGACTTAGAAAGATAAAAACTGGGCCAAGAAAATGACAAATTGTCTTTACTATATACACTGTAGAAGACAACTATTCATATCTGTAACACTACAGGTAAGATTCATCACATCCTTCCAAACCTGCTTTGTAAAGACAATTCGTTTATATTGTACCAACAGTAAGAGTTTAAATTGACAATTTGTCCTATTTACACTACCAAAGACGAATTGTCAAGAAAAAAAAAATATCAAGTGACTACACCAAGACTGATGCATTTTGAAACTGATGATTGCCAAGACTGAGCAAGAACTCTCACCTGCGTCACAAATCACTGTCTCCCTTGAAAGCTATCGTGCTTCAAGGTTGTCCATTCGCTTTCGGCAATGCAGGTGAGACGAAACCCCGATCGAAACATGGACTAAGCTCCCGAGGGCAAACGCAATCTTTGAAAGCCATGCGACGAGCAAAAATCAGCAAAGATGAGCAAGATGGCCGCGACTTGGAAAAAGGATCGCATTTGGAGAGCGTGGCGGCGGACCCTCGTCACCAGGCAGCGAGTTTGAGGGAGGGCTCCCTTCATCTTGGCCGCTCAGGTGGAGGGACGGTGGAGATCTGCAAGCCCTTTTTTTCCTTAACAATAAAATCCAAAAAACTTGGTTGATCAACCCCTAAAACCCTTCTTATCAACCCTAAGGACTACTAAAACTCCGCGCCTAACGGCACTCCGTTTTAGGCCTAAACCCTACTCGCTCCGCTCCGTAGGGTTTAGGTGACATCTCCACCGTCCTTCCATCTGAACGGTCAAGATGAAGGGAGCCCTCCTTCAAACTCAAGGTTGCTTGGATGCCTGGGTGGGTTGATTTGGGTTGAACATGGGGCTCGGGGAGGTCACTCTATGAAAAGTAGAAAACTACGTGAGTTAAAATATAGGGTGCATTGTATTCATTGAAGGAAAATTTTATAAATGATTTGAATCTACTTTAGCCTAGATTTAATTCTTGAAATGTCATTATATGTAAAATAGGGTACTAAAAAATCCCTTGATTAAAAAAAAATAGATATAAATTAGCATGAATAAAATTAGAAAAGAAAAAATAATAATTTTAGGATGAATATAATCAATGATCCTTTTAAGAGAATAATGAAAATGAATGCATTTTTAACTACTTGATGTGTAGATATTGTAGTTTAATGCACTAGATTTTAAGTACTTTTCTATCAAGATTGATATCAATAAAATGAGATGGATTAAAGTAAAAATAAACTATTCAATTGTAAACTCAATTGGAAAAGGGGCATTTTTTAAAAGTTAAAGAATTATTCAATGGTGAAAGTGAAAACATATAGTGAGTACTCAAGTGAATATTTAGGCTAGATTATGCACTTTCAAAAATGGGTTGTGTGAAATATATGCCTTTAAAATTAATTATATATATAAATAAATAAACTGTGTGCCTTTAAAATGATCTATATTTTCAAATATGTACAATATTATTGTGTTGTGTTTTCATATATTTTGATAGTTAAAGAAGTGTCTCTAAATTGATTTTTTTTCTTTCAATAGTTGTGTATTATAAATGGCATAATCTAAATTTAAGAACATGAATTCTAGTTCTTTACACATTTTATATTATTTTCTTGCATTTTGTACACTAGAATGATTGCAATGTGGTTACTTCACTAATATACGATGAATACAATGTGAATGAAATTATCCCTTAAAACATCACCATTGCCAAAAAATAGTTGATACCTAATTCAACACATAATCCTTGTATTTTATGACAACTCAATGGTTTTTGTTCAAGTTATTTTTAGGCTTTTTAGAGTGTGCGCACAATAGGTTGTGGTGGAATTTTTCTAATTGATGCGATTTTAGTTTTTAAACAAGAAGGGATGCTAAAAATGAATCATCAAAGATGGGGGGTTTTCAATGTATTTTGAAGCCTCCCAATAGCCTATTTTAAAAATCAAATTAAGCCATACAAATAGCCTTTTAGAAATTTGAATCCAATTAATGAAACAAAGATTACTAGGTTTAGCTTCAACTCTAATTTAAAATTTTGAATAATTCATTGAATTGAGTATTTTATTGCAATGTAAGGTTCACAAATATAATTATGGTTTATTAATTTTCTAATTACAAGATGATATAAAAATTTGGCTAACATCATGCCAATGTTTTATATTATAAGGTGTACCTACGACAAAAATTTGAGATTTATTTAGCTCATTTTTAATCATTCATCCTAAAATCGAAAAATCCTTCATTATCAAACAATTTTTTTTCTAAAGTTTATAAATACTATAGTGTGCCAAAAATTAAGCTAAATTTTTGTTTATAATTACCTATAGGGTGCTTAAATTTAAGCCTAAGTAGATTTTTTTCTACTACAAGGGTCCCTGAACATAATAATTACTACGTAAATAGCCCTCCATAAAATACCCAGTTAACGCACGTGGGTTACATAATTTAAAGGGAAGTGACCTCCCCGAGACATGGGGGTTGATTTGGGTTGACATGGGGGTTGATTTGGATTTGGATTTGGATTTGGATTCAACTACCCTGAAGAATGGAATGAGGATCTTCCACACTAATTTTTTGACATTTGACACTATACAAATATTTTCAATTCCTGTACAAGACTCTACTACTTTTGAATAAGATATTGTTCTAATTGGGTCTCATGAATCTCTTGAGGTATGAATGGAAATATTTTTATATATAATATTTGTGAACCTTGATGGTTTACAAAGTAATTTTTTTAATGTAAGGCAACCTAATTTTATTATTTTGTATGGAATTACATTGAAGGATTATATGGTAGGTTATCTATTATACGTTTGTTTTTTTAAATTCAATTTTGTTGCCTATCTAATGGGGATTCGAACCCAATTGGAAAAACATACATATGGATTTAGGACTTGGAGGAAAACATTGATATTTTTAGTTACGATTCAAATTTTTTCAACAATTGGATTTTTTGAATAATTGAATGAATTTAAGATGACTAAGAAATATAGAACTACCACGTTAATTTTCTCCTAAATACTTGTATGTAAGCTTCGTGACATTGGTGACTTTGGTTCATCAAAGTATACAGGAATCATGACTCTAGAATTTTGTTACATTTTGAATTATTTGAACAAGTATATGAATTTTGAAAAAAATATGAAATTCTTTGAATTTCTTCTTAAATTTTATGTCCAAACTCTATGATTTTGGTCCACTGAACCCCCTGATAGACATTTTGCATCAACAATAGACATTCAAGTAGACAATGTACCATTTTTTTTTTAAATGCCTTGAATTGGTATTTATTGGGCCTGCACTATGTGTGCCAAATGTTGAACTTCTTGGAGATACAAGATCACTGTAAATTCTATTTTTTGATTTAAATATAAAAAATATCTTAAACTCACTATTATTGTTTGTATTGCATCTCTACTTCAAATCATTTATTTCCTTTTTCATATCCTTCTCTGTATACACTAGAAGAAAATTGCGTCCAAATCAACAAAAAATGAACACAAAGTTGTTGATTTTGGTACTGCCGTGACCATTTCCACATATTACTGTTGTATACATGAACGTTCATTTTAGAGCTCAACACTTTTTTGTTGATTTTGACGGTACATACCGATTGTGAAATTCCAGTGAATTGACTTTCATTGATGTCCTTTTATGAATTTGCAAACTTCTTACATATTTTTTGTGAAAAACGTCATTCTCGAGTCATGATTGACATTGATGAGATTGGGGGAACTTCATGCTGCATTCACTGCGGTCGTGAACTTCAATGTCTATGAGACTTTGATGGCTCGGGTGGGTTTGTTTGTTTTAAAACTTTATTGCGCACATAGAGTGTAGGAAAATGTTTTTAGGATGCAGTGTTATGCACAAGCACAGCCAGGGTTGTCTACCCGGACAACTCGACAACTCGACAAACTCGACAAACTCGACGTCGAAGACGTCTAGTAGAGGGTCCCGTCCGTCTAATAGAGTCAACTTTACCCTTTGACTTTTACATAATTTACCCCCCAATTTACCTAGGCTTACTTGGCTGCCATGTGGCAGCCACGTCACAAATTTAGGGCGACTTCGGGTGGGGGCGACTACGGGTAGAGGGCAACCGCGGGTAGGGGCGACTGCGGGTAGGGGCGACCGCGGGTAGGGGCGAGTGCGGGTAGGGTAGCGGTGCAAATTATGTACTACAGTTCAAAACTGCCACTTTTGCTGCATTCATCCAAAAAATAGATTTTTTTTAGAATCTAACCGTAAGATCTTGTACTTCACTTGTCTAAGATCACGTGGTAAAAATTTCATGAAGTTTGACCCTATAGATTGGAAGATATTAACAATCAAAGTTGGAAAAAAAAAATTCTGAACTGTGACCTGCAATTTCAGTTGACTTTGACTGTCATTTGTGGAAATTTTTTGCACTACATACTTTGAATTAAAAGACACATACGTTGAATAAATAAGTTGAAAGTCTAGGGAAAAATATTCACTAATAAAAGCACTTGATTTGCATTCTTTAATCCCTAAAGGACCATTGTCCCTTTGGTTGACAAATTGGATTTTGGGCATGTACCTACAGTCTCATTTTTTGTCATAATTTTTTGAAACTTTTTTTAAAGATAGAAAAACTAATTATCTTTAAGGAAATATAATGTTTTCTCAAGTGGTGCCTAGGAACAAAAGTTGTGCCCAAATAAGTTCAAAACAAAGGCAACAAAAAAACATTCAAAAATTTTAATTTTTTTCCCTCATATATTATATTTTTTTCTCAACGGAAAGCTTTGATTCATTTCATTTGGATAAGTGATGTGAAAATTATAGACAATCTTGTTTTTCTAGCAATCTAAGAATCTTCTTCAAAAAATAACTTGCAAGATTCATTTCTGAAATTTATTCCACACATTTTTATACTAATTATGTATAGATCCTATAGTTAGACAATTAGATGTGCAAAAGAAACAATTTCCAAATTTTTTACTCTTTGCAATAGAAATGGCAATTTTGAATGTTTTTTGGCAAGAAAAAGGCCTTCGTCCTTTAGGGGTTAAAATTTTTTAAAGTAGAAGTAGGTCCAAGATTGAAAAAAAAATTAAATTGTTAAGAGTTCTAAGATGGAATTGAAATGCAATTATTCCAATGATGAGATTGTTCTAGTGAGCAAATTTAACCTTGTTAAATAAATTTTTAGAAAAATTGTGAAAATTGCATTAAAAAATGAACCCTCTAAGTTTTGTTTTCAAGAAAATGCTAAGTTTGTCCAAAAAACAAGATTGTCCATAACTTTTGCATTACTAGTCCAATTACAATGAATCAAAGCTTCACATGTAGACAAAAATATAATATTTGAGGTGTCCACTGACCTCCATTTTTGGCTTTAGGGTGGCATAACTTTTTCTTTCAAACACTAATTGAAAAAATGCTATATTCCTACAAAGATGATATATTCTTCTATCTTCAAAGAAAGTTTCAAAAAAATCACGATGAGAATTGAGACTCTAAGCATTATGTGAACCGAGATGAGAATTCCTTAAGAACTCTTGGTCTTCTATGGGTTAAAATTCAACTTCATTTTTGTAAAATTTCTCACACAATAGTTTAGAAGCAAATAAACTATAATTAATTGTTTGACAAAAATTACAAAATATTTGCACAAGGGAATTGAAATTTGAAATTCTATACAATAACTTTTGCACTTTGCATTTAGAATATTCAATTCATTTTTTTAAATGTCACATTGTATAAAAGTCGTTAATATATTTACATTGCTCTTCAAAAGTTAAATGCATGCAATGTGACCTACGCTTCTATTTATACTAATCTGGTAATATCATGTCCTATTACAAAAATATTAGTGTGGAAAACAACTTTAAGGGGCATCATCAACCATGGTTTATCAATGAGCAAGTTTGCCACCTCTCCGCATATTAATTGCTTCTTTAGATTAGGCTCAATAAGGTCACCTAACTTCCTTACAAAGTATCTCACTATCAATGTATTTTCAAATACTTCATTGTCGTATTTTTCCATATCATTCATATTCATTAAGTGGCCAATTTTTCTAATAGAATACAAGATGGATTTCATCGTATATTTATGATTTTCTTGCATGATCTCTATGGTCCTCTCTGAATGTTGCAGCCCATATACATACATTAGAGCCACCCGCCAACAATTCTTTATATCCTCCAACTTCTTTTCCTTAATAGGTTAATATCTGTAATGAATCTTAGGAGACTAAAAAATAATAGCAAGGCACTTAACAGTAATCCATATAGTTAGCCAATATGTCCTTTTAGTGATAATCACTCATTCTTGAATGACATCAAACGTTTCAATTGAACAACCAAATTGATTATTTGCAATGCACAATTACAAGAAAGAACTTGCAAATCATAATAACAATTTTTGAATTAAAATTAGGGAAAATTTTAAAAACCAAGGGAAATTTAAAAAGACCCCACCTTATAAAGACCCTAGGAATCAAGAAGAAATTCTATAAACATTCCCAATGGAGTTCCTAAAAATTAGGTCATATATGTATTAACAAATCCAATGTAATGAAAGAAATCGAGGGGAAATAAACAATAAATGATTTTTACTAATTTAAAAAATATATATTTTGAAATTGATATGAAATATAAAGGGTCTAAGAAATAAAAATTATTAAGAAACTTTCAAAATCAAAAAGAAAAAGAAAAAAGATGTTTAAAATTTCTTATTAATGCAAGAAATTGTAAGACAAGGACATCCTCAAAGCAATGGCTCCCACCCCCATCCACAGTTGCACAATAAAAGAGGTCCCTTCCACCCGTATTCTTCTCCAATTAAGAAGTCGCCTAAGACCCGAAGTCGCCCCTAGAAGCCTCCCCAAGGCCCAAATTTGTCAATTTTGGGCCTTCGGGAGGCCAATTCTTCCCATCTCCACCCGAAGTCGCCCCCTACCCGAGGTCGCCCCCACCCGCGTTCTCCTCCCAAAGAGGTCGCCTTCACACGAAGTCGCCCCTAGAAGCCTCCCCAAGGCCCAAATTGGCCAATTTGGGGCCTTGGGGAGGCCAATTCATCCCATCTCCACCCAAAGTCGCCCCCTACCCGAGGTCGCCCTACCCGAGGTCACCCCCACCCGCGTTCTCCTCCCAAAGAGGTCGCCCTCACCCGAAGTCGCCCCTAGAAGCCTCCCCAAGGCCCAAATTGGCCAATTTGGGGCCTTGGGGAGGCCAATTCTTCCCCTCTCCACCCGAAGTCGCCCCCTATCCAAGGTCGCCCCCACCCGCGTTCTCCTCCCAAAGAGGTCGCCCTCACCCGAAGTCGCCCCTAGAAGCCTCCCCAAGGCCCAAATTGGCCAATTTGGGGCCTTGGGGAGGCCAATTCTTCCCGCCTCCACCCGAAGTCCCCCCTACCCGAGGTCGCCCCCACCCGCGTTCTCCTCCCAAAGAGGTCGCCTTCACCCGAAGTCGCCCCTAGAAGCCTCCCCAAGGCCCAAATTTGTCAATTTGGGGCCTTGGGGAGGCCAATTCTTCCCATCTCCACCCGAAGTTGCCCCCTACCCGAGGTCGCCCCCACCCGCGTTTTCCTCCCAAAGAGGTCGCCCTCACCCGAAGTCGCCCCTAGAAGCCTCCCCCAAGGCCCAAATTGGCCAATTTTGGGCCTTTGGGAGGCCAATTCTTCCCGCCTCCACCCGAAGTCGCCCCCTACCCGAGGTCGCCCCCACCCGCGTTCTCCTCCCAAAGAGGTCGCCTTCACCCGAAGTCGCCCCTAGAAGCCTCCCCAAGGCCAAAATTTTCCAATTTGGGGGCAAAGGGAGGCCAATTCTTCCCGCCTCCACCCGCAGTCGCCCCTTACCCAAGGTCGCCCTGATCCGCGTTCTCCTCCAAGAGAGGTCACCGAAGACTCAAAGTCACTTGAAGAACGCGTTCGATTGCTTTTTGTGGGTGTTGAAGGTAGAAATTGAGAGCTTCATTAGAGTCAATTACTTTTGTTTTAGTTTGCTAGGTGTATTAGTGGACCTTCGTTGTTAGGTGAGCTAAATAAATGGACCTTGATGAGATCAGATTTTGTAGCTTAAACACCTAATCTCATTTATTAGAAATGAAAGCTCTTCTAAAAATCTAGTTGCTTTGGATTCTCTATAGTACAACTTGAATTTGTCAATATTTTGTTTGATCTATGAATTCGCTCTAGTATATTAATTTTATGACAAGATGTCATCTTCCATTGAACACTCAATTTTTGCAAACATGCAATTTTTTGAAATATATATCAATGGTTCATTATCATTTATTCGATTGTAATTACATGATATGAAATAAAATAAAATAAGAAAGATCATACATATCTATCCATCTATTTTTTTGTATTTTGAAATTCATTTGAAAAATTATACACTTGTAGAATGACTATTTGAGATTTGCTTAAATCCATAGGGAAAGTTTTTATTTAAATCTCTTTCCTCTAGTTTTAGGTTAGAGGTGAAGATAGTAAGTAATTCATAAGTACAAAGATGCTTGGTGAATCAAGAAAATTAAATGGGGAAGGTATTGCAAATATCTTCATGCATTATTTTGTATTTTGAAATACACTGGGTAAATTATAGACCCATAGGGTAAATATTTGAGATTTGCATAAATTAAATCAAAAGGAGAAGTTTTCATTTAAATCCCTTCCCTACTATTTTTTTAAGTTAGAGATGAAGGTGGTAATAATTCATAAGTAAAAAGATGCTTAGAGAATCAAGAAAAATACACTTGATAAATTATAGACTCATAGGGTAAATCTTTGAGATTTGCATAAATTAAATCAAAAGGAGAAGTTTTCATTTAAATCCCTTCCCTACTATTTTTTTAAGTTAGAGATGAAGGTGGTAATAATTCATGAGTACAAAGATGCCTGGAGAATCAAAAAATATAAGTGGGGAAGGTATTGTAAATATCTTCATGCATTATTTTGTATTTTGAAATACACTTCATAAATTATAGGTCCTTTAGTAGGATAATTTGTTGAAATATGCATAAATTAAAGCAAAAAGGGAAATGTTTCTTTAAATCCCTTCCATCTAATTTTTAAGTTAGGGATGATGGATTGATGGTGGTAAATAATTCATGAGTACAAGAATACTTGGAAAAAAGAAGAATTCAAATGGGAAAGTTTTTAATACAAATCTTCGTGCATTATTTTGTATTTTAAAATCCACCTCATGAATAATCACTAGAAGAGAAAGGAATGTTTTAGGTATGGTCTTAGCAATATAGTTCTATAATTTATGACCTTTTAGCAAATTATAGTAAATATTTATTAGAAATACATTTGTTTTCAATAAAAATTTACTAAAAATCTCCCTAAAGATCATAAGATTGTAGGACTATACTACTAGGTTGTACTTAAAACAACCTTTTCTCTCGTAGAGATTACATTGTTAGGATGTTAAGCTCTAAAGTCTCAATTGTCTTTGTAGCTTGGAAAATGGATTTTGGGCAACTTCATATAAGGTCAATTTTTTATGAAGCTTTTGATACTTTTTCATGATATAGATAAACTTGTTAGTTTTATGGGATTGTAATTTGTATTTTAATTGGTGCCAAAGAGCAAGAGTTATACCACAATAAGCCTAAATATAAATTAGGTGAACAAAAATAATTCACGAAAATTTGAATTAAAAATTAAAGTTTTTTTGTTCTCATAGATTGGAATTTTTTTGTACTTCAAAAGCTTTGGTTCATTTTTGGGGGATTGATGGTATGAAAGTTATAGAGCATCTTCTTTTGTGAGCAATCATAGTATCATATTAAAAAAAATTAAGCATAGGATTCTTTTGGGCCACTCAAGTTTCAAACTTTTTCAAAACAATTAAACAAATAAGTTCAAAAAATTAACTTTGATTCATAGAACAATCTCACCATTGGGATTAGTGTGTTTTAATTCCATTTTAAAGCTATTAATGATAAAGTTTTTTCTCTCTATAATGTACTTTCTTCTACTTAATAATTTTTTAAAGAATAAAACCACATTATTTTTAAATTTTAAATTTTTTATATTTTCAAATCAATTTTGAATGATGAAATTTTTTTAATTCAAGATTATAATGTAAACTTTTTTAAGTTAAGAAGATTCAAAGTAGTTTGTCAATATGTCACAAATGTGATTTCTTCACTTTGAACGCATTTACCTTGCAATCTATGTGGTGAAAGTGTTTGAAATTTTTTCCACACATTGTCATACTATTCTACTTTAAGATCCTACGATTACATATTCAAAAATACCATTAATTTTCTTTTTTCTTTTTGTACTAGAAATAGTAGTTTTGAAAGTTCTTTTGGACAATTGCAACAAAGAGGTCGCCCCTAAGGACCAGAGGTCGCCCCTAGGGACCATAGGTCGCCTCTAGGGACCAGAGGTCGCCCCTAGGGACCAGAGGTCGCCTCTAGGGACCAGAGGTCGCCCCTAGGGACTAGAGGTCGCCCCTAGGGACTAGAGGTCGCCCCTAAGGACCAGAGGTCGCCCCTAGACCCGCAGTCGCCCTTAAAGGGACCAGAGGTCGCCCCTAGACCCGCGGTCGCCCTTAAAGGGACCAGAGGTCGCCCCTAGACCCGTAGTCGCCCTAGATTTTGGACCCGCAATCGCCCCCTACCCGCGGTCGCCCCTAGACCCGCAGTCGCCCTAGATTTTGGACCCGTAGTCGCCCCCTACCCGTGGTCGCCCCTACCCGCGGTCGCCCCTCATAAAGCACGCCACGTCACAGCCACGTAGGACAGTCCGTTTTACCTAGGGGTAAAAAAATTTGAAATCCGAAATCCGTACACGACAACAAAAACCGCCCATACTCGACAACTCAACAATTCGACATGCGATGTCTATTAGACACAAAAACCCGAAATTCTGTCAGACAAGACAACCCTGTGCACAGCGGTACTCGGAAAAAAAATTTTACTCTTTAAGTAACAAATTTGTTGTCCCGTAAGAAAATTTGGCTTATCGTAAAAGAAATCCTTACTTGATCGGTGAATATTGAAGTTGAAGTGTTAGTCACTTCCTTGTAGTACTTGTCCTACTGTCATTCAAACTAAGTCAATGACGGTGATGAATGTACAGACATTTCAAATGTCGTTTAAATCAGGGATTATGATGACAACGTGAAGCATGCTAGGATGGAGAAATAGTCTTTGTACACGGAAGCCACATTCGGTGCATTGAAATAGGGGAGGTCTACCTTGTATTTCAATAGTTCAAACTGTATAATGTCATGTGTAGTGTCCTGGTCCACAATTCGTGCACACTCTTCCTATAAGCCTTGATTGTATAGTTAGGGAGAAGTTTGTGTCGGAGGTTCGTTTCCTCGAACCCTAAATTCAAATTTTGTTGTTGTTGTCCTACGAGTTTTGTTAGAGCGGAAATGTACGTGGAAAACAATTTGAAATCTATGCTCCTCTGCTTCCTGATTCAACGAGGATGTCACGGCAGTTATTGAGCTTATACGAGATGTTGTGGTTTTTTGAAACTTTACGTGCTTCCGTTACTGAGTCTGTCATTAGCTGGAAATTTTGATGCTGTTGATGACTTGCATAGTAGGTGGACTGTTTAATTTCAGTGGATCCGAAGGAAGGCGTCGCCGACTCGGCGGACTATACATTGCCTCCATCGTGCATTCAGTGCACCACGTTGGAGGTCCGTTGCCTGACGAACTTGAGGGCGACGACAATCACGAGTCGCAGCCTCGTCTACCGGATGAAGTATGCGAGGAGATTTTCCAAGAGGAATTGCAAGAGGGAGATGCCACAAGCGAGGAGATGACTAACGATTCATTTTCTGAAAATTGTTCCTTTCCATTGACCCAATCGTCGCGCACGAATTGGTAAACTTCACGGGAAGTATTCCTTTTTGAAGAGTTCGGTTGCCGACATGTACTGAAATTGCACTGGGACAGTAATTTTGAAAAGGTACCGTTCATTTTGCGAAATTGGTGATGGTAATGTAAACGACAATGCAAATGGGAAGTGAACATTGCTACTTTATTTACGTGACCCACATGTATATTTTATGAAATTTAGGAATGAATTTCTGTAAACATGTGCAAGCTTTGCCGTTGACTTGAACGAACAATTCCCGAAGTATTTGAAACGGGATGTGAGGTCCTCGTGTTGCTAAATTTGTGTACGTTAGTTTTTTCCTAGGTCTTCTGTGTGCGTTTGTTTTTGTTGTCCGTCCAATCTTTGGTGTGTTTACTAACAATATAGCATATAGGCTTTCGTGATTGTGACGTTTGAGGTTGGTGTACGTGTTTTCAGTCCTGCACATTGGTGTTGCGATTTTTTATTCGACATACATTGACTGAAATGTTTGGATGTTCGCTTGATGAAATGGTACTCCAATGGCATGTTGGCATTGTTTTTCCCACTAGCATTTCTCATTACTTCCCTTTCCTTTCATGTGATTATTTAAGCAATGAATTTCTTCACGTAAACAATAATTCAATTGTAGAATGTGAACCTTATTGACATGTGTGAACATAATTTCTGTCTTAGGGAAGTTCGATTATAGAGGTTTGTTAGACGAGGTTTTATATGGGTTTGGGCGTTTCACTTCAGCTTGCTGTGCATGGGACAAAGCACATTTGCAATGTGCTTGTGGTTAGTGAAAACTGCATGCACGTTTGTAATTTTTTTTAAAGTGTACTAGTTGGAGCGTAGTATACTGTAGGTGGTGTTCATCAGTGATGACACCAGTAGTTATGGCTTTCATTGTGACATCGGCACCGTAGAATGTCAGTAATGTTTCATTCTAATATTTGTAGGTTTTGTTCTCCGAATACCGTCGTCGTGTGAATAAAAGAGTGGTGGTACACATTCATGGTATAATTTCGATTCATTGTTTATGTGTCAGTTTAGCGCTTTGCGTTGACAGCGTGACTTACTGCAAATGGAGCTGGAGAAAATTATTTGCGGAGTCTGGAATGACGTATACAAATTGTAATCCATACGTATTAGACATGGAATGGGAAATAACCAGTCGTCGCATACAAAAATGCTCAGGGTACAACATTTTTGCTTTTTAAATTTTAGGGGTCAATGTCCTTGGATCTTCTGTTTGGCATGTTTTTTTCATATTTTGTTACTGTAGTTGCTAAAAGAGTTTTGGTAGTCCTCCATGTGATGTACTGGGTTCTTCTTTCGCTACAACAGAATGTATCGTTTGCAATAGTTTTTGCAATGGTTTCGCAATGTTCTCAATTTTCGTTTCGATAACTTGACAACAGTTTTCAAAGGGAATTGCAATGGTTTTGCAACAATCTTGCATTGTCCAGAGGTTTCATTTTGATACTTGTACAATGGTATTTTATACAATATTGCACTATGATTGCAATGGTTTTGCAATTTTTGGAAGTTCTAGTTGAATAAGTTTGCAATGCTTTTGTTCCGACTATTAAACAGAACTTGCAATGGTTTTGCAATTTCTTAAAAAAAAAATCTATGATTCAGCAATTGTTGAGTTTTATATTATAGTAATCTACTATATTTGCAATGGTATTGGAATTTTCAGGAGGTTTGTTCTCCTAAGTTTGCAATGCTTTTAATACAAGTAGTGAATTAGATTTGCTATGGTTCTACAATGCGTTCAACTTTTCTTTGAAAAGTAGTGCAATGCCTTCTTTAAGAGTATTGCATTGCATTTGCAATGGTAAGTCAATGCCCACAACTTGTGATAGACGGCACTTGCAATGGTTTATGAGTTTACAAACGCAAAATAATTAAGAAAAACTTTACAATGGTTTTGATCACAATGTTGCATTGTTTTTATGGTGGTTTTGTTGTATGTGTAACTTTGCATTGGTAACTAATATTTTGTTAAAATAGTTGTTCTATTTTGCCATTTGTTCATTCTTTTTTAGAACTAAGTGTGAAGCGTACGTTTGCTTCACATTGTAGATGACATCTTCAAAACCTCATATTGCCAACTTCAAGAAATATTGCCATGTGGACGAAACATCTGGATTTTACTTGCAAGTTCGATATAACATTAGAAGAGGACGCTCAAAAACAATTTGTACATTAAAGAACCGCCCCTATAGAAGAGTCGAGTACCATATACAAGGGATGTAGAAATGGAGGTGATTTTTTGTGGTGAAAGATTGCCATCCCATGCGTGTGGTTTTTTTTATATTAAATAGGTGACATGGTTCACCATCATCTGTGATTTATTCATAATGAAGACTTCAAAATTCTGAGAGGTTTGCAAGATGACACTAAGATGTTAAGAAGATGCAAGAAACCCATCTACAAGTGAACCTCCTTCTACTAAAATGCTTCTCAGTGACTTCTAACTTCTTGAAATTATTAATTATGTCAAATTTTAAGCGCACAAACTAGACTAATATGTACAATTTCTCTATAAATTCACTCCAATTTAACACTGTGTGAAGAAGAAACAAGCAATAAAAAATTAATTGTGTATTCCAAAAATGTCCTAATTTTGAACTTCAAAATGCTCCAAACTAATGAAAACAACTTAGGTTGACATGAAAAATTTACCACACTAACTTGATTGCAAGGGGAATGTAAGTAAAAAAAAACTCTATTGATAACAAACATTGCATAAAGGAGATTAAAGCCACCAAAGTTTCAGGCTATTTACAAAAAATGACATGAGGAGGAGAAAGATTGTCCATGTGAGCCCTTGAATAAGAACCTATATTTG
This sequence comes from Rhytidiadelphus loreus, assembly GCA_947034895.1. Lineage (NCBI taxonomy): Eukaryota > Viridiplantae > Streptophyta > Bryopsida > Hypnales > Hylocomiaceae > Rhytidiadelphus > Rhytidiadelphus loreus. The sequence continues at coordinate 3,164,467 of OX344765.1, read as the reverse complement.
ATAGAGAAGCTTCGAATTAATCCCCTTGATTCAAATATTATTTTTTGACTTATATAATTTGGATATTTTACAAATAATGTGACTTTAGAAAAACAATATGAAACACACTAACCAGGGGTTTTTTTCTAGCGATTTGTCGTCAAATTGTACCAAAAATTTTGACCATGAACCAAGCCTATAGAACCCAAACAATAAAATTTTGGATGAAATCGCCAAAATTATTATGATGTATTGGATGAAATTGCCAAGAGAATGGATGAAAAGAAAGATTATGGATATGAGATATGTGTGAATGTGATATTTTTCATCCAATATGTGAAATTGAAAGCACCGCTATAATATTTTATATTGCCACTATGGCATTTCAATAAAAATGAAAAAAAAAGCCTGACACTAAAGTATACAATTCTATTTCAAGCAATGAATTCATTAAAGACATCTAATAAATGACCCGTTCAAGTCTTGTTTCAATTCAGAGTGGATTTTTTCAATAAATGAAATTTGGGCTATATTAGGTTGAGTTAGTGATCGCAATCAATGTCTTGGGTGTCAATAATAGAGTTATTAGTGCCTACAAAAGAAACTTCCACCTTTTGAAAGTAAAATCCCTCACAAAAAGTGACATATTTTGACCAAGTTTTGGTCACATTAGAAAATATTGCAACTACTTTACATGAGTAAAAATAATGACCATTATGAATGAATTTTTAGTTTTGTTTTGGAGGTAGTCTAATGATTCTTCTTGGCCAATTCGTTAGCACACTTCAAAAATTCACACCAAGCTCATATTTTTGTTGAAAAATACAATTTCAATTACTTCCCACATTTCTCACATTTGTCCCCATATGGGGAAAAAACTGCAAATTTTCAACAATGCCAACTTGGCAAACCAATCATTCTACTTGTAATGGGCTGGTTTATTTAACCTTTAAATGTGCAAGCATTCACAAATTAGATGTGCCTTGGTCAACCTTGATTAAAACTTCTTAAAGAATTATTTTTGAAATTTGATTTCAACAAAAAAAAAAAAAAGCTTGGCAAGTTTAGTTTCTATTGCATTTTAGAGTTTTGAAAAATGTCAAAAATTGAAAGAGTTGTTGCAATTGAGAGGTCCTTGTGTTAAAATCCAAATAACACAATCAATGGCGTGCTTGTCATTCATATTCTAAAAAAAAACTTTATTCTGAATTTAAATTATAAAATTATGTTCCCCATTCCACTCTTCATTTATAGTAAAAAGTATAGATTGTTTTAATAAATATTGTATTTGAAATAATTTTATTTCCACCTCCACCTTCAAAAAATCACAATAATTTCATTTTTTGTTCAAAAATATTGAAAAAAGTTCAAAATAAACATAAAAATTATTTTTCTAATAGTATAAAATATAATTTTTTTGTAAACCAATTTAATAAAAGGATAAATTTGATTTGATGGTCAAATTTGACTTCCAAGTGTTTGATGTGGCTATTTTGGATGCAAAAAATAAAATAAACAATTGAAAATTTTTCATACTAATCTCCATTGCTACTTTTACCTCAAGCAAAAATTTCAAATAATTTGGATTTTTTTGCTACTTTCACTCATTTTTGTTCAATTTTTGCAACAAAAATGATTACGGTTATAAACTTCCAAAAAACAAACTGCGACTTCTCAAATTGATATAGAATTCAAAGTTTGGAGCAATAAAATGATCAGATTGCGGTTTGAACACTATTGAAAAAGCTAAAATTAGCTCAAATATGAAGTTTGACCATTTCACGATGCATCAAATCCTCAAGGGTTGAATTGAACCAATCAATGTTGCTTGAGTTGACACCATCATAAATTCGATAGATAAAGTTTAGAGATGGTATATTTTGCACACTCCATATGCCACGAGCAAAATGTGTCTCAAATTACAATTTTTATTTATATAATTAAATGGTTGGTTTAGAGTTTAGGATTAACATTCACGTTCAACATGAACCTCGTTGGACTTTGAACACATACAATTGTTGTTAGAAATCTTGCGTAAAAGTAAAAAAAAAGGTTTAGCCAATCCATTTTTCAGGAGGCACTTCTAAATAGGGTTGGACTGAATACGATTGTTGTGAAGAGGTGTGGTTGAATCATTTTTTGCCGCCTCATCCCGAAGAGGTGCTTCGTGGAATAGTTGAAGTGACCCCTAAACCCTTGACCTCTTCCTTTACAACTGCAGTTCAAGTGAACTTTTCCATTCCAACTGCAGTTCAAGTGAACTTTTCCATTCCAACTGCAGTTCAAGTGAACTTTTCCATTCCAACTGCAGTTCAAGTGAACTTTTCCATTCCAACTGCAGTTCAAGTGAACTTTTCCATTCCAACTGCAATTCAAGTGAACTTTTCCATTCCAACTGCAGTTCAAGTGGACTTTTCTATTTTTTACTGCGGTGTCAACCGGCACTTCTTTTTTGGCCACTTGCAGTCCACACGATGGTCCCCATGCAATATATCAAAACCCTTAGAAAATGAATGGGTGGTTGTGTGTTTTGTGAGTCCACGTTTTGTGTAGTTTTTATTCAATTTGTGAAGCTTTCATCGTTTTCTTCTCCTTAGCTTTTCGAACAACATGACAGGCGTACGTCCAATTGGACTTGAGGTCCTAGGCTTCCCCTCCATGATAGCGGCATGGTTTTGGGAGTTTCTTCTCAAACACACGTGTGGTTCGATTGTAGTTGGTTTTGTTTCGGAGCACTTTGTGTCTCCCTTCCCTTTTGACAATGTGCGGTTGGTTTTGTTTCGGAGCACTTTGTGTCTATAAGTTGGTCCTCATCGTCAACCATGTCGGTCAACTCCCTCACTAGTAGCATCTGTGTCAACCACACATTGTCAAAAGGGAAAGGAGACACAAAGTGCTCTGAAACAAAACCAACCATAGTCGAACCACACGTGTGTTTGAGAAGAAACTCCCAAAACCACGCCGCTATCATGGGGGGAAGCCTAGGACCTCATGTCCAATTGGACGTCCATTTCCTAGAGGGTTTGCAAACCTAGTTAGTTCGATCTGATGGGGTCCATGAGCAGGAGTCCTTATGGGGGCCTGGTTTTAACCAGCAGCCGTTGAGGATCGCGGAGCTGCACGAGTCTACCGACAGTTTGAGAGCGAAGATTAGTTTGATGACAGACGACATGGATGTAGACAACAACAAACATGTTAGACAACTTCTCTCAGACTTTACGAATCGTGTTTGGGATCTCTTTGGACGCATCGCTTTGGGAAGAGTGCACGAGCACATGATGGCGACGGGCGGTAGGACATCAGTGACGGAGAAGTTGGAGAAGGTAGAGGCAGCTCTCGAAGGACTACGTGGGCAACACGTCAGGTTGGCGAAGTTATTGGACGAGCACAAAGATTCGAATGCAGTGGCGCTTGTGAAACTCCAAAGTAGTCCACGACACAATTCCACCCTCAGCAACACCCTCATGCAACACGTTCAATCGAGCCATGTGAGTGTTTCTAACTCCACCCTTAAGTCAGAAAGTTGCACACAGGTTCTAGCGGCATAAGTTAGCAAATTGTAAGGGTGAAATGTAAACGTAGTGTTCTTTGGCCTTCCAAGCAATGGACACTTTGTTATGTTGATTTTTACCTAATTTAAGTACTTCAAAACACTCTAATAGTTAAGAAATAAAGGTTGTTGAGGGTTAGTGAATTGTGATTTAAACTTCTAGCTAAACTAAATTTCTATCTAAGCTAAATCGAAGAATACAATTTGCCCTTTCCAAAATGGTAAAGCAAGTTGGATTCTGATATTCCTAATGAAAGTTATGTGTGGATGAAATTCGTACCTAATTCTATCCTAAAAACTTCATCCGTCAACTAAAAATAGCAAAATAATGTAAAATAAATCTAAATTTCAGGGTTGAAAGGTTAATTAAGTTATCTAACGGAATTTTGAGAGAAAACCTAATTTTGACCTATTTTAAGATTTTTCATCCAAAATTAGGTCAAATCTTCATCCACTCTTTTATCCTTCCCAATTAAAGTAATTTAAAAAGTAAAAGGTGGTTTTAAAATCTTCAAAAGATTCTATAAAAGATTATGGTTTCAAAAGATTCCTTTGTTGTGCTTTGAGAATATTCCTAATTGTTCTTTAATTACTCCTAATTCTAAGTTATTATTCTAAATTTAGTGATTTTTTAGGGTTTTATGGTTTTTATGAGTAAAGTGATTAGTTAACTTCTTGTTAAGATAAAAAGTAAGAATTTAGAACTTTTAGGTGAAAACTTTTTAAATGGATGAAAATTCCCCTTGGTTGGATGGAATTCGTTCCTTTAATAATTTTCAAGAGAATAAGTAGATAAATTAGGTTTTGATTTCCCCTAATTATTCTAATATTTCCTAAGTTCCTAAATTAAATTAGATTCCTTTTGAGATTCTTTTGGATGAGATTACTATTTCGTTTTCCAAATTAATTCAAAGTTAATCTAATTATTACCTTTACGATTTTAGTTAAGTTTTAAAAGGTTTTCTAACAATTTAAATTCTACTAGCTATTGGATTCTTAATGGTTAATTTTGTTAGTTTTAATTTTCTAATCTAAATTTTTAAGAAATGAAAGCAAAAGAAAAGACAAAAGATAAATTTTGAAATCATACCTTGGTGTCAAGAATGTCGATTGTCCCGTCATCGCAAAACACCATCATAATTGTCTCCTCGAAATTCTCCATTGTCTTTCATGAATTTGGAAGAAATCTTAGTATTATTGTTTCTAAACCTATCTAAAAAGTCCAAGTTTGTTAGTTTTGGCAATTTAAAACTAATCCTTTTATTTTAGGAAATTAAATTAAATGATAAATTTAATTCAATTTTTCCTAGATTTTCAATGAATAGTAGTTTTATTCGATTGCCAATTGTTTAATAGTTATTTTGTTAAATATTCCAAGATATTAGTTGTTGTTTGTTTTTATTGTTTTGGCTTATTAGGCCTAATAAAATAAATCCCCAAACTACAAACAAACAACTAATTTGGTTTTGGGATCCTAATTAATAACTAAAACCAAATGAATGAATAGTATTCTAATAAAATAATCAAAAGTAATCAAAACAAATCTATCAATGAATAGTAGAAAGAATAAACCAAATAAACAATGCCAAAACAATTAGTTGATGAATAGTGAGATTCTTACCTTAATAGTTGTTTAATCCTTTAATTCCTTCACGTGTTGAATTCTTTCCTTCTTATTCTTCTTCGTCCTTCAATCCTTCATTTGTTCTTTCGCAATTTGAAATTTGGCTATGGAATTTGGAGAGTTGCAAGAATCAAGAGTGTTAGTCCAAATTCTTGGTGCTTAGTTTTCCAAAGAAAAATCAAAATGTTTGAGCATGGCAACAACCGCCTTAGCTTTTCCACACTTGTGTGCTAATCAAGATTTTGATTTTTGTTTTGTGAGGCTTGCAATGACATCAGCCTTTGTTTGTATACTAAGTTGCCGATATCAAATGTTCAGATGGTTGGTCTGTTCAGTAGTCAGTTGTTCCTCAGCCTTCAGCTCGTTTCCCAGCCCCGTCGCTCGATCTCCAGCCCGTCAGCTCGTTCCCCAGCCCCGTCATCTCGTTCCCCAGCCCCGTCGCTCGTTCCCCAGCTCGTCAGCCCGTTCCCCAGTTCCATCAGCTCGTTCCCGAGCCCGTCACTCGTTCCCCAACCCGTCACTCGTTCCCCAACCCGTCGCCCGTTCCCCAGCCCGTCAGCCCATTCCCCAGCCCCGTCGCTCGATCCCCAGCCCGTCAGCTCGTTCCCTAGCCCCGTCATCTCGTTCCCCAGCCCCGTCGCTCGTTCCCCAGCTTGTCAGCCCGTTCCCCAGTCCCATCAGCTCGTTCCCCAGCCCGTCACTCGTTCCCCAGCCCGTCACTCGTTCCCCAGCCCGTCACTCGTTCCCCAACCCGTCACTCGTTCCCCTGCCCGTCGCCCGTTCCCCAGCCCGTCAGCCCGTTCCCCAACCCCGTCAGCCCGTTCCCCAGCCCGTCAACTCGTTCTCCAGCCTCGTCAGCTCGTTCCCCAGCCCCATCAGCTCGTTCTTGTGCTTACTGATAGGGACCCAGTTTGGGTACCCCCAGCGGTTACTGAATTTTTGGAATACCAGACTAACTGAATCTTATGGAAATGGAAATTCCCTTAGAATAACAAATTAAATCTTTATTATAGGAACACCACACAATTTCCTAAACAAATCACACTTAAAAAAAACACAAAATAAAACAAACAGTTAATAAAACAAACAAACAAAAACAAAGCTAAACCATTTTATGGGATTCAAGTTGATGATAGACTAGCAACTAGACCACCATTAAAGCAATAAACGACAATTTAAAGGTAAAATAAGGGCAACAAGTGGTGTTGTGGAAGCAAAATACCTCTACCACGTGTGCCGAGCAAAAGAGAATTAAAACCACGGAACTTTGGACTTTAAATGTGTTTCAAAAGAATCTTTTTCCACAAATTCTTCTTTTTAAAATCAAAGCTTCGCCGTATGAAATAATTCTAAGTTTCCAATGGCAAATTTTAACTTTGAAAAGTCAAAGCTTCGCCGTGTGGGAGCAACCCCAGGAATTAACAGTCAAATCAGTTTTCAAGTACCCGTTTCCAGGTTTCAAAGTCAAAGCTCCGCCGTGCGGGAGCAACCCCAGGAATTTAACAGTCAAATCAAAGTTTCAAGTACCCGTTTCCAGGTTTCAAAATCAAAGCTCCGCCGTGCGGGAGCAACCCTAGGAATAACTAGTATCCAAGGACCCAAACTAGTATTTTGAAACTTAATTCTTAAAGGAGGTACACATGATAGTGTTTAACCGAACATTAGCAATTATTCAAACCAAACACCCGTTATACAACGAGTTTTGGCACGTAGTGATGCTCAAAACCTTTTGGCAAGGTCTAGCCTTGCCGCTTTAAAGTTTTAAGTTCACAAACTATTCTCAATTCACACAAATGGTTGGTTAGTATCCAAAAGAACAATGAAATCAATTTAGAGTTTGGGAACTACTCCCACAACTCCCAAAATATCAAAGTTTTGGGGCTTAAAGCCTTCAAATTCAAGAAATAAGTTAGTTAACACAAACAACACTAGAGTTAGGGGATTTCCTCCACCTAAACTCTTGAAAAGCAAAGTTTTGGGGCTTGAAGCCTCCAAATTCAAACAAGAAAAGAAAACAAAGCTTTGAAGGGGCCCTCCGGACCTTCAAAGTACAAGAGAATAGAAGAAAATAGAAGAAAATAGCCAAAATTTGGCTTAAAAAGTGCTCCGACAAGTGTCGGTAGCACGACAAGAGCAACAACAAGAATGAAACAAAGAAATGAGGGCCACGAACAACCTCAAGGAAGGGCCTTATATACTCGCTCCCGGCCCCCCCCGGTAAGTTGTTCATAAAATTATCTTTACTTTCAATCTAGATATTTCGCTAAACTACCTAAACATATTTTCTAAATAATCTTTGTTTAATGGGGAGGAAGGTTCTCAAGCGAGTTCCTTCTAGGCCCTAAATGGCCTTAGAATCTTTTCCCAAATCAAATATTTGATTTTCCCAAAGATATTTTGAAAACCTACCTAATTAACCAAGATATTTTGTGTTTTAATCTAGGGTTAGTTCTAAATTGGCTTTCTTTAGTCCAAAAGATGGCTTCTTACGCAAGACAAGTATCTTGGGCAAATCCAATCTTCGATTTTACAAGAGATATTTGCAAAATCAACCCAGATTAATCCAAAATTACCTTTTAAAAGTCAAACTAAGGGCTGACCCTCTCTATCTTTTGAGGGACAACTCAAAACTGAAAACAAACTGCGCCATTGCGTTCAGAAGACCCCAATTAACCTGAGGGACCCCTGACCCCTACCTCTCCAGCCGTTTTAAAGCGCAAATTTGAGTCACGGTAACTCAAAACAAAAGTTAAAAAGCTAACTTTTGGAGTTTGCGTCTTTTGATGAAACTGTCGGTCCTGGTTGGTTTAAAATATTCGTGGGAGTAAGAATTGACCCTCTAAACGCTCCGTTCAGACACCGCTAGCTCCTGGTTCGCCGGTCAACCCGCTGCCAAGTTGTAAATTCTTGTAAAATTCGTTGTTGGTCCTAATTCTGGTACTTGAGAATGTCGGAATGTCTTCAAACTTGACAGGGCTCTTTATTGGCACACAAAACACTATCCTAATTTTTAGTGAGATTTTATCGCAACATTGGTAATTTCTAGGAATTTACGAATGTAATTTTAAGCGGTTGACTTCTCATGGAGTCATCGTGGAGTTTTGTAAAATCCCGAAACTTTTGGGCAATCTTCTACAAGATGTCCATCAACTAAGGGCAAAACCAAATCTCCAATAAGAATGCTATTTTTAGCAATTCTTTAATAATTTCCACCCGGGGGGGAAATTATTCTTGATACTGGGGGAATCTTGGATGATCGGGCTTCTATTTGACCTCTTGGTATGTTTTGACCTAGAAAAGCACCTCTCTGTATGTTCCAATCATCATTTCCTCCATCTTGGTCTGTGAATGAATATATTTCTCAAAATTACCTGCAAACAATAAATCTAACTCTTTCGAATTGGATTTGGACTGACTCTGACTAGACTCTAATTTTTAACCAGTTTGTTACATGTATACTTATAGCTGTTGTATTACATGAACAAGACACTAGGATTGGCTAACACTCAAATCCTCACTTCGCTCGAAATTACTAATTTAGCTACCTAATTCTACTAATAAGACCTAAAACTAGTGAAAATGTAACGTCTTACGTGTTTCACACATTTAAGGCCATTACACACCTCTTTGGTAGGGACTTCTACCAAAACCCACAATAATTGTATTTTTATATGTTTTTTCCTATTTTTCATTCAAAAATTAACTAAAAATCGCGAAAAATAAGTTCAGAGTTCCAAGTGTCAACTTGAGGGCTCACAAGCCACTACAAAAAAACAGTGTAATATATGACTGCGATATATGACTGCAAACTAGTCATTCCGGACAAAAATGACTGGAAAACAACTCGGGGCCCTGGAGTCATTGTGGACCAGTCACGGTTAATGACTGCGCCATTTGTATTAGCACCATCTACTGTGGACTTTGATGAAGATTGGATGACAGGGTTTGAAAGTTTTCTGGGAATTTGGTTTAGGGGTCGGGTAGCTGACCAACTCCATTTACATTTTTGTGACGTGGACGGCCATGTTAGCCGATTTCGTAGTCATTCTGTAGTTGCGATGCAGTCCCACGACTGCTGAGGTGGACGTCCACGTCAGCAAATTCCAGAGTCATTTACAAGACATTATGAAGTCACGTTGATGTTGACGTGGACGTCCACGTCACGGAATTTTACAGTCATTCTTCAGTCGCAATATAGGTCGAGTGCACCCTGAGGTACTGAAAATACGGAGTCATTCTTCAGTCGGGATGGAGTTGGGTTTAGGTTTACGGTGATTGTCAGCTTCTGCAACTTCCCAGTCATTTTATAGATGTGGATCAGTCATTTTTGTGACGGTATTGATGGCTGTGTGAAGTCATTCATGCGTTCTAATTTTGATATCAACAAGCAATGTGGGATGCACTTCACAAGTCATTCATAAGTCTGACCAACGTCTTACGAGAGTTGTGCTACAATAGCGAAATAAAATTTGGGTAGGGGTAAGTGGCCATGTAGTCATTAGGGAGATGGATCCCTGTCACGTGCATTTTTCGGTTCAGAGGACATATTTTTAGTATAGAGGATTCATTAAGCTATATCAAGGAAGCAGGTAGGGCAATACAAGGACGCTAGGGTTGCCAGGACGTCCGGACGTGAGGACGTACGTCTGGACGTCCAGCGTCCGCGTCCGGACCCCCCCGGATGTCCAGTTTCATTTACAGTCCCAAAATATAGTGCATCTCCAACGTCCGCCCGGCCTGGTATGTCCGCCTGTTCGTAGCGTCCGATCAGACAGGGCGTCCGATTCCGACGGCCTGTCTGATTTAACAGAGCGTCCGATTCCGACGGCCCGTCCGATCCGATGGTCTAACAATCCCGCCTATCCGCAGTGTCGGATCCAAAAGGCCCGTCCGCATTGTCATCCACTGTCGTCTGACGCCCCCGTCGACTTTTCTATACCTCATAATATATCATTGGATAGATATTCTTGAGAGCTTTCCAATGGTATATAATGCATCCAATTCGGACAAGAACTCCAACTATGGGACTTCTCCAAAGATTGAAGTCTGCCTAGTCATCTGATCGGACGCCCCGTTCAATTGGACAGGCCGTCGGAATAGGACGCCCTGTCTTATCATTTTGAGTGCCTTATAATATATCATTGGAAAGGTATTGTTGAGAGCTTTTCAATGGTATATTATACGTTTGATTTGAACAAAGACTCCAAGTGTGGGACTTCTCCAAAAGATTAGGTGCTAGATATTACTTTGTAATCTTCAACACTCTTAGATCCCTTATCTTCACACAAAAAGATCAAGTTGGTCATTGTTTAGTTCACTACTAAACATTAGAGACCATATTTTCACCAAAACTGCTCCAAAAGTGCCCTTACATTTACAAGCACCAAATTTTAGATGAAAAACAATTTTAGACACATAAAACCGTAGGACCTTGTAGTAAAATAGTTTGAAAAGTTGTGAATTTTTTTTTTAGAATTTTCCATCATGTAGATTGTGATATATTAACATTTGAAGTGACAAAACCCTTTTTTTGGCCTTGTAAAACATATGGGTAGCTGCACTTCACAAGGTTACATTTGTATAAAAAATATCCAAAATTGTGGTTACTCTTTGGATTCATTCCGCAAGTCAAGTTGGCTAGGTGCTTGAAAAATTTTAGATCATTTGGAATTGTACAATATATAGGAAAAGAATAATAAGTAGGAAGTAGTAGAGAATAATTAAAAATACTAAATTGTTAACAATTTATTTATAGAATTGAAAAATGCCAATCCCAATGTTTGTAATGTTTTAATAAACAATATACACCTAATGTTTGGTTTTTTTTTCAAGAATATTTAAAATTGAGTTAAATAAAAGACTTCAAAGTTTATTTTAGAGTAGAGATTCTATATCTAACCACAAACTAATCTAAACTAAAATTCCTCATAACTTTCATCTCATTAATCAAAATGGAATGATTCAAAGCAGTAGAAAATGATTCAAAGCTTAATATATATATAAAAATCTAGAGAACCAATTTCAAATTTTTATTTCTTTTAAAGTGATCTTCAAAGAATTTTTTTTCTGCTCACGTTGCCCGCCGAACACTGAAAATTACATATCATGCAATAACTTTAAAACCATTTAGTCAAAAGTTATGAAAATTGTTGGGCCTTAAAGCTACTCCTTGGCCACACATTGTGTGAAATTTCCAAAGAGAAAAAATAAAAATTTCGTCTATAATGAGCTGCCTAAAATTGTAATGTTGCCAAAAAACATTGTTTGGATGTTTAGGAGTTAATCATGAGATTTGCTTGCAATTGTATTGTTAGAACCTTAATACGCTTGATTAGTTTTATATTATTAAGAATATGATCAATTGACCATAGACACTTCCGACGGCCACTTCCAACGGCCCACTTCCGACGGCCTACTTCGGACGCCTAGATTTTTCCACATTTCCTAACACCCCCTCAGAAACTTGTCCATAACTTCTTGGTGGAAGGTCCAAACTTGAAACGGATTGCTGGAGATGAAACCTTGCTTGATTTCCAAACTTTTTCTAGTTCAAAGTTTTTCAAAAAATTGTATTCTACTATGCGGAAATGAGGTCTGAACATTGACTTTTCTTACATTTTATTTCGGACGGCTAGTCCGAATTTGGACAGCTGGTCTCAGTTGGCCACTTCGGACGGCCTTGTTCAGATGGAAAATTCGGACGGCAAATTTCGGACGCCCATTTTTGTCTTATTTTTAAACAGTTGTCCACCTTGTGTAACTGTTGACTGCTGGTCGAGTTGTTCGACAGTTGACTGTTGGCTTGTTTGACAGCTGACTCCTGACTTGTTTACACAGCTGTCCACTTGTACAGAAATAGTGTATTCTAAGAAGTACAGATTTGCTTTCTAAGATTGCTATTTAATGCTATAAGCATCCTATGTAGTAAGAATGTTTTTAAGGAAAAGGTAATTCAAGTTATTCTTTCTCACATTTAAATATGCATTCTAAACCCTAAACCCTAAACCCTAAATCCTAAACTTTCAATTTTACATTAGTTACCAAAAACATTGGTGTAATGTGTGGAATATTTTTTATTTCTTTATTTTTTTAAGATGTGATTATCATGATGTACAACATATGTTCTTGTATAGACCTCATAGATTTATTTATATATGTTTTCAATGTATTTTTAGTTTTTCTACATCAATTATGATGTGCCACTTTACAAATGTGGAACATACAATTATAACTTGAAGTGTTCTTTAAGTTTTGTTGTAAAATGCATTAATAGTTTTAAACAACAAAATATACATAATACAAGCAATTGTATTATTTTGTTATTGTATTAGAGGATGTTACAAAAAATGCTTTAAGCAATTTAATGTAATTTAATGTAATTTAATTTAGTTCAAGATTAAATATTGCATTTATACAAAAAAATTGTAATTGAAGTTATTTTGATATTTTCCTACACCCTCATACTTATATTTACATCTTAAAATGTAAATTGTCAACAATATATCCCATACAAAAAATATTGGTGCTTATATAGTGAAAAATATGATTGACTTTCAAATATGATGACCCCTCATGTATCACAATTATGGTTTTATGGACCTTATTTATGTATGTTTGTAACGTATTTCTACATCAAAAATGATATTTTCAATTCATCTTGTTGTAAATGTGAAACATGCAATATTGCAATTGTGATTTAATAACTTGTATAATTTGTATATTGTTTGGGACATCTTTAAAATGTTTGGATTCATTTTTATATATTTTGTGTTCTTCGTCACACTAGGTTGAACCTATTATTTTTAAAATTGCTAAAAATACAAATTTAAAAAAACTCTTCAAACACAATTTATTTGTATAAAGTAAAGACTAGGATTGTTTAAGAATTTTTTTTTTCTTTCTATTTCTACTATTTCTTTCATTGGAAAAACATTGTATGTGCTCCTTTTTTCTAGTAGACCACATTTTCTAAATAATTTTTGTAAATATTTCTCACATTCAAATTTTCAAAATCAAATAATGCAACAAGTATGTAAAATTTCAATTCTAGAGATCCTAGTTTGTAAAATATTGAGATTTGTTTCACCCTATCGAGAATTTTCCATTGAAAATTTGAAGAGGACTCATTGTGTCCACTTTGTACTTGAGGGATTAATGATTACAAGTAGGTTTCATCTCCAAAAATAAATTTTTCTAAAACTTCCCAAACAAATTTCAATAATACTATCAATATCAATTAACAAGTCCCCCAAAATTAGTTTAAATAGAATTATTAATGTATGCTACAAACTTATAGCCACAAAATTGTAGTAACAATAAGAAATAATGCATGTACAAATGATTTTATAGCAAATTACGTAATCTAAACCTTAGAGATTACAATATCGATTGAATTAAAAGAAAAGAAAAAACTCTAAATGGGACCAGCCTTCCGAATTTAGACGAACCGTCCGAAATATATTGTAAGAAAAGTAGATGTTCAGACTTCATTTCAGCAAAGTAGAATACCTTTTCTAAATTACTTTGAACTAGAAAAAGTTTGGAAATCAAGCAAGGTTTCAAGAAAAAGCAAGGAAATCAAGCAAGGTTCCAAAAATCCAATTGAAGTTTGGACCTTCCACCTAAAAGTCATGATTTCCACATAGTAGAATACATTTTTTGGAAAACCTTTGAACTAGAAAAAGTTTGGAAATCAAGCAAGGTTTCATCTTCAACAATCCGTTTCAAGCTTGGACCTTCCACCTAAGAGTTATAGACAAGTTTTTGAGGGGGTGTTAGGAAATTTGAAAAAAATTAGGCGTCCGAAGTGGCCGTCTGAAGTTTGGCGTCAGAAGTGTCCAAGTGGAACCAGGCAACCAACCTTCACCCCTTCCAAATTCAAACTAGCCATCCGAAATAAAATGTAAGAAAAGTCAATGTTCAGACCTCATTTCCGCATAGTATAATACATTTTTTTGAAAAGATTTGAACTAGAAAAAGTTTGTAAATCAAGTAAGGTTTCATCTCCAACAATCCGTTTCAAGTTTGGACCTTCCACCAAAAAGTTATGGACAAGTTTCTGAGGGGGTGTTAGAAAATTTGAAAAAAAATTAGGCGTCCAAAGTGGCCGTCGGAAATGGGCCGTCGGAAGTTTGGCGTTGGAAGAATCCAAGTGGAACCAGGCAACCAGCCTTCCCCCCTTCCAAATTCAAACTAGCCATCCGAAATATATTGTAAGAAAAGTCAATGTTCAGACCTCATTTTCGCATTGTATAATACATTTTTTTGAAAATCTTTGAACTAGAAAAAGTTTGTAAATCAAGCAAGGTTTCATCTCCAACAATCCGTTTCAAGTTTGGACCTTCCACCAAGAAGTTATGGACAAGTTTCTGAGGGGGTGTTAGAAAATTTGAAAAAAAATTAGGCGTCCGAATTCGGAGTCTGCTTTCGGACGCACTGTCTGAATTCCGATGGACTGTCCGAATTCGGATGCCACTTTCGGACGGGCCGTCCGAATTCGGACGCTGCTTTCCGACGGGCCGTCTAAAATCCCTGTATCGGGGCGCGGACCGCGCAGTATAATTTTTCGATGTTGTTGTCCAATGCGGACGCTGGAGTCTGCTAAATCCGGACGTCCTCACGTCCGGACGTCCGGATTTTGGACGCGATTTTGGGCTGGACGTTGCAATTCGTCAACCCTGAAGGACGCACTTTAGAAATCACTAAGAAACATAGAAGATAGTCATTCAGTCTAACATGTCTGAGGCAACATCAGAATGGATTCATAGGCTAAGATTTACATTCCAAACATTGTAAAATGAAAGGCGGTTCCTGAGGTAGGACAAGCCTTCACTGTAGTTGAGTTTCCTTATTTACAATAGCATAGTCATCATGCAAGAGTCCCAACAATGCCATCTAATTGACCAAGCCCACGTTAAAGTGTAAGCTTCAAGTATTTCTGGTCCCATATTGTGGAGGTCCCCTTCACATCTTCCATCTTCTGCTGGTCAGCCGCGTCGTTGGGATACATCAGCGGCACCTCGGAGTGGAAAACCTCCTTGATGTCTACTTTGAACCATGTCTCAAGAATCTCCATGAAATGGAACTTGTGCTTCCCTGGGATACCGCTAATCTTGCCCACCGCTGCTCTTTGCCTTGTTGCTTGTGGATTTATGAGGAAAACCTCGTCTCCAAGCCGATACTACAAAGAAGGGTTTAGGTCAGCTAATACAAGGGTGGGGTTAGAAGGTTTATTATTAGGGCACACACATCCCGCATACTTACCTACTTCTCCGTGACTTCCACGTGACTGACATGTAACACACATTCCACTATTGAATGACTTGGATGTCTGTCGTAACTAAAACTTTACTGCCACGTAACTTCGACCCCAAAGGTATAACATGCCCGCACACGGGAATTGAACAACAGGTTTAGGGTAAGGGTGGAGCACGATATGTGCTAAGGTGTGCTCTTACTGTATTCGACTAAGGCATTGCCTACCTAGGCCTGTGTGTGGGAAAGGCACACCGAATAATGCACCTAAATCTAGATAGACAATTTAGAAGGGCACTCAACAGATAACCGTCAATGTCGCGGGATTATGGCCATTGCCGGAACGCATACAAAGGATAAAAAAAGCAGAGTTCAAGAGACAAAATACTGGAGTGTCGTAAGATGATTCTACTTCGGACGGTATAGAGCGAATGTTAAAGGGTCGAAGATGACCACGAGTTCTGCTTGGCAGGTTGATGGGGCGTACAATCACTAGGACCTAACTTCCAAACGACTGAAGTATGACACATACGTGACTACAACAATACTGAAGGCAACATGAATTTCCATTTCCATAATCCAGTAACTTAGGAATGACTGGAAAACAACTTCTCGGGACTTGAAAATGACTTAGCCAGGCCATGAAGGAAATGCACATTACAATTTGTAGTGACTTTACCTTCTTCGTTGATTGTCCGGAATTTTTTTTCGGGACTACGGCTGCCGGCTTGGTCTTCACCTCCCGCTTCTGTCCCTTTACCTACACATACATGCGCAAGATAATTAGAAACACAGATCAAAGGAAGGTGAGGGGACGCCTTTACATGTGCAACCGTGTAGTTTGTGAGTCCCCTCACCTTCCACAATGTCTAGAAATTCATATGCATGTCTGGCTCGGCGTCTTTGTATCATTTGTAACATGGATTCGTTGACTAATTCGGGAAATTTAAATTGGAAACTAGTCACGTCCGAGCATGAATGAAAAGCCTCCAACAGCGGCCACAGATACCGTTTCAGATACTCCTTATCATCTGTCAATTTAGAAATCCACTTCATGTAGAAAGGGGTAGTGATGATGACATTAGCGTTAGGGTTGCACTCAACTCTACTTCGCTTACTATCTACAATCAATGTGTTTGCAGCACAAAAACGAGGCCACGTTGCATACACTAATTCCAACTGTTTACCCTGCCCAGTTGGGCAACCATTTCCAATGTCTGCAGCTTCCGAGTCTTTGGCAGACCATGCAAATAATGGGATTGCATTGATACCGTTCAATCCCCCAAGGAGCGTTGGCAACACGTCATCCATGTGTAATGCACTGCCACTTCCCCAGAAACCGACTGAAAAGGATGCAAAGCAGCTTTGAAGAAAGGATTTCACCTATGGACGGAAAACCACTCTCCTCTGACCGGTCTTTGTGCTACTATGGATCGCAGGGTTCGGGTTTTTCTCACACAGCTTACTACAGTCTAATAAGGTTCCGTGCACATTGAAAATAATTAACTTACACTCCCTGTCACCCCTAAACCCAATTTCAGGCCAAGAAGCACCGGAAGGTCTCACCTCACTCGGCGTACGTTGAAGAACGCCGGAAGGGGAAAATACCTTCGCCGGTGAAGCAGGGGTTTTCTTGGAATTCCGCTGCGACTGCGACGGTGCAGCTGCAACTTCTTGTCCTGCCTTGCCAGTGTCGGCTGCTGAGTCCACCTCGTCTGTGTTCACGGGGCTCTTCTTCACCACAGGGTCGGGTTCCCCTCCGCACTCCAACTCCTCGCCGTTGTCGCCAAGACAGTAAGGACCACCGCTGTCGAGCGTGGGCGGGTCGCATTCTAGTGAGACACCAGCTTCATCAGCCTCGGCGTCTTCGTTTGGTGTGGGGTTTGTACTCTTCTCTCGCTCTTCAGCCACTCCCTCCTTTCCTTTCAACGCCATTGTGTCTTCATTGGCCGTGTGAGTTTTTGCAATTGCTGGGTCTTCCTGCAGCACTCCAGCCTTCTCTGAGGTCTCTAGGGCACCCTCGATGCGGGGCTGGACAAGTAACTCGACTTTAGACTCCCGTGCCATCTCAATTACAGGCTGCGTGGCCACCTTGGACTCTAGTGTTGAAGTTGCAACACGCATGTGTATTGCCGGTCTGGCAGTTAGATCTGACCCTGAATTCGATAGGGTAATGTCTGCCGGACTTGCTGTGACCTTGGAATGGTGCTTTTGTCTTGCTCCACCACCGGGACGTTTCTTCTCTTTCACGGATGGATGCCGAGGACGGGACCCTTGGTTTTCCAACGCAGATTGCGTAAAGGAGGGGCTACCATATTCTATGCGTTCACGGGAGCCAATGAAGCTCTGAAACATGGAGCGCAATTCATCAATTGCTGTGTTTTGCGTTGCTGAGTTGGCAAGGAACTGCCCAACCTTCACATCCACATCCTTCTTCCAAGTTTCCATGGCTTCCCAACGAGCTGACGGGGAATGGTGGTATGTGAGCGGGGAGCGGCGAGCGGCGAGCAAGGAGCGGGGATTGGTGAGCGGGAAGAGACTATTTTGAAATTTTTGATCAAATAGATAGGAAAAAATTGATGATAATTGGAATAGAAGTTTAGGAAAATTTAGAAAAAAAAGTTAAAAAATTTCTATGAAAACTAATGAAAGTACTTAAGAAAATGGGTGCACGAAGTTTAAAAAAATAGATGAAAGTGGATGAAAAAAACTGAATGAATGTAGATGATGAAAGTGGATGAAAAAATTGGATGAATGTAGATGATGAAAGTGGATGGAAGACATGGATGTAACTCGGAGAAGTGGATGAAAATAATGGAAGATATTGGATGCATGAAATCAATGTAGGGTCTTCTAACGAGATTAAAAGCATGCATAAGTGACGCTAAGGCATTGCTCGAACATTGCTCCGACTACACAAACATGAAAACCAAATCTTAGATAATAAGATGTATACACTGTGAACGTAGTCGGCTTCACAAGAATCAACAAAAAAGTGACATACTGGTTAACGAGGACTTCAGAAAACATACAATGGATATGTGGTGTCGTCTAGAACTCTAGATATATAGTTTGGACACCGGGTCACACAAATTCGATCGACAAACTACAGCCAGTCAGTTCCCGCGGAGCTAACAGAGCTTTAAAGATAACCTTATCATTTGAAAAAGCTACAACATTGCAACACGTGGCACAAGGAGCATCAATGTAGGGACCCACATTCACCCGGAACAAGAATAATGAAATCTGAAGTGAAGGTTACAGTGCTACTTGAAGAAAGCGATATGCAAGAAGAAAACCGGAAAATACAATGCAGTATTGTAATCTATTAAAAACTATAGCAAAATAGAATCGTCGGCTCCTAACTGCACAATGGAACCGCGCATGTCGAACTTGTAAGATTTATCCACTCAAGTCATTAGAAATTTCAGAAGATTTATTCTCTTTATTGTAATCAATAAGAAACTGTAGCAAAATAGAATCGTCGGCTTCTAAACCCGAGGGTTTAGTGCAACCTCCCGCAAGAGGCTACCTTCGGGTTTAGGAAAGTCGCCCCTGCAAAGGACTGCCCAAGGCAGTACAGACCCCGCAAGGGGCTGCCGCGGGGCTGCACAGTCCCCCCCCGGGAGGGGCTACCGCGGGACAACACAGCCCCACCCGCGAAAGGCTCCCGCGGGGCAGCACAGCCCCCCGCGGAGGACTACCCCAAGGCAGCGCAGATCCCGCGAGGGGCTATTCAAGGCAGCAGAGTCCTCTCGCGAGGAGCTGCCCCGCGGCAGCACAGACCCCGCGAGGGGCTGCCCCGCGGCAACGCAGACCCCGCGAGGGGCTGCCCCCAGGCAGCGCAGACCCCGCGAGGGGCTGCCCCCAGGCAGCGCAGATCCCGCGAGGGGCTGCTCCAAAGCAGCGCAGACCCCGCGAGGGGCTGCCCAAGGCAACAGAGTCCCCTCGCGAGGAGCTGCCTCGTGGCAGCACAGACCCCGTGAGGGGCAGGCCCAAGGTAGCGCAGACCCGTGAGGGGCTGCTGCGGGGCAGCCCAGACCTCGCAATGGGCTGCCCCAAAGCAGCGCAGACCCCACGAGGGGCTGCTGCGCGGCAACCCAGACCTCGCGATGGGCTGCCCCAAAGCAGCGCAGACCCCACGAGGGGCTGCTGCGCGGCAACCCAGACCTCGCGATGGGCTGCCCCAAAGCAGCGCAGACCCCACGAGGGGCTGCTGCGGGGCAGCCCAGACCTCGCGAGGGGCTGTCCAAGGCAGCAGAGTCCCCCCGCGGCAGTACAGACCTCGCGAGGGGCTGCTGTGGGGCAACCTAGACCTCGCAAGGGGCTGCCCAAGGCAGTAGAGTCCCCTCGCGAGGAGCTGCCCCGCGGTAGCCCAGACCCCGTGAGGGGCTGGCCCAAGGCAGCCCAGACCTCACGAGGGGATGCCCCAAAGCAGCGCAGACCCCGCGAGGGGCTGCTGCGGGGCAGTCCAGACCTCGCAAGGGGCTGCCCCAAGGCAACCCAGCCCCCGCGCAAGGGGCTGCCGCGGGGCAGCCCAGACCTCGCGAGGGGACTGCTGCGGGGCAACATAGACCCCGCGAGGGGATGCCTTGGGGTAACATGGACCTCGCGAGGGGCTGCTGCGGGGCAGTCCAGACCTCGCAAGGGGCTGCCCCAAGGCAACCCAGCCCCCGCGCAAGGGGCTGCCGCGGGGCAGCCCAGACCTCGCGAGGGGACTGCTGCGGGGCAGCATAGACCCCGCGAGGGGATGCCTTGGGGTAGCATGGACCTCGCGAGGGGCTGCCCAAGGTAGCAGAGTCCCCCCGCGGCAGCCCAGACCTCTCGAGGGACTGCTGCGGGGCAGCATAGACCCCGCGAGGGGCTGCCCAAGGCAGCAGAGTCCCCCCCGCGAGGGGCTGCTGCGAGGCAGCATAGTCCCCCCGCCAGCGGCTATGCAGCGGCAGCACAGACCCCGCACAAGGGCTGCCCCAAAGCAGTACAGCCCCCGCTAGGGACTTTCGTGGGGCAACAGCCCCCCGCGCAGGGCTGCTTCTTCGCAGCAAAAACTCTGTGGGGGACTTCCGAGGTTTTTTTTACCACCCCGCGAAGGGCTGCTGTGAGGTATGTCAGACCTCGCAAGGGCAGGAAAAGGCCGGAGGCGGGGCAGTGCAGACCCCGCGAAGACAGCACAGACTGCAAGCGTAC
Source organism: Rhytidiadelphus loreus (assembly GCA_947034895.1). Lineage (NCBI taxonomy): Eukaryota > Viridiplantae > Streptophyta > Bryopsida > Hypnales > Hylocomiaceae > Rhytidiadelphus > Rhytidiadelphus loreus. The sequence continues at coordinate 3,143,873 of OX344765.1, read as the reverse complement.
TTGGGGCCGAGTAGATCCGAAGCGGGGATGCGGAGTCCAACGTAGACCCACAACCTCTTTCTGAATTTCAAAGATGATCTAATTTTGCAAGACAGAGAACCCCATAGGGATGGAATTGGTATTCAATGAAGCATAATGAATGGTGGGTCCAGAAACAAGCACTGGTGTATATATTAAAAATATTTCTCACATTTGACCTGGTCACTGTACTTAGTAAGATGTCCATGGGAAAATTAAACAGTATGAGAAAGTAGGAAAGGTAACATATACTCGCTGACATTTTCGTCCATATATACCGCATTACAGAAAAAAAAAAATGAATCATGTATATTTACATGACGGGGATGACGACTGTGAATGTGTGTTGAACAGCCTAATCCGCCCCCATATACATAGTCCACATGTCCACTTTTATCATCTTAGAAACATGGGAGAGAAAATTATAATTCTATTGAAATAACCAAACAAAAGTCATTTTCACATGGCAATCATTAAAACTTTGTGCAAGAGTATAGATGCGGTACTTCTGCAGAGGTAAAGATTCTGTGCCAAAAGAAGAAGACTTCAAATTATAAACGAAATGAGAAAAACAAGAGCCGTAGAAAAAACGGAAAGCCATAAAAATAGACCCGTGCTCTGCAACAATACATGAAGTCTCTTGGCCAAGGGTCGCAGTACACTATGCATATGATGTATCTGAATCTGACTCTATGGCACAGTCATCCACAAATTGTAGAGCACGAGGACATACAGAACGTGCCCGAGAGGAAGGCCTACTATCAAATGCCACGAAGTCATGCGAAAGCGCCTCTGCATAGACGGGCAGCTCAAAAGGTTTAGGTGGGCTTTGCAGGAATTCCGGTCTACCGAAAAAAGGAACCTGTCTGAAGTTCTTCACCTCCTGGGTCTGCCTACAGAAAGGAGTGAACACACAATTAGATGAAGATGAGGTACTTGGACAGGCAAAAGAATTGAATGAGAAGAAAGACAGACTTACTTACTGAATCGTGCTGTCTTGACAATGCGCTGTGCCACAACTACTTCATCTTCGAGGTCTAGAACCTCAGACTCAGGGCGAGGCGGATCGGCCTGAGGAACTTCCTCCGTCTGCATCACCGGAGCAATGATGGCGTCATAGATGGCCGTATCTTCCTCGAAAGCTATAATATGACGCCGTGTCGCACGACAGGCTTGAATACTTGCCCCTGTTGATTTAAAATGAAGGACAAAGAAAAGATACATTAGGACTACAATGAATTCAGTGCCATTTGACAAAGGAAGTCATGGAAAATTTTACGGAATTACCAGTGGATGCCACGCAATCAACAACAACGTCCCCGGGCTCACAAAGGGCTTCGATGAGCATTTGCATGAATTGGCGGGCCTTTTCACGTGGTCCACGCCAAGGGATGTCGCCATTCATAGTAAGCTCCGATTTGTAGCAAAAATTTTGCAGTATGTCGTCTCGAGACACATCGACACCAACCTCCTGATGTGACGGCACAACCTGGAAGGGAAATGCAGATGCTGACTTTGGACCCAATTCCTTAACGAGTAGTGAAATGGCAAAGCGCATCGTCTGCAAGGGCAAAAATACATTCAGTATGTTTCGCAAAGAATAAAAAAAAAATAGGTTCAAATAATATACAAGAAAAGGTACCGTTCTAGTTGTATCCGCTGGCGAGGTTAGATGGAGATGATTCATGCCGAACCATGTCACAAGTACTTGAAAACCGTATTCCTTGCAGCACCCTAGGATATGGCTTTTGTGACGAGCGGAGGGGGATGGATACATCAGCAGCACACCACTGTTGTCGTGAAGGTACTCTTGAGCAAAGTCGAAGACTCCCACTAGGCAATCTGGTGAGAATTCATTCCACTTTGGAATGGGTTGAGGTGGAGCCGAAACACTTGGTACATGGAGCCCTTCCGGGACATCCACGATGATCAAGTCCACAGCTGGTTGTGAGCTGAGGACACCACCGAAGTGTCTGTCTTTGTCAGTGGCATGCTGTAAATGACAATGAGGTTCAAGCCCGAACCATACAATTGTCATAAGTATATTGATGCATGAAGCATACAATAAGATAGTTACATATGAAAGGAAGTCAAATTATCAAATGCATCTCATACACTTTAGGGGAACAAGTGTGGACAACCACACTTGTAAGAAATCAAATTACAAAGGAAAGTGATTTACCATGTCCAGGAAGGCTAGGATGCTCTTGAATGCCTTGTCATTATTGGGGAGGTCACCCACCGACAAGTTCAAAATGCACTCGTCGATGTCGGGAACTGGAGGAAGATTGAGAACTCGTGGAAGTAGACCACGCACTAGACGATCTTGAGGGAGGGAGAATCCCGATGACGAATCCATGTTGTCAGCGGATACCGTTGCCCCTTCACGTACCGGGGTCTCAGCCTTCCTCTTTGTTCCCTTCTTTTTGCTCTTTTCCTCCTCCTTCTCAGCCTTTGAGGCAAGCCTCTTCTTCTTGGTAGCTTCGTTCCTCTTCTGTGCTTCCTCCCATCTATCCTCCTTCTTCTTGTCAATTGCCTCTCGTCTTGCAATTGCTCTAGCTTTTGCATCACCCTCAAGTGATGCAAACTCATCGAACTCTGGTTCTACTACAACAGTCTGCTTCAAAGACTTGAAGAGAGACTCCTCTTCTGTTGGAGTTGTTCCGAAGTTACATTCCAGATACCACGGGCAAGCCTGGAGGTGAGGAGTAGTCCAATTCTTCATCTGCCAAGGTGAGAACATGCAATCCGGGGAAGATCTGTCTAACCACGTGGTGAGGAATGGTGGCAAGTTTGCCTTTTGTACAACACCCTTGCCGTATAACTCGAATTTGAAATACCTAACCAAAAGAAAATGCCACAATGTCAATTCATATGGATACAACAGTATCTTAATGAAAAACTGTAAATGAAACATGAATTCAAGTCTGTGATTACAACATCAAATCAAAGAAACAAATTTGAATGACAGAAACTAAGAAAGAAAAATACAGAGAAGGTACCAATATCGATCAAAAGTGCATAGAAAATAAATACGAGACCGAGGCTCAAAATTTTAGAATCTCCGCAATCATCGGCCTAGAAGGCCGCAACCAAATATCCCGTACTTGAACAAACCAACCAAAATTATAAATGAATACCTGTAAATGACGCGCTTCACTGCCAGCATCGCCCCTCTGAAATCTTTAAATGTATCAGACTTCTTGAATGCGTCGGAGCCCTTGAACATACCTGTGTAGGCCATGTCCCAAAGCTTCATTCGCCAATCCTCAATATAGTCTAGCAGTTCTTTTGGCTCGGTAGGGATGGCCATGTTAATGGGAATATTATCAGAGTGGACAATATTCTCAAACATCTCAGTGGCGGCCTCTTCAAGCTGAAAACAAAATGTCCAAAGTCAGGTGGGAGTGAAATTTTCAGATAGGATTAAATCAGGAATATATGAAATTACAATAGACTGGAAAGAAGAATTCCTTACCCCAGCATACCAACAAGCTCTAGCCAGGAACAACAACAATTTTTCTTCGTTCACAGGTCTTGCGGGAAATCTTCTAGCCTCTCTAGTAGGTCCTGATGCGTTCACCCACTGCAGCCATTTTACCTTGTACTCTGGTTTGATGTTAGCCGTGCAAATCATCTGTAACTTCTCCAAAGTCAATTCTGTATTTGCATAAAGGTTCCAATGCCTTTCGATCTGTATAAAAGAAAACAACAGAGGTTATAAGAAATGAACAACATGTGCTTGTACAGAATGAAGTTTTAATTCAAACGAAATGAGGATATACCTCAGAAAGCCATTCCTGTCCAAGTGATGGAGAGGCTACGGCCACAATCTTAGACAGTTTCTTGTAGAACTTCTCCGTAGAATCTCTTATAGAGCTCCTCATTGCAGTTGCCACACCTGCCTTTGTGATTTGATCGACATGAGTGCCCTCATTGTACTTCCTTACAGCGACGTCCGCAGCCGCAGAAATCTCTTGCTACGGAGACCAATGAAACACAAGTAAATAGAATTTCAAGCGGTGGGTAGAATACATCAGATGCAAATGAACAAATAGAACAAAAATTTATAGAAGTTTATACCTTGAATATAAATGAGGTAAAAACCTCAAGTGGCATTGAATACCACTTATTGCGATTATTTTGCAAGCAAGTCTTCACCTCGTCTGCACTCAGTAGCTCTTTGAATTTCTCGAATTCCATTACACCATATTTCTGGACTCTATAAAGAGTGTGAACCAGATTAGTCTTGATGTGAGAGTTCCCCGTTTGCCTGTAAATAAAGAAACAAACAAATATCAAATTAGGCGGCAAATATTACCAAAGAGTAGAAATGAATTTGGCTATATCAAATACTAGATCTCCCTTAGGAAGAGAATTCCTGAACCTACTATACTTACTTATTAATGTCGTGCATAGCTTGCATTGCCACCCCTATCCGATTACGTGTGTCCAAAACGATTGAGTCCACACTGATGTGCCATATCTTGTCCTTTGCGTGTAATCTCTCTATATGATTCATCCAGGCAATTCGTCTGTGATTTCCATCACAGACGAAGAACTTGAAATCCACCAAGTGCTTCACCCCTGCTTGAGTCCTCAAGTGATTGTTGAAATTGTCGTTAACTGAATTCCATATGGGACCCCACTTCTCTTTTTCAGCCTCGGAGAAAATGGAGGTCTGCCCTTGTTCATCTGATACAGACACATAGAAAACCCTTGCACCTTCATCATAACCCGAGCTGAATTGGTTTTCGAGCACAGTCAAGTCACATTCAAGTGTTGGGCGTACCATAGGCACCAACCTACAGAGCGGAATCCTCATACGAGATTGGTCAGAGGTAGTTAACCGCAAACTAGATATAATGGAAACAATGTCCATTTTTTGCGATCGCCTAATATCGTCTTCCATGTCGTCCTTGTGCACTCCAGGAATGCATTCCTCCTCCGACTCGTCACCAGAAAGACTCTCCACATTCGGCTTTGGCTGTAAACCACTGATTTGGTTAAGACAATCATCTGGATCTGAATTCTTCTCGATCTGCATCATACCCAATTGCGTTCCAAGGTACCCCAAACAAATGAATAAAGAGATATACAAGTTCGGGTGAAAGCAGTTGACTATACAAACAGTGGAAAACGGTTAAATCAGATGAGAGAAGATCGAGAGATCTCCATTAGTGTGAAGATCTCATACATTACATCTGCACCAATCAACAACTGATCGGTAACTACCACAACACCAAATGAGGATGTCCGCATCCTCCTATAATGCAGATGTTACCTCTATATTCTCATGATCACAAGTACAAATCTCTAAACTTGTCAATGATTGTGAGGAAATAACCCTCTCAGTGTTAGATCCTTGAGAGGAGCAATACGATAAATTAGATGCTAGGGGACCCTCTAGATGCATCTGTACATGATAGCCAACCTGTCGAGATTCTGGGACAGGAGTAAGAACCTCCTCGCCATCTTCAGGTGGGGCCACCTCCTACACTCGGGGATTCCTCGGCTCCATCGAATGGTTTGTAATCACAAGTGATTGGGCGGAAACCTGGAAGTGACATCACGAACATTAGTTAGATTGGCGATTGAAAGAGTCTGCTTGAACCCAATGGATCGATTAGAACTTTGGACAACAGAGGAGAGGATCAACTCATATGAGAATCAGTAGGGCCGAGGATGACGCAAACGGGGTCTCTAATTAAGCGGAATGCAAAAAGTCTTCTCGTTCCCAGACCATAACATTAGATATAGTATGACCGACTGCCATTGGATATAGCATGATCGACCGCCGATGTACTAGGTTTCGGGCCCGAGACGGAGGCCTAAGCTTCAGCACCTTGCAACCGACTTCTTGATTCATTCACAGAAGAAAGTCCAACATGTAGCCAATCTTATCGATTGGTCCAGTCACGGACCGAGACTATTGAATTCACGCTGAAGTCCCCGTCTGATGTTGTCACCAGTTCTGCTGAGCCCTCGCTACAATGTCCCGAGTCCCAAGTGAATAGTCAAATCATGAGTAAAGGCAAACAAATATGCGAACTCCTTCTCCGTAAACTGTCCGAGGCAATTCCAGCTATATCCCCCTACAATTGGCAGTTGAGCATGGCTGCCACCCCTCCAGCCGCCTCTCGGGCCCAGCAGCGCTTCCCACCACGAGCAGCCTTGCATCCATGTACCACTCGCCATGCTCATCGGAGGAGGGAAATTTTCTCGAACAACAATAATCACGTGGAGCATCCTTGTATTGGCGAAGCAGCTGGGCGCAGACCACCTCTTCATGTGAACCCGCTCCGCCATGATTGGCATGCCACCGTGCATGGCCTCCACCCCTCCAGCCGCCTCTCGGGCCCGGAAGCGCTTCCCACCACGAGCAGCCTTGCATCCATGTACCACTCGCCATGCTCGTCGGAGGAGGGATGTTTCTCGAACAACAATAATCACGTGGAGCATCCTTGTATTGGCGAAGCAGCTGGGCTCGCACCACCTCTTCACGTGAACCCGCTCCGCCACGACTGGCACGCCACCGTGCATGGCCTCCACCCCTCCAGCCGCCTCTCGGGCCCGGAAGCGCTTCCCACCACGAGCAGCCTTGCATCCATGTACCACTCGCCATGCTCATCGGAGGAGGGATGTTTCTCGAACAACAATAATCACGTGGAGCATCCTTGTCATGGCGAAGCAGCTGGGCTCGCACCACCTCTTCACGTGAACCCGCTCCGCCACGACTGGCACGCCACCGTGCATGGCCTCCACCCCTCCAGCCGCCTCTCGGGCCCGGAAGCGCTTCCCACCACGAGCAGCCTTGCATCCATGTACCACTCACCATGCTCGTCGGAGGAGGGATGTTTCTCGAACAACAAAAATCACGTGGAGCATCCTTGTCATGGCGAAGCAGCTGGGCTCGCACCACCTCTTCACGTGAACCCGCTCCGCCACGACTGGCACGCCACCGTGCATGGCCTCCACCCCTCCAGCCGCCTCTCGGGCCTGAAAGCGCTTCCCACCACGAGCAGCCTTGCATCCATGTACCACTCACCATGCTCGTCGGAGGAGGGATGTTTCTCGAACAACAAAAATCACGTGGAGCATCCTTGTCATGGCGAAGCAGCTGGGCTCGCACCACCTCTTCACGTGAACCCGCTCCGCCACGACTGGCACGCCACCGTGCATGGCCTCCACCCCTCCAGCCGCCTCTCGGGCCTGAAAGCGCTTCCCACCACGAGCAGCCTTGCATCCATGTACCACTCGCCATGCTCATCGGAGGAGGGATGTTTCTCGAACAACAATAATCACGTGGAGCATCCTTGTCATGGCGAAGCAGCTGGGCTCGCACCACCTCTTCACGTGAACCCGCTCCGCCACGACTGGCACGCCACCGTGCATGGCCTCCACCCCTCCAGCCGCCTCTCGGGCCTGAAAGCGCTTCCCACCACGAGCAGCCTTGCATCCATGTACCACTCACCATGCTCGTCGGAGGAGGGATGTTTCTCGAACAACAAAAATCACGTGGAGCATCCTTGTCATGGCGAAGTAGCTGGGCTCGCACCACCTCTTCACGTGAACCCGCTCCGCCACGACTGGCACGCCACCGTGCATGGCCTCCACCCCTCTAGCCGCCTCTCGGGCCCGGAAGCGCTTTCCACCACGAGCAGCCTTGCATCCATGTACCACTCGCCATGCTCGTCGGAGGAGGGATGTTTCTCGAACAACAAAAATCACGTGGAGCATCCTTGTCATGGCGAAGCAGCTAGGCTCGCACCACCTCTTCACGTGAACCCGCTCCGCCACGACTGGCACGCCACCGTGCATGGCCTCCACCCCTCTAGCCGCCTCTCGGGCCCGGAAGCGCTTCCCACCACGAGCAGCCTTGCATCCATGTACCACTCGCCATGCTCGTCGGAGGAGGGATGTTTCTCGAACAACAAAAATCACGTTAAGCTCCCACATAATGGTGGACCAGTTGGACTTGCACCACGATGATCACGCAATCATCCAAGTCCGACACGCCTCTTGCTTGGTCTCGCGCCCGAGTTTGTATCTTAAGACGAGAAGCCCAGCAGCTGAGTTCAAGACGTGTCAGTCATCGAACGCCGTTGTGCACAGCAAAGGTGCATGGCCCTCTTTGTCGCAGCATTGTCTCGGGCCCGAGACTTTCTCCACATGCTCGGGGTCTTGCAGTTTATGGACGCATGAGGGGAATTGTTTCTTCTCGGCGGCCGAGAGTTCCACGGCGGCTCCAAGACGTGGTTCAACGATTCCGAGAGAAGGAGTGAACTAATATTGAATTTCAGTTCTATCTAGTTGTCACACACGTCTACGTGAGAGCGAGACTGCCTATAAAGCATGGACGTGCTCTCAGTTTTGCAGTGTCGGGCCCGAGACCTCTTCCGTCTAGGTGAACCCTTGCAACCTGATGAGAGAATGATCTCAACCTGCCGTCTTCGGCGTCCACACTGAAGCTAACGATTTTTGCGGCCGACCCAAATCTCATAAGACACTTACCGTTGTCCGTGAGAGCGTCCATGATCTCCGAGGCTCTATCTATGCAATCCGAGACTACATTCTTGACAGTGTGTACAAACCGTAAACACAACAATCGGGACCAGATAGCATACCTCAGCTGGTTCGTCGCCGCCCCCCCTGATCGTTTCTTCAATTGATGCTTCCACTGTCTGCCCCTTCCGCGAGCGCAAGATCCGTTCCATCTTGAAGGACAAGGAGAGTATCTCGACTAGCCTTGCAAATGCGCGCCACAACATGCAATTCCTTCCAGGAGTCCACAATCCGCAATCGCAATAAGACTTCCGCTCCTTCGACGGTGGCAAGGTTGAGGGTTAGGGTTTCGTTCTCATTTGAGCGTGGTCGGTGCGTGAATCGCAGAACGCTCCTTTGGTGACCAACTGTTGACCTGCACGCTCATTCGGTGACCGACTGTTGACCTGCACGCCCCTTCGGTGACTGACTGTTGACCTGCCCACCTTGATGGCTTGCCGACTTGGCCACCGGGATCGGTACATTGTTGCCCGATGATAAAATTGGCCACGTAGACCGGGACTTCGTTGGACGATGGATAACTCGGCATTTGGATCGGGACATCGTCGGCCAATGGGAACTTAAAACTCAGAATTTAGTCCTAGGATTTATGTAAATTTCTTTAATACTCCTCATTATTAGGATATAATAATTATAATGCAAATGGGGTGATGAATATGTAGCGCAATTCCTACAATTCCTTTGCATGAATGGCTTGTGTGCCACGTATTATGTTGGTTTAGAAATACTCCTACTTTAAACAACATTAATATTGTTATATTAATTTAATAGGTTTAGCGCTGAATATTCAATAACGATACTGAATATGCTAATAGCATATTTTGAAATATTGATTTTAATTTTAATTTACAGATCATTCCAATAAATTCATGGAAGACCCTCTCGAATCTGTGAAAGTACATAAACGCAAGCTTGCACCATAAATTGCATATGGGAAAACATAATTCTATGCCGACTGCAGAAGATGTACTTATCATTACTCTTTCTCTTTGGAAATAATGATACCTTGTTAGTTGAGAGTACAACGTCAATATGCATGTCCTAAAATTGAGGCCCCACTGCCCAATTATATAAGTGCACATATTGAATAGAATGGCGTTATGTCTTCACAAACCGTAATGGCATGTCTCCCTTAGCCTGCCACCTAGGTTATGCAGGCCCATCGAGCCTAGTTGATTGTTTTATTTCTTTCAAGGTATTTTCTCTCACAGTGTTCACCTTTCCTTCCAAAATAGAAATGATTGAGATGTTGGATATTTATCCACATACAATGATAGGATACCCCACTAACCCCACTAATTAGTTCATCCATTCTTGCTCAATATATTGGGACATGTCACAGGTGGCCTATCCTTGTTAGTCTGAAACTTGAGAAACACTCTAATAAATATTCTTGGATTTTGTTTCATATGTATTCAATACTATACACTCATGTGTGATGACTTAAATGTAAATCTATTCTTCGGCCCCTTAGTGATTTATTTATTTATTTTTAGATGACCCAGTACTGACTGACTCAGTTCTTTGCGTGACGACTAATCATGACCCTAAGATCCCATTCATTAGATAGTGCTAGGACTTAGGAATTTCTGGTGGTTTATTTTTCTATTGTGCACCGCCACTTTTAATAAAGATATTATTCACATTTATTCCCTTTTGTGTTGTGATCCTGCCTTGCATGTACCTAATAAGTTCTGACTAATGGTCAGTGCACTTCCATTCATTGCTTGTGGAAACATCTTTATTGCCTCTATGTTAACTCTTCAATTATTCATATACTGAATGTGTGTTGAACTTGGTAGGATGTGTTGTAGTCGTTGAAGTCTTCTACTTTCGAATTCAATGGTTCCTTCGATCATTTCAAGTTATTAGGTTTCTGTAGAATTAATTCGCGTTCCTAAAGCCTGGTCTCTCTTTCTATAGTTTTTCTTCACAATGGTGCTATTCAAGGACATGGTTGTTGTTTCAGCAAATGGAGAAGGTGTGCCAATGGTATTCCCAGTAGGTGATCATGGCATGGCCGTGGTTACGTCGTTCAGGTTAAGTTTGAGGTTTCAATGGAACCCTAATTCAATTCATGTAGATGAAGATATTTATGATGTCGAGTCTGGGGCACTCAGTCACACCATCGGTCAAGTGCCTGCCTCATCAGGAGAGGACTTGTCCTGGAACCTTAAGCCCGGGAGGTATAGGGCTTACGGAGTTCCGAATGTAGTTGTGTCTTCTTCTTTGGACGATGAAGCATTGCCTTGGTTGACTTCTGCTTCTATTTTGACACCACCTTTACAGCATGTGAAATTAGAACCTCAGTCCAACAGTGTCACCATTTTGAGTTCTGATTCGGAAGGCAATTCTCCAGAGCCAAGCTTCAATTTGCGTACTCCCTCGTCGGTGTCAACTTTTCCTACCAAGACGCCATTGAAGTCAGTACTTGCGGCTAGTGCTAGTGTCAGTAAGGGACATGGAGCATCTGTGGTTGATTGCTTGAGAGAATTGCGTAATTTGAAAGGATGTAGGAACGTGTTGTCCAAGCTTGACTATGATAAACTTGAAATTCATGAAGTGACAGTGTTGCCTCCAACTTTTAATGGACATGTCATTTTTGAGTTCCCTGCTGCTAATGCGAGTGGCACTTCATCGCAAGCAAAGCAAATGTCTGGGATGGATAAGCGGTACGACGGACATGTGTGGACAAAGACAGTCACCACCAATATTGTGAATCGATTTGGTCTGTCATTTCGCAGATCTGTCTGCCTTGGGCATTTACAGTGTGAAAATGCCAAATGCGAGTTTCTTACTCGCATTCACCGAACAAAGCAAGTGAATGAATTAGAGTGGGAAGGGATGGCAGCTACAGTAATTGCTGTTGGACAACCGCATCCACTTGGTTCGACGCTTGTATGTAGAATTTGCAAAGAGCCTCCATCTTGTATTGCGCAATGTGGAGTGCAAGTGTATTACGTTGCAGGAAACTCGTCGCTCACTAGGGCGTTTGTTCATCTTGGCACTCATGAGCATCCTGTAAAGGATGGTGAACTCCGAGATATGCAGGAGAAAACCCGAAATCTCATTGGAGATCAATTGGAGAGAACCCCATCTGCAACAAATTCTGCTATAGTTTTAGAGGCCACAAAGGAACTATTGGGAGGTCTACTTCTATGCCCGGATGGAGAGTTGCCACAGACCCTGGACTTCTCTCAACTGGTCCCGGTTTTAGACAAATGCAAATACTTGAGTTCACCTAGTATACGGAATGAGGTATCCTCTTTCAAATATTTACGCAAATTTGGAGTTATTGATAGCATTACGAAGTTGAGGGGATCCAGCACATGGGCATTCGTGCAAGAGAGCAAATTTCCCGGCCAAGGGACAGACGTAGAGAAGGTCTTTGTTTTCAAAATGTCTGAAGTAGGGCCAGGGAGCGGAGTTGATTTAGTGAAGCGCATGCAACCGAAGAGTGACCTTGAAGAAGCTTGGATGATGTTCGATCATGTCAAGCATGTTAAGGAATGGACGACGATGGCATGCCAGGTGTACGACTCCCGTTACTGTCGGGTTATGACAATTGCATGTTGCAACATGCAATCCGAGGACTGCGCAGCACAAGTTTTATTTTGGAATAACTTGAATTCTATTCTTGAACGAAACGGCCAGACGAAGACTCAATTCAAAGGGTTTATGGCTGATAGTGCTCAAGCAAATTGGAATGCGGTGAGGATTGTTTATGGGTCGGGAGACATTGTAGAACCAATGCCAAATCGGGAAAGGACTTGCCTCTTCCACTGGACTCAATCCATGGAGAAGCATACGAAGGCGGATATTCGAGGGGATTTACAAGATCAACATCGTCTTCTATGCAATCAATACAAGAATGCCATTTCCTTGGAGCAATCAGAGGAGCGGTACCTAGCCATCAGAGCTTGGTGGTTGTCATCAGGTGCCACCACAGAGGAAGGACTTCGACGACTAGATTTGTGGTTGTCTTTCTGGCATTTCCGTTATCGCCAATGGGGTAGATTTATGCAGCTGGTATGTACCATGCCTTCTCCCTATCATATGTAATCCCTTTAAAATGCCTGTATGTGTGATCTACATCGAATTTCTACTTGCAAGGCATTTAGATTAAAAAATTGTGAAGAGATTGACAACAAGTTACATATGGGTAAAATGTTAATCATTCTTGCATAGTAAAGGACGCTTAATCACATACTCCTCTCGGCCCGAGACCTCTTCCTCTATTCATAGGGTATGCAGCCTTCGGTATCTTTTCCTAGAGTACGGCCTTCAATGGAGTCAATCTGGTCAAGCAACGAAATGTGATTGTAACGCCTTCTATCCTTCTTCTACTTGGTGTATGATTTTTTATATGACTCTATAGTCAAAACTATAGTGGACATTATCAAATTATAATGATGGAAGTGGTCCTCTGTCATTTCAGGATCTAACTTTGTCTGAAAAAGCTAAAATGCCGTCATGCAACCTCGCTGAGACAGTGCACAACAAGTGGCTTCAATAATCTGGAAATCGTGGTAATGATTTGTACATTGCTACCGTAGACGATTTTGTTAGAGCTTTTATGCAAATGGTAAAATATTACCAATTTCTGAAGGGAAATCAAGCGGGGACCGGGCCAGGGAAGGAAGAGCTCTTGCTACGAGTGGCACAACGTTCTGCCGAGCGAACTGGAAATCCCAAATCACTCAGTGAAGTAATTTCAAATATGGGAGGACTTCAAAAATTTACCAACAGAGAGCCCCATCTCGAAGGTCAAGAAGTGTTTGGGTCGCAGAAAAAGAAGGCTGGTACTCCTCTTGGCTGCGAATTCGAATCGCATAGGCCTGACAAGGTCAATTTTTCTTATCCCCGCATTCAAACTAGATCTTCGAGATGGACATCAAGTTTGCAGGTCACAAGTCCGATTTCAGAAGAAGTTGTTGCACATATGGATGTGGAAGTCAGTGATGCAATTCAGATTGAGGACAACGTTGGCCAACCTAGTAGTCGTGATTGGACTCATGTGTCCGCGATCCAAGAGACCATGTGTGACGAGAAGCAGTGGCACATTGGTAGATTGGCCAAAACCTCAACGAAAGCATGTTTTGCACTTTAGGCGATTACAAAGAAGAAGTGCACCGCTCACATCATCCAAAACAACAAAGCTACTGCTGCGCCAACGTATACAGGTATGATGGTCAATTATAAGAAGAACCAGAATGAGCGCATGCAGTTTTTTTTTTGCAACGACGACATTGAACGTTGTGTGAAGGGAACACGTCGCAAGTGGGTGTTATCTGTACCCCTTGTGCCATCCATCTGGCCTGTCAAAATTGGCACACATCTCTCTAAGGCTGAGATTTTAGCATTAGAATCGGCCGACTTTGTGCTTCCACAACGGGAAGCCATTTCACCGCGCTGCCTGTTTGGTAGAGAAGGAGGAATAGAATTGGTGCGTGCCTATCCTATTCCATCTTCACCCGACGAGCACCCTCCGATTCGAGCGGGTAAAGTCGTTCGTAGGAATAATAAAGCGCCTACTACAAAGCACCAGAACAACTGTGTTTCTGCTCTCACTTTGAATGCACACATTCAGAAGGTGACAATGGTTCCTCATCCGGGATTTGATTGCATAGTTTCTCAGAATTCAGGGACAGAGGCTCGGAATGAGAATTACATGTTCACCATTTCGTCTTTTTCAGAGTGCAGCTGTCCAAATTTCAAAGAGATGAAACTGAGTTGTTTAGGTAAGCGTGGAAGTTGGACAAACTGTAAGCATCTTTACTACATTTTCACTGTAATTTGTAATCTATAGTGTACGTTAGATGTCTTCATCCATGCTGCTAGTTTCAGCTTCAATGAAGTGAAGCAAGTACTACTTAGTGGGGTACTTAATCATTTGAAATCTACTTAGGGTTAGCTTCTCCTAGATTGGAATACTCCATGTTTTGACACGTCTGTCTTTTATTCATCAATCACAATATAGTGAGACTAAAAGGGCCACTATATGCATTTCACTTCATTGAGCAGACCTACGGAAGTCACTGGTATTACTTGTACTTCATGCATGAACCTATTTACCCTTCCCTTATCAACCTTGTCAATATATTTTCCTGTTGCCCATGACACATGAATTGAAAATTATATAATTTGTTTGTTAAAATCGTTGAAATTACAATTTTCTAAACCTCAATCAAACATGGTTAATAACTTACCATCTCTTCATCTCAATTTTGTTGAATTTACTCAACCATCTCTCTATACTGTCATCAAGACTTACTTCCATGTTAACGAACTTTTACCTCTACTTTCATCCATTTTATTCATCCACTAATTCGTCTATTGTCATCCATTCTGTTCATCCGTTCATTCTCCTATTTTCAACCATCTCTTTCATTTGTTCATTCACCTACTTTCATCCATTATATGCATGCACTAATTCTTCTACTTTCATCCGTTCATTCTCCTACTTTTCATCCATTTTTTTCATCCCATTTTTCATCCATTTTTTCATCCATTTATACTTTCATCTACTTAAACTGTCATCCATTTTTTTCATCCATTATTTCATCCATTCCTTCTTCTACTTTCATCCACTATTTCCATCCATCCGTTGATCCACTGTCATTCACTGTTTTCATCCATTTTTAAAATTTCCTTTCAACTACATCCCTTAGACTTTTCCATCTACATTTTTAGAAACCCCTTCCTAAACATCAAGCAACTTTCAACCAAAATCCAGCGTTCTCTCACCAAAATTTAGCTAGACTTTAATCCTTTCAAATGTTTTTTCTCATCATTTGTCTCCTTCCTCACCAAGATCTATGCTCCCCGCTCTCCATTTCCCGCTCCCCGCTCCCCGCTCACATACTAGCAATGTTGCGAGCTGACTCCCCTGCCTCTACGATCTATTCACACGCACCGAAGACAACAACAGAAGTCATTGAAAAGTTACGAAGAAGTCACACAATTTGACTTCAACTCTTGCGGAACTCTTGAATGACTGAGACTTGCCAGCGTGACTGAAAACCGACTTCGTCGCGACTACAATGTCACTACAGTGCGACTTCAAAAAAGGGAGTTCAACAACTACATTGATTCCTCAGTCACATGATGACAACCAGACTTTGCCTTCAAATCTCATGACTCTCTATCCAGGCAATATGAATTACTTCCTTACGCATACACGCACGTACGCACAAGCTCCACGAGGACCAAACATTGACATGAAGGCAGCTGTGCACATCATCTCAAAAACGCCAAAATTCAAACAGATAGCCAATACTTTGGCCACTGCAATATGATGTATCAAACTTCTTCCTCAACACTTTAGAGTGGGAGCTCGCCTGCAATTACTCATTGGTCAAGTATACCTAACTTTGGAACAATTTCTGAGAGTACCTCACTCACTTAGGCTGATGTTGAAGGAAGATGAACAAACGATAGTGCAAGGAAAAGAAATAGAGAAAGGTAAATTGTGAATTACATGGCTTCTAGCTTCGGTCTGTGCACTTGGCAAACTGCCCTAGCCTCCATCCATGACGCCTGGGCGATTTTCCATGCCCTATCTCTAATAAAGGAGCCATAAGAATGAATTCATCAGCAGCGTGGATTAAAATTTTGGCATGTTTAGCTGTATACACATCCTCACACCCAGGGTTGTCTACCCGGACAACTCGACAACTCGACAAACTCGACGTCGAAGATGTCTAGTAGAGGGTCCCGTCCGTCTAATAGAGTCAACTTTACCCTTTGACTTTTCTGGAATTTACCCCCCATTTACCTAGGCTTACCTAGTTGCCATGTGGCAGCCGCGTGGCAAATGTAGGGCGACCTCGGGTGGGGGCGACCTCGGGTAAGGGGCGACTTTGGGTGGGGCGACTTCGGGTGGGGGCGACTTTGGGTATGGGGCAACTGCGGGTATGGGGCGACTATAGGTCTTAGGCGAACACGGGTACTAGGTCGCGGTCGCCTCTACCCGCACCCGTGGGCGCACTTGCCCTCATCCAAGACCCGCACTCGCCCTTCGTCACTTGCACGTGCCCCCCCTCGACCTACGGTCGCCCCTCCAGAACCCGCGGTCGCCCCCCCAGGACCCGAGGTCGCCCCCCCAGGACCGCTGGTCACCCCTCCAGAACCGTTGGTCGCCTACGTGACCCGCACGCGTCCATTTTGCATCCACACCTGGGTTCGCCTATATATAAAGTTGCCGAATCTTCATTCTCCCATGTTCATCACTAAGGCTTCTTGGCTTGTATCCCTTTCTGGCTACATGCATAAGCATTTTGGTGTTGAAAATTTACTATTGACTACTTTCATCCAAGGTTCTTTTTCTAGTGGTTTGATTTCAACAATCCCTCTACATTTTTCTGGGACCTTCATTTCAACAACCCACCTTGGCTAGTGGAGACAATACCACTGGAGAATTTCTTGCTGAAGCCCCTCCACCGGCTCCACGTCCACGTCGTGGTTTGGGATTGCGAAAGATTCAAAAAGACAAGGAACGGAAGCGTAGGGGTACTTGTCACCGAAAGCGGTTGCATGTGTTGAATAGTGCTGACCACATTGCTTTCAAGGGGTGGAACGAGGAGCCTGAGCCATGGTCAATACAAACTTGCGAAGATTACATTGAGTGGTGCCACATCAGTAAGTTCTTTCCAGCATGGCGTCATCATCATCATCGACACACCAACAAGGCAAATTTGAAGTTCTGTGAGAATGAAATATTTGTGAACAGGTGCATTGAATTGTGGCAAGCTCTCTACAATATGGCCTCTGTAGAAAGGAATGAGGCCCCTTTTTTCCTTGCCAGAGGAGCCTATGCTGAAGTGGCATTGAAGAAAGAAGTCGATTGGAGCACGATCAAATCCAGTCCTCACGTAAAACGTCCAGAGGACGGGTGCATACCAAAAGGAATTCTCTTTTTTCCAGAGGGTGGATTGGGTCCTTTTCGAAGTGTTCCTAGGAATCAGGCCCAAGTTGAAATTGACACAGAGTCATCAGAAGAGGATGACAATTCAGATGGTACGCGGGTGCTTCGGATAGAACAAGCCACGGAACTACCTATTGGCCTCCCTCCAAATCAGAATGAAATTGTCCACGGCGTCGAAACATTATGGGGACGTAAATCGGGACAATCGTCAAGAGTGCAACGTTCCACTACACGAATTGGACCATAAGGGGCTTCTCCATCAGCTTCGAATCCACCATTGCCTGCACAGAATCCAAGTAATGTCTTCGAATTCAGTTGCAACGATGAAGGGCCTAGTGAAACAATTGTTGGTGCACCAGCTCTTCAATCCCGAATGGATGTAGGTCACAACACTCTGACACTAGCAAAGGCTCAAAACCTCATACAGATCAAAGACAACAAGATTGCTTCATTGGAAAGTGACTTGAAGAAATTGCAAGGACAGTGCCAACTGAAAGATGCTCTCATTGCACGACAATCTACCGAGCTTCAAGCCCTGCGAGAAAATCAGGCTGGCGCTTTCACTTTGTTAGATATGGATGAGGCTTTTGTTGACCATGATCCACATCATCTAGACAAAGTTGTGGGGGACCTTACCGACGATGTTCCTTGCCATCCACCGCCTTCCAAGCGTGCTAAGGTTTTGCAAAATAATCGAAGTGCGTTCCTCACTACGGTTGGCGGAGACACGACCACTGACACGAACGATATTCATGGGACCCAAGATTCACTCTCATTTCCAACAGTTCAGCAATCAAGGCAGAGTGACAAAGAAAGAGACCTTGGAAAGCAGAACGAAAAGCTTCAACAACGGTTGGATCAATTGATTGCCACGTACTACCATTGGAAGGTGGCGTGCATTCTCTCCGTGGATAGATCGCAGTAAATAGCCAAGGAATTAGATAAGGTTTCAAAGAATTTTGTTGCAGCTTTATCTAAACGTGAGAATGGACTCACATCCTGGGCACTCTTAGATGACATGTTTCCTGAAAACATGCCGATGTTACCAGACACAAATATTATAGATTGGGCACAACAGGGCTGGGACCATGCAAAGCAAATGTCTAGTCACATGGAGGTGAAGGACCAAAAGCTACTATGGCCACAACCTGCAGCTTTCGTACTCGACCATACAAAATGCCCCATTTGTCAAGAGCAATTTGGCCCTGAAGGTGGTTGGGCTCTCGGGTCATGTGCACATGTATACCATCCTCAATGCCTCCTTATGGGATGCCTCATTAGACGACGTTGTGTACTTTGTTCAGCACCATTCCATGATCGCTTGTATGCCATGTTCAACTTAATGACGTACATGCCACCTTCTTGGGAACATAGCGCTGAAACGACGACTAATACGACATTGTGGGGTCGTGACCTCGTTTGGAGCTGGCGTCAAGGGCTACATGATGATGAAAAGGCACCTAGTAGCTCTCAATTGAACTGGAAAACTGACCCGGCGGAGATTGTCAAAGTGGCACCAAAGTTGATGGGAAAAGGTCCACACAATGAAGGGAGAAGGGCATTCTTCTACCAATGCCTTGGTGGATACTTCGAGAAGAGCTCGGGAGAATTCAAATGGGGTCCTCATCCGGAAGGACACCGTTGGGATAATGAAGGTAAAAGGGGACCCGATCGCAATCAATTTGCCTCTCTTGAAGACATGACTAACATGGCTTGCATGGACTCTACGTATGGACCTTATTACCAAAGTCAAGCATTGGACTATCTTTTGGAAGCACATTCTCCACAAACGACAAGGACCCTACAAGCTCTCCAAGATTCCAACGTCCTGGAATTCATTTTGAATGCGGAAGGGCCAGCTTCACGAAGTCGTGCAAAGAAGAAGATAGTCCTTCAAGAGGCACTTCAACCTTCACATGGTGAAGCAAGTTCTTCTAAGAAGTAAAAACAATCCAAATGGATTTGACATCTGAGAATTTAAAGATGCACTTCATTTCTCCTTTGGTTACTTGGTTTACGTCCAAGGATATATAATGTCAAACCCCTAGTATATAGAAGCATATTATATATGATAGAAGCGTGTAGCTCTCAGTGTTTTTGTTTTGTTCCACATAGGCCAACTTCGAGCCTTCTATGATTGTATGCTACACATTTGTATTGCAATATTACCGAGAATATTACAGTGCCTTCATTTTTGAAACATATTCTACATTATTTTCTACTCCAAAGACTTCACTATCTTCAAACAAAATCAAATATGTGGTACAACTGATTGTATGAAGTTTATTATCAAAGAGCTATTAAAGTTGAAGTTCACTTTGACATTGTCATTTGCATTGACATTTAAGCTTCTAAAATTAATTCAACTCTAAACCTTAAATTTTATTACTTAGAATTCAAAATTGTATATCATTGTAAGCAATCTCATTATCTCAATTCATTTCATGGAAGATTGTAATTGTTATCATTTTAGTTCCATAAATAGAAAAAGTGAACATGATGAACCCCTTAAGTCCCATTGTCCCCTCTAGAGACAATTTGGAATTCGGGCACGTTTCTATGGGTTGAAATTGTACCCTAATTTTTCGAAACTTTTTGTGAAAAGATAAAATCTGATAAGCTTTGAGGGAATATAATTTTTATTTCAATTGGTGTCCGGAAGCAAAAGTTACGCCACAAAATACCTAGAACTAAACTCGGCAGGCAGTACAAAAAATATTGCAAAAATTCAAAATAGATTTAATTTTGTTCATGTTTTTGCTAACATTATGTTTTTGTTCATGTTTTTTGATTCATTCCATTTTGATTAGTGATGTGCAAGTTAAGAACTCTCTTCTTTTTAAGGCAATATAAACAAATCTTTGAAAAAATAACTTATAGAATTCATTTCAAAATGCAATTTTCAAATTTTCTCTAATTTCTTTATTTTAAAGGGGAAGTTTGCTTCCTACAACAATCTCACCGTTGGGACTAACGGATTATTGTGTTCCAATCCCATGTAAGAGCTATTATCAATTTAGTTTTTCTTTCAACCTTGGACCTACTTCTACTTGACAATTTTTTGAGGTATGAAAATGAAGTTATTATTTTTTGAATTTTTTTTCCTACACTCCCAACTCAATTCTTCAACACAATAAATTTTAAATTCAAATTCCATAGTGCACATTTTTGGAAGAAATAGCAATCAAAGTCGTCTGAAAGTGTAGTCCAGTGTTGCAAAAAAATTGTTCTTCAACTTTGAATGCTCATATCTCTAAATCTGTACAGTCAAACATCGTACAATTTTAACCACAAAATCTTAAACAAGTGAAGTTCAAGATACTATGCTTCAGTTCCACAAAAGTTTAGTTTTTTCTTTGGACAAACACAATAGAATTATAGAAATGGAAGTTTAGATTTTTTCTTCACCTAAAAATGGCCTTCGGACTTTAGGGGTTACGAAAAACACTGAAAATGGAAAAAAACTATTGGAATCATTTGAAAATTCACCAAGCCATGTAAGTAGCGATGGAAATTAGCTAGAAAAAGAAGCAATTGGTTATTTAACCTGTATAGGCTTAGGTCTTTAGGGCTATGTTTTCACCCAATAAATATCAAGATAAACATTTCTAGTACAAATCCAGAATAAAATGACATAACAAAACTGATTTGAGCAACATTAGGTCTTGTGTTCTTGTACTACATTGGTTTCAAAAGATGTGACAAAATATTTTGCAAATACACTAAGTTCATAAAACTGCAATACACATTACAAAGTGTACAATAATTATTAAAAAACCACGTCAACTTTGAATGCCAAAAAAATTGTAGCATATTCTTTACTAAATCACGAGAGAGCCGCAATATCCAAAACTGGGACTTACTTACAAATTTACAATATTGTTTACCAAAATGCGGTACACTACTTTCTTCAAACCTCTTTTTGGTTTAGGAAGTCACTCATATTAGGAGGAGGACCCACTTTCTCGTATTCTTCACCTCTCTTTCCCATTGTATCCTTACTCCACTTCATCCATTGCGTATAATATTCGCTTTCGGCTCTCAGATCCACAAACTCGTCTTTTAGCACTTGTACTCTAGTCTCATGGAACTTCACCAAATTCCAAAGCATTTCTAACTCCTCTGGAAGATTACCGTATGTCGAGTCCGTTGCCAAAACCTCCACCTCCTTAATATGTTTTTGGGCCGCATTGTAATATTTCTTTTCCTCTTCGGTAATTTGCACACGCAGTGCTCACCGCTCATTCTCTGCTTTCCTACGTCTATGTTGTAGGGTTTCTAATTTTGATTCCCACAGTAAACAATAGTCAGCTTGCGACAATTTCCCGGTGCTCTGCTTAGCTAAATACTGGTCTCCATTCTTCTTAAAACCAACAAAATCGTCATCTCTCTCTTTGACTATTTGGCTGAGAGACCTCAATTGTTGCTTCAAATAAGCTTCAGTGGGAGAAGACACTTCGCGTTCCTTCAAATTCTTCAATTCCTCACTCTTTGTACTCAATGATAAACGTGCACTCTCGATTTTGGCAATCAAGGTCTCTTCATTGTCTGATGAATCACTATCACCTTCTAGCATCGCACGCTCCTCTGTGGAAAAGTCCTCCACTTCCATGGGGTCAACTTTTTCCAAGACTTCTTCATGGCGGTTTGAGGTAATGGGCTCTTTTCCACGTTCTTTCTTCTTGTGAAGGCCCACATCCAAAGACTTCCTGGACTCGGTGACAAAAACATCGTCATCATCGCTAGAGAAGGAATATCTGTTGTACTCATGGGTGTGCTCGTCTGAGGAAGAAGTGGAAGACCAAACTACTTCTTCATCAGCAACAAATGATGCTCCACGCTTAATCGGTGTCATCATCTTGCTTATATCAAGAGGATCCTTTGCCCACAAGTTGGAGGCTTCCTCCCACTCTTTTTGGTCCGGACGGACCGCAATAGGCATTTCTAGGAGTGTTGTCCAATCCACTACCTTCTTCAAAACAACTTCGGCATACACCATTCGTACAAGAAAGAAACTGAAATTATCGTTTCTGTACACTTTGGTCTCCAAATATAGAAGGGTCCATACTTCACAGCATCTACGCATGAACCTTGTATCCGTAGCATATGCAAGGTTAACCTTCTGGTTTTGAACGTGCAAAGGGTGACGACAGAACAAAAATAACTTGCTGATGTGGCACTAGTCCACATACTTTGCAACAGTTCGGTAACTCCAAGGTTGTGGTTCATCCCTCCAACCCTTAAAAGCCTTAATCTTGGGATGAAGTAATATGGCCACGCGCTTCTTGTGCTTCTTGCCTGACCGTTTTCGACCCTTGTCCTTCATCGCCCTTTTCTCTTGTGGAGTCAATGGAGTAGGTATAGTAGGAGGAGATGGCGAGGTCGTACGCTCCATGTTTCAACAACGTATGTATAACTAAACAATATATACTATATAAAAGTCTCGATGCCAAAATACTTACTCTAACTAAGTGAAACTAGTAATCATACATGTGACACATTTACAAATATCGAAGCAAAAGTAGATGTTCAAGGTTCAAAGATCGTAGCGGATTTAGTCAAGTTTACGAAACACCGCGGTTTAGGCATGCATGGAATGAGAAGAATGAAATTCCTTCATTCCCCAATCCCTGCCTCACGCACATGCAGTCAGCCACTTCAAGGTGGATGACAGCTTTTGCACAGAAGCAGGGGGACTGACGACCGCAAGTCCACCCGACCGCAAGTCCACCCCACCCCATTTGTACTGGGACTAGCGGTCGCAGTAGGGCGAGTGCGGGTCCACGAATTAGGGCGAGTGCGGGTCCCCCAACCGCACACGGGCGACTGCGGATACCCAGGCGACCACGGGTCCACAAGGCGACTTCGGGTGCGGATCCCTAGGCGACTTCGGGTGCGGGTCCCTAGGCGACTTCGGGTGCGGGTCCCTGGGCGACTTCAGGTGATTTTTCAGACAAAGAAAAATAAAAGAGGAATATAACACAAGTGGTTTCATATTTTTGGAAGTATTTTATAATTACTTATAAATTTCCAAAGGACTTGTGTCATAGGTCCCTACTTATGCCCCTAGGTCTTCCGCAAAATGTTCACTTGTAACTTCTAAACATAAATGGGAAAGTAAAAATAATGGATTGGCTCTTACAATTCATAATTTTTTTTTCTTGAATCATTTAATGATTATGGAGGTCAATTTATGAACTACAGATTGTCCATTTCAAAGCCACTTAAACGGTCCATTTTTAATGCCCGCTCCATTTCAAAGCCTTCTACCTTATCTTTACTTTCACATCCACACAAATGGAGAGAGGAACCCTCATTAAAATCCAATGGACATCGGATTGAGGGAAACTCCCCAAGTAAAAAAATATGTATGATAGTGTTTCCTTGAGTGTCAAATGCTTCAATGCACACCCTTGCCTGAGCAAAAAATTTATGTATCAATGAATAGGTGGTAGTGAAATCGTGGGCCACCAGAATTAAAAATATTCCCAACCTGTAATGAGTTTAATAGCTATTCAAGTGATATTAAGTTTTGGAAGAGAACATTTTAGTGTGCCAATATAATTTGTAGTTTTTCATTTCACCTTCAATCCCAATTTTCTTTTATAAGCAATACAATCAATAAAGAAAATGTAAATTTTCTTGGTTATCATCTCACAACTCTTATCCAATTTTGCACTCAAAGGAAACGTGCATACTAATACACAAGCTAATTAAACATTCATATGGTTAGATTTTCGTTTTTTAAAACTTGCTTCAATGGCAATTACTATAAGTCCATGCTCAATTTTCATAGGAAAAATACAAGAGGGAAAGACTTAGACACTTAGGGGGTCATTAGTAATGCACTCTAATTGTTAAGTTAAACTTATCTTTTGACCCTACATAGATTAAGCAAACACCCGTCTTGTAAAATCAAATTTCATTCACAAGTATTTATTCGTCATTGTCCATAATGATGAACAATTCTAATTAAATAATGATTTAGCACAATTGAATTCTAAAATACTCTATATCATTACAAATTAGTTACTTTAAAGCTTCAAAAAATCCCGTGAAGACCTCGGTATAGGCCACATGACGTGCTTCGAGGATTGGGCCAAGGATAACTTCGAGTTTCGAACCGAAATGTTTTTCATCTCGGTTCGGAACTCAAAGTCGTCCTTGACCAAATCCGTAAGATCCAACCATAACCTCCTACATCATGCACATGGAGTTGGGAATCGAACCGTAGACCTCCCAGACTCCACTTGAGTTCGAAGAAGTTGACCCTTGTGTGAGAATCCCTTCCACTACTTCACCTTCCCGTTGGTCACATCGGGAATCACCTTTGATGCACCACTCCTTGTCCATCCCATTTTTATTCTTTTTTTTCTTTGATTCAATGGGGCTTCAAAATATCATCAGCTGCCCAACACAAAATAGTCTCGCAGTCGCCTCATGGCTCCATAGCCCCACCCGAAGTCGCCCTACCCGAAGTCGCCCCACCCGAAGTCGCCCCACCCGAAGTCGCCCAATCCCCCAAAGAGGTAATTACAAATGCGTGAATTTTCCACGACTTCTGGACCCACGGTCGCCCCACCCGATGTTGCCCACCCGAAGTCGCCCACCCGAAGTCGCCTACCCGAAGTCGCCTACCCGATGTCGCCCCAGTCAAAGTTGCCCCAGTACCACAAAAGCTGGAAGTCCCAAGTTCCAGGGCGACCTCGGGTGTAGGGGGCGACCTCGGGTTCATTGTTTCAGGACCACTTTGGTACCCGCGGTCGCCCTTACCCGCACGCGCCCTGTCACCCGCACGCGCCCCTATGGCGACCGCGGGTACTTAAGCGGTCGCCCCACCCGCATTCGCTAGTCTTGGTCCTGTGCTATGGCTTTCATCCACCTTGTAGTGGCTGAATGCGAGCTTGTGGGCCAAGGCGGTGATTGGGGGGTGGACTTGTTGCCCTTTTTTCCACGACTCTATTTATTCATCGATTGTGGGTAACTTTGTGAAGGAAGAGTTATGTCTAATCCAGGGGAAGGGAGTAGTACAATGCGTCCGTCTCTATGGGATATTAACCACGATGACCTCCGAGAATGGGAGAATGCCACAAGGAAATATGTAAGGGGCACCGACCTTGACAATCCCGTGGAGTTCCAAGTGACTATTGACTCGTACGAGTCAACAGGTGGAGAGTCATCATCAAAGTCGAAGAAGTCAAAGACGGCACATGATAAGGACCCAACTTATCCTCCACGTGATTATTCAATATTTGCACAGCGAGTGTGTTTCGAATGGTACGAGGGACGCACTGTGGAATTCCTAGAGTCTACATACTTGAGGCATAAAGAATCAGACATTATTAAGTTGAAGAGAGATTTGAGCACTTTTATTCTAAAAAAGTGCAAAGAATCCCCGAAATATGTTGACGTGGATGAAACGTACTTTGGCAACTACGAGAAGTGGATGGAGAACATGCTCATGGAAATCATTTTCAATACCAAAAAAATCATTGTAGAGCACCGACCTATAGTCCCTGGGTGTGAAAATAAGGAGACCATCGAATTCCACGCAAAAATGGCATGGTGGCAGAAAGCGGCGTCTAGACTATCGAAGACTGTATCTAGGGCGATGGGGTGGCAGTTGGACGCATTGACGGCTGCTCTTTCTCAAAACAGTGGATCGTCTCTCATGTGGATCAATTCTAGTGCAAAAGTGGTTCCACTTAGTGGATATGACCAACAAGGGGGGTATGGAAAGGTGCGTAAGGTATACATTGATGGCATGTCTACAATACCCAAGCATATACATTTTGCGGGGAAGGTGTCAAAGCAAACGAACACGCGTGATGCGAGATATGAACGATCCATTGAGGCCTTGGTGTGTCCTTTAAATCACCCAGCCATTGTTAAATTTGTGGCTATCCACACCAATACAATGGAGGCCTACACGTTGTGGTGGAATGGTGGTAATTTGAACAAACTTATTCGCTTGAATGAGAAGGTCATGCCACATGCCGATTGGCACGAAATCAAGTTGGTGAAGGAACTTCAACAAGAGCAGGTGAAGCAAATTAGCCTCTTTTGAAGGCACAAGGCGAAGTTGGCATGGGCCCTTGTTTATATGACAAGTCTTGTACACAATGAAGGTGTTCTACACAACGATTTGTCTCCCAACAACATATTAATCCATTATCCGCCGTACTCGGATGATGTTATAAACATTGGGATTTGCGATTGGGGAATTGCCAGTCGTATACAAGAGGGAGCTCCCTCACATTTTGGATACAAAACCACGAAAGAGAGGAATGACATGTTGAAAGGCAGATGGTGGGTGGCTCCAAAGTTGTTCTATGTGTTTGGGCCAAAAGGTTCAGAAACGAGCCTTGACAAGATGCAAGCCATGCACAAGTATATGGTTAAGTCTGATTCGTTTTCTATTGGTAAATTGATTTGGAACATGAAAATTGGTTATATGGGTGAATATGACAGGGAACTATTCAGAAACCCTGAGTCGGGGAAGTTCTTTACAATGAAGTTACGTGCGCTTATGGATGCTGACGTATAGACGAGACTCACATGTTCTGAGGTAGTAGCTTCACTCATGCTTCCACCCTGGAATATGAAGCCTCCAAAATTAGTTTTTCGAGACTCCGTGTTGTAGTGTGATAGAAGAATACCATAGTATCATTTTGGAGTAGTACTTCTAGTACATGTAATCAAATTTTAATATGAAGTGCCATTTTTCCAAAATTGGCAATATTGTGGATCTATTCTTCATGGTATGTTGTATTGAATCTCTCATATCAATGTTTGTATTTTGTTGCAATGAATGAATTAAATAGGCTCAATGTTCCAATAAGATATCCTACAGTAAGATATATAGCCTTGGAATAATGGAGCCCATTTTCCTTCTAAAAAGCATTGACAATCGGCACTTGTCTTGGTTCATCCGGCAAAAAAGGATGACTTTCTTGTAATCTTAATAGGTTTTTGGCAATAAAAATGACAATTCTCAATTGGTTTGAATGGGCCAGAAAAAATGGGAACATAAGGGTTAAATGCGTTACACCATTTTTAGGTGAAATTAATTTCACTCTTATATGTAGAAATTCCGTTTTCTCTCAACAAAACCATTTTGGTCTGCAAATTAAAAATTAAATTTTGTATTTTCCTTTTAATGTTTCACAAAACATTTTTACAAAGAGTACCTTGAAGGCTTTCTCCAGGTTCATTACTTTTGAATAGATGGTCAAAAAATTCTTGCAAGATCTATATGTTTGAGCCATGATCGAAAACTAATAAAAGTTTCTTTAGATGTGAATTTAACCCCTGAAGTCCGAAGGCCATTATAGGGTTAGAACCACTAAAAACCGTCACTTTGGCTACTTTCAGAAAAAATCTTGAAGTGCATTACAATAAGAGTGCATTACTTATTAAGCCCTACGTGCCTAAGCCTTTCCCTCTTGTATTTTTCCTATGAAAAAAAAGCATGGACTTACAGCAATTCCTATTGAAGCAATTTTCCTATTTATTTTTTAATCTAACCATATGAATGTTTAAACAACTTGCTTGTTAGTAGGCACATATAATGTTGAGTTCTTGTACAATTTAAAGCAAATTCATAAAACATTCTAAAATGCGTTGGGCATTTGAGGGTTACGGTTTGGATTCTAGGGTTCTAGTTTGCGAGGGCTTTGTCGGGTTTTCGGTTCATGATTGTAGGGCTTCAAGATATTGAAGCCTTGTTAGGGACCATTTAATAAAATGATCATGTGATATAAATGTAAGCTATCTAGAAAATATTCCATGATCTCACCTACCATGACAGCAGTCTTCTATAAGTGATTCTTTCAAATACTGATGTAGGGGTGACCGCAGGTGGGGCGACTACGGGTCCAGAGAAGGGGGAAATTGGGGACTTCCTTCTGCGATGCTGGGGCGACCTCGGGTGGGGCGACTGCGGGTAGGGGCGTAGGGCGACTTCAGGTGGGACGACCGCGGGTCCAGAGAGGAGGGAAGAACTCACGCATTTTTGCTTCCCTCTTTTCTGGGACTTGGGCGACTTCGGGTGGGGCGACTTCGGGTCCAAAACGGGGAGATTAATTTTTGTTGGGCGGCTGATGGTATTTTGAAGCCCCGTAGAATCAAAGAAAAAAAAGAATAAAGATGGGATGGACAAGGAGTGGTGCATCAAAGGTGATTCCCGATGTGACCAATGGGAAGGTGAAGTAGTGGAAGGGATTCTCACACAAGGGTCAACTTCTTCGAGTTCAAGTGGAGTCTGGGAGGTCTGCGGTTCGATTCTCAACTCCGTATGCATGAGAAAGGAGGATTTGGTTGGGTCTTGTGGGTTCGATTAAGGTCCACTTTGAGTTCAGATCCGAGATGAGAAACATTTCGGTTCTGTATTCATAGTGGTCCTTGGCCCAATCCACGAAGCACGTCACGTGGCCTAGACCGAGGTCTTCACAGGATTTTTTGAAACTTTAAAGTAACTAATTTGTAATGATATAGAGTATTTTAGAATTCAATTGTGCTAAATCTTTATTTAATTAGAATTGTTCGTCATTATGGACAATGACGAGTAAATACTTGTAAATGAAATTTGATTTTACAAGAGGGGTGTTTGCATAATCTATTTAGTGTCAAAAGATAAATTTAACATAACTATTAGAGTGCATTACTAATGAACCCCTAAGTGTCTAAGTCTTTCCCTCTTGTATTTTTCCTATGAAAAAAAAGCATGGACTTATAGTAATTCCCATTGAAGCAAGTTTCCTATTTATTTTTTAATCTAACCGTATGAATGTTTAAACAACTTGCTTGTTAGTATGCACATTAATTTTGAGTGCAAAATTGCGTAAGTGTTGTAAGATTATAACAAGAAAAATGTACATTCTTCACTTCGAGTGTATTACCCCTCTCCACAACAATTTTAAAGTTTGCACAAATAAAGTTTTTTGGATTGGAGGAAAAATGAAGAAGTACAAAGAAATTCATTCTATAATTCAAAATGTTGGCTTCTTGTTCAAGTTAAAGCAAATTCATGAAACATCCAAAAATGGGTTGGACATTGAAGGGTTAGGTTTGTGTTTAGGGTTCTAGTTTGCGAGGGCTTTGTAGGATTTTCGGTTCATAATTGTAGGGCTTGAGGATATTGAAGCTTTGTTAAGGACCATTTAATAAAATGATCATGTGATATAAATGTAAGCTATCTAGAAAATATTCCATGATCTCACCTACCACTCCAACAGTCTTCTGTAAGTGACTCTTTCAAATACTGATGTAGGGGCAACCGCGGGTCCAGAGAGGAGGGAAGAACTCATGCATTTTTGCTTCCCTCTTTTCTGGGACTTGGGCGACTTCGGGTCCAAAACGGGGAGACTATTTCGTGTTGGGCAGCTGATGGTATTTTGAAGCCCCGTAGAATCAAAGAAAAAAAAGAATAAAGATGGGATGGACAAGGAGTGGTGCATCAAAGGTGATTCCCGATGTGACCAACGGGAAGGTGAAGTAGTGGAAGGGATTCTCACACAAGGGTCGACTTCTTCAAACTCAAGTGGAGTCTCGGAGGTCTACGGTTCAATTCCCAACCCGGTGTACATGATGTACGAGGTTCTGGTTTGGGCTTATGGGTTCGGTCAAGGACCTCTTCGACCTCCGCTATGAGATAAAAAACAGCTCATAGCGGAGTTCGAAGAGGCCTTTGGTCAAACCTTCGAAGCACATCACCTGGCCTATACCGAGGTCTTCATGGGATTTTTTGAAACTTTAAAGTATCTAATTTGTAATGATATAGAATATTTTAGAATTCAATTGTGCTAAATCTTTATTTAATTAGAATTGTTCATCATTATGGACAATGACAAGTAAATACTTGTAAATGAAATTTGATTTTACAAGAGGGGTGTTTGCAGAATCTATTTAGTGTCAAAAGATAAATTTAACTTAACAATTAGAGTGCATTACTAATGAACCCCTAAGTGCCTAAGTCTTTCCAAGTGTATTTTTCCTATGAAAAAAGAATATGGACTTATAGTAATTCCCATTGAAGTAAGTTTTCTATTTATTTTTTAATCTAACCGTATGAATGTTTAAACAATTTGCTTGTTAGTATGCACATTAATTTTGAGTGCAAAATTGCGTAAGTGTTGTAAGATTATAACAAGAGAATAAGAGAAATGTACATTTTTTACTTCAAGTGTATTATCCCCCTCCACAACAATTTGATAATTTGCATAAATAAAGTTTTTTGGGATTGGAGGAAAAATGAAGAAGTACTAAGAAATTGATTCTATAATTCAAAATGTTGGCTTCTTGTTGATGTTAAAGCAAATTCATAAAGCATCCTAAAATGGGTTGGGCATTCAAGGGTTTAGGTTTGGGTATGGGTTCTAGTTTGCGAGGGCTTTGTAGGGTTTGGAGTTTATGATTGTAGGGCTTGAGGATATTGAAGCCTTGTTAGGGACCATTTAATAAAATGATCATGTGTTATAATTGTAAGCTATGTAGAAAATATTCTATGATCTCATCTACCATGACAGCAATGTTTTCTAAGTGACTCTTTCAAATACTGATGTAGGGGCGACCGCGGGTCCAGAGAAGGGGGAAATTGGGGACTTCCTTCAGCAGTGCTGGGGCGACCTCGGGTGGGGCGACTTCGGGTAGGGCAACTTCGGGTGGGGCGACCGCGGGTCCAAAAAGGAGTGCAAAAATCATGCATTTGAAATTCTTTCATTTCTGGGACTTGGGCGACTTCGGGTGGGGCGACTTCGGGTGGGGCTATGGAGCCGTGGGGTGCCTTCAAGACTATTTTATGTTGGACAGCTGATGGTATTTTGAAGCCCCATAGAATCAAAGAAAAAAATGAATAAAAATGGGATGGACAAGGAGTGGTGCATTGAAGGTGATTCCCGATGTGACCAACAGGAAGGTGAAGTAGTGGAAGGGATTCTCACACAAGGGTCGACTTCTTCGAATTCAAGTGGAGTCTCGGAGGTCTACGGTTCGATTCCCAACCCGGTATACATGATGTACGAGGTTCTGGTTTGGGCTTATGGGTTCGGTCAAGGACCTCTTCGACTTCCGCAGTGAGATAGAAAACATCTCACTGCGGAGGTCGAGGAGGTCTTTGGTCAAACCTTCGAAGCACGACACCTGGCCTATACTCAAGTCTTGACGGGATTTTTTGAAACTTTAAAGTAACTAATTCGTAATGATATAGAGTATTTTAGAATTCACTTGTGCTAAATCATTATTTAATTAGAATTGTTCGTCATTATGGACAATGACGAAGATGTACCTGCGAATGAAATTTGATTTTAGAAGAGGGGTGTTTGCATAATCTATTTAGAATCAAAAGATAAGTTTAGCTTAACAATTAGAGTGCATTACTAATGAACCTCTAAGTGCCTATGCCTTTCCAACTGTATTTTTCCTTTATGAAAAGAGCATGGACTTATAGTTATTTCCATTGAAGCAAGTTTTACCCTAAACAAGAACCTAACCATATGAATGTTTAATTAGCTTGTGTATTAGTATGCACGTTTCCTGAAGGTGCAATATTGGATAAGAGTTGTGAGATGATAACCTACCAAATTTACTTTTTCATGGTTGAGTGTATTGCTTATAAAAATAAATTTGGGATTGGAGTTGAAATGAAGAACTACAAATATGGGGAATTTCGTTAAAATGGCGGTATTCCATTAAAATGGCGGTTCAGAGCTCCCAAGTCAGCATGAAATCCGACCAAAAATGGTAGCCGGAGGGATGAAATCCTGCAACAATGATGGGTTCCTGTGATAAAAACACCTTTTCCTCAATTCAATCAAAGTTGGAGGGGTCCATTTCAGGACGAAATCATATCCATTCCGTGCCTTCTTAGAGCGGGCTACCTAAAAGAAAGTTCCAAAACAACTCTAAGCGCCATTTGTTGTGCGAGGTGTGCATGACTTACAATTTTGGATGGATCACAAAGACACATCACATGGCCACTTGGGTGTGGGGCAAAGTGTCCGAGAGGAAAACAATTCACGGATCTGGATGCGCGGCCATGCACGGGATAAGAGGGGGCGGTGCAAATGAAAGCGCGGCCTCGGTATAAAGAAGACAGTCTACATTCAATAGGGTAATTATAGTGGATTTTGCATAGGGATCCGAACCCGCTTACATCCAACAGTTGGGGTGGATCACACACACATAACATTTAATTGGCCACTCGGGTTTTGGGCAAAGTGGCCAAAAAAAAAACAATGTCTGGATCTGCATGCGTGGCCATGCACGGGGAGCAGAGGGAAAACAGCTCTAAGCGCCATTTGTTGTGCGAGGCGTGGATGACTCTTACAGTTTGTGGGGGATCACAAAGACACATCACATGGCCACTTGGGTTTGGGGCAAGGTGGCCAAGAGGAAAACAATTCACGGATCTAGATGCGCGGGCATGCACGGGAAGAAGAAGGGTGCAAATGAAAGCGCGGCCTCGGTTTAAAGAAGACAGTCTTTATTGAATAGGGTAATTATAGTGGATTTGCATAGGGATCCCAACCCGCTTACATCATTTCTAGCTCTCTTCTACGGGAGAAGGTGCAGTCCAAGAAGAAACTATTTACGCCCAACTTTTGGGGACCATGTGCTGCAGGACAAACTCAAAAATGGAGGAAGGTACAATCTGAACTATACCATTCTAAGTTCACGCCGGGACGCACGACTCGTTTTTCATTCGACGACGCAGAGGGTTGAATCTGCACTCCGCATTCTCAAATCGCACCTCCTAAACCGCATGCAACCATCTTTGAGTGAAGGGTCTTGAGCTTCATGAACAAAAGCAAGCGCTTATTGGCCAATCATGTCATTGGGAAGTCTTTACAGGGCAATCGCAGATTGCCAGACAAATGCTCGTCAATTGCGACATGGACCACTTTCGGTGTCGCCTCTTTGCCAAATACATCAGGGTTGAACCGGTCGACCGCAAGAGGTAAAAGCAAGAGCACTCACAACCCATCCACGTTCATAGGGGAAGTCAACTTCCTCGTCGGAAGATGTTGACACATGGTCACCGCTGAAACACAACAGGACCCACCTCGCGAAAAGGGCGTCGCCGGCATACAAGGAATTCATCGACGCAAGGAAGGACGGCGTTGTCATCCACATTTTCCTCCAGCAGTTCGAGTGTACCTGGTGGGAGCGACCGCCATCCACCGTCCGT
Organism: Rhytidiadelphus loreus; assembly: GCA_947034895.1. NCBI lineage: Eukaryota > Viridiplantae > Streptophyta > Bryopsida > Hypnales > Hylocomiaceae > Rhytidiadelphus > Rhytidiadelphus loreus. The sequence goes on along the minus strand of OX344765.1, from coordinate 3,110,178 downwards.
GTCCTAGCATCCGGAGTTTTTGAGGGTGAGAACCAAAAACGGTCGACTTTTCTCGGGAAGTGCACCGGTGTGATGAGGCTGTTGATCGGAATACCTATTGGCTGCTCATAACTCAAGTCGTCCAGCGGATGGGGGGTCATCCGCATCCAACCTTGCACAGTGAGAGCCAAGTTGGATATGAAAGACCCATGTGCATCCACTCGGCGGCTTGAGTTATGAGCAGCGAATAGGTAATCCGATCGACACCCTCACCACACCGATCCACTGTCCCGAGAATAGTAGACCGCATCTCGCACATGCCCACAAAAACCCCGGATGCCGGGAGAAGGAAGGTGGATGGCGGTCGCTCCCACCAGGTACACTCGAACAGCTCGAGGAAAATCTGCATGACAACGTCGTCCTTCCTTGCGCCGATGAGCACCTTGTATGTCGGTGATGCCCTACGAAGAAGAGGGCCCTCGATTCCAGTGCCATGAATCCCCTATGCATATTCATGTTCGGACAGAAGATGGGCCGCCAGCATCCCTACTTTTGCTCTACACAGTCAGCAAGTTCAACCATGAACGAGCCAGCACGATAACAACGCTAGAATGGATCCACACCGCACTTGACAAGCATTTGTCCGCGTGTCTACGAATGCCCTGTAAGGTCCTCACAAGCGACATGAATAGCAAATAAACACCCGCTGGTGTTGGTGAAATGGTGGTCTGCTAACAATCTACAATTTTGCAAACTCGAGGGGCAGTAAGCAACATGGGGAAGTGGTTGACACCCGGAAACTAGGTCGCCCACTCCACATTCTCAAATTGCGCCTCCAAAACCGCATGCAGACAACTTTGAATGAAGCACTAGAAGAAAACTGTGTTAGAATCCCTGAAAACACGTCACCTTGTTTTCGTGAAGTTCTCGTTTCAAAACGTAGAAAAATGTTTTGACTTCCGTATTTTGACTGCGTTTTGAAATGAGAACTTAACAAAAACAAGGTGATGTGTTTTCAGGGATTCTAACACAGTTTCTTCTAGTGAAGGGTCTTGAGTTTCATGAACAAAAGCAAGCGCCTATTTGCCAATCATGTCGTTGGGAAGCCTTTACAGGGCATTCGGAGATTCCCGGACAAATGCTCGTCAATTGCGACATGGACCACTTCCGGCGTCGCCTCTTTGCCGAATACATCATGGTTCAACCGGTCGACCGTGAGAGGTAAAAGCAAGAGCACTCACAACCCATCCACGTTCATAGGGGAAGTCAACTTCTTCTTCGAAAGATGTTGACACATGGTCACCCATGAAGCACACCAAGACCCACCTCGCGAACAGGGCGTCACTTGCATTCAAGGAGCTCCTGGGCGCAAGGAAGGACGGCGCTGTGATACACATTCTCTCCAAGTTGTTCGAGTGTACTTGGTAGCAGCGACGGCCATCCACCGTCCACGTCCTAGCATCCGAAGTTTTTGAAGGTGAAAACCAGAAACGGTCGACTTTTCCCGGAAAGTGCACTGGTGTGAAGAGGGTGTCCATTAGAGTACCTATTGGCTGCTCATAACTCAATCCCTCAAGCAGATGTACCGTCGTCCGAATACCACGGTGCACAGTGAGAGCCAACTTGGTTTACGACACACATGCACTCGACGGCTTGAGTTATGATCAATCAATAGATACTTCGATGGACACCCTCCCTACACCGATCCACTGCCCAGAGAATAGTAGACCGCATCTGACACATGCCCACAGAAACCCCGGATGCCGGGAGAAGGACGGTGGATGGACGTTGCTCCTACCAAGTACCTTAGAACAACAGGAGGAGAATGTGCATGACAACGTCGTCCTTCCTTGCGCCGAGGAGCTCCTTGAATGCAAGTGACGCCCTACGAAGATCAGGGCCATGGATTCTTGTGCCATGAATCCTCTATGCATATTGGTGTTCGAACAGAAGATGGGTCGCGAGCGTCCCTACTTTTTTGCTCTACACCGAGTTAGCAAGTTCAACCATGAACGAGCCAGCACGATAACAATGCCAGAATGGATCCACACCGCACTTGACGAGCATTTGTCCGCGTGTCTCCGAATGCCCTGTAAGGTCCTCACAAGCGACATGAATAGCAAATAAACACCCACTGGTGTTGGTGAAATGGTGGTCCGCTGACAATCTACAGTTTTGTCTAGTCGAGGGGGTGTAAGCAACGTGGGGACGTGGTCGACACCCGAAAACTAGATCGCCTTGCTGTTGGAGAGAGACCAAGTATCCTGTACAAAAAGGCCAACGGTCAATTCCGGACTTGAGGGGGCAAAACAGCGCACTGAAAGACCACGTAGGGTACTGATAAGCCCACCTTATGATATACGGAGTCCTCAACCTCATTTACAATCGCACCAAGGTGACGTCCATGCCTTCCTCCTTTGGGGCCACGTAGCCGGAGCCAGAGCACTCTGAGTCCCACCTTCGTCTGCCTCTGATGAATGTCGAGGCCCCAAGAGAAGGGGTTGGTGAACAAGTATTGTGACACCATTGCCGGGATGGGGACTATTGTGAACAAGGTGCCTATCAGCGCACCTGTTGGCTGCTCAGAACAAGGACCTTCAAGTGGGAGTGGAACATTCATATCCAACAATGCGCAATCATCGAATACATGCTGTTATGCATTTTTCGAAGAATGAGCAGAGCTGGATATCATTGCTCCACTCCCACTTGAGGGCTCGCATTGTGAGCAGCCAATAGGTGCGTCGATAGGCCCCCTGTCCACAATAGTCCCCATTCCGACAATGGTAGAGTGGCTGCGGTCAAAGCCCATGGAGACGGAAGGATGTCGCGGAGGAGGACGACGCATGACGGTGGCTCACATGGTGTACCTCGAACAATGACGGAGGGAGGGGTTCATGGTACCGCCCCCCGTCGTTGCCCTTGCCATTCCTGTGAACGCAAGGCGCATCCAACCGAGCAATGCCTACCGAGTTCTCCGCGTGCAAGCTGAGGATGCTGCCCACGGTTCAGACCGCGCGGTCTGAACTGCAGGCGCCGACGCTCCAACCATCGTTGCTTCGTGATGATTCTCCAACTTGATCAACACTAGCAAGAGTCTATTTGCCGATCACATCGTCATGAGGTCCTCGCACGGCACTCTGAGGTTTGCGGACAAATGATTGTCCATTGCAGTGCCGACCCATGCTATCGTCATCCCTTTGCCGGATGGATCATTGCTGAACCCGCTCTTGTATTCACGGGAACCCACCCCGTAACAAAGTGCGCCTTGCGTTCACGGGACTTCCAGTGCGCAATGACGGGAGGCGTTGGCATGGACGCCCTCCTCGCATTGTTCAAGGGCACCGATTTCGAGGGTTGGCACCGAAACCGGTCAACCTTTGCCGGGATGGGGACTTCCGCAAAAAGGTGCCTATCAGCGCACCTGTTGTCTACTCATAACAAGGGCCCTCAAGTGAGATTGGAACAGTCATATCCAACAATGCACAATCATCGAACACATGCTCCTGTGCATTTTCCAAGGAATGAGCAGAGTTGGATATCATTGCTCCACTCTCACTCGAGGGCTCGCATTGTGAGCAGCCAACAGGTGCGTTGATAGGCCCCATCCACGGCAGTCCCTATCCCGGCAATGGTAGACCGGTTGCGGTCGAAGCCAGAGGAGACGAAAGAAGTCGCGGAGGACGACGACGCAGGCTGGTGGCTCTCCTGGTGTACCTCCAACGATGACGGAGGGTGGGGTTCATGGCAACGCCTCCCGTGGTTGCCCTTGGAAGTCCCGTGAACGCAAGGCGCATCCGCTCTACACAAGAGACGAGTTCAACAACGATCCATCCAACACGTTGACATCGTTCGAATTGGTCAGCACTACAATGGACGAATATTTTCTGGACCATCTCAAAGTGCCCTACAACGACCCCCCACACGATATGATCGGCAAATAGATGCCTACTGGCGTTGGTAAAATGATGTTGCGAGGACCTTTCATCTGCGTGCTACGATGTACAGAAGCCTACTCTACGGGATCGGGGACTCGTGTTAAAAAAGTGAGAATATTTGTATTAGTGTATCCAATGTGGGAATGAGTATATTGTTGACAAGAATGAACTGAAAATGTTTCTACAATTCTCTAATAAATGAGATGCATCTATAAATGTCATTTATGTTGTAGCAATGTTCAGCAATGTCAATGTGACCTTCGCAGACGAGTTGAGGATGCTGCCCACGGTTCAGATCGCGCGGTCTGAACCGCAGGCACCGACGCTCCAACCTCCGTCGCTTCGTGATGACGCAAGGCGCATCCAATTCCCGTGAGCGCAAGGAGCAATGCCTACCGAGTTCTCCGTGTGCGAGCTGATGATGCTGCCCACGGTTTAGACCGCGCGGTCTGAACCGCAGGCGCTGACGCTCCAACCTCCGTCGCTTCGTGATGACTCTCCAGCTTGATCAACACCAGCAAGAGTCTATTCACCGATCACATCATCGTGAGGTCCTCGCACGGCACTCCAAGGTTCGCGGTCAAATGCTCGTCCACTGTAGTGCGGACCCATGCTGGTGTCGTCCCTTTGCCGGATGGATCATTGCTGAACCCGCTCTTGTAATGAGAAGAGGCAAGGACATGGACACCCCATCCACGGTCACGTCAAGAACGTCCTCTTCACATCCCGGAACCCACCGCCTAGCGGAGTACGTCTTGCGTTCACAAGACTTCTAGTGCACAACCAGGGGAGGCGTTGGCATGAACGCCCTCCTCCAACCGTTCAAGGGCACCCCATCCGTGCGACCGTCGTCCCCCTCCGCTACATCCTCGCGTTCTCCGTGGGCTTCGACCGCAGCCGGTCTACCATTGCCGAGATGGGGACTGCCGTGAAAGGTGCATATCAACGCACATGTTGGCTGCTGATAACAAATGCCTTCAAGTGAGATTGGAACACTCATATCCAACAATGCGCAATCATCGAACACATGCTCCTGTGCATTTTCCGAGGAATGAGTAGAGTTGGATATCATTGCTCCACTCTCACTCGAGGGCATTGTGAGCAGCCAACAAGTGCGTTGATAGGCACCCTGTCTACGGTAGTCTCCATTCCGGCAATGGTAGATCGGCTACGGTCAAAGCCCATGGAGAACGCGAGGATGTGGCGGAGGGGGACGCATGACGGTGGCTCTCATGGTGTACCTCCAACGATGGTTGCCCTTGGAAGTCTCGTGAACGCAAGGCGCATCCGCTCCACACAAGAGACGAGTTCAACAACGATCCATCCAGCACGTTGACATCGTTCGAATTGGTCAGCACTACAATGGACGAATATTTTCCGGACCTTTTCAAGGTGCCCTACAACGACCCCCCACACAATATGATCGGCAAATAGATGCCTACTGGCGTTGGTGAAATGATGTTACGACGAAGGGAACCACACTCTATGGGATCGGGGACTTGTGTTAAAAAAATGCGGGTATTTGTATTAGTCTATCCAATGTGGGAAAGAGTATATTGTTGACAAGAATGATGAACTGAAAATGTTTCTAAAATTCTGAAAATGTTTCTAAAATTCTGAAAATGTTTCTAAAATATCTCTAATGAGATGCATCTGTAAATGTCATTTATGTTGTATGGGAAAGTCATCCGTGGCTCACCATGAGTCCATGTTCAGCAATGTTAGTGTGGAGCTATTACTAAAAGCAATGAAGGGTAGACCGGACTTTGGACTTGAAACGCGACTGTGCAGCCTTCCGTCTTAACCTTCGCAAACGAGTTGAGGATGCTGCCCACGGTTCAGACCGCGCAGTCTGAACTGCAGGCGCTGACACTCCAACCTTCGTCGCGTCGGCCACTTGGGGAGGTGACTGCCCGGAGGGATCCTGCACAGGGTTGTCTTGTTTGACATATTTTTGGGTTTAGATGTCGTGTATGACGTCTGACGTCGCGTGTCGCGTGTCACGAAGTGTCGAGTTTACTTGACATCGCGTCGCGGAGGGGTAAAAAATTTTACCCCATGGTAAATAGATTTTGCCTACGTGGCAGGGCTTCAGAACTGATGTGGACAGCCAGCGTGGGCGACTGCGGGTGTGGGCGCGTGCAGGTCTGCCTTGGGCGACCTCGGGTAGAAAAATTGAGGCGACTACGGGTGAAGGGGCAACTGCGGGTCTGGGGCGCTAGGGCGACTTCGGGTGAAGGGACGACCGTGGGTGGAAAAAATAGAAGCGACTGCAGGTTTAGGCTTGAAGGCGACTGCGGGTGAGTGGGCGACTGCGGGTCAGGGGCTTTAGGGCGACTTCGAGTGAAGGGGCGACCGCGGCTTCGGGTACTGAAGGCGACCGCGGGTCCGACAGGTAGGGGCGACTGCGGGTTACAGGGCGACTGCGGGTCGGAGCAGCAGACAGCGACCGCGTGTTCCAGGGCGACCGCAGGTTTAGTTTAGGATTTGAGTTTGGCATATTCAGTCTTTGAAGTAACACGTCACATAGGTGTTTTGTAAGCGCAGAATTAGGTGCTACGTTATATTGGGGTTTACAATTTACAAGTGCAAATAATAGAGCCCATGAAATGTAAATTGGACAAACTTCTCTAATCCCAAAAATTCACCCAATATAAGGCCACAATAATAATGTCAACAACGATTATATTAATTAGTCATCGATATTGCTTTGAGGCGGACTTCAAATGTAGCCATACTTGCATTACACTTTTATAACCTTGTTGCAGTCATCACCTAACTGCCTACCAATTAGAACTCAACATATATTTTAAAACCGGTAATCTGTCCCTCACTCTAATATGCTCATATGCTTGATGAAGCATTACAAAATCCTTACACATCAGGATGAAGGCTCAAAGCTTGAACTACAAAGATTTGCTACCTAACATATAAGCTAAAACCTTATAACTATAACTATAACTATAATTATTGTCTACTTCTCTAGTACTCTAGTCACTAGGCGTGAATGTGGAATCGCTCGGCACTTCATCAACATTAGGGTCTATATCTTCGTAAGACTCTTCGTTGCTCCTGTTGTCGCCCGAGCTTTTGATTTCATCATCTTCCCTTGTTACTACTTCGATTTGTACCTCACGCTCTACCTCTGAGTTCAGATTTCGAACTTCTGTATCTACACCACTGAACCCTTCAGTTTGCACAAGTCGTTTCGTGAGCCTCAACGCATCCGTAGTTCCATCCATGTTGGATGCAGGGTGTCGCCCTCCTCTACTTGATTGTCCAACATTCTGGGTGGAACATCCCGCTCCAATGGTACACCGTTGGACAATTTGAGTGGATCGTTTAGGATTTCGAGGTCCCCTCTCGTCAACCCTCCTAATACGCCTTTTCTGGCCTCTACTGTTGCGCCCCTGGATTCCTAATGATGATTCGCCAGGGCCAAACACGGATGAAGGTTGAGTGGGTTGTGGAGCTGAGCCGTGAACCTCTTCATCAATCGTCCGTAGAGCACCTCCACGCACCGGTGGCCTTGTTGGAAGGGTTGGGATAGACCTCCTCATTGTTGCCACATTTGTAGTCGTCTCTGGATTCAACGGCACATTCCGACTTCGATTCATAACATATGCCAATGGCACATCATCATCATCATCTGTAGTAACAGTTGTTCCGAGGGTAGATGCGTTCAATACAACGGGATTTGGTATTCCCTCGTATACAACTTCATTGACTTCGATGGCCTCTTCTTCATGTTCGCTTCTCATTGGAACTTGTGCACTGCTTCTTAAATTGCGGGCCATATTTGGAGGCGAACTAGTTGATATTGGAGATCTAGCTTCTTCCTCTACGGGTGCCATGGGAATAGATACGCCTTCGTCATTGTTGTCGGGGGTGCTTTCCCTCCTCAGTGATGCATGTGCCGGTGAAATTGCATCCATATTGTGCACGACGTTCTGCGGTGGACTGCATACAGGTGAATTTCCCGGAGAAACATACCCATCGTCACTAAAATCAAATGTATTCCCGTATATTGGTCGTGGAGGACTATGTGGCGGCCTAACCATTGCATTCCAAGGATTGTTGCGCAACCGATCCTCTTCATCCCTGTGGTTCTCGCGTTCTCTCATAAAATCTGGAACAACGTCGTCTTCTTCCCCTGAAGACAAAGGCCCATCACGCTCGTCCTCATCGTCTCCATCTGCAAGCATCTGGTCGTAAAAAATGGCTGGGTTGTGTCCACGTTTTTGACGTTCAAGTTTGTTGTTCGCGTAGATATACACCAATGTCTCCGCCTTTGTCGTGGCCAAGCGGTTTCGCACTTTATTGTGCACAAAGGAATACATGCTCCAATTCCTTTCACACGAAGATGTAGAGCACGTCAAACCGAGAATTCGCTTTGCAATTTTTGGAAGAGCATTGCCCCCCACACGATTCCACCATTGATGAGGCAATAATTGACATTCAATGATATCGGGAGCCTCATGTAAAAGGATCGAATGCACCTGTCTTCTCTTCAAATTGAGTTAGCTCCTGCATTGCTTCCACCACTGACACGTTCAATGGTACGCTCAGTTTTCGTATGACTCGATTCAAAGCTCCCTTCGCGTAGCCATTGTTATGAATAGCCTCCACGTCACTCAAGTATGGATTTAGTAGTGCCCCCGCATAGTGTAGGTCAGTAATCATCAACTTCCAACGAGCATCAAATTGTTTCTCATATCGTGTTGCCACCACTGGATCAAGGAAAAATGGAGCATTCTTGAGAGAATAAATGTGCTCCTTCAAGGCTGTCATCATTACTAAAGCTTTCGGCATTGCCGGGACTTTTCCATCAAAATGACGAAGACAAAGCAGCACGGGCTCTACCATATGGAGGAAATTGTCGCACTGAACCCAAAACTCTTCTGAACGAATATCTTGCCTTGCAAGTTTGGCCTTGCCTATAATGAAATGTCCATTTCTGCGGTTTTGCAAACTCAACTCGAACGTCATGTATGTCTCATCCAGTGTCACGTTATGCACTACTTGCTTGTAGTCTACCAAACGATCAATCATCAAGAAATTTGTGGCAAAACGTGTTTTTCTTGGAAGTCTCAACACTTTGTTTGGTGAAAATCTCCGAAACAACGCCAAAGTATGTTGGTATTTCTTGATGAACTTCACAATTGATGAAGCCTTTTTTACCAACTCCTTTACTCTCTGATCCTTTCCCCAGTCTTCTAAGAGTAAGTCCAAAATGTGTGCCGCACAACCCTGCCTATAAATGTGAGGGTACCTTTCTTCCAACCTTGCCATCGCCCCCGTCATGACTGCAGCATTGTCCGTACACAATTGCACAACGTTGGTAGGCCCAACTTCCTCAATGTATCGTGCCATCGTCTCAGTCGTGTAAGATATATCCTTCTTCTCCCCAGTACTATCCACTGATCCCAAAAAGACATCCCCGGCGGGACACACCAACATCATATTTAGTAATGGCCGCGAATTAGTATCGGACCAACCATCTGAACAAATTGTCGCTCTATACTGACTTATTGAAACCCTCGTCCGCTCCGAGACCATGGCTTCAACCGATGCCTTCTTAACATCTATCATTTTCGTGCGAATCGCATTATATAGTGGCGGTTGGTACACGAATCCAGCTGCTGTAGTTTGTTTAACAGCATTCACGAAGGCAGGGTGGCGCACAACATTAAATGAAATGTTCGCCTCGTAAAAGAAAGAAGCCCACAACCTATCCAACTCTTCTCTGTGGCCCGTCTGTAATGATTCATCCATGCTTCTTTGCCGAGAAACAGATGGCATGTTCCTCCTTCTCTCAAGCGTTGTTCCAGTAGAATCTACTGAATCAGGCGTAGGATTTGGTCTTGCATTTGATTCAAAGGGATTGAGAGACCCTTCTTCTTCGACATCCAACGCAGGTGCGACAATAGACTCTGCAACATTAACTGGTGCATCATGTCTAGCCGGTGCATCATACATCTCTTCGTAACTCATGGACCTTGGAACTTGCCCCTCGCCAGTCCGAAACTTTTCTCGTACAATTCTAGGGATCTCCTTACAACGCTCCGATGTAGTCGAGCCGCCATAGCCAAAGTGAATCAATGCTCTCTTTCGTACAAATGCTTTGCTCCACCCACAAAACACGCATTTTCGAGCATGGGGGGAATTATCAATTGGGGTACACGGTACTAGCCAAGGGTCCCAATCCTTTGTGGACCTCCGCGTATCATTCATGGTCCCCCCCCCTCCCAACACCTTGTCCAGCCATGTAGTAGATCAACACTGGGTCTTCAAAGAAAATGACTACAATAATCACACTAATACTATGGAAGATGTAATGACAAAGCAACCCGCTTAGAGTGGTCTTGTAAACCCTTCTAAACACGGTTGTTGCCCTCTGAAGAAGTTAAACGTCCGCATGAAGCCTCTTTCGAAGGTCCAAGACAAGAGTTTTATCAACGGAGCCAAGGTGATAAAACAAGGGGTACCCCTAGAACTTTATACAAGAAAACTCCTTGGACCCGTGGTCGCCCCATGAGAGAATGCGGGTCCAAAAACCTGAAATCAGTCAGGTGATGGGCGACTGCGGGTCCAAGATTGGGCGACAGCGGGTCCAGAAGTGGGCGACTGCGGGTCCAGAAACAGGCGACTGCGGGTCAGGAACGGGCGACTGCGGGTCCAGTAATGGGCGACTGCGGGTCCAGAAACAGGTGACTGCGGATCCAGAAACGGGCGACTGCCATTTGTTTGGATAATTCTTGCATCCCCTGGGGTAATTTGGGGCCTATAATTGAAACTATGAATTCAGAATTTCCACTAAAAAAATAAGCCTTGAAAATAAAAAATTCTAGTGTTTGCCCTGGAGTGGCAATGAGTAGGTCAATTCACCCTAGCCGTGACAATTGCTCTGAACTTCAATAACAAGTTCTTTTCCAATCCGGCAAGTTTTGAATTTTCCTTTTTTTTTTAATTCTCTTTTAATTCCGAAAGTCCGAACTCCCAAGGTCATTTTCCTGCCAAAATTCCTAGAATATTCAAGTATTCACAACATTGCAAACATAAATAACCAAAAATTCATATCTATATTTATGTACTCTTGTCAAGGAACTACATAGAATTCAATGTGCTTGCATTGGAATGTTCAAAATGGATAATATCCTTTTATATATACATAAGATGGAATATACATAGTCCTCAAAAATAGGCTAAAAATGAAAATCATTCAACATCCATTTTGGCCTTTTCTTTGCGGTCATGAGCCTCACGTTCCATCTCATACAAGACTTTCCTACCTTCCAACTGCAAATTTCTAAGGTATCGGTCATCCTTCCCCAACTTCTTTTCCAACCAAAATTGCTTGTATGATTTTTTGAACTTCAAAAGCGCCTTCAGTGCATCTCGATGTTCTTCCAATTTTGGATCCAATGACATAGAAACCCCAAGCTTCTTTTTCAAGTCAACTATTTCCGTAAGAGACAATGCTTGTTTAGTAGCCACGTCTTTCCAACCACACATTTCTGCAACACGGTCAAGGGGGGCTTTGTCCTTTAATGCTTTCAAGGAATTTAATCTTGATCGTGCTTCTTCCACCCCTCGCTTCTCCAAGTCTATCTGATCTTCCTCCAGCTTGCATGCTTCCATAATTTTGGCAAGCCGTTCTTTCGCAAACTCATTGCTAGAAGAACTAGATCCTCCAGCATGCCGAGAAGAGAATCTAAGGTAAAATGCTTCCAAGTCTAAAATCTTTGTTATTTGCGTTGACAAAAGAACTTGCCGACTTTCAAGTTCAGCACATAAGCTATTTACAATATCTCCACTCAAAGTTTGCGTTTCTTGATTGCGAAGCTTCTCACATTCTAGATGCTTTTCATCCAACTCATTTAGAAGCTTCTTGAGTTGAGCTTTGTAAACAACTTTGGTGTCCAACATTACTGTGTCAGGGACAGTTCCATCTTCAACAAATTCCTCACTTCGGTACATGTCATCAACACAATCCAATTGGAACAAAGAAGGCTTCACATCTTCTTCTGTTTCTATCTCTGTCCAAAAAACATCATCTTCTGCTTCTTGCATGCATGCAAGCACATACTGCAAAACTTCGTCTTCTTCAGTGCGAGGGACTGTAATCGGATTCACCATAGCAAGAGGCAAAATATCAAGATTTTGTGGTTGCCTAGCTGGTTCACCCTCTTCTTCCATTCTCGGGGGAGGTAAATTTTGTGAAATAGAAGCCACCATCGCCATGTTTTGGGGCTGCATTGGAGGGTCTTCACCAAGGTTGTCTTCCTCTCCCGAAGATGAATCAGATGACGTCCAATGAAACTGCTCATCGAGCACTCCCTCCTTCAAGTTTTTCTTCTGGCCTAGCCCTTCACGTGGATTGGCAGATAGAGCCGCCCTTGGGATGTCTTTTGTCGGTGGAAGGCGAGCATGCTTCACTCCCTTGATTGAACTCCAATCCACGCTTCGAAACAAAATGAGTTCCGCATACACCATTGCACATATGTAATACGGGACTTCGCTCCTGGGCACTGAATATGTGCCATACAAGTATCGATAAATTTCGATACAACGTTGCACAAATGCATCATTACGGCATGGATGCAAATTGGCCGTATTGTTGCGCCGATTCGTGTAGTGCCGATGATAGGGGAATAACTTGTCGATGTGGCACCACCCCACGAAGGACTTACAAGTCTTGGCGGTCCAGTGGCCCGTAATTCGATCCCAACCTCGGTAGGCCACACACGCTGGGTCCAAAAGGATGCGTCGTTGCCTAGGGTGCATGGCTCCTTTTGCCTTGGTCTTCTTCTTGTGGTCCGCCATTGGAGATGCTCTTGAGATTTGGGGCAAGAAATCTAAACTTAACCCTAAACCGCAAAGTATTATCTAGCTAAAGTTAACCCTAAACTGCAAAGTATTATCTAGCTAAAGTTAACCCTAAACCGCAAAGTATTATCTAGCTAAAGTTAACCCTAAACCGCAAAGTATTATCTAGCGATTAGTGAGTGATGGAGTAAAATCAAGAACATGAGCCACATGTAAGTGAAACTCAAAACCCAAGCTCCCGGGCACGCAATCAACCACTGTAAAGTAGGTGAAAGGTAATACGCAGCAAGAAGGGAAAGTGGCGAAGTCGGGTGGGGAGATAGCTAATTAACCCACAATCGCCCTGGGGCAAGTGCGGGAAGGGGCGCGTGCGGGTCTGAGAGCGACCGCGGGTAGGGCGACTGCGGGTCTAAAGGGCCGACTGCGAAGGCGACTGCGGGTAGGGCGACTGCGGGTCTGGGGCTACTGGGGATGGGCGACCGCGTGTGGGGCACCACAGAGTAATTTCTGGACCCCTACAGTGGGGCGACCGCGGGTAGGGCGACCGCGGGTGGGGCGACCGCGGGTGGGCGACTGCGGGTACAGGGCGGGATTTTGAATTTCTGAACCTCTAAGACTTTCACTTTGAAGTTCTCTTACACAAAATTGTAGACATAAATTTTAGTTACCAATGCACTTCATAAAAATGTATTGCACCTTTTCATCTTTTATTTAAAAATTTGGGTTATGCATCTTTAGCCATTTTATTAATTATTGTTGCAACTTATTAGATTTGACATGCAAAAAGAGGATTCCCACCCTAACATGACTTCTGCAATTTCAATAAGAAAATAATCAAACATAAGAAATTTACCATCCATGATTCACATGGTTGCGTTTTATTTTCCAATGCAATCTCTACTATGTTTAGTTTGAATTTGTATGGTGAATCTATTGTAAAACAAGATCCAACTATGAAGAATGTGGGATTCTTGATCAATGTAGACCACTTTCGGAGAGCTCCAAAAGAAGGGGTTTGGGAATTGAGGGATAAATACCTTTTATTCATTTATGGTCAAGTGTGATTGACACATTATAAATTGCGTGAGAGAACAAAACTCAATATAATCAATTATACAATGCATAGGATAGGTGTAGTAAGATGGTTGTTCAAATATCTCATAAGGATTGGGTGTGACAGCATGAGCTCCCATATAACTTTCATCATGTGCTTCATCAAGCACCGTGAAGGTGTAGTTGGGAACTAATTGTCACAATTAATTGTCATAGCTATTTCCCAGCTGATTTCATGGTTTTGTTCAAATTTTATTTATTTGTACATTCATAGGTATCCAAACAATAAAACTTGTTTCATATTAATTAAAAGTTTAGCCATCATATTTACAAACAAAGGGATTAAATCAAGGGCATACATTTGTACATTTTCAATATTTGGGGATTTCAAACTTGTGAACCAAGAATAACAAGCCACAACATTTATGGGTATATATTTTATTGGGGGGGTCACATTTATGGGTATATATTTTTTGGGAGGGGTCACATATGTAAACCATTAAAGTATTGGGCACTAATCAATTAAACATTCATATACCATGGACTATTTAGCAAAATATGATCATCCATCTGAGACAAACAATCCATGCATTGTTTAGCAAAATCATAGTATAGAAATGTAAAATGAAGTTCTTTGTCAAGCACATTGCTATTTCACATGTCTAGCATGACTTTAGTACTATTATCTTCATAAATAACTTATTTCTTTTTATGATCCCAACTCAAAAATCAAAATAGGGTCTTATGCCATGGTACAAGGCTGCCGTTTGATGCACCACAACAATGTCTCTAGTCACAAACGATTTGCCCGTGGCACAAGGTTGTCCAAGTTTGCGCAAGCTTGGTTTAACCTATTATTGGTCTGCTCAAAGATATCCGTGGTGTTGATTTGAACGCTCAAAGATTGTGTAAATGCGCGTTCAGTCCCGTGCTCATCATCCTAAGGTGGATTTGTCATTAGTACATATGATATTCACAGAATGGGGTACAAACAATACTAACCTAGCAAGTATATTAACTCGTATTGTGGTATTGCACTAACCTTAATGAGTTGTAACAACAAGCATCCATTCTCAGACTCGGAAAGTTTCTCGACATCCTCAAAATCTTCTAATAAAGCCCTGCATCTCCCGGCCCCCCATATCAATGAATATTAAAACATAACAACTACATATGGGTATTTTTAGCATATAATCTTATAATACAAGTTCTATACTAGAACAACCGAACCTGAGGTTTGTGCAATCTTTTCCTTGCCGAACCCACACATATTCTTCCATCATGGCCCACCCCTCCCTAATGGCCTCATCAAATTTGGCTCCCCAAACAATATCGCGTGTGTTTTGTATCAAACACATCACTCGTCCTATAGCAAATAAGCACTAATAGTGAGATGAAATGTCCACCACCAACTATCCAACTAGAAATGTTCATTAATACATGTTCATTTCATTATTCAAGGATTCAAATCACCTATACAAAATGAAGGGCAATATTTTACTCACCCATTTTGCTGGCTTGGAAATGGCCTTTGGACTCATTGCATTGGCCATAATGAGCAAAGCAATACAATTTGTAGCCTTTCCAAAAGTCCTTAATCCTATTTCAAAGATCACAAATCAATTCCAATAGAATAGTCATTGTCATGGTGATTCTCCCACCTATTAAAAAGACATTGTCTACAATACAAGTGGATGACAATAAGGAAGTCAAACGCAAACTAAACAAATTTTTACCAGAAATATTCATGGTCGAGAATAATTATGACTTCCTCTGAGCACTTACTAAATTGAACACCTGCCATTAAGCCTGTAAGGAGCCAAATAACTAATCATTAGCAATGCAAGAAGATTAAATTTGAATAGGCTACATAACAATTGAGGCCCCCCTACGTTACTATAACACCCAAAAATGAAAGAGAATCAATGAAAAACCAAATGAATCATTTTCATTTGAATTGCTAATTGTTTTAAATGTGAATTTAGTGTACCCTTTTTCAGTGACTTCACACCCATTTGTGTGTGCATCCTTATTATTCAACAACTTTGCCACAATGAATGCAATTGCCGTTTCAAGGCCCTCTACATCAAATGGCTTTGATATTCTCACTATCCTAAACTAATGGAAAAGATTTTGGATTCATTGAAGTATACAAGAAGTGTCTGCTGTATTGTTGTTTGTTTGTGGGAAACCAAAAAAACCACGAGACCTCTACAACATTGGGCCCACATTCAGCCACTACAAGGTAGGTGAACTACAAGGCGCAGTTATGAAAATTATGGACCACAGCCCATGAAATACCCGCGGTCGCCAGGGGCGCATGCGCTAACCCTAACATGGATACTAGGGCGACAGCGCATGGGGCGACTGCGCGTGGGGCGACCGCAGGTCCGGTCCAAGGATCCCTCGCGTCTTTCAAGGGCGACCTCGGGTGAGGGCGACCTCGGATCAGGGCGACCGCGGGTCAGGGCGACCTCGGGTCAGGGTGACCTCGGGTCCTCGAGGGGGAAACACATTTCAAAATCCCCCCTCCATCAGGGCGACTGCGCATAGGGGGCGACTGCAGGTCAAGGAGAAAATGCAAACTCCTTGACCCGTAGTCGCCCCCTATGCGCAGTCGCCCATATGGAAGGGGAGGGAGCCACCAAATACTTTTCCGCCCTCTATCAGGGCGACTGCGCGTAGGGGCGACTGCAGGTCAAGGTGGGAGACACCAAAAATTTCGAAAATGCAATCTCCCCCCTTCCATCAGGGCGACTGCGCGTAGGAGGCGACTGCGCGTAGGGGGCGACTGCGGGTCAAGGTGGGAGCAACCTAACTATTTCAAAATGCAATCTCCCCCCTTCCATCAGGGCGACTGCGCGTAGGGGGCGACTGCGGGTCCCCAGATCACTTCCAAAATCAGACCTGGGGTTCTAGGGCGACTGCGGGTATGGGCATGTTTCACAAGATTAATTTTTTTTTTGGGACCCCTCTCCCTTATTGTTTCTAATTCCCTTTAATCATATGTTACTTCCTCCATTTTGTTTACAAATTCAACAAGACAAACAAATCCTAGGTTTTGCATTAGCTCTCCAATACTCCTTTGGCAAGAAGTTCCAAATGAAAGTTTTATGTACATTCTAATAGTGGGGAGGTGTAATTAGATTTATTTGGGCATGATTCACGAGATGGTGTTTTTTTTGGGACCTCTCCCTTATTGTTTCTAATTCCCTTTAATCATATGTTACTTCCTCCATTTTGTTTACAAATTCAACAAGACAAAAAAGACATGATTCTGTTTTAGGTCTAAAACACTACATCTCGTGTAGGATGTGTAAGTATTTTATGTAGGTTTAAGGATTTGATTCTAGATAAAAGTTGTATTATTGTTTTCCAAGGTCTAGGGTCTAGGGTTTAGGGTTTGGGAAACCCTTCACATTGTGAGAATAATTCTTCCATTGCCTTGCTATGTCTTTGATATGAACTGACACCTAACATTTATTACCAATTTTGGATGTGAGATAAAGAAAAATCAATTAGAATATGCTGCAGATGCTAATTAGTGTTGGGTCAGATTGGTTGTTGGTTTAGGGCGACCGCGGGTCATCGACAAAGCAAAAAACACATTTGAATCAGGGCGACTGCGCGTAGGGGGCGACTGCGGGTCAAGGAGGGAGACTAATTTTCTGGAAAATGCAAACTCAATCTCCAGTGGGGCGACTGCGTGTAGGGGGCGACTGCGGGTCGAAGAGACTTCTTTGTGGGCGACCGCGTGTGCAAGTTTTGGGATGGTTTAGTTGGTACCCGCGGTCGCCCACGATCCGCAGTCGCCCTTGATGCGCAGTCGCCCATTTCAGCACTCCAAAAACGCGCAGTCGTCCATTCCCGTTGTCTTCAGACCCGCAGTCGCTCCTCCTCAGACCCGTAGTCGCCCCACATCAGACCCGCAGTCGCCCCCTCCCGACCCGCAGTCACCCAAACGCACGCGCCCTGAGGCGACTTCGAGTACTTAAGCGTTAGCCCCACTTTCGATTCTCACCTTACTTTAGCCTTGCGCACTGTCTTTCACCTACCTTCAGGTGGCTGGATGCGTGCCCGTGGGCTGGGGTTTCAATTGGGGGGGGAATTTTTACCCTTTCAATCTACGAATTTTGAACTACGGTTTTGAATTGTTTTTAAGTACAACATGGCTTTTCCACATGAAGGCAACACTACAAGGAGAAAGTCTTTATGGGATCTGGACCTCGATGATCCAATTTTTTTTGAGGTTCCGATAGTTGTAAATGAAAACGAAGAAGGAGGGAGTCAAGAGCGATGGAAGGGCAAGAAGCAAAAGTCAGCACATGACAAGGACTCCAACTATCCTCCCCCGAGTTATACCCGATATGCATACGAAGCGTGTCTCCAGTGGTACGCAGGGAAAAGTGTACAATTCTTGGAGGCAAGCTATTTGAGGTGTCCTACAACTGGTAGTGTGGCCTTGCCAAACGATTTACGAGCACGGATTTTAACCAAGCTAAAGGGATCCGATGATTTCGCAGACATTGACTTGACATATTCTTCGAGACTATTTGAATGGCTTGATAACACATTGAAAGCGGTGATGTTCAATACCAAGAAATTGATGGAGGAACATCGACCGTTTCTTCCGATAGTAGAGGAATTAGAAGACATCAAGGCATTCCGCCAAAAAATGGAGTGGTGGTCCAACGCAGTGAAGAAATTGGCAAGAGGCTCGGCAAGGGGTTTTAAGTGGAAAAATGCAGCGGTGCAGGCAGCATTTGCACGAGATGGTGGATTGTGTATCACGTGGATCCCCGATACGACGAAAGTGGTGCCCCTTAGTGCTTTTGAACGTGAAGGGGGGTATGCAAAAGTGCGTAAGGTACGCATTGAAGGAATGGATACAATTCCAAGCTACATCGCTTTTGCTGGGAAAGTATCCAAGGCAATAAACCCGCGCGAGGGGAGAGCGCAACGATCCATGGAGGCCCTTGCATGCCCCTTGAACCACCCTGGCATCATTAAGTTTTTTGCCATTCATTCTCGCACGAATGAAGCGTACACTTTGTGGTGGAATGGGGGCCATTTGAATGAGTTGAGGCATTTAGATCGTTCTGTATCACCAACCATTGACTGGCATGAAATGCAAAAAGCCACAAGACTTCCTGAAGAGAAACAAAAAGAACTTGGTCTCTTCTGAAGGCACAAGGCAAAGTTGGCATGGTCTTTAGTATATGTGACAAATCTCATGCACAAGTGCCGCGTGCTACACAATGACTTGTCTCCCATGAACATCATGTTGCATTTTCCGGATTATTCAAACGACATAATCAACATTGGAATTTGTGATTTTGGAATATTAAGTCGTTTTGACGAAAACGCGCCTTCACATTTTGGAAAGCCATCTGAGGCCGAGAGGGATCAATACTGAGAAGGTCGTTGGTGGGTTGCCCCGGAGTTGTTTTATGCATATGGACCTCCAAATTCCGATACAAGCATACCGATCATGCAACAACGGTATAAATATACACAACAGTCAGACTCGTATTCTATTGGGAAGTTGACCGAATGGATGAGAATTGGTGATATGGACGATTGGGACAAGGATTTGTTCAAGAACCGCGAGGGATCAATGTACTTTGGAATGAAGTTGCGTGAACTCGTGAACACTGACCCAAAGAAGAGACCAACGTGTATAGAGATCACAAATTCCCTTATGTCTCCACCATGGTCCATGATGCCCCCCGAATTGGTGTTCCGAGACTCACCTTTGTAATAGGATAGTCTAGAGCAAGAGTTTAGTGGTGCAAGCAATGAGCTTGGTGGCCAATTATGTGTTGCTTACTTTGTAATATTTTCCTATAATATATGAAGGAATTTTATGCTACGCGCCTTGTCTTTAGAAAAACAATTACTCAATGGGCTATTTGTCAAATTGTATATATTGAATATGGCCTTTTACACATTGTTATGCAAAGTATAACAACTTTTGAATTCAAATGTTCTTGGTCCTTTTTGATTCCGTAGTATATAATGGACGCAAGGAAAATAAGAAAATGAAAATAAATTAGTTGGTAATTGATGTTGAAGACTTGTATTATTTCTTGAATAAAATGTGCTAGTATGCACTTGAAAGGAGTTTTATTTTCATGGTCATTGAATTCAAATAGTTGTTTTTTCAATCCCTAAAAAAATGTAAGCCATACATCATTTACATTCTCTTATTATTTTTTCTATTTCCAAAAATAAAAGCAAGTTGGTTTTTTTTTCCTATTTATTCTAATTCAAATATAGGAAACATACATTTTAGACTTTTTTAGACTTTTCCTTTTTATTCGTACTTTACCTATTTCAAAATAGATGAGAGATGTTTTTATTTATTTATTTAACCTTTTTCGCTCTCTTCCTATTTATTTTATTTGGAAAAAGGAAGTTCATTGACTTCTTGCGACCCCTTTTTTTTTTTGAGACAATGAAACAAGAGTAGATATTGCAAAAAAGATATGTAGCCATAATCTTTGTCATTTATTAAACACGCAATTCGAGAAAACTTGGATGAATTCAATAATAAATGTAAATCTGGTTTTACCATATATATTATTCCTAGTAGCATAATGTTTTCCTACCATATTCTTTTTTTTGGTATATGTCATCCAAATTGATAAAAACACACATTCTTTCATAGATGGTTGGAGTATGATATAAGTCCAACAATGACTTTCATTTATAGATTTGTGTCCGTACAAGAAATTTAGTTATTAGGCATGTAATTTACCAAAATTAGTGTGTGTAACATAGTATGTAATTTGAGTCTACATCCAAAAATACATAATGAACATCTCATGTCAAAACAATTACAAAGACATTATTGTTACAATTGCAATGGTTAATACTTAATAATCATAACATTGGTTATTAACAATTAATTTAGTTATTAACAATAAAATTAGTCATTAACAATGAAATAAGTCATTTACAATAAAATTAAGAATTAACAATGAAATTAATTAATAAGAAAAAAATTAGTTAACAAGAATTTCTTCTAAAACAATTGCAAAGATTTAACTTTTGTTTAGATAATCAATAAGGAATCCATTTGTACCACAACCAACCTCAACCCTAATGGCTCCCCAAATATAGTATAAAGTATAAACTAGTATTCCATAAATTTTGCAACACAAATGGGATTGAGCTCACAATCCTTTTTTTTTCCCTTGAGATTTGGTGCTCAAAAGCAACAAAAAATTTAGGCTAGCTATAAGCTATAGGAATTTTTTAGGAAAATTTTGGATGAAATTGCTAGAAAAACTTCAACTTCTAGAAGAGTCTTCGATGAAATCGCCACAATGTAAATGAAAATAGAATTTTAGATACTTAGTATCACATTTTCTATCCAGTACGTGGATGAATGTTGAAGCTTGGAGCCCCTCCGTAACATTTAGTATCGCCACTTTCCTAGCGCAAGGAAAAATGGAAAAAAATATCACAATCTATAAACATGTACTAAGAAAGAAAAGAAAAGTCCATGCATTAATAGATGGACCCGCGGTCGCCTGGGACCCGCTGTCGCCCAGGACCCGCGGTCGCCTTCGCAAAGTAGACCCATGGTCGTCCTGGACCCGCGGTCGCCTAGGACCCGCAGTCGCCCTGGACCCGAAGTCGCCTTGGACCCGCGGTCGCCCACTCGCCCGGGCTCCTTCGACCCGCGGTCGCGTTGGAGCACCTGTCCAGACCCGCAGTCGCCCTACTCTAGGACCCGCGGTCGCCCTGGAGCACTTGCGCTGACCCGCAGTCGCCCCACTTCCGGACCCGCGGTCGCCCTGGAGCACTGGGCTGACCTGCACTCGCCCCACTTCAGGACCCGCACGCGCCCTAGGGCGACCTCGGGTACATCAGCGTTCTCCTCCACCCGCAGTCGCCATTAAATTTTCCCTAGCATTCTGCGCACTGTCTTTCACCTGCTGACGTGGCTGAATGCGTGCACAGAAGCTAGGGGTTTGAGTTGTGGGGGGGGATTTTTGTCCCTTTGCACGGCTCATTTTATTCACGCTTGGATGACATAGGGTGTTTCACGAGAACATTGTATTTTTGTAAATGTTAAATGTAATAGGATTACGTTTAGCATTTTTTACACCTACGGTTTAGGCTTGCAACCCTAAACCGCATAGTACTTAGTTGGCTACTTTTGAGACGAAGTGATCGTTATGGAGGGCGAGGACTCTCAACCGCCACACGGTATGTCAAGATACCGACTTCGGCTCAACAAAAAGGCGGTTCGTGACAAGGATTGTAAAAGGAGCGGCAAACCTCGCAAGAAGCGTGTACCCATCTTGTTGCATCCAAAGATGAAGGCCTTTTTGGGATGGGAAGTAGAACCAGAGCCTTGGACATATGAAACTGTAAACAAATATGTGGATTGGTGCCACATCAACAAGTTGTTCCCGTTTTGGCGACACCCTTTGCACGTGAAGTCTAATAAGGCAAATTTGGCTTACTGCAAGAGTGTTGTCTTCCAGCGAAGGTGTTTGGAGGTATGGCAGCAACTCTATTTGGAGTCCTAGCCTTATCGAAATGACAACTTCTCTTTCTATCTTGTGCAAATGGTGTACGTTGAAGTTCAATTGAAGAAAAAGGTAGATTGGACAACCTTGAAGGAGCTTCCTATCGGTGACCGCCCGGACAGACCGATAGTGCTGGATGAAGAAGGACTTCTTCAAGCAAATCAGAAGCTTTTAGAGGCAAAGCCTGGCAAGTTGGCTGTTGGTGATGACCAAGTTCAATGGTCTTCAACTTCTAGCTCAGATGAGCACACTCACGAATACGATGGATATTCTTTTGAGAGTGACGACGAAGACATTGGCAAAGAAAAACAAGAGGCGGCTGAAGACGTTCAAGTTGACAAGAAGGGAAAGAGGAAGCTTGAGGAGCCGCAATCATTGTCCAAGATTCAAAAACAAAGCGAAGATGTTCATATACCGATCAATGTGGACCGTTCTGGTGCAGACATTGGGTCTAGCGGAAGTAGTGACAATGATTCGGAAGACAATTTGGAGATGTTGGGCACTAAGATCGAAAGTGCACGAGCAGCTTTGACTTCAACAGTAGCGGATCTTATGAATTTGAAAGAGAAGGTACAACATCTTCCAGTGAATCCAATTGTTGTGGATGGGTTGAAGAAGGAGTTAGAGGCGACTGAAAACGCCGTTGCTGAAAATGAGAAGATTTACTCTAAGTTAAACAAAAGTAGAGTAAATTATTTCAAGAAGATCGAAGATGGGCGAGCACACATTTCCGATGATTTAGCGGTGCTTCAAAATAAACTTGATCTTTTGCAACGTGATAAATGGTCCCATCAAAGCGAAAGGAGAAGCTTGAATCTTCAAATACGTGAGCTAGAGATGGAATATTATGATGATGCCTTAAAAGAAGCCAAAAAAGAGGGCATCTTGGCTTTAGCTCCGGATTATGGTAGCAATACAGAAGAAAGAGCAACACTTTTTTATTTGGTGAAGCTACTGGAGAAAAAACAAGAGTTGTTGCACGAGGGCATATTGGACTTGGAGCGCCACATCCTTTATTTTAAGGAATGGCGCAAGTGGGCCTATGAAGGCATAGGTGCCACCCATGCGGAACTTCAAAGAATGAGACCGGAGCCCAAAGAAAGTGACTTTGTGAATAGTGAAAAAAATGCTTAGTGGTTGGATCTAGTGTGGTAGAAAAAAACAATTTGGCCTTCCAATTTTTGATTTTCCAAAGGTTTTGTGGAATAAAGAAATTCACACCTTTGTTTTTGAAATGTACATATGTTTTTATTATATTTTGAATACGAGGGCTATGAATTTGGTGTCTTTGCAAGAATGGATGTCAGAGATGGTACCTACGGGCTGAAATTTGGGACTGGATTTTTGAAACTTTATTTGAAGATAGAAAAAACGATTACCTTTGTGGTAATATAACTTTTTTTCCAATTGGTGCCCGGGAACAAAAGTTATGCCCATATAGTCCAAACTCCAAAGCAGGGGAGAATGGGCAGCAAAAAAATGTGACAAGCATTTGAATTTATTTTTCTAAGTTTTTTTCCCTCATAGATTATAATTTTGTCTATCCGGAAAGCTTTTTTTCATTTCATTTGGATATTTTATGAGAAAGTTATGGACAATCTTGTTTATTGGGCAATTAGAGCTTCTGGTGGGAAAAATACCTTGTAAGATTAATTTAGGAACGCAATTTTGGCAATTGTTCAAGAAAAGAAGTTTGACATGGTTTAGTTTGCTTGCAACAACAATTTGACCGTGGGGATTAGTGCATTTTAATTCTATCTTAGAAAGAAAATAGATTTTCATTCAATCTCATATGTACTTCTATTCTACAAGTTTTTTAAGAATGAAAATTAAGTTTTTTTGAAACCCTTTTTTTATTTAGACTCTCAACTCAATTCTCCACTATATTTGTTTAAAGCTCAAAACTCTGTAGTGCAAGAAATTAAAGTGAAAAATGTTAAAAGTCAAATAATGTAGTCCAGCAATGTGCTGAAAAAATTGTTTTTTTCACTCTAAATGCGGATATCTTGCAAAGTTGCAATCTGTAAGATGAAAAATTCTGAAATTTTTTCCACACATTCTCATACTAGTAAGGTGTAAGATCCTATGGTTATGTGTGGGAAAAAAACAATTTTCAAAAACAATTTTGGATACTTTAAGAAATTGTTGAGTAGAAGTAGGTAAGATGTAGTTGTAGAATTTAAATAATGAATATCTCTAAAATGAAATGAAAATGGTGAGAGTGTGCTATCAAGTGAAGTTAACTATGTGACCGGACCTAATTTTTTTTTAGATTGTAGAAATTGCCTGGAGAAACAAATTCTACAAGCAACTTTTAAAAGAAGAAGCTGTAGACTCAAGTTGCCCGCCAAACAAAATGGTCCATAACTTTCTCATAAAAAATCTGAATGGAATGAATCAAATTTTTCCATGTAAACAAAAACATGTTGTATGAGAAAAAAATCCAAAAGGAAAAAATTCATTAAGAGATTTGAAGATAGCAATTTTGTGGGGACCGTGTATGGAATCATTGTGCGAGGCATTACAACAAATGTATTTGCATTTCACCAATTACATTTTAGGCTACAAATGTATAAGTATGCCCAAACCTTCAAAACCAAAGCAATAGAAGGTTGTTGTCCATAAGCATAGTAGTACAATACACAGCCAAGGCGGTATAGTTTTAGAAGCCAACATCTGAACCCTAACTTTTGCTAGAGTACTACATTGTGCGAGTATGGATATACTATGGCCCTTATACTATGGGCCTTACATCTTGTATACTACTATGATTAACTAGAACCACCGTTGAAGTAAGTATCTCATAGAAATATTTAGTTCAAGTCCATTGGATTGTTATGAGAACCACTCGTTGCACCTTGTTCGTAATCATTGGACTCTCCAACAACGAGTTTCTTCTTAGCACGAGTCCTTGAAGCAGGTCCATCTGCTTCTAAAATAGATTCCAAGACATTGGAGTTCTTGAGAGCTTCAAGTGTCCTTTTAGTTTGCGGAGAGTGTAACTCCAATAGATAATCGAGTGCTTGGCTTTGATAATAAGGCCCGTATGTTGAGTCGAGGTAAGCCATACTATTTAAGTCTTCTGGAGTGGCATTTTCATCACGATTAGCCCCTTGTTCACCTTCAAAATTCCAACAGTGTCCTTCCGGATGAGCACCCCACTTGAAGGTTTGGGATGTCTTATCAAAATATCCACCAAGGCATTGAAAAAAAAACGCCCTCTTCCCTGCATTGTGAGCTCCTTTTCCCATAAGGTTGAATGCCACTCTTAGAATTTCACGCGGGTCCGTTTCCCAATTCAATTGTGAGGCAGCAGCTCCCATTTCTTGATCATGTAGGCCTTCTCGCCAACTCCAAAGCAAGTCTCATCCCCAAAATCATGTCTCTGCCGTCGTGTCTCTATTGTGTTCCCAAGAAGGTGGCATGTAAGTCATCAAGTTGAACATGGTATACAAGCGATCATGGAATGGTGCTGCACAAATCACACATCGTCGTCTAATCAAACATTGAGTGATGAGACACTGAGGATGGTACACATGTGTACATGATCCAAGTGCCCATCCTCCTTCTGGCCCAAATTGTTCTAGACATATGGGGCATTTGGTATGATCCAAGACGAAATGAGCTGGCTTTGGCCACAATAGACTTTGGTCTTTTTCGTTGAAGTGACTAGACATCTGATTTCCATGGTCCCAACCATTTTGTGCCCAGTCTATGACATTTTTTTCCGCCACGTCAAGCATGGACATGTTATCCGGAAACATGTCTTCCATCAATGCCCATGATGTCAATCCATTCTCTCGTTTAGGGGCATTTGCTACAAAGTTCTTCGAAACTTTGTCTAGCTCTTTTGCAACTTGTTGAGATCGATCCACAGAGAGAATGCACGCGACCTTCCAATGATAGTATGTCGCTGCCAACACTGCCAACTTCTCTCGAAGCATTCTATTTTCCTCAGCCAAATCAAGTTCCTTTGATGATTGTAGATGTGGAATGGCAGGAAACGAAAGTGAATCCTGAGTCCCTTGCAAACCATCAACGTGCGGATTGCTAGAATCTCTTGAGACGAACGGAAGTGGTGCCATTGGAAGAATTGAAGAACGCTTCGTACGCTTGGCAGGGGGAGAAAGGTGAATGACATTGCTGGTGAGGTCCCCAACAAGCTTGTCCAAGTGATGTGGATCCTGCTCTACAAAGGTTTCGTCCATGTCCGACAATGTGAAAGTCTGACGTTCTTTTTCTCGAAGGCCTTGTAATTCTTTGGATTGTTGAGAAATGAGAGTATTTTTTTGTTCACATGTAGACCGCCATTTCTTCACATCACCTTCTAAGGTTGCAATTTGTGCATCCTTGGTCTTCAAGAGGTCGAGAGCCTTTGCCAACGTCATCGCATTGTGAACAACATCAGATTCAGACTGTGGAATGGGAATGTGACTTTTGGCACATACGGGCGAGTCGTCACTTAAAGCAAAGTCGAAGACGTTGCTGGCGTCTTGTGGTGGCAAGATTGGAGTCGCAATTGTGGTTGAGGCTAATGCCAATCTAATTTTCGTGGTGGACCGTCGCACCTTGGCAGGATGTTTCATCTTCTTTCCCCGCGATGATGAAGCGGCTTGAACATTTGGATCTGGAACTGGAACTGGAACTGGAACTTGGACCGGGGTGATAATCTGCTCCTTCACTCGTACAAGCTTAGGAATCCGTGTGCCATCTGAATCATTATCCTCTTCTGATTCTTCCGTGTCCACCTCTTGAGTTTCTTTGTTTTGTGGATCACTTCGAAAAGGCCCAAGTCCACCCTCCGGAAATTTCAGAACCCCTCTTGGAATTATTCCAACTTCTGGACGCTCCACGTAGGTACTTTCTTTGATCGTGGTCCAGTCAACTTGTTTGTTCAAGGCGACCTCAACATAGGCACCTCTAGCAATGAACAAAGGGGCCTCATTCCTATCTACAAAAGGGATTTTGTAGAGGACCTGCCACAATTCTAAACACCTTCGTATGAAAGCTGGATTTTCACAATACTTCAAATTTGCCTTGTTATTGTGTCGGTTGTGATGATGGTGCCATGCCGGAAAGAACTTCCCGATGTGACACCATTCAATGTAGTCTTCGCACACCTGCATACTCCAAGGCTCTGGCTCCTCGTTCCACTCTTTGAAAGCTAGGTGGTTATCATTGTTCAACACATGCCATCGCTTCTTGTGAATGTTACCCCTCCTTTTTCTAGTCTTGTCTTTGGCAGCCTTCTTAATTGCACCAGGAGTGCGTACAGTGGAAAAACCCGGAAGGGACCCATCACTGCTACCTCCAGTTGCCATGAGATTTGCGGACGTCGCAAAATTCTAAGAACCAAATGATAGCAAAAAATAGTATATATATTATCCAAAAGGGTCACGCATGCAGCCAACAAAGGTTGCAAGACAGAAAGCCTCAATGGAAAATGAAGGTGATAGCATGATGATGGGCTACTGGCGATATAGGGCGAGTGACTTCGGTCTAGGGGGGTGAGTACGGATAGGGCAACTGCGTATCTAGCGACTGCGGGTCTGGGTAGGGCGACTGCGGATCCGACGTGGGCGACAGCGGGTCTCGAGAGGGCGACAGCGGGTCCAAATTGGGCGACTTTGGGTCCACCACCGGGTCTAGGTACCTTTTGCACACCCGCGGTCGCCCACCCAAGAATACTTCCTGAACCCGCGGTCTCCCTGCCAAACTCGCAGTCGCCCACCCGCGGTCTCCCTCAGAAATCCGCCCTCGCCCACCCGTAGTCGCCCACCCGCAGTCGCCCACCCGCAGTCGCCCACCCGCAGTCGCCCACCCGCAGTCGCCCCTATCCACACTCTCCTACCCGTACGCGCCCTCCAGTTTGCCAAGTGGATGCCATGTGGCATCCACTTGGAGGGGGGTAATTTCCTGTAAAGTCAAAGGTAAATTTGACTTTTCGTGACGTCGCGCGGGCTCTACTAGACGTCGCGCGACGTCTGTCTGTCGCGGTGTCGCGCTGTCGCAGCAAACAACCCTGATCCTGCACAACGAAGACAATGGTCACGACCGTGCAAACGTGATTGCGATTTTTTGGACGAGCTCCGGAAAGACAAAGTTCAGAGTGGGAAAAGAGGAGCAACGGAGTATTCGATGGACAAACAATTTCACCCCATCCTAGACTACAGCCTAGTGTAGGGCGGGAAAAAATTGTTTCTCCATCAAACTCATCTGTCGTCCCCTGCGTACTTCAATTCATCCCAAGGGAGCAAACAACCCACCTTACCACATACGTACACCGTTGCACCACGCGCTCGTCAACAGTGATGTCTTCTTATAGGGAAGTCGAGGTCACATCCTCGCCCGCGTCGCCCGCCTCGCCCGACGCCTCGCAACTGTCGGAGGAGCCCACTCCTTCCATCGTCTGGGTCCGCCGTCGCTTCATCCGTTGAGGGCCCCTTCGCGCACTGTCGACGGAGTGCCCACCGAAAGCGCGAACGCGGCGCAGCCCCTGCACACCCATCCATTTCCGCTTGGTGCATCAACCCTTTTCTTTCTTTTGCACCACGTGCTTCGCTCTTCGATAGACGAAATGATCGTTCCCGTCTCTACTGTACATGCCGACGAACTCTGGATAATCCAGCAAGAGAGACCTGTCCTGCAACGCAACTAACTCGCGCACATTGAGTCTGAGAGAGGGCGTCGTGAGGTTTCCGAAAAACGGATTCCGAGACACGTACTGCGAAACGCTAAGACCGGACTCTAGCATGCCCTTGAGATAGAGTCGCAACGTCCTGTCCAGGGTGGAATCGTGCGGGCTGCCAATGTACGACAACAGGAAGATGGCATTGTGCACGGGATTGAGGATGCTGCTCTCGGGGGAGGAATCGATGAGCAGTGTGTTGCTAGAATTGGCCCTGAATGTGCCGGATTTGAACCTATCTCCGTCCAGACGACCTTGTGCAAAACCTTGAGCCTCAGCCTCCCCTCGGGATGGTCGGGGAACTGAACGTACGTGTCCTCGTCCACGTCGGTATCCCACTCGGGTTGGTAGGGGTGCGCCGGACAAGGCAACGAGGGGAGGTGGGGGGGGGGCCTACACCTACACAACCGCCACGATCGTCTCTCCACGATGGAGGTGCAGTCCTCAAGTGTGAGCACGCGCATGGACGAGCGTTCCAAGCCGCGGAAGAGGAAATCGATCATGGGATTGGCCACGACGGCCGGTAGCCTCGTCCACATAGACAAGCGAAACCTCTTTGCCAGGCCTCTGAGGAATTCGCGCACTTCCGGATGACACGAGAGGGAGAACTCGCCGAAGACGTGGCGTTTCGTCGGATCGTAATCGTCCTCCAATGGTGCGCTTGCTGCGGGCGAGCGAATAGATCCGAGGGGCCCGACGTGCTCAACATAGGACTCCTTCCAACTCCAAGACAACAAAATAACTGTACAAGGGCAAAGCAACGGTAGGCGGCGACGCAGGCAACGGCAACGAGGCCTGCGTATGCGAAATCCCTTGTTCAAAGTAGTATTTGAAAATTGAATAAACGGGAGTCCACAATTGAAAATGCGCCCCCCCTCCAACAGGTGTGGGAGGCTTGAACACAGAGACGTGAACCCTTGTCCATTATCATACTATTTCTAAACAAGATCCACGTCCGATCCCTACAAACTATCTAGGCAAGCGCTACGGAGGCAGTGAGCACAGGGATGCAAGGAGATCGAGCCTCACCTTTATTACATCCGGAGTGGTGGCTACAACGGGAGTGGTGGCACGCCTCGTGGCGGTGCGAGTCTGGACACCCGCGACGATGGGAGACACGACCTGTGCAGCTTGCGGAGGGGGGAGTTCCACCTCAAAGACCGGAGGGGGGACTTCAGCAATGGCGGGAGCCTCCAGTGCCATCGGTGGCGGACAAGGAGGGCAACTCAGTTGACGGAGTACCAGTGCAGACTCTTCGCCCAACCCAAGAGCATGGCCACCCTGAACCGCAAATGCCAATTGCCAAGAGCGTAACTACATTGCCCAAGAGGACTCGGAATAGAAAGCACAATGCACAATACTCTACATTGCACATCACTCAACGCCACGAATTCCCGAAAACACGAATTGCCAAAAAATGAAACCAATATATTACAAATAGAATACAATGTTTGTACAAACTTTATGAACAGTGTTTCACGAACAATCCGAAAATCACGTCTGTACAACTAAAATGTCTGTACAACTAAAATCGTCACAGGCCTCGCCAAAAGGGCTCCTACATCTATGGGCCTGTCGCTCCATGGACGGTGGACCCGTCGGGACGACCTTCGATCGGCCCGACATAACACCCTCACATAGCTTCCACACTTGGAAGCGCAATTCAAAAGATGGGGAGCTATGTGGAGGGGTTACCCACCGTGGGAGTCTAGACGTCGTCGGAGGGTGAGTCGACTGGCGCATGCTCCTCGTGCCTCGCAGGGGGCAACGCCAAAGCGATTGGGGCCTGCAAGGGAGCATACTGCTGGGTCAAGTTAGTGAAGGAGACCTCCATATCTCCCAAGTCGACTTCCAAGTTGTAAGGGTCATCGTCGTGGATGCTCGGACGATGCACTAGCCCAGCGACATGCACAAACGGAAATTGACTGAGGGCTAGGTCATCGAATCTGTTTGGATCGTCAATGACACTCACCAAAATATTTGCAGCCTCTCCTGAACCCAACTGTCGAAGTCCGGACGCTGCGGTGGCCGTGGTGGCGGAAATCGAATTCGTGGTGGAGACTCCGGAGATGTTGTGGAGCTCGCTCACAAGAATGGGAGTCGCAGCCATCGGAGGGGCACTTGCCTGCGTGGCCTGCTTCGCCAGAATCTGCTCCTGCAATTGCTTGAGCAGCAAAGTGTTCGTCTCGCGATCCCTCCTGTACTCCATTTCCTTCTCGGCCTGCAGCCTTCGCTCCTCCGCAAGTTCCTTCTCCTTCTGTGCCTTCTTGGCCTTCAGCTTCACCTTCTTCTCCTCCTCCACCCGCTTCCTCTCCTCCCTCTCCCTCTTGAGCTCCCGATCCTTCTCCCTTAAATCCCTCACGAGGTTGTCGATGGCGTCATTGCGCTTGTCGAGCGCCCCCGAGTGCCTTTGCCTTTTCCGCTCGAGCATCATCTCTACGTACGCGAGGTTGATCCCTGCCTTGACGTCCATGTGGATAGGTTTGGCGTCCATGTCCACCGCGGCTGGAGTCCCTCCTACCTCGGAGGTAGTCCCCGCGTCCGATGTTGCCGCTTCCGTCGCGGCCTTGGCCATCTTGCTGTACTCGTCTCTGTTGGTTGCTGCCAAGGCCAGTCGGTTGTCCAAGTCTCCGTCGTCCATCTCGTCCAGATCGATTGGGCTGCTCTTTGTATTCGTGGACTTGAGGGCGAGTTGCCAGTACACGGCGCGCGTATGGGCCATGAGCAGAAGCTCGCCCGCGCTGGCGGCAGGCAGTTCCGACTCCAGGATGTCGACGCTGACCTGCGCACCGATCAGCTTCATCATGTTCTCATCCCCATTGAGATCGGATGGATCGCGGATGGACCTCAATTCCTGGACAATCGCCTGCGACGCCTGAATCCTACTTTCCACGGAGTCATCACTGGGATTCGCGGGAGAGGCGGCGAGGTCGGTCCTCACACTCGCCACCTCCGCCTGCCTGGCCGAAGACAGTAGGCTCTGCAATTCAGCCAAATCAGCCTGCAGGTCTTGAATGAGCATTCTCGGAGGAGGGGGCGGAAGAGACTCCTCCGGAGGAGTGGACACCTCCACTGCAGCCGCCTGCGGTCGAGGAATGGGAACGCGGAAGGCATGTGCCCGTGTTTCAGACCGCGCGGTCAGAACTGGAGCGTGGCGATCCTCGGAAGATTAGGTGACGAGATTCAACTGCAGGGCTGGATCTTCAGGTCGGGGGGAAGTAGAGGGAGTGCGAGGAGATGGAGGTGGAGGTGGAGGGGACAGTAGTTGGTTTGTGGAGGGAGACGAGGGGTTGGAGGGAGAGAGAGTGTGCGGGTGAATATCAAACCGCGCGGTCTGATTCCTGCGCGGCGGCGCACTCGAGTGTCGCGGGGAGGCTGGCGTCGAATCAGACCACGCGGTCTGATCCGTCTCCCTCTGGACAGAGTGGACGCCGGACACCGAGGCATCTCCGTGGTCTGAAACGTCGTCGCCTTCGCCGTCTCGCCCTCCCGCGCGGTCGACGTCTTCATCTTCGTCCTTGTCCTCGTCGTCCTCTTCCTTATCCTCGTCGTCCTCGTCCTCATCCTTCTTCTCCTTCTCCAGTTCCGAGTCGGAGTCGCTTCCATTGCGGAGGTTGAGGGCGCCCTCTTGCGATTCCTCCTTGCCCTCTCTTTCATCATCCGAAGACTCGCTCTCCACGGGGTCGGGGTCCTGGAGCCTCCGTGTCTGAGACTTGGGGTCGTAGATGAAGTCGAGGATGTGCGGTTGCGGCACCAAGATGTCGGGCCACATCTGTGTACCGATTCGAGCGTGCACGCTCTGGCGCAGGAGGCACTTATCGGTGGGGCGCACGAAAGAGACGGAGCTCCGACACAACATCTGCAGTGCCAAACAAGGCACACGGCATGAATTCTCCGAATGACACATTCAGACGGTCAGATGAGCTCTACATTGGAAGCAAGAAAGGGATAGAGTGAAGAGCTTACCGAGCACGCGGAGACGGGCTTGGATCCCGCAAAGACGAGCATGATTGTTCCCTGGTCCCTACAGAACTTGTCGATGAAGCGGAGGTACACTTCGTATCGCAGTTCGCGATTCGTCAAGATCCAGAGGTTATCGTGGCGACAGAGCTCCCGGGTCTTGTACCTGACGTCATCCGTCGCCAGAGGCTTGTCCTCGACAGCCGAGAGTCGGGGAATCGGTTCCCTGACATTGACGAGTGGGGAGTTCGTGAAATGCTTCGTGGTCCGCTGAATGTACATGACCTTGTCCTTCCCCCTAGTGTAATAGTTCGGCTCGCCTTTGGAATACACGTACGTCGCGATGCGCCGACTGTGATGGTCGGGGAAGAATTTCTCGAGCGCCTGTTCCACTCCCACCACCCTCTCGGCGCCCATGATGAGCATCCACGTGTGGACCCCCTTGGCCATGGTATTTTGGGAGACCCGCGAGACTTGTTTGATGATTTTCTCGGACGCATAGTGAATCTCCATATTCCCGACCTCCGAGAACAGGCGGAAATCCATAATCCCCACCTCGTAGAAGCGAATGCTGGCGGGTCCGTCCACGTATTCCACCCATTCGCGCTTCTGCTTCACGTAGACAAAGGGATCGAACACCCTCCTGGCGCGATCCCACCGGCAGACCGTGGCCCGCACACACCTCTTGACGGTGTTGCAGCGTTCGTTGTTGGTGAGCAGTCGCTGGATCATGGCGACGACGTCCGAGGGAGCAACCATCGTTTTCTTCCCCGAGCCACATTGGTGCCTGAGCCACTTCTGCCCAATGTGCATGGCGGCCCACATGTTGTGCCCCCGAATGCACAGCAGCGCCTTGAACTCCCGCCAGGCTTTAGGGACAACCTCCCCCTAGGAAATCACCTCCTTGGCCTTGTCGATGCCCAGGACGTCGGCCTTCTCCTTCATCTCGAAGATGAGCACGGCCTTGTGCTTCTTGTTGGTGCACCATTGGGCGAAGGGAATGGCCGCCGTCCAACTGGTCGGCCTCTTCAGGTAGACCTTCGGCGGCATCTCCAGGATTCTGCTCGCGAGCTCGCCTACGGCGGCGTCATCCATCCCTAGAAGGTTCTTCATCTGGTTGTGATTGATCGCCGTGAACTTGTAGATCTTGGAGCCCCCCTTCCCGTCCGGAATTTGGTTGAACGGGACGCCGGTGTCGATGTCGTGCAGCGCCCCGGACTCGTGCTTTTGGAAGACCTCTTGCCAACTGGTCCAGGTCGCATTCGAGGCCATGACGATCTTCCGATCGCCCATCTTATCGAAGTCCCAGGTCCTCCCCCCCCGTTTCGGTGCTTGGCGCTCCCCACCGCCTCGAAGCTTTGGTGCGCCTTCTCTTTGAAATCCTGGACACGGATCGGGGGCGGTGAGTATGTGTCGTGATCTGACCGCGCAGTCTGAATTGTCCCCGAACAATCCACGACACCAAGTGGCGTCAAGGTCTGAATATCGCGGGATCAGACCGCGCGGTCCGAAGTGACCATGAATCAGAAAGGTGACGAGCCTAACGAGGACAATGGGAGCCTACCGATATGGAATGGGACGGAATTGCATCACTGGGATTCAGACCGCGCGGTCTGAAATGTGTAGGGAAGTTGTGCGTACCTCATAGACCTTCGGGTCCTCCCCTTCAATGATGACCTTCGCGTTCTTCCGATGTTGCATAGGCTTGCCCGCGTTTTCCCAGAGGTGGCGAACATGCATGAGTGTTGCCGGCAAGGACGACAGATACGGGCCCGCGACGTTTCCGTCGTTGCACTTGGACAACAACGCGTGCAGGTGGTCCTTGTTTTGGGACCACACGATTTCGCACGTCCACCTATGCATTTTGGCGACGACCTTCTCATCGTCGACGATAGTGTTCCCGGAGATGATGTCCTTGGCGGCCATCCAGGTGTGCTGCCCGTTGATGATGAGCAGCGGCCACGCCCTCCAGCAATCCGCCCAGCATGTCGGTCTGGTGCGCGTGTCCGGCATGACGGTGAGGATTTGCTTGGCGTAGTTCACCTTCACCATCCTGTCCAAGACTGCCAAGACGCCGTCATTCTCGAGGGGCCTCACGATGATTCCCGACTCCTCCTGGGCATTCACCATGTCATCCACGTCCAACTCGAAGTACTGTCCCCGACCGAATATGTACATGTATGAGGACAGTTCCTTGAACAGCTTGTTGGCCGCCGCTTCAGCCTTGAGGCATGTCCGCGTTTCCAACTCGACGCTGCGTCACGGATTGCACTTGTACTCCGCGGGCACGGACACGCTAGCCGGGACGGCGTCGGCATCGAAGGGCACGGTTCGTGGATTCTTGGTCCACTTCCCGTTCACCTTCTTGATCGCAATCTTCTACGCCTCTTCCTCGGACACCTCTGCCGGTTCCGTGTTGGCCTCGTGGGTCGATGAGCTGGGGGTGCCATGCGATTCCTCGGCCACGCGTCTCGTCCGGACCCAGCGCCCTACATCTTCGTCTGAGGATGCTTGCGTCGCTACGGGCGGGCCCGCTGACTTCCGTTTCACAGCCTTCTGTTTAGACCGAGAAGTCGGCGCTATGGTGGCTCGGGCTGCCGATTGAGTCGCCTGTGGCGGTCGTTGGATGGGTCTACGCGCCAGTGGGAGTGGGTCGGTACGTTCGGACGCACCAGCAAGGGCCGACGCAGGGGGGGGGGCCGGCTGTGCGTTCCCGCTCCCGACGCCGTGGCGACATTC
Source organism: Rhytidiadelphus loreus (assembly GCA_947034895.1). Lineage (NCBI taxonomy): Eukaryota > Viridiplantae > Streptophyta > Bryopsida > Hypnales > Hylocomiaceae > Rhytidiadelphus > Rhytidiadelphus loreus. The sequence goes on along the minus strand of OX344765.1, from coordinate 3,074,449 downwards.
TTGGCGGACCCCTCTGGCAAAGCCATTGGTCGACTTCCTTCACCCTGGCAGACGTTCAAGGGCGACACACTCAGTGATTTGTTGTGAATGGCAAATGCTTTGGCGACGTACGAGTTGGCTACCTTTCCGGTCTCATGGAAGTCACTAGAGACGGCTTCGCAATGCGATTGGGTTTCGGCCATCAAGAGTTGATATGCACGAGGGACGGACGCGTAATTCTTCATGAGGCGTTTGCTACAGAAGGTCATCTCATTTTCTACACCGATGGCGATGACTCCGAATGCATTATTACTGGCATTGACCACGTCGACGAGAATGGCCTCCCTCATCACATGGACATTCACGAGTACCAAAGTGGAGAAGGATTTCCATCGAGGATCCCCTGTCTTCGTGAATCCCAGCTCCAGATTGAAGATGGGGGAGCCCATCAGGAAATTCAGTTCGATCGTCCACAATGACTTAGACGCGACGAACTCCAAGGGGAATTTCTTTTCGATGTGCAGCTTCCAGGACTCGTGGATTCGGTCAGGCGAGATGGGCCTCAAGTAGCCTACAAGCGGCAGACTGCTCTCCAGGAATGACTCCATGCCACTGTCCACAAGCAGTACTTCAAATCAGACCGCGCGGTCTAAATTAGACAACTCAGGAGATTGCTACACGCCCAACATGCAGTGGTCATGCGATGTACTAACAAGTTGAGGATTCATTTCCTACGGTCGTTGACGATCTATTCCATTCTAGCGTACTTCTGATAGGACGATACTCCTTCATGCTATGTTGAGTCCATGGCGTGGTTTTGATTGCGCGGTCAAAACCAAGAACACGATTCATAGCCTAGACAGACCAGGCTAGCATGACAATATTTCTACATTGACTTCTACGCACGAGGTTTTGACCGCGCGGTCTGAAACGCCTTCCTTTTCGATTCAGCTGATGAAGATGCTCCTCGCTACGGGACCCTGCAAACGACATTAGTTTCATCTCGCCCATCACCTGGAACCGTCCTTCATCTATTAGATCGGACCGCGCGGTCTTATCCTGTCATTCCTAAGTCTATCCCGTATGCGGCGAGAATTAACAGATACTGATCGCAGGGTCGACAACCATTACTTCTGTTATCTTGGGCAAGATTTGGCGTAGGTCCTCTATTCGTTATCCGTCGAGGATCTAACCGCGCGGTCTGATTACTCTTTCCCTGCCTACTTTGGTGGCTCTCCACAATGTTACAAGCCATCGTGGCGTCTAGTTCCTTTTACTTAGTTTCCAATCACTTTTGAATCGATCCTACAATACTCAAAGTATTAGGTTTCTAGGAGGCTGAGTGATCCATGTGTAATGCTCATTCGTGGTGCGTGATTAGATGAACATGGAGAGGCCCTCTATTCGTGATGCATATTTGGATATAGTTTAGACCGCACGGTCTGAATCCACCAACATTCAGTTATTACTCAGACGTGCCCATTGATATAGTGCAGCCCCCATGGCAATGGGTCTACATAATTAGAGGCGTCGGCAATGGATCAGTCATGACAACATGACATGAACGCATTTACCACTGAGGAAATCTTCTGGCCGCTCGGTCTAAACGGACCGTTCCCATCTATTTTATGGCCGGGGGACCAATTCAGACCGCGCGGTCTGAACCAGTATCTAGAGCAACATGGACTAATTTGATTAGCAATTCGTCATTGACATTCTGTAGACGTTTTATCACTTTTGACCGCGCGGTCTGATCCTATATCTAGAATAACATGACATAATTTGATCAGCAGTTCGTCCAGGACATTTTCGGAGCCTTGTATCACTTCAAACCGCGTGGTCTGAATCTATATCTAAACTAACTTGACAGATTTGATCGGCATTTAGTCCAGGTCATTTTTGGGACGGTTCATCACTTCAGACCGCGCGGTCTGAAACTACTTCAACTTAATTGATATGAAATAAGTTGGACAGGTCTACAATTCGTCCCAGACATTTTGAGCAAATTGCATCAAGAATTCACTTCAGACCGCACGGTCTGAAACTATTTTACCTAATGTTCTCAGAAATTACTACGTCGACAACTCCGGTCCATTTCGGGGACGCTAGAACACTTCAGACCGCGCGGTCTGAACCATGGCTGTGGCTACATACACTGCGCGGTTATAGGTGCCTCTTCTAAATTTCCGCAAGATTCACGAGTTTGGCGTAGGATTTGCAAGCAGCTTACCTCAATTGCGCACCTCAGATTGTTGTAGAAGCACGATTGCAAATCCTACTCCAATGTCGTGACGCCAATGAAAGCAAACTGAATTCGGCGTTCTTCGCGTTCCCTGCAATAGACAATGCCAGGATGACAATTGAAATCACAAACTCTGCAAGCCATGACAATTTGAAATCACAAACTGCAAACATGACAATTGAACACACGAGCAATGCAAGCATGAGAATATAAATGGGAAACTACGCAACCAGTAGAGATACAATGTCACTGGAAAACTACGCAACAAGTAGAGAGTGACACAGTAGTGACTGCAATCAACACGTCAAACACAAACCCATACACTACTACTAACGTTACATTATATGATACTATGCTATCAGAACACAATCCACAATTTCTGTTCCTATTGGGTCGGCTTGTAAGCTATGAGTGACTCGAAGAAATGCTAAGCATAAGAGTGTCATGTGCAAAGGCAAGAGAAAGGTTCTAACACGTCAAGAAAAAAAACTAGTAGACAATACGGAACTTTTGAATGATCAAAACGACACATGAATCTGAAGACGATATAGAAAACCATACCTTCAACAGTTGACAAGGTAACAACTGCAGAAATTCAGCAAATACGCGTCGCCCCACCGAACTCCTCAGCAAGCACGCCCCGCCCCACCGAACTCCTCAACAAACGCCCCGCCGAACGCCTCAGTCGCCGACTGCTTCAAACACGAAATCAATGCGGTATGTGATACTAGATGTAGAGGAGGGAAACTGTGGAAGGAAGGAAGGCAAAATGGAGGCGCAAGGACAAGATTTTACAGAAGAAAGAGCAGCAACAAACAAAATTCAAAGAAGGTGCAACAGGAAGACAAACACGAGAAATGGCAGCAAACTGGAGCGAAACCCTGGCCCACGGAGAAGACGACCAACCGAACCTCCCAATAACCGAACCTAACCCAAACTTGCATCGAGCCGCCAAGTTGGTACGGAGCTCCTCCGAACCTGCACGCGCCTCACAAAGCACACCCGAGCCTCCCACGAACCTGCGCACACCACACAAAGCTGCCCCAAAGAAATCATGATTAAGCATCAGTTTAGGGTTAAAAGAATGAGACTTAAAAGCAAGCTTAAAAGGGACCAGTGAAGGGCAGCTCTGCCTTTTTCCATACGCATCCGTGGAAAGAAATAAAAAATGGAGTTGTTCACAGAAAGAAAAATACATGTGCAACCTAACACAAGTAGTTTCGTATTTTTCTAAGCGTTTTTGAATTACTTATAAATTAGCAAAGATAGAAGATATAAGCACGTACTTGTAGACATAGGTCTCCCAAAATACATCCACTTGCAACTTGTACAGAAATGTGAGGAAATCTAAGACAATGATTCACTCTTGCAATACAAAAATAATTTTTCCTCCAGGCGATGAATTCAATTGATAAAGCTCAGTGCTTCGTTGAAGAATCACCCCATCTCTATTTTGCACTTAAAAATAGGGGTGGTTTGAAGAAGAGGGGTGCTCTTAGAACACACATTGTCGACCTTAAATCAACCCTAGTTTTTTCAATCAATTCACCCAAAAGCCCTTTTTCCTAAATTCTTGGAAGTTGTACAATATTGAACAAGCTCTAGGATATTGGAGGCACGTTTCTATGAATCCTCAATCCTAGAAAATAAAGATTTGGGATGGGCATGGAAAAAAATTAGGAACATCAAAATCATAATCAATCATTTCCAAAATTGGATTTCGAATGCTAAAATGAACTTCCAAAATATTTGGATCATTTGCACTTGGCACTGATGGACAAACATGAAAGGGACTGGCAACATACTCAAAATAGGCCATATGTACATTAACTCTTATTCAAATCTCACAACTCCTATGCACTCGTGCACTTCCTACAAATTAAATCAACGATTACAACATGTATATTATGCTTAGTTCTGGAAAGGTGAAGAATTTGCTTAATTGGAGAGGATTAGGAGTCCTACTTATTCTTAATCAATCATTTAAAATGTACTTCAGAAGATCGAGGTATTTACCAACTCACACGGGAAATCTTCAACCAAAATACAAAAAATACAAAAGGCATAAGGGTTGCTTTGTAACCTCATAAATGTCCACAATAAACTTATGCATCGGTATTTATGTAGCATAAATTGTAAAGGGTCATTTAAGTCATTGATTTTTGAGAATTAAGGAAAGCAACTCAAACTCCAGCAAGGCTCTAGAAGCAAACATGATTTAGAGGTACATTTCAATGTACCCGTTTTAGAAGGGGTTTTGTTTTGATGACCATTTTTTGTGAACTTCAAGAATTTGTAACTAATTTTACAAAGCTCGAAAAAATAGGAAGTGACTTCGGTTAGATGTCTATTCTACTTGTTTGTTGAGGGAAATTTACTACAAAATATTTAAAAATGTTTCACTTCCCAAATTTCAATTTTAGCCTTGAATTGGTTGATTTGTGAACCTCCTACCTCATTTATAGCAATTTGTACCGTTGGATGAGTTTCATATTTTGTTAGGTTGAAGAATCTCCCTTATGGAAACACCTTGTACGGTTTGATCTAAGACTGCATCTTTGGAATGGACACAAAATTCATTTTCTAGAAAAACTAGGCCCGCCCCTCAAATCAACCACGGTCACTAAAGGGTTAACTTCCTTAGAGACCAAAACGTGGTCACTTTGATTTCTAAAGTACTTATTCAATTATTCGCAATATTAAGATGATATGGCACTTCCAGGGATCCTTTGGAGAATCAAATTCATTTGGTCATCTTTCGGTACAATTGGATTTACATAACTAGCTTTTATGTAAAAAGAAAATCCCAAACTTTGAGTGTTTGGGTACTTACCCCGATAAAGCAACAGGTTGGGGGATTTGGTCAATGAAAGCATATATTACACCACTGACTTGTCCATCCGCCAACTAATGCTTGGCGCTAGCAGGGTTAGAGCTTCATTTCCTCCATGTATTGTATAATCCCATTTAATGGTCAAGCAACCACGTTATAATCACTTCAGCATCCGCGATAAAAAGAACACAAAATGCGACCGTGAAGAATTGGTACTCAATCCTGTTCATAAATAGTTACATATTTCTCCACTCATAACACACCATTCTAAAACGAAAAAAAAAGAATTTAGAATTTTGCAACTATCATATTTCTTGTGAACTAAATCCAAAAATACTTGATATATAATTTGAAAACACAATACTGGGTACTTAGAAATATAACGAACTTACTAGGATGGTTTATTAAATTTGGGATTTTGTTATCTTGATTTGTTTGTTTGAATTATTGTGTTTTGTTGTTGCTATTCTAGAAGTGGAGGTATTTTAATCTAGATCAATGTACCAACTCTTCTCAATTTCCAACATTTGAAACTGTGTCCGAAATTGTACCTGGCCAAGTTGTTGTTCCTCCTACACTTCACAACAATTATGTGAGTCTATTTGGGATATCAAAGAATGCAACATGGCTTGCTCTCTAAACTTGTCACCATTCTTTCATTTATGAAAATTGAAACTTACACAATTCTATTAATGTACCATGATGCACAAATTAATTTCTTCTCTTCTTCGATTTTATTCACCATTGCATTCATATCTCCTATTTTTTTTAAATCAAGAGATTTTCCAATACCCTATTTGATATGTAATCCTATTTCAAGAATGAAATGTAGGCTGAAGTAGACATTTGAATCATATTTTATATTTTATATTAATTTCTTCACTTAGTCTATCTTTTGAAGATGGAACAATAATTTCAAATCATCACAGGCTTAGACTCTTACATTAACAAATTCTACACACAATGAGATTCCATCATAGAAAAGAAAAAATTGCAATTTATATCACACCTTGACGATTTGAAAAATGGATCTATACTAACTAAGACCTTATAGGGGTTCATGACATTGTTAGTAGCTCAAATATTATTGACACCTAGGAATTTTAAATATTGTGCTTTTATGTGAACGCTAAACAATTGATTTATAACCATGATATTTTAAATAGCACATATGACAATAAACCAAAAATTTTCTTTCAAATTTTGAACAAGCTCAGTTATACGCTCATTAAGACAAACTTACAGATACCTTCCATCAGCCCTAAGAAGATCCATGCTACTACAAAATAGTGACCAACAAAAATGAAATTTGCTTCACCTAAGCTATTTCTAGTTTTCTACATATAATGAATTATTTGTTATGAACAAATTTTTGTTTCGAAAATCTAAACAAGTCTACAGACTTACAAATCAAGACGGAAGTATTGATACCCTTTCATTGACTTGGAGAAGATCCATGATGCTATAAGACAATGTTCAACTAAAATCAAATTCAATGTGATAAAGATCATTAGATATAAAAATAATTATTATCAACCATTTTTTTTTTCTAAAATTGAAACAAGTCTAACAACAATGCATTAAGAGAAAATTATTAGTACCCTCCCATCAACCATTCAATCCTAAGAGGACCCTTGTTGCTATAAGATCGTAATCAATCATTATTCTATATGAACTTATTTCCATCTCCATTCATCTTTCACATCAATTGAGTTCATGATTGTTATAATTTCTACTTCTAATATTTTAAGAAACATTGGAAATTTTGATTTTCATTTGAATTCTACAAAACCACGGTAATAGGTTCACGGTAATAGGTCTATAGTAATAGATATGATAATCCACTAAAAATAGAAGATTTTGATCAAAAATTTCAGATGGATTTTTATTTTTAGCAATATTCTTAATTTTTTAGTACTTCTTTAATTTGAACTTAACGCTCGCAGAATCTTGCTCACCGCTTGAAATCTCATCATGCTCGCAGGCTCACAAACTAGCACCGCTGACTTTGGCAATTTTTTCAATTTCGACCGGGTAGTCTAAAATGTTCAAATGTCCTAGATTCACACCTAGATTTCTTAGAACTTCATCATTTTTAAATGTCTAAAATCTACATGAGTCATAGATGGCACTTCTGTAGTTCAAAATACACCGCTTGAAATCTATAGAGATCCTAGATTTCTGAAATCTATATAAATTCAAGATTGTTGAAATCTATACCTGTCCTAGATGTCACTTTTGTGGTTCGAACTAGGTACTTTGAAAATGGTACACAAAATATGTCCTTTTTAACATAGAGAACCCATAAATATTATTGACGTATAAGAATTATAGGGTAGTTGCAAGAAACACCTGCCGGTTTGCGTTCAAAACGGCCATTTCACTCTTGCTTGTGGATTTTGGAATAAATTTTTTTAAATAAAATAAAATATGGATAATGTGTACAGCATTAAAAAAATGGTATGTGCAAAAATTCAGACCTAAATTTTTTATTCTCTAAGAGTTATGCATGGTCAAAGAGGGTTGAAAAATGCAAGAAAATAGACAGTTTGAAATTTAATTCTTAAGAAATAGTAAAAAAATTCAAAAAATTCAAAAAAAAATCTATTTTTTCTAACTTATAGATACTCCTTTTCACCAATTTTCACTATTGGAAAAATAAAATTGTGTTCTCTACACTTGCGCAAAGGTAGTGCACTTTGAGCACATGTGGCAGATGGAAAATTATCTATTTTTAGAAAATCTTTGGTAAGGTTGTGTAACTTTAGTAGAAGTTCTAGTATACCAATTTTGAGCTTCAAATTCGTATTTTTGGGTGGAAAATAGTGCTAAAACCCTTCAAAATGGCCACGGTAGACATCCAATCGGGGGCAATTTAAAAATAGTAGAATAACTATAAAAAAAACTTAAAAAGTACTCAACATCTGAAACTACCACATGTACCTTCATTTCAAGTTTCATAGAAGATGGACACACGATGCAAAAGTTATGAGCAAAAAACCAACTATCTAAGGTCAAGGGGACCAAAAAAACGTGAAGTGTTTCTTGCAATCACCCTATATCAAAAATCTTGTTCATTTTGCTTCTAATTATGTGAAAATGAAACAATTGATTCATAACCATGACATTTCGAATAGCATATATACTACCAAAAAAAAAAAAAAATAGGTACACCTAAGGTCAATCACTCAATGATCAAACTCAATTGTCATTTAAAAAATCATGGCTTTTTAAATGATTCTCACACATATGAACTTGATCATGTATCTCATAGCAAGATGTCTCATCCGATGCTTTTTAAATGCAAGTTTCTTGCTCACCTTTGTGCGTGAAGTTCAGAGCTTACTGTACCTTCTCTAAAGCTCACTCACAACTTGAGAAACTGAGTGTTATATTTCAGACTTATGAAGTTGAAGTTTTCCCGGAGTTGCAAGTGAACTCCAACATTATCTAACTTGGATTATTTACAAATTCGATGTAATCATGACTGTTCAAATACTACAAAATGATTGAGAGCTTCACTCTATGATGAGTTCCATGGAAACGAGATATAGCAAAGAAGCATAATTATATGAAATATACAACATAAAATGTGTTGAATTTCCAATGAAAAAGTAGACATTTATTCTATGAGATATCCTAATAAGTGGAAAATATAGATGTAGAGCATTTGCGGGCCGCCCAACTATGGCTTGAGAAGATCGGTGCTAATATGCTCACATTTGTTGAAGTTGCCATTTCTTTGTATTCGTATATAATTAGACCAATTCATTGAGAGGCTTGTTGAAACACACCATCTGTAAGTCCAATACTATTGCTGAAGAAAAGGTAGAATTATTTGAAAATTCTAAAGCTTAAAGAAACTCAGGATTCAACGTTGTTGAATGAATGACTGTGTGTAGTTAGAGGCTTGTTTTTTTGGATCATTCGGAGGCAACCCATTCTAAGTATTGAAATATGAGAGCCACCCCCCCTAGGTAGTTGAAACCCCGGATGCAAATATAGACCACCATAACAAATCTTATATTCATAAAGTCCCAAAATAACTGACATTGGAAGGATCTGGATTGGAAGCCAGAAGTGAAAAACCAAGCAGTATAGATGATTGCCATGAGTAGTAATTCACAGCATACATCTTTCGTTCTAGGAAAACAAGAGACTATGAACGGAATATGAAGCAATATAACAAGGGCAATGTCTTTTTTCTATAAAACCTGTTCCCCATGCAATGCTACTCAGAAAGAGCTGATTTCTCATAGATACAGTGAGCCAGCAAAAAAGTGCGATCAGCGGTTGCGACGTCGAGCCCCGCGAGGTTGAGGCGAGAGGTTTGCCAGATTCACTTGTGCTTGATTCAGCCGAGCCCACACTTGCTCAAAAATATCTAGGTCAACATGAATGGCTTGCGACTCTCTGTGGAGATGTTCGGTTCCGTGCTCATCATCCTAAAGAGTAGTGGTGGAAACACGTATTCCAATGAGTCAATATTGGTATCAGGTACTTGGCAATTGAACCTCGATTAATTTAGAACATTCGTTTACCAACTTAACCGACATCATTGCATATCATGGATGACTTCTTCCCAAGTGGGTGAAGATTGTTGTGTCCCTTCCGAAGTTTGACATGGATTTGAGAGTGGAGTCCCTTCGATGACAAGGTAGCATTGGACATATTAATCTTTGTCTATCTCCTAGTAGATGCTATTCGTAGGTAGGGACGAGCGTTTACTACTAACCTGAATGAGTTGTAGTAATAAGGAACCATTCTCGGAGGTTGATAGCTTGTTGGCATCGTCGAATTCTTCCATGAAAGCTCTGTATGTCACGCCGCAGCCCCCACTTGAGCATGATTAGGACGAAAGAAATTGTGAAGTGAAGAACATAATTGCATCGTACAAACCGACTGAGATGTTTGCAAGCCCAAGCCTGCTTTCGACAAATGAATGACAAGAGCACCTACCTTGGAGCACGAAAACGTAGAACCAAATTTAATATATAATACTTGTTGCTCCAAATGGGGTCTGACATGATTGACATGGAGTGGTCACCTGAGGTTCTTGCAGTCCTTGCCATGGCGGATGTGGACGTACTCCTCCATCATGACCCACACATCCCGAATCGCTGCATCAAATAGTGCACCCCATGCCACTTCCATTGTGTTTTGCAACGTACACATAACTTGACCTACAGAAAGGAAGCCATCAATGTTGTCCGAAGTGGTATTCACGAGCGTGCCATTTAAAAAATAAATGATTTGAAATGAATGCAACATACAAATGCACGAAGCCGAACATGGTCCATATAGCACTCACCCATCTTGCTGTCTTGGAACAGCCCCTTAGATGTATTACAGTGAGAATAATGGGCAAAGCAGTACAGTTTGTATCCTTGCCAGAAATCTTGAGCTCTGTTTGGGAAATCATTCCAATTGGAAATCGCAAAGATTGATGTAAGCAGTAATGGTCATTTCCAGAATACATGGGCAAGCACACGAGCATCAGATTCTACTTTAATTTCGTGAAAATGGCGGGTTTTTGTGGACCATTTCCGAAGACCGCATTTCGAAGTGTCCGGCTTCCTCAGTGAGCTGTACCGAGTTCAGACCGCGCGGTCTGAACTGTGGAGGTTGTGTCATTGAAATTTTCTGCTGTTGGACAGCTCTCAAATCTTCGATAGTTGGTGTGAAGCGACGAAGGAAAGGTCACTATCGTCATGGAATTCCGCAGTCTCGGACTCCAGACCGCGCGGTCTGAAGTCCGTAAGTCCCGTCCGTGTCAATTTTAGTTTTCGGACTTCTAGGAAGCATCTCATCTCGTTTTCCTAAATCTAGGACTATGGGAGAATCGTAAAAGTGACTGACAGGCCCTACAGCGTCCTGGATTTCCTAAGTCGTGGACTTCGACGAACTTCAGACCGCGCGGTCTGAAGTGTGACAGTCCCGTCCGTGTGAATTGTAACTTTCTTCCATCCACTTGTGATCCAGTTTTTCGAAATCTAGGACAGTTGTGGATTTTGGACCGCGCGGTCTAATCTGCAGAAACTTGTAGATTTGCGAAACCTCGTTGCTAAACCTCGCCAGTCGAATGGGATTATCATAATGGCCGTGATGGCTTTCAATGAACACAATGCTCGGAAAGCAACAACTTGAAGTCAGTTAAACGTACCCGAAGTTTTGATGGTCAAGTATAGTTCTGAGGTTGTGGGAGCACTTGCTGAAACGTGAGTCTGCCATTGAGCCTCGTCGAATGTGCACCTACCTCCAAATCCAAGAAACTTGATTGTATGCTTTAGTTGTGCAATTTGGAGCAAAGGGAGGTACCTTTTGAATCCCACTGAGGAAATGACAAGCATTGCAAGTCAGTAGGGAGCGGAGCCGTGATCCATTGACATCTACAAAGTTCAAAGTTCCACGAAATTGACCATACAGTCACGTAGTTACTAAGCGGCGAATGAAACATGAAGTGTATTATTTATTTCCTACAATAGGCTACATGAAAGCGCGTACTAGGAGAAAGCATTCTCTCTTTGCGCAGTCTGTGACTCCTATAATTCCTAAACCGAAAACATGTTCTCTATGACATCGTGCAGTGGATGGAAATAGAACTCTTGAGACTTGCATGCATTTGCGTGTCATCTTGAGTGAAATGAATCCATTGACAATGTCCATTTCTTGAGTTGATCGGTTTTGACTAGCGCAATCCGAAGAAAGCAAGAATGGAAACAATTGAAATATGTTTTACCTTGTGAAGAGTGTCGCGAAACTGCCCTCCTCTTCCGCGTTTGGATGTTCGCCTTCTTCCCACCGTCCCCCGTGCTTGAGTTTGTGCCGCCTTCTTCCCACCCGGCCGTCCACCTCCCTTGTGTCGATGTTACGAAATGCAGCGCAAGTTGAAATGAACGCCGCTACCTTGTTGCGCCCAACTACTTTGGACGCCGCCTTGAAGTTCGCCTGAGAATCCCAGGTGAAGTATCCTCGAAGGTACAAGGCTTGCATCCGTTTGCAATGCGCCGCCACTTACACGAGTTTCCCTTAAACTATAGTAAATGGGAGAGTATTACACGAGTTTTTCTGTAGATGACCCTACTGTACGTCCCATGATTCTCTTGTATTTGTCGCTTCCCTCCTATTTTGAAGCCCGAGCCAATGACAATGAGAGCTTGATGGACAAATGAATGTGTTGTACTATTAGTAATTCTTGTTCCATCCCACTTTGACTAATTCTTGACTTTCAATGACATTTTCTTTGAAATTTCTGTAAAATCAAATTGAATGCATTGCATTGCCGTGGTCACATGTTTTTTCAATAATTTACATGAAATCAAATTATTGTTCCCCTTGGAGCTTCCAAAGGTATCATTCCCTTTCTATTTGAGTTCGTAATTCTGATTTTTGATTATTCAATGACATATAGAGTGCCTATTAGATTGAATTTCAGTACACCTTCACCTCGTTCGTTTTCCGCGAGGTCCGTGACTTTCACATTTGAGACCGCGGGGTCTGTAATGCAAACCTGTTGATATGAAAGGGCACTCCGAGGTTAGGCAGAAGGCCTCGTTTGGAGGATGACAAATTTCTATGACTGGATTCCTGTGAAAACGTCCAGTCCCTGTCGTGCAGGAATTTCTCAAGTTTTGCCGTTTTCACAGTTCAAACCGCGCGGTTTGAACTGCAGGTGTTTACTTTCTGGTTTTGTGAGCATGTTTTTGGGAAATGACTTTCGAGACAGTTCTGAATGCAGTTGTTCCAATATCCCAGTGGACATTGTTCGAATCGGTCGTCGAACCAGGTCCCCGTTGGGGTTCACATAGTTCAAATCCAATTTAGAACAAGTCTATGCATGGCCGGGTTCAGTTCTCCCTTTAATTGTGATCCTTCTTTAATTTTTTGTGCTCGATCCAGTTCTGAATGCCTCGGAAATGAAACAAATCGGAATAGGATTCTCCTATTTTATCCCCCTCTTCCCTCCATTCGACAATTCAGAACTAATACTCCCAAACTGAAATTGAAATTAGAGTATAAAGTGTGGTCACAATATATATGATGTATATGTCAATGTTTGCGCACATGTTTATTTTTTCATAATGTGAACTTTATTCGTCTTGTGTTATTTGATTTGCTTATCACCAACATCTTTTCTTATCATTCGGAAATTCCGAATTCTACGTCATCACCTACCTGCAGTATACTTAGGTGGAAAAAGATACACAACGAACGGGCTTCCAAGTGGGCCCCACGGGCTTTTATGTGCTGGCTGCCGGGCGCATTAAATGAAGGAAGTCTAGCACTCTAGGTCACCGACTTCGTCTGCCGCATGTCTCCCTCCCGTCGCCGTTCTCCCACGGGCTCCGTCGCTGCATGTCTTCCTCCCGTCGTCATTCTCGCGTGAGCTACGTAGGCTGCTGTTTGGGGCGAATTTTGGATCGCTGCGCTGCCGCTCGTGAGTCGCTGCGTTGCCGCTCGTCGGCGCCTTGAGTTGGAAGATCACGTCGGACCGCCTCCCTTTCAGGTACGAAGACGTCTCCGTGTTTGATTTCGCTTCCTAGTCGGAGAATGTAGGGTTCGTTCCTTTGTGTAGTGTGACTTGCGTGGTCGGAATGGAAGGCTCGACCTCATCGAATCCTACTGATTTCGGATGAGATGGATGCAAAGGTGTTTTCCGAATTCAAATCAAGTACTTGCAATTTCATGGATGTTTGATCTGCTGTCAATGCCAAATGAATGCTCGATTTCATTCAATTCAATGTTATATTGTCCATTTCAAATGTAAGTCATTCTCCGCGTGCATGCATTTAATTTGTGGCTTACCGCATTTTCAGTTTCGGGTGTACCCCGATTTCAAGAATTGTGATCGGTTGTTCAATTATGCTCACTGGGTCCATTTTGCAAGAATGGCGGCAAGCTTGTCATTTTTCCGGAATGTAGTGTTCTTATCTCGCGAATTCAGTGCCATTTTAATGGAATGTGGTGCCATTACATTGGAATACCGGCATTGCAACTAGGAATACCATTCTGGATTTCTAGAATTATATCAATTCTGTTTGGCTGTCATTGTTATATTATCCACTCTTCCCCTATGGAATTGCCTTTCGATTGGTTGGCATTGTGGACAACAGTTCATCGTCATTTGTGTTACCTCCCTGACTGTACATTAGTTACTTAGATGCGCCGTTTTATTAGGTACGTCTGTACACCGACTTGTTCACGTTGCACGGTGTGAACACATTGAAGTTGGTAGTCACCTTACGAGTGAGGCCTTTTTGTTTCTGACCGCGTGGTCTGAAACGTTTTGAGACGGTGGATTTGATATCCAGAAACTGCACCCCCCACTCATTCCAGACCGCGCGATCTGAAATGTTCTGCGACCGTATTCAAAGCTCCGACAACGGAGAGTCCATTTTGGAGATCCATCGGATTTCACATTTCAGACCGCGCGGTCTGAAATGTTTGATACCTCACCTCGTGTTCCAACATCGGATTTTCATTTCTGTCCGTGCGATGACAACTGTTTCCTGCTCGTATAGCATTATTCGAAATTCTGGATTCTCATTCCAGACCACGCGCTCTGAAATGCTCCATGTTACCTCTACTTGGAAGGACTGGATCCGAGTAGTTCGGACAACAGTTCAGACCGCGCGGTCTAAAATGTTCCGAGCAAGTTACTGCTCCAGGAGGTTCCGCTCATAGGATTCCGAAACATTCATGGTCTTCTTTCGATGAATCCACAGACCTCTCGAATTAGACCGCGCGGTCTAAACGAACGACGCGTTCACTGCCGAAGATATCGTCCTCTACAAGTATGGAGTTTGGCAGTGAGTTTGAGGCCGTCGAATTCTGACTAGTACCGGTTGCCGTAGGTTCATCTCCTTCTCTAGTGGACTTCCCATGACTCCTCACGATCAGACCGCGCGGTCGGATCCTGGAGAGCACTTGGCAATTATGAATGACATTTTCAAGACAATGGTTGCAGTCCGTCGGATGAGTATCATGTCATGCATGCACACGGGATGTCTGAATGATTTGCATATCCTGTCTTCCAGACCGCGCGGTCGGATCGAATTCGTCGGGGAAGCATTTACCACTTCCTGCGACAACTTACGGAGCTCCCGTGCGGGCCCTCCGTGGAGTGGGAGACTTCGTTTTCGGAAACAACTTCCGAGGGGCCAGTATGGCTTCTGGCAGCGAATCCGACGGCGACGAGGTACCCCACTTACTCATCGACCCTGCGTCACCTCTCGGCATTCTGCTCCGCATCCCAAGTTGATTCTTGACCGCGACATGCGCAAGGGTTCCAAGAATGTGAAGAGGAAGACGTCGACTTGGAGGCACCTGCCCAAGCAGATGTGGACGCCACTCCCATTCCGGATTGTGAGGGCATTGATCGGGACGCATGGTCTGGCAAAGCACTGCTCGCGAGGCATGCCGACGGCAGTGATTTCGCGGAAGTCATCATCATCAATGCCAGTCCCAACGCATGCATTGATGGTAACAGCACGTTGGGCGTGGATGACGTCGGCATTGTTGTGCTCGAGGTCCTCAATGGGGACCACAGCGTCAACGACATGTGCTTGCGATGGCCTATGCGACACGTCTTTTATCACGGTGAACAAGGGTATGTCAATGTTTATGATCACGCTCGCAAACGACGGGCTATCGAGGAAGAACTGCAGGGAAACCGGAAGAGAACGGGCGGACAACAATATCGCTATGACAGGAGAACTCGAGCTGCCGCAACATTGAACAAAAGGACCAAGATGCTATCACATGAGTCCATCGCCGAGGTCTACGCGCAACTTTGTTGCGACAAGGAATGCACTCAGAAATTCTCTCCTTCCACCATTCGCGCGCTGCGGACAGAAATGCACATGCAGTCATTTCAAATCAAGAGCACCCGGAATTTGGACGTACATAGGGCACTACATGAAGCATGGGGAAGCGGAAGGAGGAAAATGGTCACTGTAGAAGGCATAGACATCTGTCCGCATGCCTGGAGGGTTGTGCACAACATTACTCGCCGCACGTTTGAGAGGTACAAAGCCAAGGCCAAGGTCGGCGTCAGAGGCGCTCCGCACGGAAACCACCACCATACAAAGGCTAGGGATGCAACTGTACAAGCCATCGAGACTTTGCGCTCATTATTGGAGGCAAGGGCCGACCACATGCCCCATTTGTCTCACACCTTGCGCACGGGCGAGAAAGTGGGCGTCAAAGTGCTCCCCGCTGGAACCGAATGGGGGCAATTGTTGGTCACCGTGAACGAGGTAAGCTTCCCACGTACCTACAGCATCACTTGAGATTCAGAGAATGAGGCATTGGCTCCACTGCGCATTACTCATGACAATGATCCAAAGTCCATTGTGATGATTCATCCAACAACCATGTGCTTGGCACTGTTTGCAGGCCAACTCCGGACTCAGGTTGTCCGCCCTTTTGCAATCTTGTTTCAGTAAGATCCAGACAAAACATTTTTCCAAGTACGTCATCACTCATCAAGGGAAGAGGAGATTCCTTTGCAAGATGTAGCATTTGCGACACCTTGAAGCAATTACGTGCTTCTTTTGCACCTGGGTGCGAGGACTACGAACGAATCCAAAAGCGTTTCGAGAAGCACTTGTTTCTGCAGGAGGCCTATCGGCATGCCTACTACCGGAGTAGATGGTTGTCCAAATTGCAACCCATGCAATTGTTATCCATCATGCACGACAAGATGGACCATTCGAAAACAGCGTGTCCCGCATTGGCAAGAAAAACGAAGGCACTCGATGGACTCATGAAGTTGCCCATGAAAGTGACGGGAATCTTTGCACACGAGTACGGGGATGGCAAATACGCACATTACAATTTGGACGTGTTTCGGAGCGACAACAACTTCACCGTGGGATCCATCGCCAAGCTGTTGCGAGATTTGGAAGCCCCCCCCATCAAGTCTTCTCGATCTTTGTTTGCTGGAGGCGGCAACACAGAGTTGTATCGAGCATTGCTGTCGGGTAGCGAGATTTGTGTGGCTTCTTTGGGAGAGGTTCCTCCACAATCCATCGAAGCCCAACCATTGCCCCCGGTGCTCCACGTTCAAATGGACAACTCGTGGAGGGAAAACAAGAACCGGTACGTCTTTTGTTTTTGGTCGCTCTTGGTGGCAAGGCGGATTGTGAAAGAGGTGATCGTATCCTTCATGATCGTGGGACACACGCACGACGACATGGATGCATCGTTCGGGCATTGGAGCATGCAACTCCGCAAAAAAGACCATCCCACTTTACCGTTGTTGATGCAGTCGTACATGGAAATGGAACAAGGCCCCTTCATTCCCCACCTGGTCGAAGAAGTTCCGGATTTCAAGGCTTACGTGAAACCTTACATCGGGATGCAGAAGCAACAACTGGTGGGCCACTCGCACGGCCGGCAATACAAGTTCTTCATGGACGACAACGGTTGGCCGATCATGCAATACAAACTGGCGTGTACAGACATTCCTTGGTTGCCGAAAGCGGGCTTGAGGTTATGGAAGGAAGATGCTAAGCACAAGCCTCTGCTTCCGCAAGGCGATCCCCTCCGCGTGTCTCCCAAGAAAATGACCAGCGAAGCCGAGATCGTGCGCGGACTGAACGGATACATCCAACACTGGACGGACGTATGCAGAGACGAGACGACGAAGTACAAGGCGCGCATGTCCTATTTGGTCGCATATTGGAGCGGCGTGAGAAATGCGCTGCGTGACGGAGCGGAAGAAGACCCTCGCGACTCTGATAAGTTGCAGCAGGGGTTTTGGCCTCACACTCAACAACCTGGGGATTTCACGACGGACTTCATGCAAGACAGCCGGACGCAGGAGGAGCACAAGGCGGAAGACCCTTACATCGGCACTCTGGAGGGGAGGCCCCCGCCAGCGTACAACGTGGCCACTGATCTACGCGAAGGCTTCTACGTGTTTGTGAGGCCGGGCTTGGATTGCGAGGATCCGGTGTGGCTTGGTAGGGCCGTGGAGAATCCTCAATTCGATCCCGCGGGAGTCCACTTCCGTGAAGTTTTGGTGCAATGGTACATCCCGTGCAGCACCTCAAAGGACACCGCGCGGTTGTACGCTGGGTGGGACACGAAGTCCAGTTTCAAATGGAAGATTGACCGTAGGGCGAGCCAGGCGGACTACGTATCCACGGACAGTATTATGGCCTCATGGAAACCGAAGAAGAATGACGGGAAGAGCTTCATTGCGCCGCGTCAACAAGTGCAATTTGCGGTGGACAATTTGCGTCGCATTGCAGAGGAGGAGGTACACTAACTTTTGAAGAATAATTATGATGGGCTTTGCTGGGGAGGGATGTTGGAAGCTGTATCTTTCATGTGCGCTCAGCTACCATGCGTTTTGGCCGAGTGACGGCGTTTGACATATAATGTAGCCAACGGTGAGCGGTCAATGACAATCCATGTAGTTTTGGACTCGTGCTTGAGATTGCATTGTTGAGGTCCTTGGTAGACTCTAGGAAGCGTGGCGTGCATGCTGGCCGATTTTTGTACTGACCATTTTCTTCGAGGAGAAATATTAAATGATGCGTTTCGTTTTGGGGGGGGCTCGTCCATTTGAAGGAGTCCTATTTTGAGTTCTCTTTGTGCAATATTTGTTGATCCCGCGTTCATGAATGATCACGCCGAATTGTCCATCGTGAGTTCCTGACCCCTACCCCTGATGCCCCCCCCCCTTCCATTTGAGGAGGCGACGACAGAAAGCCTATGGTTCCAAAGATTCCAAAAATATTCCACCATCTCCCCGTTCGTTTTGCCCACCTTTTGCGAACTAGATTTGTGCCATTGTCTGTCCTTCCTCTCCTAGTACGCAGAAATGCATCTTCTCGTGCCGTGGGGTCACTTTGTCGCCCCCCACCATCACATCCAACTGGCTACGTAGCACACATCCTAAACCACCTTTTCGGACCTTCATGTACAAATGGCATTCGGAATACCGCCATTTTAACGAAATTCCCCATCTATTCATTATCATGATGCTGATGCATTCCATCTTCTACTTATTCACTGCTTTTGCTTCATCCATCTTTAGAACGAAGACTAGAGGACTACCATTAATCTCTGCAAAGCAAAAGATTAGTCATGCATGTGTAAATAATCAATGAGCTTTAAAAAATCGTTATGATTGCAATAGTACAGTTTTACTTTGGTTAAAAGCTTAGTAATCTTGATTTTAAGTATATGACCTTTCTAGTTTCAAATTGAATATGTTGTCCATATATGTCATAAGCATTGGAGATTACAGGATTTCTAACTACTACCAACCAATGCTTCCTTTTGCAGATCAATATTTTGAAGGTGGATGATCTTGCTAGCAGAGTTGGAGTCTGAGAAGGAAAACCAACGATTGCAAAGTGCAAAATTTGTTGGTATCCCAGGTTTGTGAGTGCTATGGTTATGATAGTGAGATGGAATACTAGCTAAGCTCATGAAATTCACAACATTATGAAATTAATTTGGGCGATGGTTCTACGTACAAAAGATAAAATTTGAGTCACCTAACACTATTACCGTCAGTGACCACCAAGAGGAGCCAAGACAAAGTTTAGTAGTCCAACGGCAAGTCCTTCGGGCATCCATAGTCAATAATGGAAAGAAGGTTTGCCACTCCATAACGATACATCATCTAATGTTGATGACATAGATTGCAATTATCGATAACAAGAAGATTGAACGAGGACACCCTACAAGTGACATCTAGCCACATCAGCAACCTATTAAGTAGTAATTTGGGACATAAAACTGTCTGAGACTTCAAAGAAGTCAAACTCTACCTCAAGTTCCCATTGAGCTAGAAATTAGTGCAATGGAAGTAGTGAAACGAGGATCAATACCAACACTTGAAGTGCCAAGTTGACAATTCATTTCCGAGCAGAAGAATGGACTTGAACGTGAGTTGATCAATTCTTGCACGCCCAGAGTACATACAAATTTTACAGTTTCAAATTAATGTGTTATCAAATTCTATGAGGCTCTCTAAACAAATTCTAGAATTCAGAATGATTTCTAATACTCTTAGTGTATACCAAATGTGATATGCATTGTTCATACCACTATACTTAATTTATGAATAGTATAGAAGCTCATTGCACATTTGTAACTAGATACCACTCTCCATCCACCTCTTCTTTTTATAACATCACCTTGTTACTAAAGTCTAATATAGTTAATATGTATTGAAGAAAAGGTTAAGGAAAGATTGAATTAGGATTGTTGTAGGGTTGTTGCAGGTGAGTAAGGCTTATATTGCTCTATTGGTCAAGCTTTCTCTATAAGAAATCCATGTTTTGGGTTATATTTTACTACAAATGTGTGATGTTTGATCAAACATGAAGACTTCAAAGGAAATCTGGCTTGATAAGTTAGATTTTTGTAGACATTGGAGATAACATTGGCGCGTTACTGTAAATCCAAGTTGATGTTATCATTGATGTTCACATTTTATTTGACATGACCAAAGACATGCTAATTTTGGAGGGAACGTCCTAAAAATCATAGAATGCCACATCAACAAGTAGACCCATTTTGACTATGGATAATTTTATAAAAAAAACTACAATCTATAGTAAAATGTTGACTAAATGTGAAAATTTTAGGAGAAGGGCAACCACATGGCATGCTTTGCAAAAAAAAGACAATGGATGGATGTATACCATGGATGAAAAGAGAAGCTCTTTATACAAGTGAGGTGGTAGGAAGATTCACAACCCATATGGGATATGTAAAGTAAGAATTGTGTTCAAGATTCAATGTCTGAAACAACATGATCTTAATGTCTGAAACAACACGATCTTAATGTCTGAAACAACATCTAGACTTTTGAAATAATGTCAAGATGTACAATGGTCAAGTTCCCATATTCTAATTATTCCATATCTTTTGTCTCACTATGGACAAAAAATGAATATAAATAGGACCTTTGTACCTTTCATACTCACTAATTTTTAATGAAGGAATTCTTTCATTTTGCCATCAAAATTCTCTTGATGGTAGATGGTAAGTTTTCTTTAATTCTTGGTGAATTCAATAATTTTGCTTGTTCATTTTATTTTATTTTTTAATTTATTTTAAATAATTCTTTTTTGTTGATCTTGCCTTGTGGGTAGAATATGTACTAATTGATGTTTTAAGAAATGTCTAATGTGACATCTCAAAAAAAAACATCAAAATTTTCAAATGATATAAAAGTGTGTTGACTAAGCATGCCACATCATCATTGTTGGTTACCATGTAGCTTTTCTACCACCACGTCAAGTGCCATGTCATAGACGGGTTGGATGAAAAAAATCCTATGTGGCTCCTGTTGCCTATGTGGTGCTAATGTGTCATCCACATGTCACATTTGGAGGAGCTTGGAAGACTATGTTTTTTGTGATATAAAAAAAACAAGGCCAAATTGCCCATGTTTTTTGAGATTTCAAGACGTTTTTTGCCCATCCATTATAACAAATTTTAGGTGACATCTACGTTGATCCCTTCCATGTCAAAATGAATGCCATGTTGCATTTTTTTAGATGTACAAAACCCCTTTGTTTTCTTGTAGTGTTTTTCATGCTCATCGTTCAAGTGAAAAGCTATGTAGCTCACAAGGGGTTCTAGCAAGTGAAGCAGTTATTTGTGCATGAGTGCCACCTTTTTTGGGACCATCATGGGAGGCTCACTGATGCATTTGTTTTTTTATTTTCTATTGTAAGTGATGTACGACCATGTTTGCAAAGATCATGACAAAGGAATTCTAAACATGCTGGATTGCTTTACGTCATGAGGGTAGAAAAAAGGCTTTGGCAAGTATCGATTGGCTTTGAGTACATGTAGAAGGCCTCACGTTATATATAGTCAACCTTGAGCTATAGAGTCATGGAATGTTGACAAGAGTATGGATTGAATTCTTTGCAATACAACTAGTATAATTCTCATTGAAAAAAATATCATACATATTCTAAGAACATTTAAGTTGTAGTCATACATGTTAAAGTAATCATGTACAACTTCACCATGGTGCGCTAGACACTCTCTTCATCCACGAAAAAAGTATTGAACTCATTCAAATATAGTCTCTATGAGTTCTTGTTCTTTTGTAGAACTTTGATTTCCATGTCAATTGTATAGATATTTCCTATGAGCTCTGTCAATTTTGAATTCATTTGAACCCTAAGAGTGGAGACCCTGTTAGGATTGGAGAGGCATTCCAACCTTAAGTTCTTGCCAATAGAGTGCAAGCCCCCTTTTAATTTCTTGTACATTGCCAAGTACCATTTTGCGTTATGTTAGGTTGCATGTTTATAGGATCTTGTGAGGACCTATACATTTACCAATTTTGTTTAGGTAGGAATTTGCAATTTGCATTCTTGTATCACTCAGTGCTGGAAAATGAATGATGGACTGAAACTCTTTTTTCGTGAAAAGTGATACAAACATTTTTCCAGATGTAGCTTGAGCTTCAATGCTTCCACAAAGTTGCTTATGTTGCAGTATTTTGTTTTAGGATCTTCGTGGTTGTTGCTGGATTTAGGTTAGTTCTAACAAGCCTACATGTTGCCTTTCCTTGACCTCCACACTTCAAGAAAGACAAAATGTCTTTTCAAGGTCTAAGTTGATTTCTAAACCCAAATGGTGTTTTCTTTATCCTCCAAATTTTTCCTCCATTTTATGGACACTACGTAGTGCTCCTGCTAAATTGTTGTTGAAGACAAGCACTTCTTGGTTATGTTGCTTTTGCAAATTTTGCATTTCTTGCTCATTGACATCATAGAAATTCTCCAACTCTACATGCAAAACATCTAAGGATTGTCTTTCCTGACGGAGCTCTTTAGTACTATGATTGTAATCGATTGTCAAGCCACCTATCAATTTTTTGAACTTAGTGACCTGAATTTGAAGCTTGAAAATTTGTAATTGCAAAACTAATGTCTCCTACACTCTACGACTCTCAAAGTTACTATGGTCTCTACCAAAAGATTCCATGGGGTCATCAATATAGGCTCATAATATCAAAATCTTTGCATCCCTTTGTTGCACTAATTGTGATGTACTTGGCAAAGAATTCTGCAAATTCTTCACATATCCAAGTAAGGTAGTATGCTGTTAAATGGCACTTGACCTTAAAGCGCCATCTAGAAGGTTTGTACATTTCGAATTTCAATTATGTACCTATTTGGATAGAGCGCTTTCAAAAATGAACTTTGACCCTTAAATAATTTTTGCATACAATATCCAAATGTGGCATTCTTTGGTGCATTGGAACCTCCTTTCACTTGCCAACATGAATATGTGAAAATTTGACTAGTTTCATAATAGCAACTAGGCTCAGTAGTAAAAAGTGACGGTTTTGGGTGTACCCACCTTAAGCCCCCTTCCCCATCACCTACAAATTGCAAAAAATCTGGTAGGGATTGGAATGTAAGACACCTCTGGGTAATAGCTTCTACAGGGTAAATGGATCCATTGAGCTAGAGGTCAAGATTCATTGCACTAGCCTTGTGTTTATCTGGAAAACTAAATTTTGAAGGTTGCTCATGTAGAAGATGGCCTCAAATTATGAGGAACTTGTATTTTCGAGACACTCTAGCCTATATCTTGTACATGTCCTAAGGGTCTAATGACATCTCTAACATGTCCAAAGTACTAAGCTATGGAAAATTTGTCAAAGTTGTGTCTGCAATATGAATTGGATAATGTTTGCATAAAATCAAATGAAGTGACCGAAGTTAGTCTTTGGCTAGAAGCCCTGAAGGTAAGCAGTTCATTGTTAATCTGATGACTCCTGAAAGAAACCTCTATCAACATTTCAGTAAACCTAGTATTATGGAAGGCTCGAAGTCAGCTTGTAGTACTTGTATTCTTGACATCGTGAGCAGTTATGAAGCAATGACTATGAACAAATCTGTAGAGAGAGTAGATACAGAGAATGCAAAAAAGCAAAGTTGTTAAGTCTGTTGCAACTGAAGTATTCATGGATATTGGAAAAACAATTATTAACATTTGAACATTCACAACTAAATTTTGCCCTAGTATTTGAAAATAAGAAACAAAAGCTACATAGACACCCTATGGGTACTTGTTAATATTCAATAATTGACATTGGACATGAAGCACAACCTACTATCTTACAGAAGAAGCTTACTTTGATAGTAGATGAAGAAAATACCTCATCAGTTGAAAGAACCCGGGCTAGATTCCTTGCTTGCAAAATACACCCTACTGATATTAGCATTGATTGAGCAATATGTTGATTTCTCTTTTGGAGGTGTCAGTGGCAATGTCCAATACTATCTTTTGCTATTGAGTTTCTTTTAGAATTTGGCATGTGAAGTAGACTAGCTAGTTTGATTATGTTCAAGAGTTGTAGAAGTTGAAGCTCAACTAATGAATGCAATCACAAGTTGGGTTTGCAGGTCTTAACAAATGGACTAGGTGATTTGGAAACTTAGAAGTGGAGGCGCATCAGATTAAACTCAAGTTCTTCTACGCCACGCTCCGAAAGAATAGCAGTGGCAATATGTTGATGCAATTATCATGGAAAAATTTTAAAAATTAAATCTAGTCCATGAGTAGTAAGTGTTACATTACCAATGCAACCTTCCTTAAGTACTATGAAGCCGCACAAGGAACTGCATTGCACTTTTGGCAAAGTTGTTACTAAAAACATCAGTGTAGTTCGATGAAGCAACGTCAATGTAGAAGTGTGCTACAAGCATGGACATTTAATATAAGAGATTATTTAAATAGAAAGCATTGGAAGGAAAACTAGCACCAACATCCAAATCATTGGCACTAGTTTGATATAACTAGCACGAATATAACATAGGCCCACATTCCAACATGCTAGAGAACATGGTAATTAGAAGAAGAGCATGGCTTGGGAACAACAATAAGATGGTCCTCCACAGGCTTTAGTTTTCTCCTAATGCTGAAATACAAGACAAGTACAACAAAATGTGAAATTTTCTCCCAACAATCCACATCATAAATGTGGACACTAAGCCATGAGGTATTATCAATTGTTGTCACTTCATTAGCGTTGATGAAAATGATGTTGGTAGATTGCACAACACCCTTGAAGACAGACAAAACAACCATGCGCAAATGTTTGCTCATTTCCCAGCCTATTGTCTCCAACCAATGCTTTCTCAGAAGATTTCTTATCTTTAGTTGCATGAGCAACTACTATTGACACTCATAATCACACATTAGACTCTTATGACTCAAAAGGTGGAAAATTCAACTTCTTTTCTCTTGAGCTTACCTTCCAAACCTCTAAGCAATTGATTAGCAACAATCTCAAATTGTTTTTGTCTTGTTCACAATTTACAAAACTACAGGTACTTGTAGTCATGTTTAACCCCTAAAGTCCCATTGTCCCTACAAGGGACAAAATGGATTTTGGGTAGGCTCCTATGATCTCAATTTTTACTTAAACTTTTTGAAACTTTTTCATAAGATAGAGAAACTTATGAGCTTTGGGTAAATATAATTTTTACTTCAATTGGTGCTTGGGAGCAAAAATTATGCCACAATAACCTCAAAATGAGGGAGACCGGGCTTAAAAAAAAAAAAAAAATTGAAATAAAAATTTTAATTTTTTTTCTTGTAGATTATATTTTTTTTCTAAATGGTAAGCTTTGATTAATTCCATTTGGATTAGTGATGTGAAAGTTATGGAGCTTCTTATTTTGTAGGCAATCATAGCAACTTCTTGAAAGAATTTTTTTCTTCCACTTTGAATGTTAATATCTTTCAATCTATATAGTCAAACATCACAAATTTTTTATCATGTAATCTAAAATAAGTGTAAAGCAAGATCCTATGGTTAGATTCTAAAAAATATTTTAAAAATTTATTTCATAGGTGAATGTAGGCAAAAGTGGTAGTTTTGAGTAGTTTTGATAGAAAAATGGCCTTGGACTTTGGGGTTCACAAAAGCATCGCCCTTCTTTAGGTGAGGTAGGTGGACATTGTTCTCTTTGCAACTGCACTTGTCCTTGTGCTTTTCCAAATTGTACGCCTTCCATAATTACAATGCAATTGTTGTAAACAACCCCAACAATATTGCCATCAAAAGTGAACTCCCCGTTTGCCCAAATAAATTTACACGTCCACATTTCTTGTCACCTCCTTGTAATCATGCTTGGGGCCATTTTCTTCTTCTTCCATTGTCACAATCCTCACTAGAAAGAGTGCCCGTGCTACATTGGGGGTGATTCCCCAAGGCTTGCAAGACATGAGGTGGGAGAAATTGGTAGTTTTGAGCAAATAGAGCATTGTAGTGCTCTGGTCGGGACAAATTTTATAGAGTGCTATAGAAGCTTAAGAAGACATGTTCATAAATCCAAAGAACGCAAGGATCCAAGTTGGGAGTCAAAAGTTATGGCTCTTTAAAGTTGATAATGTCTTGACCACGACTTGAGGGGTGGAATGTAGGAGTAGGGTTTTTGAGGTGATCTCCTAAGACAAATAGGGCATGCTGCATATTGTTGAAAATTTAATGAGACAAGATTTCTAGAATGCTAAGTATCATAAGGAAATCAAATATGAACAAAAAGTTATGGGCATCCAAAGAAGGTAGAATCTTGGAGAACTACACCTTCTAGGAGACATAGCTCTTTGGAGGGCCATAACTTCCTTAATACATGTTGTATTTGAAAAAATGAATAGTCCACAGTGATCTACAAAAAGAGAAGATCATGAAAATGGTCTTGCACTTTGGATTTGGGGTTTGTAGCTAAATTTTTTTGTGATGGGAAGATCACGAGTCTTTTGGGGCTTGGTTTTGACAAAAAGACATGGAATCGAGTGGTCTTCCAAATGGGGGGGTCTTTGATGTCCCAAGGCTCCCTAGGATGGGGGGGAAGTTTCTACCAAATATCATACAGAGTACTATGAGGAGGGGTGGTCTCTCTCCTCACTCATGAATGGTGCCATGGTGAGCCATTTGTGGCCACAAGCGGTGAGGTTGGTGTTGGAGCCTCAACGTTGCCTTTGTGTTACTATGGAGTGCTTGTATAGCCTTTGATATCAATTGGATGGTGTCCTACTCTACACTAAGCCATGGGTGTGAGTTCCGATTAGTGAGTTCCAAGTTGAATTTTGAAATGAGATTAGTTGGGCCTAACGGAGAGTTGGGTCCTATTCAAGGGTGGTTAGCACTAGTGGGGAGTAGTGCTACCATCGAGTGCTTGGACATCTTTGGAAATTCCACCTCATATCATCAAATTACATACTTGGTGTCTTGTGGGAGTTAAGTATTGGGAGTCATGGAGAAATGGGTAACCCATAACTAGAGTTGGAACCTAACATTGTGGGTGCATGGCATGTGTAGTGTTAGAAGATTGTGATCCTTGGTGTTACTAGGAGTTGAGTGCTATAGAAGCACTTTGGGTGAACTTAAGGTGGTAAGTGTCATTAAGAGGTGCAACATCCTCGTAGAGATCAATGTAGTAACATCGGCTACCTTAGGCAATAGTGATGAAACAACAATGGCTTCAAAAAGAAGACAATTGCAAGGTGGTTGGGAGAAAAACTTTGAGAACCATGTCTCTAACATATGCGTAGTATTGTCACCACAAACACCATTGCCCTCAAATAGAGCGTGAAAAATTCATTAGATGTGATTCGGGGGGGCTGGAGGGCCGTTTCAGCCTGTTCCCAGCCCCGTTCCCCCGTCCGTTCCCCCGGGCCCCGTCGAACGCGGCTGACAGGTGTTGTTGTTTTTTTTATAAAAAAAAAAAAAAAAAAATTAAAGTTCTTAAAATGGAAAACAGAGTTAAAAAAAATTATTATTTTTATTTAAAAAAAAAAAAAAATCGACCTGGCAGTCGCTTGGCCAGGTCAGCAGGCCCTACGAACGTCGACTTTCGTCCAGTTTTGTCAGTTTCGTCCAGTTTTCTTCTTGGGAACTCGCGGCCCTTCCCGGGTGGGAAATCTCATCTAATGAGATACTTGCCAAGGCCAATAATATGTTAGTTGGATCCAAATGTGCAAACTCATAAATTCTTGAAGAATTCAATCATGGCACCATGCCAATAACAAAGACTTACACCCCAAACAAAATAATTCCAATAGTACCAATATACAAGCAAACTCGTTCAATTGAGAAAACAATGAAAATGAGCAAGAACTTCCAAAAGTATTCAAGATTGATCAACAACAAGACAAAAAAGCGTAGGAAGAATGAAACAAAAGCTTCAATTAAATTGAAAATTGTTGGCTCTACTAAAGCCCAACTGCTAGAGCATCGCCATTCTAGAAATTTCCAACAATGGCTACAAGTATATGCACCGCCTTGAAGAACAACCTCCATTTCCACAATGTAGTGAATGCATGAGATATTTAGAGCACCCCTAAGATTTTTAGAGTACTCAGGAAGTGAATGAATGCAAGGAAGTGGCGCCTCCAAAATTTTGAAAGATGTAGTGTTGCAATGAATGCGAAGAGGATTCCTCAAATTTTGAATGACAAACATTACTACAAAACCTAGAAACTAAGAATAGAGACATTAATGCAAAACCCCAAGAACAATAATTGTGAATGCTACTAAACTACAACAAATAGAGCATTGTCCCTACTAGGGTTTCCTTGCAAATTGAATAGCAAGGATGTGGCCACCAAAATTACAAATGAATAGCCTAGATTCCTTTGGAGCTACTAGATGAACCCTCCCATTGTGGATGGATGCTACTAATAAAGTGGATGAGAAAAGACTTTTGCCACTTCCAATCTATGAGCTATGCAATTTGGCTAAATTTTTTATTTTGGATTCATTTATGCAATGTTCATTTAGCACTTGATTTTTTTAATAGAAATGTGGGGCAATTTAGCCAATTTAAAGATCGCTTGTGACAAATTTGTAAAATTTCTTTTAAGTAGCTTTAAAAAAAAATCTAGAGCCTATAATAAAGAAAGTAACATTCATCTCTACAATAAATTTTTGGTCTATTCAATCTATACCTCAAAAACTGTAAGAAAAGACAATTCAAATGTGTAGTGTGTGATACAAAATAGTACAAGTGTTTTTTGCAAGGACTTTTAATTCATTGAAAAAAACCCTCAAAATGGATAAATTTTTTGGCAATAATAAAACAACCTCATCTTTAGAGAGCCACCCAATATAGCCTAAGCTAATAGACTCATTCACCTTAGTGTGTAGAGTACCAAGTGCCTTAACTATGAATACTACAATAGAAATTGTGTAAGCCCACAACTACTCAGGACTATTATAACATGGCCTAGAAATCAAACATCTAATATTTAGAAATAAAATTTGGCATGGAGGTACATTCAAATAGTAAGAAAATAATAGTTTAAGAAGGTAGAAACTCAAAGTTAAGATTAAAAACCAAAAAATTCCCTCAAACAAAATATCAAAAGAAAAAACACCAATTGTCCAAAATGTTTTTAATTAGATTTGAATTTAAATCTAACACAAACTAACCTGAAACTAATACAAATGTGTAAGAAAATAGCATAAATTTCTATTTTAGCGCATATGCATTTGTACTACATGTTTACACTTAGAAGATGGAGAAGCTTATAGTTGCAAGTTCCATCTCCAAAAATTAGGTAATTTTTTGTCATATTAACCATCCATCTAGAGTGAATTCAATTGAATGTATTAGGCAAACACAAAAGCATTCTTGAACAATGTGCAAGGAACTCCTTTATTTGAATGACCTTAAAATATTCAAGAAAACTTGGAATTTTTTCTATTAGGCAAACATGCAAGTATTTTTTAACAATGTGCAAGGAATCCCTTTATCTAAATGACCTAAAAATATTCAAGAAAACTTGAAATTTTTACTATATTATCTATAAACAATGGTCACCTATTGATTTATCTCAACCATCTATTATAATCTTTTTCACAAATGTAAATAAAAATAAGAATGATTATTGTTTCTCAAAAGTCACTTGTTTTAATCCAAAAGTCTCAAATTTGAATTGATCATTTCACTAATTTGGACATTTCATCTAGTTGGTCTTATGCTAGTAGTTGGATCTTCTTGGATATTGCTTGTAAAACAAGCATATAAGACCTACATGCTTACCTTTTGCAAACTTCTCAACCAATCAATCATCACTAATTCTTGAATTCAAGTAGTTTGCAAATATATAGGAGAGTGTATTCCTTCAAAATAAAGGAGTGAAGGAACAAAAAGAATCCTTTTGAATATTATGTTTCCAATTATCCATTGTATATTTCCACTCGATATGACCTTGATCACTTTCTCTAATTATTGAATCTTCTAATTTTTACCAAATCTAGGATATGAATGTAAAAGTTCACCTTCAATTCTCAATATCACATGTTCTAGCGATTGCAAAAGGTTGCATACAATGATACAAATGTGATAATGGAAGTTTGACAAGTATGGAAAAGATTCTAAACCATCTTCATAACCCTTGCATTCCAATGATACTTCTAAATGTTACTTAGGTATTGGGCCCTGTTGGAAATTGAAAGAGATTTTAAAGTACATTTTAGCATTTGTTTTTTGGACACTATATGGAAACACAAAGAATTTTCAAATATATATCATAGATGTTCCCAAAATGTACATTATATAAGCAAGATGAGAACCTACAAAGTTTTAGAGCCACTTTGAAAAGAATTGTTGAAAAGAGGCTAGCTTGACTCCACGGAACACTTCGCTGGATTTCAACTTTTTGGTTGGGCGCAGCGTTCATCCATTCATGAGATTCTGAGGAATACGTGATTTGACACTATCCATAGCTGAGGATTCAGAAGCTTCGTACAAAACAACATTCTGAACATCTCAAAACTAACACCACGTTTCATAAACCGCCACTGTTTATATGTTTTTTGAAGTCCTATATTTCAAAATCTCTGAAGCTATGAACCAATCTGGAGTCCAGTAGTCAAAGCACGAGGATTGATCTCGGACTCAAACTTGAAACAACTGAGGAAAATGAAGAAATGAAGAAATGAAGGTGAATAATGTGGCACATTCAGATTGCTCATTGTAAAGTCTTTTGTTTCCGTGGCGGAAAAGAATCAATCCATAATTCCTACAGTTTTAGTTTGTGACACCATCAAAGGGGCACTGATTTCATAACTAATTTTGACCTGAGCAGCTCCCTTGCTAAAGCACAAAGACCTATTTAGCAGCAAAGTAGGAACCTCGTGAAGGAGCAGGACAGTCTATTAACTCTATCATTAACTAAAGCAGACACCAATCTGGATTAGTCTAATGTCATGGTTGTGTACAGAAGAACCTAAAAATGCAGGAATAATCCCTCCTACGTAAAGATGGTGATGACATCTCGTCTATAACCCCGCACCATTAGTAGCCTGGGGACGTTCGCCACTAGTAAGTCGATGTACTCCATGTAGCAGAAGGCAGGGTGCCGAGGGGGCGGTGGAGGCAGGCTAACTAAAACTACCGCTGCCACTCTTGAGTACCGTAGAATGATAGAATTCAGTTTTAATGTCGTATACAAAAATTTGTTCACCTGAAACGGGCACCAAATGGGCATATAAGTAATGAATGTGACGATTTCCAGCACCACTAAATGAAACTGGACCTTCTTGTGACTAGTTTGCAATAGTCAAAGCTATCCACAATATTATTCACCAGTAAGGCTTCCCTTAAAAGTAGCACCTAAACGAGCACAAGCCAAAAGCCAAAAGGTGAATTCCTGATGAATATTGCATGTCTAGGAGGTTTTGCTTCCTCAGAAGATTAATGTGTCCAACTTCAAGACAAATAATGTAGAAAAAATCAACGAATTGCTCACCTGAAGTTCGTTGAAAGAACTGTAATCAGTCTCAAACTTAGTCCTACCATCAACTCCTTGCTTCATTTCCTCGACACGAACCGAGATTCGCTTACGAGCTTTGGAGAAAGCGTCCATGGCACCGTCACGGGCTACTATATTGTTGTCCTGATGGTGATCCTCCCATGACTGCATTGTGACAACAATCACTTCTGCTTGCATCCGTAAATCATACAAAAACTTTTTCACATCTGCTTTCAGTTCTTCCGCCTCTGTTTCTTCTTCGGAAATGCAAAACACCTGTAATGACAAAGGAAGCTAGTCAGCATTCTCACGCTTAAAGGTCCAAGCGAAAACTTAGTAACTTTCAAAACAGATTACTGTCGTTAAAAAAAGTAACCACGATTTCTTGTTTCTATTGGTACATCTTGTTGCTTTCTTTGAATCTTCCAAAATGTTTAATCTCAACTTCTATATGGAAGCGGTCACTTTCGGCCATTTAGGCACTACGGTTAATTCTGTACCAATTTTTCAGGGTAGCTACCTGAATTTTGCAATTATCGAAGCACTCTTTCGCCCGAAGCAACTGAGACAAGAGCAACATGAGGCCGCCATCACGAACAATCCAGTACAAGTCAATTGTACCATATTGCCTGTCATATTCACCAGGCCACTCATCCAGGCCCTTCACTAAGACCACTGCTTTATTTGCGGTGGAGCAGTCGTTGATAAAGCGGTAGAAATTATTCGGTACTTCACTATGGGTTTCATCCCTCCAGATTTCAGGATACCGCATGCACACAATGTTAGGTTTCAAATTCGCTAACCCCATGGTCTGAATCACACCCCGAAATCCATCCAGAAGTCTTCTTGCCACAATGACCTCTGCCACTCCTTCACATTTCTTCTCTTGAATGTACGTGCCCAACAACCTGACAGCCTGAAAACCAATGCTGTGTTACTAAGCAGGAAAAAACCTTGCAAGACGTGTTGCATCACATAATAACTGCACAAAGAATTTCTTGTATATTCATGCACTAATTATTGACCAATGCATGCAATGTTCGTCACTGATTCTAGTGATAAAGTTGGCCCCGTCTGTAAAATATAATTCACAGTATGATCAATCAAATTGGTCGCTTTATAACCATGAATCCTAGGTCCGGTACGAGTTAAAATCTGGCTATGCTAAAGTACCTGACGAGCATCTTCATTTCTGGTCTTGTAATCTCCTTCTAAGATAGAGATGAATATGGACATTCCACGACCCTTCTTTTTCATGCAATTTGCAAAGTCCGCCAGCTTTGGATGGCAAGGCGCATCATTGGGCAGGATGCCCCATGGCTTGCAAAAGATGAGAGGAATGGGATACCAATTTTTAGGATGTACTTGGGTTGCTGCAGGAAGAAAAGAAATACGTGTTAGTTCTGGTTCTACTATACAAATGAAAATGGCTATATACTCATCTATAGCAAGTATACTTGGATGTATCAAGTTCTTCCAAAAAAGCACATCTGTTTAGTGTAAGAACCTCCAAGAGAGCGAAGACTTCGCAAGGCCAGTTGGAAGTATGCGCTCTTAAATCCATCCCCCCAGTCACCACCTTTGCCTTTGATGCTAACATACCAATAAAGCAAACTCGCCAATGCCAATGAGACCACGGTAAATAACCATGAAATTACGAACATGATGACTGCATCCACAGTACAGTTCGACACAACCTTGTCATGACTCTTACAAAGACCACACTGCACTTTAGAAAAACGTTAAACACTGACGATCAATTTGAAAAAGACAAAATATGTTGGAATAGTAATAACCTCTAAAAGCAGAACTATATTCAAAGCTGATTAGTGAATGCTAAGAGGTCAATTGAGTCATATTAATCCTAAAGGACCAAGAGGCCCAAACTGGACCAATGCTTCTAGTACTTTTGAGAGGGGTCATATGTGGCCTTTCTTTTGCTCAATTTAATTAATTATTTAACCAACATATGCCAGGGTCCTCGATGATTCTGGTGATATAAAATTTGGACCCGTCTGAATTGTATTTTCACAAAAAATCAATTGGTCATTTAATAACCATCTTAAGAGGTAGACCAAGATAAAATCGCACAGAAAGGAGAAGAAGCAAAAGGTTTGGAGACCCGATAGTTACTCACCGATGCAAAGTACTGCACCAACGAGAGAAAAGCTCCAGTGATGATACTTCCAGCGAGGACGCCAGCTGGGAGCGTCCAGAAGCTCAAGCAAAAGACAAGACAAATTGACACCTCCATAGCACATGAGGAAGAACATGGTTATCACTGGCGTGATAAGGTCAAGATTTCCAATCACCACACAGCTTGAGCAGATGAACATGGTAGCCAGCGTTGCTAAGTGGGGCTCTACACCATCTGGAGCCTTGAAGTATTTCAGGACCGGAAGAATGTCGTCATTGGCAATGGCCGCCAAAAGCCTAGGAGCCCCTGTTAGACTCTGCAGGGCGGCGCCAAGCGTCGACAAGATCACTCCTACTTGCACCACCCAAGCTACTGGCCATGCCACTGTCGCTGTTAACAGTCTGTTCACAAATTACAAACTCGTAGGTCATTCTTAGGCAATATACACTCCACGTCCACTCTAGGAATTCTTTTGCTACAAAATGAACTGTTCTGAAAAAATGCCTCAAACGAGTTACAATCTCGAGTTATATAAGATAAGGAAAATGCAAGAGGAAGATATTTTTGAAACTGGGAATAGGAAATCTGAACAAATGCATGCGTATATAGTTGAAGACAAAGCATCAGGAAAAGCTATACCTGTCTGTTAGCAGCTGCTCTCTGGTGGCCACTGCCCCGAACATGAACACAGACACCAAATACAAAGCAGTAGTAGTGCCAATGGCTGATAGTGTGCCCACGGGGATCGACTTTTGTGTGTCTTTCAAAGATGCTGAACGATTTGAACCTGCCATTATACCCGTGACAGCTGGGAAGAAAAGCCCCAATAATGAACTGCATAAGCACAAAAAATGATCAGTAGCATGAAAGAAGCTAACACACGTACTAAGCTCCAAAAATCTGCTGAAGAATAACTATAAAGAGCTTCTAATGAACATACTTTGACAGAAAGATACAATAACGATACTAAGTAATCCAAAGAAAGAAGAAGTCATTAAACTACTGAACCGAACAACACTCAAACTTTCACAGCTCCTAGATTAACCCAAGCCACTACATTAACCCCTAAGTGCCCCAAAAGACAAACAATGGCAGCTTCCATATCGTTGAAATAAATCTTTTAAGAAATTTTAAGAAAGGTAAGAACATGTATGTAGAAAGAGGAAGACATGATTCTTTCTTTGAAAAATAGAAATCTGTTTTGGAAGTTACTACAATCGTATATTCCATAGTTCCAAAGCGTTCGACTTCCTATTTAGTTTGGGCACTTAGGGGTTAACTGATATCATGGTATTCGGTAGAATCTGTCACAACCATCGAAAAGAGTGCTTTAAACTACTCACTAGAAACTCCAATATATATCTCCATCAGGAGTTGGTATCCCGGCGTGATTGGTTCGTTGATAAGCAGAGCCCCAATTGGATTTCAACGAGTGCCACCTTAGTCCTGTGACTCCCGCTGTATTTCACCAAGCCAACAAGTCACTCATCCAACCTATTTCGTAATAGTCTGAAGCCTTCGCTTTGCGAGTTTGATTTGAAAGCAGCGACTGCCATATAGATTCCATGAAAAAAAAGTTCGGGATAAGAGAACTTACGCGGATCTTTTCTGCGAGGAGCAGCTAAAATACCGATAAAGATGAGGAGCACCGATAACAGCACCGGGAAAAGAAAGGCGGGGGCAACCTTGTTGATAATTTTGACTCCTCCAAAGACAATGAGGCACAGTAATACTGTGAGAATTACTGAGTAAACCTGAAGGTCGTGTATGTTTGTGGTCTTCAGTACATCTGGTGCTGCGGATGCTGATGGAACTCCAGGAACCAAGTCCGTAATGGTTACAGTTTCTGTCAAGGCAACAGACTCGTCCTCAATGAGATGAATTCACGCTGTCGGACAGCGAATGTATTTAAATAGGGGATGCTGCAATTAGAAATGGACTCAGGCTTAATCAAATCTTAAGCCAGTTCTCCCATGCGGTCTCTATTTTTTAAATTTATTGCCCATCCCTGTGACAAAGCTAGAGTTAGGGCCACGTCAACAACTTACGCTTGAATATGCCTGCACCGGGAATGGCATCAAGAAATGTTTCCACAGCTCCAAGCACATACCTATAGAGAAAATGTAAACAAAAACTGAACAGTCAGAGAAGTGTTCATTCATCAGTTTTGAATATATTTCTGTCATTACCAAGTTTGCACCATTAATTAATTTACTACACAAAATCCTTCCACCCTTTCGTTAATCCTTCAGTAATATAATATGGTGATCGGAACCAGTCACTTACAAAGACCCTGCCACAGCGTTCCCAAGAAAAAAGCAGAGTCCTATGCTGACTCCAACTTCAGGACCCAGCGCTCTGCCTATAAGATAATAAGGACCTCCACCCTGCAACCAGAACAGAATGCACTGAATCAAAATCTTAGATAAATCGTAAGATCAAGGACTGGTATGATGATACAACAGCACTGCCAGACTACAGAACATCAACTACTAGTTAAGCAACCAAGTTAAATCGCCTCGCCACAACGACGATTAACTTAGAACTATGACCAGACCAAGCACTGTTGTATTAATTACGATCAGAAGGCGAATGAAGATACAGGAATCCTGATGACGGAGGTCCGATCGAAAACAACAAATATATTAGATAAAGTACGAAAGCACCCCCAGCCCTGCCATTGTTGCAAAGACATAAATACATGCCTCTCACCTTCATGGCTCCATTAGTGGCAATGGCACTGAGGGATAAGCCAGTTATAAATGTACAAGCACAGCAAATAGATACCAGCACCAAGCTATGCCAAATACCTGCTATACCAACAATCCTGCAAGATTTATTAAGTAGTCAGATAGTGAGCAGAAACCAGGGTTAAAGTCTCGTGCCTTCATCAGAAACAACACCAGAACAGAGATGTTATCAGCTACGTGAACCTAGAAGGGATATGCAAAAACGGCTTGCACATCACTCTAGTTAACATCTAGATGCAAGAGCACACAATCAATCTTGCCCCCAAAAGCAAAGCTCCTAGCTCAGCATCACAACGTGCCCAGAATAATGGACTTGGGACTAGAGTGGGAGAAAACAAGGAAACCACTATGCTAAATGCCTAATGCGAAAAAAGTGGTATGTACTTGCTTTGACTTACTGCAAGATAGAATTGAATCACAGATTGAAAGAAAATTTATCTAGGTGAGAGTGGAAACTTCATTGCGGATTGTGTTTTTTGGATCACAACATATTAAACAAACGAAACTCACCATGAAAACCGAATATAAAATATAATACCGAGAATATTCTGAAGGCAAGGAATGAAGACGCCCATAATTGTCCCCAGATTTGCACTCTTCGCCTGCAAGCAAGCCTCTTATTGAGTTAACCCCATGTACAGATGCCTCCCAATCACTATTAGAGAGGTTGAAATAACCAATATCAAGTCAGCTCCCATAAAACTATGAACCACAAATAAAAAGCTCAGAAAAGTTCAGAATGTTTTGTTCTTAGATGTTCCAATCGTATGCAGTCCAAGCCTTGAGCATCCAACTACCTGGAAAAATGGTTGCTGGGCAGGGTCTTGGCGTTGCAAGCCAACAGAGACTGCAACCTCTCCGAGAGGACTTGGAGGAGGAGGAGGCGGCTGCTGCTGCTGCTGCTGGCCTCCCATACTGCAGCACATCGTTTTTCCCCTTTCAATTCACGAAGCAACTGATCTCCACGAGTAGAGTTCTTGCAGCAGAGAAGAAGCGGCGTATACATATTCATATAAGGTAGGGGATACTATTTGTGCCATTTTAAGCATTTTAACAAATGTAGCAGTGTGGCTTTTGGAAAACCACTATAGAGCTAGGGAGAGATCACTATGGGTACAAGAATCACATCTGATGAGATCAAATTCTTATCACAACGTATGAATTTCTTAGGTAATTTGAAAGCGAGATGTTGTAGACCACAATAAGTGACAATAGACAACCCCATTTCCATTCAAAGTGAATGGCCACATAAATTTAGATAAGTCCTGTTTACACCATGTGCTTATAATCCCAGCCAAGCGTATGAGTAGATGAGTTCCCATTAGTAACAGGGGTTGGTATAGGAGACGGGATCAGGTCCCTAACGATTCAGTATCCTTTACCCTTACATACAAATCAATGAGAACATTCAGATGTTGAACCACTAATCAAATCAGAGACAAACTTCTTCTTAAGAAACTGGCGACATCAGGGTTTGTGATTTGTGAGGGATCCCGTGAAGGCAAAAAAATAGCCCAAACTTATCAAAATTAATGCAGGCACGGACAAACCTTTTGAGCCCGCGCACATTAACAAGCGGGTCAATTTCAAAAAGCTCCAGCTTCGACTCGCGCTCATTTCGTTCAAAGATAGCTTTGCTTGGAGACGACGGCCTTGCGTCCCCCCCATTCTGTTTCTTTTCCTGTGACCTAATTCCCCCAGACACCACCCCAGCAAATTTTTCTCACTACCTTGAAATCTCCGACAACAAAATTCAAAACTAGTCCCCTTGCCAATTCTTGAATCAAATCCTTCACTTCCGTTCCCACACAAGAAAATAACGGAAACGAGCTCCATTTCCCATCCACCCTAAGTTCAAAAGGAGAGCCGCGAATCCAACTTACCTCACGGCAGGGGGGCTCTTGGGAGACGATAGATCCACCGTCGTCATTTCAATCCCTTCAGCTACTGCTGCCTCTGGCGCCCTACTATCCGCGTCTCCATTTACACGCTCCTCTTCTTCCGCCATCTCTCACCGAAAATTCAAATCCAATACTACTCACTCCACCCCAAGTACTATCTCGATCTACCAAACCACATTTCTCGTCGTTTCATCACAAATCGCTACAGTACCGCATCCGCATCCGTCCGTCTTCCGCAATCAGATCAAGAACGACACTATGGAGACATTTGGGAAAAGAAGCGCATCTCGAACAACCCTGTTTCACTACCAAACGTGGAAGAAGGTCCGATCTGGGATCACAATTTGCGAAACGGTCAAGGACTTATGTCTGAGAATATGACAATAAATGAAGAGACTCGAGTGCATTTGCAGGATTGGCGAAAATTATGTTAGCTTTTGGCACAAGGACATGTTTGGATGGTCGATCGCACTTGCGCCGAAGGGGGGCGGGGGGGACGCCGTGAGGAGGCTTGGGCCGCTGTGAAGGCTCGCCGAAATGGCGGTATTCGTAGATTTGAATGACCGTTTGGGAGATTTGGGAGATGTTCAAGTTTTGGCAAGTAGAGGTGTCAGTGTGTTTTGATAGGTAGATGTTGGGTAAGTACTTGAGTTAAGAGGGAAAAATAACTCTAAGGTAGGCTGCTCATTAAGCGACCCTTTAAGGGCTCATTTGCGATTATAAGGAGTTTGACTTCTTGAAATATTTTTCAGTAAATTTTCAGAGAATGAAAAATGATAATGACATGTAATCTAAGTCATTTTGTAATTTGTGGACATTTATGGAATTAGTTACAAATTTTTGAAGTGGAAACGGAGTGGTCACTAAAAGTGTCCCCTCCTAAAATGTACACCATTTGCACATTGATGGTGCACTAATGAGTGCAATATGTACCTCTATGTTCAAGGTCACTTTTAGAGCATCCTACCGTAATTCATGTTTTAGAACTAGCATGAATTAAGAGCCTATTAATAGCAAGTCATATATATAATTACAAGTAATTATATGAGTGACACTAGGATTATACACCTTGATTAAAGGGAGTCTCAATAAGTTTTATTTATTTATATTGAACATACCTATATATGTAGTTAGTGTGGGTGGGTATAATTTGATAGAGGTTGATTATTTTCAAGCTTGCATTTGTTTAGCAATATGTAAGTGGCATATTGAATTGCAATTTGGTTTATTTGGGGGAGAGTTGTAGTAACAACTTTTTTTGGAATTTGTAGGTCTTTTATGTATAGAGATATTGTGTGTAGTGCCTTGAGCTTCAACAATGATTAGAAAGGAGTAGTTTGGTTTGGTAACCTTGGGTTTGAATATTGTCAAAGAGAGATTTGTAGTTGTCTTATTTTTTAAGTTATTGCTTCGTCAGGAAAATGGTTGTTATAGAGTGTGAATTGTATAAATAGAATTGTATATTGATTAGATGGTGTATTGGGAGTATTGTTGAAGTTGATGTAGAAGGGGGACATGTAGGATGTTTAGATAGAGGATGTCGGGTAGTTGTAGTTATTTGGATATTTAGGCAAATACATGATACATGGGGGACTTTGTGATCTAGTGGTTTTTCTTTGTAGTTGTTTGCATTCATGAATGGAAGTTAGTACTTGAGAAGATTAGTTTACAAAGTTATGGACTACTTCACTATATCTTTGAACTCAAAGTACAATGATAGAGGGTTTCATATTTGGATAGGTGGACATATAACCAAGTACCTATTTGATGTAGGTTGTAGAAGGAGAAGAGTATAAAAAAAAATTCCATAGGTAAAAATTGATGTTTACGTACATTTTCGATGTACTGTCTATATTGAAATTTGAACAAATGTCTAATTTGTGCATTTGTAATGTGAGGATAGGTCTAAAAAGTATTAGAGAGGTTTAAATCAATTGTTGGTGTATTTGTCCATTTGTATAGATTTGGGAATTTGTGTAGAATAGTTTTGTTTTCTTAGGATGTGATTTTAGATGTGTATGTAGAGATTGAATAGGTCCGTTGTGTCAAGGAAGTGTTCATTGAATTGTCGTTGGAATTGTCTGATATTATTATGATAGTAATATGGTATTGTATGGGCATACTCATAATCAACATGTTGTTTCTTTTGCA
This sequence comes from Rhytidiadelphus loreus, assembly GCA_947034895.1. NCBI lineage: Eukaryota > Viridiplantae > Streptophyta > Bryopsida > Hypnales > Hylocomiaceae > Rhytidiadelphus > Rhytidiadelphus loreus. Next base: position 3,033,681 of record OX344765.1, on the reverse strand, counting down.
GGTGTATTTGCATTTTCATTGCCTTGGATGTTAATAAGAGCTCTGACTTTAGATATGGTGAAGAGTGGTATTCTTTGGTAAGTAAGTTTGTAATTTATTGCATTGAAAAGATTTTTGTCAAGATGGTTGTTTATTGATGATAGGTTTGGGAATCAAAATAACTTTTAACACACTCTTAATCAAACCTCGATTAAAGGGTCAAATTAGCCTCATAATTCCAACAGTAAGGTTAAGTAACCCCTTGAGCTCTTATCTATTCTACTTCAAGACTCTAAACTCTTACACAACTCACATTTTTGTTGTAGCAACTCTCTTTGGTCTCTCTCTTGCTATCTCCTTTTAGTTTTGCTATCATATACTCTTGACTTCTATGTTTTGAGTCCTAATTAGCTCTACTTTGACTTCTAACTACTTAATCAAAATTATGATTTGTACTTGGGAAGCCAAGCTTCCAAGTGACTTGTTTTTGTGTCAAATTCAAATGCATTGGGTTGCACTTGTTGGCTTTGCCTTTAGCTGCCAAGTTTGGCCTTTGGTGACTAGACCTAGCTCTATTGACAAGGTTGAGCTCTGCTAGGTTGGGCCTAGCATTGGACCTATTGGCTATTATTAGACTCACATTCAGTTGACTTAAGACTCGTGACTAGTTGGTTGGGGCCAAGGCTCCAACAATTTTTATATAAGATTGCACTTAGTACTTTGGAAGAAAGAGGTTAGGTTTTCCATCTTAGCACAATATATGATAGACTACATAAACTTGGCCTTTTCCTAAAAAAATTTGCTTAGGATAAAGAAATAGTTTTAAAACTTAAGCATGCATCACATAGGTTCAAAGTTTTGTTGTCAACACAATGTTGCTAATAAAAATAATTAATCGGTCAAGGATTTGGCCAAATTATTAACTAAAAATTATATAGGAAGTCAAAGCTTTGTTGCACAGAAGGGACACTAAAGAAAAGAAACACTAGAATAAACAAGCAAGATGATGACACAATGAAAAGGTTCACAAAATCAAAGCTTCATTGTAAATTCAAGGGCCATGATGAAAAGGGGAAAATAACAAAAACAACGATGAACAATGGTTAGTGGCAAAATCAAAGCTTTGCCATAAGCTAGGGAGATAAAAAAGAAAACTTGAAAAAGAAACCACTTTCACAAAAACAACATGTGACATAGACAATGTTTTGCAAGTCAAGACTTGAGGAGAAATTCCCTAAATATTTGGGCATTTCCTAACACAAGAAAGTAGTTCAAACAAACCAACTTAATAAAAATCTTTGGAGTCATAAATGGAGTAGACAAAATACAAAACACATGAACAATCAAAAGATACTAAGGCTTGAAGGGAACCCCACATCCTTCAAGAAGTACAGCAAAACACTTAGAATAAAGATCATAAATGCTCCAAAAATACCAAATGGACACAAAATAGCTAAATTGGCCCAAAACACTACAAATACAAAAGCATCAATAGTTTGACAATAGCAAATAGACCTTTTATACTTTTTTCCAAGGCTTCCCCCTCTTCATTTAACCTCTACAAGTTTCTACATTTAATGCACAGTTTAACTACTAGTTACAACTAATTATTAATAAAAAGTTAATTTTTTTGTTGTACTATTTTTTTAACTTTTGGTAAAAAGCTCCAAATGCTAATTGGATTGTTCCATTGGCTTCAGAAGGCCCAAAATATCCTAAGGTAACTCCTACCCCTTGCTACTCCAGATCATTTGGGCTCGCAAAAACTAACAAATTGTCAAGGCAAAGAAATGTAAAAATCCTAGATGATGGAATTATGCTTTGTTTTGATGGACCCATCCTTTGAAAAGGCCTTCTATTGCCTCAAGGTCCAAAATTGACCTCAAAAATAGCTCCAATGCAAAATTTCATCACTTTCACACTATCTAGCACAAATTTTTTTACTTATTTTTGTAGGTAAGTATAAAATCTTTATTAATAAAAAAACTATGACATCTAGATTCTTGCCCAAAATGAAAGCACTAATATTAAGGATGTACAAGGTTTAAACGTTAGATTTTTGTTGATTTATGATACATCTATCACTAGCACCAAGAAAATCCAAAATTTATTATTATGTTGCCCTAATAATGCATTGTGAATTGTCTTGAAATCCCTATTCATTTATCAATTTGACCTGATAATAAAAAATCTTTTCATCTAATAATAATAATTCTTAGTTGCAATTTGCGGTGGTTCAAAAGTATGCATACCATCACATTTATTCATTGTCTTGGTTTTATAGTGTCTTGTTGACATGCCTAATACTCGAGAGTTGTTTCCCTTTTGTTCTATGCCATTTACTTTTTTCTCCTACAATGGTTGTGTAGATTGAGTGCATGGAAATTGAGGTTCCTTCACAATGTTATTGTAATTGTTTTGAATTTATTCCAATCTTTCTTACATATTCCAAAAATAGTGAGTTTGTTTGGTGGTTATGCCATTAATGATGAGAAGGTAATCAATTGGGATTGAAGAAAATTGCAAGCAAACCACATTTTCTTTTTGTCTATAATCATGTAGTTCACTATTTGTTTTTTACAATAAACCAAAAAAATATTAAAGCATTTATAAATAAAAAATTTTGAGCAGGAATCCTTGTATCATATCCAATGTCTTCTTTTGTCTTCTTTGGATCACATAATGGATTAGGAGCGATTCCTTGGTAAGACTTTGAAATTGAATGAACATTTGAATTTTTTAGGTTGCAATTAATTTAATGGCGTATTATATCTTTATTTTCATCGAACTTTCAAAGTTAAATTAACTCAAGATCAACTTCCAACCTCAATATTGGGGTGATTGCAAGAAAGACCGGTCCTATTTGGCGTCACAAATTGAAGTGACTAAGTTGCCATCAATCATAACTTTTGGAAAATGAAGCCGATGGACTTGAAATTTTTATTGAAGATGGATAACTGAGAAATCATGAGATTCATTATTTTTCATAAATTTTGAAAAATAATTTTATAATTAAATGTCAATTTAGCTAATTTGTCACACTTTGATGTTTAGGGGGTTTTAGTACTGTAGAGCATCCAAAAATTATGATGTTCACTTGAATTTTTTGTGGGCTATTCCTACATTAGATGAGCATATGCCTACCAAAGGGCATTAAAAAAAAACAATTTTTTGTCCTCAACATGCATGCGAATAGGGGTCCCTTGCGCATAGCACTCCAAACATTTATGATGGTTTCAACTTCTAGTTTTTGGTGAAATGTAATCACTATCAAGTCTTTATAAATGGCCAATTTTTAGTTTTTTTTTATTCATGATTTTCTAATTTTTATTAATTTACACTTAATTTTATCTACTTTCTATGACAAACTGTCATTTTTTTGAAGTAGTACTATTTCAGTATTATAAAGTACTCAAATGTACTATTGGCCGTTGATTTTTCAGATCAATGGCTGAGATTGCTCCATTTTGTAGTACTCCTAGTACTGGGTAGAAAAAACACAGTTTTTGACCAAACGCTACCAAAATCATTCGGTCTTTCTTGCAATCACCCATTGTCATTTTATACCTTCAATGTATAAATTGATTCTGAAATTGAATTTGTAGGGGTCCAATGAGTGTAGAATGGTTAGTTGTGCTTCATTGATTATTAAATATACTTATTCCTTGGAGGTCAAAGAAAAATACAACACAAAAACTCTAATTAGAGTAAAAGATACCTTTGGATTTTATTTGCACCAAATGAATTCTAATTTCAATCAATCACTCACTGTTAGAAATTCTTCCAAATGTCCATTCTAAGCAAAAATTAGACTTGAATCCAATTACTTATCAACTCAAATTGAAGTTTTAGATTAGGACAACAGATATAGAAGTTATAGCTAGCAAAAATTAGCCCTTTATTCATCTTATTAATAAAATTAATTATAAGGCAATATGATTAAAGGTTAAAAAGATTTATATTTGTTGCTTGTAATAATGCACAGTCGGATATCCATAAATAACTCATAAAAGATTTCTTTCGTCTGTGTCTTTTGGGTAGATAGTGACAGATTATAGACATTACCGTGCAATAACTGCACTATAATCAACTAAATTAAAATTTTCTAAATGGGGGTACACATGGCATGTCCTCACAAGCCCAAAATTAGAAATTAATTTTTTTTTGGACGCAGTCATTGTGCAACCAAAAACAATTTAATTTTTTAAAAGTTTAAAATCTTCATTTCCCTCCCCCTCCCCCTCTTGTAATTTTTAAAAAACCATATTGTAACAAACAATAGGGACAATTCATCCCGTATCCCATATCCGTATCTGGTATTGTATCCGTATTCATACCTATTATCTATCTGGTATTGTACCCGTACCCATACCTACATTCAGTATTTACTACATGTTTGTGTCATATTCATTTTAAAAAATAAAACAATCAACGGCTTTTAAAACACCAAAGAAACCCACACCCCAGGCAGCCTACAGTAGTAGGAATATTTTCCAGAGGATCAACGGCAGGAGGAGGGGTTGGAAATTTCTTTTGTGCCTCATCCATGGCTCTTGTTGTGTCTCGGGGGGAGGAGGAGGGCACACCATGTCTTCCTGTAATCACAAGAGATAGTTGCTACTAATGCAAAAAATTGATCACTTGCCAAAAGAAAATTAGGACTTGCATTTATAATGTACTTGGGATTGAAGTCACACCAATCTCAAAATTGGAAGGCCATAAAAAACAATATTCACACATTTTTCATGGATATAAAGATTCGGAATGCTTCTAGATATTAAGAAAATGCATTGAAATGGTACAAATTAGACATCTTATACAAGTAGTAGTAAGTAAACTTTAATTTTTTTCAAATGCAAATTGAAGCTAATTTTCTAGAAAAGTCAATCATCCTCATCCTCAATTAAGGTCACCAGTGCTACCGAGACGCTTGCATTTTGTGGATAAATTTGCAAGCTACGTTAGCGGTTCTTTTTTTTATTTTTGTTTGCCGAAATTTCAAGCATCTCCCGATGATGTAATACTTTGCCTCTTGGATTGTACTCTGGAGAACAATGCTTTTGTTTTTGGCTACACGGGACCAATACGCATCTTGAGAAATCTAAGTCAAATGCACCAAGCCCTTTGAAAATTTTGAAAGGGAGTTTAAAATATTGCCAAGTCATTGATCTTGCGGAATGTTGAGATGCTAAGATGGCAAGACATCCAATACTGGGAATAGTCGTGGCGAATCCCTTCTGACAGAAGTTGTGGCATCAAAAGCCAGACATGCTGCAAAACAGCAACCTGTAAGAATCTTGAGACGAGAAATGCTTTGTTGATGGAGTTCATTGCGTCGAAACTACATCTCCTTCTCCCTTGTTGTTGCCCACTACGCTTCCACATAAGTGCGGTTGTTGCTAGAGCGGTTGTTGCATAATTTGCGCCGTCACCAGAGAGCACTTAGGCGGAATTTGCTTACTTGCCAGATTAGGGTGTTGCCGTAATTAATGCGTTAACGCCGAGGTGCTCAATACTGAGTTACTCATTGCAACATTCATGAAAACATTCTTCGTCTTGTCGGCACTTTGGCACCACTTCCTTGCAACAATTCTATAATTTAAGGGCAGTTACGGGTTTTTAGTGGCTTTTGCCACAGAGGCCGGCTAGTCTGTGTCCCTTGTTCAAAAATTGCCAGATTAGGGTGTTGCCGTAATTAATGCGTTAACGCCGAGGTGCTCAATACTGAGTTACTCATTGCAACATTCATGAAAACATTCTTCGTCTTGTCGGCACTTTGGCACCACTTCCTTGCAACAATTCTATAATTTAAGGGCAGTTACGGGTTTTTAGTGGCTTTTGCCACAGAGGCCGGCTAGTCTGTGTCCCTTGTTCAAAAATTGAGTGTCTTAATCTCCACTGCCACCAATCTCGATTTTGCCTCTTAATGGCCACTTTATTTTTCTTTGGAATCACAATGCTTCAATCTTTGCTTGAATGGTGGCTGGAAATCAAGGTTCAAGGATCAAGAACCTCCTTCCTCTGCAGATTGGCCGCTAGCTGCAAAAGTTATAAGCACAGCCTTCCTTGCCTTCTGCTGGCATGTGGTTTAGGGCTCGATTTGCTTATTTGCATTTTACTGTTTTGCTGCTACTTGTTTCAAATTGCTTTGGCAATCTTGTTCATCCACATCGGGTTTAGAATTTAGGGTTTACTTGCTATTGTTCACTGATTCCTTGTGTGTTGGGTCACTTGGCTGATATGGGGACGGAAGATGGTGTGCATGTTGAGATGGAGGCTAGAGAAGAAACTCTTGTGCTGAAGAGAGAGCGCATCCTTCCGAAGAAAGCGAGATTGGTGTCTGTTGCTGCTCCTGCGACTAGGAGATCCCTCCAGGCTACGCGGGTTCGGGAAGAATGGAGTAAGAAGCGTGCCCGAGAGAAGGTTACATTGCGGAGTTAGTTTGGGACCTCTCGCAACTCAGAATGCCGACCTGTTTTAGGGTCTGCTTCGTCGAACGGAACCCCATGCTGTGGATTGGAAGAGGTTGCAGCTGTGATGTTACAAACTTGAGCGCTAGTGCATGTGTAGACGCAGCAATCATCCCTCAGGGATCTCACCGACACCAGACGGAGTGGATTGCAGAACTCCCTTAGGTGCTTGGCCCTGATGTTGCTGGAGCTCTGAAATTTGCAGTGAACCAGGACTAACAACTTGGCAACAACAAGAAACCCTAACCCTGTGCGACCCCGATTATGAACTGAGGATTCTGATTGCATCTGAGGAATCTGGAGGTGTTGCCATGTCACACCGAATAATGGAGCCTCCGCTCCATCTTTCTGGATCCCTTAGCATCTAAAAAGAAGCGAGCGATTCACAAAACAGATCGCGTTCAAGTGTTACCACAGTGGGTCCTCCGCCTTGCGCACTTGAGCTTTGAAAGTGGAAGCAGCCGCCATTCCCCACCCCCCACCTCGTGACGCCTCGGGGGAAGAAACTGGAAGTATTGGAATGCAAAACCGTAACTTTCCCTAAACCGCAAAGCAGAACAGGCAAGCGCCCTCCCATTGCATCGCCCACTTGAGCAATTCATGTAAAAAAAGCGCCACGAGACATAGCCGACACATTCTCGTTCCACAGAGCGAGATGCCCGGCTGTCTACCAAACTTTGGTTCATTTGGGGGCGATACCGCGATACTTTAACTTGCTCCAATTTGTTTCCAGACAAAAACTCAACAGTATTGGCGGACAGTTAGCCAGTTTCCTCGATGTTGCTCAATGATAACATGTGCGTCGTCTACGGCAATATACAAGGTCGGAGACGTTTTTCCATTACGGAGTACAATTTTCTCCCTTGGTACGCCTCTACTACTTGTAGGGTGACTATTCATCAATCATGGGTCCGTTTTAGAGTGGCGCGGTTTTGACAGGCTTTGGCAATGCGCGTTGAAAATTGGTAGAACTCTCCGTTTTCTGTCGAAAAATTCTCTGGTATTGCACTCTGTCCAGCCATCCCCAGCACAACGTTCAGAAGCCTTCATGAGATAGGCTGCCTTTTTTCTCTCTTGAGTCCTCGACCATGAACATACTCACTATTTTCGTGTGTAATTCCTGAAGGTCAATTTCCCATTCAAAGTCCAGGTAGGTTCCTATGAAGTCAATTTTGGTCAGATGTTCATAAAATTTTGACACATGGTGTGAACATGCATGTACTTTCTTAGTGGAAATACAATTTTTATTTTTTTTCAATTGGGGGCCCAAATCAAAAGTTATGCTACCTTGAACTTTTTTGGTAGTTCCGGCAATTTGGGCATCTTTTGCAAAAACGCTCATCAACTTTTGAAGTTTGGCATGCATGTAACTAATAAAATATGGCATACAATTGTCCAACAAAAAACAAATTTTAGTTCTCAAATCACATTCCAAGAAGAGTCAAACTTTGTTAGCTATGTTGGGATAGTTTGAAGAAAAAATATTTTCTTCTAACTTCAAGACCTATTATCTTGCAATTTGTGAAGTGACGGTTCTTGAAAAAAAAATTCCCACATATTCCAAATGTTTGTCTCTAACTTTTTCACTATTTGGACTTCAAATGAAAAATTTCCTCATTGCACAAGACATCATTAAAAAAGACTAGTGCATTGTCAATTCACTTCACCTCCTTGCATTGCAAGGTGATTTAGAATAAGCTAAACTCCATATTTGCTTCTAAAATTTTTCATGAGTGAATCCATCATCATATACTTATGAATGGTGAAAATTTGTATTTTGGTATAGAGCAAAAATTTTGCTCGAAGAGGCTTTAAGTTTGTTGCCCCAAAAGTGTGAAAATATAATTTCATACATTTAAAAAAAATTGTCAATTACCACTACTAGCACACTATTGCCAGGTGACAAATATATGTATCATAATTAGGCCAAAATTGTGCACTACTTAAAACCACCCATCATCACTCTATATACATTTGCAATATTAATATGTTCGTATGTTAAAGAAACGAGTGTAGAACATTTACCAAAAAGACTTTGACACTTCACAACTTTTGTATATGGTACCCAAATGTTGTGTTGGCTTTGGTGTGTTGGAACCTCCTTTCACTTGCCAACAAGAAAATATAAAAGTTTGAGCAATCTAATAATAATATCTAGGCACAACTATAGCAAAAGTGGTGGTTTTAGGGGTACCCACCTTGAACCAAAAAAAATGTTGTTGGAGAACTTTCACTCTTGTTGAATGATGTTATAAGCTATAATTTTCCTTCTATTTTCCTTTTATTCTTTTATTAGCATACAATGGCTCTCATAAGAATTCATACGATTCATAAATTGCCATGACTAATTGAAAAATTAGATTTTTTTTAAAACAAATTTTGGATATTTTTGAGGTATATGTAACACATTTGTATAAAATAGATTTCCCAAAAAATTGAATTTTTTTGAGTAAACCATAAAATAAAAAAACATAAATGTTTGGAGTCATATTAATCAACATGTTACTCAACAAAATTTAAATTTAGTGAAATTCTTACCACAAAATTCCAAAAAGAATTCTCATTCTACTTACTAAAGAATTTTGGAAAAAATTATTTGTATTACGAAAGTCACAAATAAATTTCATGCAAGAGTGTTACTTGTCTCACAACATGCCCTAATTCTGTTGAAAAAAATCTCTAATTCCTCGATTAGCTATCACAATTTTTGTAAGTGTACGAAACATTCGGAGCGCCATTGTAAATAAAAGCAAATTTCATTTTATCCGTTTGAACTCTTGATCAAATCTTGCAGTGCATACTGTGCAATGTTCAAGAAGAAACGGTGACTAACTTAATTCAAAGTTTGCTAGTAGAAGTTTGCTAGGATAAAACCATTTGTAAATTGAAAACATCAAAAACAACACAGTGATCAATTCTATAAACTTTCTATTTGGAGTAAAAAACAGAGGAAATAACTTAACCATACTCAGTACTTGAAAAACAAAACTGGTTTGATATGGAAATCAACTGAGGAAAAGAGCTGGTCGAACTCCAAAAAAAAAATCCCAAGCCCTGATCCCGTCTACTGTAAGTTATTCTAAGCTAAGCTTTAATGAATTCAGGGCATTTTGTAGATTAGGTAGTCCTCGTAATCTCTGACAGGAACTGAGCACCTGTCACTAATTCCTAGCCAGCTGCAGTAATGGGAACTGGTAAGAGTTTATGACAAAGATCCCGATTACCACATCCTTATCTCCTTCATGTCGACAAGACTGCAAATGCAACTGATTGGGAACTTCGGGGGTACCTGACCTTCGAGTTAGTTACGTGTACCCAATGGAGTTAACTGGTAGGACGAGGCCCTTCGTAGGAACCAAGTGGTATTGTCTCGTCATTGTCTCCTAACCCTAGAATTCACCCATGGTGTACATTCTGAAACTGCAAATGGAATGGCCCATTCCATTCAATCTGTGAAATCCTGTGTAGAGCCTTCACGACTACGACATAGCCTGGTTTAGCAATGAGGGAAGGGGGGCCCTTTTGCATTTTTGAATAGGGGACTCCTACGGTGTGAACAAAATGGTCTTATTGATGGCTCCTAAGCAAACTCCAATCCTTGAAAGGAAAGTCCCTCTCAAGTATTTAGGGAGGCATAATACCACCAACATAAATCTGTGTTGTTGTTTTTATGTATTTTTATGGAAATCCATATATTTTTGACGTTAGATTTGACGTTATCATTGACCCCTAAGTGCCTAAGTCTTTCCAAGTGTGTTTTTCCTATGAAAAAAGAGCATGGACTTATAATTATCCCCATTGAAGCAAATTGATTTTTTTTTTTCAAAATCTAACCGTATGGATGTTTAAAGAGCTTGCTTATTGGTATGCACATCAATTTTGAGTGCAAAATTGCATAAGAGTTGTGAGATTGAAACAAGAGAAATGTATGTTTTCTATTTTTAGTATGTTGCTCCTCTCCACAATGTTTCAAAAATTTGCACATAAATTTTTGGGGGGATTGGAAGTAACATGAACAACTACAAATTGTGTTAGCACACTAAATTGCCCTTTCGAAAAACTTAATATCACTTGAAAAGCTATTAAATTCATTTTACAAATCCACCTTGCAATTGTTGAGATGCATTTTTTTTTATAAGTATAAATCACAAATAACTCCAAATCAACTCTTGCTTGTTTAAATTTTCAATGGTGGAAATCATGAAAACACTTTACTCTTTCCACTAGGACCATTTTCAAAGCAAATGGATAAGTACAAGTTTTTAGATCTCAAATCAAGTGAAATTGTTCAGAATGGGGAATATGAAGTAAAATTAGCAAGCTTTACTCTTCTACTAACGAACATGTATGGCTTTGGAGACCTCTCAACAATCAAATGTGTACTTTTTTCAGTAGAAAAATGAAAGTTTTCAATAGTTAACCCTAAAAATTGCCTCCAAATAATTTTAAAACGGTCAAACAAATTTAACTGCCTACTGCAAAATGAGCCTAAAATTTCAGATTGACCATATTTGGTCATCTAGACATTTAGGGGTTAATATAAAAGTAGGTGAATGTCCATAAAAATGCATTAAAAAACACGATTTTCTTGTACTGTAATGACTTTTCTAGCATGGAAAGGACCATTCCTTGGTTATACAATGTTATAGATATATTATAGGTCAAGGAGGTGTAGTTGACAAAACTATCTTCTCCGATAACTCTATACTTATGTTGAATTACTCCAAAGGTTTTGAAAACCTAATTTTAGACCCACCATGAGTTTTTTTTGTATTTAACATAGAAGAGGCATGAATTGAAATATGCAACTTGAGTGACAAAAGTTTAAATTCATGTTGATTTGGATCAAAATACACATGGGGCTTTCAATTTGGATCATCATTATACTTTCCTACCTATTTTAGAAGCTACAAAATGTTTACATGTTCTACATGTATGGTCAAGTATTTGTACATGATACAATTAAGATGTTGAAATCACATTCAAAAGAAAGACGGTTAATTGTTGAATTATCCATCCAATGGTATATGTCTTTGCTATATTTTTAGGGTATAATTTATGATCTAAAAGTCAAATACAATATTGTATATATGATTCTCCACATATCATTATGGATTAAACATATTGGATGTTTAGATTTGAACAATGGATAAAATAATGCAAACATGTTCACAATAATGCACACAATAATGCACACAATTTTGTTTTTTTCATCCAACTAAAAGTTTGGTACATTCTTGAGTTAGTTCTTTAACACTAGTACAATATGAATTTTCAAAATTATTGTTTGCAAATATTCTATAGTTTAAAGGATACAACTTTGTTTCAATGCGAAATATAACTTCTTTGGTTCAAAAAAATGACCCTTAAAAAATGGCTTGAATTAATAAATAAGAAAATTTCTCAAAAAGTCACCAAAATTAGAATCTAGCAATGTTTTGAACTCAAAAAACTTGTTGGTGTGAAGCCATTACAAATATTCAATTGCAAACAATTATAAAAGTGATTTCAAATTTTATTGAAAAATATTTTGTAGTATAATAGAGCATCTAACCATATGAATATGATTATTAATAATTTCTTACAAATTTTGATTAAATTCATCGTTAAAATATTATTCATTGTTTCATTTTATAATACATCTTCAAAAATTTGAAAACTTCGACAACATGTGGTCCTTAAGGTTTTAAATCCATGTCTTTCTAAAATAAATCAAACAAGACATTATAGTCACAATCATGGTCATGACTAAATTGAAATATTAGAGTCCATCTCTAAATAGGGGAGTGGACATTTTGCAATTTTATAACATTATGCAACATGTGACTTAAATCCAACTCCTTCTATCTAACTTTTTCTTTGAGATTTTTCATATTTTTGCTTGTATGTCTTGTTGCAAGAAATGCTTGCAAAATTTTGTGCCAAATGGGGTACCCTAGTTGTATGATAGGATCAATGGAAAATAATTCTAAAAATAAATGCCAAAATTTTAGGGAATTATTTTTTCATAAAAAAATTAATTTATGGTGAAAAAGAGAATATTGGGGAAAAAAATTATAATTTTAGCATTTGTCTAATCTTATTTTTGTGAGAGAGGTTACCTCCCAAACCTACACTTCCAATAGTATTCCCAATACTATAAAAATTTTGAATATAGATTTCAATATTGATTGAATACTAAAAATGATTTATTGTTAGAAAAAAATAGTATAAAAATATCTTTGAATGTTGTATGCAAGAAAAGGTTAGTGAAACTGATACAAAAATAAATACTTTGATGATAATCATTGTATTTCTCGGTGTGTATAGGTGAGAACTATTATCTTCCATTTGGATGCTAGTCTCTATTAATTTCCTACATGGTTGTGATTGTAATCCAAAGCTTCTCCTAAGTTTATCAAAATGAATGAAATTTTTTCCATATTTAGAAACCTCAATGTGGTGTTCATGGGATTCATAAAATGGTGACCTTTCAACCCAATTCCAAACATGTCAACCCCAATCCCACATGGAATTGTCCTAATGTGAACCCTTGTGTACCACTTTCACTACATTAGGATGGTCCACTAGAATCACCACTTAGCAAAACTAGCCACATCAATAAACCCAATGGTTCTCCCTTTGGTTCTCTCATGCATGTTTTCCAATAGTGATGTAATAGGGACAAACTAGGTTATGAACTAGGCGAGAATCCAACCAAACATATATTAAAATCTTGCAAGTAATGTCATTTTTTCCTTGTTTTTCAAACCACATATACAATTTTTCCATGGATGTGCTAAGGTAGGCAAACTCTAAATCACCCCTAACTCAATTGAGTTGCAATTGGTCTAAAATACTTTGATGGTTTGGATCGATTGGCTACTTGTTGCATGGAGGCTAAACTACTATTTTTTTTAACTTTGAAGGACATTGAGGCTAAAAATGGTGGATGGATGACTTCATTGTTGACTATAGAAACAAAGAATGCACCTATTGGTTTAGTAATTGGAGCAACTTTAGTGACTACTTTGGTCATATGGGGTTGCGTCTTTTTAAGGGTTAAACTTGATTTCTATATTGAAATTCAATGTAAGGTAGTCTACTCTAAAAGCGCCCATGTTCTAAAATTGATCATGACAAAGAGGTATGTTTTTCTTTCTTCGATGTACTAGTAGTGAACATTTCAAGGATGTCGTTGCTTTTTAGTTATTCTTGTGTTTCAACTTCAAAAATTCGTAACTAATTTCACGAAGGTCCAAAAAATATGAAACAACTTGGGTTTGATGCCAATTGTGTTTTCCTTCCTACAAAAATTTACTGAAAATCGTTTCAAGTAGTTTTGCTTCCCCCCAAAGGCAATCAGCTCTTAAATGGTCGCTTTAAGAGCAGACCACCTTATTTGGAGTCCAAGAGGATGAAATCCATTTGGCCACTTTCCCTCCAACTGGGCTCACTGCCTTCTTCAGTGGAGGCCCAAAAGGAAGCCAAGAGGGTTGCAGCTGCCCAATGAATTGCAGTTTTTGGAGGTGGGACTCCACTAACTTAACGTGACTTCCCACCCCCAGTGGCCCCCCAGCCAGCCCACTTGAAGCCTTCCACTCCTCCAAAGTTGGCAAGTGCCCACTGCCGGCCCATGTCCAAATGACACGGTCAACCCAACCCACTAAACCCACTACAGTGGAAGCTTTAGAAAAAGATCACACTAATTAACAAAAAGGGAAAATTAGTCAGTCACTTGGGACTCAGCCGCTAAGCTACTGCAGGGACTACTGTAATTTACAGTACTGTACTTGCTTGCCTTCTGATTGTTGAAGACGCCGCCATCGGAATGGAGGGGGATAGATAAAACATCAAAATATCCCTACAAGACCCCACTGTACAAAAATCAGTCAAACTTTGCAGGAAAAAAAAGAGAGAAAAAGAAATTTCGGAATTTTAACATGGAAGTGTGCAATATATGTGGGTTTGTTAGAGGAGAAATCAAAATTGTGGGCTGGCAAAAGTTTAGGGCACTATGGGCAACGTAGACTTGAGAAACATGCACTAGAAGACTTAGAGCTAGTCAAGTTGGTCATGCAGGGTCTTCTCATGGATCTTTTCTTTAGAGTAAGTGGCCTATGTTTTTATTAGTGGAGAGAGGCTCATAGAGAGAGGTTGGAGGAGGCAACTTTTCGACTTTTGGAAAACGGTTTTTTAACATTGAAGTTTAACTTTGGGTTTGCTTTTTGTTGGACATCTTTGGAGCAAAGCAACTCTGAAAATGTAGATTTTTCCTATGCATATGGAAGTGAAAGTATCATGGAACTCGGTGAAGGCAATTCCAACTCCATAAAACTTGAAAATTAGTTTTTGATTCCATAAAAGTTTGTGCTAAGAATTTGTGCGCTAATTTGTTACATCTAAAATCATTTGAATAAACGTATGAGTATGGTTATTATTTTTAGAATATCTTTGTTTTGTTGGGTGAAATTGACAATTGAAAGAAGATTTCATATTCTTTAGGCATGAATGTTTTGGATGATGTACAAAGAAGTTATTAGTTTGCAAAGTACTAATTACAGGGTACCTAATTCAACTCTCATGTTCAAAGAGTGTACATTTAAAACAAGAATTTAAATGAATTAGTTCATGTAATATGGTAATAAATAGGTGTATTTACTTCAAAAAAAGTTCAAGTATGTACTCATTGTATCCAACCTAGGTCCAACTCCCATGCACCTAAAATAGCCCAAACCTTGCATAAAAGCTAGGGGGGGCAAATTTCTACATGGAAGTGTGGAATAGTTGCAAGAGGAGAATTGATATTGTTGGCTAATAAAATTTTAATGGAAAAGCTCATGAAAAGCAAGGGAGGTAAGTTTTCAACTTTTGAAAAACTATTTTTAGCATTAGACTTGAATTTTTTGGGTGCTTTTAGTTTGACAAAAAAACAAAGCTACTCTTAGAATGTAGTTTCGTTCTACTTATGTAAATGTTAAAGCATCATGAAAGTCATTGAAGGAGATTTCAACTAAAAATTTCAGTTTTACTATTGGAGCATTGTAATTTTTACATAATACATGGTATATGGTAATATATTGTTTATCAACATTGTATAAGAGCATCCTCAATCCACCCTCTATGGACCTCCATGCATTGCAACGGCAAGTTAACATGGGTTACAAAAATTAAAGCAACAAAAATTTGTCTCAATGCTTTTGGCACCTCCCATGTTAATTTCACAAGTAGAACACTTCTTGACTCCTGCATGTCAAAAATTGGTCTTTTGTTGTGCCCTCCAAATTCCTTTGCACTCCTTAGTCAACAACAATAATGGTGACAATAGTCTCAAAAGCAGAAAACAGGAAGAACTTTGTATATCTCATGTCCAATACAACAAGTCCAACAAACTATTACATCTCATTGATTTGATTTTGATTGTAGGTAGAGGAGATTATCGACATTGCTCTAGCAAACTCTTTGCATTACAAATGCTTGTGAAGCAAGTTTTTTTTTTTTTTTTTTCATTTTTGAAAAATGTATGAAAGGCAATATTTAATTTGTAGTGAGTGGCGAAGTGGTAATTTTTTCAAAAAATCCATAGTTTTACAATGACAATCTTGCAGAATCTCCGGTGCACTATTTTGGAGAATATTTTATTAGCCTTGCATTTTGGGGGGCAAACTCATTTTGGAAACAGAGTTGTTCTTGGCAAATTGAAAATTAACTTGTAGCTAACTTGGCAAGGTGAGACAAACGTTGGTAAACTAGAGAGACTTCGTGATTGTAAGGTGGCGATATATAAACTTTAATTTTCCAAACTAGTACTATGTTGGTTAAATTTATACTCATTCTAGTGTCTTGAGCAAAAACCTAGACTTGCACCCAACCCAAATTCTTTTGATGCTGAAATCAAAATATTTGTTATAGAAAAGAAAAAGTATGAATTGAAGGATTAGTGAGGCTTTATTTTTTCTCATTGAAGCGTCAAACTGCTCTTGTAACTAACATGTGGAAAAATGACAATAGAAATTTTGTGGAGATCAAAATATTTAGTTTGCCAATGGCAACGTCAAAGAGAATTCAACCAACAATATTCTTGAAAATGCTAACAAGAACTTGCATCCACCCAAACAGCCTTCCAATGCCAAAGTAAGTAAATACCTATAGTTGATGGGAAAAAAACTTACCAATGATATATACAATCATACATGCACAATCATTCAACTAACAATAACATAAAATGGAACCATATCTCATAAGCATCGTGCAATAAAGCAAGAACCTCATTACAATAACTTTTAGTAATGACAAGAGTGTCAGACAATATTTTGCATAACAATGGTAAGCTCTTACAACCACGGTCATTTTTCTCGAACACAAACATTGTGAAAAAGGTCCAATACAAATATATATTGAAAATGGAATGTATAAGTAAAGGGAATTTCATAGTATTAGTCCATGCAATTGAAAATCATATGTAAAGCAAAGTAAGTAGTGGGATTCTATAGCAAGATTAATCTCACCAAACTTCAGTGCTAGTTCACCAAACTACATGATGTTTATTATTGTATTGCAACTTACTTCACTTCACTTCACAAAAACATCTATTGTTGTTGCATGCCACCAACACTACCTAAGTGCTTGTCAAATATCAACCTCATTCACTTGAAACTAACCACTCATCAAATACTTTTTGATAAAGTATGTTATCTAGAGTGTAAATACGCTAAAAAACACATTCCCACATCCATTTGAATGTGTTCCTTGAGATTGTTGCGAAGCTATGACTTTAGGAAGCCAACACTGAAAAAGAGACACTCATACTCAACCGACCCCAGAACATGTACAACAACCATTTCAGCAAGCTTTAGAAACTCTCTGAAATTTTGGATCAAGCTATTGTTGCTATTTAGAATTTGCGACATTTTCGTTAATGGATTCACATCATAGGGTGGAAGCATTGCTACATGTGAATTGGACTTCATATAGGTTTTGAAAAGACCACATTGCAAGATCAATGCATCGTGGTCAATCAAAGAAAGAATGAACAATTTTTTCTCACCTTCTTCTCAAATCTTCTATGCCGTATGTATCCATGAAAGTGTGCAAGTGTTTGTCAAACATTTTCTTAGTAGTAGATTGACACGAGTATTGTAGGTACAAAAAATTCAAAAGCATTCATGATGTGGTATATGGGAAAGTGGGCATCAAGCTCTTCTACTAACATTTTTGTTCCATCTTCAATCACACATGCCAATGCTTAATACATGAAGAAAACAAAGCATACAAATTCTAGCAATAGTAAAACTTCTATATAAAGAAAACACATGAATGAAACACTTACAATGGTGAACATCAATGCACTATAACAAAAAGTGGTAAAAAAGAACTGCAATCAAAATCAACTGCGATTATTTTATCCACAATCTTGTAGATGCTGCCAATGATAACAAACAACTAATTTTCTAATTTTTGGCTTCATTTTTGGAATTTTGAAGTGTATAATATACCGTTAGAAAGGTCTTGAAATTTTTCTTTTCAACAGTATATTACATGCCTCAAAATTCCAAAAATTGAAGTTGGAAATCGGAAAAAAGTTGACTACAGTCTTTGGTAGCATGTACAAGACTAGATAAAAGAACCACAGTTGATTTTGATTGTAGTTTGTTTTTATCACTTTTTAGAAAGCATATACTTATTCATGACGTTAAATCAAAATTGGACTTACTTGTGCATTCGGCTTTCACTTTCACTAACAAAGTCACCCATACTTCATGGTCTACCGGCCGTTCCTTGTACTCATCATGGATTTGCTCATGGTGGCAAATGAAAGACAATATAGTGGAGTTATCATTCAAATTTGTTATCCACTTACTGTGAATTTGTGTATGATTGCAATCCAAGAGGTTATTGAAACTCTAAAATCCATCAAAGCTTTATGATGTGACCTTGTCCTCATACATTCTATAGAAGGAGCTAGTTGCGACAAACTTTCAATGCAACCACAAAGTCACAAATGCAGACATCATGCTTTTGAGTGAAGTTGACCAACGTGTCATTTACCTCCAACAATGACAACAAAGCACACATCCCTAGGTCCAACATCAACAACAAACAAGCTTGCCCACAAGAAAAAGAAAGTTAAATTGGTTTCCAAAGGACATTATCTAACTTTACAACAAACAAGTTTAAAATACTAGTAGTTCATTGAAACTTGCCTTAACCTTCACATTCTTGTGAAGGTTTGTTGTCATTTGTAAATCAATGTCCTTTACTTGGATAAGATCTGCCACAATTGTCAAGGTTTTCAATTAAATTGGCATTGTCTATGTCGTTGGGCTCCAATCCTCTAAAATTGTAATCAACAAAGACTTTGCACCTCGCTTTGCACTAAGCACAATCGTGTCCTTAGACCTTGAGGACAAACCTTGAGTCACAACTATGTCGATAAACATCCACAAACATCGACATACTCTTTTTGTTATCAAGCAAATACTAGCAATCTTCATTGTTCAGGTAGTTTGCTACCCAATTAGGCTCTATTCTTGGTACCTTCGGCATTGAGCCGTCAAACACCACCAACAAAGGTTGTCCATGAGCCACCTCTCACATAGATTGGAAATATGATCTCATTGTTTCTTCCTTACCTTAGCCTTCCTCAAGTCAATCAATTTATCTATTTGTTTCATCTCCCTCCACACTACCTTGAGTGCCTTTTTCACGGGGCCTTCTTTGCTTCTTTCTAGCCAGTCCTACAATTGATGCAATCCAAACAACTTCTGCAACAACATCCTTTCCAATATCCTTGTCACCAGTCTCTATGGCACACTATAGTTACTAAAACAAGTAGACTATGAGTACACCATAAACATAACACTATGACAAACGCAAGAGCAAAGAAGAATTGTAAAGTTTCCCAAACACACAAAAAAAAACGCCGAATGCTTATGAAAACAATGTGGGTTTCCTAGAAATTTAAAGTACATGCTACTTTCACTACAACAAAAGCAGTGTTTTATGACTGCAAAATATGATTGCAATGAGTCATAAAATCAAAAAATACGACTCACGCCAAAATCACTGTAGATGACTCGGAGCATGATTGGGTCCAGTTTTTACCGACAAGTCGCTTCAAACATCAATCATATTTTGAGTCATATGGATTGGGAAGTATAATAAGCTATAATTAGCCATATTTTGCCAACGTGGTGTATACATTGACTATCCTTGAGGGTTTGACTTCTTCTTGAGCTACCGGGGCAAAATAAATAAATTCTACGTGGTATATGACTCCATTTAGTCATATTTTTGGCTGACGTGGAATATGACTGTGATGAGTCATGTTTTGGTTGACGTGGAATATGACTGGAATGAGTCATATTTTGGCAAACGTGGAATATGACTACAATGAGTCATATTTTTTGTTGATGTGGAATATGACTGTGATGAGTCATTTTTTTTTTGATGTGGAATATGACTATGATGAGTCATTTTTGTTGTTGATGTGGAATATGACTGTGATGAGTCATTTTTTTTGTTGATGTGAATTGTGGAATATCACTCTTGTAAGTCATATTTTTTACTATGTAGAAAATAACTCTCATGAGTCATATTTTTGAATGATGTGGAATATGAATATGACTCTTGTGAATCATATTCTTTACTAATGTGAAATATGACACTTGTGAGTTATATTTTTAATTGACATAGTAATTTTATGACTAATTGTGGTCATATTTTGGGATGTGTAAGGTTACATTTTGACACACATAAGTATGAGCATTATATGACTATAACTAATTATATTTTGGCCAATATATTTTGAGAAATGTAACTCAAGCAAGTGATATTTTGGATAATTGAGAATCATATTTATAAAATTTGTGATTGGGATGATTGAGGTCCAAAATAGCTTTAATTACAAACTACAATTACGTTTTTCATGCATTTTAAATGGACATGACACATTGCAATTATACATCAAAATGATTTAACAAGTGAAAAAAACACTTCGTGTAGTTAAAAACACGTACACATGATTCTAGAGATATAAATGAGACAATCATATTAGAGAGGGAGAATGCAAGAAGGAATGCAACTCTTTTCATTAACATTTATTAGCCAAAAATATAAAACATATATATTACAATGAATCATTCACAAAATCCAATAGGGCCTATATTCCTTACATTAATGTCAAGATGGCTCTATTGGGTTGCAAGTAGCCTCCAACAACTTTGTTTCAACTTTTGGTGCCTGCATATACAATTAAAGAAATGAGAGGTCAATTTTTAGTGAATGAACAACAAAGCTCGACCTTCTAAGGTTTACAAAAAAAAAATGTAACAAAAGTTTAGAGTAGAAAGAATAAAAATGGTGATGAAGGAAAGAAGAAGAAAAAAGTGACAAGTGCTAAAAGATAACAACAAATAAGAGTTAAGATGCAACAAGAAATAACAACTAAGAGGCAATAAGAAACAAGTGTTAAGAGGCAACAAAAAAAACAAGAAGTAAGAACTAAAAAGCAATAAGAGGAAACAAAAAGCAAGAACTAAAAAAGAAAAAGTTAAAATACAAGAAAAAGAAACAAGATTCATAAACTAAAAAACAACAAGAAGTATGAGCTAAGATGCAATAGGAACTAAAATGCAACAAAAATCAACAACTGAGAAACAAAGAACAACAAGTAACAACAAGTTAGAGCTAAGAGACAACAAGAAACAACAACTAAGAAACAAAGAACAACAAGTAATAACAAGTTAGAGCTAAGAGACAACAAGAAACAACAACTAAGAAACAAAGAACAACAAGTAACAAGTTAGAGCTAAGAGACACAAGAAACAACAATAAAGAAGTAACAAGTAAGAGCTAAGAGACACTAAGAAGCAACAACAAGTAAGAGCAAGAGATAACAAAAGGCAAGGGAGAAGAGCTAAGAGAAGTGGCGGCTAAGGTTTCAAAACCCTAAAGAAGTGACGGCTAGGGTTTCAAAATTCTAAGAAAGTGGTGATTAGGTTTGAAAATCCAAAAAAAGAATTGGCTAGGATTTCAAAATTTTAAACAATGACTTGTCCATATTTTTTTTGAGCTACCTGAATATAAAAAAATATCACTTCCATGAAAATATGGTAGGTACGCCTAAAATGGCACCTGACCTAAAAGTGCCATCTAGAACAAGTATACATTTTCAAAATCAGTCATCTTCACAGGTTGTAGATGGCGCTTTCAGAGATTGACTTTGACTGCTAATAACTTTTGCATACAATATTCAAATCTTATGTTTTTTGGTGTGTTGGAATGTGCTTGTTTTTGCCCACACAACTAAATCAAAATCTAATCAGCCTAACAACAGTAACTATACACAGTGCCAATAAGTGGCGCTTTTAGGTGTACCCACCTTATGACTAGAAATATGACTCAACGTTCCCCAAACATGTTCTCTACGTTCTCTATGAAATACTTTGGTGTTCCCAATAGGCATATAGTATATCTTTGTGAAGTACAAGATCCAAAAAAGACTAGCAATCATATTTGCAATCATGTTTCTCCCCAAGGTGTTGGCATCCAAGAATATGACTATGAACAATCGCCAGTCATCTTTAGTCATATTTTTGCAGTCATAAAACACTACTATTGTTGTAGTATTTTCAAACCTATATGAAGGCATATTGTTGCCATTGGAACAAACTACAGACAATAAACATAATAATGAATGACTAGCATTGAAAATTGAAGTTATAATTGAGAAATTCTCCACAAACCTACAATTGTAGCAACCCTAGTAGCTTGATTAAAGTAGCAACCGGTGAGAATTTCAAGCGCACCAACATGGAGATGGTGAAATAATTTTAATATTCAAAGGAGCCACTAGCAATTGGAGAGTGGTAGTTAACACGTACAAAAGAAAACAATGGTGATGAGAGTGGAGACATGAATGCAAGACAACTACAATAATGATATAGAGTGGTGAATTCAATGGTAGGAGCGGGTGATCAAGTGAAGGTCTATTGGCAAAAAAAAAAAGTACTATGAGGGGATCATGGCCAACTTGGCATTTGTCAATTTTCTTCATCTTCCACTATGGCAAACTACCTTTATCAATCCCCCCCAAAGGCCAAAACTTGTATTGTCATTTCACCACATGTCACTCACAAGTGCAATTTGGCGCTTCAGTGCCCTAAAAAAAGTCATTTTCTGAACTTGTGGTTTTAGGCTACAAATTGCTTCAATAAATCATCTATCAATATGAATGCGAGAATTTTGTGGGAATATGAAGCATGAATTGAAATATTGATTGTCAATTTAACCGAGGATGCTAAACTAATTTGCAGGTAGAAATTTCATTTAAGCTAGCATTTAAGACCATGTAGGAGCATGAACTCCTATAATGAGCCCCAAAGTGGCGTTCAAGTCTTGTACTTGGCCCGCCCTTCCTGCCAAATAAACATAGCCGTCCGATCTAATGTAAAAAATTTTAAACTTCCCTAGTGCCGTTGATAAACCCACCGCGAATGGCATTGGATGTAGGCCATTGATCTTCTTCAATAAAGTGGGACACCTCTCAAAGTTGTCGCTAGAGCACCGTTTGTCAAAAAATCAATCAACATGTGTTGAAGTGTTTTATGTTGTGTCGCAATTTATTACTATTTTTGGATTTTCATGGATAGAGGGGAATGATTCTTTAATGTCGTGTTGAATTTAATGTTGGGGTTTGTGTTGGCGTTGTGTTGGCATTTTGAATGAGCATTGTATTGGGTTTTAGGGGTGTGAATATTGTGAATTTTTTGAAGGTTTGGATGTTTAATAGATCACTTGGGTACAACTAATGTTGTTATTTTTTGAAGGTTTGGGTTCTTGAGGTATCTTGTTGGACATCGCTCAATTGAGACATCGGATGCTTCAAATATTGACAAAAGAGTTTGGGCAATAAAACTGTAGACTATAAGATTTTGGAATTTCGCCTACTTGTGTTTGGGCTTGTATTGTTGTACTCATTGTAGTTGTTTGTATCTATGTAGCTATGCTCATTGTAGTTGTTTGTATTGTTGTGATTGATGGAATGGATGATCATGGCATCTGCGTCGTTGGAGGTGCAAGTCTAGAAGTATGATTCAAAGTCTGTGGATTGTTTTGGTTTGTTAGCTTTAATTTGCTCAATTTGGTGTCTTCGTAAACTTGGTGTCTGTTGTGGGGTGCAGGTTCTATTAAGTTTCTTCCTCTCTCTTGGATGGCATTTTTCTTGATTTTGTCGCCAAGAATAGGATTTTAGGATTTATTGGGTTAAATTTTGAGGAGCTTGCAATTGCTAGTGCACATTACAGGTTCCCATAATTGTCCATATTGAAGAGAAGGTCACTATGGTTGAGCTAGTCTTTCAAGTATGAGCTTGTGATCTTCAACTTTATAGAGCTTCAAGTTGAGAGATTTGAATCCATGAAGATGTTCTACACTGAAGATTTAATCTTCATTATGCTTTTCAGTACATGGGATTTTACATAGAAGAAATAGCTTTCGTAGAAGAAATTGAATTTTCTTATTTTTGTTTCTTGAGTTTTGTGGTATGCTAGGAGTAAAATTAGTGTGAATTTCATGGTAGAACCTAGATCATTCAATGTGCATTACATTAGAAGAATTGACAATCATTAGTTTACAGATTAGAAATTGTTTCAATGCTCACTTGCAATGTTTTCCTTCTTTGAGTTTTTGTATTAGGGTTTAGGTTTGAAGCTATAAAGATTGTAGCATTGAAATGCTCAAAGATTTTTGTAATAGAAATTTTGAATTATTTTTTCCCAAAAAAAATATACATGTACGTGTTTGAAATTTTTGAATGTAAGACTTTGCAACCGATGGGAAAATGACACATTTATCCTTCCAATAAAGGATACGGGATATGGGATGTAGATATGGATATGGAGAGCCGTAAGACAATTTCGGTATGGATATGGGGATTGGTACGGGACATATTCCATATCAAATGCTAACCCCACCCCACCTGAAAATTACAAAAGGTTGGGTGGGTGGATACTTGGAAAAATATTTTAAAATATTTTTAATTTTAATTTTTTTTAATTCACTAGGGAGAAGGTAGAATAAATAAATCTGATTTTTTTTAGCTCGTTGTGATATTGTGTCACAATAAGCTCAAAAGATGCAGTAACTGCATTGACCACAATAGAAACCTTTCTCGCCATCACGATCACTTTAGGAGTTCTATGAACTTTAAGACCATCCTACCTACGTTCCGGTTCCAACCACAACACACCATCTCCAAAGATGAACAAATGCCAAGTAACCAATACTCTCGGTCTTTCAACTACGGTTGAAAATTGATCAAAAATGGTATGGTGGTAGTGGCTTTGGACCCCTTGGGATTTGATGCTAGCTTATGGATTAGCTTTGCAAGTGTCAACCTTCCACTTTTGCATCAATAATTTCTGCATTGTCACCAACACGTTTGCATTGTTCAGAATTTCAACTAACATCGTCAAGTTGAAGTGCTTGCACTGGGATTAGACACAATAAAAAAAAAAGACGTGAATGCAAATGGCATGTACTATTTCAATGCTAAGTTATCAATGTAGCACTAAAGATGCTCTAAGAGCATCATCACCTAGGCTAGAATCTAGTCTAATGTAAAAATCATTTCTACTATTTGTACAAGAAAAATGAAAGGTTGACTATTTTTATTTTGGAATTTTTGGAATCATGATTTACTCAATGATTCAAATTTATTAATTCACTTATGAAATAACAACTAAATTAATTCAAATTCATTTTGTATCCCCTCCCCCATATTTATATTTTTTTGACTATTGTTGTGACTACAAACAATATGGAATATTGATACCATATCTTATATCAATATCATGTATGTACATCCAACCATACCAATATATAATATTCCATACATCGATATGTCTTTTGTATTCCATGTTCCATATATCTACATATATATCCTATATCCTATATCATTTTCCATTTGTATCGTACTTAGTGTATCATATTCCGTATCATAAATCCTAATCTTGACGACGAATCAACGGCTACAATTTTTCCTAGATTGACATCATTGGAGGGGGGACACATTTTTTCATCATCTACATCAATGGCTATGACTTTTTTTCCACCTAGAGACTAGAGAGGTGTGTCTAATGGTCCTAGGCGGTTATATTTGCATTTTTCACCACATTGTATGATTGTAATGTAATTAAATATGACTATTATGATATCTTCCTACATTTGTGTGTTTCTTAATGAAAAAATCTAAAAGTTGACCTCCAATGTAATGATGTCTTGTTAAAATTTTGAAGGTTAAGAACATTATTATGAACTTTAAATTAGGATTTGATATTAATATTTTGAAAATATGGCCTTCTACCACTAAAAGCAAAAAACACAATTGCATTTCTAAGTTGTTTCAAACATGAACAACTACTACAATCATTTTTGCCCACAATCATTGTGGATCAATCACTTTCGACAATTTAAGTTGTATAGGACAAAAAGGTTGTATTTCATCCCATTGCTCATTTGAACCCTCTAAAAGACTAAGGAACCCACTTTGAATTTTTTGAAAACTTGGGTAGATTCTATTGACTTTGTAATTTGTAATTTTGCATGAGATTTTTTTGATGGATGGTAATCATTCTAATCGACATATGAAGCTCTCTTTCACAACATCTTCAAAATATTGCAAAAATTACATTAGATGGTATTTGGAGGTCTTGGAAGGTTGCAAGTTTCCAAGCCGTGGGGAATATAGCACACTACCACTATAGCAGTTTGATGTTGCCAAACTAATGTAACTTCGGTCACGTCATATTAGAAAAAAATGAATTTTTTTTAACTTTTTTTTTTTCATTTCAAAACTTGTTTATTTATTTATTTAAATTTTAACAATGAGACTTTCTTTCACTACAAGGGAACAATAAGGGGGACCAGGCCTGAAACGGCCTTCTCCTTGCCCCGAATCACATCTAATTTAAGGCATTATTTGATTTGAATGTCAAAGTAGGTAACTTAAAAAATATTCTACAAAAAAATTAATTAATTTTCTTTTAAATATTGATACCTATTCAATAATATTCAAACCATTCAATTCAAAACAATGAAGTGAAAATTATGATGAATTTTATTTTGTAGGCAACGAAGGCTGAAAAACATATAAAGTTGTTTTTTAAACTCAATTTTTGAAAATATCCAAATTTAAACAAAAATAAAGGACACCTATACTAGAACATTCTCACCATCAATATTAGACAATTCTCAATTTTTTATAAAAGTTATCAACAATTTAGTTTTTAATTTCATTTAGAACCACCTACCACTTTACAAACTTTTTAAAGATGAATATGAAAGCTTTTTTGGTTAACTTTTTCAACATATATTTTCAAACCATTTTCCAACATATTTGTATAAATCATACAAGTCCTAGACGTACATGTTTTTTTTTTCTAAAAGTGTTAAAAGACAAAACTTCACCTTTAGAAAGGACTAGAAAAAACTATTTTTTGAATTATAGGCATATTGAACTTGAAATTGGTGGGAATCTTACTTTAAAATTTTGAAAGAATGAACTTGAAAAAATTAACCCTGAAAGTCTAAAGGCCTTTTTTAATGCAAAACTACTATTTCTAGTGCAAAGAGCAAAAGACTCGGCAAAAGAATCACTTTCTAGCTTTGCATATCTAACTATAGGATCTTAAATAGAGTGATAGACTAGCATGAGAATGCATAGAATTTTTTTCTTATAAATTTTGATTCCATATATTGCAAGATAATTACATTCAAAGTGGAGAAGACATAGCTTTGGGGCACCATGGCAAACTTGTTTATAAGGCTTTGAATCCTTTTAGCTTAACTTTTTTTGCATTTGAATTTTTTAATCATGAACAATTCAATTGAAAGTCTTAAAAAAACTCAAAAAGGACACATGATTTTTATTTCCTTAAAAACTTCTAAACTAGAAGTAGGTACACGATAGAGGAAAAAACTAAATCATTGATAGCTCTAAGATGGAGTCGAAACACACTCATTGTCTAATCTCAATGGTGAGATTGTTACAAGATGCTCCATAATTTTCTCACCACTTATCCAAAGCTTTCTATACAAGAAAAAATACAATCTAAGAATTTAAAAATTTGTGGAGTTCTTTTGCTACCCAACATTTTAAAATTTATGCTTAGGATGGCATAACTTTTACTCTTGGGCACAAATTGAAATAAAAAATTATACTGCTAAAAAGCTAATATGTTTTTCTATTTTAGATAAAAGTTTTAAAAATTTGCTCCAAAAATTGAGATCATGGGACCCTATCCAAATTTTCATTTGTCCTTCAAGGGGACAATGGGACTTTAGGGGTTATCTAAAGGATCTTACAATTGAATTCATTAAAGAATAAATATAGATGACAATATTAGTATTGTTTTTAACTGCAAGTATTTTGAAGTAGTTATGGATCTCAAAACACTACATTATTTTAGAGTTACCATGGTTTGCAAGCATGGATGTCCAAGATGAGTGTGTCTAAGATAACAAATCTAGTCACTGCTTAGGAGTTGCCATTGTCCTCCTATGTGACAAAGAATTTATGGAGGGGCATAGTTGCTAATTGTTTTGTGATTATGGTACAACTTAGGACAAGGACAATTTTTTCTATGTGGTGGTTTAATACATGGCCTTCAAATTTTATTTTGTCTTCCATTTTTTTTTTTTTCATGTTTTTTCTTTTTCTATTTGTATGTTGTCACTTTTTATTCATCATGCATGTAGTTGCATGGTAGTTGTTGTGAAGTTGTATGATATTTCCTCTATTTCAAAATTTGAGACTGCATAATATTGTTTATTTCAAATTAAATTTGATGTTTTAATGTTTGATAGAAATGAAACACTAGGCATGTTTGATGGTGTCATCCTAGCATTATAGAGTAATTGGCAGTTCTCCTCAATGTTGCATCTTTTCCTCATCCATGTGTGGCAACTACTAGTGATTGTCGTTGTCTAATAATATGTCCTAGACCATACATTGCTGCCAGTAGAAGAAAATATTATTCAACTTTTCTTTGTCCATGTTCCAAAAAAAATTCTTTGTGGTATCAATCAAAGAGTCAATGTCTAAGGTAAAACAGCCCATTGTGGTCATTTCTCCTATTCCAGTCACCTACGGAAGGACCCCATAATGGTTATTCTCAGTTTATGAGATTTTGCGCCACAATCAATGTCTTACCTAACTCTAATGGAATACTTAGTAACCACATTAGAACATGCCAACGACAATATTGTAAGTGGCATAAACCCGGTAAAGTGACCGGGCCCAGTCACTTTACTGTCCCACGGCAAGCACGGCCAAGGCCTAACAATGGCCAACCACGGCCAAATCTACTGAGGTACCGGCCCCAACTGGCACTCAAAAGAATTCAATCACATTTAGCAATTAATAATTTCAGAATAAACGAAATGCGCAAAGGCATTTTCACATACAGTAAAGTTACCTTTACATAAGTCCAAAATTATTTGATAAATGGAATATGAACGTGTTTTGAATTTACAGGGTAAGTGAGAAGCTCAATATATACACATACGGTGGTAGGAGGTAGAACAATCCATGTGGGATAATTATAATTAGTAGGAACTTCACCACTTAAAGTTAAGTTAAATTAACATAACTCACATGGGTTGCTCTAGCTCCTACTACCCCATGTGTATAAAGAGCTCCACTTCTCTTTGGAATTTCAAGGAACTACTTCGAAATGCATTTGAATTCATTTTCAAAGATACAATTTTTATTTATTTTTAAATTCAAAGCAAGGAAACTTCTTTGGATTGCATAATTCATTTGAAGCCTCTTCTTAGCGTGTTGGCCGTTGGGCACATGAGGAGCTTTCCGGCTGTGGGCTTTGAAACCGCACTGCAAGCCCCCACCGGCCAGTTGTATTTGCTGCGTCTTCCGTGGAGTTGCTCTTAGGAATACCCAAATATTTGAGTGTGCCTCACGGAAATATTGTGACTGCTTTAGAAGAGTAAGGTGACCATTATGGGTATCGTTGCACGCTGGTTTGGGGTAGTCTACTGACTCTTGTGGCCAGAACACTTAAAAAAATCCTAGTGAATTCATACTTTGTTGAAAAAATATAATTTTAATTGCTCTTGCTCTTTCTCACACTTGTCTACATGTGGAGAAAAAATTGAAAAATTCCAGCAACCATGTAAGGTCAAACTCCTAATTCTGACCACAATAGGTTGTTTTACCTTATATATGGGAGTTGATGCTATAGCGTTTGAATAGCGTGAAAGAGACCCAAATCGAGAACATTCATAATGGGATTGTTGAGAAATTGACTAATCAATGCGATACTAAAGCTGTCTTGCTTTAGGGCGGCTACTAGGTTAAGTTCATCACCATTGGAATGATGCTTGGCATTGTCATGTTGAATAATACCGTTGTTGCCAATTGTGGTCTTGCGAGCCCACATATGTGGCCACTTCTTCTAGATTGTTGGGATAAGTTTATCGATCAACATCAACTTCACCACCTCCTTAGTAATGATCTTGATAGGTTTGATTTCCATCATTTCACGTGTTTGATTTTTACCAATTTTTTTAGTTGGCTTTTGAAATAGGAAAGAGAAGATTTTGATTTTTCCATCAAATTTTTGTTTTTTGAATGTGTCCCATTAAGGGCAAGCCACATGTGCAAGGAATATGATTTGGAGAATAAAATGCTTATTCGTAATGGTAGCTTTTCTTCAAGTGCCAAATAGAAGGTGATCTTTCCTCTTAGTAAGATGAAACCACTTCTCATCAATGTGGATCAAGTCTACTCTGTATTGAAATTATGATGGAAGGATTGGATCCAACATCAAGAGGTAGAATTGAATATAAGCAATCTTTTTTTGCTCTGTCCAAAATAGTTGGATTGCATTTGAGTGATGTCTGATATCATCGTTCTAGAATCATTGATGTAAGATCACCTTTGAAATGTTCATGTGGGCGGAAACTAAATAAATGTTCTTTATATTGGACAATGGTATTTCTTTTAGCTTATCCATATCCAAAGCCTTTCACTCACTATAACAAAACATGGTAAAAAAAAACTGCATTCAAAATTGAGTGCGGTTTGTTTTGCCACGATTTCGTGCAAGCCCACTATGCGCATAGTCAACTTCTTTTCCAATTTCGGACTAAAATTTTAAGAATCTTTGGACTTGTGATAGACCATTGGGAAAGGTATTTTTAAGACCTTTCCAACGGTATCTTGCAGGCTCCAAAATTCCAAAAATTCCAATCAGAAATTGCAAAAGAAGTTGCAAGCCCACTACGTGTGCATGCACAAAAACAAAGGCAAAACGAACTGCACTCAATTTTGAGTGCAGTTTTGTTAACCTTGAATTGTTCCTTGGAAGTGGAAAAATATATATAAAATGTAAATTACTAATCAGCCTACTTCAACCTCCTATAAAGAATTATTAATACTTTAGAAATCACCATATAAGACTATTTATAGGTAGGATATAGTAGTCTTTAGGAAACAAAAACACTTGTATATGCCAAAATATGGCACTTGTATATTCCAAATTATCTTTAGTAATGAAATTACATTTTTCTTTCCAATGTTTCTAAATGTTTCTAGTATGCTATCTAATTGTATTTATCTTCTATTTATATTTGTCTTTAAGAATTGTCTTTGGAAAGTTGATCTCATTGGCTTGAAGAATTGCTTGAAAGTTGGCCTTGCTTGAATTGCTTGAAAGTTGGTCTTGCTTGAATTGCTTGAAAGTTGATCTTTGGAAGTCGATATTGTATTGATAGTTGTAAAAATAATAAAATACAATGGGGAAAAAATCCCTTTTTATAGTTTTCCGTGGTCATAGGAGAACTAAGCAAAACCCTAACCGTATTGCCTTTGGTAATAGGACCAAGCCTATTCCTTCTATAATATCCTAACTAACTTTTCCTAACCACTTCTAGTTCTAAAATTAGTCTAGTGACTTGAACTCATTACTTTTTACCTACTCAATTCCAACACCATCTTGGTCTTTAATTTGTTCCTGAATAGCCCTTTTGGTAAATTAATAACTTGTATACAAAAACTCATTCTTTATTGTTTCTTTGATAATCTTGTAAATTGAAATATATTCTTTAAGTTTGTGCATGATTGCATCCAAGTCTTTATGTACCACAAGGTGAAATTAATTCTTGAAAGCATGGTGATTTCTAAAGTATTAATAATTCTTTATAGGAGGTTGAAGTAGGTTGATTAGTAATTTATATTTTATATATATTTTTCCACTTCCAAGGAACAATTCGAGGTTAACAAGTTTTTTTTACTGTATTTTGTTATAGTGACTTGCACCCAACTTGACCTTGTCTCCTAGCTGACACCATAGTAGCAACATGTCTTTTTGCCAAGGAACGATGATCCTCCCAAATCCTAGATATTGTCTCATTGGTGACATTGAATTCACTAGAAACTACGGTTATGGATCCTTTGACCAACTCATGAGGTGGCCAAGGATCCTTGACTTGGACAAGAAGCGCCTAATGTAGTACTTGATGCTATTCATTAGTGAGATTGCAATTCTTTTTTAAGGAAAAGTCAATAATGGAATTTGGAATGCCATAGACAACATTCAAGATGACATGGAAGACGCCTTCTTTACCGGCTTGGATAGTTGTAGAACATGGTTCTCGTCCTTCTTCCATGGTTTGATCACTTGCAAGTCTTAATGACTAGAGTTGGTCGAAGTTGAATCACATGAGTTGATTGTAGTTAAATCACAAACACTGATTGTAGTTGAATCACCAGAGCTAATCAAAGTTGAATCACAAAGAGTTGATCAAAGTTGAATTACAAGAATTAATCAAAGTTGAATTATAGGAGTTGATTGAAATTGAATGCATAGGAGCTAATTGAAGTTCATTGTATTAGAATTGGCAACAAAATTAGAAAAAATTGACAATTATGTTGCCTATTTTAACATAGTCCACTTGACCTTGACTTCAAAACTTTCACACCTACTAGAGTTGACTAGAAGTTGCAATAATTATGCATTCATACCCAAATAAGAGCACTTTACACGTTAATTTAGCCTTTTTCAAAAAACCATGGACTTATTTTTAGACAAAAGAAGTAGGTATTCAAAAGTTATATGGTAGTTGTTTTGAAGTTGCGAGTCAATTGTTTTGCAATTGCTTATGAGTTGATTGCTAATGGGTTTTATTTTTTCATGAAAAAAATTATGCATTATTATTCTTCAATTTAATCTAGGGGAGGACACTCTCACTACATTTGGAGTACCCACGTGTGGCGGAGTGATTTTTTGACCCCCTATTTACTTTTGAATAAACTATAATTTCATCCTAAAATTTTGAGCTTTATTTAACAATGACTAAAGGTTTCTATCGACAAAAATTTCAATTCCAAATAACATAAGATATATTGTCTAGAAAGGGTTGAAAAATGAACTAAAATGGTATGTTCTCTAACTAAAATATTTATAAAGCTCACATAAAGATGACTATTGCATCAATATTCAACCAAAATAAACTTTCAATAGAAAGCTATTCTATAGAATTTTTTTTTCATTTTTCAATTTTTTTTTTCTTATATAATATAGAGGTGTAAAAGTTATTTTTAGCTTTACAGTGTATCTTTTTTCTTAAATTTTTTATAAATAATTACTATTAGCATAAAAAAATACCAATAATTCAAAACATAAAATTTTAAAGTAGTAAAATCTATCCATAATTTTTTTTTTTTTTTAAATTTAAATTTACCAATGTATTACTTGTATTACTTTTTCCTCCACACTTGGGTTGCTAAAACGTGGGGAGTGTCCTCCCCGGGAATTTAATTACCTACTATGCTAGTTACAGTATACATGTGAGATTCTTTTACAATAAATGTGCGTAGACTACAAATAACTAATATACAACCAAGCCACCAACAACATTAGAATCACAACAAATTGAAGTGTTCCTTATAGATCCAAAATATACTTATATTAATTGTGGTGGATATAAGAGAAGTGAGTGATACAAAAAGGTTGTTCCACAATAGCATCTAAAATTGCATTGCAGTCTACTAAGTTGAAGTGTATATGGTAATTGCAAGTTTGTTGGCCAAGCCATTTGTTGTCTTTGCAACCACTTTTTGGCTCTTTGACCTATAGGAATTACATACACCCAACCACTGATTAAAAATATCATAAGAAAATAGTTTTCAAAGTAAACTAAATAGCTCATAAAATCTCAAGTATACGTATTGCTTGACTCCAAATAAAAGTAGTATTACAATAAAAAAATGAAGAAGTTGAATGAAAGTTATAGCAAAAGAAGATAAATACATAACCTTGTAGTAGGCTGGTAGTCAACAAAAACAAAAAGAGTCCAAAACAACTATGAATATAGAAATGGAAATCACAAAATACAAGGAAAATGAATGACAAAACATTATAAAGAGAACAAGAGGGAAGACACAAAAAGAAGTAAGAAGAAAGAGACGAGAGGTAGAAACAATGTTGCACTAAAGGGCAACAATAGCAAAGTAGTGGCATCTAACGCTTTAGTAGGTCTTTGAATCCTAAGCCAATAGTTGCCACAATACAAAGTCTTTATTGACTACTTAATTAATGACTATGGGGAGTTTGCTTGCATTCACTTAGAAAACTACATGAATTAAAAGATAGAGTGCTGTTTTAGAATGTTTTTAGAATACAATCAATATTCTATAAATATGCTAGAATGTTCTATATACACTAATTATATATAGTCATTTTCAAAATACCCTATTAATGCATGTGGTTTGCTAGATTACAAGGGAGTGACCTCTTCGGGTTCATGACTATTCTACAATTGATCCATGTCTAGTCTACATCTCATCCATGGTGAATCTACACTAGTAGAAAATCAAGCCTAATCTATTGTTTTGGTCGCGTTGATTATCAACAGAGTTTTGTTGATCAATAGAAATTTGTTGATGATCAACGCGACCAAAACAACAGATTGAGTCTCATTTTCTACCAGTGCTACAACTAATCCATGACTAATCTACAACTAATTCGTGGCCATCTCTTCAACTATGATACAAGTAGTCAACTATTCAACAACTTTTCCATGATTGACACATATGCATTATGCATATGTACATTTTTCAAAGAAATAAGACAATTTATTTAGAAATTGACTTCTAGTCATTCCTCATATAAGACTGATTATCTTTCTACTATTGTGTGTTACAACTTAGAATCCAATTTGTAATGGTAGTTTTTTTATATCCAAATCAACCTACGCAATGTTTAAACTTAATTGTCACAATTCAAGCTTTGTCCAATGATGTTGAAGCCATTTTTATTCTCAATTACACTCAAGTTTTGTTTTTTCAAGTATATGAGTAGAGCTACTTCGAAGGTTATGTTGCAAAAATAACAACAACCATGATGAAAGGTATCATAGTTGTAGTTAGGTTTGGTGGAGAATAATAATAAAAATATATTTCAAACATTTTGGAAAATTTTCCAATTTCTTTAGAAAGAATTTTTTTTTATAAAAAAATTCTATTTTGAGCTTCTATCAAACAATTTTTCTATAAATAAATAAATATTTGTCAAAAAAATGAGTTGATTCTACTTCTCATTTAATGTAGTAAACATGAAAATGTTTTCATCACTACTAATGTAGAAACAAAGGGAACTTAAGTATCACTAGGTAGTGATCTTCATGAGATGTGAATGGATGAAAAGGACTAATAATACACTAAGGACAATGTGGGATTGCTAGTAGTCATTTTTTGACAAATGTTCCCTAAGAATGTTAGAGCCCTTTATTTTTCCACACAAACAATTGAAGATATTTTTTCTAATATTCAAAAGTACGTTAAAAAAAAGGTAGTCGATGCAACCAATTATAACTATAGCATTTGAAGCAAGTGGCCTCACAACTTCTCAAGAAGTGTCAAATTGTCCATAAGTTGTATAGTTAGTACCTAGTGGGAGCCATCAAATTGAGTGTAGAGGAAATTTGTTGGTCAATGCATAGTATTGAACCTTTAGTATATGGTAATACATGTAAAAAATGTTTGCCCTAAAATTCAAAAACATTAAAAGAAAGAGGCCTCTTATAAGTTCAAAAACTTGTTTTTCTCTACACATATCTAGAATGACTTTAAGAGAGTTGCAAACTAACATATATACTTGTAATGTGGAGTTAGAGACATGCAATTAAAAACAAATAATACAATTGATTCAAACGAATTGTTGTTTGTGTTGTTGTCATATCCAAGAAATAGAAAATTTCAAAATTAGACAATTAGATGTTCAATTGAATTATAACCAATTATAGAATTCAATTCTTTAAGTTGAGAAAATTTGCAATAAAAAAAATCCACTTGTATACAAGTCAAATAATTGTCATAGAAAATTCAGTCGTATATATTCAATTGCTAAATGAGTGCAACATTTCCACATTATTTAGTTAATTGTTGATCTAGTGGAATGTTCTTATTTTCATAATTAAGCAAATAGAAAAAAATAGAAAATTCATTGTTAACAATAAAAAATTTAGAAAATTAAACTACAATTTTTTATTTGTACAAGTAGACTAGGGTAATTTATCCAAGGATATTGTATTATCCAAGATTAGTTTTAGAAAAATTTACATTCATACCTATAATTCTTTAATTATTTTTTCCTTCAATTGCATTAGATGGGAATCAGGCCTTCGGGAGGGCCGTTTTAGGTTGGTTCCTGTTGTTAGGAACCAGCCTGTGCGGTCTGGATAAAAAATAATAAAATAATAAAAATAATTTAATTTAATTTTTTTTAAACTTTAAAAATTAAAATGAAGAATAAAAAAAATTATATTTTTTTACAAAAAAATAATTTTTTAATGCCTATTGACGTAGTCATCTCGACCACGTCAACAGGCTGCATGGTAGAGTTCTCGATGCGAGGGAACGCCAGGGAACTCGTAGCCCTTAACTACTACAAAAAATCATGTAATGGTAAAAAAAAAGTATCATGAATATGTTATAAATAAATTGTTGTCTCACTTACAATAGAAAATTTGAAATTCAAGTTACAAATTTATTGTCCTACTAATTGGCATAGTTGGTCTAGTAGAATATTCCACTAAAATCATGCTATTATCTTATGGAATTTATTTTAGGATCTCAAGTAAATAAATTCTTTGATTTACACTTACTTGATGAGGGCTAGAGTGCAAGTTATATTATTCCACCAAGTTGAGGTGATTTTCAAAGGCAATTTGAAAGTCTATGCATAATATAAGATTTGTCAGACAAGATTTCCAAGTCTCGAAATCATGTCTCAAATCCTGATAGAAAAAACAAAAAGATTTAGCATAAGAAGTTGAGAGCTCTAATTTTCTCTATTGATCCCTCCAAAACTAAATCTTGTTTTTAGAAATATAACCTACAACTAACATTCTTCCTATGTATTACAATTGGAATAGGGATTGTGTAACAACCACAAGTACCTACTTTGGCAATGTCTTTCTTGATCCAATTTCACTTTCATTTACTCACTCTTTGATATAAAAAAAATTGAATGTGTTTATTGTTATAAAGTATATTAATTATGGATTCTAAGACAAGATGGTTATTATACAAAATGGTATATTAAATTTGATCGAATGGGAATTTATTACATATGCAAGAGGTTTATGTTACTATAAATTTTCAATTTATGTTTTATTTTCTATATTTCTTTTAGAAAAATATTAAAAATTATAAGACTTTGATTTTTCTAAAATCTACCAATTCAAAGAATTAATAAACCTAACTTTAAACCTCGAACTTAGTACTAAATTGAATCAAGTTGGATTTTCATTTTCTATCAATTGAACATTTATCCTTGAAGTTTCCAATGTTCCAACATCCCAAACTTGCTCACAAACTTGATGCTCAAAATATGAAACTCAATTCTAGCTTTCAAAATATTCATTTTTGAAATATGATATAAAATGAGAAAATAAAATGTGAGATGTCAGTTTTGAATCCTTTTAAAAAAAATTTAAAATACAAATATTCAATTGATTCATTGTAATTGTACGATCCATATTTTAGAATCCAAATCATTCCACAACAATGTGTGATTTCAATTTTATTTATTTATTTTAAAATTAAAATTAAAAATAATTTTATAGAGAAATATGGTAAAAATATCATATTTTGTTCTTATATATTGCACTTTTATTACATATGATAACAATCTCCTTACACATTGCACTTTTTAAAATCCCAATTATTAAAAATTTATCCAAATTGAAATTTTCTATATTATATATACATATATATATTATTAATAAACATATCAATTCTAAATTTAGAATTACAATGTTTCTTATACTTCAAAGTCATAGCCAAAGATGTTTGGAATAATTAAAAATAAATAATTATGTGAGAAAATTTACAATTTTTTTGTATTGTTTCTTCTAGCTTAAGAAGAAAATTTTAATTAATAGAATTGATTTTGATACATTCACTAGTTTATTTATATTCTTTTGCTATAAAGAGTTTAACTATGATAAAAAAAAATTCCAAATTAATAAAGATTTTTCATATTGATAGAGAATACATAGTCTCTTGTTAAAAATATAACTTGAATATAATTTGAAAGGTTAAATTGAGTTTAGAGATGGAGCTCAACCATGAAGTAATAGAGCCAATCCACAGAGGTTTAAAAAAAAGTCCAAACTATTTATTGCTTGAACCCTCACAAGGCCTTGTTTCACATGCATTTTGATGTAAATTAATTAAAGGAAGAGAAAGGGCATGGTTTTGTACTAACTACCAATCAAATTTTAATAATCAAGTGAGAGTTGAGATGTAGTCTAAAATACATGATTCTTAGATGTAGATGCATCTTTCAAAAACTAGGATGGTTATATGTATTAGATGGGTAACTAGAATGCTTACATCACCATGTCATCTTATTGCCAACTATATTGTTCAAGGGCACAATCTTCACTACTAACATAGAATAGTGAAATTAGTGTGCCTTAACAATTAGATTGCCTTACCCAAAAAAGTTACCTCATGACTCATTGCTTGTTGGCATGGAGGCACATGTGACTCTTTGAACTGGGCCCTAAACCAGTGCACCAATCCATGCCACACATACGATTCTCCATTGATGAAAATGATTCCATCCTTGTAAAAAATAGTTTATATTTATATAGTGTAAAGTGTTGAGAAATTAATAAAAGGGAATCTAATTTCACTATTCCTTTATTCAATGTAGTAAAAACCACACATGAGGTGATGAGCGGAGTCCCGATTACTTCATTGAATTCGGCACATTGGAAAACTCGGTGGTTATCTCAGACATATTTTCCACTCATGCTTGTCTTTAACTTTCAACCCTGCTAATTCGCAACTACAAAGAAACATTTAGTAAAAAAAATCTATCCAAAGTCTTCATTCATTAAAAAAGAAAAAAGTTACACCCTATTGGATTGAATATCAAACAAAAAATTTCTTCATAACATCCCTGGTTTCAAGTGGGTGGAATATTATTGTAAAAAATAAAAACATGTCATTGAGTGATTCACTTCATCAGCACAAGGTTGTGGGGCCTCATTCAAGTCGTGGAACTAACTTAATTGTTCTTGAGAATTTGCAAATTAAAATCACAAATTAAGTGTACCATTTGGAAAGGGCCACCCTTAGGGTTAATGATGTTGTAAGTAATGCGTAAGTTCCAGCTGCTGTACCTTATCGACAGTAATCAGTTTGCACAGTGTCATAAGGAAACAAAATTAGCTCCACATGGATTCGAAAAATTATAAAATTATAAATTATAATTTATTCTACGTACAAGTCAGCAGAGTACTGCAGAAAGCTTGTTGTCCAAAGACTTCAAAAAGAGGGTAAACGTGCCTACTATGGAAAACTTTCCGGAGCAGTATGGAAAATTTTGAAAAAAAAGAAAACCCTACCGAACCGAACAAGCGGATGCTTGGGAATCTCGGAAAAATTCACAATAATATCAATTTAAGTTAACGTAAGGCCGGGTGGAGTTAAATTAAGTTCCGTTTGAGTTCCGCTGATACCAACTGAAGGACGATGGAGGGCTTTGACAATGATTGAATGCACATGATAGAGAAAAGCACGCGGTGGTACAAATGTAAAGGACAAGCTGGAGTGATGAAGACCGGGATTTAAAAAATAAATAAAAATTCAACTTGTTTAGCCCATTGGGTGTTTTTTTTCTAAATTTTTTAAGACAACAACCAGTGGCGCAATCATCATTGGTGGAGTGATGAAGCATTTACATCTATAAATATTTTTAAAAATAAAATACTGCAATGTGGATGAAATGGAAACTATTCATCTAAGAATGTCATGATTCTTGTAAATTGTTTGTATTCATCCAAAAAAGGTAACTAGAATCTAACAAATTCATTCAAATTGGATATCATGTCCCCTTCGCCATGAACTGCCATTGCTCATGACAGACAAAGGTCAAATTATTCATCCATCCATTTTTTAGGACGGAGATTGCGGTATGAGTTTCTGACCCTCGGGCTGTTCATGACGGACAGGCTTAAATTCCACGAGGTGAATATTGCTGAAATGTTGCAAATGTTGCTGCAAGTTATCAAGATTTCTTTAAAAAAAAACATTCAGTGCCCAGAGCTTTTGAGTAATGAGAAACTTGGAAGTACTTGTACTTGATTTTTTGAATGAGGGCAACAAAGACTTTCAACTGCCCTACAAGGTGAGGTTCTCACTTGGATGGAATGTTTT
The DNA here is from genome assembly GCA_947034895.1 of Rhytidiadelphus loreus. Classification (NCBI taxonomy): domain Eukaryota; kingdom Viridiplantae; phylum Streptophyta; class Bryopsida; order Hypnales; family Hylocomiaceae; genus Rhytidiadelphus; species Rhytidiadelphus loreus. Next base: position 2,993,499 of record OX344765.1, on the reverse strand, counting down.
TTTTTCCTCCGAATTAAAGAATACTAACTTAACTTACATGCTATGGGACATGCAACAAAAAAGGCATTGGGGGCAAGCAGTCACAAGGTGCCACATATCACTTTTTCTTGTAAGAATCATTCATAAGAAAGATGGACTCATTCCCATCTTTGGTTTATTTAATTCCCCTTTCTTTTTTTGGCTGTTTTTTTTTCAAACACATGGGCAATTTCCATTGCAAAGGGAAAACAGTACAAGGGATTTAATTCCCCTTTCAATACAATATGGTACCCTCTTTTTGTACTCTGTTGATGTCATTAAAACTTACCCTTTAGCATTGGAACTCAGAAGCGGGCAGCTGGGGATCTAAGTTGAAACATTTTACAGCAGGGGCAGCAGAAGTTTTTTTGGGGTGTTGGGCATGCTGACAGCTCAGCTTTTTCACTTCCCCAATAGAGCTGGTACTTACCTGAGTTCTTCAGTAAGGTAGGGTGCTCTAAAAGCGACCTCTCAGGCAGAGGTACATTTTGCTTTCTTCAATGTACCAAAGGTGTACATTTCAAGGGGGGTGACCACTGCATTTTAACTTCAAAAATGCGTAACTAATTCTACAAAGGTCCAAAACATATGAAACCGGACACTTTGGGTTAGATGCCAATTCCATTTTTCTTCCTATGAAAATTTATTGGGGATTTTTTTCAAAGAGTTTTGCTTCCCCAAAAGTGCAATCAGTTCTCGAAAGGTTGCTTTAAGAGAAGACTACCTTTATTGCAAGCTCATTGTTTGTCAAACCAAATAGGAATTTTTTTGGCATGCACCAAAATTGTGGTGCACTTTAAGATATCTTTTTAAGGTAAGTGCATCCCAAATCGCTCTTTGCCTAAGACCACCATCATCACTATGTGTATATGATTTTAGAACATCTACCAAAAAAACATTTTGACCCTTCATAACTTTTGCATACAATATCTAAATGTCATGTTCTTTGGTGTGTTGGAACCTCCTTTCACTTGCTACCAAGAAAATATGAAAACTTAACCAGTATAATAATAGTAACAAGGCACAATAGCAATAGTAAGAAAAATACTAGTGTTGATAAGGCCTCTAAGGACTAGAAAAATGACCTTAAAAATATTCATATCTAATCTAATTGGTCATGTGGAAATTTTTGTTTGTAATTTCTTTAGTCCGTAGAGACCATATTTCTAATGGTTATTTAATATGGTCTAAACTATTTTATCAATTGTTATTCAAACTATTTAACATCAATTGTAGTGGTAGTCGTGTAGCATTTGTAATATGCAAGGGTGGCATTGTTAGATTAGTTCACTAATTTTTGTACTTACCAATTATTCACCCACACTAAATAAACATTTTAGTGTGGTGAATATTAGAAATAGAAAAAAAGTCATGACCATGAAGGAATTTGAAATTTCATGAATATTGAGCAACAAAAAGCCAAGCAATTTAAGTTAGGATGTTCTCTATTAACCTTTAAGCAACATAGTCTATGATTGAGGATTCAATTTCCAATCCATGTGTTTTATTTAATGTCAAAATTATCAAGAAAAGTAATATAAATTACTTTTGTATATAAAAAAATATGTTTAATATAATTTCAAAATTTCAAGTTTTTTCCCTTTAGAATTGAAATATCTATGATTTCTTAAAAAAAATTGGTAAAAACATCCGCTTCAATTTCAAGACGTACTAAAAAAATTATTAGTTAGTCTTGCATATGACAATGGTAAAAATTATAGAATTAATTGTGCTCAAATTGTTTTAAATTTAAAAATCTATAAGGTATTTGTACATGATTTTATGTAGTTATACATGTTTTTAATTAGAAGATGTTCTAAATTATCACTAATTAGAGTTAAAAAAGTGACATATGATAAAATTTTGATTTCAATTTTGGATAATTAAAATTATTATATATCAAAATTAGATTTACATTAAGGTACTACAATTTATATTTCAATGGTTTCTTAATACCAATTTAACTTTGCATTAAAATGATAGCAATTCTATATATTATGTGAATCAATACATCCAAAACTTGTATAAAACATGTGGAAAAAAATTTACAAGGAGTATGTTCTTCATGTTCAAATATAGTATTTGAACAACATAATATGCTTAATAAAGTATTTCTTACCAAAAACATTTAGAAGAAACATCTCTACTCCTTTACATCTAAGGAATTCAATTTTTAGGTTTTATGCATTTTTTTTAGTTGAATTTAACTTAATTAAATATAAAAATTAATCATTGAAGGCAATTTCACAAAGACATCCTCTCAAGTTAGTTTATTTTATCTTTCAGGTTTCATTGACTTTGGAGTTGAATAGAAAAAGACTTGGTTATAACAAAGTGCATTAAAGAAATCAATAATATTTTACTACTTAAAAAAATTCTAAATTTTCATTTAATGATAGTATATTTTCTTAGCTTTCAATTTAAAAGTCTAACTCAACAAGAAATCATTTATAAACTACTTTGAAATACTTGCATAATTAGATTACAGTCATTGGTGGTTAAGGTTGACAAAAAAATATATTTAAGATAGATACTAAATTATTTTAAGAATAAAACATGCAAATTTTTTTGTCTTAAAAAAATTAAATTTGTAGAATATTTTTATTTTAAAGCATTTGCCAAACCACTACTTCCAACTTTAATTAGTTATTTGTCACAAAATGACTATCCCCTAAAAAATATGTAAACAAAAGTCTGGTTCCTTGGTTCCTACAATTCCTCCCCTTTTGAAAAAACCTCAAGCCATTGATGTGCTTAAAAATGCAATCCCCTTTTCCATGCCGTTGATCTAAGTTGTACAAAAAAACTAAAACTAAATGAGATGTGAGTATTGAAGGAAGCCAAATGGAAGAAAGAAGGTAGTAGTTCATGACTGGATGAATGTGAAACATTGATGGTAGACTAGGTCATTTTGCTATGATGCCTATGTGCCTGCCAACAAAATATTGTTTGAGTAAAGGCTTCCTTCCCAATCTTTTGACTTCCTTACATGATCTTCCCCAAGTAAGCATTCTTCAATAGGTTATCTCTCTTTACAAGTAGTGTTTGAAGTTTTTTGTTTTTGGATGCCATTTTTAATGCAACATGTTGAATCCTATGATTTGGGTTATTTTCTTAATGTGCAGAACAACTAAACTTTCTACGGAAGGAGACTAAGTAAAATACAAAAAGTGGACCAAAGATAAAATAGAGCACCTCAATTCTTATAAGTCTTCAACTGTTATTTGCTTATGTAGGAGCCCATTGCTTGTTGTTTTGTATTACACTTGAAATTCAATCATTTTGATATTATTTTTAGAGGTAGTCAATTGGTTTGATATATGTAGAGGAGAATTTTGCAATGCAATGTCTAATTAGTCAATTTGCACCATTACATGTAGTGTTTGGAGGTGAATTGGAGGAGATGGGGTTTGGCAATTTGTATCTCGATTTGTGAGGGTGCTAATGCTTTGAATTGCGGTGGAATGGAATGCTCATGAATACTCATGAATTTTGAGTAAGGAATTTAGTATTAGAGGGTGTTTGAAATTTTGAATGCTCAAATTTTATTATAGCTATATAATAATTATTTGGTTGTTATTCAATACTTTCTAATTCACCTATTTTTGTACTATTGAATGCTTTTTTCTTCATTTGTGGATGACTTCAATAGTTGGAAGGATACAAAGAAGGAGATATGAGATTGAAGAAAAAGTTGTTAAACAAATTAGGATTTAGGATTGAATGTAAAAGTTTTACATTCAATGGAAAAATGGGTAGTGTATCCCTCCTAGAATTTGTATAAATTTTTACAACCAATGGAAAATTAACACATGTACTCTTCTTGTAAATAATGTTTTTCTTAAAATTATTTTTGACATGGTTTTCACTATCACTATGCACCCAAAAGAAGTAGTCACACATCTGGTTTGGCCCCCCTCCCAAAAATAAATAGGCCGTTGATTTTTTTTAAATGCTTCCCCTTCCAGAATGCTATTGATTTCTCAAAATTTCTTAAGCCATTGATCTTTGAGATTGAATCTAAGTCATCCATCCAAATATAGATACGGATACAAAATTAGAATACAGATATGGATACGGTACAAAAATATGGATATAGATACTTGATATTGGAATATTGTACAATATGGATACGATATATGATATACGGATACGGGATACATGATTTTCGTTGTCCCACATTGTTTGTCATATTAACTTCATTCAAAAAATTACAAATAGGGGGAGGGTGGAATGAAAAATTAAGAAATTAATTTTAATTAAATTTCTTTTTTAAACCCGGGGTAGGGGGGTCTAGAGGGGAGTTTAAAATTAATTAATTAAAATTTTGAGTACATAGTAACAGAATTGTCACTATCTCCTCAAAAGAGGTAGTAACTTTATGTACATACAAGCCTATATACACAACTATGAGCATTAGATACAATATTTGAAAACAATGAAGAACTAAATGTTGCGGCTCTCCATTTTAAACATATTGATGTAAAAAGCCCTAGCTCTTCATGTTCAAGTACTTTAGATGGTGAAGTCTAAATTATAATCATTTCTTGAAAAAGATTGATATTAACTGATTTTAAGAAAAACAAGGGTATAATATTCTCTAATTTATCATAGTATACATAAGCCCATGCAATAGTAATAGAGAAGAACAATTGTTAAAGAATTTCTTTGAATATAAGTAAAATTAATGTTTCATAAAGATTTTGATAAAATTTGTTGTATGCTTTTAAATATTGAAGTTTTAAATAAGTTTGACTCTATAAATTTGATACAATAGATTATACAACAATGACTAATAAAGCTAAAATGAATAATTTGATTATAAAAATATATCAAATCAGAATAAAATTTTGTCAGAAGATCTTGTTTAATTACAAATTAAATTATCTTATTGCATTTCATACAATACAATAAGTGAAGGTCTCTTACTCTAACATCTAAATTCTTAAAGAAATCTTGAAACAATGAATTCATTGCAGATACTTGAAGAAGAAGAGTTACTTTGGTCTTTTTTACCGTGTATAGTAAATGAATAGATTGTTTGGATAAATTCTACTTGTTACGTTATAAATGAAGATGTAAAAAAATATGAAAACACTTTTCATATATAGTTTCCAACATTGTCTTGTTCCATGTTAGTTTGATGAAGATATAATGCATACTTGAAATATATAACTAATCTTTTATTAGGTGGTAAAAAATTTGTTAGATGGAAAAATTTCTTTATAGAAAATGTATATATTTTGACTAAAATCTTCTCTTCTTAACTCAAAAATGTCATCCATTTGACCATTTTTCATCCACTTATTATTGTTCAACTATAAAACAAATATCATCAATCGTCATTGTAGCTATAAGGCAAATGCACCTACTTGTGTTCCCTTTCTAAAACCAAACCCTATAGATTCTTGCCTAAAAATGTACTACTTCTACATTAGAGTTGGAGGTTACTTTTGAGTACACATGTTTTTCCAATACTTTGAAAATTCATGAAGAGAATCTAAAATACTATTTTGACTTCCAAAAAGATCCACCGCCCAAAATGGCCAATGTAATAATAGGAACAATGCTCAATTGCTTATTAGTATGCAATTTGATGTAGAATGTACCTTATTTCCAAATTTGTAGAGAAAAACCATATATGTAATCCAAGCAAGTAACAAATATAGAAGAAACCCCTACAAACCCTAACTTGTGTAGGTCACCTACTAACAATGAATCCCAAACTTCTTGATCAAATGTAGGAGACCCATGTTGTCGGACGTTAAAGTAGTCATTCGAAGCATGTGTCCTATGTCTATCTTCCCCAAACCAAGGGTAAATATCAAAATAAATTACCTCTATTTTTATGGTTGCTTCATGTCTTGCATTCTTCACCTCTCTTATTGCGTTCTTTACCTCCCATAGCTAATTCACGGCCTCTGCATCCAAATTTGAATTCCAAATTTCCAAATTTGACGAAGATTGGCAAATTAAGAAAATCCATTGTTTTCCTAGGGGTAACATCCACTGCAAAACTCTACCAATGCCCCCCTTTTTTTGGTCGGGGTGAACTAATCCCCTCACTTGTCCCCCGAGTCAGTCCAGGGGGTGCAAGTAAAAAAAAGACTCCCTATTTTGTGCTTAGAAAATGTATGTTCTACATCTCTCCCAGCTAATTTGGGGCCTCTGATTACAAATATGAATTCGAAAATTGCAAATTTTATCATGCGTGGGAAATAAAAAATTTCAGGGGTTTCCTTTGGGGACAAGCGAAGGGGGCAGTTGGCAGCCCCTTTTTTTTTAACGTCCTGCATTCATGTCTCCATGGAACCATTATTTTTCAGTACTTCCATGTCTCCCACATTATTCCAAAGGAGAAGGCAGGCCAGTAGGGTAGGGTAGGGCCGACATGAACAGAACCCAACTGAAATGGAAGCCATTTCAACTGCCCCGCATGGTGCAGTAACGTAAGTTTGTGGTGTTGCAATTTGCGAAGGAGGTTGAATGGGGATGGAGTTGACTGAATCCAAGTCTTCATAACAACCTTTGTGCCCCAGTCAAGATCTTGGCCTTCTTTTGGAAGTCGGCTGCCTTCGCCACCATCCCTAAAGCAAACACGGAAAATTGGAATACCTTACTTGATCGCCGAAGGTAGTCTGCTCGTAAAGCAAACTTTTTAAGAGTGGATTGCATTTTTGGGTGGAGCGAAACTACTTGAAACAATTTTCAGTAAATTTTTGTAGGAAGAAAAAAATGGAATTGGCATCAAACCCAAGTCATTTCATATTTTTTGGACCTTTGTGGAATTACTTGTGAATTTTTTGATGTTGAAATATACGGGGCACTAACTAAAAGTGACCACCTCCTCAAATGTACATCGTTGGTACATTGGAGAAAGCAAAATGTACCTCTATGTTTGTGGTCGCTTTAAGAGCATGGTCACTTTTAGAGCACCGTACCTTGTATATTCTAATTCTCATTTATTTGCTTATTGGGAGCGACACTTGATTTTCTACTTTCCACACAAAAAAGGAAGATTGATAAGAATCCAACTTCACATGCATCCAACCATTGTAACCTTCTCATGGGAATAATGGAAGGCTTCTATGTCCTTGTAGCACTCGCTCCTTTTGGGAATAAGGACAGACTATCTAAATCTTCTCGCTCGTAGATCGACTTTTTGTCAATGCAAAAAACTCCTCCTTGCCTTGCAAAACACGATCATGGTGTTTTGGTGCTTCAGCATAGTCGTCTGATAGTAAGATAGTGTTGCAAAATTGACGCACAGCCGTGCAGTACTCATGGAGTATTTTTATTCGATTTTTTTTTCAAATATTAATTTTTAATTTTCTTTTTGAAAACTGAGGATACCGGTAATCTATGTTGGAAGGTAATCATCAAAACCAACGCGAGTCTCAGCGCCTGGACCGACACTGCCTGGCAATGATTTTAGGATAAGGATGCAACCCAATTGAGACTTGGTTGCAGAACCAACAGAAACCATATAGCTTATTAGATTCTTCCATAATATGCATATGGCTTTGGGACATGAGAAAAAAGAATACATATTAAGATAAGTTAGGGTCAAGTGTTTTATATGCATCTACAATCAATGGTTTTGAAGAAGATTACAGTTTATTCATACAATGTCCAAAACATACAGGGTTATGTAGGGAATTTGAAATCTTTTTTCAATTGCCAACGGGACTCAATATGAACCAATCTGGTTTCATCCCTAAAGTCTTTCATTCAACAAAATGGGGTTTCACATTTCAAGGCACACTCTTCTTCATGCCATACTATATTATGTATGTTACAAAATGGAGCAAGTATGTCATCTGTAATTGCTACTAAAGTGATGGCCATAAGTGTTTGCAAGTTTCCACGGAGTAACAACTCAAAATGACTATATTGTGTCTAGAAAGTTTTTTCAATTTACACCACGAGGAAGAAGCCCACGTGACCTTTACAACCCTTTTGGCCCTCACTATCGAGGACCATTAGAAATATGAACCAAAAAGTACAAGGAATCCAAAGAAAAGGCATTCATTTACATTCACCATGCCACCATCATTGTCGGAAGAGGCTACTTGGTTTGCCAAGCTTATCATATCGCAAGCGTTCATTTATATTTTTTGTAATTGAAAAATGGATTTTTTTTAGATGTTCATTTTTCAAAAGAATGGACAGAAAAATCAAATTATGAAAAATTTGGTGAATAACTATTCTTCACTTATGAAAATATGAATATTTTATCAATCAATTACATTTAGGCTAATTTTTTTTCTTTCTATAGACGTCATTTAACTTTAAATTACTTGAGAAAATTTCACACTATTTTCCATTGCAATTTCAAATTCATTGGATTTTTTAAATTCTGTTTTATAGTTAAATTTTCATTTTTTCTTTAAACTTTTTTAGCAATGACAAAATTTCGTTAGCTTCTAAAGTATAGTTGTGTTTTGAGGCCAAAACATCTTCAAAGTACTTTTTTCCAAAAAAGATTAGGATCTTCGTTTTTTTAACTTTTTTGATGAATCCAACCATAGGGTCTTTTAGTTACCTTGATCTAGTATATTATCCTAAAACTTTGAAGTGAAAAGTGAAAGTGAAAGTGAAAATCCCCATTAATTGCAAGATTGTAATGCCTATATTTCAAAAGTATTTTTTCTCTAACCCTGTCTATGCTAAAGAAAAGAAAAATCCAATGATAACTTTTACAAGAAATTGTGGAGTGTGAATCCCAATGGTGAGAATGTCCTTGCAAACAATCACTATCCTTTTTTTTCTTTAAAAAAATTCAAAATAGAATTCAAAAAGTGACTTTGTATATCTTTTCTACATTTATTGCCCACAAAATAAAACTCCTTGTAATTTTCACCTCATTATTTGGAATTAAATGGTTCAAATGTTTTTGAATAGGCATCAATCTATACATTCCAATCCAATTATTATTTTTTAGAATATATTTTTAGTTGTCTAGTTTGACATTGAAATTGTAAAAAAAACATTTAGTTTTTTGCAATATTTACCATAATGGCCTTAAACAAAGCTTCACACATAGATTATCATGCTTAGCATCCATCATGAAAATTTCATGTGAAAATTCCAATTTATGAAGTCAATACAATTTGCTCAAATTCTAAAAAAAAAAAAGTGAACTCTTTAGTCCTTTAGGGGTTAAAATAGAAAAATTCATTTCTTACCATGCAAAATTTATAGTTTTGTAAATATATAATCTCAAAAATTCTACAATCCATTTTAAGAAATATCTTTGTTGATCTGACCTTGGTATAGTATGCCTTTTGAAAACTTCAATGAAATTTGTAGGATAGCTTGTATAAAGAACGCTTTGAATGTTTTTCATGTGATTTCAAGCTTCCACTTTTGAATCAATTTGGGCACTAGTTACTTCAAGTTTGTCATAAAGTTTTCATAATTCTATTGGATCGTATGAACTTTTAAAGGTCCCATCAAAAATTATATATATATAAAATAAAACCTTGTGGAAACACCCATTGTATCCCACATTGTATATTGAAATATAACTTGAAATTCATATACACTATATTCTACAATATGAAGGTGTACTTCAATATGATCATTAATGTTGTTAAATATAATAGTATCAATATGTAGAATACAAATATACATGAAAACGGAATTAGACAAATGACATTATTAAGGGTTAACCTTATTATTGCACTCAAAGGTGCATATGGTACTAGTTCAAATTTGAAATTGGTAACATTTCATATTTAATAATTGCCTACACATTTTGTCTACTACTAATACCTATAAAATGATCCATTACAATCATGCATTCAACTTCAAGTTGTCATTGCTCAATAAATGAGTTGGGCTACAATGGGATGAATAGAGGTCACAATCAAAGCTTTAGATGATAGAAATGGAGTGACTTGTGACTACAATAGGAACTTCTATTACTTGGGTATATAAGTATCACAAAATGTGGCTACTTTAACCCATAATTGCCTGAGCAACCATATATGGTCACTCTGAAATTTTAGGCTCATTTTGCAATGGGTAGTTAAATTCACTTGACCGTTTAAAAAAAAAGTTGGGGCAGTTTTAAAGGTTAACTATTGAAAACTTTCATTTTTCAACTGAAAAAGGTACATATTTGATTGTTAAGGGGTCTCTAAAGCCACATATGTCCATTAGTGGAAGAGTAAAGCTTGCTAATTTTACTTCATTTTTCAACTTTGAGCAGTTTCATTTGATTTGAGATCTAAAAACTTGTACTTATCCATTTGCTTTGAAAATGGTCCCAATGGAAAAAGTAAAGTGTTTTCATGATTATCACCATTGAAATTTTTTAATAGCAAGTGTTGATTTGGAGTTGTTTGTGATTTATACTTATAAAAAAAACTCCATCTCAACAATTGCAAGGTGGATTGTGTAATGAGTTTAGTAGCTTTTCAAGTGATATTAAGTTTTTTGAAAGGGTATTTTAGTGTGCTAACACAATTTGTAGTTGTTCATGTCACCTCCAATCCACAAAAAAATTTATGTGCAAATTTTTGAAATATTGTGGGGAAGGGCAACATACTAAAAATAGAAAACATGCATTTCTCTTGTTATAATCTCACAACTCTTATGCAATTTTGCACTCAAAATTGGTGTGCATACTAATAAGCAAGCTCTTTAAACATCCATATGGTTAGATTTTGAAAAAGAATCAATTTGTTTCAATGGAGATAACTATAAGTCCATGCTCTTTTTTCATAGTCAAAACACACTTGAAAAGGCTTGGGCATTTAGGGGTTAATGTGAGGCATAGTGGTTGCTTTAGAAAAAAACTACAATCAATTTTGGTGAATAACGTTGACCACTATGGATGCACTTTAATGTTGATTTGATCAAAGTGTTTAGTAATTGCTTGGGGATATTTAGACAATGCACTTCAAAAATCATAACAATTTTTTGCTTTGCAAGAAAGTTGCCCGAAAGATGTAATTTCAATTGCTATTGTCTTTTCTTACATTTGTTTAATTCTAGAAAGAATAAAATAGAATGCATTGATCATCCCATAGGATGATGGTAATCATTTTACTTGCAATGGGATCATCTACATTATCTAGTTGCATTGCCTAAGAGAATAGATGGGCTTCTATCACATGTACGTGTCTTCAACTTCATAATCGTGATGAAGTTGTCCAATCATAATTTTGCCTAGTTTGAATTTTTTTTAATATATTAGAACAATATAACAAGGTACGCAATAGGATTCTTTTTCATCTCAATTTCTTGCCTCCATTGGTGAAATTTAAAGTGAACATGATGTTTTAAAACATTTACGGCAATTATTCCTACAAATGGTCCCTATTATAGATTTCTAAAAGTGTTTTAGTCATTTCAATTAAATTGTCTCAAGACACCATTTTTTAAATACAATTTTAATTTTATAAGATTTTTTTAAATTTTTTTAGTAGATCCTATTGTAAAGTGCCTTGTTTTAATTTATTGAAATATATCCTCTAAAATTTTCTCTAAAATTGCAGAGTAAGCCCCACCAATTAAGTTTTTTCCACCTATCTTAGAGGTGAATTTCATCTTTCAAATTTGATCCAAAAATCGTATATCTTGTAAACTAGGATAAATTCTAATGAAAAGAAATAAGTTGAAAATATATGAGTCATTTTAACAATAAATACTTTACATTGATTATTGAAATCAATTTTAAATAGAAGGTACTTATAGATTGAATAAAACCTCTAAATTACTTATACTTGAAAAAAATAATTAAAAATAACTCAATCCCAATGGTGAAAAAAGTGATCAACAATCTACACCCTTTCTTCTACTGTAGATATATTAGAAGTGAGTTTCAAATAGGTGCCTACTTCTTCTTTTGAGAACTCGGGTAAGTTCTATTGAGTCCATATTTTGGATTTTTGCAAGAAATTTTAAAATAGTTCCTAATAATTAGAATCTAAATGTGAAATTTTGTTTCAAATCATTCCAATAAAAATTGCAGACATTATAAGTTTTTACCTATTTTACTATCAAAGTGGGAGCCAAAATTAAATTCTACAAATCAATCAATTAATTATATTTTGTACTATATATTGATACCTACATAAAAAAACTTTGAATCATTGCATTCCAATTAATGAATTGAAAGTTATAAGGAGTTTCATTTTGTAAGCAATGAAAGTATGGGAGATATATAAAGTATTTTTTGAAGTCAAGTTTCAAAATTTCCACCCCCACCCCAAAGAATAGAGGATATTTTTTTACTTACTAGAACATTCTCACCATTGGTATTGACAATTATCAATTTTATGTAAAAGTTTTTAGTGATTTAGGTTTTGAGCATATTGACTAAACACACAAAAGTTTATAGGACATTTAGATTTTTTCATTAAACTTGCAATTGATAGAGTTTTTTATTCTAAAATTTTAGGAGGATGCATTTGAACAAGTTAACTAAAGTACCCCATTTTTGGATTTGTTAAAGAATAAACATAGATAAAAATTTAGCCATGCTTTAGAAATAACTATTTTGAAGTAGTTTTAGGCTTTAAAACATTGCATAACTTTTGGGAATAGAACTTCAATTTTATTTTTGTTAAGTTGTTAATTTCTAACAAAATGAAACTTACCATAACTTTCATTTCAACAATCAAAACATAATGATTCAAACCTTTTCAGGTAAATATACACCTTTTGAACCAAGTATTTCTATTTTTATTTTTAACCCCTAAAGATTAGCTCTATGAGCACATGGTTAAACATTATTTTTGAGCTCAATTTATCCTTTCAAATAATATTTGGATTTTAATCTTAAACTAATTTTATAATTTTAGGTTCCTTATTGTCTATAAATTAAAAAAATATCTACTAGTTTGACTACTAAAAGACTAAAGATACCACTTTTTCTTGTAAATTTGAACAAGTTCTAGGGGCTCAATATCTTTGAATATTATCCTTATCAAGAAAACATCCTAATCACAGTGCTTGTAAATTTTAACCCTTAAGTACTCCGACGTCCATATTTTGGACAATGAACTCCACCTTGCACTTCATAAGTTTTTCAAGATGAATTTGAAAGCATTTTTGATAAAAAAATTATATATATTGTCAATCCACTTTCCAACATATTGAATAAAATGCATAAATTATGGGGCAAACATTTTTTCCCCCTAAAGATGTTGAAATACAAAACTTTACCTTTTGGAAAGGCTAAAAATGCCTACATTTTGAACTTTAGGAACATTGAACTTGCAATCGGTCCGGATATTCACTTAAATTTTTTTGGGAGGATGCACTTGAACAGGTTAATTGAAGGATCCGATGGTTGAATATGTTGAAAAATAAATAGAGATGAAGCCTTGCTTTGCCTTGCTCCCGGGGAGGACACTCCCTATGTTTTAGCAAACTACGTGCGGCGGAAAAAGTAAAACAAGTAATACACCTTAAAATTTAATTTCTTTTTCAAAAAAAAAATTATGGATAGATTTTACTACTTTATAAGTTTATGTTTTGAATTATTGGTATTTTTTTGTGCTAATAGTAATTAGTTATAAATTTTTGAAGAAAAAAGATACACTGTAAAGCTGAAAATAACTTTCACACCTCTATATTATATAAGAAAAAAAATTTGAAAAATGAAAAAAAAATTATATAGAATAGCTTTCTATTGAAAGTTTATTTTGGTTGAATATTGATGCAATAGTCATCTTCATGTGAGCTCTATAAATATTTTAGTTGGAGAACATGCCATTTTAGTTCATTTTTCAACCCTTTCTAGACAATATATCTTATGTTATTTGGAATTGAATTTTTTGTTAATAGAAACCTTTAGTCATTGTTAAACAAAGCTCAAAATTTTAGAATGAAATTATAGTTTATTCAAGGTGAATTACATGAATTACTTTTTCCACCGCCGCACGTAGTTACCCCAAATGTAGTGAGAGTGTCCTCCCCTAGGCCTTGCTTTGGGGACAAATCTATGAGCCTACGAGCCTATATAATAGACACCTTATCTTCTATAGCTATAGGTGTCTATGTTATGGATTCTTTCTATATTATAGTATATTTATGGTATAGGTACATATATTATAAACACCTTCAAATGGTCGTAGGTACATACCTGCAACTAAATTCAAGGTTCTTAGGCTCATGTCTCCGCGCTCACACACTAGCATCGTTGAACCCACACCTCACACATGCTTTTGGCTTGATGAAAATTTTTGCATCCTTGTCCAATAACAATAAATATTTCTATATCCTGTAAAATGTTGAGAAATTAGTGTGGGTCAACCTAATTGCAGTGTAGGAGGTTGACCTGAGCCTCGAACAAACGAACGAACAAACCAATGCAAGCTCTTTGAAAAAGAGCCTGCGCACGTTCTTCTTCGACTTTACCTTAGTTGAATGATTTTGAGCCTTTTATGTTGTGAATTGAATCTCCATCTCCGTCTCTGTGGAATGCATTTTTTTTTTAAATATATATTTTTCTTCTTCTTCTTCTTAAAGTTCATTTCAGTCTCATTGAAGCCTGTTTTACTTTCGCCTCAACTCGGTCTCTCCACCCAGTTGTAGTGCACCTGACTGCCGTGCCTGCCGTGCCCTGCCCCCCGTCCTGCCCTTGCCCTGCCCTGCCTGGTGTGTTTCAGTTTTCCGTAGAAAAAAAAGAAGAAGATCCATTATTGCCGCTGCATTGAAGAGCAACTTCTAAGATGGTAAGGAACTCCGTCCGCTGTCTGGCTTTTCTTTCCCCAAGCGACGAAGGATTGAGTTGAGTGAGAGGACAGAAGTTTCTGATCCGAAAACCAAATTGCAGGGACAGATTTCATGGAAGGGAAGGGAAGGGAAGGGAAGGGAGGACCAAGGACCGATGGACTCATTATCACTCGTCCATTGGGTCACACATCTAAGAGGGGTTAAATTTAACACCTCAATCCTTTTTCAAATTTGGGCACATTTTTGCTTATATCTTTGTACAGAAATACCATTTACCAAAATTTCATGAAATTGGGCATAAAAGAAGGTTGTCTTTTCAAGATTCTAGTGTTACATTGGATGAATGAGAAGGTAGTTGGATGAAACAATGCATGCAAGCCCTGTGTTCATCGTCTAGAATATGGACGTTGGAGCGCTTAAGGGTTAAGGTAGTTGCACCTATAATCATACTAATAAGCAATTCAGCATGGGTTCCATTATTATATTGATAAGCAATTCAACATGGTTCTCGTTATTATATTGATAAGCAATCCAACATGGTTTTCATTATTATATTGATAAGCAATTTAGCATGGTTTTCATTATTATTATTATGTTGTTGTTGTTTTGGGGTGGGGTGGGGGTGGGGGGGTTGTGGATAGTGGCAAAACGAGATTTTAGATTCCCTTGGAATGCATTTTTGGGACATGGTATGAATAAACTACAAATATTCAAAGTGTTGAAAATAGGTGTTTCTAAAACTAACCATAAACTCTCATAAATAACGGGATTACATTTGGGCAAGAATTTGTCATGATCGATTTTAGAAAGCAGTTGAAATTAGGTGTAGTTACCTTAGATTGAGATAGATCAAATGCACAATGTTTTTTGGGGGGCAATAGAATTGCAAATTAGGGAATTTTTCCCATGAATTCTAGTTAGTTAGTTTTTTTCGTAAAGCAAAAACATTGATTTAGATTCCCATTGTTATCCCTAGAGAAGGGACTATTTAGAGATTGAAAGATTGAAGTGTTGTAGAGATGTACACATGGCTGGAATTGGAAAGAAGATCTAGAATGGATATGCATACATTAGTTATTCAATTGTTCCTTGGACAAAGGGAGGGACATGAACTTATTATTTTCTATGGATGATCAAATTTGGAAATTAAGATTTCATATTTGGAATTGAAGATCTCCATTTTAGGAAGAAAACTCAAAATTAGCCAAGTACAAAATAGGAAATTTTTTTATTTTATTTAAACCCAAGTGGTGAGAGGATTGGTTTGTTAATTCCCATATGTATGTGGGAAGTTAGTGCCACTACTCCAAACAACTCCATGAGTTTGTGCTAGGCTTCTACTAATAAAGAAACTACTATAACAATGATTCAAATACCCTATGTAAATGAAGAGTTTAATTGGGATAGTATGACCAGCCATGCTTTGGAGAATATAATTAGTCAAGGATGAGACCTATTACTAGTGGACTTTGCCAAAAATGATTTGATTTAAATAGACCCATTTGCACATTTTCATCTCTACAGTAATCTAGAAAGTCATCCATCAAATATTGTTTGGCAACTATACAGTTATAGGGTTAACATTGTGACGCACTATAAAAAAGGAAAAAAATTAAATCACCACAAAATCAAAGATTATGTTATTTAGTATATATGAAAAATGATTTATATAAAGATAATAGTCCATATAACTCAAATACAATTACTATCTTCTTAATGAATTGGTCTCTAAATATTTATGGTGTTATGAGAGATGTAATTTATTTTTAAATTTATTTTTGGCATGTATTAAAGTCTGGACTTATTAACTATTTGATCCATACTCCCCATCATTTCTAATTATTGAATCTTTTTCATCTTTTTTTCATTGTAGATGTGCAATTTAACCTCCCGATGTTTGAGAATGTTGAGTAAAATTGAGATGTATTATACTATATGTCAATCTCAAAATTCTGAAGTATAAATATATAAAATATTAAGTATATTTAAAAAAAATTATACTTGCTGTCAAAATTGGACAAATCTTTTCAAGCCCTTCCCAGATCATTTTAGAAATATTTAACTTTGAATTTTTCCAAAATGTGTAGTTTTTATTTTTAAAACTAGATTTTGGTGTGATGGACTAAAGCTATGAAATTATTTACATAGCAAAGTCTAAAATGCCTTATTAATTGTGCTCAAGGTACTAATTTTTTTGGCATATTGTGAGTTTTGCCACAAAGACTTTTTTCTAATCTAATTTATAAATAGCACAATTCACATGTATAAAAAGAACATTAAAATTTTATGATAAGTAACTTGCTTGTGCATTCAACAATGCACATCAACACCTTCCTTAGAAGCTTCTACTTGAATGAAAAATGAATTTGAAGATGGTGACAAAATGATATACATCCATTTTATATAAGAACAAACGTTTCATTACTCAGTTCAACATTTTGTGCCAAATAATTCATCAAAACTGGCAAATGCAATTTGGCATACACTAAAAAATAGGAAGCTTTGTTTCTTTCCCTTACATTTTTTTGAAAAAATAATATCCCCCAAAAATTTGGAAATATTTTTGCAGGCACTTACTACCAAGTCAGGTATTCAGTTTCAAAATCCATCCTTAGTTTCATGTCCGTATTATCCTCCACGTTAGATTTGTACTAAAATAGAGTAATCCATCTACAAGAAATCCAATATACGAGCAAGGTCAAATATCAAATATTTTTTAAGGTGGTCCCTCCAAAATGCACCATTGACCCTAAACCACCATCTTCACTCTCCATGTATTTCTCCAAAATCAGTACGTTACCTGTGTGGGAAAAACTATTTTAGAACCAAACTTTGTTCCTTCCTAACTTTTGCATACGATATCCAAATGTCAAGTTCTTTGGTGCATTGGGAACCTCCTTTCACTTGCCAATAAGAAAACCAATGAAAATTTGACCAGTCTAATACTAGTAGTAACTAGGCACAGTAGCCAAAAGTGGCGGTTTGCGGGGTACCCACCTTACGTCTGCCCCAAAACCAGGGCTTCAAAAAACATACAAGCAACCCGGCCAGATTCGGGTTGAATTCTCAATCCACTAGGTTGTTGGCCGGGTGGGGGTCGGGGGTCCTATGCATAAAATATTAATTCCCATTTAATTTACTGTCTCCGCTTGCTTTTCTTGACAAGTTGGTACTCCTTTCAATGTCCTTTTTCAATGCCTCTATAACTATCGGTCAGAGGCATGCATGTACCGAACATCTTTGGAAGAAAATTACCCAGCTACACTTGTCCATCTTTGGGCCGGTGACGGATGATACTGTGGGTTTCCGTCCCATTTTAAATTACAGAATTCAGTTGCCCAACACTTTGACCGGGGAATACGGTAACGCACTGTACGACTTGGGTTGCAACACCCAGTTGGTACATGAGACGACCATGAGACCATTCAAATATCCATCCTCCATCTGAGAAAGAATCGGAGTGAATTTTTGAGAATAATTAATTGATTTGTGATTCATAGTTCAAATCAAAACAAATTTGGGTGAGGGATTTTCAAATACGGATCTAATCTTAAGGTAATTACACCTAAATCGCACAAGTAAGTAATTCACCATGGTTGCCATTATTATATTGAAAAAAAAGGTGGCATTTTGTTTAGATTCTCTAAGAATGCATTTTTAGATAGCATATGAATAAACTACAAATTTTCAAAGTGCTAAAAATAGGGTTTAAGGTAACCAACCACAAACTCTCATAAATAGTGGAAGTACATTTTAGGCAAGAATCTAACCTATGTAGTTTTAGAAAGCGTGTAATTTAAGGTGTAGTTACCTTAAGCTTCAGGTGTGAAGGAGGGATTAAAAAAAGAAAGTATCCTTCACTAAAAGGGGTAGGGCACAATTAAATGCTTACAATATAGTTGAAAATTTGACTCGTAGAAGTGACAGACTTGAAATTTCAATTCATGGAGGTGGTTGTAGAAACCTGTCACTTCTTTCCTCTCCATCCGTTATATTATTAACTTGTACCATTTCATTTATACTAGAAAACAGAGCTACCATGAATTTCATAGCACTTAATGGTCTTAATCTACTCATTTCATGTGTTAGTTGCCCATAAAACATGATTATCCATATATACCACTCATTGGTAGAAATACCATATACCAACAAAAATGACACAAATAACATTTACTGAGGATGAATCTACAAAGAAGAGAAGCAAGGTCATCAAATGTTGAACGCATATCATTCATAAGTAAAATTTCTTTTGAGAAGGTCAAAAAATTTAAACAATCATGATATTATATCATTTCAATAGGTAATTTTAAACTTGTGCTAATTGTATAAGATGACACAAACAAACCTCTTTAACCAAACATTGATACCATTCAACTCAGTTGCATTCATCCTTAGTCTTGATATTTTGTTGGTGAAAGCTAATATGTGGTCTCTACTTGTCTCAAGAGAGGACGCGATTTGGAGGTCTAAAATTCAAGTTTGTGTGTTTAAAACTTGTTGACTTCTACTCTCTTTAAGGTTTACTATTGTCATCCTTGAAGTTGTGGATTTGTGCACAAGAAATTTCTTCATTGATATCCTAGGTAAGAGACATCTCTTACACACTAATTGGCATGCATTTAATTATTTAATAAACTAGTCATGAAACTAACATGCACATCTTCAAGATGAATAATTTAACTTCTAGGAGATTGCTAGACCTAGATTAGTGTTAAGAATGTTCTTTCGAAGGAGGTAATGCAAGAATATATTATTTATCTCAAATGATCAAATTTGAAAATTTTATATTTATATTTGGAATCAATGATTGTGAGATTATAATATCCAAAACTAACCACTTCAAAACAAGTGGAGTTTTTTTTTAAGACAACAAAATCTAAATTTTAAAGGAGAAAGAAATATCTCCAACCATCAATTCTAAGCTAAGGTATATTAAGAATTTTAGGGTCCTGCAACTACTTATCCTTGTTTTAGAGGAGATTCTATCCTATTTACTAATAATTTTGAAATGAATGTCTTATATAAGAGTTTTGAATTGGAAGGTGATGATGGTTAGTATATGCCACAATAGAAAGTGTATTTGTTGGGTGGCATTTAATAATTATAAAAATTTGGAGTATTGGAATGAAAAGGTATTCTCTATATGAGTAATTTTTCTTACTAGTTTAAGGAGGAGGATTAGTAGTAGTCAACAATTTGTTTAATTTCTTATTTTTATTTATGTAGTAGGATATACGTTGAGTATTTAATGGTGATTTTATGCATATTATTATGTTTTTTTTTATAGCTTGACAGCTTAAGGAATTTAAACATGTCTTGTAGTATTGATAAAGATGGTATATGAGTAGTTCCTCTTGCATGATAACCATCAATGGTTGTACAATCCATTTGTTGTTTTGAATGATTTGTACGAGTGACTAATATTTGTTGTTTTTTACCTCAATTGATTATGGTGAAAAGAGGTCATTTCAATAAGTGACAACTCAATGAATTTTAATGTTATTTTTCAGTGTTGGTATGTTGGAAGGAGAATTTTGGTATGTGATGTTTGTTACACATTGGTTGTTTAGATAGAGTGTTGTTGTTCACTAGTATTTCGTATAATTTTCATGGAATAGGTATATCCATATAAGAAGTAAGTATTCAGGGTGTTGTCTTCAAATGTGCTTGCATTCATTAGGATTAGACATCTAGGCTTGGCGTTTAAGGATTTCTTGACTTTCTTTGTTGTATTTTTATATTTGTAATAACTATGTACTTTGATATATGGTTCAATACTCTTTAATAGTATATAAATTCAAGTGTCAATTTGGTATACAAAACATATTATGAACAACTATTAATTTGGCCTAAAATAAGTGTTTATGAACAAAACCCATACATTACCCACATCTATATTTCAATAAATGTGTTATTTGGATTCTCGGTCCAAGTTCAAATTGTAAATGCTCCACATCAAGCGGTCATCTTCCGCATTGCAAGTTAAGCTTGCTGTACACAGCCTGTGCATTTACCAAATTCATTTTAAAAATTTAATTTTATGATATAATTTTTTTTTTAAATGAAGGGGTCTCCATTGTGGGAATTGTCCACAAATTTATTTTTTACTGCTGCAGCCAATTGCAAAGCAGCCTAAGTATTGCACTGAAATCATCATAATTATTCTCTCATTGAGTGCATTTGGGGTTATTATTCAGTCTCACCCATTAATATTTGATTTTCTAATCATTTAAAATTTAACAAATGAAGGAACTTCATTGCAGGGAACTTCTAACTTAGGGTCTGCTTCCATGTGGAGTTGGGGTCGGTGAAGCTCACTAATGATCAGTGGGTTGGGAGATCATTTTTTTAGGGTCCCAATCCCATTGATCATCGTTGAGCTTCACTAGCTCCCAACTCCGCATAGAAGCCAGCTCTTAGTGGGTGACCATGTCGTCACTAGGGCTGAGAGCAACAACCCACTAGCTTCTTACAACTTTAGATGGGTTCCTATAAAGGGAACTCAACCCTCATCTCTATTCGTCCCCCTTGCACTTGTGGTGCATATTTTTTGTTTTGAAATGAATACATGAGGCTAGAATTGGGATGAGAGTGATTTTAGGGTGAGTTACCTTTATGAGCGTTGACTAACCACTTTTTATCCAATAAGGTTGGACAAGCCAAAAAATGAATTATGAATGGTCAAACAATTTGTTTTGAAGAAACCCCAAGTTATTTTATAAATAATAATAGAAACAAGTAATACATATAAATATAAATTTAATTGACATAATTTTATATACACATTATAGTTTGCAAAATTGCCATATTTTCTTAAATATAATTTTTGAAAAAATATATATCTAGAGAAAATCTTTTCTATTTTTATAATTTTTTTGTCAATCAAGTATAGAGGCTAAAAACTCCCTTTATGATAGGCAAAATATAGTCTCAATGTAACCAAATAAGATGCAAACTTTGATATAACCTCTAAAGGACCGAGGCATTTTTTCTTCAAAAAACACTCAAAATTGCCGTTTCTACTACATTCAATGAAAAACACATAAAAATATTTTTTTTCAAAAATTTAACCATAGGATCTTGTACTTAAATTCTATAAAAAATAGGTGGTAAAAGTTTTTTTGGACCCTACCTGAGAGTTTTAGATGACTTTGTCTGTCACTTCTAAGAAATTTTTGCACTACACACTTTGAATTTTTAAATCTACCATAATGAAGGTAATGTTATACATGTGTCTATCAATTTCCACTTGAAAAAAAGGTGTGGAACGCATCTAAAAAACTCTTGCAATGACACAATGCCCTCATAATACACTAGCCTTTTTTGCAAACACATTTTTTACTCCACACTTTCAATACTCAAGAATCCCAATAGTGGATTGAAACATTTATTTATCTTTGACATATTCGAAGTGTGTTTTTAAACACAAAACTCTAATTTCTATTGAAATCAGAAGGCTAAATAATACGGCTTCCTAAGAATTTAAGTTTATGGGCAATCTTAAAAAATGGGTCCTAATTTATTCCTAATTGAATTCTCTTGAATTTGTCATCCAATCCAACTCCAACGATGCTAATGTGTGAGCTTGAAAATGCAAGCATATGAGCCTCAAGCATATGTATAAGTAGATATTGTACAACCATTGAACCAAAGGTGCTTATAATATAAACACCTATAATATATCTATAACATTGTTAGTTACACTATAAACATGAAAGGTTTTTATAATACATACACCCATAAGATAGGTGTCTAGTCTTTCAGGCTCATGGACTCACACTCCTAAGCTCACATAATAGTAAACCTCACATATGGTATGCTAAACTCAGCACTTCTTTGGCCATCACAATAGTGATTTCAAACTATTTGAATCCCTCAGCCAATGATAGAAAAATGAATTAGTTCTTCATATAAACTTTGAAAATTCATTGTTTATTCACATATGGTCCAAAAAATAAACTCTAAAATTCAGTGATCCCTTATCACTTGCACTAAAAAACAAATACAATTTCATAATACTTCAATAAAATAGAACCTCCCTCAAAATTGACTGCAAAAATTATATTTACAATAGAAAATGCCATGTGAATGTATTTTGAAGACATTGTTGTAAACTCACCCATTCATTGTGACCTAAGGACAAAAGTGTTGCACAAAGTGTTCATTAAATGTCCCTCTTCCTCTAAAGACTTTAGAGTTTTCTAGTTTATTTATATGGCGTCCAAAAAATTCTTTTGGAAAGAGTAAAAAAAATTCTTTTATTGATTACATTTACATAAAGCATCTTTGCACCTAAATAATGGGAAAAACAATTGCCTTAAAAATAAAAAATATGCAAACCATAATTGATGAATTAAAGAATCGAAATTACATTTATAATATGTATGAATACTCAATTGAGACGTTTATGGTAAATTTGAAAGCATCATTTGTGAAAGCATATAAACTTGCTACCACAAAGGAACAATATGTCTTGGACCTTATCATGAGGGTGAGCCATTGTTGCAAACTATACAAGGTTTGTGGAATTTGGTGAAATCTAGGTAATACAAACGCCTTTCATGGGGCACCTCTATGAATTGCATACACCACTTTCTTCAATTGTTTCCAACTAGTGCTTCACACAATTGAGTTTGAAACTATAAATGTGTCATAGAATAGTGAGGATGGTCCCACTCCTTGCATTTGTCCAAATAAATGATGTACATATGCACTACATTCATGTCAGTGAGGGAAAAAAAATGTCACCACTAATGTGACCATGTTTGATATATATATATATATATATATATATATATATATATATATATATATATATATATATATATATATATATATAAGAGACACACAATTGGTCTCTGACATCAATGCTCCACATGTGTGTTGTATATTTGTGGTGCATCGATAAAATTTGAATCTTGTCCTGAATTGATTCATTGCATTGCGGTATTAATTCCACTAGAAATTGCTATGGAAATTGAATGGGCATAGCATGTGTAGAAATGAGGATTGACTTTTTGTTCTTCCATAAAATAGAATTCACTTGCTTGAAAATATGCATATGCCAATCCAATGTTCCTTGTGCATGTTTATTGAATGCCTTGGTATTATTCAAAACATCTAGTAGGCCTACTTGATTACACTAATTGATGCATCTAGTATTCATCCCTCTATTCAATAATTCCTCTGAATACTGCAATGAATGGAAAAAAATTGTCCATAGTTATTACATGGCCCTTGTCTTTGTTCAGAGATAATAAACACAAGACCACATTTAAGTTAATCTTGCTTCTCCACAAAACCCTTCAAGTGGTGCATGGACCTCTTCTATTATGGGATACTTACTACCATAGGCCTCAAAATCTGATAGATTTTTTGATAACAAATTTTTGTACTACCACACTTTCCAACCCCATTTTTGGAGCTTCTAGGGCAAATATTGTCATGCCAAACAATACTTGCCTTTATAATGAATCATCATTCCATCCATAGTAGTAAATTTTCCAACATTCCATAACCTTTGGCAATTATTACAAATGAATCAATCAACCACTTCACGTGGTCCACTTTGTCAACAATACAAATTGAGATTGAGACATAAAGTCCAAGATAGTGGGGCAATGAAATATAGAACCCATCACATGCCAATATGATTTTATTATATGATTTTATTTAGGGTTACTACTTCATACCCATGTATAAAATGATAAACATGAAGACTTCTAGTACAATATATCACTCTCAATTTCGACTGCAATAAGTCCCATCATCCACATTGATTGTTGTTGCATGTCAATTTGTTTCAACAACAATGCAATGCCAAAATATGTCAAATAAGTTGAGGAAAGTAGGAAAAATTCACCATAAAGTATTTGACCCCTATGGACCATCAAAAGACTTGAACTCTAGCTCATATGTAATAAATGTCTTATTCTATGTCGAATTGCAATACAAATGTTTGACTCTTTTGACATTACTAGACATATTGTCATTGTCATTGTCTACACCTTCACCAAAGTCCAATTTTGCAAAGTCTAGTTCAATACCACTCTCATATGAAAATTCTTTCTTCCATGTCATCGTTACTTTCTATAGGTAGAACATGCCTCAATGTTTCTATATGACTCCACCTACCATGGTTATGCCCAACTCCTTCAAAGCCATCCCTAGGTTAAGGGAAATCACCTCTAATTCCATCAACATTCATCCCACCCAATTAACATAACTCCAAGCCCCATGACAATAAGCCCCCATTAATTTTTCTTGTTATATTCCAACCCTAGCCCCCCTTTGCCTCCTAAACTTGTTCACCAATTTGAGGTGGGATACAATTGACGATTTATGGCATTGCACTAGGCTAGAATAGGCAAGGTTGGAGGGGTCCAAATTGCCATATTCTACACAAAGCTCCAAACTTCGACCTGGTCCTTGATCACATCCTCCCTGATCCGTTGTTGCCAACGTCTTCATCGTTGCTTCTTTGTTTACGGAAGGTGGAGCTTCTTGATGCTCCAATGTTGCTTCAATTTGCCATTGTTGGCTACCTTGTGTTCATTTTCTTGGATTGAATTAGTGAATTATAAGCTTGAGAGGAGTGTCACAATTCTAACAACCACTAGAGTTTTTATAGGGTTTTTAAATAATTGTTTGCAAATTCTCCTTCAAAAAGTCTCATCTTCCTCCAATTCTTCACAAAAAGAATCTTACCCTTTTGCATCTTGCCCTTGCCTATCAAAATATTTGTGGTTGTACTCACCTATGTCTTCTCCATCTTGAGATTGCAAATTCTCTTCTATTGGAAGTAGTATGGGAGGCCCATACAAGGGGGTGGGCAATCAATTCTAGAGTTGTTGTAGGTGTAGGGCTACAAGAAGATGAAAGAAGATCATTAGATGTTAAAGTAAATATTGCAAGCAATCTGCAATTGTGCCTAATATGTAGCTTGTTCCAAGTAATTTAAAGAAGAGGAAAAACAACCCATATGAGAAATTTGCAATGTGTGCATGGATTTGAAGGAAGTTGAAGAGAGAAAAGAAACATACCTCTTTGTTTTTCATATAGGATTTCTTTCTTCTTATGGCTTCTCAACTTCTAGCCATTGTAGCACAAATTTTCCTCCTTCTCCTTGTTGTGGGTTCATACGAGGGAAACCAATCTTATGGCAAGTTTGAAATTCCTCCCTTTCCCTACTTTTTCCATGATGAGGTGAGTAGAGGTGAATGTGAAGCAATTTTAGTGCAATTTAGGTGGATTGACAAGTGGATGTGTTATAACTGGTGTAGCACTAGTTGAGGAGATTTTTGTGTTGAATTATGGAAATGGGTGGTGTTTTTTAAACTCATAGAAGGTACATTTATTGATGTTGCTTCATTTAGGTTTAGGATTTAAGTGGATTGCCAAACTTAACTTGTACTTGACCCTAAAATTTTCCTATATATGGCAAATGTGGGATACAATATTTTACTATGATTGCAAAGGAGAACAAATTTGGAGCTTGGGCTCTTCTTTCTATGGAAAATTTGTGCTATGTTTAGGACTCCATTGTAATTTCAAAAATTGCCAAGACAGCTATCAACACACAAAAGCAACAAATTTGAACTTGTAAGTATACATCATCAATCCACGGAAGTGAATGTACATAAAAATTTAAGTCATTGGAGGTAGTATTGCAATCGATGCAGCTTGCACGCATGCGTAGAGCCCTATACATATGCATGTCTATTCACTATCAAAGGTCCAATGTCCCCTTCCCCAATTGAGGATCCCATTGCCAATCTCAGTCTTCTATATGCATCCACTACCTAGTTCCCCCCATCTTGTTGCCCCTTCCGCTTTCTCCAAAGAGAAATCAAGGTTGATTGGCTAGCCCGTTGTGCCCACAAAGTATAACTTCTCCAAAGATTGCAATTACTTTTGAACCGTAAACTCGATCATTATAGAAATTATATTCCTACATAGCCCTTAGAAAACTCTCTCTTTTAAAAAAATGACCAAAAATTGGGTCAAAAAGCCCATTACTACAAGTCTACTCAAATTCCACTTTGCCCCCCGAGGGAACAATAGTTCTTTGGGACTATATACTAAGCTCAAAAACAATATTTGAGGGGGAAAAAGGCAATGAAATGATCCTCTAGGGCATATGGTTCAATGGACAAAGTTGATACTAAAACATCAATGCAAACTTATCCAGAGCATCTATACCTTAAATTAGTTAATTAGTTTAGTTTGTTTGATACATTGAGATCTATGAAACCATGAGTCTCCCAACTACATTCTTGGTACCATTAGAAAGCTCTTTGGGAGGAAGGGTGCACAGACTTTGTTTCATGGTGTTTGGACATATTGTGTGAAAATTACGAATTTTTGAATTAAAAAATTGAATTAAATTATTATTTATTTTGAAAAAAACATGACTTTCACATTGTATGTCCAAAGGCCATAAAACAAAGTCCTTGCACTCCTTCATGCATAAAGCTTTCTATTTGTATTGAGAACGCAACCTCTCACACCACAACAAAACCCTTACACTCTTTCATGAATAAAAATATTGAATTTCAAAAAAATTACAAATTACAAAATCGAAAAATTATTTTTACTTTATAGCTGTGGGCACACTAGTTCAGGATTATAGCTAATTGTTCCCCGGAGTTCCCCAAAACAGTACCTAAAAATAGAATAATTTATGACCTACCTAAAGTAACAAATTGCAATATGTCTCCACTGTTTTGATTGCAGAGAGCTGAGTGTCCTGGGATAATGCAAATTTTTAACCATAAAAGAAACGAATTAAAAATCAGAACTTCTTAACTTTTTTGGGCCTAAATTCTGTAAGTTCTGTTGCCTGCAGATTCTGGAAGGAAAAGGAAAAACTGCAATCTTTTTCTTTTAAAAGACCAAGAGTTGGATCCTTCCAAGCCCTGTCTGCCTGCTGGCTCACATAAATACTGCCTATGTAGAGTCATACAGTCAGCCCTTCATAAGTGCTGGCTAGGGGTTGGGCGCAGACAATACTGTAACACATATAGAGTAAGGTAAGTACACCTAAAATTGTCTGAATAAGTTTCGTGGCGCAACCAATAGGCTTTAGAAAATGAACAACAATTTTTGCAGGTTGGTGAAGGACTATGAATCAAAATGCAAGTGACTAGTTCCATAAGTTTTGGAAGCATTGGGAATTATTTACAAATTTTTAAAGATGCAAGGTGTGGGAGGCTATAAGTGTCATTAGGGGATGCCAAAATCCATTTGATGCACATCAAGAAATGACACTACTAGTATTGAAACATGTCATAGAGAAGGAGTTAACACAAAAGAGAGTGTACCACTTAGAGCATCTCCACGGCTTCATAGTAGGAGCCCCCACCCCAACCAATGTAAAGCCCACCTTTGAAAATCTTCTCCACCGCAAACATGCCAACTCCCAAAAACATCCTAATCCCGACCAAATAAACACACAAAACACCATCCTCCTACTTGGCCCTTGCAACTCTTTACCACATTTGTCTAACTATGTTCTAGGTTTTTTCAAAAATAGTACCTTCCACCACTAAGAGTACAAAACACCAATGGATATCCAAATATTGTGTGGAGATATGGCAAGATAGGGTGGAAACTAGTTTGCAAGTGGAGCCCAGAAAGATGGTTGAGCCTATGAAAAACGACATTTGGCATGATACTTTCATTGTGAAGGGGTGGAAATCTTGTATTTTAGGTTGCTTATGGATGGGCTCTTGTTTCTCTTTTTTTTTTCTTGCAGTAAAAGGATCCTTTGCTTGTGTCAAATAAAAGAAAAAGAAAGGGTGGAGATGCTCTTACCACTTGCCACTTAAGCTTAGTAGTGTATGTTTTAAGAGCACTAATCTTTGTAACACATATGAGATTTTAACACTTATGGAGGTAACACTACCTTAATGGAGGGCTGACTCTGCATGTCAATGGTACAATTTTATGCCAGGCAGTGTAATTACTGAGCCCATACTAAAAACAGTGGTAAGAATTATTAAGCCCCCCAAATCTGCACCCCTGGAGGAATGCATGCCACTGTCACCCAAGGTGACCCTTGCAAACTGACTCAACCGTGGTTTGGCTCTGTTGGGCAATCAGTAACTTACTTAGCACCCAGACATACTAAACCTGGAATCCATACACAATCTGACTACCAAGTACTAACTTACTCTCAAAATGTTTGGTACACTTACACAAATTGCAATAGCTAATTGGGGGATTAGAGAATTTAAACAAAAATTTGGATATGTTGTGGTACATGAAATAAATTTTCAAAAATTTTCAAACATTTTTAATTTTTTTTTATTAATTTAATGATCAAAATTATTAATGGAAAAAACTATTTAATACTCTACAAGTGAATTTTTTTCAAAGATTTTTTGTTAAGTGGAACTAGAAACCATTTTAGAATTTTCTAGTAAGAATTTCAGGAATTTTAAAATTTTATTGAGTGAAATGTGACTTCAAATTTTCACATTTCTTATAATTCAATCCAATTTTTTTTGAAAAACTGTGGGAAATTTGAAAAGTGTATAAAATGTTCATATATTATTTTTCATTAATTTTTTGAGATTTTAGGAGCAAATTATTTTTAAGAACTAAAAAATTTGGAGTCATGTTTTAGGTAGTAATATTTCACTCAATAAAATTTTAAAATTTGTGAAACTCTTACTAAATAATTCTAAAAATAATTTTCATTCCTATCACTAAAATATCTTGAATTTTTTAAACTTTTACTAGTAAAATCTTTTTTCACTACTGAGTTTGATTAAATTATAAAAGAATAAAAAAGAGTTTAATTTTTTTTGAAAAATCATTTTACACAAGTGTGTTATTTGCACTTCAACATGTCCAAAAATTTTGAAAAAAAATGCAATATCTCATTTAGTCATAGCAATTTTTGAAGTATATTTAGTATATATTAGTTGCAATGTATCTCTTGTAGTCTAGCTGATACAACTACTTTTGAGTGCATTGTCACACAATATACACTAAATCAACATCAAAGGTACTAGCTCCGATCACTTCTCCCTATACAAATGAGCAACTCCTTGTCAACACAATGCCCTTGGAATTAGTACAATTGTAGTTTGCAATTGAGGCTAAAAAGGAACTCATTGTGGGTAGAATAGTTGCTTGCTTCCATTGGGGGGGATGAATTTTATTTGCTTACTTTTTTTTTTCATGTATAAAGAAATGAAAAAGTAGGCAATAGTAGTTGAAATTATAATTTTTCAACAAAGTATGTTGTGAAGGGAATTGACTCCATCCCTCCTTTGGGGCTAACATAAATAAAGAGTATATTCATCTATGGGCCCACAATATTTCCCTATAGAAATGATGTCGGACACCAAGACTACACACTCTCGTTAAAGGATAGACTTTGTATGACCTACTAGTACTACAAAGATATTGACGTGTTATGAATTGTTGAAATGAATTGTCCAAATTGTCCAATAGAGTGACAAGAACTTCTTAAAACCAACATAAAATGCAATTGTAACAATCATATTGCTCATCTATTTTCAAAATTTGAACTTTTCTTTGACTCCTAAGAGATTAGATTCAATAAAAATCACTCTTATACTAGATAATATTAAGTCTTCGTCATAACATACACATGTACTTTGAGAGTCGCTTGTAAGGTAACTCAACCTATGACAAGCCAACTTTGAACCAGCCTAATGCAGGCCCAGAAATTCTTCAAATGTACATGTACCTTGTGAAATGTACTTCACAATTTTTTTTTGGTCTGTATTAGGCTGCTCCAAAGTTGGCATGTCATAGGTTGAGTTACCTTATTTTCCCCTTCACATTACATAAGGTAGGATCCCAAATGAATTGCCTCTCTTTAAGTCAAGCCCATCTTGTTAAAAAAAGAGGTCGGAATGATAAAGACATACATACCCCACCCCCATATCTTCTCCTAATCGCACTCTCTAATATCACATTCAAGAATATTCTTATAATACCCCCCCAACACAAAGTGTACCCACATGATTGGACACCTTCCACATGTTCCATTCCGTCTGCACACATGTAATAAGAGTTTTTCGGGCCTGGAGCCAGTGACATAAACGAGTTCAAAGCCAAAGCTAATGCGTCTGGAAGGAAACCAATGTACCCCCCAAAATGTACACTGCACAGCCCCAGTAACTTTATTATTACTGGAGAGCCGCTGCAACTGGGGAACCACTCAGGTGCTGATATTTTCCGGAGCCCCGGAAATCTACGAACCAAATGGCCAAATCTACGACCCCCCGTGGATTAATTCCGGCCCCTGCCCGCCCCCCCCCTCGAGCGAGAAACCGCGGACAGGGGGAGATTCCCGTGGAAGCCGCCCGCGGCCGCGCGTCCCCGGGCGTCCCCGTGCGTCCGCGTCGGCGGCGAGGACTTTGTACCAGGCCCGCAGGAGGAGCTGCAGCAGGGGCACTCTAGTGTAAAGGCCCAGCAGCAGCAGCAGCAGCCTGTTGCCTTCGCTTCGAGGGAGTCTGCGACTGCTTGTCGTGCAGGGAAACCCGGATGCAAAAGGAAGGCAGGCAACATAGCACCCCTCCACCAAGCCTCCCGGGAGTTGGCGTGTGGCGGATGGCAGGAATGTAGTCGAAGCTTTGTTCTTGGGCGGTGGGGGAAAACCGCACTTGTGCAGACTGTCGGGATTCAAGCTCACTCAAGCTCACTCGCAAACTCACTCCCTCACTCGCAAAGCTTACTCCCAAAGCTTTACTCCCACTGCTGGAATGGTGTTGCAATGAGAACGAAGCCGAAGCTCCCAGTTCCGGAAGCTCCGAAACAGAGTCGGTGATGGGAAAGTCGGGGGGTCCTGTGAGCATGCGTTTGTTGCTGTGGAAGCGCTTTTGATGATGACGATGATGAGGACGACGACGAAGAAGTCTAATTCCCAGCATCAGCAGCAGCAGGTTCCTCCATGATCATTGCAAACGAGGAGCCGACGATGACCTAGTATGGTGAAGACCTTCGCGAGACCGTTGCGGGGATGCTGGGGGCATTAGGAAGAAGCAGGAGGAAGCGAGTGGGGGAGACTTTTCGCCTTGGGAGAAGCTCCTCGTCGTCTTCGTCGTCGTGTTGACATCCCCGGAGTTTGAAAGTGTGCGAATGGTGTCGTTGTCGTCGTTGTCGTCGTCGTCGTCGTTGCTGTTGCTGTTGCTGTTGGTGTCGTCGTCGTCGTCGTCGTCGTCGTACTCCATGGTCGGGCGAGGGGGAAGCTCTGAGAATGGTGAAACTGGGAATGCGGTTTGCAAGGGCGAGAGGATGGTGGCGTCCTTCTAGTCCTTATGGCCGAGCCAAGCCTGTGTGTGTCGATGTGCCGACGACGGTGGTTAACGGCACCCTGCATCCCTGCCGATCCTCTCCTTGGCTGACGTTTTTGAGCATTGCTCCTTGAGCCCCTCCCTCCTACCTTTCCTTCACGGCGCCCTCGATGTGCTTGCCAGAGCTTTCTTCACAAGTGCTGGAAATTTAGTAAGCGAATGCAGACAGGCTAACGTGAAGCCTCCCGTGACGACGAATCCCGCGACCACACTATGTGTTATTCTTCTGTGCGTGGACGAGGGTAGAGTGCCGGCCCAAGGTGCTGGGGTCGGTACCTGTTGCGTGCCCCTTTTGCGTTCCCCTGTTGCGTGATGGACGAGTGTCGGAAGTGTCGGAAGTGCAGGAATGTAGGTTCCTGGAGATCTGCTGCTGCTGGTGGAGGGATTGTTTGGGCCTTGATGTAGCAAGCTGGAAGATACCAGCCTTACTGGCGTAGTAGATGGCTGGTGCCCAGGCCCAGACCGTTTCTCCGAGTTCTCTTCTTCTCCGCGGCTCGCCAGCGGGCAATGTCAATGTGCTGCCCAACGGTGGTGGTGCGGGACCTTCCTCCGGGCAGTTGCCCTCCCTTTCCCTCGTAGCAGGCCGGCGGGCGCAATTTGGGGGAGTCAACATGCTGGCGGGCTTCTCCAACAACCCTTTCCTCAATGGAGGGTCCAATCCCGGACTCTCAGGTGCGTTTTGGTCGTCCGTTCTGCACTTGCTTGGTTGCCCTTTGCTTAAGGTTGTGGATGCTGGGAAGCATTTGAACCAATATGGAAGCTTGGAGTTAGGAGATCAGTCAAGAGAGATCACTTGGGATTGTACGAGAGGCAAACTCTCTTTGTGATCAAATTTTGCATCACTGAATGGTTGAATTTCTTCTGCAGTTTCAAAGGGGGAGGTTGTGAACCACTTTGAGTGATAGTGGATGGATGTTCCCATTTGTGGGCAAAAGATCGGACATGCTTACATTGCTAATTGAAGGTTTATTAGTGTATGAAGAGATGAGTTGCTGTTGGGAACAGAGGTCGGTATGGCGGGATCTTAACGGTTTGGGTGTCCTTTTTCCTTAGAGCATACCAGCAACAATGCTGCAGTTTCTGTCTTGCTTAGTTTGCCGAATGATTGTTATTTGCTTGGCTTTTGCAGGTATTCCGCAGAGTTTGACTGGGACTGGAAACTCAGGATTGAGTGTCGGTGCCACCTCTTTGATTGCAGGCCCGAATTCCGACTTCCCTGATCTACAGCCGAAGAACATGCCCGTGGCCTCTGAATCGCTTGCACTCTCTGGTTTAGCTGGTATGGGGTTGCCGACTTCACCGGTGTCCATCTCCTCTACCATCGTGAACTCTATGGTCAATCAACAAGGAAACTCGTCCCTCTCCCGATTAGAGCAGCAGGTAAGCTGCTCAGTATGGTGTGCATTGCGAGTCTTCCAAATTTTTTGCATTTGCTTTTATCATGGATTTCCTGGTATGTACTGTTTTTTAGAGTTGCATTATTTTGCTGGAAGTGTGGACAATCAATGCCAAAGATGGGGTTTGCCATATTCGTATGCATGTTAGCACTGACATTCAGTTGACATACGATTTTGAACGATAGTATTAACAGTGCTTTCCAAGCTGCCTTTTGTCTTGTCTCCTACTCGGCATGTACATGGCCTTCTATCGATATTAAAATTCCCATGGGTTGTTTAGCTGACTCGGTTCTTGTTCTTTACACAGTGTTGAGAGTAGGCACAAGACACCATTTGAAAATTGGATACGGTGTTATGATGAGCCTGAATTATAATCAGGGATTTGTGGATATCATGGCTAGTTTCTTCAAGATTTGTTTTCGTCTTCTGCACGATTAGGGGTGTGTGTTGCTCGTGGACTCTAACTGCGTGACTTACAGGCTTCGCCTTGTTTGTGCAGGATTTATTGCTCCAGCAGCAGCAGCAGGTGCGCTCCGCTACACCTCCATTGTCCGCGACGGCTCAGTTGTCCCAGTTGTCCCACCTCACGCAATCCATGCATCAGGATAGGTCTCTGCAGGCCTCGCAGCAAATAGTAGTTGGCCAGCAGACTGTTGGACTTTCCAGCGGGGGTGGCTCACAGCTTCTGGGCGTGGGTGGTAACCCGCAGGCCTTGTTGTTGGGAGGTGGATCACAACAGGTTAACGGCTTAGGTCCGAGTGGTAATATGCAACAGGGCAAGGCGAGTGGGTTATCTCCACAACAAGCCCTGGGCGCAGTGAAAGTAGAACCACAGTCTTTGGTGGGTCACTCCTTACAGCAGCAGCAGCAGCAGCAAATTCTGATTCCAAAGATGGAAGTGAAATCAGAACTGGACTTCGATCAGAAAGTAAGCACTTTTGATTGACTCCTATGAGTTGAAGGCTTTGACTTAGTAGCTTGCGTGATGTTGTGTATATGGTTTGGAGTTGGTGATTTCAGCTTTCTCTGGCATGTGTAGATAGTGATGTGTACCGCTCTTGTAATAACAAGTACTTGAATTTTGATGATGGCCCCTCAGGTGGGGCAGCACACAATGCATCAAGCGAGGTCTGGCAACAATCTGGGTCTTACACAATCGGAAATGCAGTTGCAAGAAGTGCTGCTGCAGAGACAGTCAAAGCAAATGCAGGCTCAATTTAGTGCTTTGCAGCAGCAGCGGTTACTGCAAGGCCTCCCGCCGCAGCAGCATTTGCATGACACGGCCAGCTTGCAACTGCAGCAGCTGCAACAGCACCAGCATCACCAACAACTCCAGCTCCAGCAACAGCAAGCTAATTTCTTGCAATCTGCAGGTCAGTGCGCTTTCTTTATTTGTGCGAGTACTACTTTGTATTTACTTCCTGATGAGTATTCATCAGTCTATTAGAGTGCTCATTTCTTGAATAGAAAAACAGCTATTTTCAAATGGAGAGTTTGCTTTTATTTGAAACTGTAGCTAAGTTTCACTCAATGCCTGGCTGCCACATGGCCATGTTGTTTTGTTGATTGGTTGAAGGGTCGTGATTTTGTTATAGTGTCTTCATTATTAGATGTAAGGGCAATGTTTACGCCAACTGTAATATTTCTAGTCCTCTGCAAATTTCAGTGACTTTTCTGGTTTGTCACTAAGCGATGTTCCTGTTGCTGCTTGGAACTGATTGGAGTATTTTCATCTTTAGGTGTTAGGAAGCATCCAGATTTTGAGGCTGGAGGATGTGCGAGGAGACTTATGCAGTACTTATATCATCAAAGACATCGCCCTCCTGTGAGTAATGTTATCATACCGTGGCTTTCGACATTGTCCAATACATCTTTTGTCCAACTATCTCTTTTCAAATTTTAAGGCTATATCAATCGTGTTTAGTCTCATCGTTTGTTTTAATTATAGTACCTTCTGTAGAGACCTTTTTAGAAATGTCAATAGCAAAGGGAAACTAAATTGTGGCATGGTTTTGGTTGATGAATTCAGGACAACAACATTGCTTTTTGGCGAAATTTTGTTGGCAAATATTTTGCACCAAATGCTAAGAAAAGGTGGTGTGTTTCTCTATATGTCAGTGGTGGTCGTCAACCCACTGGGATATTCCCACAGGTATGTGATTTTGAGAACGGTTTTGTTTACAATAAAACAGGTTCTCTAGAAATGGTTTCTGAGTCCTTTTTGAATGAATCATGGCCATGGCTTTTCCTCAGTTCTTTTACGATAAATACTCGTTATGAATTTTGTTATGTCTTTGACGACTGACAGGTTTGTTATGTCTACGGCTAATATGCCTTTTTAACCTTCAAGTGCCCATGTTTCCCAAAGCGGTTGCTTCCATATCTTTAGGAGTAAAGGAAATTATTTAGAAAGCGTAAGGAAGGTAATAGAATGCATCAATAGAAAGAAGAAGTCTTGCTCCATATTTTTGAACGATAGTTACTATAATCAACTATTAGCTTCCAAAGTGGACTTTCTATTTTAGCTTGGGCCCTTCCGGGTTAAAGTTAGGTCAATTGAAAAATGCTCACAAGTTTGTGCTACTATGGTTCTGTCAGGATGTTTGGCACTGCGAGATATGTGGGACCAATCCTGGTCGAGGTTTTGGTAAGCTAAATCAATCTCTTCTCTTCAATGTAACTGTATTTGTCCGGTTGGTTTAATCTTGGCAAGCTGTTTGCGACACTAGGAAGTACAGGTTTTCCTTCGCTTTTACTGAGGTTTTCCTTGGATCCGGATGTGCACAGAGACGACAGTGGAGGTACTTCCAAGGCTGTTCAAGATCAAGTTTGATAGTGGCATTCAAGAGGAGCTTCTGTTTGTAGATCTACCCCACGAGTATCGCCAAGCTTCTGGACACATGGTGCTAGAATATGGCAAAGCCATTCAGGAAAGCGTTTTTGAACAACTACGTGTTGTCCGGGAAGGGCAATTGCGCATTGTATTCTCTTCAGAATTGAAGGTGACCACCTCCTAATTTCTATAAATTGTGTAACAAATTTATCTGCCGTGGTGCTAGAGAAGGAGCCTGCTAGTGGCCACTTAAAATTTGCTGTGAAGTTAGATGACATGATTTGGTTCACTTTAACCATTGAAGATATTTGGGTGTATAATTTTTGGGAGATGTATAGAGCTGTGGAGAGATCTTCGTTTAAAAGGAGCCAAACCTATTGAGAAAAAGGTTTTATGCATGAATATCTTACGCAATTCAAAGTGGGAGTCTGTAGACCACTTTAAGTGACCGTAGGCAACCCTGTTTCCATTCAAAGATCAGTGGCCATACGCATTTAGCCAAGTCATGCTTACACCCAACTTTTTAATTGAAGTCCAATTGCGTGTATGAATAGATGAGTTGCTGTTTGTTTTGGGGTTGGTATGGGATCAGGTCCGTCACTATTTCAGTATCCGCTACCTTAGCTGGGAGCCATAGCCTTTATTTCAATTAAAAGATGTTTTGCGTTCGTTCTGTATGAAATATTCATGAAGGGGTTTTGTCTTCGCAGATATTGTCTTGGGAATTCTGCGCTCGGAGCCATGAAGAGCTCCTGCTTAGAAGGCTCATAGTACCACAGGTATGTAGCTCTTGTCACCGCTCATTTGTGCAGTAGTTATCTTTATGATTTATTATACGAGATGAGAGGGGTTGACCGTGAGCTCATATCCATTTTTGAAATCAACACCATAATTTGATTCAGTTCAGAAGTTTTCTTGTCTGAGATCATCTTTTATGTTCAGGTGAACCAGCTAGCACAAATTTCTCAAAAGTATCAAAATTCACAAAATGGTGGAGCAGGAGTTTCAGCTCAAGATCTTCAAACTAATTGCCATCTGTGAGTTATCTTCTGTTTCCAGGGCTCTGTGTTTTGAGAACTTGATTGTCTCATTTAAGACCGTGCTTTTTAGAAATCATCAGCGAAAAGTATGCACAGGGGAACGACTAGTATGAGCTAGGCTATACCAGTGTCAATAGAATCAAATTCAATTTGTCAGAGAAGCCGGGGTGGAAATGAAGCCTTTGCTCCTTCTTGGTGATATTTTTATTGAATGTTAGGTGGTGATTGTCGAGTAGAGGAATCAGGATTTAAGTGAATTTGCGTTCATTCTGGTCCACAGTCTAGAAACGCCTTCAACTTGGGTTCATTTGGGTGCATTTAAAGGGGACCCTTGTAGGGTAATTTGGGATTTGTGCAACCAGTTTTGTCTGCTGATATTAGCACGCCACGCTCTTGATTCCTGCTCGCGGGACTGCTGTAAGTTGTCCCAGGGTGCTGACAAACAAGACGTTGTTGTGGAAGGTTTGTGACGAGCGCTCGGCAGCTTGCTAAGAATCTGGAGCTCCCAACTGTCAATGATCTTGGCTACACCAAGCGCTATGTGCGCTGTTTGCAGGTACCACGACAAGCTAATTTCCCTATACAACGAAGCTTGTCCGTAGATCTACTTGTACATTTTGATGACAACGACCATGAATACACTAACACTGGTTATCTGTGTGCAGATTTCCGAGGTTGTCAACAGCATGAAAGATCTCATAGATTTCAGTCGTGACAACAGTGTGGGGCCTATAGGTACGGCTCCTTCTCATCAACGCTGGCTGTAACCTATTCTGATGTATTATGGTGCTCTCTCTTGTTGTGTTTCCCTTATATCATATCAGCTTTGGGATTTAGAACTTCGCTTAAAAATGTCTTGCTTTGAACTTCTGACCAATCTTGGTCATGGCACTCGTTGTGCAGCAAGTTTACACAAGTTTCCTCGGAGAAGTGATGGAAGTAGTCGTACCATGCTTCGAAATGCACAAATAAGGGCTCTTCAAGAGCAACAAGAGCAACAGCAGCAGCAGCAGCAGCGTCAGCAAGAACAGCAGCAGCAACAACAAAGACAACAAGAACAGCAGCAACAGCAACAGAGACAACAAGAGCAACAGCAGCAGCAGCAGCAACAACAAGAAGAGCTCGACCTTCACAGTCTTCTAGCAGACAC
The DNA here is from genome assembly GCA_947034895.1 of Rhytidiadelphus loreus. Classification (NCBI taxonomy): domain Eukaryota; kingdom Viridiplantae; phylum Streptophyta; class Bryopsida; order Hypnales; family Hylocomiaceae; genus Rhytidiadelphus; species Rhytidiadelphus loreus. Next base: position 2,955,031 of record OX344765.1, on the reverse strand, counting down.
TAACACGACTGCCCTCAGTGGCTTACAGCAGCAATTTAACGACGCGACTCACCTGGACAGTCAAACTGTGGATGGCTTAGATGAAGCCATCTCAGCCCCTACAGAAACTGACCCTCTGAGCTCCTTCTTTCAGTCTAACTCTTTAGCAGCCTTACAAACTTCGCTCCATGACACCCTCCAATCCCCAGTCCCTCACCCAACCCATGTGCAGAACAGCAGCAACTCTCTAGGAACAACTACCTTACAGCAGCAGCAGCAACAGCAGCAGCAGCAATTGTCTTCGGGACGAGCTCTTTCTGGCTCTTCTCCTACCAATTCCCTCTCCTCATTTCAAAATTCTTTCCCCTCCATTTCCGGCGGAGGCGTGGTTGTTGGTGGCCCATCCTCCGGCCCTTACTTACGAGGCGAGTCCTCCCAACAAAACATGGTAGTAGGGGCTGCAGCAGCTGGCAATGTACTCCTTCAACAACAATCCCAGTCCAATCCACAACATCAAGCCAACAATTCAAATGTTGTCCATCACCTTCTCCAAGAGATGATGATCAACCAACAGCTTAACAACTCCCCCACCCCCGCCGTGTCGTCGCTACACCAAGGTCTGGGCAGCAACAGCAGCAACAACAATTCCAACAGTTTGAATGGAAACCTGTCCAACTCTCTTGCAGGAAACTTAGGTCTGAATGCGGGAGGAGGACAAGTGCGCATGCTGGGAATGGGGTCCAACAACAACTTGAACGGGTTAGTAAACAACCATCATCTAGGTGTGATGAACAACAGCAATAGTATAGACAGCCTGGTGGGAAGTGGAGCCATTAGTGTAGGAGGCAGTAGTCCCGTGGCGTTGTCAGCTCTTGGAAATCACACCCTCCGGGGGGTGGCTGGCGGGACGACGGCCTTGGGTGGGTTAATGGGCAACATGAACGCGCACAATGCGAGGTTGAATCTCGCGGCTGCCGTGGCGCAACAGCAAAACCAGCTGCAACATGACCTGGGCCATCCTTCCCTCCACCACGATTTGGGGGGGAACAACATGTTGGGAGGGCTGGGCATGACAGGCTCCTTTGGAGGTCTCTTCAACTAACTAACTAGGAATTGGGGGCTTGGATTGGAGGCGGAGGCTAGGTTAGGCTAGTTGGTGACGACGACGACGACGATGATGATGATGCAGCTGCTGGAAATTCAGCTCCTCACAAATTGTATGATCAGGAAAGGGACGCATGGCTCGAATCTCTGCATTGTTATAATGTTATTTGTTAAGAACAATTTTTTTTCCCTTGGCTATGTGGACGGCTAACGTAGTAGTGGCTCTGCTCAGGAGGACTTTTCAGAAACCCGTGTCTGCTGTACTGTACAGTCTGAGTTATTGTATGCACGAGTGTTGACACGAGTGGGTTTTCTTCTTTGGAGGATCATGCTTAGCAGTAACTTATGTGTTACAGCCATTGATTTTAATACAGGTTTCAGTTGCTTGCTTGGTTTCAACTTTCAAGTTGTCGATGTTACGGTGGGGAAGATGATTTCCCATCGTCAGGACCACTTTTGCATTTGAATTTTCAATGCTACGTGTAGTGCAAGGAGAGAGGACGCAATAGGGGTCGTCAGAGTTCTAAGCAGCAAGTGGGGCTTTGAAACTCCCGAGGTTGGGTTTGGGGAATAACTGCAACATTGGGGAATCTACTTTTTGAGGCGGCCTCCTATCTTGTAACCCCTAAACGTCCAGATCCTTCTACAGAATTCACGGTTTGAGTACTATTTGGAAGAATATTTTGGAATTCATATATAAATAAAAGTTGTAGATTTTGAGTTTCAATTCCATCTGGATAGGTAAATTCACCAATGCTATCACCAATTGATTTTTTTAATAAATTTTGAAAGGGAAATTTCAAAATTCCTTCTAAATTTGATTACAAAGCAAAATATTATCATTTTTTAGTACCGTTTGTGGGAGTGGATTTGGAATGAATTTCTCTTCACACCCTAATTTTTTGAAATTTTTGTATTTTGTAAATCTATGACCTCATTTGTTTGCAAATCTAGTTTTGAACTAAGGTAACAGGCTCAGAAACCGCCCATCTAAGGGCTGAAACTGAATTTCGAGAAGGTGAAACACCTTGAAATGTATGTGAGCATATTTTCCTTGAAAGATAAGTAGAATTTTCACCTAACCCAAGTCATTTCATATTTTTCAGAGCTATGAGGAATTAGTTATCAAATTTTGAAGTCAAAAGGGCACAAGTGCTCTTAAACCGTGCCCTAACTCAAATGTTCACCACTTGTACATAACTGAAGCCAATGAAAAGAAACATGTACAACCTGTGCAAATTCAAAATAGGGCACGGTTTTAAAGCCTGAACGGTTTTTGAGCTTGTTACCTTAGAGTCAATGCAATTTGGGCTTGGTCAACTATTTGACATACTTCATTTGTAATTTTAGAAAAATAAAATATATTCTACTAACACCAAATCCAACCATTAGATAGGACAACAACTTGATAAAGTATCTCCACAAATTAAGATGACTTTCATCCAAGCAATAATGAGAATGAAACTTGAGTTTCAATTTGTTAGTCGTCTAGAAATTAGACGTTGGGGTACTTTAGGGTTAAGAAGAAGGCAAACAATCAAGTTTTCAAAGCCCTAGACCAACTTCCAGTCTTATGACTCCCAAAGTAGTTTGCTCTAGAAGTGCCCATGCTCTAAAGTGATCATGACACATGGGTACATTTTGCTTTTTCAATGTACCAATACTGTACATTTCAGAAGATGGTTGCTTTTAGTGACCACTATGTTTCAACTTCAAAAATCCGTAACTAATTCCAAAAAGGTCCAAAAAATATGAAATGACTTGGGATAGATGCCAATTCCATTTTTTCCTACAAAAATTTACTAAAAATTGCTTCAAGGAGTGTAACTTCTCCTAGAAGGCGATCAATTCTTAAATGGTCATTTCAAGAGTAAACTACCTAAATGGAATTTAGATATGTTTTGAGATTGAAATTTGGGAATTCTAGTCCATGTATATTGGCCTTTTGGTTCAATTTATCTTAATTTCTAGCAAAATGATTCTTGCAATATTGTTTGACCCTTTTAGAGCCTTAATCTTGTAAGGATGGGTTGGTCACTATGGAAATAATCCTTTTTTGGTATAGTGTGAATCACTCATTGGAGGTTGTACAAGCCCTCCCTTATTTGCACAAAATTCTAAGGATGAACATACACACTTCTTGCACATAACAATTTTGTCATCTATCGGACGACTTTGACCTATAGCATCCTTATAAGGTTAATCCTTTCTTTAGGTGTTTGCACATTTTTGCCAATATCAATATAAGAATATATATTATTTACATTGAGTTCATCAAATTGGGCATAAAGAAATGTTAGAGCAATTAAAATCCATTGTGTGGTGTGCATGAACACTTTGATAAATTCATTAAACCCTAAATCCTAAACTCAATTGAATAAATTTGGGATGAATAAATCTTAATTAATGTTAACATTTTGGATGAAAGTTTATGAAAATTAGGTGTTTGTAGATAAATGGACAGCAATTATACTATTTGAGATGGTATGAAAATAGTATAGACCATATTATATTGCTTTTATCTAAAATCTTGCAAACTTCCATATTAGATCACAAATAGATTGGAGCTTCTATATCTAAAGTATTTAACCTAAAATTTTTTAGAAGAATGCCAAAGGGCATTATGAATGTTCAAATATATTTTTTCGCAAGGAAATATCCACAATTATCTTTTATTCTAAATTTCTAAATATACAAAAATTTGGAAATTGGTGTAAACCATAATGTGGTATACTATATTATAAGACCACTATGAATTTTTTGGATTTCTTTAGCTTATAATGTATTTGATTTGAATTTTTTTTTTTTTTCCTTCAAAATTCATGATAATTTCAAATGTAAAAAATAATGATATTTGAATGACTTGTAGAAGACATGTGATTTTATGTTCAAAACAAAAAATAAATAAATATTCATTCATAACCAGTTGTTGACTTTTTAATACTAATATAGTATTGTCCCATTGCCAACCCATCACCATTGCCATAACAAGTTGTAACTCATAACCTTCTTTCCTTTCAACTTGTTTCCTACACCCTTGGATCATGAAGATCAAAGTTTGTGATTGAAAAATGTACAACTGGTTATGTATGATAACCTATTTGTTGCTAGTGCTGCTCATTGGTTACCTAAGACATATTCAACTGCAAAATGGAGATTACTTGTTTAAAGATTATAAAGTTTGATTAAATAATCATAGACTCCATCCTTTTAAGGGTTTATTCTTAATATGTAAAAGGACTACTGATAAAACTTTCATTTTTTGTTTTGTACAGTCTATTTTGTCACTGGTATTAATTAAAAAATACATTTTTATTTTATATTTTAGGCATGAACTTGCATTTCCTCAATAGTTATACAATGTTCAATTTTTTTTTAAATTATCAAGAAAATTTTGAATATAAAGAAAAATAATTCTAAGTCAAATACCAAATAGGCTCATTTTTTTAGAAAAAATTCCATAGTGTATAATATTTTGTATATATCATAGTTGTTCACAAAAATCATAGTTGTTCTTTCCTTGGGATTAGAGATTGTATATGCCGCGGATTTGTAGAGTCTAGAGTCTTTGTAAATTCTTTTTGGGTATATAAATTGGTGATCAATTGCATATTTGATGTTGTGTACAAGTTTGGAAAGTGTTTGGTGTATTCACATGATGCATGTGGCAATGAAGTCAAAACTCACATTTGATTGTTCACAAAAGAAATATTTTAATTCTCTTGAATTCTTGACTTTTAAGACGACAAATCATAGATAATACAAATATGTTTTAAAATGTAAATTTTCAATATTAATAGTTGAATATAAAATATATGTTGTACAAGTTTTTTGAGGTTTTCATTAAACAAGATAATATTGTTCATTAAGAATAGATATTGTCTATCTAAAATATTAATATATTTTAGATGGAAAATAAAAATGCACTAATCCCAATGGTGGAATTGTTCTAGCAAGTAAACCAGACCATGTAAGAAGAGGATTTATAATTTAAAAAAATTGCATTCAGAAATGAATCCTACAAGTTATTTTTTCAAGATGATGCTCTAACTGCCCGAAAAACAAGAATGTCCATAACTTTCTCATAACAAATCCAAATGAAATGAATCAAAGCTAGATAGACAAAAATATAATATATGAGAAAAAAAATATTAAAAAATAATTCAAATTTTTGTCTATTTCTTTTGCTGCCCGGATTGCCCCCCATCCCCTCGTTTGAGCTTATTTGGTCATAAATTTTGTTCTCGGGCACTGATTGCGAAAAAAATTATATTCCCACAAAGCTTATCAATTTTTCCATCTCCAAAAAAAGTTTCAAAAAATCACGACAAAATTTCAGCCCGTAGGTACGTGCCCCAAAACGCATTTGTCCCCCAAGGGGACACTGGTCCTTTAGGGGTTAAGATGAAGGCACTCAAAAGCGTCCATTTACCTATACCTGCACCTTAGGCTGCCTCTTAATGTGTCCCTAGAATTTAGTTAATGTCTCCTTCAAATGTTTACTTCTGATTACCTGACACATTTGAAGGACACATACTTAACTCTAATTTGCTAACTACTAATTTTTGGAGATTTCGGTTTAGGGTCCACCTATGTGATACTTTTAGTGGTTTAGAGAGCGGGCACTTTGAAAAATCATAGAAATTACATAGCACATCTGAAAAATCTAACTTTTTTTTTAATATTCATGATTTTCACTTGTTAATACTACAAAAATACCATTTTTAGGAAAAAGTGTCTTCAACTATGCTAAATTGTTTATATTGACGGTTTTGGGTGCTTCCACCTTATGATATAAATTGGAGAATTGAAAAATGATGAATCTGATCCCTTTTTTGGCTACCTACCTTGGTAATAGATCTTGTGCTTTTCAGGGTTACTGGCAAAGCCCTTGTGGCCAAAGCCCCTCCAATTCAATGCCGACCAATCTCCGTCGCAGATGGTATGCCTTCACCAAGCAAGTGACAGAGCATTTGACAAGCTTCGCAGAGAGGCGCAGTCCCGGAAGTGCGACCCGTCCGTCTCATAGGACCAAGAAACTTACAAAACACTACGAAGGTGGGAAAGTACAGATTCGGTAACTGTATGGCCGAGAATGTGAGGTGGTGTGTCAGAATTCTCGTCAGAGACTGACACGGATCCATCGTCCTCGATGGAATACAATCGAGGGCTAAGTCTGTGAGACGTGGCTTCGTCGGGAAATCCGAAAGGCCCGGGGGTCCACTGACAGAATCACAGTCCAAAAAACATGGAAAAAAACTGAACTGTAGAAGAAAATTAAGCTAATAAGCTCCGCTCAGTCGCTCACCATCCATCCAAAGCCTAACTCCAAATTCTGCAGATTCCGGCTACGAGAGCTCGCGGGACGGACACGGAATCGTATCAATTCTTGAAACCTCTTAGCATGTGGAGAGTTTGAAGAGTTTCAGCTAATCGTTGCTACCCGATTTCGTACCAACTTAGATTTTTCTTTTTTCTCTAGAATTTTGATGAAGTTGTAGTTGCAAAGGAGATTCCAGGATCGGAGACTCATCAACAGTAGCTGCTTGCGGAAAGGAATCATCGAAGAGGTGAGATCCATTTCTGCGATCTTAATTTTCCAATTTCTTGTCGAATTTGATGAAATGTGCAGAAGTGGTGAAAGAGCGTGCGTTCAACTGTGTTCGCAATGTTGTGTTCCTTGAACCCATTCGGACAATTTGGTGGGTAAGCTAATTTCAGCGAATTTGTTGAACTGTGCAAATATTGCAACGAATTTGGGAAGAGCATACCTGTGTTTGCAGAATTGTAGTCCAACTGCGTCAATTTGAAAATCAGTACAAATTACATTCATGGTGGCCATGTCGATCGGTAGTTGTGGGAATCTGTTAGTCGGATTTTTAATCCTGTTCGATTAAAATTCGGTATTCTTGCTCTTTGCTGTGCAGCATGAGGTGAAGTCTTTCGCAATGTCGTTGAGTTCGGGGACTCGTCTGCTTCGGGAAGGATGCTCCCACAAGAAACTGGGCGCCCAAGCGGGAAGTTCCAAGAGCAGGAGCGAGAACAGAAGAAGAGATGGATCCCGTGTTCTCGGGTGGCGGTGTGAAGGGAAGAGTGGCGATGGCGTGAAGGTCGAGGAGAGGGTGTGCAAGGGGCCTGCGGCAGCTGCTCGGCGCGCCGTGCACGACGCCATGCTCGTGTGTGAGGCTGCGCAGAGTATCGATCTGCGCGCTCGACACGATTTTCTGCTCTTGTCAAGGTAGGAGACTTCTCACATCTATGCTTTCTGAACATTCTTGAGAATCTGTTTCGGCATCCGTGCAAGAACATGAATTTAGCCATAGTGTCTTGAACTCACGAGTGGAAGTTTTGTCAAATTCTGCTTCTTTGGTACTCAATTCTGCCAAGGACTTTGACAATGATTTCAAACTGTTTATCGAGATTTTGGTGCTCGGTGTTTGAATTCTATTAGTATGATCTATTACATCAGTCATTTTAAAACCACGAATTCAGGGATGAGCTTGTGATGCTGAAGTTTTTGACAATAGCATTGGGTGGTGGAGGAGTACATTGCAGGTTTTAGAATCTTGTGGGAATGTGTGCAGGAGAGCGCGTGAGGGTGTCGCACGCTTGGGCTCTAATTTCTTAAAACTTGATGGTAAGATGGAGTTTTATTTTCTGAATTAACTTTGAAGCTTAACAAATTTCTCAAATGAAGTTTGTAGAGACTGGGTGTTTGTTTTATGACTGTTCTATTGAGCTGAATCTCTTTCATGTGTGGTGAAATTTGAAACGTGCACATAGTGGCACAAGTAGGCCACGCCTGAATTGTGACGCAAATAGGATAATCTTCCTTAACCTCTTTGCAGCTCGGGCACGAGAGGACGTGGAGAAGCTGGACACGCGAGCACGCATGAAGATGATGCGGCTGCGTCATATTGCCATGGTCTGTTCATACCGATTGGTGTATTTATCACTACCAAAAAATAGTTTTTTTTTTAACTTTCTAATATCAAAACACTAAATTGTCGAAAATGGTGTTAACGGGAGTGTCAAAACTAACATCCTTTTTGGTAGTATATTAGAGTGCTGTTTCCCATGGCAATGTTTGTTGTGGATGCTCATCTTCTTGCTTTGAAGGCAGGGACTCGCAAGCCTGGAAGATTTAGTAGCAGATAGTTTCTATGGAACTGGTATTTCTTTAAAAGTCTAAATCTGATCTGTTTTAATTATCAAAAATAGCTTGAATTCTGAAATTTCTCTCGAGTTCTTGAGACTGCCAGTCAGTTTCTCAAATGCCAATCATCCAATCGTCGGAATGCTTTCCACATAAACTAAAACTTTGCAAACAGTGCTGAAACAGTATTTCTATCTCTTCGGTTACCAAAACCAGGTTTTACCACAATTCGTCTCCACATTTATCCTGGCTGTGTGGCTTGGGCATTAAGGGCTCTGCCTTGACAGCACTCTCATTGGGGAAGTTTTGTAAACAGGGTTTGTCGGAGAGTGCATCGATGGAGCTCAGCAGTGCAGCGGAGGAGCACTGGAGCGATGGGGCGTTGGACGTAAGGCTCTCATCTACTGCCAAGTCAATTCTAGTGATAGCATCTTCCATGTAGTTGTTTGGTCTGGTGTGCTAGCTAAATGCATTAACAAGATTTTCATCAAATTAGACTGTTTTAAGAACTTTTAGACAACGTCAGTGATCACACGGAAGCTTTCTTAAGTATCATGAGAAGGCTTTAGTAGGATCACTATGGACTAGGTAATGGCAGAGAATAGCTTCATGTTAGAACTTACCAAGCCGCATCAGCTGTGGGAGAGGTGTTAACCGGGCCTGTTTTGCAACTACTGGACATAATCTCAATGCTTCCAGGTTTGAGCCGTTTGATCTGAAAATACTCACACCAAAACAATCAAACTACATTAAACTATTACACTCTTCTACTACTGTGTACATAGTTAAGACCCCTTGTCTCAACTCTAGCATTATCAATATTGCCTCTGCTTTGCCAATGAGAACTTGTGAAAGTGACTAAACTTATCTGCATTGAGATTATGACTTTAGGGATCCTCCTCCTGGAATCATGGCGAAGATTCTCTTTATGATGCTTAACAGTTGTGGAAACGGTATAATTTTACTGAAAACTCTATAGTGTTTTGGAGTTCCAATTATGCCGTCTTCAATTTGTCCCCTATCTCGATTCCGTGCTTCATTGTGAGGGTGGCCATTGTGACATTCCAGGCAGATTTGCGTCTGGCGGATCTCAGAGCTCGTCGTCGAGCTATGGAAGATCTTTACGCTGCTTTGCAGGCAGTCAAGAATGTTCATAGTGCTCTTGCGCGTACGTTGAGAATCAGGTCAGTATTGCTCATTGTGATTTAGCTTTAAGGTTGAGAACACTCTTTCCGTCACATTAAGCATTCCAATGTGCTTTCATTGGGTGATCCCTCCATTGAGATCACTGGAAAACCCCAGAAGAGCCAAACTCTCTTGAGATCAAATTGTTTTCTCTCTCAATGTGTTCGATGATGTCTTAAGCAATCGTTTCAAAGTGAGAGGTTGTAAATAACTATTGAAAGGATAGTAGACAACTTCATTTCTATTCAAAGTGAGAGGTTGTAAATAACTATTGTAAGGAGAGTAGAGAACCTCGTCTCCATTCAAGGATGAATGACCTCAGAAGCTAAGCCAAGTCATGCTTACACTTGCAAATTGAAGTTCGATCAAGTGTTGATTGGAAGAGATGTGTTATTATGATAAAGACGGTTCAGTCGATATGAGAGGGGATCAGGTGCTTAACTGTTTCAGAATCTCTACGTTATGTGCATTGGTGCATTGCAGCTTGATACTTCTGAAAGTTTGTCACTTAGGGTTAGGTTATATGGTTCTGAAAGAGTTGGGATTCTAGATATTGAAGTTTCTTTCACTTGTCGTGAACAGAAAGTGCAAGTCAAACAAGCCTCTGCGGCTGATTGATGGAAAGGATGGCGTTGCAGCAGAGTATAGCCAAGGGTTTAGATCCTCTCTGCGAAGAATCGACCCAAACCCAGATCGGTTGACAGCAATTCAGGTGAGACGTATTACATTTTTCATCAATTGTGAGAATTTACTCTTTTCCACTAAACCCCAAAACTAGATTCACATGTCTGCAATTGCTTAAAGAATGTACGTGGTGCGCAATGGGTAGCAGCAGTTTTCTTCTGTGGTTTTCGTACCTTCCATCTGACATGAGCTCAAACGAGAGCACAAAAAGGATCTGGATTCCTGTTCCAAGTTTTTTTAGGGTTTTAGGGTTTAGGAAGCTCCTTAAGAGGGTTATGCGGACAACTCTCATACCAATGCTTTTCAAGTAGAAATGTTTCTGAGTAGACATTTCTGTCTTTTAAAACTGTAATAGAGCAGAAGTGGTAACTGAGATTTCGAGTGAGCTTTTGCAGGATGCATGCTTTAAGATGGCGGCGGCATTGGTTGAGGCAGAGGGCATGGAGTGCACGGACCCCGATGAAGTATGCTGCCACTCGGAAACCCGTCTTGTCCCTTGTTTGTAGGGTTTAGGGTTTTCAGTTTCTATTCACGATGCAATCAATGCAATGTATTGAAATTTGGTTTGGTGGGAATGCAGCTGGAGTTCATTGTGGCCGCATTACTGGACATGGAAGAGGTGGATGGAGGAGGGGGTGCGTTGTTAGTGACCGAAAGTGCAAGTTCTCCTGATGTTGCAACTCGGTGAGTCTGCTGTGCTTGTAAAGTACTCCGTACTTTCATTTGGAGCTGGAATTTGGAGACCGTATCATGCGTCAAGCTACAGGATGGCTTGCAATGCACACTGTGTAGTCTTTAATGAGAGTTGGTTAAGTTATCTCTAAGAGCTTGTGGGCTGTGCAGTCTTGCATTGGCAGATGCACTAGCTGATGCACCATCACTGTGGACGCTTGGGAATGCAGGCATGGGCGCACTTCAGGTACAATTCGTATTTTCACATATGTATCTATGATTCTGTTTGAAGGTTACTGTAGAGGATCGTATTGACTGACCCCTGTTACCAACAACTCATCTCCCTAAATGCGCACTTCATTGGCCTAGTTGTGTGTAAGCAAGACTTAACAAAATTGGTTGATGGCCACTCATCTTTGAAGACATGGGATTTTCTACTGTTCCTTCAAAAGTGGTCTACAACTTCCCGATTTGCATAATCATCATCCAATACATTGAGTGAGAAAACAGTTTGATCTAAAGAGAGTTTTGTACTTGTGATACCCAAAGTGATCTCTCCAGGGAGCTTTACTAAGTGATCTCCACACCTACATATTGGTGGAAACACTGAAAATGACCGAAAGAGTACTCCATCTTTTGTACAGCATCACGCCTATTGTTCAACTGGTATGAGTTCGGGTGATGAGCTCATGCACAAACGATGTTGTTACTTTAGATATCTTAGCCCTTTACGGACAAAGGATTCATGGATTTGAAATGACCCTTTTGATCAATCATATGGTGGAAAGTACAATTTAAGTGGAGAAGATTTTTTTTCTGTTAGATTTGCGTGAAAAACATCAGCTTAAGTTTTGTCTTTTTGAAGAGATGAAAGTCCTAATGTGAACTCAAAACCACCAAGAAAGATTTGTGGGCTTCCCTGTCCTTGTAAGGGTTTAATATGGGTAAAGAATTGTAAGTATGTTTTGCTGATCCCTGAAATTGAATGTCATTTGGCAGAGATTATCGATGGACTCCAACCGTGAAGTGGCAGCAGCTGCGAGCAAGGCAATTACTGAGTTGAAGTCGCAGTGGAGTCAACAGGATCAGTTGGTTTTCCCCTTCCAGCAGACAGACAAAGATGCACCACAAGGCGAGTCATAGCTAAATCTTGACAGCAACAAGAGAATCCAAAATCACCACCACCTCACCTTGTATTCAATGGTAACACACCCGAACTTAATCACATCTTAGTTACATAATGCCAAATCTGGTTTACAGGGCAACTGGGTCAGAAAATCGGTTACAACTCATAATTCTTGTCCTTCTCTTCATATGGATGTAGTATAAGGACTTGGCATTATGTCTGATAACCTTCTCGAGACTCTGAAAAGCGTACTTGTCCACGTTATGATATATGGGAGCCAATTGGCCCCACTGACATAGATTTTGGCATGTACAGATGGGTTTTTTAACTATTATAGGAGGGGGCTGCAGAATCGCTCAGTCATTTACAGTCACCCCTACAAATGCTATGAAAATCGTGCAGAAGCAGTTTTGTGTGATGTAAGGTAAGAGGCTCAGAAATGGACCATCTAACAAGAAATGAAGGTCTGTACACAAATGTAAGAACTAAAAAAATATGGGGATAATTTTCATAGGAAGGCAAATTACAGACTGTAGGAGGCCTTATTTTTCCAGAATTTTGTACCTTGGTTTCAATTACTTATGATTTTATGAAGTGAAGGTGCACTAGGGAGGCAAAGTTGCTCAGAGGGTGCATGAATAATAGCACCTGATGAAGCTATGAACCAACCAAGTTAGTCCAAGACTTGTTTAACAACATGCTGAAAATGGTGGAAGTCATAGTGAATGATCATGCATGTGAATTCAAAATCAGCCCATGCACATAGCCAACAAAGAGCACCATTTTTCTAGAAAAAAGTTTTACAGATTTGAACATTCATTGGCTACTGCTAATAAAACTTTAATGCATTCTTTTTTGTGCATTCATTCTGTCTTATTATAACTCAAAAATTACTTAAGGTGTAAAATGAAATGTCACAGTCTTATATTTCACTGCCTCAGTATTCTTGAACCATGCACATATAAGCCTCATTTACCACCATTCACAGATTGCTCTATATTAAGAACTATGTGCATGATTTTAAATACCTTTCTATGGGCGATTCTTAATGCCCGAACTGTTTTCGAGCCCTCTCCCATAGACTTTTTATGTTGAGAACCGCCCATCCAAACTGGTTCATTCTAGAATAATTTTGTAGTGTTGGAAAAGGTGATTGTAGTGTATAGTATTTAGTAATGAATGAATGATGATGTACCTCACACTGGAAGTGAAGTGTAGTTAATGAGATGCATTAATTTTTAATTGTAAGTTGGAAGTAATAAAGTGGAAGCACCCAAAACCGTCAGTTTGAGGAATTCAGCATACTTGGAGGCACCATTTCAAGAAATTAATATTTTTGTGGTGTTAGCGAGAGAAAATCATGAAATTTCAAAAAATGAAAAAGATTTTTCGGACTTGGCATGTATTTTCTTTGAATTTTCAAAGTTGCAGTCCCTAGACTACTGGAACTGTCCTGTAGGTGGACCCAAATTTGAATTCTGACAAATTCAGCACTTACCCAATCACAGTGAAGAGAGGAGAAAACTTTATGACACATGTCAAGGACCATTCAATAAAAGTCTAGGGAGGGTTTATTGTCCATCTAGGAACAAAGATTAGGTACAAGTGTGGTATTGGGTGTTTCCACCTTAAACTGAATTAAGATGTGTTTTGCATGATTTAGAGAGCACCATGAACACTTTAACCCCTAAAGGACCATTGTCCTTTGGGGGGACAAATGTGTTTTCGGGCAGGAACCTACAGGCTGAAATTTTCTCCTTATTTTTTGAATTCTTTTTTGGAGGGAGAAAAGTTGATTAGCTTCGTGGGAATATAATTTTTTTCAAAATCGGTGCCCGGGAACAATAGCTATGACCAAATAAGCTCAAACAAGGGGACGGTGGGCAGCTCGGGCAGCCAAAAAAAATGGACAAAAATATGAATTTTCTTTTTAATATTATTTTTTCTCTTAAGATTATATTTTTGTCTTTTTGGAAAGCTTTGATTCATTTCATTTGGATATGTTATGAATTAGAGCATCTTCTTGAAAAAAATAACTTGTAGGATTCATTTCTAAATGCAATTTTTCAAATTTTTCAATTTTTTTTTGGCATGGTCTGATTTACTTGCTAAAACAATCTCACCATTGGGATTAGTGCATTTTATTTCCATCTAAAATATATGAATATTATAGATTTTCCTTCTATCTCATACTTACTTCTACTTAACAATTTTTTTAAGAATGATAATTTATTTTTATTTTTATTTTTTTTTACCTAGACTCTCAACTCAATTTTCCACTATAAAGATTTAAAGCTCAAAACTTTGTAGTGCAAAAATTTTAAGTTAAAAATGTTCAAAGTCAAAAAATCTAGTCCCGCAATGTGCTGAAAAACTTGTTTTTTCCACTTTAAACACAGATATCTTGCAATCTGAGCGGTCAAAAATTCTGAAATTTTTTACACACACTCTCATACTTGTTAGGTGTAAGATCCTATGGCTAGATATGAAAAAAAAATTCAATTTGTTTTACTCCTTGCTATAGGTATGGTAGTTTTGAGTATTTTCTGGCAGAAAAAAGGCCTCGGTCCTTTAGGGGTTAAGTTGTCATTTGATCCATTCATTGTTGTTTTTATATTCTTTACAACTATAGTCTATGTGCGTAATGAGTGATTGATGCACTTTTTGCCTTATAAAAATCGCCAAAATTTCATTTTCACTACAAAAATTCTGAAAAAAAAATTGGAATAACGGCTTCTCTTCTTTCTCTAGCCATGAAAAAAAAATTACATACTTTCGGTTTTATTGGCTTCTCCAAACAAGCCTATCTTTCCTTACATGCACCATTACAAAGCCTTCTACCTTAGAAGGAATTTTCCAAAAGTCTTTTGTCCATATGTACTAGGAAGTACTCAACAAAAACAGAATTTGTGTGGTGCAACTGTATATGTGCATTTGATTATTAGCTTGGAATTATTCTGAACATGGATTGATTTGCTCAATTCATTTGACTTCAATTTAGGATTTGATAGTATTTGTAATGTATAGGTGAAACACAAGATTGCATTTTCTTTTTGAGTTGGTGGGGCCTAAATTTATTTCAAAGAGCTTTGCAAACACCACTCCAACACCACCAAGTGAGAACATATGTGAGTGTCTTGATTGTTTTTATACAAAGAATTGTGGTTTTTTTATAATGATTATTCTTTTTGTTATACTTCATTTGCCTATAACCTCTTCTAACAAGGGACTTCATCCACGGTGCAATGGTTGGAGCCTTTGGTTGTTAATCAAGAGGTTGGGGTTCAAACTTATTGATTGGGCAGATTGCCCATTTTTGGGGAAAAAATTCTCTAATGCTCAAGAATTTATTTTAGGGGGGAATTAAATTTTGTCTGGAAACACAACTATGTGAAATCTATGTTGGAATGGCCATGGATTTTTCTAGTAGTGATAAATTTTGAAAGCGACTTCTAGTAGGTTAAACTACTAATCACTTGATACTCACATCTTAAGATTACATGAGTGACCAAACAACCACTCTTGATTCTTCAATACACTATCAAAGTAATACCAAATCTTCGTTAGTAGTAGGGGAGAAAAAATTGCCCAAGCTCAAAATCCTTAGTTTTTCCTTGCAATTGGTTTAGTTCCCTTTCAATCTTAGAGTCCTTCAAGGTATTAGGAGTGTTGCTACTATTACTACTTGAATTTGGTTGTGTATGGCCTTCCGGCAATTCACCTATTTTCTACTTTAGTGGTCAAATATTGTCAATTAGCAATGTCTACACAATTGCTAGGTATTGCTAAAGAACTCTAGAATTTGCAAACATGTCACTTCAAATTTTGTTCGTGTCCCTAAATCCTAGGTGCCAAGGTGGAAAAAGTACAAAGACATCATATGCTACATTGTCGAATGATAAAAATGTGTTTTAAGAGTTTCTATAATTGACTATTACTCTATTAGCTTCCAAAATGAGCTTCTATTTTTAGCTTGGAAACTTAATCAAAAAGTTAGTCTTTGCTTAGGATTTGAAGAAAGCAACACAAATTTGTACAAAATAGATTGCAAAAATTTCATTCACTTGGCAAAAACAACTTGATATACAGGAGCAAGACGAACCTCAAAAGGGCCCAACATGTCTTGCTTTAAGGATGCAAAATCATCATCCATTGAGTCACTCTCTAAAACTGTGAACTACAAACACAATCATGGATACTCCTATTAGAGATGTAAACTTGATTTAATATCCTATACATATATTGATCAATGAAAACAAAGATGACAAGATTAATTCATTACCCTACAAAAACTTTTGAATTCAAATCCTATGGTTGTTCTTCAAAACCTAAAACCTTAAGTCTACTCATACAATCACTACATTCACATTCCATCCTAATCTTTACTTGCAGTCATAATCACCCAAATCAACCATAAGCACCATCACCCCTAACCACCTTTTGTTCTGTTGAAAATCGCTTGCCACACCTTCAAGCATTTAGAAAATGAATAAAAAATTATGTATTGTTGGATACACTAATACCACACTACAATCCAAACTATTTAAAAATGTAGAATCTCTAAGTAAAGTGAATGGAACATCATCCTAAATGAATTCATCCACATTTTCATCCACTACCACTTGCAATTTGTCATCCTCTAGAGCACATTAGATCTTGCTTTGGATACTTCACCCTACACTTGTAGTAGCTCTTAAAAGTTCAAAATTTTGGGTGGATTTTTTGGCAAGGCTATTGTAGAAAGAAAAAATAGATAAAAATTAGTATTACCTCCTACCCTTTATTATTTATAACTTTAAATATCCCATTATGGTGATGCTAATTTACTTCTAAAAATTGTCTAAAATTTAGGACCAAGATTATAAAATAATCCTTCATTTAATAGCACACTAACAATAAAACAAATGGAAGTGCACCCCCTAAAGGCAATATTGTTGTCATATACATGACTAGACTAGAGAATCTCATATATCTTAGTATTAGTTGTCACATAACTTGTAAGATCGATTTGGAGCTCTTACATTCTTGTCCAAGTTGTGAATGTGAATTAGCCATGGCAATGGTTGCAAAGCAAGCTGCTTTCTCATTGCCTAGAGCTTCAAGCTTTGGAGATGTTTATTTTTGCACTCATGAAAGGCTTTGTTGGCATAGGAAGTCAAGAATGCTAGTTCACAAGAGATGAGGGGTAGTGGCTATGGCATCAATTGCTTCAATAGACTTCAAAGGAAGAACACGATGCATTAGTGTTGAGGTAACAAAGGTATTGTATGTTGATCGCCTCCTCTTTGATAAACTCTTTTCAATAAGGTATTTGCACCTAATTTTGACCTACTTCCAAATCCGATTCCTATGGATTCTCGTCTAAAATCTACAACTTCTATTTTTGTATGAAATGCAAATTGCTTTTATTAATTGGTGTAGTCTAACTGGAACTTGGAAGAACTAGCCTATATGCCTTCTTGCAACTTGGTGGAGATAGTCCACAACACGTATGTGAGCCTATGAGCCTTGAGCCTAGGCACATAGGTACTCTATAACTATTAGAGATGTCTATAACATAGACACCTATAATATAAATATCCTATAACCATGGAAGGTGCTTATAGCATAGGTACCTACAATATAGACACCTTTAATATCGATGCCTATAACATAGACACCTATAATATAATTAGGCACCTATAATATAAACATCCTATGACTATGAAAGGTGCTTATAACATAGGTACCTACAATATAGACACCTATAATATAAACATCCTATAACTATAAAAAGTGCTTACAACATAGGAGCCTAGGCTCCTATGTTCATGGGCTTAAGATTCTAGGCTCACATAATAGCAACTGTGGTCCACAACAAGTAGTTTTCAATGTGAGGGAAGCATGAAGCGTGCTTGTATATTGACACCATAGATGCCATAATGCATGCCATGATGCTATTGATGAACTATTGAGCATTCCTCCAAGGCTATTTGTCTAGATTGGATCTCCACTTAGACAAGCTTCGTCTTCAAGTTGAAAGATATACAAGCCCCCTCGTGAAGTTTACTAGTATTGTTGCAAAACTTTGTACTATTAAGGTATTCACTACATGTATTCTACACTCAGATCAAGGGTGAGGAGGTATTGACTCTATGAAATAGAAATTGGAACTACCATCTGAATTAGATGAAAATTCTCACTAGCTCAACACAATGAATTTCTTTCAAAACCAACAAGAGGGGTAGTTGCAAGAAACACTTCACGTTTTTTGTTCAAAATTGCATTTTTTGGCCATAGGACTGACAGTACTATGCAATACTACTAATACTACGTTTTAGAAGCGCCCCAACAAATCTACACCGTTGATTGAAGGCGACTACAGATCTACACCGTTGATTTAGTACTATGTTGTACTATGCAGTACTACGGACTACTACGAAGTACTGCAGAAGCCACTGAGAGCAGAAAATAGCAGAAAAGAGGTCTGTAGAGATTTTCATTTTCAATAATTCAAAAAAAATTCAAAAAAATTCCATAAAAAAATCCATTTTGTTAGTGAAGATTGCGCTTGCATTGCACTAAAAAATTCATGAAGGAAATTTTTTCCCTCTTCATAGCTTTTGCGCAAAGGAAGGTCACTTTGACCCCATGTGTGCAATTGACATGATGCTATTTTCATAAAAACTCAACATTAGCCCTTTTAGTGTTAGTAGACCTCCAACATGTCCAATTTGTGGCTTCAAATTCGCATTTTGAGTCAAAAATAGGACTAAAAACCTCCAAAATGGCCAAGGTAGACACCCAATCGGGAGCAGATTAAAAATAGTAAACTAATTTTTTAAATTTTTTTAAAATTACTCAAGGTAGACACCCAATCGGGAGCAGATTAAAAATAGTAAACTAATTTTTTTTAAATTTTAAAAATTACTCAAGGTCTGTAACTTTAGCATCTACCTTCATTCCAAATTTCATGCCAAATGGACAAACAACGCAAAAGTTATGAGCAAAAAGCCAATTTTTAAAGGCAAGGGGACAAGAAATAGGACAAGTGTTTCTTGCAATCACCCAAGAGTTTATTGTTTTTATCTTCAACAAACATGGCTTCATATATTTTACAAGTTTATCTATATGCTTCAACAAATGTCATTTTTGTTCTATTGGTCTAGGTATTGTATTGTCTAAAAATTTTGTAAATTTAAATTCACCTCAAAACTCGTTGATGTAGCATAGCATTTAACAATTAACATGGATATCTCATTTATTACATATATTTTTATTCTTAGAATTTTTGAGTTATTCACTGTGTATCTTGAAATATCATAATTCCATTTGTAGATGCATGTTGTGTAGTTGATTCCTTATGGGGCATATGCACTACATCAATTTACATGTATTTTTATATTCTATTTTTAAAACAATAGAAAAATATTAGTTTGATTCACTAGTCTTCTTATATTTCTTATTTTGTCCTTTACATTCAGTATAAGTAAACTTATCATTTACTAAAGCCAAAATTCTTCCTTGAACTTCTCATTGCATGATGATAGTATCATGTCCACTCTCTTATAAATATAATCATGTGCTCACATTTCTAGATGAAAATACATCATGCCACTTGCAAAACAACTATGTGTGAAAGCAACAAACCATAGGAAATTAAAAATGAAAGCCCTGTTCACACTTTTTACTTGATAATGTACATGATTGCAATTAAAGATTTTGCTGCAAGATTTTCTTTCTTCAATCAACATACATGTCACTATAATCTATCTTCAAACTTCACAACTACTCTAATTTATAATCCACTCTATCTACCTTTGTACATTTGAACATCACTCCTACTCTCCTCTAGATTGATCTACAAAATGGCAATACAAAATGTCATTTTAACATCTACATAAATTCCCCTCTTCATTTTGAAGAATTAATTTTCTACAACACTTGTACTAGTTCATGAACAAGTCTTGCTATAATATAGTGTACATACTACATAGAATACTTCAAATTTCTAATTCTACAAGAAAATCCAATAGTATCCAATAAGACAAGTGTATAAAATATATAGCGTGATCCTCACTTGCCAATCAATTTTGCTTTTGTAACCACATCTACAACCTTGTCTACCAAAGCTGAAACCAAATGAAGGTGCTAAGTAGTAGTAGTTTGGCGTAAAACAACTACTTGTTTGTTCTCCATATACAAGAATTGATCATTCTCTAGATACAATGCATTAGTTTTGGTAAGACCTGTAGACAAGACTCAACAACTTATAAACTTCAATGACATTGAAGAAGACCACAAAGTGTTTGCAAACCAAATAAAAAACATAAACATGAGCAAACAACACTTGCAAGTGTACTCATTAATATCAAATATGTTCTTTTTAGTGCACTTCGGTAGCAATGAAGTTGCCATTCCCATATGATTGTTGAGTGTAGTGCTACAACAATGATAAATTAATAATCAACTATCATGTGCAAGTTTAGAACACATACATGTCTAATCGATGGCAATTTTTTATATCCTTTGTTGTGAAAATGAATGTCAACTAGCCACTTTCTATGGTGACCCATATGGTGGCCATCTAGCCATCCTTGCTCTTGATCTATACCTACATTGCCTTGGCAATTGTTGTTGCATATGCAATAACCCTCGCCCATGCTCTTCACCTCATCTTTCTTGCAAAAAAATGCATTGCCTTGGCTATTGATGGACCTTAGGCGTATCTTAACTCTTGTTGCTGCCCATTATAAGGTATCACAAAGCTCTAAAATGTAATTGCATGTCCTCAATAGGAATCCCAAAATTTATCCATGACTATGATTTTAAGTATGAAGACAAAATTAAAAGCAAATTTGTGCACATTTGCTCTCCACCTACTCAAAATGATTTCTTAGAGTGGAGAAGTTGTCTATTCTTCAATGCACACCACAAATTTTGAAACCTCAATTTCTCTTCCCTTTAATATGTTACTATACAAACATTTACTTTTCCACCTTCTTTTTTAGAAGACCATAACAAATAACTTTTAATGATGTCTTTAGATTTTAGTTGTCATTTTTGGATGATTCTCTAGCATTCTAATCAAATACCATGGTTGCCTCTTTTAGGGAGTGCTAGCATATGAGCATAGAGTCTATGAGCCCATGAGCTTAAGAGTCTATATTATACACACTCTCTATGGTTATAGGTGTTTATGTTATAGGTACCTATATTGTAGACTCTTTCTATGTTGTAGTGTATGTATATTATAGGTGTATATGTTACAAACATCTTCAAATGGTTGTAGGTACTTACAACTAGGTTCAAGGTTCGTAAGCTCTTGTGATAGCATTGTTGGTCTCTTCTATCCCTACTTCGAAAATCTCATTCATTTGAATGTTTCTAATTATAGGAAGAGGGTCTAGATCTATCTCAGAAATAATACATGCAATAGCAAGTCCTTCAAAATTTGTATATATTATGTTCCATTCTAAACATTTGAGCCTCTTCTTCCTCCATTTCATTATCTATTCTACACCTCCTGTCCCCCTCACTTTTGTTTGTAGTGTTATTTTTTAACCATACTCATCTTCAACGTCTGAGAAGAATACCTAATTATAGGTGATCGGGAATGCGAAAGATTCATAATCAAATGGAACAATTAAGTTGAAATTAGCCGTAGTCAATTTCCATTCATCTTTTTCCACTATAGCATAGTTGGCCTTCATCTATTCACATTAGTACTACAATGGAATGTCACCCGTAGAGTAGCTTTGAAATCTCCAAAATCTAGCCTATATTCTTAATTGTAGAATCAACTAGGTTTTGATCTTGCCTCCTTGAACAACATGGTCTAGGAAAAATTGGAGAAAATCCTAAGTCATAGATTCTGGTTAGGCTCTCTTTTGTAGTCTTTACTTAATAATGGTAACCATATGCATACAGACTTTTGAATTTCTACGCATGTAAAGGTGGTGGATATTTCGCATTGTCTATAACAAATTCGCATTGTGTGAGCCCCGTAATTGTCACCAAGCCTTGGAATTTTTCTTTTTTTGCTTTATGCTCATTTATATGAGTATTTCTAGTCAAAAGATATTAAGAAGTGCATTAACATCGTGTTTGGTAGAAGTCCCTACTAGTACAGTGTTTTAGATTTGAAAAGTTTAGAAGTGCTTTAAACACTTCTAATTTCTAAACTTTATATCTTGATAGGTGTTTGAAGGGTCATTTGTGAGTTTGGAATAGAATTGAGCATGATGGCCAAAATACGAAAAAACCCACCTAAAATAGATTGTTAGAAGGATTTAACCATAGCTAGAGTACTTGACATCCCTAGAACAGAGAGTTAGGATTATAGGTACTTAGAGTCTAGAAACCCTATCAAGAGTTCATGGGAAAGCATGACCCAAATTGCAAAAGTTGGAAAAAATGCCATCGTGTGTAATATTGCAGGTAAAATCTACGAATTCAAATTGTAGGCGATCAAAGAATGAAGAAAGTTTTTTCTAACCACTATAACAACGGCAATGTTTTGTGACTGCAAAAATATGACTGAGGATGATTGGCAACTACTCGCAGTCATATTCTTGGAGGTCAATACCTTGGGGAGAAATATGATTGCAAATATGACTACCAGTTGTTTTTTGGCCTTGTACTTCACGAGTGTATATTATACGTCCGTTGGGGACACCAAAGTATTTCATAGGGAACGGTAGGGAACTTGTTTGAGAATATTGAGTTATATTATTAGTCATATTTTCATGGTAGTAACATTTTTTTTGTTTTGGGGAAACCTAAAAAAAACATGGACAATCAAAAAAAATATAGACAAGTCATTGTTTAAAATTTTGAAACCTAATCACCATTTTTTAAGGGTTTTGAAATCCTAGCCACCAGTTTTTAGGGTTTTGAAACCCTAGCTGTCATTTTTTTAGGGTTTTGAAATCCTAGCCACTACTCCTTTTGACTCTTCTTCCTTACCTTTTGTTGTCTCTTAGTTCTTACCTATTGTTGCTTCTTCTTTTTTACTTCTAAGTTGTTTTTTGTTACATCTTTATTCTTGCTTCTTAGTTGTTATTTTTGTTGCATCTTCACTCTTGCTTCTTAGTTGTTATGTTTTGTTGTATCTTTACTCTTGCTTCTTAATTGTATTTTGTTGCATTTTGAATTCATTCTTGTTTCTTAGTTGTTGTATTTTGTTGCATTTTGAATTCATTCTTGTTTCTTAATTGTTGTGTTTTGTTGCATCATGAGTTCACTCTTGTTTCTTAGTTGTTGTGTTTTGTTGCATCTTGAATTCACTCTTGCTTCTTAGTTGTTGTCTTTTGTTGCATCTTGAGTTACTCTTACTTCTTAGAGTTGTTGTCTTTTGTTGCATCTTCACTCTTGCTTTTTGTTTTTTTGTTTTTGCATCTTAATTCTTTTTTCTTCTTCTTTTTTCTTTCTTACTTTTTGTTCTCTCTTTTTGTTTCTTGTTTCTTTTTATTGCATCTTAATTCTTTTTTGTTGTTTCTTGTTCCCTCTAAGTAGTTGCTCCTTATTGTTTCTTATGCATCTTAACTTGTATTTGTTGTTATCTTTTAGCACTTGTTGCCTTTTTTCTTCTTGTTCATTGCATCACCATTGTTTTTCTTCTTATCCTAAATTTGTATTACATATTTTCTATTGTTGTAAACTTTTGAAGATTGAGCTTTGTTGTATGTTCATTAAAAATTAACCTCCTATTTCTTTAATTGTATATGCAGGCAACAAAATTGGAACAAAGTCGTTGGAGGCTACTTGCAACTCACTTCATATTATTGTAAGAAATATAGTCTCTATTGACTTGTGTAAATAATTCATTGTGATATACATATTTTGTATTTGTGACTAATAAATTATAAATGTCATTGAAAGGAATCACATTCCTTCTTATATATTCCCTCTCCAATATAATTGTTTTTTGTATATCTTTAAAATCATATGTATTTGTTTTTAATTACATGAAATCTTTTATTCAATTGTTAAATCATTTTAATGTATGATTGCAATGTGTCAAATCCATTTAAAATGTATGGAAAACATGATGGTAGTTTGTAATTGAAGCTATTTTGAACCTCAATTACCTCAATCACCTCAATCACATACAAATCTAAGAAATATGATTGTTAATCATCTGGAATATCACTCACATCATTCAAAAATATAATTCAAGAGAGTCATATTCCAACATTAGCTAAAAATATGACTCACTTGAGTCATATTCTACATCAACAAAAAATATGACTCGCTGCAGTCATATTCTACATCAACAAAAAATATAATTCACCGTAGTTATATTCCACATCAACAAAAAATATGACTCACCGTAGTCATATTCCATAATAACAAAAAATATGACTCACCGCAGTCATATTCCATGTCATCAAAAATATAACTCAACGCAGTCATATTCCACAGTAACAAAATATATGACTCACCTCAGTCATATTTCACGTCATTAAAAAATATGACTCATTGTAGATTTGTAGTCATACTCCACGTAGGATTTTTTCATTTATCCAGGCAGCTCAAGAAAAAGTCAAAGATAGTTAAAATATATGCCTTCTTGGCATACTATGGCTAAATATGGCTATTTATACCCCTCAACTTGTATGATTGCCAATATGATTGATGTCTGAAGCGACTGCTTCTAAACAACTTTAGTTAGTCATATTCTGAGTCATCTACAGTGATTTCTGCATGAGTCATATTTTTTGATTTTACAACTCACTGCAGTCATACTTTGCAGTCATAAAATATTGTTTTTGTTGTAGTTAACTAAAAAACATGACAAGAGTGTAACAGTGGAGTTAGATTGTCGAGATTCCCTATTACGGGAATGATTCCTCCTCGAAGGAATTAAAACCAAGAAGTCGGAATTTTCATCCTACAATTATTAGTGTCAAGTTCCAAGATGAACTTACACTTAGCTTTAAGGGACCTCTTAGGAGTTCCCCAAAAAGTTTCATATTTTTTTGGATTGCAGAAGATGACTCCATGGGAAGTCAACCGCGTTTATCAAGCATTGGAAATTTCATAGAAATTACCTAGGTAGCGGTGAAATCCCACTAAAAATTAGGGTAGTTTTTATTTTATCATAAATAAGCTCCCAACAAAATTTCATGAAACTTACAAGTTAACAATCTATTCAAGTTTATGAAGTGGCGGTTTTTAATAACAAGTACATTTTAAAATCTTTACTCAAATTGTCTTGTAAACATCCCATTCTCTACACGTGTGTTTAACACATGTGACTTGAAAGATTGAAGCATTAGGGGAGAAATGAGGCCTTTGAGAGACCATCCGGCCACGGTTCCCCATGTTGTTAACCATGGCCGGACAGTCAAATTATTTAATAATAAATAAATAAAATCCAATTTTTAAATTTTTAAATTTAATTTAAAAATAATAATTCAAAAAATATTTAAAAATTAATTAATTAATGTAGTTTGATGTGACAGTCTCTGTGCTAAGCCGGACTACTACTTCTGCGATGTTCCCATAGTCCGGGAACATTAGGGAACTGGCGGTCTCTCAATGGCATGAAAAATCCTCTAATGTTAAATGGACTTATAAACTTTATCTTCATGTTGTACAATTTTTAATTCATTGAGTCCACTACATGAACCTCCATATTTGTGCAATGTACAAATTTTTGCAACTTGTGGTCAATGTCTTATATTTATACTTAAATGTTCTTATACATACACTACTAGTACTATGGCACAATTTCAATCAACCACCCTTCATTGTAGATTTTAATAACTAAATTCATTTTAACATCCACACTATTTGTCAAGATTAATTTATTAATAAAAAATTCTATGACATGATGTTTTTACATAACCTAATTTTTATATATTAGAGTATGTAGCATTTCATGGACCCTATAGTAGCCCTACATATTATATAAAATTCTCCCCCTTTGAATTAAATGGACACTATCTTTTAATTGATATAGTTTCCAAAAAAATTGAAATTGATCTCTGTAGGGACTTCAATCTCCACTAGAAGAAACTCATGTTTCAAGTGATGAATTTTAGGTGACATCCAATGCAACAATTGATGTTTTTATGTCAACAATAATGTTCAACATAGTATCTTAATGTTACATTGTTTGTTATTGTTGACATAAAAATACATTCAATCTAATCTAAAATTTGTCACGTATAATACGTATTTCTTCTAAAGCTAAAACTGAATTATGCATGTACAATTGTACATCATCTACAATAAATTGTGTATTCAATCCAAAGTGCAACTATAAACTATGCATTAAAACTTACTTATAGCAAATCAAGATTGTAATTTGTCATTGGTCTCAACTTTATAATGATAGCTTCAATTTTATTAAACATTTTAAACACAAATCCTATCAATTTTGAAAGGAAATTTACTTTTATGCAAGGCCCAATCATATGGGTCATGTTGCATCCACTACAATCCACTCCACAATGATAATCATCTTAAAGGCAAAAAATAATTGCCTTTAAGATTAGCCAAGGAAGTTAATGAGGACATTTTAGCCAACATATAGACTTTTAAGTTGAATAATTATTTTACAAATAATTTCTATTAAAGATATGTATCCCAAATTCGTTGGAAAGGAACTTAATGAAATACATCCATCTACATTGAATCTAATCAAATAAAATATCTTCTCTACTTTCTTTTGCAATGTTGCCAACCTTGACTACCTACCCTAATTGAAACTTGTCAAAGAAGTCAAGTTCCCCACTTCCTTTAACTACATTGTCAATTTTGCACATTCACTCAAAAGGGACTTGTCGAGGAAGTCAAGTTGCCCACTTCCTTAGGCAATGCCACCAAGCTTGAACACCCATCAAAACTAAGTCTTGTCAAGGAAGTCAAGTTCCACACTTCCTTGGGCAATGCCACCAAACTTGAACACCCATCCAAATTGAGCCTTGTCAAGGAAGTTAAGTTGCCCACTTCCTTGGGCAATGCCACCAAACTTGAACACCCATCCAAATTGAGTCTTGTCAAGGAAGTTAAGTTGCCCACTTCCTTGGGCAATGCCACCAAGCTTGAACACCCATTCAATGTGAGCCTTGTCAAGGAAGTCAAGTTCCCTATTTCCCTAGGCAATGTCACCAAGCTTGAACACCTATCCAATTTGATCTTTGTCAAGGAAATCAAGTTCCCTATTTCCTCTGGCAATGCCTTCAAGCTTGAACACCTTCTGAAAGTAAGACTTCTTAAACAAGTCAAGTTCTCTACTTCCTTTGGCAATGCCTCCAAGCTTAAACACCTTCTGAAAGTAAGACTTGTCAAAGAAGTCAAGTTCCCGATTTCCTTGGGCAATGTCACCAAACTTGAACACCCATCCAATGTGAGTCTTATCAAAGAAGTCAAGTTTCCTACCTCCTTGGGCAATGTCACCATGCTTGAACACCCACCTAAAGTAAGACTTGTCAAAGAAGTCAAGTTCCACAATTCTTTAGGCAATGCCACCAAATTTGAACAAGAACCTAAATCAAGCGTTGTCAAAGAAGTTAAGTTCCCTGCTTCTTTGGGCAATGCCTTTAAACTTGAACACCCATTCAAAGTAAGACTTGTCAGGGAAGTCAAGTTCCACACTTCTTTAGGCAATGCCACCAAATTTGAACAAGAACCTAAATCAAGCCTTATCAAAGAAGTTAATTGCCCTACTTTTCTGGGCAATGCCTTTAAACTTGAACACCCATTCAAAGTAAGACTTGTCAAAGAAGTCAAGTTCCACACTTCCTTGGGCAATGTCTTCAAGCTTGAACACCGTCCGAAAGTAAGACTTGTCAAAGAAGTTAAGTTCCCTACTTCTTTTGGTAATACCATCAATTTTGAACAAGAACCTAAATCAAGCGTTGTCAAAGAAGTCAAGTTCCACACTTCTTTTGGCAACTCCACCAATCTTGAACACCCATTCAAGTTGAGCCATGTCAAGGAAGTCAAGTTCCCTACTTCCTTAGGCAATGCCTCCAAGTTTGAACACCTTCTAAAAGTAAGACTTGTCAAGGAAGTCAAGTTCCCTACTTCCTTGGGCAATGTCTCTAAGCTTGAACACCTACCAAAAGAAAGACTTGTCAAGAAAATCAAGTTCCCTATTTCCTTGGGCAATGTCACCAAGCTTGAACACTCACTGAAATCTAGAGTGGTCAAGGAAGTCAAGTTTCCTATTTCTATCGGCAATGTTGCCAAGCTTGAACACCCATCTAAATTTAGACTAGTCATAGAAGTCATGTTCTCCACTTCTTTAGGTATTGTCACCAAGCTTGAACACTTACTTAAAGTAAGACCTATCAATGAAGTCAAATTGCCCACTTCCTTTGGCAATGCCACCAAGTTTGAACAAGAACTTAAATCAAGCGTTGTCAAAGAAATCAAGTTCCACACTTCTTTTGGCAACTCCACCAATCTTGAACACCCATTCAAGTTGAGCCATGTCAAAGAAGTCAAGTTCCCTACTTCCTTGGGCAATGCCTCCAAGTTTGAACACCTTCTAAAAGTAAGACTTGTCAAGGAAGTTAAGTTCCCTACTTCCTTAGGCAATGCCTCCAAACTTGAAAACCCATCTAATTTGAGTCTTGTCAAAGAAGTCAAATTCCACACTTCCTTGGGCAATGTCTCTAAGCTTGAAGACCCACCAGAGGTAAACCTTGTCAAGGAAGTCAAGTTACCTATTTCTGTTGGCAATGTTGCCAAACTTGAACACCCATCCAATTCGAGTCTTGTCAAAGAAGTCAAGTTTCCAACTTCTTTTGGCAATGCCATCAAGTTTGAACAAGAACCTAAATCAAGCATTGTCAAAGAGGTCAAGTTCCACACTTCTTTTGGCAGTGCCACCAATCTTGAACACCCATTCAAGTTGAGCCATGTCAAAGAAGTCAAGTTCCCTACTTCCTTGGGCAATGCCTCCAAATTTGAACACCTTCTAAAAGTAAGACTTGTCAAGGATGTCAAGTTCCCTACTTCCTTGGGCAATGCCTCCAAACTTGAAAACCCATCTAATTTGAGTCTTGTCAAAGAAGTCAAATTCCACACTTCCTTGGGCAATGTCTCCAAGCTTGAAAACCCATCTAATTTGAGTCTTGTTAAAGAAGTTAAGTTCCACACTTCCTTGGGCAATGTCTCCAAGCTTGAACACCCACCAGAAGTAAATTTTGTCAAGGAAGTCAAGTTTCCTATTTCTGTTGGCAATGTTGCCAAGCTTGAACACCCATCCAATTTGAGTCTTGTCAAAGAAGTCAAGTTTCCAACTTCTTTTGGCAATGCCATCAAGTTTGAACAAGAACCTAAATCAAGCATTGTCAAAGAAGTCAAGTTCCACACTTCTTTTGGCAACACCACCAATCTTGAACACCCATTCAAGTCAAGCCATGTCAAAGAAGTCAAGTTCCCAACTTCCTTGAGTAATGCCTCCAAGTTTGAACACCTTCTCAAAGAAAGACTTGTCAAGGATGTCAAGTTCCCTACTTCCTTGGGCAATGCCTCTAAGCTTGAACACCTTTTAAAAGAAAGACTTGTCAAGGAAGTCAAGTTTCCTACTTCCTTAGGCAATGTCACCAAGCGTGAACACCTAAACAAATTGAGACTTGTCAAGGAAGTCAAGTTCCCTACTTCCTTCGGTAATGCCACCAAGCTTGAACACCCACTCAAATCTAAAGTGGTCAATGAAGTCAAGTTTCCTATTTCTACCGGCAATGTTACCAAGCTTGAACACCAATCCAAATTGAAACTTGTCATGGAAGTCAAGTTCCCCACCTCTTTTGGCAACACTGTCATCCTTGAACACCCACTCAAATTGAGACTTTTCACAGAAGTCAAGTTTCCCACCTCTTTCGGCAATGTTGTCATCCTTGAACACCCACTCAAATTGAGACTTGTCAAAGAAGTCAAATTTCCTATTTGGTTTGGTAATGCCAAGAAGTTTGAGCACGCTTCCAAATTGAGTGTAGTCAACAAAACCAAGTTCTCTATTTCTTTGGGCAATGCTATCAATGCATTGCAAAAACTTAAATCTAGTCTCAATAGGGTATTGCTTGATGCAAATTTGTTTGGTAAGTGCTCAAGAAATCCAAGCCCTATTAGATCAAGAATCTTCAATGATGCACATGTACGGAAAATGTCTGATATCCTCAAATTCAAAGTAATGGCAATATCTATAGCAAGTGGAAGTGATGATTTAGTCAAAATTTGAGAGTTTTGCACTATAACTGCCTCCAATTTAGAACATTGTGAAGCTAATTGAAGTAATAAATCCAAATCGTCAAAACACGCTTTTGGATTGCCCAAAGTGCTCACCAAAATCAATATACGAAGTTCTTGAAAATCAAAATTAGGGGGAGGATTGACTAGAGGTTGGTGATGGTTCATATTCCCTTGCAAAGAAATGCCTTGCAGATTCTTATCAATCTGCATTCAAAAAAACTTAAATTAGAATGGATTACATCTTTATACGAAGACTTTAAATGAGAATTGATTTTTTCAACAGATTTTGAAACTTATGATTTTTGGAACAATATAGGTTCATATGCTTACTAATTGATTTCAAATTAATCTATATAATAAAACATGCAATTCTTATAATGTCAATTACACCAATAGAATATTACCTTGCTTACAAATCCGCTTTCTGGAATCATAGACACTTTCCAAATTCTTGTATCTTTTGCAGTCTTCCGTCCCATATCACGTAGTTGGTCATGCATTTCTAAAATGGCACCATCTTTATTCAACTTCAACAATGACATGTCGATCAATCTTTGCAATTCACCCGTTGGAAGAATACCATCTTTGGACCACATGTACAAGATTGTCTCTTTTGATATACCAGATGGATAGACATCTCTACAGAAGAAACAAGCCATGTCCAAAAACATCATCTTCTCAACTTCATTGTTCAATCCATCATAGCTTATTTTCAAGGTGTTCCAAATTACTTCATCACCATCCAAATTACTTCCTCTTGCAATCCTTTGCAATGCTCGTTCCCAACTTCGCAATCTCTCTTTCCGATGAAGAAATGCACCCATCACTTTCAAGCTCAAAGGCAAGCCATTGCAAGCTTTCACAATACGTTTGCGTAAATTTTCAAAGTCTGGTGATAAGGGAGTTGCACCCCAAGAAAGGTGAGAGGTGAAAAGCATTGTTGCTGCCTTTATATTCAACAATTTAACATCCAATCTTTTGTCAATGTCCACAAATGATTCTATCGTACTCCATTTGCGTGTTGTGATAATTATTGTGGTACCCTTACTGGCTTGTACAATGTAAGGAGGTGCAATATCATGCACTAAGGCTTCTTCCTTGACATCATCTAGTATTAAAAGAACCTTCTTTTTAACCAAGAGTTCTTTCATCATCTCCTTGGCATCTCCAAAATTTGCGGGTTTCCTATCATCCCCAAGTCTTGGTAATATCTTACACAATATGTCATATGAACTTTGACCCTTTTCAGGTTGTGCTACAAAGCATGATGCATCGTATGATGAATTCACTTTTGCATCCTCAAGTATTGCCTTTGCTAGTGTGGTCTTGCCAATTCCACCCATGCCAATGATGCCTACATAATGCATCTTCAAAAGCCCTTTGGCTTTAGACAATTGTTGATCTAAATCAACTGGAAATTCCTTTGATGGTGCAATTGTTTCAACCACCTGTATAAATGCAAAAGTCATATTTACAAAATCGATTTCATATAATAAAATATAAAACACTTCCCTTTCAATCCTTAATGTCAATTATCAAAGAGAATTAATTAAAATCACTAAAGGAGTTTTGTAGTTCAACTATTTCATACCTTTGGTACATGATGGACTTCATAAGGTGAATCAAAACATGGAACCTCCTTGTATGAATATGTTCCCTTCAAAAAATACTTCTTTAAACTTGTGAGCCTTTCACAAATGTTGGAAAATGTTGGTCGTTGAAGAGGGTCTTGGGACCAACATTCTTGGATTAAGTTCGTCAATTCTTTGCAATTGTTGGGTAGATCCGGTCGCAATTTTCTATTCTCCATACCACCAGTAGATATGATTTGCTCATAAAAATCTTTTCGTTTCAAACTAGAGTATGGAATCTTTCCAGAGAGAATCTCTGAACATATCATGGCAAATGACCATACATCAGCTTGAAATGGATACAATGGAGTTTTACTTTCCTTGATCACTTCAGGGGACATATACCCAGGTGTTCCAAACGTATACTTTGATGGCTTTGGATCCTTTGGATTGCTACAAACCTCTATTCGAGATTCTCCATAATCAATGACCTTGAATATGCGACAAGGATTCAAATCCTCTATAGGTATTGAACTTGACAACACATTATCAGGTTTCAAGTCAAGATGAGCAACTTGCATGTCATGAAGGTAATACACACCTTTTGCAATTTGGTGCATGATATCAATTGCAAGATGATAGGATAAAGGTATTTTTGCTTTCTTCAATATGGATGACAAGCTTGTTTCCATAAGTTCCATCACCAAATGCATCTCACAGATTTCATCATTTTCATCATTTTCATCTATTTTTTTGGTAGTCCCACAACCATAAAATTGGACAAGATTGGGATGGCTCAAGCCAGACAAGATGCCAGCCTCTTTTCGAGATTTCATGAGATTTCCAGACTCAACTTTCAACACTTTTGTGGCACATGTTAGGCCCAACCAATTTGATTTGTACACATCTCCATATTTTCCTAATTTTTGGATTAATTTTGGTGTCTTGAAATCATTAGGGAACTCCAAAGCATCCAAGTCTCCACCATCAACTCGATCCGAATTTCTGAGTCTCAATAATAAATGTTGCGCTATTTCATAATCCTTTGACACTTCTTCTTGAAGTACAAGTTCAAGCTTCTTTTTAAGTGCTTGTCCATCTTCAAAGACTTGTTCATAGGTAGTTGCATCAAATTGAATTTGTAGGATATTGTTTGATTGAATTGCATGGTGGAGTGAATACATATCCCAAGCTGTATCATAACAATATTGTAGATCTAAAAGTAGCTCGCGAAAAGTTTCTTTGTTTTGGACTTGAAATATAGCCGAATGACACCATCGGACTTGTGTAGTGCAGTTTTTTCCCACAATTTCTACTTTCATTTGAAGACAATACAATTCTTCCAAAATGGATTGGAACTTGAGATCCGCAGTAGTACTTGACAACATTTGATGGATCCCCTTCATAACATGTATGAGTTTGCAAAAAAGATGTACACATTGATTTTTATTCAAGACTTTTGTCTTTGAAGATGCTTCCATATCTTTCAAGCATTTCTCAAGACTTGGTATAATATGGCATAGTCTTTTACAATGTTCTCTTTGCACTTGTAAGAAATCCTTGTCTTTCCTGCAAAGTATTTAATATCAATTGTCAATGAGATATTTTGATAGGGTGTAAAGAGAGCAATATGGTGTTATGTTTGATGTCATTGTTAACATAAAAACAACTAAATCACTATGGATTATCACCTAAAATGCGTCACTAAAAACACGAGTTTCTTGTAGTGAATTAACCTATGATATTGAATATATTAACCAAACATGGTCTACAAATCAAACATCAAAATTGAACATTGTCAAGTAAGAGAATGGTCTATTGAAATTAGAATATATGCTTTTTTGTTTGATGATATGCATTATAAATGCTTAAAGCAATAATCCTTATAGAACTCAAAGTGAATCAAATAAAAAGTATACAAGGAGCTTTGTAATTTGAACAATGTTGTATTCTAAAATGCACTTTTCAATCACCTACACATACTAAATAACATTTATGCTTACCTAGTGAACCATACAATATCCATGATGTAGTTCCAAAACATAAAGCAAAAGGTTGCCATCCACACCAAAAAGCGCGCCATTTCATTCAATGAAGGACGTAATATATTGATTGAAATTCTACAATAGCTTCAAAACAAATCCAAAAAAAGTAGTTAGAAAATAACATCCAAACCTTTAAAAATAGCAAGGTCCCAAGTAGATTTCAATTAACTAATGTACTAGAAATCATCTTATACAAAGAATGATATCAAATCAATCAATCAATCAATTCTTATACAAATCTAATATTAAACACTAATATTAAAGTTGCAAAATACCACATTCTTATCCACAAGGCACAAGATGTAATCTTAGAATTATGATTTGTGAATATTACAAGAACAATTTCATTATGTACATGAATCCTTAAAAGAGAACATAAGCACAACATTGAATTTATCTCCTAACAATTCAAGTTATGTCCTAAAATAAAACAAGACATACACTAGAGGATTGATCATTCCATGATGATCACCTTTCATTTGGATGTCATGTCAACAATCAACATGTAAATGTGATTATCTTCAAATACAACTCCATAAAGTTCAAATACATGACAAATTTGTAACCTCTGAGATGTATTAGAGGGGCAACAATGAAGCAAACTAACAATACTATGGGGCATTGGAACCATATCAACACAATAATAAACTTTTGTCACTATTGTATACTTCAATTCATGTCAAACACTAAAAAAAAACCATGTTGCAAACATAAATCAAATGCTCACTTTCAAGAATTCCACTAGAAAATGATTGAAAATTATAAATACACAACAAAGGATGATGGAAATTGCATTCAAACCATAACAATGAGGTAAGTTCATCATTGTAGCAGTTATCTTTGATGTCCTTGATTCAAAATTATACTTCCAAAATTCTCAAATCTTTAATACCATGTTCGTTTCCACCCATCTACAAAAACCTTATCCAAACTCAAACAAAATAAGGTTATTTGCAACTCCAAGTCATTAACATCCGTATTTCACCATTACTTAACACAAATAGCATCAACATTGTTTTACTAGCATATATCAAGACCATCCTACTTGCATACTTTACAAATTCCATTTTTCAAAATTGAAACTAAATAAAGAGCATATTGATGGTCTAATTTTTAACCATAACTCATTTTATAAACATCATATCATAATAGTTGATACAAAGGTCCTTCAATAGCTAAACTACTAGTAATTCAAACCAAAGCTTAAACTTATGAAAAGACGTGGGATAAAATTACTATCAATTTAGGAAGCCAATATAGCTATCAACTAACAAGTGGTATCCATAGTATTTTTTCAAATTAATCAAATCTTAATGACTTTCTATCTCAAAATGACAAATGCTTATAACTTGTGTTTGAGGATGAGAATTTTTAGAACATTCAAACATAGCTAAAGATGTTTAGTGTTCGATTTCCTTTGATGCATTTGCATTGATGTTCTAATGTACAAAGTGAACATGATGACAATTAATGCTTGCACATAACAGCTCCCAATTGAAAGGCCAAACCTATTTCATGCCTTCATCTAAGAAGGTAAGAGACCCTAAAAGAAAGGTACATATTGGATTCTTCAATGAACCAACAACAAACATTTCAAGGTAGGGATGCTTTTAAAAACTTGTCATAAACTAATTTGATGAGTTTTAAACATAATAAAAAAAATGACTTCCATTTGTATTCCATTATAATGTTAGCACAATGAATATACCTCGAGCATTCAACACATGCTTGAATTCAAACCCTAGTTACAAACAAAATCATTTTGGGACAAAAAAACAAGCACAACAAAATTAGATGAACAAACATGTACCAATTGCTATGTAAAAGGAGCCATAGAGTCTTTTGATACGTTGTATCAATTCATTAATTGAACATGAACAAGAAATTTCACTCTTAGAAGATATAATATTAAAGTATTATCCAACGCCATTTGTAATGTAACTCGCAATACAACTTACATATTGTATGCATTTGAAAAAAGAAATTCTAGATTTAAAGGTAGTTGCAAGATAAAACATGGTCCCTTTGGAAGAATTCAAGACAATCTCTCCACCTTGTATAAAATACTAATTAATATAGTCTTATAAGGTGATGACCACCATTTGGACTGCTCCTATTGTTCCTATTCACTAAAATACTAGAATATATGCATCAAAAAATGACACTCCAAAGAATTATTGTAAACAAAATAATAGGATTGTTTTTTCCTTCACATAAATCAAAGTGAAAATTGATGCCCTCTAAAGGCAATACATAAACAGTGTTTAGTAGGATTCAAAATTTATTGGTACCTAATATCAATCAATGTGAACGAAATCAACTAAGATTTCCAAATACAAGATTGTAATAAATGTTGCAATTGGTTGTATCTATATTATCCACCATGTTAAAGACCCACTACCCCCAATCTCATAAATATGCACTTAATATAATTTCATATTGTAATTTCAAATGCAATGCCATATTTTTTGAGAAAACTACAATTGCAACACTGGAAATAGAGTTTTTTAGGACATATCTTACCTTGTAAATACCAAGACTTTCAATCTTAGGCCATGTCAAAGATCACTTGGCAAGTAGCACCCTCCCAGTCATTGATTAATTTTTAAGAACGCCTTCAATCCCTTCTATCCAACGACTTTCTCTTGATCAATAGTATGATGAAAAAGAGAAAGAACTTCAAAGAAATATTCCAATAATATCATTCCTTCAAATGAATGAATGCTTTTGATGAAACAACTATTTCAAATCATGTTTCATCCATATCCATCATGGTCAATTGCTCCATTGTGACAGCCCAAATGTAAATGAAACAAGAAGCTCCGCTTTCACCACTGCTCTTCTTGAGAACTTATATAGCCAATGCACACTCTTCACTGACTAGTCTGGTGAGAGGTCTAAATTCCTCCATCTCTGCATCCATTTGCAAGTTTGTTTGTGCCTGTAGCATTGCAACCATTCATTGATTAAGCTGAATTCTTGCACCAATTTGTAGGTAATCACCTATATTGTGGGATGATTGACTATACTTAGCATATTCAACCAACCCTCTATTGACAGGTGGCTACAGTACAACAACATGGAGCTAATGAATTCCCAACTCAAGTATTGCCCTTGGAGCTGCTATACAACTGCAAGCAGAGCCAGTACAAAGCTACTAACCCTAATTGCAACCCTCACCCACAAGAGATTGCTACAGATTCGCAAACAAGGGCCAAACACAAGACCCAAGCACAAGAACCTAACGAAACTAGGAACATCTCAAACAGCACTTCTAAAATCCTATATATATATATATATATATATATATATATATATAAGGGTATATATATATATATATAAGGGTATATATATATATATATATATATACCCTTACAAAACAATACAACTCACACGACATCCTTAAACGACACAATGAAACTTACTGAAATTTTGCTACCAAAACCCAACCAAGTCTGAAGCAGGGCAACGCAGGGAACCACGCTCAGACTCACACTTGCACACATTTAAGTTCACGTACCTTACTGCCGTGAGGATCTAAGATGAACATCTGGGGTCGTCTCTCTCGTGTGTGAGACACTCCAGCGACGAAATGACGCAGCTGCAGAGAAGAACTCCATAGGCAAGAACAGCGTCACGGGATCAGTGCCTCGTCTTATTATCCTCCTTGTGTGCATAAGCTCATAGGACGTAACTGCGGAGACGCCATAGCTCGAGAACTGGCAACAAACAGATGCGCAAAGGACGCAGGGAGGGCAAGAGCAGAAAAGTTGTAAGTTAGAGGCTGGGGCCTGGGCTCCTTTCTGTCGAAGTTGCCTGTGTGTCTGGAGCATTGACAGAGTGTCAAATTGTGACTTCTTTTCGATTACTACATTGAACTTCTGTGTGTGAGTGCAGATGGGCGCCGAGAAATCCGAGCTGCAAGAAGGGCAAACTCGTCTGGAGCCTGAAACAGACCGGCTGCAAGACCAACTAAGGGACAAAAACCAGCGCGCGGGATGCACTGAAGGGCCGACCGGGAGCCTGGGACGTTGGTGGAGCAGCGGTCGCCAGCAGTGCGGCTGTGGGACCTGGTTGCAGCCGCCCCACGTGAAGAAGGAATCTTGTACACCTAAGTCGACGCCGTGAGAGGACTGT
Organism: Rhytidiadelphus loreus; assembly: GCA_947034895.1. Taxonomy (NCBI): domain Eukaryota; kingdom Viridiplantae; phylum Streptophyta; class Bryopsida; order Hypnales; family Hylocomiaceae; genus Rhytidiadelphus; species Rhytidiadelphus loreus. Next base: position 2,917,177 of record OX344765.1, on the reverse strand, counting down.
TTCCTATTGCACTGGGATCCGTGTGCCAGGAGCCCACTCAGCCCAGGACTCGAGCTTATCTGATCTTGTGCTATTTCCAATGCACGGGAAAACTCAGAAACTTACTCCCAGATTTAAGTTTCCACAGTTTTGTACGGAGGAGAAAATTTGCATGTACCAACGAGGGCTTTGCGTTGCTTTGATATCCAACCATCAATGATTGTTAACTCTTAACCTATAAACGATGTTGAGGATGTTTTCGAGGCGATGAATGATAAAGAATCTCTCCATGTAGGATAAAAATGCAACTATTCATCCTTGGAATATTGTGTGGAAAGTGGAGGTCTTATATAGTAGTTTGACTTCCAGTGGGTACATTTGGATTTATTTTTTTTAAATCAATGATTCACACGATTCCAAAACAATTGATTTCCACCGTGACTAGCTTGTCGTTTAAGGATTAAAGGTCGCCATGGTCATTTTTTAGTCATTGAATGACAGAGAGTCCCTCTATGTAGGACAAAAGTCCAATTATTCATCCTCAAAATATTGTGTGAAAAGTGGAGGCCTTGTGCAGTACTTTGACTTCCAAGGAGTGCTTTTGGATTTTTTCTTTAAACCAATTTTTTTCAATTGTGCACGAAACAACATGCACACCAACAAACAGAGGTTGCAATATTCAAGGCTTACACACAGTAGAACATTTGTACAATCTTCAAAGGAAACAACTGAAGTTCCAATGTTTTTATTTCCCAAGGTCTTGAAGCCCAAAATTGTAAAATAAGCATTCCATCTTTGCATATGATGAACTCGTCTTCAACTAAGCTTGGTACGTGAGTCACTGAGTTTTACTTCTCAAATACAACATCAAAAAATTTGGGCCAGAAGTAATTGTCAATGATATGCAAGCTTCCCTCATTCAGAGGCTATGTCGTAGAAATAGACAGGATCTCTTCCCTGCACCTGTTCCCTGTAATAGAATGAAGGCATTTTCTTTCTGAGCAAAGCTAATACTGTATTCAGGGTGAATGAGTGGCCAATGTGCACTTGAGTTTTGTATGGAATTCGCATTGCTCTTTTGAGAATACTTGTACACGTTGCTGCAAGGGCATGTGCACATCCAAAACACTCTGGAGTTCACAGTTCAGCATGTCAGCAAGAGCTGTCAGTTTAGGGTTCCACAGAAACACCACCCGAACAGCTGACCAACAGCACGGTGAAATCATCTTACTTTAGCACAAAGGAGACGAGTGATCACTTATGGTATTGTACCCTGGTCCCTCCCTCCCCAAATTGAAACGCAAATCATTGTGAACACGGAAGAAATTATTCAAATGTGTTGGCAATGTATCCAAACCTGTGCGTTTGCTTACACCTCCCAGCTAACCTCCCGGCAAAGAAGCTACCAACATGGCACCCCAAGTAGTATACAAGATTCAGTCGCAAAAAACAGGGAGTGACACTAAGTCAATGATGTCTGGCTTCAAGACAATGTGGCCTTCTCCAGCAGCTCCTTCAATTCCCAGCTCAGGTAAGACTCTGCCACGAAATCCAGGCACGCTCTTAGGAATGGCAGAAGACTTCAGGATATTTTTCAGTCAAGTTTTTTTGAAAGACAACAGGAAGCCACTTTCATTCATATTTTTCAGACTCTTGTGGAGTTTGTTATGAATTTTTATATTGGAATATTATAGTACACCAAATGGGTCCCCACCCTAAATGTTCACCAACCCATGGAAAAATCAAGGAAAAACTCAATATCATCCCATGCATTGGATTTGCTTGGGGGAAACATCTACAGTAGAGAAGGGAAAACATTTAGAGAAGGGGAAATATAGCATCTTCTACCTTACTATGCAATTTACAATGCAAAAAAGATTCCTCTCTATAAGTGTACAACATTAATTGACCCCCAACAAAATTGAAGTTTTCAGTTGCGTTGACCATGGGTAATGTCACATCCACCGAAAAATTCACCGTCAATATACACTTGGGGAAAGGGGCCAGGGAGAACTGACCCCCTCACTTGGCCCTGCGGGCAAACCCTGGAATTATTTATTTTCCGCACATGAATTTTTTTGCAAATTTTTAATTCATTTTTGTGATTAGAGACCCCAAATTAGTTTAGGGAGGTTATAAATATATCCTAGAATGGCCCAAAATAGGGGGCTTTTTTTTTACATGCACCCCTGGTAAGGCCAAGTGAGGGGGTCAATCCACCCTGATCGGGAAAGGTAGGCCAAGCAAAGTATTTTTTCATGCTTCAACACAAAGCCTCATCGTCTAGGATATTGACAGTTTTGCACGTGTGTTCAAGTGCACGGCTTTGAGAACTTGAACACACGTGTTGGAGAATCCACGTTGTGGAAACATCTTGTTGCCCTTCATGAGTAAGACCACGTTGCGTTCACTGAGGTACTTGTCCAAAGCATTCTTCAATTATGAATTCAGTGCTGGTGCGTACAATTCAACAACGCAAAATCAACAAAGGCTAGAATGAAAAACATCCTAAATCTGAAGAACATTACTAAAAGCTTTGGCAAAATTAATCGCAACATTTTAGAAATACCCATGTAAGTAAAATGGTTGTACTTAGGTTAAGCCAAACATCAAACTGTAGAAGATTTCCCACCCCACCCCAATAATCTTTAGAGATCATTGATATCCACATGACACAATCCTTGACAATTTCCACCAAAAACTAAAAAAAACTAAAAAAACTCAAATGCACAAATCAACTAGAACAGAGAAAATAGAATAGGGATCAAAGCAAAGCTTACAACCTCAAAGGTGCATGGTCTCAAAGCCGTATGGACATTGCAATTCTTGTCATTGTCCTCAAAACATTGTAGAACAATGAAATCTCCTCGAAATGAGCTTCAAAGATATCCATTTGACACAATCCTTCAAAAAAATTCACTGAAACCTATAAAGTACAAAAAACATAAAACACTTAGATGTATGACATAGTTTGGAATTGGAATAGGGACTCAAAGATTGAAACCCGCAAGGGAAGAAGCTTAAAAATCATTGAAATCTACTTGACCCAATCCTTTCTAATTTCCCACCAAAACCTTGAAATTCCTAAATACTCGGCATCACACATCGGTGTAGCTAGATTGGGACAAATATTAAATGTAGAGGTTGTATATCACATGCGCCACCTTTGGAAGGGCTGATGTTATTCCATGGAGCTATAGGACACTGAATTCTGCTTGGAACCAAAGTGGAAAGATTGGTTCAAGATGCACCCTCCTATATGGTGTTTTTTTTAAATTGTTTAAAGAGTGAACAAAAAATTGCCTAGAAAATGAACAAAAAATTCCTAAAAAATAACTCTCACAAAGGAAGAAGAGAATAACTTGTACGAGGTTAGCACGTTCAAATTGCATAATGCACACTTACAACTTGTCAAAAAGCAGAATGTGAATTTTAGCTTTGTAGGTCTATTTATAGTTCACAATTATTTTGTAGAATTCATGTGAGGTCATAGAGTCTATTTCTACAATGAGGCACCAAGAGTAGCACCAATAAGATTGTCATCTATCTTGAAATGGGCTCCATTGAAGATATGATTAAATCTTGCTATTATATTACTAGTTCTTGTGAAATTGCCAACATGCATTCTTTAGTTCTAAGGAGCGAACTAATTATACTCTTAGAGGGTGATTGAATTCTAAATCCATAAAGGTTCACACACTAGAAGAAAATGAGGGGTTTTGCAACTACAGTATGCAACTTATTTTGTAGTTGCATAGGACGTTTGCAACTAGGTGACAATGTAGAGTCCGTAGTTGCAGTGGACAAGTCGCATTAGTTGCAGTCTAGTTGCAAGGTTTTTTGTCATCCGACACCATACAAAGAACTTCATCCTTGTGTGCAACTTGTTTGCAACTTGCTTGCAACTTGTAGATTTGTAAATTTTAAAATATAAATCTCAATGATTTGTAGATTTCAAATTTTCAGATCTACCTCCTTTCTAGATTTTAGAATTTCAAAACTACCTTTTTCTTAGATTTTTGAATTTCAAATCTACCTTTTTCTAGATTTCAAAATTTCAAATCCACCCTCTTCCTAGATTTCAAAATTTCAGATCTACCCTCTTCCTAGATTTCAAAATTCAATTTCCTAGATTATAAAATTTCTTGAATTTTAATTATTTTTTAAATTCTTATATACAAAATCTACAAATTGTAGAAACCCACAAATTATAGAAATCTTAGAATTCTATCAAAAGAATTCATTACATAAGACTATAACAATTTACAAGTCTTATATGTTCAATCTAATGGTACTCTTTACAATTGATATGGGTCAATTGATATAACACGAATGGGAATGAACTTTGAAAGCAACTAGGAAACAACTAGAGTGCAACTAAGAAACAACTAGCGTACAACTAGGAAACAACTATGGTCATTTTACAGTTGCATAATAGTTGCATAATAGTTGCATAGGACACTAGTTGTTTCCTAGTCTTTTTTTGCAACTACAGAATGACTACTTTGCAACTAAAACAATGAATGAATGTTGTAAAACAATGACACAAAACAACTACATTAGATTTGGTGCAAATAGAGAGGAAACTAGTTGCATGACAATTGCATAGGGCACTAGTTGCATAGTAGTTGGTTGTGCCGGACATGTTTTTCTTCTAGTGACAATCAACTTTCTTGAATCCTAGTTTTAGTGTAATTACTTTCAATATAATCTTGACAATGAGGTCTTAATTATAATCTACAAATGATGTAACATCCATTTGAGACAAGAAGTTGCTTATGAGCCAAAGCCACTCCCCTCTTTTTTATTTCTCCTTGACGCTTAGTTTTTCTATCATGAATCTTAAAATGTTTGAATATTTTATTATATAAGTTTTGATGAAGATTGTCCAATCTATTTAACACTTGCCTAATACCACAAAATCTAAAGTGTAATAGGTGATAGGTGTAGAATTTTTTGACATATGGAAGGTGAACTAATTGGAAACTAACTAATCATAGTCACTCAATTTTTTTCTAATGCACTACATACAACAACATTTGCAACAATTTTTGATGATTGAACACAAAAAAAGTGATTCAAAAGTTGACATTCAAAGTTGCTACACAAACAACACTTTTGAACATGTTTACTGAAAATGTTGCATGCTTACTACAATGCACTCCAAAATTTTCATTTATGCTAAAAAAAATGTACATTGCTAACACATCTTCCAAAATGCTACTACAATTGTTTCAAATGTTGCTTAATTGTTGTTACCAAATTCTAGTTTTGAAAATGTTGCCGGTGTAGTTTGTATAGACGATGTTGGTGGAACCGACATTGGGTAATATGGGCATAGCCTTGGCATTTGTGGCATTTGCCAAAGGCTACAATTGATCTTCAACATGCCCTCTTATACCAATCTAGAGAGATACATTGTGATGCTTGCATTGGGAGCTGAGTTTGTGTTTGCTATATATACTAGAAAAGAATGTTTGTGGTAGAGTAGAAAATGCTAAAGAAATTGTTGCCAATTTCCCGAGCACTTTGATGCTTTAACAATTCAACAATCTTGTTAATGTCAAGGTAAGAAAGAGGAACACTCTTTGAATCACTTGATGCATTTTAACCAATACTAATAGTACAATTGTTGCATCATTTGCAACAACATCCTCATTGCATAAGAAACACAATATTTTCTTTAGTTTCCTAAAATTGAAATTGAAACTCAAGAATGCTCCCAAATTTTGTATGGAAATGTGTAGGAATATATAAGGTAAACCAGCCTATGACATGCAAACTACCTAATGCAATCACTTAGAAAACCATGCATTAGAGTCTCACATCAACCTATGGCAGATTTTTCTAATAAATGGGACTAGAACTGCATTAGGCTAATTTATATCCAAAATCAAAGCCTTGGGAGATGGTCATGGAGTTACGAGTGACTATCATAGAACACTTACACCTTTCTAGTGTAAATTGGTAGTAAAAAGTTACTTTTTTATTTTTATTCCTTCATGTCATATCCATGTTAGGAAATCTTGTAGCTATGTTAGAAAATGTTGTGATTGCATTAGGTGGTAAGATGACCATCATGGAAACACTTTTCTGTTGATTTCAGGTAGTCTACAAACTCTTTTGGGCCAACACGATAGCACACTTTGAAAATTCATAAAAAATTCATTTTTTGTTCAAAAAAATAAAATTCCAGTTGCTTCCTTCATTTCTCATATTTGTCTTTGTATGGAAAAAATCTGAATTGTTTTGCTAATGACATGACAAACCACTCATTCAGCCTGTCATAGGCAAGTTTACCTTATGTGACCATCCAAATAAATGAAATTGTGACACTGTGCACTTAGTATTGTGCACTTAGTATACTAGATCTCGGAAAGTGTGCATTCATTGGGGAATCACTCAATGGAGCCCACCAAAGGAAATCACTTTTGATACTATCAGAGCCAAACTCTCTTGATATCCAATAATTTTCTCACTCAATGTATTCAATGATTTGTGGCTAGCACCGGTAGCAGCGGTACAGTCACAAGAGTTTTTTTTTTTTTTTTTAAACAAATGGAACCGGACAGTCACAAGACTTGGACAATATCTGAAGAGCAAGAATTCCAATATTAAGGTTACAGTTTGAAACCATATGTTTTTTTATTAGAGTGGAAATTGTAAGATGAAATTTAAAAAAAAAAAGTAAATGTTGTGAATTATAAATTCAAAATTGAGAAACATCATATTAAACATAACAACAAAATCAAATTAACTTAAAATTTCTACACTAGATGCAAATTGCCATGGAAAGCATTGTCTGACACTGTAAACACTCTTGGCTATTATCATGAAGAGCTTGCAAATGCAATTACTGAACCAATACAAATTTAGATAGTACATTAGAAACTCGATTTGGCAAGTTTTCATGCAACGTTTGAATTAGTGGACTTGAACAAAGACTTGAGAGTTATGACATGTCAAATTTAGAAAATGAACCTTGAAAGATTTTTCAGTATGGCACCTTGGCATCTACAAAAGTTGAATGTCAAGAAATCAATAGAATACCTACAATAAGAGTCATGTAACTTGAGTTGAACACGGTGCTTGGAGTTGAATACAACCGATTAATTTGGTTTGGAACCAGCGGAGAGCAATATCTTGAATGGAGGCAAGCAAGGTACAAACAATTTCACCAGTCCTTTTGAGATTGGAATAACATGACTAGGTAAACCTTATCCAAATAGGTATTGTTTTTAACACATTCTTCTTGAACACTTCAATGTTGAAGTATAATTATTCAACTCTCAAGTGCCAAATTAATGTTGAAACTACACCTCTGTTGGTAACTTAGTGCAGATCAGTTTGATGGATAAGAGGCCGTGTTGCTATTAATTGCATATAAAAGAAAACCTTCAATTTTTGCTACTTTATTGCAGTGGTTCCCTGGTTGTATCCTCAACTTTTGTATTTGGCCAGTAGGGCTTCACTTGATCACAGGGACTGGAACTGGATTCCAACCTGAAATTCTAGATTTTGATGGAATGGAGAGCGTTCTAACGGTCAGAAGTTCAAAATAAGACCATTCGTGTTCCAACGCTCATGATTAGTTCCTTAGTTTCGATATATGCTTCATGTAGCTTCAATTTGAATCTATGAATTCTGGATAAATTGGTTGTAAGTTTCAGGTGAGCTTTTATAGAATTGTCGTACTCTTAAGGATTGATCCCCAGTGAAGCGAAGTTTTCAATGTTGAGCTCATGAGCTGCGTGTTTTCAGATTGAAAGTGACAAGGAAATGACAAGGAATTAAACTGGCAATGCAAGAAGACATGCTGGTATAGAAGCTTATAGCTCCCCTGCTTTTCGATGAGTCACTGGTAAATTTTATCCAGTGTCACTTTGGATTTGAGCATTAAATGAAAACCTGTGCAGATTGGGCCTTCATCCCTTTTAACGCCTGAATCATTTTTTGTCAATCAAGTCTTGTTAGGTCACTCGGGTAGTTTTTTTCATTAGGTGCTACCGGTACACTAATAATGTTAATTAGTGTTTGTAACACTAATTACAAACTTGAACACTAAATGTCAATTGAATCAATAATGTGTACACACTAAATCTCAACTTGAACTCTAATTGTCATCACCCATGATGTTTTACACCTTCCAAATTTTACAAAGTTGATATTTAGTGTTTATTGAGAGTACCACTCTTTTCCAATTTCAAAGAAAAAGAACCACATTTTATAGACTTTGGCACAAAAATCATGAAATAATGAAGAAGACATTTTCAAAAAGCCAACCAGGGAGAGAGAGAGAGCAGTGGGAGGTGGAGCAGAGAGGAGGGAGGCACAGAGGAGAGAGGCAGAAAAAGGACAAGTCTTACTATCAACACTAAATGGAAAGTGGTTGGAATTGGTGTTCAAGGGTAAACACTGTAGACTACACTAATCTTCACTAAACACTAATTAACATTATTAGTGTAGTGTTGAAGCTGCCATTAAGCTAGCCAAGAGGCCAGAATTCGAAGGAAAAATTCCTTGTGGTATGAGTGTTTTACACAAACTTGGAAGTTTAATCAGATTCGTGATCACATTGATAAACTTCAATTGTACGTTTACTTACGGATCAAAAAGTGCTCCTGATCATAGAAATAGTCAAATAATTAGTTGAAGTCTATGAACTTGGGTGTGTTGCTCACAGATTTGTTGCAGTTTTTGTGTAGACAATGTTGTCTTGTGCCGGCAATACTTGTCCGGACCCTTATTTGAAGAAGCCCAAAAAATTGCCAATAAGATGGAAGTTAACCCTTGAATGCCAGGTTGGTCACCGTGGAAATCATTTGTTTTGTCACCGTGTGAATTGTTGGCTTAAAATGAAAAAGTACCCATTGGAAGACAAACTATTGTTAGTAGATGATTTTCCCTATCCACATAGGTAAGATGAGCATATTGGATTCAGTTTTTGTTGGTTATGGAGTAGCCTACAAACTCTTTTGGGCTGATCACTTCAAATATTCATAACAAATCCATACTTTTTTTGAAAAATATAATTTCAAATGTCCTCATTATGTCTCACATTTATCTTCATGTGGAAAAAGTTTGAAAAATTTCAGCAATGGCATGAGGGCAGATTCCTGATTCTGACCACAATGGGTTGTTTTACCTTAGCATTATTGAAAAATAATTATAATTATAAATTGATTATAAATTCTATATAGTAAATGAAATAAAAATAAACAAAACCATATACTAAAGTGAAGGAAATATAAAATGATTGCAATAAAAGTTGTCATTTTATTTCTTCAAAAGAAAACATGTATTCAAATAGGAACATACATAAATGAAAACCAATGCTTTATGAAAAGGATCAATATAACAACTAAATTCTCTAAATCATCATAGTTTTATATATGTGATAAATCTACATTGTTTGGTTTTATATTTTTTTTTTTCATTTTGATGATGCAATAAATATGAAAACAACGGAGTATCTTTTTCAAAATATGGAAAGCCCTTTGCTACAGATGGTACAATTGCCAAGTCAATGTCTTTAAGACATGTAAGTTGACTTCAAAGTGGAGGCTTATACATAGATTTTAACCCTTAAAGGACTGTCACTATACTTTCACCAAAACCGCTCCAAAACTGCCATTTCTAGTACAAGTACCAAAATTTTGAAAAAAAACGTTTTTTTGACATATCTAACCGTAGGATCTTGTATAATATATTATCAAAAACATGTGGTAAAAATTTCAGACATTTCCACCACGTGGATTGCAAGATATAAGCATTCAAATTAACTAAAATCATTTTTCTTGCCTTGCGAAAAGCAGGGCAGCTGCACTTCACAAGCTCACATTTCTATGAAAAAATGACCTAAATGGTGGTGCTTCTTTGGATTTTTTTTCCTAGACAAGTTGGCCACATGCTTGAAAAATTTCAGATCATTTGGAATAGTACAACATATAAGAAAAAAATAGTAAGTTGGTAGTAGTAGAGAATGATTAAAAATACTAAATTATTTACAATTTAAATATGGAATTGAAAATTTCCAATCCCAATGGTCAAAATGTTATAATAATGTATCTACATCCTATGATTTTATTTTTGTTCAAAAATATTGAAAATTGGGTAAGATAAAGGATTTCAAAGTTTATTTTAGAGTAGGAAATCCAAAACTGCCCGCAAACAAAAAATCCTCATAACTTTTGACTCATTGATCAAAATGGAATGATTCAAAGCTTTTTGTGTATATAAAACTCTAGAAAATCAATTCCAAATTTTTATTTCTGAAAAAAGTGATTTTTTCTGATCTGCCCGAACTACCCTGTCGGTGAAAAAAGTAACATCTTGGGCCATAGCTTTTGACTTGTATTTCCAAATGTCATGAAATTTGGTGCATATGAAAGATCTTCCTTGCCCCCACATTCTATTAAAATTTCAGCCCCAAATATGAAAATCTCTGCTCGTAGGTACCTGCCAAAAATTTCTATACAATCAAAAAACACAGTCCGGTCCTTTAGGGGTTAATCATGGTACTTGTAAAGATTTTAAATATCTAATGTCAAATAGAATATTGTTCATGGTCTCTGGAAACTTGATTCTCAACTTGATTACCGTAAATTGTGGTCAAAGTCATTAGATCCCAAACAAAATCATTTTTTGGGGGGTTGAATATCCTTTCATTGACTTGATTTAAAAATTTTGGGATTTCATTTTAGAAGATTTGGAATATTTCATGACTTTTAGCAAGGTCCTCCTAGCTTTACTATAGTATGGGCCTTACCAAATCTTTCGTGACCTTTAGCAGTAAGATCCTCCCAATTTAGTAATTTAGCAAAAGGATTGGAGGCAATAAACTTAGTAAGCTTATGTATTTCGTGGATTTTTTACATTTTATAAAGCAATCACCTTGTTAAGTATTTTTCTGATATTTTTTTTCATCGGGATTTCTTAGGATTCAAATTATTCTTATTGATATTTTCTACACATTCAATTATGCCATGTAATAAATTTCTGAAAATTACACGCCAAATTTAATTATTTTTTGAATTATTTCTTATTAAATCCGACCTGAGCATAGGGTATTGGCACTCTCACTTTTCCAATCATCTCAGTGACCCAACCATTCCAACATTTCACCACAAATCAAGCTGATATCAACCAAACCAAACATAATGGCTATAAGGACTCAATAACTTTGCTTGCAGTATCAACACTGAGCAACTTGAAAGACGTCCTAAATATGCACCTCCCTGGTGCTAACAGATTGCATCACGACTAACGGAGCTTTGATGAAGTCTTCATCCTCATACTTCATTCCTTTAAAGTAATTGGCCTACTTTGGCCTATTTGAGAGTGAGATCCCTCGGGGAGGAGGGAATGCATTTGGAACATCGTGTCGCCTCTTCTCACCTCATTCTTGGACAGAATTGACGGCGCTCAAAGGGGGTCCATTTTTTCTCTATCACAATCAACATCTCCCAAAGTTCGATGCCGGGGGAAGAAACACATGCAGATGTGTTGCGTCTTTTTAGTACATTGTAGACTAGATCCAGACTCCTTAGATTTGCTAGATGAATTAATGAAGGACTCCATACTTAAATTAATTATCATTTGACTTGTCACTCCTAAAAACACACAAGCACTCCTAAAAGCGTATAGGCAACATCCACTCCTAAAAGTGCACATGCACTCTAGTTTAGAAATTTTGTAATCTTCCTAATAAATTATCAACTCTAGTTGACATTCCAAGCCCTCTAGGTCTGTAGTTGCTGGAAACACAAGGTGGAGACTAAAGGGGTGGTTGGATGCCCTAGATCTATCCCCATTGCAATGGAAACTTGGTGACTACCTCTACTTCAGAGCTCCATAGCATCAATGGAAACATGCTCTTAGCTACTGATGTAGAGTTGTTGGGTATAAAATATTCCACACCATCTAAGTTATTGTAGAGCTAAAGGTCCATTCCCACTTGACCTTAGGGGGCATTATTAAGGTATAAAACGAGCTAAAAATGGTGGTGCATTCCCACCAGTAAGTCCTTCATTAACCACCGAACCTGGATGACAACTGTGGTGGCTTGGACTCAACAACGCTGTTAGAGTCAATAATCATTTCACTATCGTTGAACCACAACTACAAAAGTATTGTGTAATTAAAACTGGGCTATCTTTTAAATATGAAGATTTCAACATCTAAGTACCACTCCTATGAAATGGAGCTTTGGATGGCCCATTACGTAAGAGTAATGGTGTCTAAACGCAAAAATTAGCAAGACCAATATGAAAAATAAAAATATTGAAATTATCGGAAATTTGGTTCAAAGTTTTAAGAAACTTTGATGTAAATACCCAAGAATTCCACTAGTCGAGAAAGTACCTCACAAAGAATAGGAAGCCTCTATTGATGTGAGTTCAAGAATTTGTGTAGGCAATCTCTCTATACAAGTGAGGTATAGAAGGTAGAACAATCCATGTAGAATATGTTAATTTGGATGAGTAGGAATTCAACCTCTCATAGTTTAAGTGCACAAATAGGAATTGTAGTGAAAGTAGAATTTCAGACCTCATTTTGGCATTGTAGAATAACATTTTTTAGAAAACTTTGAACTAAGAAAAGCTAGAAAAGCAAACCAAATTTCATCTAAAAAAATCCATTTGACATTTAGATCCTCCAATCAAAAGTCATGGACAAAATTCAGAGAGGATGTTTGAAAATGTCAAATAAAATGCCCCTCCCAACCCCTCTCCGAATTTTGTTCTTGACTTTTGATTGGAGGCTCCAAATTACAAACAGATTTTTGGAGATGAAAGTTGGATTGGTTTACCAACTTTTCTTAGTTCAAAGTTTTTTGAAAAATGTTCTTTTACTATGCATAAATGAGGTATGAAGTTCTACATTAAACACAATTCATGCGTTTTCACAATTAGTTATCAAGCTCTCATTTTCAAATCATCTCACATCCTTTGAGAATTCATGATGGACAATGAATTCCATTATAAAAATGATCACTCCAACCATCGTTTAGTAGATATTGGTTGGCATTGAATTGTAATGAAATCCCTTCCAATATTTGGATTTTCTTTACAATTATTTGTCCTTGGATTTGAAAAGGTGGCTTGTTAATTTTCAAAATCATTCAAAGTTTGAAACTTTGATTATTTTCTGTCAAGTTTCACCTCTAGCTACGGTAATTGGATGTGCAAGGGACTTGAGGTCCCTTGGGACGGCTAAAGAAAGTAACTTCTGAGCCATGTGAGAATTTCACCTAGTTAAAAAACAATTACGGCAGTTTAGGACCTGAACTCCAATAAAAAAAACTATTTCCTTCTTATACACAAGTTTTATCTTTAAACCCAGGGAGTTTGCAAACACCATGTGGGAATGGACCTTAAGAGCATCCCCACGCCTTGAGACGTTAGGATGAGACGGCTAGTGGGGACTTGCTTGGCGGGCTCCTACCTGTGCCCCACGGCTTCACGGGATGGGAACTCCACAGTAGGGGGCCCGAAGCCGAGTGTCGCTCAATCTCCCTCCACGTATACCTTCACGCCTCCCCATGCACACTTCCACGCCTCCCAACGTTTAACTTTCAAACCTCACCTTTAATATCTGCCTCGAAAAGACAAAAAAAACTCATACCAAGACACTGTGAAGACTCTTCATTTGCCCGTCCGCTCGCCATATTTGGCCGTGGCCGGCCCAATTATCGCCCTCGCCGTGGCTGCAGTGGGGCATGCAAACTGTGGGGGCCCAGCTAGTAACCGGGTATGCATCACTCCCAGCACCGCTATGGGAAGCTCTAAAGCAGTGACATTGCATGCTACTGAATGTTATAGACTCCAGGGATTAAATTTGCAAAAATATAAACTATTATGGCCTTCTCTAAATACTGCGATCCACAGACTGAGGATATTGTAACTCTACCCAATTCCGACCAGTGACCCAATTCCACCCAAATGAAAAGCCTTCATTGATTTCAGAATACAAATCTGTGACTGTTGTACATGCCTTAACTTTACAATACATGCAAGTTAAGGCATGTACTACAGTCACAGATTTGTTTTCTACAATCAACGAGGGCTTTTCACTGGTCGGAATTGGGTGGAGCCACCCTAGTGAGTGTCTTTGCTGCACTGTCACTGTCCCGTCTGCGTCTGCAAAGTTTTCTGCATCACTCACAGTCCCACACAATTTGAAAGGCCAGACATCTGGAGTCGGACTATCATACTGTACACTGTGCTTCCAAGTAACTTATAAGTTAGCGTGCCCCAAGAATTGTCTGACGACAAGCTGACAGTGTGATATCGTAGTCCATTTCTTCTGAAATTAAGCTTTTATATATATAAGGTCAAAACACCCATTACCGTTCTGCAGTGTAATTCCATCAAGTAGACCAGCCCAATTCCGTCACCAACTTTGGCCCCAATTCCGACTAAAATCCCCTCCAATTCCCTTCCTTTTATGACAAAATCAGAGAATTCTATGACAGAATCAGGGATTTTTATGACAACAAGGGTTACGTGTCACTCCATTAATAGAGAATATCTAGTACTTGATTAGGCGGTAATGTGTTGTTTATGGGACAATTTTGACCCCACTCTATAAATGGTTTTGTAATTTCAGGACTGCCCACTTCAAAAATTCACAAAAATTACAATTTTAATGGGAAAATTATAATTCCACTTGGGTTTGATCCGTGAAACAAAAACACACCTCTGAAAAATATGTGCCCTTCTTGAAATTAACCCCAAAATAGTCAAATTGCAAATCATGGGGGTGATAGGTAGTTCTACCTTATATATAAAAGTTTGAGGAGAATCACATGCAAAAAGCAAGTAGGGCAGATGACCCATTTCCAACCACTTAAGCAATTACTCATATTTGGAGTGCAGGTTTTTTGAGTGCCAAATTTTTTCCATGTACAGAAATAGAATTTGGAAGAATTGCATATTTTTTCAGAATTTTATTACACAAAACGTAATTACTATGAATTTTGAAGTGGAAGATTCTCTTCAACCTACAATGGTGAATGATTTAGACCTTTCTATTTCTGACCATAGGCTGATTACCAAATTGACCAAGGATTGGTTGCAATATTGACAGCCTTACAGCCATTCATAATGCGCTTGAAGTGCTCCTCAAACTAAGTGACAACTTCACAAAAATAGAATAGTCTATAGATTGGAAATGGGGGGTGATTAGGAATGGGTTAGCTACCATAAGTGCTATAGGGACAAGAACCCACTCATTGCACAATGGAAGGTTACAGCAAGCCCAAGAAATATCCCCAAAATTATTTAGAAGTAGAGCCTTGTTATGAGAAAAGTATGCTGAATAACAAGAGAGGCAAGAATGTTACTTCCATAGCTTGCTTATACTCCACACAAAACCAAAAATGTCTGGGTCTCATTCAATCAAGTTTCTTGTTCAATCAACTGTTCAAATCATACTGATTCTGCATCGAGGAGGGTGCCACTTTCAATTGCTTGTTAGCTACGGTTCTACAATTCATGTGAAAAAAGAAGGACGATATAATGGTAAATGAAAAGGTGATGAGATAATACACATGCTCTTTATATCCAATGCGTAGGTGCCACTTCAAAAATGAGCTGCATTGAGGTTATGTACATCGAATTGGAAGTATGCAGTATGACTGATCTTACTGGCCCATCTCCTCAGAGAATACACTCTTCACACTGTGGAACCCTAATTAGCGATCCTCAAACCCTGTATCGAACTCAGCGGTCTTGGAAACTGATTCAGCTCCAGAATGTCAGCTAGGGCCCCATGTGAAGTTAGCCTCCCAGGTGCCTACCATTCTTGCTGACAGTAAGAACTTCTAGTTTATACTATAGGGGTGCCACAGTTCATAATTAAGGCCACAAATCTTTCATTAGGGTCTAAATCCGGCCCTGCACAATTTTGAACCCCAGAGTCTCATTTCAAAGTACTAGGTCAATTGTAGAAACTTCAGATCGCCCAAATTGCTTCCAGTCTCCGAGAAAGAAGTCTCCAACTCCGGCATCCCTTATGGAACAGACATATGATCAATAGATAGATACTTGAAGAACTGCCAACTCCACATGATTATACCACAATCTCCAATTCCAGCCCAGCGCAATTTGTAACCCAGAGTCTCGTCTCAAAGTACTAGAAACTTCGAATTGTGTTGTCCAAATCGCCTCCATTCTTGACGTCCAAGTCTCAAACTCTGACACCGCCTTATGTAGCAAATATATGATCAATGGACAGATAGTTGCAAAGGTAAGATGCAAGACTGCCAGCTCCAGATGATCAGATTCCCAACTCTAAATCCAGTTCAGCGCAATTCGCAACCCTGAATATCCTCTCAATTTAATAGAATCCTCGTTCAAACTATAAATTGTGGTGTCCAAATCGCCTCCATTCTTGAAGTACGAGTCTCTAATTCTGATACGCCTTAGGTAACAAATATCAATAGGTAGATAGTTGCGAGGGTAAGAAACAAGACTGCCAGCCCCAGATGAACAGATTCCCAACTCCAATTCCATTCCACCGCACTTTGCAACCTCAGAATCTTATCTCGAAGGACCAGGATCCTTGTAGAAGCTTCAAATTGTTCTTGCAACAGAACTGTTGAACCCTGGAACCCCCTTATGGAGCAAAAATATGATCAAGGCTAAGATAGCATATGTAAGGTGCAAGACTCCAGATGATCAGAGCTTCGAAGCGGCCACCGTGATTTCATCCGCCGGTAAGTCACTGCCCATGTTGATAGACTTGGCAATGGCCATGAGCTTCTCATTTCCGTCTTTCGACTTCTCAGGAGCCGGCAACCCCACCAGCAGAGTCAGCCGCGCTACCGCCGTGGTGGCAAACTCCTCACTTCCAGACTTCACGACTTTCGTGAACTTCACGTCCCAAACCTTGAAAACATAAAAAATAACAGAACAAATCAGTGCCATCACCAGTCACGCCAAACCACTTAGCAGGCTATCTTCAACAGACTGTGTGAAGTTTCGTTCATGTTATTTCCTTCAGTTCGTAAGAACAAGTGAACCATTTTCCTCTTGAATCATCGGCAAAATCACTCATCGGGGAAGTCCCCATTTGAGTGCAGTGGACTTTCCCGTCTTCCCCGGAACTTCGCCAAAACCAGCTTAGTGAGGAGGGTTTCTAGAATCAAGAGTTGAACTCATGGTCTTCTTTTCCCTCTAAGTGCGGAATCAAGTACTTTAGTAAGCTTTTTCAGGTGCACAGGGCGCTCTAAAGTTGTGGAATGTGTCCAATCGGTACATCAAAGTTCAATGAAACTAGACGAGAAAGGGGATGGTGAATGTTGTGTGAAACGCACTATTACCATTTGAAACACATTGCTTGTTAGAGAATAATAAAAATTGTGAAAAAAAGATGGTGAAAGAGAGGAATGGCATGCACTGACCTGCACTCTTTTTCCAACCCTAAGAGGGGTCGCCCTCACGACAACCGTCTCCCCAATCGACGCCGACAGCAAATGGTTCACGTTCAGGTCGATCCCTGCCACTCGCGCCCAGTTGGAATTCACTTGCGCTCCCATGCTGGCTAGATTCTCCGCTAAAAACGCCGTGATGCCGCCATGGAGCACTCCAAACGGCTGCCACCAAACCCACATTCCGTCAATACATGCCCTTCCCTTTCAGATCTTACAAGGGTTAGCATGCACTTGTTTTTTCGCACTCGAAGGAAAACTGGTCGAAGAGCTAAAGAAAAATTGGTCAAAGGGTATCTTAATTCAACACTCTCAGCTCTCAACCATGTTGAAGAACAGCTGCACCATTTGTCACCTCGAAAAGCCCTGCTGAATGAGGTGCACTGAGTTCACACAAATTTCTGCTACATCAGGATCCTGAATTAAGCTCTTCAACCCATTTTCCTCCATTTTCTTATTTTGGGTTTTCACACAAGTGAACAAAACTTCAACGAGACCAGACGAGACCTCGTTACCACTCTCGATCGCCTCATCCACCTCACGCCGCGGGGTGTGATCGAATCCCATTGCAGACAACCCGAAGTTCGACAAATTAAGGTACAAAAAACAGAAACTAGGGTGAGTTTGTCCACACACCTGGCATGTCTTGGGGCTCACAAGAAAATGGCCACGAAGTTCCTTGGTGGACACCACGTCCCACTTGAAGTCGATGAAGTTGAGCACATCGAATCCATCCGTCACCTTCCCGGAGTCGCTACTGCTCATAATCTCAGGCTTCCTCAACCCCGCTTCCACCTTCGCATCTTTCAAACTCCCAAAGCTTCTCGAATATTCAGTAGCCATAGCCACAACCCAACCCCAACCCCTGGACCGTCAACACCAACCAACCTCCTGCACCACAAACCAACTCGGCGACCACCAACTACAGCTAATCATTCAATTCTCTCGCGTACCTAGCTAGCTCTCACTTCCCCTTCTAAATCTCTACACCACTCCATTACCACTGTACTATCGCCATTCTAATAACTACTTCAGTCCTGTAGTCCAAACTATAACGGAGCAAGTGCAAGTATCGAATCGATCGGAGAATAAGCTAGCGTACGTAAGGCTCTCTGCAAGTACATGCATGCAGGTAAATCGTCGTTCAAAGGAGCTAGACAACAAGGTTGAATGGAGTGGCTAGAATGGCATCGATTCATGCAAGTTTGGCGTATTGATTCCGTGAAAAGCTGCCACACGAATTTTTTTTATCGGAGTCATGACATTGTGCTGGAGCATGGGTGGGTTGCTGGCGGAAAGTGAGCTTGGCGTGAGGAGGGGATGTCAGACTGTTGACTTGGTATGTTTTAGAGACGGGCTTTCTCCGCGTGGGAAAGGAAAATGGACTGGTTGGAGACTTGGGGAAGAAAGGTCTTCGATTAGTCTTCACCTTTGAGCTTTTTCGGACCGATTCTGGTCAACTAGGACGTCAGCAGGCGCCAGGGTCGATGGGAGCTTCATTCATTTAGCTCAGAGCATCCCTACGGCAGACTTAAGCAGATAGGCACGGCCAGTGGGGTCTTGCCGTGCAGGTTTGAAGACCGCGGCCGGGCCGCTCCTCCTCTGCACCACGGCTGACGCGTCCAGAGGAAGCCAAGTGAAGTACGCAACCAGGAGAAGTTTCCTTGCTTCAAAATTGAAATACAAAACATGTTAACTTTGAATCCATTAGAGAAAAAATGAGGCCTCCGGAGGGCTGCTCCAGCAGCAGCTGAACTACCCTCCCATCTTTTCTTTTGGCAAATTTTTTTTTCACTTAAAATCGTCCACCTCAAACCTGCAATTTTCAATGCTACCAGTGGCACAAGAACCCAGTTTTACATTTTTTTTTCCTCAAAAAAAAAAAAGAAATTTAGTTGCAGAAAAAGAAAATTGAAAGAATAAATAAATAAATAATAATTTTTAGTCGTCAGGGCTAATTGCTCTAGTGATATTCACCCAAGCTAATTTTCCTCTACAGCTAGATTCCAGCCAAGGACTACTTTGAAAACAATAGCCTTGTTTGGTCACTCCGAACCAGCCCTCCGGAGGCCTCATTTTTTCCCTAATGCACTTCAAAACAAACTCACTTAACCCTTAAAAGAGGTTGTATTTCTTTCTACTATTGTATTCTAAAGGGCATTTAGGAGAGTCACTATGTACATTGCATTTCAAGAGGGAAGGAAATGGGTTTTTGAGTCATGGTTTTTGCAAGTGTGAGCTAGTAGATTGTGCAACACTCTTGTGTTGTTAGAATTTGGTTTTGTGTTGCCATTCATTTTTGAAAATTTTTAAACTACTAAGAACTTCATATGTATAGGAAGTTCGCATACAAGACATTGCTAATGATAGAAGGACAACTCTGATGATACTTTGCAAGTCACATGGATCATATGACAACCGATTTAGCTTGTTCATTCTACTTTGTTGGCCTTAGAGACTCTGACAATTGAAGGTTGGTCCAATAGGGAGCCTACCAACAAACTGTACTAGCTTTCCATGGACACAAAACATCAACGAGATTTGTTGAGCCAGTCACTATGCACTCGCTGGAACTTCACAAAATACTGGTACCTCGTGCCATCGTTTGATGTACATATAGAAATACAAGTGTACAACCCTTTACTTAGGCGCATAAATTCTATAATGAATTGGATCAGTCCCTGAAATTTTGTATTCATGATTGTGCCCCTGAGGCAACCGTTTCAAAGTTACCAAATACAATCACTCTCATGCCCATAATCCCCTAAATCCTAAAGTATAGGCCACTGTGGGCCATAAACACTTAAAGGGGTTAACTACTGATGCACTTCCAACTTGTTTTATGAATTTATACTTGAAAAGTGAATCTTTTTATATACATATGGGGTAGTAGTAGTAAGTAGACTAACCTATGTGGGATAGGTTAATTTGACTTTACTATGACTATGAGCACTCAAACTCCTACTAATTATAATTTACATTCCCATATAAGTTGGTCTACCTCTTGTCATCCTATGTGTATATAAAGAGCTTCATTTCCAAATTCAAAATTCAAAACAAGTTGATAATCTTTATTAAATTATTTTATGGGATACAAGATGATAATACTTTCGAGCGTTTCATTAGATCCCCCAAAAATTAAATGCGTTTTAGTTCTTTTGAGCACACTTTGGTAGTTGGTACCTTGCAATCGGGGTCAAAAAGGGTAGTGAAACCCTTTGTCGGGCCTTGGCAATACCTCCCATTTGGCCGTCCACTTAGGAAATTTGGCCATGACCAACCATTTTGGGGCATCCCCGTGTTTGCCATGGGGCACTCATTTTGGCTAGGCCCAACCAACCACCGGGTTTGTGCCATTTGTTGAGTCGCCTTGGGGATGCTTTAAACATGGTGAAACTGTTGCTTGAAAGTCAAATTTCAACACGGGGGCGCAATCTTTGTAGCTAAGGTAAGATAGTATGCTCTTAAAGCAACCTTTTAAAAGGTGATTGCATTTCAAGGGAAGCTAAAGTCCTTGAAACAATTTTCAAGAAATTTTCATAGGAAGAAAAATAGAGTTAACATCTAATCCAAATTGTTTCATATTTTTTGAACTTTTGTAGAGTTAGTTACAAATTTTTGAAGTTGAAATGTAGTGGGCACTAAAAGCAACCGCTCCTGAAATGTACACTGTTGGTACACTCAAGAAAGCAAAATGTAACTTTGTGTTAATTTATTGTCAGTCAATGCCTTTAAAGAAATAACCAATTCAAGTGTGAAAATGGAGAATTCAAAACTAGACAAAAAAATTGGTAGGACTAGCAACCAACCATTGTGCAAAACTAAAAGGTGGATATATAGCCACTACTTTCATGAAATTGTTACATTTTATCCACTTGTCATTTCAAAATCAAGACTTAATATCAAGGTTGTTGGAGGTGGGGATATTCTTGGAGAAGGTGGGCATCGTTTTAGGATTGGTCCTGGTGGTTGACCCCTACTCCGTCATTTGTATCTAGTACTCAATGTAATAAAATTTGGAGTTTTGTTTCAAAATCAATATGTCTATGAAAGAGGAGGATTATAGCCTTTGCAAATTTGAAGTTGAAGGAACCTAGCTAGTAAAAATTTGATACTAAAAGAAATGAACCAGGAGATTTTGATAAGGAGAGGATGCAACCAATGCCCTTTAGAAAAAAAATTGGTTCCTTCTACAAAAACAAGGCAAATTACCAGAGAAGCTCCCAAAACTTCTTAAACGTTGGACCAGCTTATGATAAGCAAAAGATCCATCACTGAAACTTAGGAAATGATTCATCAAAGTTTTACATCAACATATGACAAACTTCATTCAATAATGAAATTTGGGCTACATTAAATTGAGTTAGTGGCCACAATCAATGTCTTGAATGATGGTGATGGAGTGATTAGTAGTTGCAAGAGGAACTTCCACCTTTTAATTGTAAATTCATCATAGGAAGTCACTCTTTCATGCCTTCATGTTGTGACCATGTTGGAAAATATTGTGATTACTTTAGGTGAATAAGATGACTATTATGGATACATTTTTGTTGATTTTGGGATAGTCTAAAGTATTAGAGGAGTTTTCAACATTTTGAAAGACTGTGAGTTCCCGGATTGTGGGAATTCCGAGAACGCTTTAGAAACATTGCATAGAAACCATCTAACATAGCCAAGCAATTGCCATGTCACATATTATTAATTAATATATTTTAATATATATTTTATTTAAATTTTAATCATTTTTATTTTTGTTTTTTATATTATTATATTTTGACTATATAGGGTTGGTTCTTAACAATATGAACAACCCTGAATCAGTCCCTTAAGGACTTAAAAATTCTTCTAATGACTCTTTCGGGCCAATTGGCTAGTACACTTCAAAAATTCATAACAAATTCATATTTTGTCAAAAAAATAAAATTTCAATTGTTCTTTTCATTTCTCACATTTGTCTTTATAGAGAAAAATTTAAAACTTTCAACAATACCAACATGGCAAACCAATGAATCATTGTCCTTGTCATAGTCGGTTTACCTTATTGTAAAGTAATTTTTGGTCTTAATTTAGCAATGCTCTAAAAAAAGCTCATAACATTGTTCACGAGTTAGAGAAGGGGTTTGTATAACTGTAATGTAGATTTTGCCTATTCGACAGAATCCAAAAACAAAGGATCTAAGGGTTAATTTCCTAAGGAAAGGTCAATAAGTCTAGTGTTTGTAAATAAGGTCACTCGTTTTGTATTGTAGATACTTATCTATGTTGTTTTATGTTTTGTTTTCCAAAAGAAACCCAAGAAATGCACCTGATGTCAATTTCCACAGTCTAAATACCAATGCTATATTATAGACACAAATGTATAGCGTTACAGTCCTGTCTATTATGTGGCTTATGTCAAATATCTTGGTCAATTCACAGGGTATGGTCAAGTTGCTTTATGCATGCTCTAGCCACTTAATAATAATATATAAATAAACATATTCATAAATACACAATTTTATTATATTAAAGGATTTTTTTTTCAATTATTTTAATTTAATATATCAATTTATAATTTATTTTATAATCCAAAGAATTAATATTTTAATCTCAAAATATCCATATGTTAATCATTGGAAAAGAATTGGTTCTTTTTAGATTAATTTGTGTTTCTGTCTTCACACTTTTTCCTTTAGCTTTAGCTTTTCCGATGGGCAATTTTATCTTTCTTTGAAGTACTTATTTGGTCAAATAGGCACACCACCATGATGAGGGCTAATGGACCTAAGACCGTAATAGTCCACTCACAGAGAATCAATCTACTTGCCATCAACCATTAACCCCATAGTCTATTGGACCAGAGTTGGTTGGCTTTTCCATTTGACATGTTTCTTGAATCTAGCGGAATGATTGCCTGCTCAGCCATGTTGACACTTCCATTAGCAGATTTAGCACCGCTCCGTTGTTCCCCAATCCAGTAGATTCACGAACTAGCGCCAAGTTTCTCCAATTAAGCAAATAGATTTGGTTTACACTTTATCAATTTGACCATTATTCTCATCATGGTCTAATAACTTTAATAAGTTTTGTATAAACAAATGGACCCATATTTCACACAGGCAAACTAATTAATCACAACTCATAATAATAATTTATCTCAGTCCAGTCGACCATCTTAATACACCACACTTACACCTGAATCTCTCAACTACTTGACACAGCTTCAAAAACCAAGATTAATCCAATCCTGATACCTTATTAATTAGACTGTAAATCAATACTTAGTTTTAATTGGTAGTCCATTCGACAGCATCACAACTTTTGCAACCCAACTCACTTTACAGGCAGTTACTTGATTTACAATAATCAGTCACGATGACTCTCTTGCAATTTGACGAGTTCTTTTAACACATAGGCTCAGTTCACCAACGAGCAACTAGACGGAATTAATCCAGTCAATTATACTACACCATAAGTCCATGACTCAACAACCCAACTGTAATTTCAAACACAGCGACTTGACCATAGTAACTCGATTGCGGCGATGGCTCACGCAAATAGACAAGTTTGATTTAGTCAAACTCAGTTTTCAAACGAGTATATAGACACACTTGAACTCAATCAATTAGCCAACAATTTATCACAATTTCCAAGCTGTACCTCACAGCAAATTGACATACACTCACCAGTGCATAGTCTTCATACAACGTAGTCAACTAATTATATTTTCAATTTTGTGCGTCAAAAGCACAATGAGTCATACCATTGTATGTACTAAAAAAAACAGCAAATAGACCTTTGGACTTATAGTCCCAAAACCGTGAACCGTGAAGATAACTCTTCACCAGGAACTACTAAAGCTACTTGACCCTTTTCATATCCTGTCTAATCGATCCTTTCTAATCCTCGAATTCCACTGTTTCCATTCTTGCACAATAATTATAAGGCTATTGGAGTTGCAAGTGGAAATGTGAAAATATATTTGCTCTATTCACACTACATCAAATGGACTGAAAAATAAGAAGTTTAAAATACGACAATAACCCTAAAATGCCACTCAGGATAAGAACAAAAATTATATGATGAATGACTTTTAGGAAAATTAGAGTAATAATGAATGCACCTATTCATCTTAGAATATAGTATGTTATTTTTGGATGATTACCACAGTGATAGGCCTTCAATTGTCTTTTCAAAGTTAACCTTAGAAGAATGTGGGCATGTGGCCCTATCATCAAGGTATTTAAGCCAAAGTCATCAAATTTTTGAAAGAATAAATACATTATTTTTTTTTACAATATTTGTGAAAGTCATTCATCACACATTTTTAGTCCACAACATGTTTGTTAATTTAACTTGAAGGGAGTCCAAAAATTTTGTTGCTACAATTTTTTTGGAAGTATATCACAATAAGATTTTCTCCAAAGTTTAGCCCTAAAAAAACTCCGCAAGTTATGCGTAAAACCTTTTAATGGAAAATTACAAGAACATAGATATGTTGATGTTTAAATTGTGTTAGATTAATTGTGTTAGTGAATATATTCTAAAAATAAATTAAATTTTTTTTCCTTAATAACTCGATGAAGATGATATAAATTATATATTATTATAAATTCCTAAATATAAATTATTTTTATTGGATCTTATTGGCAACGAAAAGAAGATTCCAATACACTTTAGTATGCATTATATGGACACTATATGAATAAGTTATGAATTTTAAAAGTACAATCTCTTAGTATGCCCCAAACCAAGAGTAGGTTGTCATAGGATTTTAGATAGTCATGTTTTCATTGTGTACATCTTATATAATAAATATCTAGTTTTTTGTGACACTTAAATTGGTCCTAATGTAGGTGTCTCATTCTAGACAATATTGATTATGGGTATATATATATATACTTCACATCCACTGGTAGCCCCTATGTTTGAGGAGGAATTTGAGCCAAATTAGCCAAAAACTCAAGTTTTCTATAATTATGCAATTATCTATTGAAGTGCTTTGGTTATTTCTTGTAGTTTTGTTTGAATTAAATATTTTTTTAAAGACAATATAGATTGATAATTTGCTTAAGGTTCTTGTTATGAATTGACTATTTATGATTTGGGAATTTGAATTGTCTCATCTTTAACTATATGTTCTTCTCGTATCTTGGATGGATCTAATAACACTAACATACAAATTTGTTCACATTCTACTATCCTCTCAAAATCACTAGCCTCTCAATCAATAAAAACACTAGACATCTGGGTTGCTAAACAAATAAAAGCACTCCCTAAAAGAAATGTATGTAAGTACAAGTACAGATACACGCATATATATATATATACACACATGTGTGAATACAAATATGAATAATGACATATATATAATTGCATTAAGTCTAAATCATGTATGACAAATTGTTGGTCTACACGATTAATTGTTTATAGAAATTTTGAAGAATATTTATATCTATTGAAGAAATGTTGGAAGAGTATCTGTGAATGGCAAGATATGCTTGTGCAGAAAACCTTCTTTGCACCAACATAGAGGACATGATATTTTCTATTTTAGGTGTCTCTTAAATTGTAGATAAGGACTATTATAGAAATGAATGAAACAACTCTAACTTTGACCATGTAGATTGCAAATAGGTAGCATTTGAGATTAGATGATTTTTTTCCCTCACTACTTAGTAGGGTCAAAGTCTTTGATTTCTCTTGGAAAAAGATTATTGCACCAAAAGTAGTTCTTTTTTGACAATCATATATTGATCATACTATATCATTTTACTTATGTACTTCCCAAACTTCAAGAACAAAGGAGTGTCTACACAATTGTAAAGACTTGTTTACACTTTCTGTCAAAATTTTAGAAAGACCCATCCAAAATTGACTTAGTAGGAACTTGTCCATATTTTCAATTATTTGTTTTATGGAAAATTATCTTTAACCCCTAAGGGACCAAGGCCTTACACCTAACTAGTATGAGAATGTGTGGAAAATTTTTCAGAATTTTTGACTGCATAGATTGCAAGATATTTGCGTTTGAAGTCAAAAAACAAGTTTTCCAACACATTGCCGGACTAGATTTCCGACTTTGAACATTTTTAACTTAAATTTTTTGCACTACAAAGTTTTGAGCTTCAAATCTTTATAGTGAAGGATTGAGTTGAAAGTCTAGGAAAATAAAAAATATCCAAAGAAACTTAATTTTCATTCTAAAGAGAATTGTTAAGTAGAAAATCTAAAATGTTAATATCTTTAAGATGGAATTAAAATGCACTAATCCCAATGGTAAGATTGTTCTAGCAAGAAAACTAAACCATATGAAACATTTTTTTTGAAAAATAGCAAAAATAGCAAAAATAGCATTTAGAAATGAATCCTACAAGTTATTTTTTTCAAGAAGATGCTCTAAGTGCCCGAAAAACAAGATTATCCATAACTTTCTTAAAACAAATCCAAATGGAATGAATAAAATCTTTCCATGTAGAAAAAAATATAGTCTATAAGAAGAATGTATTTTTTTTTTTTTTTGAAATTTTGAATTCTTCTTTGCTGCCCCTTGTCCCTTGTTTTGAGCTTATTTGGACATAACTTTTGTTTTTGGGCATTGATTGAAAAAATAATTATATTTCCACAAAGCTTATCAACTTTTTAATCTTCTAAAAAAGTTTTAAAAAATCAGGGGAAAATTTCAACCCGTAGTTACTTGCCCCAAATCCCATTTGTCCCTTGAAGGGACAATGGTCCTTTAGGGGTTAAGGGCATTAAAGTAATGTATAGAGTATTTATCTTGGAGCAAAATAATGTCACTATCTTGTCACTATCCCTTCAAAAGAGACACCTATAATTTTTTGCAATTAATTAACCACCATGTTGAATAAAAAAATAAAAAATAAAACACTTCATTCTCCCATTTATCTTCTAAAACCAAAACCAATTTTTTTGTACGGATATGACATATGGAATATATATATAGACATGATATATGGAATGTGGATGTCTAATATGGAATACTAATATAGTATGATATATACTTGATTGAGATTCATGATGCTCGATATGGGAATATACGGAACATGGATATCTAATATGGTACAATATAAAGACTCAGTTGAGGTACAACATGCTTAATATAGGAATATTCATAATGTGAATGTATTAAACAGAATATTAATATGGTATGATATACAAATATATATGTACATGATATAGGATGTGGTTGCTATTTTCATATTGATTGCAATCTAATATGTTCAGAAAATATAAATATAGATGTAATAATGAAAATATAGATATGGGGTTATTAATTCATTCGCTTATTAATCCCTAATGGATTAGCCTTCAGTTTTTGGCAACATTTAGATTTTGAATAGGTACCTATGATTGGAGATTTGCATATTTTAGGCTGAAATCTTAATAGAAGGTGGACACAAGGAATATCTTTCATATGCACTAAATTTTCTGACATTTGGAAATATGAGTAAAAAGTTAAGGCCTAACATGTTACTTTTTCCCTAGGCAGGCCAAGGAGATCAGAAAAAATCATGTTTTTTAGAAACAAAAATTTGAAATTAGTTTTCTCAAGTTACATAACTTATATAAAGAAAGCTTTGAATTATTCCATTCTGATCAATGAGTCAAAAGTTATGAGGAGTTTTAGTTTGTGGGTAGTTATGGAATCTCTACTATGAATAAACTTTGAAGTCCTTTATCTTACTCAATTTTCAATATTTTTTGAAAAAAATAAAATCATAAGATGTAGACTGTTTCATTAGAAGAGATTTCGGGCCAGGGGAAGGTTGTTTTAGGCTTGTTCCCCTAGTTGTGAACCAAACGTACGCAATCAAAATAAAATAAAAATTAAAAAAAATTAAAAAATTAAAAAATTAATTAATTTTTTTAATAATAATAATATTTTTTAATAAAAATAAAAATAATAAAATAATAAAATATTAAAATCTGATGTGGCTGAACTTCAATCACATCAGACTACGCACGTGGCTGAGTTCACAGAGTTAGAAAACTTAGGGAACTCGCGGCCATGTAGAGCAGCTGAATTTCCCCTAATGATTATAGCATTACAACCATTGGGATTGGCATTTTTCAATTCTAGAACTAAAATTTTGTATTTTGAATCATTATCTACTTCTTTCTATTACTATGTTTTTCCTATATGTTGTATAGTTCGAAATGATCTGAATTTTTTCAAGTATGTAGCCAACTTGCCTCAAAGAATGAATCCAAAGAAGTACCACTATTTGGGACATTTTTTCATACAAATGTGACCTTGTGAAGTGCAGTTGCCTTGTCATTAGGGGAGAAATGAAGCCTCTAAGAGACCAACTAGCTATGGTTCTCCATACTGCAAACCGTGGCCAAACAATCAGATAATCTAATAATAAATAAATATAAAAGATTCAAAAAAAATTTAAAATTTTAATTTAAAAAAAAAAAATTTAATTAAAATTTTAAATTAAATTAAAAAATTTAAATTAATTAATTTTTTAAATTAATTAATGCAATTCAACGTGGCACTCTCTGTGCTATGTCGGACTGCTGCTTCTGCGACGTTCCCACAGTTTGGGAACGGCAAGGAACTCGAGGTTTTCTAATGGCCTGAAAAATCCTCAAATGTTTTAGTAGGGCCAAAAAAAAGATTTTTGTCACTTCAAACGTTGATATCTTGCAATCTACATTGTGAAAATTTATTTATTTTTCCTTATTTCTATTGATATAGTACGTGATTTTTCTTGATGCATTAGCTCAATGAATATTAGTCCCAATAGGTAAAGTAGACTTTTCAAAGTGTTTATCATCCACCCTCTAAATATTTGAATATTAGAACATGTAGGGTAGTTGTTGTTTTTGGATTTTTGGACCAATGTTTTTGTGGCCTTTCTTTCAAGAAGTTTTTTATTTTTATTTTATTTATTAAACAAGAGTGTTCAAGAAACACACTGCAAGGGGTTTTCTGTCAAGAGGAGAGGTTGATTTTACACAAGGTAATGACCCTGTTGCCACTAGGGATCGAACCCGCAACCTATTCGGTACCACTCCTCCATCACCCGGTAGTTTAGGGTCATCTTGGACCTCTTTCAAGAAGGTTTTGAATTCCATGGCTTCTTCATTTTTGGGGGCTTGAATTGAAGAAGGCCAATTTTGAATATATAATTTTGAACATGTAATTTTTGTATGTAAAATAGCTTTGCATGATGGATGCAATGAGGTTTTAGAAACATTGTGGCAACAACGTACAGGGCCTTGATTATAGTCTAGCATTTTTATATACATTTATCTTTTTCTATAGGCTGGAAGCTGCCCATATTTTTTAGGCAATCGGGCATTAAATCGCCTAAAAAAACCCCACTGATGTAGGGTACAAGGCTAGTTATTATTTGCTGACGGTACACTGAACAAGCCCGCCAGGTTCCAGTAAGTTACCACATTTACCCAACGTGTGCCAGACACGTCATTAATGAAAAAAAATACAATTCAAACCCAACCCAACGAAAGTCATACATCCAACGGATGACAAAACCCTGCCCCATCCACATCCATCCAGGTGGCGATTCCACCAGCATGCAAGCCCAAAGGCGAACCATCTGCACTGCAGGTGGCGACTAAGTTACCATGAACGGCGCCGCCTGTTTGTCCTCCACCTCGACTCTAATAAATCGCTATCCACTTGTCATGCAAATTCCTATTCTCCCCACCGCCCCATAAAAAGTTTCTCACTCTCTCGAGACTCTTGCGAAACTCACATTGTTGTTGTAAAATTTTGTGTGAAGGAGGTGATCACTCAGTCTCGATCGGTGATCAAATTAGCTAACTTATTAGTAGTGATGGGTCGAGCTTCGGGGAGCCAGGATCAGACCGTGTCGTTCACAGTCCAGGTAATGCATGTGTTGTTTCATCTCTTACGGTTGTCAAGGATCAGAATTAGAGGTGACTCACTGTACGTGTTTTGGTACTAATTTCTTGGATATTGGGAGGAGGATTTGGCATGGGTGGGTTTTGAGTTAAGTCAGAGAGATTGTGTATTGTAAGGGTTTGATAAGAGGGGAGGAAGGAGTAGGGGTTCACCAGAGAAATCCAAAATGTCCGTCTATGGAATTTTTGAACAATTTTGTAGTCAATGTTCAGTGATGATTGAATGGGATTTTGGGCATAGAAGGGCATTTGTCCAATTTCCATTTTGGATTTCTCCTGTTTTGAGCGTACAAGGTGGGTGTGCTGATGAAAATATCATTCTGCTGCGATTAGGGGTATGTCATTGTGTAAGGTTAGTCGAATTTGGTGCTGGATGTGGAAAATGGTACATGCTGCATTGTGCAAGCTGAACAGGATGAACTTTTAATTGAATTTCCTTCTTCTTGTTCAAGATCATCTTTTCGTGAGCTTGGAAAGTACATCGGTCTTGAGTCAGAGCAAATGATTAGGCCTCCTTGAGATTTTGTGTGATAGTCTAGCGGGGCATGGGGCCTGAGACAGAATGCAGTGTCAGGGTTTTTTAATAAGGAAACAATGAAGCTCGCCTGAGGTAACGGCAAGCATTGGAATTTGGTTTTTCATCACGTACTATTTGACATTCTACAATACTCTAGTCGTGTATGGCAGCAATCAGTAAGCCTTTGGTCATGCAACTTTTAGGTTATTTGTCGGTAGATGCTTTGGAACGGAGTATCACAATGATGTTGTTTCTCCAGGGTTTTGATATTTGTAGTATTTGATATTTCAATTCGATGAAATTTAATTTCCAAGAACTGATTAAAATAGATCTGTGGGGAATCAAGCAGGAGAAAGGCGAGATTTATTTCTTCTTCAAACCTAAAGTGGGGGTTGACAAGCCGCACAGTGGGGATGAAGTCCAGCGTTTGTTATTTGTGCTTCGACCTCAGGCTGCTGAAAATCCAGTCGAGGAGAAGCAAAGCTCAGAAGCAGGTAACATTGTAGAATATTGTAGGGACGCTTTATTCCTGTGGCTTTCAACTGTTTGAGTGCTTTCCATTACTTAAAATAGTTTTCAATGCTTGTGGTGGATCTTGTCTGCACTTTCCCATGTATGAGTGGATTCCAATTTACTGAAGTATGTATTATTTGGATGCTGAACAAATTGGTTATGACTTATGAGCTGTTGGAGTTTGAAGTTGGAGGGTCCCAGTCACAAGTCTAGACTACCTTGAAGTACAATTGTTACCTCTGATGCATGATTGACATAGAACTTAACAATAATAGATGTATCTCATTTCATACATGTCACCTGCATTGCAAATGAGTGA
Source organism: Rhytidiadelphus loreus (assembly GCA_947034895.1). NCBI lineage: Eukaryota > Viridiplantae > Streptophyta > Bryopsida > Hypnales > Hylocomiaceae > Rhytidiadelphus > Rhytidiadelphus loreus. The sequence goes on along the minus strand of OX344765.1, from coordinate 2,885,515 downwards.
CTTTTCAATTCCACGCTACTCAATTAAGTACCGACAGTCGAAACTTTAGGGCATCGAAGAATTTCAAGGAACAATACCTTTCGGGTTTCATTTAGTTGCAAGTCATATTTAGGGTTTGGGGCATGATATTCTCAAGCTCAGTGCATGCGTGGAATGACTATATGAGATCGAAGTTGTGTTAATTGTGTCAATTGAATTATGCCCAATGTGTCAAATGTTGCCAGGAAAGGAGGGGCAATTGAAAGAAGCTCACGACGAGGAAGAAAGCAACCCAACCGACTTGAAGAAACCTGATGTTGTGAACAAGGAGGAAGAAACAAAACCAGAAGGAGGTGATGGTGGTGAGAAATCAAAGTCCCAGGAGACTCCAGGTGAAGAGAAAAATGGTACCACGGCAGAGAATGCTACTAAAACAGAGGAAGGCGAAGACACAGAGGTAGTTTATCTAACTATCTTATTGACACAACAAAAGAGCTTCCAGTAAATTAGCCTGTTTCATGAAAGTAGAATCTTTTCATAATTTATAGTCTTCCAATGATGATAACGAACATACGTAGGCCTCTACAGTACGGACTATTGGGTATCATAGGGTGGCCTCCGTGCTTTTGTTCTAATTATCGGGAGACCTCCCCAAAATGAATTATGGAGAAGAGTCTCTCTAAAATTTCTTGAAACAATCTAACTTTACTGAGAACGTTATTTAATGTTGCAAGTGACTCTTAAATAAAGGGTCTCTTCTCTTCTAATTTTATTGAGGGATGATTTGCAAAGAGTATTATGTATGGGTTTAAATAAGTTGGTTTGTTGATTGGGCAATTACCAGAGAATTGAGATCGGAGAGAAGCCGTTGTTCCGATACATAGTGATGGGACGGAAGAGCCTTCCTGATGTGGCCAAGGGAAAGTCCAGACCTTACTGGGGGTTTGTGGAGCTGGTCACCACCAACCCTGAAGACCTCAAACAAATGCTCTCTGAGGGTAAGTAACTGGGCAACATATATTGGGGTAAGCATGGCATTCATTTATGGTACCATTTAATATGAACCTTATATAGTCCCATGCTTTACAAGTTCAGTAGGAATCAATAGGAATGAGACTTAATTGATACAGATATTGAAATTTTACTAACTAATAATTTGAAACCCTGTAGAGGAGTACGACACCAAAACACTTGGTCATAGGGTGAACCCAGCGGCAAGGCCCGTGGGTGAAGGCAGGTATAGCATTGTTCAACATCACAGCGGAAACAAGCAAGCAAGCACTCATCTGGTTTACAAGCTTGAGCACCCTGGACCACATAAGAAGCATGACCCGCAAGATGTTATGAACATTGAGCCTCAGGCATCCTTCGTCATCCAGGTACCCTAAACCCTAAATTCAGGAAGTAATCAAATCTCACATCATTTCAGGTCGTGGAATGTATGTGTATCAATTCCACCATGCATCTATAATTTCACTCAAAGTCATTCATGTAGCAACCTTAATTGACTAAAAACTGCCAGTCTAAGATTTTTTTTCTATAAAGAGCCTTGGTTTTAACTTTCTCATGCATAAATCTTATGGAGCTAATGCTGGGTTTCAGGAAACACACTACAGTGACTTGAAAAATTCATAATTAATTCAATACAACTCCAAAACTTACGAAACGACTTGCATTGGCTTCCCTTTTCTCTTGCCAATTACCAAATTGAATAAATAAATAATTTTCAAACTAAATTTGGCAGGTGAAGAATCCGAAGCAGCCAACGCCAGCATCAGCCAATGCACGAACCAAGCGACCTGCCCTCCTCCCCGCTCACTTACTCGGTGGGATGGGGTCGAAGCGGTTTGTGCCACTTGACCCTCCTGACCTTCTGAATTACGAAGGTGTGGAATTTTTGCTCATTTCTACTCGGGACGAACTTGTGGATTCAGAGGTAGATGCTGAGCTCGAAACATCGGATTCTTTGTCTGAGGAGGTTCCTGATTTAATGGAGCTCGTTGTTAGTTCGAAGGACCATGAGAAACTTATCAGACCTCTGTTTGAGGGGGTATGGGCGTAGCTCCTCGACTTACGACTGACTTCGTGGAGAATGTTAAGTTGTACTGTACAGCAGGTTAGGAAGAGGAAATCAATGCAGTCATCAAAGCAGGGACAACAATTCTCTAAAACATGTTTTTTGTGTGTGTCGTGATGGAAAAATAACCACGCACCTTGTTTGTGTAATAAAAGATGTGGAAAAAGGTTTGGAGGAGGAAATCAATCCATTGGGTAACCACAGCATGCACACTAACTCTGTTTAACATGCTTTTTTGTGTGTGTTGTGATTGCTCAATGGAATAATAATGATGTATTTTGTTTGTTTAAGAAACGAGGGCAGAAAAGGTTACGAAGAGTATATCAATGCAGTAATCAAAGCAGGGACAGTAACTCTCTTAACATCGTTTGTGTGTGTTGTGATTACTCAATGATATAATAATGATGTATTTTGTTTGTCTTGGAAAAGAGGGCAGAAAAGAAAGTAGGGAAATATTAAATTTTGTGATACGGTAGACTGTTTTGTCTATGATGTTGTGAGAAACAATGCCCTCCAAAGCGTCTCTCCTAAGGAATGCGTAGGCATCCATTTGATGCATTATTTTGGAATTGGAGCTACAGGTAGAACCTCTCTTAGTGCATGGTGCTGGGACTATGCACTAAGAGAGGTTTGTGCATTTCAAGAGGGCATTAGTGGTCATCTAACAGATATCAACTTCCAACACTACTTTTCAGAAAATGTGTTTCAAATTGGGCCCACCTACAAACTCCATAATAGGGTGTACTAAGAGAGGTTCTACTTGTAATTCACTATTCCCATTTGCTAGTGAGACTTTTATGTAGAATGGTGGGCTTACCTTCTAGTAAAATCACTTTTTGGAGAGTTTCTATAGCAACCATTTTTCTCAGGTTTGAATGTTTGAATGCCATAGCTATGTATTTCACATGAAGTTGTAGTTCTTGATTTGTGACATCCTTGAATTGAATCAAAATTGGTGTGTGTGTGTCAAAGTAGGGGTCAATCTAAAATTGTTCAACAAATTGGTAACCCTGATTGAATTAGCAGGAGATGGCAAACTTTTTTGGGTTGCTATTACCCTGCTTTTTGAAATAGGATTGTTAGATGGGATGGGGGGTTTTAGGGTTGTTTTAGGGTTGTTTCCAGCTCCGTTCCCCTAGGGCCCCATTGAACGCGGATGCCAGATTTATTTTTTAAATTCTTAAAATGAAAAACAAAGTTTATTTTTAAAAATTTAAAACCCCTCCGATGTGGTAGTCTCTCTTCTAGGTCAGTAGAGCTCGCGAACGGCCAATTTTAGTCAGTTTTAGGGTTCCCCACTTGGGAATTCACAACCCTTCCTAGTAGGTAAATCACATCTAATGTGAAAACCATATTCATGAGTGAAAAAATAACTCCCCACTTGGGAATTCACAACCCTTCCTAGTAGGTAAATCACATCTAATGTGAAAACCATATTCATGAGTGAAAAAATAACTCCAGTAAGGGGAGTATACCCATTGTGGTCCCTCTAGTCACTACACAAATTTAGATCAATTGCGTTCACAATTTATTTTTTGTTGAAATAGAATTTTCAATAGAAATTTTTCACGAATATATTGGTCAATTCATTTTTCACTTAAAAGAAGATATAGTATAGGTAGTCAAAGAAAAAACAAATAACTTCCCATTGTTGTTTCTAGGCATTAGAGAAATTCTCAACCCTCTAAACGGCCGCTCCATAGTAACCAAACCAGTTTATTAATCACATAAGAATTAGTAGGGGCATATAGCTGTAGTGCATTGTTAGAGTGGGTGAATATCACGAAAGACGTTGGAACTCCAATAATGAAAGTGTAGTAGAAGTTGGGTGAATATCGTGAAAGACGTCAAAAATCCAATAATGAAAGTGTAGTAGAAGTTTGTTTAATAATCAACTGCGTAAACATACATGGTGATTAATTGGGAAATTAAGCAAATTCAATGAAATTAAGAAAAATAAAGTGAATTTTCAAGGTAGTTGCCAAAAAAATTAGGAAACTCTTATATTTTTCAACTAGCTTTTAAAGTCACTTAGTTTAGGATGTTTAGTGATGAGAAGAGAATCTCTTTATGTACACATGGGGTGGTAGGAGGTAGAACAATCCATGTGGGATATGTAGTTTAGAATTTGTAAAATAAGAATTGTGTTAAAACTAGAATTTCAGACCTCATTTAAGCATAGTAGAATAATTTTTATCAAAAACTTTTGAACTAAATAAAGTTGGAGAATCAAGCTACTTTTTATGTCCAAAATCCGTTTGAAGTTTAGAACCTTCAATAAAAAGTTATGGGCAAAATTTGGAGAAGGTTTTTGAAAATGTCAATGAAAATCTCCCTTTCAACCCCTTTTAGAATTTTGTTCATAAATTTTTATTGGAGGCTCTAAACATCAAATAGATTTTTGGACATGAAAACTAGTTTGATTTTTCAACTTTGTTTAGTTCAAAGGTTTTTGAAAAAATTCATTTTACTATGCCTAAATGGGATTTAAAATTCTAGTTTTAACACGATTCCTACTTTAAACTTAACTATGAGCGGTTGAGAAACTACAAATTCTAAACTACATATCCCACATGGGTTGTTCTACCGCCTATCACCCCATGTGTACATAAAGATATTTTCTTCTCATCATTAAACACCCTAAATTAATTGGTTTTAGAAGCTAGTTGGAAAATGTCAGAGTTTTCTAAATTTTTTGGCAAGTAGCTTGAAAATTCACTTCATTTTGCTTAATTTCATTGAATTTGCTTAATTTACAATACCTGAACCTTGATTATTTAACTACTTATACTTGAATTTTGAACCAGTGACAGTCGTCGGACATCACAACTTCCGGTGATTGACTATAGGGGAAAAACAAATCATTAAACAAAGTTAAATGTAATCTTGGGGTCCTTTCAACTGCTTTAGAACGGCTCTGCGGAGGGATGAGAATTTCTCTAATGGAGGTACTATCATTAGAGAAAAAAGGAACCCTCCACAGGGCCTTTCTAATTTGAGATGGCAAGCTAAATTCTTACACAATAGGGAGGCTACTTTTAGTACACAATTTATGATAGAAGAGGTCACCATCTGATGTGAATTTTCCCAAGGTAAGTGTGCTTGAACAAACATGTAAATGTGCGTTTTATAATGGACTTTGACATAGATGGTGTTCAGTTGTTACATTAGTGTACTGCACTTGTGCAAATACTTAAATCTTTTTTGTTTGTAAGGTCGATGGTATTGTCAGATGCAGCGCTTCACTTCTATTTGTCGTCCATTGTATACTCGGACCCAAATATACTTACATCATTGTTATATATAAAAACAATTTTTTGTAAACCAAATCTTTATATTCTATTTCAGAACTATTAGTGCAAGCATATATGGAGTCTGGATTTTCGAGATTATAAAAGGCTTTTGATTCAAGTACATCAACTTTTGCCCACTAATGGGAACCGTCTTCCCTGTATTTTTTATTATGATTGATTGTGTTGATAGACCCAAGTGGGTATAGGGGGATTAGTTCACTCTTTTGGCATGCAAGTACAAATTTAAATATGATCCGAGGTCCTTTTAGCAACTTCTCAAGAGGCCTACCATTGGGTTCCTTTTTCCTCTAAATGGCCATATTTGTTAAAATGAGACAATCTATAGTTTCATATTATCTTTGAATTTATGTTTAGATGATAATAAGTGCTTGATATTGAATTTTTTTGGTGGATTGAGACTTAAGTATATTAATACATTCACAAAACTTTGATTTTATAAAGGTTGATATGCTCATAGATTTTTGTTTTGTAAAAATAGAGGTCTCAAATAATAGGGCTAAAGTCTCAAAATTTCTATTTTGTCTCAATTTAAAGAATATGGCCATCTAATGTCTTGTTCATTTGGATTCTAATGTGGTTCTTTGGACTCCCTACATGGTTGCAATGGTAAGTCAAAAGCATCTTGCCAACTTGTGGAATAATGAGTGAACCACTTTTGTCATGTATCTAAATTGCATGGTGATCTTCTTTGAAGTTATCAAGTTGTGACTTTTCAACACAATTCCAACCTTTTCAACCTCAATTCCACTTTGAAGTTGTTTAATGCCAATATGTTACAATTTTCACTACATTAGAATGCAATTGGGCCTAGTACGGGCCAACAATGGGGGGGCATATATTGGGATGGGGACTATTTTGGGTATACTTATCCTTGGGTCATATTTTGGGTCATAATTATGGTTTAAAACCCTTGAACATCCAAGGGGTGAGGCTCAAAATCATCCTTTTGTACTACCATGTGAATCATTGGTCAAAGAAATAGCAAAAGCATGTATTAGAAGTCAAAATACTATAGGAGATCTTTCCTTTCCAAACCCAATTCCAAGGATGAATAGTTGCACTTTCGTCCTATACTCAAAGATTCTTTGTCATCCATAGGACGTTTGGCGTATGTGTTGACGTTCAAGGGTTAAAGTTAATCTCAACATTGTTGATCAAACTAAGTTAGTTCAGATTCCAGTGTTGGTTGTCAACCGATCAACTATTGAGGGCTGCGGTACAATTAAGAGGTCTCCTCTCTATAACGTCGGGTATGATTATATTGATAAAGAAGATTTACACCCTTCAAATACTGACTAATTTTTCCCAAGAGTAGAATTTGGGTCATCAACCTGAGAAGGCTTAGACTCATAATTTTTCATGCCACAATGCCACAATTTAAAAATGACACAATGTGCAGTGAATCAGTGAACAGTGCAAACATTTTCATACAAAATTTTGAAAAATCTGACAAGGCAGACGGAGCCCCCCCAAAGCGGCGATTCTGGATGGCTGTGAGTTCAACAGGGAATGGCAAAATGGAAAATTTCAGATGCTCAAGCGAGTTTCGTTTTGACAACTCGTGGCATAGATTTATCTTCAATTGAAAATCATGGAAAACTTTGCCATTCTAACTGAAAATTTCCAATCTCATGAAAATTCTCGTCCATACTATCGAAATTCAACAGTAGCTTTTGACCAAATGTAGACGACTGTAGAGTTTAATTCTTGTCAACTGTAGCTGCCAAAGATTCCAAACTCTACAGTACCGAAAGTAAAAAAATCCATTCAACAAAAAACCACAGATTCGCCGGCCGCACGTCTACCGAACATACTCCTCTCTCATTGTTTTCTCACCTTTGAAGGAATTTGTTGCAATTGTTGTGGTCACGCCAGTAGGCTAGAAATTCCTTATCACTATATATTACGATGAATGATCGACTGTCTTTAGCAAGTCAGAGCTCAGATGTAGTCAACGCAAGCACAAATCCTGGATCCCAGATATTCATGCGTGATTTCTAGACCGAGGTTTATAAGTTAGGCAAGCAGCTGATCAGTATGTTGAAATTCCAATCCCTTTCGCCGGCTACGGAATCCCAGGTCGTGAGGAATCGGTGGCCAGTAGTAAGTTCGATGGCCTGACTTCGATGCAATTGGGCTCCAGTCAACAACATGTTTGATTAATTAGTTGCAAGGTATGTAGAGATTGATCACAGGCTATGGAAAGCTTCTGCGTGAAACTGAAGGGGGAGATACTTAGCTAGATAGTTGCTGCATGCATGCGTTACGAGACTGGTGGCTGCTGTAGGATTCTTTACCAGAATTCGTACTTCTTGCTGTAGTGATAGTACAGAGGGAGATGATCTCTGGTTTTCGGATTGCCATTCCCGGTTTACAGTGTGTCAACAGGGAAATTTGTGACTCCAAGCTTCTCTGATTCCTCTATTCCTATTGCAAAACTATCTGGGAAAGTTCTGATACTCCTGTGTATTCAAACTGTGAGAGTGTGAGGTGAGTGCCCCCGTGCTGGGAGAATTTTTGTGGAGATGGCGGAAAGCCGAAGCAATAGGGCGCCATGGCGGATACAAGTTCTTACCAAGCACTTGGCGGAGTCTGTTCCTGCAGCGTCTTCAGTCCAAGCTTCGAAGTGCTTGGCCTACGAGCCCCCGGAGGCGAATTCTGGTAAAGAATCCTACAGCAGCTCTGATTCTGATTTTGTTTCTCTGTTGATTTTTTTAGTTGAATGTATCTCGGTGATACGCTAGTGCAAGCAACATAATAGTGGGATATTGTTTTCAACCTTCCAGCTGAAACATCTCAATATTTCGTTTTCCAATGAGAAAATTCCCTGGCTGGGAATCGCTTAACATTCCTTGTTGCAAGTGTTCAATGTTTCGGGATGGAATCTATCACAGTAATACACTAGTGCAAGTCCATTTTTGAAATAACATCGTGTTGGAAGAAAAAGACGCATGGAATGTTGTTTAATCGTCCCGGTTGTATTAAGCATTTCAATGTAGAACTTTTTTTCAAAGTTGGTTTGTACTAGTGTCTAATTAAGATTGATTCTAGTTGACGTGTTGAAATCAATTTAGACTCAATTCTAACCGTATTCCCAACGCATTGTCCCTGGGACAAGGTGCAGATCAATTCAGTAACAATGCTAAATTTCAAACTTTCTCACCTTTCTCACAGGGAGACTACCTCTGGTTCCTGAATTGCCATTCCCAGTTCACAAGGAAATTTTGTGCCACTAAATTTCCCTGATCTCCCCCTCCTAGTGCAAATAATCATCTGGGAAACTTCTGATGTTCCTGAAAGGGAAACAAGCATAATCAGCGTCAATTCTGTTAAATTGCCAGTATTCTGTGCGCCATTTTGACATTTACATTATCTTGCTGTGCCGATAGATTTGCAAATGACATTCATCTACTCAACATTGTGCACCGCTAACTAGGATTTCCACCCTCACCCCCTCCGAGCTCCCGAAATCATTTCGTTTGCTTCCTATCTTGAGGATCCATCTCGCCATTTCACTGAAATTTTGGCAATTTAACGAGATTGACGTAGGCTAGAACACTCTTTCAAACCCGCAAGTCTCCAATTTCACCAAACCTCCGGCACCCGCATGAAATGCAATTTGCATATGTATGAATTTGCATATCTACCCGCACTGTAAGCTAATGTAGTCTAACAATCAGAATGGCCCCATGGAATAACTAATACCGCCAATTTAACAGAATAGACGTTTCCATTAATAGCTTATCCTTAGATTGCTTGTCCTCTACATGAAGCATAACTTTCCATAACTAATTCTCTTAAAACCTCCTGGTCTTCAATCTCATCAAACCTCCTGCACTGCCTGCACAGAGCTCCCATCCTTCGACAAAGCCGCCATGCGTCAGCTCCTCGATGGCCACGACGTCTCCACCCGAGACTATGCCTTCAACTTAATGCTCACCTCCAACTTATTCATCTCACGATCACTCAAAGACCAAGTGTTCGCTAGCCCAGATTTGAACATTTCCACGGACGAGCAGCGCGAGAAGACCATGGAGCGCGTCCGCTTTCTGGCCCAACAGGGACTATTCAAGGACTCGTTCTCCCCACCTTCTTTGGAGAAGTCGTTGGAGCAGACGGCGCTCTTCGAGACTTTGGGGATATTTGACCATTCGTTGGTGATCAAGCTGGGCATGCACTTCCATCTCTGGGGAGGCTCCATTCTGTTTCTGGGCACGGAGAGGCATCGGGCGAGGTGGGGGAAGAAGACGGAGGAACTGGAGGTCCTGGGGTGCTTCGCAATGACGGAGCTGGGACACGGCAGTAATGTAAGTTTGGCAGCTCACTTTTCTGGATATTGTTGGCATGTGAAAGAGGGATTCCAACGCATTTTAGCATGTAGTATTTGGACACCGTATGAACAAGTTATGAAGTTTCAAAGTTGATTGTCTGGAGGTGTATCAGAATTGGCACTGGGCTCTCTATGCATGGTCAAAAAAGTTAGACCTGAATGTGGTTCTGATGATCAGGTCCGTGGAATTGAGACGTTAACCACGTATGACTCATCCACCCAAGAGTTTATTATCGATACTCCTTGTGAAACAGCTCAAAAGTACTGGATAGGAGGTGCTGCAAAGGTGAGCTTCACGACCTTAAACGTTTCCAAAGTTTCCAAAGTCTGGACTCTAGATGTTCCTAATATCAGTAATAAACTCTTTTTGTTCAAATTGGGTATGTTCTTGTAATTAATATATAAGTTTTAGGCAAGAATTTCTAGGGATCGCTTTGGGATAAGGGTTACAATTGGGTGTGCTTCCTGTAGCAAACTTAATGGACATGAACGTCGTTCTGCTGCAAACCACAATGATATTGTTTCTTTGAAAACTTGTACAAGATCAAATTTGGGTTTAAAACCATTGTTCATTGGCTACTTGTTATTGGCTTCTTGTACAAGTCTGTCATGGAGTTTACCTTAAACGAGAGGCTTTCTCTACCTATGCCCATGAGATATAATTACTAGAACTACCCCAATGGACTCTTTATTCATGTGTGGTGTTCGGCGTACGTTCTTGAATCTGTTGGTTTACACGCATTTTTAAAATTATTTTTTTGTTGTTTTGCATCCCTGCAGCACGCTACCCACACAATTGTATTCTCCCAGCTCCTCATTAATGGGAGAAATGAAGGAGTTCATGCCTTTGTATGCCAAATCCGTGATGCCCAAGGACGGTGCTGCCCCGGCATACGAATTGCTGACTGTGGTCACAAAACTGGATTGAATGGTGTTGACAATGGGCGCATTTGGTGAGCGAATTCTCCTCATTCATTTCAAGTTAAAAATTTGACACTACTACAAAGAGGCGATCAGACCCGAGAAGTTGATGTTAAGAGGGTTGGCTTTGTTTTGGAAGCCTGAGCAACAAGCTCGGAATTGATGGATGATTGTGTACCAGGTTTGACAAAGTGAGGATTCCTCGAGAGAATTTGCTCAACTCTGTAGCCGATGTCACCCCAGATGGGCAATACGTGTGTTCAATCGAGAATCCGGATCAGGTAGTGTATGATTTGATACTATAGATTGCCTTTTCATTTCATTCACCATAAGGAGGTAGATTTGATTGAGAAGCGGTCTCATCTTTTTATTTTTAGGGTCTCTTTTTCGCCTTTGTCGGATTCACTCAAGTCACCCTCCAAGCCATTCTCATCTTTAACACCCGCCCACAAATGAGCAAACAAGATCACAGAAGATAAATTGGCATAATAAACTGGCGCAAATTCCTCCACAAGAATACTACATTCCATCCTCTAGTGAGTTGTCATGGCCGTTTCAAGACATGGAATCTCTAGATCATAGAATGTTATGACACTTATTACTCAATTAGTAGCAAACATGGTTGGATTCTCGTGACGGAGATCTTCAAGGTCCGCGTTAGTTGTTTTTCTCGTATAATTTTGATTTTGATTTCGATTTCTTTCCATGTTTTGTAGCTTATTTGTTTTACCTTTTGTATTTTAATCTTGTTGTTGCTGCTACACAGAGATTCGGTGTTTTCATGGCTCCCCTCACATCAGGTCGAGTGACGATCGCCATTAGTGCCATCAACCAAGCCAAGCTGGGTCTGGCAACAGCTCTGCGCTATGCTCTGACCAGGCGAGCCTTCTCTCAATCCATTCACCAGCCCGAGGTCCTCCTGCTGGACTACCCCAGTCACCAACATCGCTTGCTGCCTCTTTTGGCCAAAACGTAAGGACTTTCGACATTCTCATGAATGTACATTAATTTGATAACTCCACTTGTTCATAATGTCGGTGATCTCATCACAAAAGGATCTCTCTATTCGTTCGAGTATCTGTTAAGTACTCAATGAGTTTCATGTAGAGTTTTTCTACCAATTACAAGCTCCGTGCAGTTTCAAATTCATACCCTCGTATTTCTTTTTGCACTACTGAATTGATATCTCTTATGGTTTATTAGTTGTTTCAGTTGTTGGAAGGTTAGGAATGAAATGACATTGTTTTATTGCCATTTTGGTATGTTTTGAATGTCTTTTTTAGTACAGAAATGGTGTTGTTTCAACTTGTTCATGGGTTGATATTGAAATGAAATTGTCTTAGTGACAATTGAATGTTTTTTTAGTATTGACATGACATTATTTTCTTAATGTTTTAATGGTTTTCTTAGTATTGAAATGGTATTGGTGTAATAGGTTGAAAAATTATTATTAAAACGATTGATAATCGGTGTGGGAGGGGCTTCAACCTTCCATGTAAGTTCAATGTATCGTGTGCTATGAAAATGTTCACGAGACGCTGTCGCATACTGTTTTGATGAAATTGCAGATATGCTATGAACTTTGCCGCACTGGATTTGAAGAAAGTGCACTTCAACAAAAATCCCAACGAAATCAAGATTGTTCACGTCATGTCTAGTGGGTTCAAGGCCATGTTTACATGGCACTCCATGCGCACCCTCCAGGTTTGTCTCATGTTTCTATGATCCCCCAAGTCCCAAGTATGAATTTCCTATGCTTCACACATTCCTTCTTTACATTCTTGAGTTGGCAACCTTTGAATAATAATCAACCTAGATTTAAAGTGAACATGTTTTGGGAAAATTTGATGGAATGGCACACCCAACAGGCTGCTAGGTTCCCCCAAATGCCACTCAATCAAATTTCCCGACGGTGGACATCTAGATAATATTTCCCCCAAAACAACTTCAGCATAGTTACTTCTAAAACTTTGATCCTCTAGAACTTTTGCATTCAATCTCCAAACAACACATTATGTGGTGCATTAGAATCCTCTTTCATTTACCAACAAAGCCCTGCCACGGTTGTGGGGGTTTCAGGAATGCCGGGAGGCATGTGGAGGGCAAGGCTTGAAGTCGGAGAATCGTATAGGCCAGCTCAAAGCCGAGCATGACGTGCAGTCCACATTTGAGGGAGACAACAATGTGCTGATGCAGCAGGTGAGCAAGGCATTGCTGGGGGATTACTTTGTGGCTCGCATGAAAGGCAGGCCCATGAAGGGCATGGGCCTGGAGCACTTCAATCACCCTCCTCCTGTCCTGCCCGACGCGAACAGTTCGACGCTCCGCAATTCCAACTTTCAGGTAAGGCTTCATAATTCTATAAAGCAAGAAAGCCGTAAACTCTAAAGCTTGCCGCCACGTTTCTTCTTAATAAAAAAATTTCTTTAAAGAAAGTGACGTTAAGAGCATCCTAACCCTTCTAACCCTTCGGACTTGTGTGGAATGTTACACACCATTTCAGATCTTGACATTAAATTCAGGGTTGTCTTGTTCAACACATTTTTGGTACCAGACATCGTGTTGTTAGACGTTTGGCTCTGCGTCTCATGTTGAACATGTGTCTAGTACACTCCATTTGCTTCTTTTCTTCGATTCCACCTGCAGCGTGGGCCAGTGAATGTGAATAAATTTGGAGGGACTGCAACTTTTTGACCTTGGTAGTGGGCTCGTATCGCCAGAAAAGAAACGTTGCCTTAAGAAGAAGATGGAGATTCATGCTAAAGAATGAACAGACTGGGAGGTCCCATTTATGCTCCACCAGTTCATGATGTGTAGTTGAGCTGTTATTAATGAATCACTTTGGTTCTTGTATTGATTGAAAAAGCTGGCGCTATTCCGGCTGAGGGAGCGAGGTTTACTTGAACGATTAGATTTACAGGTCAAGGAACTCATATCAACGGGACTGTCTACTACCGAAGCGCTTCTGTTGGTAAGTTTTCAGATAGCTTCCCACATTGATTTCACCCAATGCAAGCAGAGAAATCGCACATTCAACTTGCATATTTTGAATTATAAATCCATGCCAGTCCTAGATTTCAGACCTTTACCCACATGTGTGTCGCACTTTTTGGCACCCAAATCGCACCACTTAAAACGAAATTGACGTTCTATCCAATAAGAAATAGGGACAACAAAGTTTCCTCACATCGCGGTCTTAATTGGCATTATGTGTTGCAATAGTAGAATAATAATTTGTGGCCCACTAAACAAAGAGTTTAATCTGAACAACTTCAATCTGGGTTCCCGGCAATTAGAAAGTCAATTTTTGTTGTTGTTGGGATCCTGTACAGAGCTATCAGCTGGCGGAGGATTTGGGGAAGGCATTCTCAGAGAGGCTAGTCCTGGAAAGTACTCTGACTGCAGAGCAACAAGCGGAAGCTGGCTCCATGAAGCAGGTGCTGGGATTGCTACGAACGCTCTTCGTGCTGTCAGTTGCAGACGAGGGAGCCGTCTTCTTGCGGTAAGTTCTCTAATTAGGGAGATTCAGGAATTCTTTGCCGACAAAATTCAATTGAAATTCTGCAGAGATATGGTGTTATTCCGTATCCTTCCCATTGCAAAATTTGCAGCAATCCCTTTACAAAGAAAATGTTCAGTTTTAAACGATTGCGAACATTGGGGAGGTTTGAACTGAAGATAGATTGGTTGGTTCCGCCACTGTCTTGCATCCCTCTCAGTTGCAGATAAATAAGTAAAATTAATGAGCATGTGACCATGAAGGATGAAAACGTGATAGGATTTTGTGACATTGTGCACGTAAAACAATAGATATTGTATTTGAAAGCTTGATATCACTCCAATCATCTCTTCTTTCAATTTTGCATGCCGCTTGTAGTAAGATTCATAAGTCTTCATGTGCATTATTAATCAATCAATGCTTTCGATGAATTGGCAGGTATGGAATTCTCTCACCAGAGCAGTCACAACTGATTCAGGCAGAAGTTGCTGTTCTGTGTGCTGAGTTGCGGCCACAAACACTTCATTTGGTGGACTCCTTCGGCATTCCCCCGCCATTCCTTGGCCCCATTGCGTTTGACTGGGTCGATTCCAACTCCTGGAACGATGTTTGCAGTTCAGCTTCAGCTTCTTCAGCATCTTCAGCATCTTCTTCTTCTTCAGTTTCTTCTCAAAGTATCGGACTCTTAGCCCGAAAGGGTGTCGTTTGAAGGTCCACTACAGTAGTGAATGAGAATCTCACTGGTGAAGGTACTTCTACTTAAAATCATCTCAATAATAAGCATGTGAGCATGGTTCCTATTATCTTGTCTAAGTCATTTTTGAGAAATCTTGGGAGTTCAAGAGGGCATTTCAAATTTTCTTAGCATGTATTTTTTAGACATTGAATGAATAAATTATGAATTTTCAAAGTGCTATTGTAAGATAGATGTACCCCAAATCAACCCAAGCTCTCATATTGTATACCATGTTTTAGGCAAGAATATTGAGGGGTTCGTTTTAGGAATGGGTCAAGATAGGATGTACTTGCTTGGAAAGTGACACAATGATAAGAGATTGTTAAGAACTAAGATAACATTGTGGTCATCTAGCTACAATGTTTTACCATTATTTCAATATGATATTAATGTTCGTGTCAATTCCCTAGGGCCATAAACCCTAAATGCCCAAATTGTCAAAAGTACATTCTAAGAGTCATTTGACTCTATTATGAGAACACAATCTTCATCACAAAAGTTCCTCACCATTTTATTATCAATTGTTTCAATATTAGCCTTTCAAGCAGAGCCATTTCAGTGCTAAGAAAACATTAAAATAGGATTAAAGCCACACTATATTAGTATTAACCCTTAAGTACTCTAAATAATGTCCAATTTCTAAATGCCAAATTGTTGTCCTATCTAATGGTTGGGATAGGTGTTATTAGAGTACATATTTTTCTAGTATTACAAATGTGGAAGTATGTCAAGTGGTTGACTAAGCCCAAATTGCATTGACTCTAGTTCAAAACTAGATTTGCAAAAATGAGGTCATAGATTTAACCCCTCAAGGCCCAAGGTCTTTTTGGGTTCAAAAACATCATTGCTTTTGAAGTGTTATAGGTCTAAATGTCACTAAGGTATAGAAATCTCAATCATACAATCTTGTAGTGTACGTGTTGTAGATGACATGAGTCAAATTTGGAGTCATTTGGCCACATAGATTGCAAGATTATAATGTTTTAGTGTAGAAAAAGGATGCTGGAATTTTCCTACCAACACATTTGGGAGGTAAAATTTGATTTCTAAACCTACTAGAATGATTTTACTAATGTGTTTGAATGTTGGTTTTGAATCACTTTATAGTTTAAACTTTTTTCATTTGAATTGATTCATTGTGTTTGCAAAATGGCTTTGAAATGTCAAAAAATAGCAAGAAAAGTTGCAAAAAAAACATTTGAGGCTAAACCTCCTTCTACTAAAATGCTTCTCAAAACTTCTTGGACTTATATGAAATTTTAGCCACACAAACAAGACTTCCAAAAACAATTATTGGAAACGGATACTATATGAATAAGAAATAAGCTGCCAAAGTTACAACACTTTGAATTGGACTTGAAACTATGTGAGGACACTTTTGGTCCCCCTTGGGTAGTGAGGGGTTAAAGAACACCAAAATTTCAAAAAATGATTGTATGAAGAGAACCTCATTTCAAATCCATTCCAACAAGTTTTACTCAAAAATTGATGATATTCTGTTT
Source organism: Rhytidiadelphus loreus (assembly GCA_947034895.1). Lineage (NCBI taxonomy): Eukaryota > Viridiplantae > Streptophyta > Bryopsida > Hypnales > Hylocomiaceae > Rhytidiadelphus > Rhytidiadelphus loreus. The sequence goes on along the minus strand of OX344765.1, from coordinate 2,869,157 downwards.
GTAATCAAATTTAGAAGGAATTTTAAAATTTCCCTTTCAAAATTTATAAAAAGATATTGGTGGTAGCATTGGTGAACCTCACCATACAGATAGAATCTAGAACTCAAAATCTACAACTTTTATTCATAAATCAATTCCAAAATATTTTTCCAAATAGTACTTTATGATGATTTTTCCCACATCGTCAATTCTGAAAAAGACTCTGGACGCTTAGGGGTTAACCCATCAAACAATTGAAACGTGATATCTAAATGAGAAGACAGAATAAAAAAAGATCAAATGATCAAGCCTCATTTTGCCGTCTTTGGGCAAGATCGTATAAAAATTCAAATAATGTGTTGTGTGACTTAGTGACTTCTACAGATCTATCAGTCGACTGTAAATTTTGGGTCCCTTTCGCCATTCGCAATAGCTTCTTTAGTTCCTGAAGAAAAAAAAACATTCAAAGAAATTATTAGTGCTACTACAATGAGTCTAACCGGACTGTACTGGAGAGGATTCACATCTTTTCCTGAAGTCCAACTTGCCATCTACAGTGTCAAGGTATCCTCAGAGGTGCCATTTATCTCATCACTCCTAAGCTTCCGTTCTATTTGTCAACAGATATCACTGGAGTGCGAAAAAATAATGCTAACATAAATTTGGGCCTCTTGTGTTTCGTCAGTTGATGAAACTAATATGAATCATTCATCATTTTAACAACCAGTATAAAGCACAACAGGTACTGAGAGGATAAAATATTTGTTGACCAACATACCTGCCGGTCAAAGTAGACATCACTTGTGCTTGAAAAGACGTCGTTGTTGACAGCCTCATCACCACCCAAAAGGCCTTGCAGCCACTGTGTGGCTATCTTTTCCTCCTGCAAGTAGGACAACCCAATATGAACTCTTCCTCAGCATTTCGTGGTTTTATGATGGAAGGGTTGCAATGCTAGAAACAGATTAGCTTCTACCGCTAACGCTCTGTCACAGGTCAGTATTTCAAGTAGCAATTCGCTTCAAGTACTTACTAGTAGAAACCCCCGCCCCCAAGACGTATTCAAGAAACCTAGCTGCGTTAAACTCACCCAATTGTAACGCCACGTATGGCAGTTTCTAACATAGGCCATGCCAAACTGTAACATGGCTAGGCTTTCTACTGAGGGTGGATTTTCTACTACAGCAGTGAAAATCATATCAACCATCTCAAATTCGAGTTAGCACACTCCATATCACACCTCGGACAGATATTCTGTCTTCTCATCACTGGTCTCGGTCTGGTCAATTTCATCACCACTTGACTCTGGTTTCGTTCTTGCCATCAAGCCTGAAAGGTCACCATCTTGGCACGCCGTCAGGACCTGTTCCATTAATTCAGGATCAGCTTCTCGAAGTAGTCCCCCTGAGGACCATACAAAATCATGAGTGTCTGCCTGGAAAATTCGTCCAGTAAGGTAGAGGATAATTAATTAGAGACCTGATCCCGTCTCCTAAACTGACCTCAGGTTACCAACAACATCTCGTGATGTAAGTTTGACTAGGCTAAATATTTCTGACCAATTCGTTTTGACTGGAAATGGGGTTGCCCGCTGTCCCTTCAATGGCGGTCTACAACCTCCCACTTTGAAATTGCATAGGAAATTCATACATAATGATAAAAACAAATCTCTATAGATTTGGACCTTATACCCCAAGCATCTCCCATAGCTCTGTTCATCTCTCAAAATTGCAATCCTTCATATGATAATATGCTATAAAAGTGACGTAAATATAATTCTCTACCTTAAACTAACGTAGTTTTGCAGGTAACCGAACCAAAAGTATACATATGTATGTTTCCAAAAATATTCAGCATTCGCATTCGATTCCAAATGGAAACAGACCACACTGTTTGTAACCAATTCGCATGCCGGAGTGGAAGTGCTTACCTATGAAGTTAAATTGCCGCCTCTTCCCATTTCGCACGTTAGGACCCAGTGACTGCGCACCAAAAATCGAAAGTCAAACGCATCAACAACCAGGAACAGAGCTTGATAGAAAAAAAGATTCATAATTCATAATTCATAATCCGCCAGTCAAATATATAGGTAAACACAAGTAAGCAAATCGCGGATGCCACTTTACCTTGACCAGCATGACTGCGTCGTAGACTTCCCCATCAAGCGATGCCCACCTGCAGAGTTCGTTTAAGAACAACGTGGTAAACGACAAATTCTTCATGAAAATCAGCTCATATTGACTCCTATCCATCATCATGTTCAAAATTATAAAATCTGGCACTCCAGTTCAATGCCATTTCCACCGTCAATATGAGGAAACAGGTGCCAAAATCTGGGGCTTGGTCTACTTTCCCACAACTCCGGCACTGATTGCAATAAGGAAGTTCCACCTGATAGCTTGCCGAAGCTGGGAAGGAGACAGTGAAGCAAGTTGATTGCCCCACTTTAGAGCTCTCAGAGATTTCCTCTTACTTTGTCCCTTGCTATCCTTCTCCTCATAATCCTCTGATAACTCTTCCTCGGTTCTCTCTTCCAGGGCATCCCCACGTATCGTATACTGTAACGAGCTCGGCCGGATACTCTTCTTCCTTCTTCCATGGCTCTTGCCTGCAGTTCCAGAGTGCGCTTCCCTGAACACAGAAACATACTCAATGACCTTACGATTTTGAAGGATTATCAATGTTAATAAAAAAGAGCAGAACATGAGGATGACCATTCACATAGATTAAAGCCATACAAAATACAATTAACCAGGAAATAAAACCAAAAATCTTGAAAGACCAACCTTGCAGAATCAGCAAGAATGTTACAAAACTGATTCAATCATCAAACTCCTCAAATATACAAACCAATTCTAAACCCTGACATCCTTCATTTACCCTTCAGCCCCCGATGACCACTCTGTGCTTTCTAATTCATATATCTTGAATTTTGTAGCAGTTAAGGACAATTCTAGCCAATGTTTAGAATTAATATCACTCTTGCCTTTTCAAAATGCACAGAGAATCAAATGTATTCGTAAAGAAGAAAAGTATACTTTTAGTTGGATCCCATCATTCAAAGATAGAAAAAACAAATAATCAAAAGGAAAGCAGTGTTCGAAAATCTACTCTGCAGAGATTGCAAAAATAATGATTTGGTCTTACAACTTCAGCTACGTTTGGTGACTACTGTTACCAAAAACATTAACTAAATCATTATAATTTTCAAATCTCCAAAATAAAAAATCAAGGAGTTGAAAAAATGACCCTCAAAAATTGAGTTAACCTCAGAAATTTAAGAGTGAAATCTCTAAAATGCGCATACCCATTCTAAACCCCGACACTAAGCGCATTCGGCATCTTCGCCTTTGCATGTCAGGGTGTATCGAGTACGTGCATTAGAGCCATTGTGCAAAATCAAAATATCTGAGTAACATCCTCACTGAACTCGGAATCAAATTCCACTGAAATTGTGCCAAAGGAATTACCTAATACTCCATGACAAGTTGCTCGGCCGGAACAAGCTTCCCCAGTCGGGCGACGAGGAATTCGCTGAGTCCAGAGAGCAGGAGACAGAGAGGAACGATCGGTGGCCAACGCCTGGACACAAACGAGGGGACACCAAAAGGTGCTTGAAACTCCAAGGCCTCCACAGCTGCTTGCTCACGTGAAGCATTACTAATTGCTGTGGATGACTTAAGAAAAATATTGAGCTTGCATTAATAACCGAGGGATGCCCACGACATGGATAAGGAAAAACACAGAGCAGAGTGTGCTTCCAAAATGCTAAACTGACGATGCGGAGCTTGAAACCCTAAGTTCGTCCATGATTCATCGTTTGGATGAATGTTCCTTGATCTCATTCCCCGAAAGGCCAGTGAGGCTCTGCCCTTGTAGCACTTTCATTTTTGTATTCTTTTGTTTTTTTGAGACTAAGGTACGATGCTCTAAAAGAGACCATTTAAGGGCTGGTCCGCCTTTTTTATAGGCTTATGTGGACAAAATTATTTTTAGATCATTTTTCAGAGAAAGAAAAATGGATGTGGAACCTAACACAAGTGGTTCAAAGTTATGACACAAGATACATTGGAAGTGCAACATATGACATCAAAACAATACAAGTGTTTCTTTCAATCACCCTTATCAAAGAGGCATGGAAAGGGAATTCAAGCTAGATGCAAGAAAAGTGTTGCACAACAAGCAAGCCTTCAATTTTTAATGTGTAAAGAAGTCACAAGAAAAGCAATTATTAGAGGAATTGGTTACAATAATAGGTTGAAGATGATGTTGGTGGGAGTTTGCACATTGCAGGGTACCAAATCTTTTATCACAATGCACTATGTAATGTTTTAAGAACTTTGAAAATTCATCTTGTTAAATATACATTGAATTTGGTGTTCTCGTATGTTTTTTATAAACCAAGTCAATCCAAGGTTTTTAGTTACATATTGAAAATTCAATGTAAAATCTCTACATGGACTAAATGAGGAAATTTACACTAAAGCGGAGTGTTTTGTCACATTGCATTCTGCACACTAAATTTAGATATCTCATTGATAACAATTGAAAATCATTTTGAATTTTTTAATATAGACATTTACTTATTCAAGGATTGTATTTTTCATGTTAATATTATTTAAGTATTTTTCCACTTGTTTTATATTTAACTTAAAAAAGATCATAAAATAGTTGTAACAAATTTAGTACATTATCTAGTACAAATTTTAGTACAAGGATGTGTCACTCGGGGCAAAACTTATGCAAATCAAACACTTCATGCATGCAATGGTGCATGACATGAATTAGTACCCTATAGTGTATAATACCCTAGTTTCTTCCAAATCTCCCTAAATCCATTAGAAGAGATTTCAGGCTAGGGGAAGGCCATTTCATGCTTGTTCCCCTGGCTTTGTACCAGAGGTATGCAATTAGAATAAAAAATGATTAAAAAATGATTATAATTAAATTTTAAAATTTAAAATTAAATATTAAAATCTCATGTAGCCGAACTTCAACCACATTAGACTGCAAATGTGGTTGAGTTCATAGAGTTAGGGAACTGAGGGAACTTGTGGCCATCTACAATAGCTGAATTTCCCCTAATGTCTAGAAAAGGTCATGACTTCCCAATCTACAAAGACTCAATTGTGAAATATTAAAAATCAACTCAAGATGTATAAAGTACCATGAGGAATCATAATTATTACAAGAATGATTAGAGGGACTTGTACCTTTACTAGAATACAAATTTTAATAAACAATGATCTAAAAACCATAAGAAAGATATTGTTGTTGAATGTTGACTGTAGGTATGACTACTCCTTTTTATACAATGTTCCACGATCATGATTGTATTCATGTTGCTTGTAAATAGAGCGTAGTTGAAGCGTGACAAGTGAGTTATTGATGCAAACTTCTAAGTCTGTACAATTTTGAAGCCTCAAAGGCATTGCATTATAAAAAAAATGACGTTCTACTTCTGAAATCTATGAATTTTGAAATTCTATCTTTACCAACCCCAACTCTTGATGCTCATGATCTAGGCTCAGAAACTTATGTGATAATAGTGGCTCTTATCCAAGGCCACATTGACAACCATGTAGACTAGCTTGGATGAAATTGTCGTAAGTAAAACCGATTTTTTGTATTTAAGAGCATCCTTGGGGTCAAGTAGGAAGATTATTTTGGGTTGTTCAATTGTTCATGTCTAGTGATTTGGGTGTCTATCCATGTGCCTAATTATAACCAATCCCTAAAAATTCTTGTATAAAAGTGTACCACGTCTATTTATGAGAATCTAAGGCAGATTCTAGATACACCTATTTTCAATAATTTGAATATTCATAGTTTATTCATATCTTGTCCAAAAAATGCATAAAAAGAGAATGCGACTTCCAACAAGAGCCAACAAAAATTAAACAATCTTTTAATAGTAACAATGCTCAATTGCTAATTTTGATGCTTATGGGTTTCGTTACCTTAAGGCTTATTTAATTGGAAATGAAGAGTTTCTTTTGCTTATGTAATTTTGCATGCACTATCATATTAACAACAAGGTTCCAAGATTCTAAACATGAGTAAGGAACTCTTTGAAAACTTGTCAATTCTAGTTTTAGAAATTTTTGGTGATATTTTAGTGAACTAAAAGTTTGGGTTTTTACAAGTGCCCCTACCCTAACTACTAGGTTTGCACCTTCAAGCACGGAGGACCATCTAGTACTTGGGGACAAGTGCTTGTTGGACTTGTTAGGATTAATGACAAGCATTAGATGATTTTTAGTTGCATTGGAGGGCCGTTTCAGGCTAGTTCCCCATATTGAGAACCAGCCATTGTTGGCTAAATTTTTTTCAATTTTTTTTCAGTTAATTAATTTTTAAGATAATAATACTATTTCAAAAATTAATTTTTAATATTATCTAATGTGATAGTCGCTTGGCAACGCTACGTCAGATTGTTGTTGTGGCCAAGTTTCTATAGTTTGGGAACTTGGGGGAACCCACAACCATATAGAGAAGTTGAATCTCATCTAATGTTGGCTAGTTCTTGGGGATTAGATGCATTGCAATGCTAAAGACTCATAAGACTAGCTTAACCAAATGTCTTGCTCATTATGGTATTGCAAATCTAGCACAAAAATGAGGACTAATATGAGAATTTCACTTTTTTCTATTGAAATGGCATTTGGGAACTTGTTAAAGCATGGGCACCCTTATGCACTAGGGGTCTAACATTCTTCAAATCTATACCTTAAGTTAGGTTGTTTGTTTTGTTTGATATGCTAAGATCTAAGAAACGATGAGGCGTCTCGCAACATTCTTGGTATAGTTGAAAAGCTCTTTGCAAGGAGGCATGCATGGACTTTGTTTCATGGCATTTGGACATATGGTGTGAAAGTTATTGAATTTCAAAGTTTTTATGAATGAAAAATTTAATTTGGAAAAAACATAACTTTCACATTACAAGTCCAAATGCCACAAAATAAAGTCCTTGCACTCCTTTGTGCATAAAAGTTTCTATTTGTGCCAGTTTCATGGCATTTGGACATACGGTTTCAAAGTTATGGATTTTTTAAATTAAAAAATTAAATTAAAATTTTTTTTCTTCCAAAAAACATAACTTTTACATAGCATGTCCAAACGCCACAAAACAAAGCCCTTGCACTTCTCTGTGCATAAAGCTTTCTATTTGTACCAAGAATGCAACCTCTCATAGTATGATGTGAAAGTTATTCAATTTCAAAGTTTTAATGAATTAAAAAAATATTTTTATTTTTATTTTGGTTGTGGCAACAATATATGGTAGACTAGTGTAGATGAAAAGTGCTACAGGCCCTTCACAATATTTTCTTGAGACTCAATCCTAATGTGTCAAAGAATGGCCCTTGAAATCACTATTCATCCTAAGAGCATTCCCACTAGTGGCTTCCCTATCCCTATCCAAATGAGTTTCATTCCGATAGAGAAGAAACAAACCCCACCAACATTCCCTATCCCTAGAAATTTAGAGAGGGGGGATTTGAATTCCCCATATAGGATGATGGATAGGGAACTCAAATGGAGTAATCCCTAAACCTCTTTTTACTTTTCCAACATGAATTGTGTTTCATTGATTTGTGGAAGTACTATTCATTTGGCCTTGCTACTATTTCTATAGTTTTGATTTAACTTCTCCCTACTTCTATTTAGCAATAAGTTGAAAATTTAGGGTAGAACTAGTGGAGGCTTGCCTTCTCTATCCTCATCTTTGCTCCCCTTCATCCCAATGGAGATGGGGATAAGGAAGCCACTTGTAGAGATGCTCTAAGTTTAGTTGCTTTATCCTTTATTCTTGATGAGTGGTTACTTGACTATTTATGAATCACCAAAGTGGGGATGCTCTAAGTTTAGTTGCTTTATCCTTTATTCTTAATGAGTGGTCACTTGACTATTTATGAATCACATTTGGTGAGTAAGAGTTGACTATTTATGAATCACCAAAGTGGGGATGCTCTAAGTTTAGTTGCTTTATCCTTTATTCTTGATGAGTGGTCATTTGACTATTTACAAATCACATTTGGTGAGTAAGAGTGAGGGACAAGGAAATTGAGGACCCTTCAAAATTAGATGGAAAATTTGAGTGTGCCAAGTTTGGCAAGTAAGGGTGGCCATGCTCTTACAACTTATTAACCCTGAAATTTAACCCTGAAATGGTAGGCCGGATATAATGGCAAACTAGGAGTCAAAGATCTCATGACCATGAGGAAATGAAATTGCTAAATCAAGCTCTTCTGCAAGAGCTTGCAGTCCTGTCACAATGCAGCGAAGTTTGCTTGACCATTTGAGGAAATCATTTGCTAAATTGAGTGTTGCAAACATGAACTTTTGCGATGAGAATGGCCGGGGGATTGGTAAACTTAGAGACGAAGCCTAACCGTATTAGCAGAGTGGGATTCCTGATACCACATGGAAAATAATGGTGTCTGCTATTACTTGCATTCAGAACTGAAGCCCTCTCATGGCTTTCTAAGCAGAGCCCCTGCAACACTCCTCATCAGATTATGTTCTTCGCGTGCAATTCTATTTGGTAACAATCACATTGAAAATTGAAAACATGAATTTTACCACTTCTTTGAAGTCGTACGTAAAATCCGTTTTAGCCTTCACAACTGATTCTCAGATGCAAAATCAATGAAGCTTGCCTTCAGATATCCAACGAACTTCCTCACGTCAGTCCCATTGAAAATCAGATAAGGTAGAATCCGTCGTGTTCCGGATTCATTACTACTTTCTGGGTCAATACTGAGAACCACGATCCCATACAATGCTCTACAGGGTAGAGTATTTTCTAAACATCACCAAATGAATCTGCAATCTACATATTAGACCACCTATGATAGTAACAGAGATCGTAACAGAGTTGATCAATTCAGTAGAAGTCAAAAAATAAAATAAGAACCTGTTATTCTAATGATTTCACCAGTTCAAAGGGACTTCAAACCCACAAACTACGACTCCATGTAGAAAACAATCAATGTGACTGCATTGTGTCTACAAAATTGTTTGTCTAGAACCGGTCATCCTACATACGACCACCAGCCCATCCTCCCTTCACTTTCGTTTGTGATCGCACTTCTGAAAGCTTACCATCAGGTCCATAATCCCTTTCCATACTCAGGAACGTGCCATCCTCATAGAACCACCCAACTCCCACCGTCAATACACCGTCCTCCTTAGCCTCTACACTAGCTGTAATACCACCTGGTAACCACAACACAATAGGATCCTCCGCAGGTTCGGCGTCTTCATTTTCATCGTCCAAGTACATTTTGAGCGGGCCTGGCAAGCCTTGTTTTAGCACCAATTCTTGGCAGAAATGTGCATATGCAGGCCGTGCAAGTAAAGAGGCATCGGGATCATGGATCGCACTCGCGCTCATCTCAAAAACCTTCCAAGAGCCTGTCAACTCATTAACCGCAGGCCGGTCCCGTTGGGAGAAGGGTAATAGGTAGGCAAGTGACTCAGCTGATTCACTGGTGTACAAGAAGAGTAAATTTGATTAGCTTCTGCAAGTGAAGACAAGTCCTCGTAACATATATACCCTGTCAATAAAATGCAGCTAGCTTTTCTAGAACAGATACGGGGGAGGGTTTTCTACTAGTGAAATATAGGTCGGAGCAGTGAGAAAAATTCAAAGTAATTGTTTGAAAGATTCAATACTACCTGATGGACTCCATATTGCGAGGGCCCGTCCATTGTTCTTCATTTAATGCAACACGCAGAACTTGAATCTCTTCTCCTGATTCCATGATAGCAATGGTGTGAACCAGCCGTAACCTTCGATGTTTACCTGTCACTATGCACTTTAAAAATGAAACAAAAGTTTGTCAGTCCAAATTTACATGCAGATACTTTTACTTCATGGAGAAGAACATTGTCACACTTTTAGGCAATGTCGTCGTATATTGCGTAATCTAGCAAGACTAGGATATTCTTGAAGAAGAAAGGTAGGTACTGGAATCATTAAGTTTCCTTTCCCCCGGATGACTCTTAGAATTCTATTATCCAGAGTTTTGAAAGATAGGATGCGACAGTAACAACTGGGGAAATAAGAACAGAGTTGCATGCCCTCCCACCTGCTCAATTTTGAAAGTTGGAGCATTGAAATACGCAGGTTCGGTTGTGGCAAGATCGTCCGGTAGAAGCGATACAGGACCTCTTGAATATGAACCATCCTACATTACCACATCGTATGAGTTACCCTAGCAGCCATGATTTGGACATCATTATACAACCCTGAAGGCAGTGCACATTGCGGTCTCTTGGTTTTACCTCTGGCCTCATCCCCGATGCACCAAAAAGAAGAAGCTAAAAGATAGATCCAGGTTAGTTATCTGAACCACAGTCAGCTCCAGATTCAGTCCAACAGTAAACAGAAGCCCTACTTAGATGAATGGATTGGTAAACGAGAATTATAGTTGAGAGAAACCTGCATACCGAGAAAAAGACAAGACCAGGTTCCAAGGCCATAGTATCCTCTTCCATCACGTCTTTCCAAACCTCACTGTTCGCAGGTGCAGCCTCACAAGCTTTGATGGTCTCCACTTTGATGGCCTCGGCGGGAACATTCTTAAGCTCTTCTACCAATCCAGAATCAACCATTCCTGCTTTGAAAATCGATTCCCACTCTGGATCGCTTTCTCTGAGCGCCCAATCTTTGGGATTTTCCTTTTCAGGGTTGTAAAGTGCAGGTCCCAAACCTTGAAGGAACTCCTTCGTATCCTCCACGGTGCCGAATTCTTCTCCAGGAGACTCCAGGGCGTAATTCATGCCTTCAGCGATTGCTGATGATTCAAGCTCGATGGGATTGACAGCCAAATCCTCCTCATCCTCCAGATCATCCCCAAACAACTCAAGATCCTCCTGATACTGCCAATTCAACTTAATTTTCTTAGCATGCCATAAATCTGGCAGGGACAATCAATGTGCTGCCAAGTTGCAACCTCTCTTCAGATGAAACATGGAACTAAGGTAGATGCCCCAATTCCACCTGGTTCAGTAAGCCAACATCTATAGTTGCACTCAATGCCATTCAAGTAGCAACCCTTGAACCAATGAAAACTGCCACATGCTAAGATTCCATTCGTGCCTCAGTTTTACCCTCAGGAGTATTCAAGGTCAGAATAAGCACAGCCCAGTGCATGGTTTTGGAAAAGAGACCATAGTGACCTTAAAAATTCATAACCAATTCAACAAAACTCCAAAAATTACGAAACAACTTGTGCTCTTGGCAACAACTCAAAGGTCATGAAACTTCACACAGACAATGATCAGCTCACAATGACCTACAATTTACAACATAAAAGTGAATGGATTACCTCTTTATATCCTCGTTCGCCTCGGGTATTTCCCACTTTCCACATGACCTTGCGATATAAAGAGGAGTTGTCAATTTGGTTGCCGTCCGCACCTGGGATCGACTCCACTGAGCACAGCACAGCCGCATCATAGAGATACGCTTTCGAAACATCCAGCGCCACTGGCTCCATCTCACCTGTAATGGGAGAAAATGCGGCTCCATACCCCCTCCACACTCCCGCATTGCTGCTCACAAATGTTGGCCACAAAGGACTGGGCATTTGTTCCTGTATGACCACTGATCTTTGAATGGATATGGGGTTGTCTACTGTCACTTATACTGGCGTAAAAGCTCCCACTTTGAAATTCGTACATCGGCATAAGAATTTGATCTCAACAGATTTGGCTGTTGTACCCAACCACAGCATTATGATAATCTCCCAAAAATCACATCCCTACGTATATTAGAATGCTAAATGCGACGCAAACAGTATCCTCTACCTTAGTGATCAGAAAACTCAGGTAAACCCTCGCAACTGGGGCCGAGGATCTGCAAGGTAGAAAGCAAATTGTTGATTCTCTTACAAACTCTATGCAAGCAATCAGGTGATCGATTCAAACCATACCTGCGCCTGCAGGACTTCAAGGGTTTCCACAGGAATGCCGCCAGTCGCCATGACACCAGTATAGAAATCGCCGAAGTCTTGATACCCAAAGTCTTCGTCATCGCCAGCGCCAGCCTTGGCTCTGTCACCTCCTTTCCCTCTCACATCAACTTCTCGTCCTGCCACAGCCACTTGTCCCTGTTGCTTTGATCTAGGAGGTTTCGCTTCACCTCGAGAGGCTTGGTACTCTGTTTCAGCAATATCCTTGCTCCACACATTAGGTCTCGGACCTGCCTTTTTCGCAAGTTCTCCCTTTGAGCTTCCTCCCCCTCCTCCTCCTCCTCCTTTCCCACCCTTCTTCTTCCCCTTCGAGTCCTTACCCTTACTTTCTTTCCCGCTTCTGACAACAAGCCTGGAAGACACTCTTGAAGGGATAGGCTTCATCGAATTAGAGCTCAAGCAATGGTAGGAAGATGAGGGTTCATGAACACCACATTGCCTAATTCTCGAATGTGCTGCATTAGTCCGAAGGGAATTTCGATGGGAATAAGCAGGATTACGCCTAGAGAGCACAGTCGACATTGCGCATACAGGGGAGGGTTTGAATTCGATCAAAGAACGGTACGCCATAGTTTGCACTTCCATGTTGTCACCAAACCCTAATTTCAAACAAACTAAGACTTGCACAAACAGAACACTAAGTACAATCGTACATCGCCGCTTTAGCAGAAGCTCCGCAACTTATTCCTCTCCGTCGCCTTCACTGCAACGCAGCAACTCCACCAAAAAGATGACTTCGGAGAATCACCTTGACTCAAAAGCGGAACAAGTTATCATACACAATGGACGTGTTCTGCATAGATTCGTCGACTACGCCCCGATGATTGTATTCTCTCCGGCATCGCCAAAATTCTGATGGTCTTCTGCGGATCAAATCATGCAAGACTTGGGGTGAATTCCTGTGAATCTCTATCTCTCAACCTGCACGACATCAACGTCGAAAATGTGCACCATAGCATCGTGAACTTGCTACTTCTCGAAAAAGGCAACCAAGTAAGTAGACGATGACGACGGCTACAGCAAGGCGTTCATAGCCCCTTTTGCCGCATGAAGACTTATTGCGACCGTGCGGGAACTGTGACGGTCTATTCTATCATTTTTTCGAATCGTTTCCGCTTTCTTGAACGGAATTCGTCTCTGATTGAGTCTATAAGCACATGAAAGGAACATGAATGGTGGTTGTCACAGTCGCAAACCAACTAGTGGCACTCCACCATCGCCACCAGTGAATGCTTAGGCTTTCATATCGAAAAGGGGCTTCATTACGCTCGTAAAGCACTTCCGGAAAATGTCCAGTTCATTTTCCGGGCGGATTCTTCAGGCCCCAGTGATCCCAAAACTACTTTTAAAGACAAATAGGCATCAACTTTGGCTACCTTGAGAGTGAGTAGTATTAAAAAAAATTAGAAAAGAAAGGATTTTGCAAGTTGTAAAGGATTATGGGGAGTGCTAAGGTAAATCAACCCATCGTAGTCAAATGACCCACAGTGGTCACCTACCAAATGATCCCATTATAGGTTTTGTAGTTTTTTCAGATTTTGGCTTCAATGCATGTCTTACATGACAGTAATGAAGTAGTTAGTGACTTCATTAGGAACTTTCAATTTTTTAGTGAGAATTTATTGTGAAAATTGACTTTCTAGGCCTTCTATGTTACAAAAGACTTTGACTACCCAAATGAGCATGATGGATTCAGATTTTGTTGGTTTTAAGGTAGTCTATAGACTCTTATGGGCAAAAATGCATTGAATACTTCAAAAATTCATAACAAATTCATATTTTGTCAAAAAAAACATAATTTCAATTGCTCTCACTATTTCTCACACTTGTACTACTATGGGAAACAAATTGAAAAATTACAGAAACCACATGATGTCAAACTCCTTATTCTGACCACAATGGGCTAGTTTACATTATAACACAAAATTAACTAAATAGATGCTATTTTTAATGTGAAGGAAGTTGTGAATTGGCTATCAAATTTTATTGTTATTTGTAGTTTTGATTGAAATGCCTCTATTAAAGCCTTAAAGGTCCTTTTTTTTATAATGTACTAGTAGCACAAGGATTGTTTTGGTAGAAATTCAACTAATTTTAGCCAATTTAGGGATCGCTAGTGTGCCCTGTGCCATTGCTACAACCAAATTAAAAGTGAAAGGAATTTTTTATTTTTTTAACTCATAAAAACTTCCAAATGCAATATCTTTTTTTGCCATGATTCAAAACACTACAGAACAAAAGCATGTGCACCCTTTCTCAGTGAGGGCTTTCCAATGATACCAAAAACATGACATGGGAACATCTGCACGGTCCCAAAGATCTCACCCGAGATCTCACTATAATAAACTAAACAAACTAACTAAACACAAATAGCCTAACTTAAGGTATGGATAGGATAATTAGTTTTTTTCAATTGCATAATGAGGATTTGCAAGTATTCACTAGAAGAAAAACACGTCCGGCACAACCAACTACTATGCAACTAGTGCCCTATGCAACTGTCATGCAACTAGTTTCCTCTCTATTTGCACCAAATCTAATGTAGTTGTTTTGTGTCATTGTTTTACAACATTCATTCATTGTTTTAGTTGCAAAGTAGTCATTCTGTAGTTGCAAAAAAAGACTAGGAAACAACTAGTGTCCTATGCAACTATTATGCAACTGTAAAATGACCATAGTTGTTTCCTAGTTGTACGCTAGTTGTTTCTTAGTTGCACTCTAGTTGTTTCCTAGTTGCTTTCAAAGTTCATTCCCATTCGTGTTATATCAATTGACCCATATCAATTGTAAAGAGTACCATTAGATTGAACATATAAGACTTGTAAGTTGTTATAGTCTTATGTAATGAATTCTTTTGATAGAATTCTAAGATTTCTATAATTTGTGGGTTTCTACAATTTGTAGATTTTGTATATAAGAATTTAAAAAATAATTAAAATTCAAGAAATTTTATAATCTAGGAAATTGAATTTTGAAATCTAGGAAGAAGATAGATCTGAAATTTTGAAATCTAGGAAGAGGGTAGATTTGAAATTTTGAATCTAGAAAAAGGTAGATTTGAAATTCAAAAATCTAAGAAAAAGGTAGTTCTGAAATTCTAAAATCTAGAAAGGAGGTAGATCTGAAAATTTGAAATCTACAAATCATTGAGATTTATATTTTAAAATTTACAAATCTACAAGTTGCAAGCAAGTTGCACACAAGGATGAAGTTCTTTGTATGGTGTCGGATGACAAAAAACCTTGCAACTAGATTGCAACTAATGCGACTTGTCCACTGCAACTACGGACTCTACATTGTCACCTAGTTGCAAACGTCCTATACAACTACAAAATGAGTTGCATACTGTAGTTGCAAAACCCCTCATTTTCTTCTAGTGATTATAGATTCAACGAAGCTAGTATACGAGCGTCGAGCGTGAGCATGGAGCGTAGAGCGTAGTATTCGGAGCGTGGAGCTTCTATATAAAAAAAAGAGAGGGTAAAACTTGATGAAATGGGTTGTAGGATTGAAAAAATTAATTTAGAAATTGGATGATAAAATGTGATTCATTATATTATAGGAAAAAGATGAAAAAAATAATTCAAGAAATGGATGGAGGTGGATGAAAACATTGTATGACATTTTTTTAGGGGAAGAGAGGAGAATTCTTGGCAGAATTGCAAATGGTCTTGGGTGAAGGAAATTTTATAAAGTAGATGAAGGTTGATGCAAGTATTGTGAAGAGTAGATTTTAGGGAAATGATGGAAGTATATAAATTTTGTGGGATTGAATTCGATCTCAAGAAGTGGATGAAATTGTATTTTAAAATGAATGAATGTCATTGGAAAAAGGAATGAAAGTAGATGGAAAAAGTAGATGAAAGTAGATGGAAGTACATGGAAGTAGATGAAAGTAGTGGATGAAAATTGATTAAAAAAGTAGATGGAAGTAGATGAAAATAATGGATGAAAGTATATCCCAGAAATGGATGAAAGTAGATGAGCACAATGGATGAAAGTATATGACATAAATGAATGGAAATAGATGTGAGAATGAATGAATGAAGATTACAAAATGGATGATGATGGATGGAAAGTGGGGATGCACGTGACTTGAAGAAGTAGATGAAACTGGATGGAAATGTGAATGAAAGTCGTTCAGACATTTTTTGGGTTTTGGGTTGAAATGAATTGCTAGTGACTTGCAGAAATAGGGTAGAAGGGGGATATTAGGCAAGGGAGGTATATCAGAAGTAGCGGTTTAGGAAGACATTGCAATTCCCCATCTAGTACTTTCATTCGTTTAGGACTTACATTTGAAAATTGCTTAGTAAATTATGGATTTTGAATATTGCCCTTGGATGACAAAATCAACATACAATAAAGAAACTAACTTGGCAATTACATGAAGACTTAAACCATGCATGTTATTCATCAAATTAGAAATGAGGTAGTGGCCCTTGTTGTCTCACTACAATATATAATAAATTAATAACATCTACACATATAAATGTTATGGCTGACACAGTGGAAAGTACTGGAAACCCTCGTGTCACGATTGGGCAATTTACTACATAGCTGTACTAGAATCCAGGACTCCGCAATCAAGCAATCTACGGACTTCATTGAAGCTGAAGCTTGGAGCATGAATAAAGACATCTACAATTGAGTCTAAGTGGCAAATGACTACAAATAAATAATAAAGATGCTTGCAGTTTGCCCACTGCCCCCTTTTTCCTAAAGCCTTAGTTGCCATTTCTTTGAAATAAGGGCACGAGCATTCTGGAAAAGAACCTACAGTCAAGATGTATTGACATGAATGTGGCTCCCCATCGGAGTTTAACTTCACAATGCAGCCAAAGCCTAGATGGGGAATCACTGTCACCTGACAGATAGAGGCCTTCAAAGTGAGCGCCGAAGCACAGTTGTTTGATTGTTTTACTGTAGGTGCGCTAGGGTTTCTTCGAATTTTTTTACCTGACCTTGTGTTTGGGTGCTCTGCGGGAAATGGTGGAACTTGGCAGTTCGATACATATGATTGTCCATCATTGATTCCAAAAAGTCGGCGGGGTGAGATTTCAGGACGTTGAGGGAGACGGAAGCCGGCATTCTGAAGTTGCAGTATCTCTGCAGGTGTTAAGTTTGTCCCAGACCTCACTGGCCAAATGGTAGGTACGTCAGGTCTCGAAAGAACCCACTTCCTCCTTGAACCCTTGACGCATCGCTCGATGTCGTCATTGCAGAAAAAAAATTGATGCCTCTCAATTTTATTTTTCTTGTAATTGTCCATGTTGCCGGTATAAGTGGGTGCAGCTGTCCCCTTATTGCATTGCACAATCTTTGCAACACATTTCTTTCTTGTGACGGCCTGCAATGCGAAGCACGCCTTTGCCGAATTCTTAGACAAGCGAGCAATGTGCCACTCAGCCTCATCACATACTGTTTCTTCAATATGTATCACTCGAAAGGTCTCCGAAGTACTAGGTGCAGTTGTATGTCCTAAAGAGTACTCCACCTGTACTTGTTCATTGCTTGGAAGTGGGACATCCTCATAGATAGAGTCTAAGTGAATCACCGTTGCAGTAGCTCGAGTGGTCCTCACATTCTTGCGTGGTCTCGAGAAGTTCACTTTGTCAGGACGATGCGAATCGTGTTGTGACCCTGGTGGTAAATTAGGCATGCGACCTTCAGATCCAAACACTTCTTCTCCTTCGAGATGGGAATCCCGCGTACAATATACACCAACACCCGGTACCGTTGCCATGGCATCGTTTAATCCTTTTGGATTTCCAGTGCGTTCAGTATATCGTTGAGCAACACGAAGGAGTAGCTCTTCTTTTCCGGGACCTGTTCCTGGGTTCTCTCCCTTCAGAAATTGATAGTATCGAACCATCTGCATGAACGCACGCACATAGTCATCCACAGTCGCTACATACAGGTCATTCCCGCGATTCCCGGACTGCTGTAGCCATTTGTTGTGAACTGTCTCGGCTAGATTGCAAGATGGCATCTCCGCCAATTCTTGTGGGGAGAGATCCTGTAGTGTATCACATTATTAATAAAGATAATTGTTAAATAACACAGTTCTAGAGCACGATGTGTATATTAGTACAGGAAATGAGTACAACAATGAGGAGACCAACAATACAACAATATAAGAAGAGCACAAGGAATGAACATTATGTTGCTGATTGCCAAAGTAGAGTTAGAAACAATCGAGCCAATTATATGCAGAGTTTTGGTTTCCTTTAAAATGACAGAAGATCCTAAAGATCCCTATTATAGGGGTGGTGCGCTGTCTAGGTTGTCTCGGCCCCGAGATCAGTGTACAAGCCAACGACATTGTGCACATCAATTACTAGAATAAATCCTAATTTTTCACTATTGAAAAGCCGTCGGCGCAGGGATGGTGCTAATTCGAGGATCATCTCGGGACCGAGAGGAACTTTGGATACAAGAACATCATGCACATGAACATGTAGAGTATACAAATAACAGCATGCCATACGACATACGTTTGAGAATAATATCGACACAATGTAATTCACGTATTTGTAACAGACAATGTAGTTCAAAAAGGAAGAGAAACTTACTAGGTGCATAAAACCTCCCCATTGTTTGTAACGGAAGTGCCAAAATGATAACTACAAATCTAGTCGTTGAACACCTTCAGAAGTTGTTGCACCCGAAGAGTGCCACCAAGCACGAATTGCATGGTAGCGAATTTCTGAATCGCTAGAGGAAGCGGCGTCTTTATATTGCTTGCACAGCCTCCGGTGCTGATCCTGCATGTCAGCTCGAATATCAGCTTTTGTGTGTTTCTCTAAGGACTGTGTCCAGTGAAATAGGCACGTGCGTTCTCTGTTGAGCATGGGTTGTGACGGATCGCCACTTCCATATATTTTCCTGACTGCATTCCAGTTTGCCTGTGCACTATCCGCCATGAACCCCTTGAAATACGGTAAAGCAATACCGTGCCTGGACATCACCGCGTTCAAATTTGTCCAGAAATGGCATTGAGCAACTGTATCCTCAGATTGCATGTCACACACTGTAATGGTCATTACACGGCAATAGATTGGATCGTAAACGTGGCATCCTAATGTCGTCCACTGCTTAACATGCTTCACATGATCAAACATCATCCAAGAATCTTGCAAGTCACCACTTGGCTGCATCCTTGTCACTAAGTCTACGCCACTACCTGGACCAACTTCAGACATTTTGAATACGTAAACCTTGTCTGTTTCAGAGCCTTGTCCCGGGAATTTGTTCTCCTGTATGTAAGCCCAATTGCTGCATCCCCTGAGCTTCGTGATACTATCCATGCATCCAAAGCGTCGAAAATGCTTGAAGGTCGTCACCTCATTTCTAATGCTTGGTGAACTCAAGAACTTGCATTTCTCCAAGATAGGCATGAGCTCGTCTAAACCGAACTGCGTAGGTGGCGCTCCTTCAGGTCTGAGGAGCATCTCCCCAACTAATTCCTTGCTGGCCTCGAGGACAATAGCGGAATTTTTTGCTGCTGGATTCAGGGTTGTCTACCCGGACAACTCGACAACTCGACAAACTCGACGTCGAAGACGTCTAGTAGAGGGGCCCGTCCGTCTAATAGAGTCAACTTTACCCTTTGACTTTTCTGGAATTTACCCCCCATTTACCTAGGCTTACCTGGCTGCCATGTGGCAGCCGCGTGGCAAATGTTGGGCGACCTCGGGTGAGGGCGACTTCGGGTAGGGGGCGACTTCGGGTGGGGCGACCTCGGGTGAGGGCGACTTCGGGTGGGGCGACTTCGGGTGGGGGCGACTTCGGGTGTGAGGCGACCGCGGGTCCGGGGCGACTTCGGGTAGGGGCGACTGCGGGTATGGGGCGACTACAGGTCTTAGGCGAACACGGGTACTAGGTCACGGTCGCCGATACCCGCACCCGTTGGCGCACTTGCCTTCATCCAAGACCCGCACTCGCCCTTCGTCACTTGCACGCGCCCCCCCAGGACCTACGGTCGCCCCCCAGGACCCGCGGTCGCCCCTCCAGGACCCGCAGTCGCCCCCCCCAGGACCCGCAGTCGCCCCCCCAGGACCGCTGGTCGCCCCTCTAGGACCGCTGGTCGCCTACGTGACCCGCACGCGCCCATTTTGCATCCACACCCGGATTCGCCTATATATGAAGTCGCCGAATCTTCATTCTCCCATGTTCATCACTAAGGCTTCTTGGCTTGTATCCCTTTCTGGCTACATGCATAAGCATTTGGTGTTGAAAATTTACTATTTGACTACTTTCATCCAAGGTTCTTTTTCTAGTGGTTTGATTTCAACAATCCCTCTACATTTTTTAGGACCTTCATTTCAACAACCCACCATGGCTAGTGGAGACAATACCACTGGAGAATTTCTTGCTGAAGCCCCTCCATCGGCTCCACGTCCACGTCGTGGTTTGGAATTGCGAAAGATTCAAAAAGACAAGGAACGGAAGCGTAGGGGTACTTGTCACCGAAAGCAATTGCATGTGTTGAATAGTGTTGACCACATTGCTTTCAAGGGGTGGAACGAGGAGCCTGAGCCATGGTCAATACAAACTTGCGAAGATTACATTGAGTGGTGCCACATCAGCAAGTTCTTTCCAGCATGGCGTCATCATCATCATCGACACACCAACAAGGCGAACTTGAAGTTCTGTGAGAATGAAATATTCGTGAACAGGTGCATTGAATTGTGGCAAGCTCTCTACAATACGGCCTCTGTAGAAAGGAATGAGGCCCCTCTTTTCCTTGCCAGAGGAGCCTATGCTGAAGTGGCATTGAAGAAAGAAGTCGATTGGAGCACGATCAAATCTAGTCCTCACGTAACCCGTCCAGAGGACCGGTGCATACCAAAAGGAATTCTCCTTTTTCCAGAGGGTGGATTGGGTCCTTTTCAAAGTGTTCCTAGGAATCAGGCCCAGGTTGAAATTGACACAGAGTCATCAGAAGAGGATGACAATTCAGATGGTACGCGGGTGCTTCGGGTAGAACGAGCCACGGAACTACCTATCGGCCTCCCTCCAAATCAGAATGAAATTATCCACGGCGTTGGAACATCACGGGGACGTAAATCGGGACAATCGTCAAGAGTGCGACGTTCCACTACACGAATTGGACCACAAGGGGCTTCTCCATCAGCTTCAAATCCACCATTGCCTGCACAGAATCCAAGTGATGTCTTCGAATTCAGTTGCAACGATAAAGGGCCTAGTGAAACAATTGTTGGTGCACCAACTCTTCAATCCCGAGTGGATGTAGGTCACAACACTCTGACCCTAGCAAAGGCTCAAAACATCATACAGATCAAAGACAACAAGATTGCTTCATTAGAAAGTAACTTGAAGAAATTGCAAGGACAGTGCCAACTGAAAGATGCTCTCATTGCACGACAATCTACCGAGCTTCAAGCCCTGCGAGAAAATCAGGCTGGCGCTTTCACTTTGTCAGATATGGATGAGGCTTTTGTTGACCATGATCCACATCATCTAGACAAAGTTGTGGGGGACCTTACCGACGATGTTCCTTGCCATCCACCACCTTCCAAGCATACTAAGGTTTTGCAAAATAATCGAAGTGCGTTCCTCACTACGATTGGCGGAGACACGACCACTGACACGAACGATATTCATGGGACCCAAGATTCACTCTCATTTCAACAATCAAGGCAGAGTGACAAAGAAAGAGACCTTGAAAAGCAGAACGAAAAGCTTCAACAACGGTTGGATCAATTGGTTGCCACGTACTACCATTGGAAGGTGACGTGCATTCTCTCCGTGGACAGATCGCAGCAAATAGCCAAGGAATTAGATAAGGTTTCAAAGAATTTTGTTGCAGCTTTACCTAAACGTGAGAATGGACTCACATCCTGGGCACTCTTAGATGACATGTTTCCTGAAAACATGCCGATGTTGGCAGACACAAATATTATAGATTGGGCACAACAGGGCTGGGACCATGCAAAGCAAATGTCTAGTCACATGGAGGTGAAGGACCAAAAGCTACTATGGCCACAACCTGCAGCTTTCGTACTCGACCATACAAAATGTCCCATTTGTCAAGAGCAATTTGGCCCTGAAGGTGGTTGGGCTCTCGGGTCATGTGCACATGTGTACCATCCTCAATGCCTCCTTATGGGATGCCTCATTAGACGACGTTGTGTACTTTGTTCAGTACCATTCCATGATCACTTGTATGCCATGTTCAACTTGATGACGTACATGTCACCTTCTTGGGAACATAGCGTTGAAACGACGACTAATACGACACTGTGGGGTCGTGACCTCGTTTGGAGCTGGCGTCAAGGGCTACATGATGATGAAAAGGCACCTAATAGCTCTCAATTGAACTGGGAAACTGACCCGGCGGAGATTGTCAAAGTGGCACCGAAGTTGATGGGAAAAGGTCCACACAATGAAGGGAGAAGGGCATTCTTCTACCAATGCCTTGGTGGATACTTCGAGAAGAGCTCGGGAGAATTCAAATGGGGTCCTCATCCGGAAGGACACCGTTGGGATAATGAAGGTAAAAGGGGACCCGATCGCAATCAATTTGCCTCTCTTGAAGACATGACTAACATGGCTTGCATGGACTCTACGTATGGACCTTATTACCAAAGTCAAGCATTGGACTATCTTTTGGAAGCACATTCTCCACAAACCACAAGGACCCTACAAGCTCTCCAAGATTCCAACGTCCTGGAATTCATTTTGAATGCGGAAGGGCCAACTTCACGAACTCGTGCAAAGAAGAAGATAGTCCTTCAAGAGGCACTTCAACCTTCACATGGTGAAGCAAGTTCTTCTAAGAAGTAAAAACAATCCAAATGGATTTGACGTCTGAGAATTTAATGATGGACTTCATTTCTCCTTTGGTTACTTGGTTTACGTCCAAGGATATATAATGTCAAACCCCTAGTATATAGAAGCGTATTATATATGGTAGAAGCGTGTAGCTCTCAGTCTTTTTGTTTTGTTCCATATAGGCCAACTTCGAGCCTTCTATGATTGTATGCTACACATTTGTAATGCAATATTACCGAGAATATTACAGTGCCTTCATTTTTGAAACATATTCTACATTATTTTCTACTCCAAAGACTTCACTATGTTCGAACAAAATCAAATATGTGGTACAACTGATTGTATGAAGCTTATTATCAAAGAGCTATTAAAGTTGAAGTTCACTTTGACATTGTCATTTGCATTGACATTTAAGCTTCTAAAATTAATTCAACTGTAAACTTTAAATTTTATTACTTAGAATTCAAAATTGTATATCATTGTAAGCAATCTCATTATCTCAATTCATATCATGGAAGATTGTAATTGTTATCATTTTAGTTCCATAAACAGAAAAAGTGAACATGATGAACCCCTTAAGTCCCATTGTCCCCTCTAGAGACAATTTGGAATTTGGGCAAGTTTCTATGGCTTGAAATTGTACCCTAATTTTTTTAATTTTTTTGTGAAAAGATAAAATCTGATAAGCTTTGAGGGAATATAATTTTTATTTCAATTGGTGTCCGGAAGCAAAAGTTACGCCACAAAATACCTAGAACTAAACTCGGTAGGCAGTACAAAAAACATTGCAAAAATCCAAAATAGATTTAATTTTGTTCATGTTTTTGCTAACATTATGTTTTTGTCTACATAAAAAGATTTGATTCATTCCATTTTCATTAGTGATGTGCAAGTTAAGAACCCTGTTCTTTTTAAGGCAATGTAAACAAATATTTCAAAAAATAACTTATAGAATTCATTTGAAAATGCAATTTTCAAATTTTCTCTAATTAGTTTATTTTAAAGGAGAAGTTTGCTTCCTACAACAATCTCACCGTTGGGACTAACGGATTATTGTGTTCCAATCCCATGTAAGAGCTATTATCAATTTAGTTTTTCTTTTAACCTTGGATCTACTTCTACTTGACAATTTTTTGAAGTATGAAAAGGAAGTTATTGTTTTTTGAATTTTTTTTCCTACACTCCCAACTCAATTCTTCAACACAATAAATTTTAAATTCAAATTCCATAGTGCACATTTTTGGAAGAAATAGCAATCACAGTCGTCTGAAAGTGTAGTCCAATGTTGCAAAAAAATTGTTCTTCAACTTTGAATGCTCATATCTCTAAATCTGTACAGTCAAACATCGTACAATTTTAACCACAAAATCTTAAACAAGTGAAGTTCAAGATCCTCAGCTTCAGTTCCACAAAAGTTTATTTTTTTCTTTGGACAAACACAATAGAATTATAGAAATGACAGTTTTGATTTTTTCTTCACCTAAAAATGGCCTTCGGACTTTATGGGTTTAGAAAAACACTGAAAATGGAAAAAACCTATTGGAATCATTTGAAAATTCACCAAGCCATGTAAGTAGTGATGGAAATTAGCTAGAAAATGAAGCAATTGGTTATTTTAACTGTAGAGGGTTAGGTCTTTAGGGCTATGTTTTCACCCAATAAATATCAAGATAAACATTTCTAGTACAAATCTAGAATAAAATGACATAACAAAACTAATTTGAGCAACATTAGGTCTTCTGTTCTTGTACTACATTGGTTTCAAAAGCTGTGACTAAATATTTCGCGAATACACTAAATTCAGAAATCTACAATACACATTACAAAGTGTACAATAATTATTAAAAAACCACGTGAACTTTGAATGCCAAAAAAATTGTAGCATATTCTTTACTAAATCACGAGAGAGCCGCAATATCCAAAATTGGATCTTACTTACAAATTTACAATATTGTTCACCAAAATGCGGTATACTACTTTCTAAAAACCTCTTTTTGGTTTAGGAAGTCACTCATATTAGGAGGAGGACCCACTTTCTCGTATTCTTCACCTCTCTTTCCCGTTGTATCCTTCATCCACTTCATCCACTGCGTATAATACTCGCTTTCGGCTCTCACATCCACAAACTCGTCTTCCAACAATTGTACTCTAGTCTCATGGAACTTCACCAAATTCCGAAGCATTTCTAACTCCTCTGGTAGATTACCGTATGTCGAGGCCGTTGCCAAAACGTCCACCTCCTTGACATGTTTTTTGGCCGCTTCGTAATATTTCTTTTCTTCTTCGATAATTTGAACACGCAGTGCTCGCCGCTCATTCTGTGCTTTCCTACGTCTGCGTTGCAGGGTTTCTAATTTTGATTCCCACAATAAACAATGGTCAGCTTGCGACAATTTCCCGGTGCTCTGCTTAGTTAAATACTGGTCTCCATTCTTCTTAAAAGCAACAAAATCGTCATCTCTCTCTTTGAGTATTTGGTTGAGAGACCTCAATTGTTGCTTCAAATAAGCTTCAGTGGGAGAAGACACTTCGCGTTCCTTCAAATTCTTCAGTTCCTCACTCTTTGTACTCAATGATAAACGTGCACTCTTGATTTTGGCAATCAAGGTCTCCTCATTGTCTGATGAATCACTATCACCTTCTAGCATCGCACACTCCTCTGTGGAAAAGTCCTCCACTTCCATGGGGTCAACTTTTTCCAAGACTTCTTCATGGTTGGTTGAGGTAATGGGCTCTTTTCCACGATCTTTCTTCTTCTGAAGGCCCACATCCAAAGACTTCTTGGACTCGGTGACAAAAACATCTTCATCATCGCTAGAGAAGGAATATCCGTTGTACTCATGGGTGTGCTCGTCCGAGGAAGAAGTGGAAGACCAAACTACTTCTTCATCAGCAACAAATGATGCTCCACGCTTAATCGGTGTCATCATCTTGCTTATATCAAGAGGATACTTTGCCCACAAGTTGGAGGCTTCCTCCCACTCTTTTTGGTCCGGACGGACCGCAATAGGCATTTCTGGGAGTGTTGTCCAATCGACTACCTTCTTCAAAACAACTTCGGCATACACCATTCGTACAAGAAAGAAACTGAAATTATCGTTTCTGTACACCTTGGTCTCCAAATATAGAAGGGTCCATACTTCGCAGCATCTACGCATGAACCTTGTGTCCGTAGCATATGCAAGGTTAACCTTTTGGTTTTGAACGTGCAAAGGGTGACGACACAACGGAAATAACTTGCTGATGTGGCACCAATCCACATACTTCGCAACAGTCCGGTAACTCCAAGGCTCTGGTTCATCCCTCCAACCCTTAAAAGCCTTAATCTTCGGATGAAGTAATATGGCCACGCGCTTCTTGTGCTTCTTGCCTGACCGTTTTCGACCCTTGTCCTTCATCGCCCTTTTCTCTTGCGGAGTCAATGGAGTAGGTATGGTAGGAGGAGATGGCGAGGTCGTACGCTCCATGTTTTAACAACGTATGTATAACTAAGCAATATATACTATATAAAAGTCTCAATGCCAAAATACTTACTCTAACTAAGTGAAACTAGTAATCATACGTGTGACACATTTACAAATATCGAAACAGAAGTAGATGTTCAAGGTTCAAAGATCGTAGCGGATAGGGTCAAGTTTACGAAACACCGCGGTTTAGACATGCATGGAATGAGAAGAATGAAATTCCTTCATTCCCCAATCCCTGCCTCACGCACATGCAGTCAGCCACTTCAAGGTGGATGACAGCCTTTGCACAGAAGCAGGGGGACTGACGACCGCAAGTCCACCCCACCCCATTTGTACTAGGACTAGCGGTCGCGGGAGGGCGAGTGCGGGTCCTCCAAGTAGGGCGAGTGCGGGTCCCCCGACCGAACAAGGGCGACTACGGGTACCCAGGCGACCACGGGTCCACAAGGCGACCGCGGGTGCGGATCCCTGGGCGACTTCGGGTGCGGGTCCCTGGGCGACTTCGGGTGCGGGTCCCTGGGCGACTTCGGGTGCGGGTCCTTGGGCGACCTCGGGTGCGGGTCCCTGGGCAACTTCGGGTGCGGGTCCTTAGGCGACTTCGGGTGCGGGTCCCTGGGCGACTTCGGGTGATTTTTCAGGCAAAGACAAATAAAAGAGGTATCTAACACAAGTGGTTTCATATTTTTGGAAGTATTTTATAATTACTTATAAATTTCCAAAGGACTTCTGTCATAGGTCCCTATTTATGCCCCTAGGTCTTCTGCAAAATGTTCACTTGCAACTTCTAAACATAAATGGGAAAGTAAAGATAATGGATTGGCTCTTACAATTCATAATTTTTTTTTCTCGAATCATTTAATGATTATGGAGGTCAATTTATGAACTACAGATTGTCCATTTCAAAGCCACTTATAGAGTCCATTATTAATGCCCGCTCCATTTCAAAGTCTTCTACCTTATCTTTACTTTCACATCCACACAAATGGAGAAAGGAACCCTCTTTAAAATCCAATGGACGTCGGATTTGGAGAAACTCCCCAACTAAAAAAGTATTTACGATAGTGTTTCCTTGAGTGTCAAATGCTTCAATGCACACCCTTGCCTGAGCAAAAAAATTTATGTATCAATGAATAGGTGGTAGTGAAATCGTAGGCCACCAGAATTAAAAATATTCCCAACCTGTAATGAGTTTAATAGCTATTCAAGTGATATTAAGTTTTGGAAGAGAACATTTTAGAGTGCCAATATAATTTGTAGTTCTTCATTTCACCTTCAATCCCAATTTTCTTTTATAAGCAATACAATCAATAAAGAAAATGAAAATTTTCTTGGTTATCATCTCACAACTCTTATCCAATTTTGCACTCAAAGGAAACGTGCATACTAATACACAACTACACAAGCTAATTAAACATTCATACGGTTAGATTTTCGGGTTTAGGGTATTTGCTTCAATGGCAATTACTATAAGTCCATGCTCAATTTTCATAGGAAAAATACAAGAGGGAAAGGCTTAAGGCACTTAGGACTTTATTAGTAATGCACTCTAATTGTTAAGTTAAACTTATCTTTTGACCCTACATAGATTAAGCAAACACCCGTCTTGTAAAATCAAATTTCATTCAGAAGTATTTATTCGTCATTCTCCATAATGACGAACAAATCTAATTAAATAATGATTTACCACAATTGAATTCTAAAATACTCTATATCATTACAAATTAGTTACTTTAAAGTTTCAAAAAATCCCGTGAAGACCTCGGTATAGGCCACGCGACGTGCTTCAAGGATTGAGCCAAGGACCACTTTGAATTCCGCACCGAAATGTTTTTCATCTCAGTGCGCAATTCAAAGTGGTCCTTGACCAAACCTGTAAGACCCAACCATAACCTCCTATATCATGCACACGGAGTTGGGAATCGAACCGTAGACCTCCCAGACTCCACTTGAGTTCGAAGAAGTTGACCCTTGTGTGAGAATCCCTTCCACTACTTCACCTTCCCGTTGGTCACATCGGGAATCACCTTTGATGCACCACTCCTTGTCCATCCCATCTTTATTCTTTTTTTTCTTTGATTCTATTGGGCTTCAAAATACCATCAGCTGCCCAACACGAAATAGTCTCAACGTTTGGACCCGAAGTCGCCCCACCTGAAGTCGCCCTACCCACGGTCGCCCAAGTCCCAGAAAAGAGGGAAGCAAAAATGCGTGAGTTCTTCCCTCCTCTCTGGACCCGCGGTCGCCCTACCTGAAGTCGCCCTACCCGCAGTCGCCCCACCCGAGGTCACCCCAGCACCGCAGAAAGAAGTCCCTAGTTTCCCCCTTTTCTGGACCCGCGGTCGCCTCACCTGCGGTCGCCCCTACATTGGTATTTGAAAGAGTGACTTACAGAAGACTGCAGTCATGGTAGGTGAGATCATAGAATAATCTCTAGATAGCTTACAATTATATCACATGATCATTTTATTAAATGGTCCCTAACAAGGCTTCAATATTTTGAAGCCCTACAATCATGAACCGAAAACCCGACAAAGCCCTCGCAAACTAGAACCAGAAACGCAAACCTAAACCCTGAAATGCCCAACGCATTTTAGGATGGTTTATGAATTTGCTTGAACCCCAAAATGACCCTGGAATTTGCTAAGCTTCTAGAATTTGCTCTAAATTGAACAAAAATCTAACATTTTGATACGTTCTATCCATTCTTTTTGAATTGTAACCGTGTAAATTTAAACTAGACGTATTAGAGATCACATTAGAAAAGAAAACACAACAATACCTCTAATTTATTGAAAGATTATAATGTTTTATCATGAGGGTGTTAAATCTGTGAAAGTGATTTGAAGTATTTCAATCCTCTTTTCAAATGTGAAATCTAAAAAGTTCGTCACCTAAAAAATATGAGCTTAAAGGGCCTAAGGTGCATAAACCCAATCAATTTATAACTTCTCAAAATCTACTTTATCATTTTTTTAAATTTCATTTGTAATGTGATATTTTCTCAAAGATTTAGTGTGTTTGAGGCTCATTCCTAAGAGCCCTCAACACTACAAAAAGTCAAGATTGCAAGTGTACACCCATGCACAAAATCTTAAATAGAAAAATCATAATCAATCATTTTCAAAATCAGATTTTTGAAGCTAAAACTAAACTTCAAAAAGAATTTTCCAAAAATATGAATTACTACATATAGTAATTTGGTAAGGTTTTGTTTAACTTAGGAAATTGGTTGAGGACCCATCCTGTCCTCGGGGTCACTTAGGGGTTCACTTGAACAAGAAGCCAACATCTTGAATTATAGAATCAATTTCTGTATACTTCTTCATTTTTCCTCCAATCCCAAGAAACTTTTTTTCTGCAAACTTTAAAATGGTTGTGGAGAGGGGTAATACACTCGAAGTGAAGAATGTACATTTCTCTTGTTATAATCTTAAAACTCTTCCGCAATTTTGCACTCAAAATGAATGTGCATACTAACAAGCAAGTTGTTTAAACATTCATACGTTTAGATTAAAAAATAAATAGGAAACTTGCTTCAATGGGAATAACTACAAGTCCATGCTCTTTTCAGAACAGAAAAACTAAGGTAGGAGGTTGTGAAAGAGTGCGGGCATTAAGAATGGCTCCTATAAATGGTTGTGGAATGGTGCATCTAAAGTTCTGAAATTGACCAATACATTCATTGAATGAACCAAGGAAGAAAACATTATTAATTGGAAGAGCCAATCATTCTCTGTGTTTTCTCCATTTTTATTTAGAATTGCAAGTGAACCATTCATGAAAGATCTAGGGTCACAAATAGGGACCTATGACCCAACTCGTTTGAAAATTCATAAGTAATTAAAAAATCTTTGGAAAAATATGAAACCACTTGGGTTAGATTCCTCATCAATTTCTCTTTGTCTGAAAAATGAGCTAAAAATATTCCCGTCCAAAGAAATACACGAAAAAGGCAGACCAGCCCTTAGGTGCACCATTTCTGAGTCTCCTACCTTACACTTGGAAAGGCATAGGCTCTTAGGGGTTCATTAGTAAATTATGCACTCTAATTGTTAAGTTAAACTTATCTTTTGACCCTACATAGATAAAGCAAACACCCCGTATTGTAAAATCAAATTTCATTCACAAGTATTTATTCGTCATTGTCCCTAATGACGAACAATTCTAATTAAATAATGATTTAGCACAATTGAATTCTAAAATACTCTATATCATTACAAATTAGATACTTTAAAGTTTCAAAAAATCCCGTGAAGACCTCGGTATAGGCCACGCGACATGCTTCGAGGATTGAGCCAAGGGGCACTTCGAATTTCGCACTGAAATGTTTTTCATCTCAGTGCGAAATTCAAAGTGCCCCTTGACCAAACCCGTAAGACCCAACTATAACCTCCTACATCATGCACACGGAGTTGGGAATCGAACCGCAGACCTCCCAGACTCCACTTGAGTTCGAAGAAGTTGACCCTTGTGTGAGAATCCCTTCTACTACTTCACCTTCCTGTTGGTCACATCGGGAATCACCTTTGATGCACCACTCCTTGTCCATCCCATTTTTATTCCTTTTTTTCTTTGATTCTATTGGCTTCAAAATACTCGAAGTCGCCCAACACAAAATAGTCTCCCAGTCGCCCCACGGCTCCATAGCCCCACCCGAAGTCGCCCCACCCGAAGTCGCCCAATCCCCCAAAGAGGATTACAAATGCGTGAATTTTCCACGACTTCTGGACCCGCGGTCGCCCCACCCGAAGTCGCCCCAGTCGAGGTCGCCCCAGCACCAAAAAAGCTGGAAGTCCCAAGTTCCAGGGCGACCTCGGGTGTAGGGGGCGACCTCAGGTTCAGGTTTCAGGACCGCTTTGGTACCCGCGGTCGCCCTTACCCGCACGCGCCCCTATGGCAACCGCGGGTACTTAAGCGGTCGCCCCACCCGCATTCGCCAATCTTGGTCCTGTGCTACAGCTTTCATCCACCTTGTAGTGGCTGAATGCAAGCTTGTGGGCCAAGGCGGTGATTGGGGGGTGGACTTGTTGCCCTTTTTTTCCACGACTCTATTTATTGATCGATTGTAGGTAACTTTGTGAAGGAAGAGCTATGTCTAATCCAGGAGAAGGGAGTAGTACAATGCGTCCGTCTCTATGGGATATTAACCACGATGACCCCCGGGAATGGGAGAATGCTACAAGGAAATATGTAAGGGGCACCGACCTTGACAATCCCGCGGAGTTCCAAGTGACTATTGACTCATACGAGTCAACAGGTGGAGAGTCATCATCAAAGTCGAAGAAGTCAAAGACGGCACATGATAAGGACCCAACTTATCCTCCACGTGATTATTCAATATTTGCACAGCGAGTGTGTTTCGAATGGTACGAGGGACGCACTGTGGAATTCCTAGAGTCTACATACTTGAGGCATAAAGAATCAGGCATCATTAAGTTGAAGAGAGATTTGAGCACTTTTATTCTAAAAAAGTGCAAAGAATCCCCGAAATATGCTGACGTGGATGAAACGTACTTTGGCAACTATGAGAAGTGGATGGAGAACGTGCTCATGGAAATCATTTTCAATACCAAAAAAATCATTGTAGAGCACCGACCTATAGTCCCTGGGTGTGAAAATAAGGAGACCATCGAATTCCACGCAAAAATGGCATGGTGGTAGAAAGCGGCGTCTAGACTATCGAAGACTGTATCTAGGGCGATGGGGTGGCAGTTGGACGCATTGACGGCTGCTCTTTCTCAAAACAGTGGATCGTCTCTCATGTGGATCAATTCTAGTGCAAAAGTGGTTCCGCTTAGTGGATATGACCAACAAGGGGGGTATGGAAAGGTGCGTAAGGTATACATTGATGGCATGTCTACAATACCCAAGCATGTACATTTTGCGGGGAAGGTGTCAAAGCAAACAAACACGCGTGATGCGAGATATGAACGATCCATTGAGGCCTTGGTGTGTCCTTTAAATCACCCAGCCATTGTTAAATTTGTGGCTATCCACGCCAATACAATGGAGGCCTACACGTTGTGGTGGAATGGTGGTAATTTGAACAAAATTGTTTGCTTGAATGAGAAGGTCGTGCCACATGCCGATTGGCACGAAATCAAGTTGGTGAAGGAACTTCAACAAGAGCAGGTGAAGCAAATTAGCATCTTTCGAAGGCACAAGGCGAAGTTAGCATGGGCCCTTGTTTATGTGACAAGTCTTGTACACAATGAAGGTGTTCTACACAACGATTTGTCTCCCAACAACATATTAATCCATTATCCGCCGTACTCGGATGATGTTATAAACATTGGGATTTGCGATTGGGGAATTGCCAGTCGTATACAAGAGGGAGCTCCCTCACATTTTGGATACAAAACCCCGAAAGAGAGGGATGACATGTTGAAAGGCAGATGGTGGGTGGCTCTAGAGTTGTTCTATGTGTTTGGGCCAAAGGGTTCAGAAACGAGCCTTGACAAGATGCAAGCCAGGCACAAGTATACGGTTAAGTCTGATTCGTTTTCTATTGGTAAATTGATTTGGAACATGAAAATTGGTTATATGGGTGAATATGACAGGGAACTATTCAAAAACCCTGAGTCGGGAAAGTTCTTTACAATGAAGTTACGTGCGTTTATGGATCTTGACTTACAGACGAGACTCACATGCTCTGAGGTGGTAGCTTCACTCATGCTTCCACCCTGGAATATGAAGCCTCCAGAATTAGTTTTTCAGGACTCCGTGTTGTAGTGTGATAGAAGAATACCATAGTATCATTTTGGAGTAGTACTTCTAGTACATGTAATCAAATTTTAATATGAAGTGCCATTTTCCCCAAATTGGCAATATTGTGGATCTATTCTTCATGGTATGTTGTATTGAATCTCTCATATCAATGTTTGTATTTTGCTGCAATGAATGAATTAAATAGGCTCAATGTTCCAGTAAGATATCCTACAGTAAGATATATAACCTTGGAATAATGGAGCCCATTTTCCTTCTAAAAAGCATTGACAATCGGCACTTGTATTGGTTCATCCGGCAAAAAAGGATGACTTTCTTGTAATCTTAATAGGTTTTTGGCAATAAAAATGACATTTCTCAATTGGTTTGAATGGGCCAGAAAAAATGGGAACATAAGGGTTAAATGCAATACACCATTTTTAGGTGAAATTAATTTCACCTTTATATGTGGAAATTACGTTTTCTCTCAACAAAACCATTTTGGTCTACAAATTAAAAATTAAATTTTGAATTTGCCTTTTAATGTTTCACAAAACATTTTTACAAAGAGTACCTTGAAGGCTTCTTCCAGGTTCATTACTTTTGAATACAAGGTCAAAATATTCTTGCAAGATCTATATGTTTGAGCCATAATCGAAAACTAATAAAAGTTTCTTTAGATGTGAATTTAACCCCTGAAGTTCGAAGGCCATTATAGGTTCAAAACCACTAAAAACCGTCACTTTGGCTACTTTGAGAAAAAATCTTGAAGTGCATTACAATAAGAGTGCATTAATTATTAAGCCCTATGTGCCTAAGCCTTTCCCTCTTGTATTTTTCCTATGAAAAAAAAGCATGGACTTACAGTAATTGGGATTGAAGCAAGTTTCCTATTTATTTTTTAATCTAACCGTATGAATGTTTAAACAACTTGCTTGTTAGTAGGCACATATAATGTTGACTTCTTGTACAATTTAAAGCAAATTCATAAAACATCCTAAAATGCATTGGGCATTTGAGGGTTATGGTTTGGATTCTAGGGTTCTACTTTGCGAGGGCTTTGTCGGGTTTTCGGTTCATGATTGTAGGGCTTCAAAATATTGAAGCCTTGTTAGGGACCATTTAATAAAATGATCATGTGATATAATTGTAAGCTATCTAGAAAATATTCTATGATCTCACCTACCATGACAGCAGTCTTCTATAAGTGACTCTTTCAAATACTGATGTAGGGGCGACCGCGGGTGGGGCGACCGCGGGTCCAGAGAAGGGGGAGATTGGGGACTTCTTTCTGCGGTGCTGGGGCGACCTCGGGTGGGGCGACCGCGGGTAGGGTGACTACGGGTCCAGAGAAGGGGGAAATTGGGGACTTCTTTCTGCGGTGCTGGGGCGACCTCGGGTGGGGCGACTTCGGGTGGGGCGACCGCGGGTAGGGCGACTACGAGTCCAGAGAAGGGGGAAATTGGGGACTTCTTTCTGCGGTGCTGGGGCGACCTCGGGTGGGGCGACTTCGGGTGGGGCGACCGCGGGTAGGGCGACTACGGGTCCAGAGAAGGGGGAAATTGGGGACTTCTTTCTGCGGTGCTGGGGCGACCTCGGGTGGGGCGACCGCGGGTCCAGAGAGGAGGGAAAAACTCACGCATTTGAAATTCCCTCTTTTCTGGGACTTGGGCGACTTCGGGTGGGGCGACTTTGGGTCCAAAACTAGGAGATTAATTTGTGTTGGGCGGCTCATGTTGTTTTGAAGACCCGTACAATCAAAGAAAAAAAAAGAATAAAAATGGGATGGACAAGGAGTGGTGCATCAAAGGTGATTCCCGATGTGACCAACGAGAAGGTGAAGTAGTGGAAGGGATTCTCAGACAAGGGTCGACTTCTTCGAATTCAAGTGGAGTCTGGGAGGTCTATGGTTCGATTCCCAACCCGGTGTACATGATAAAAGAGGTTATAGTTGGGTCTTACGGGTTCGGTCAAGGACACTTTCGAATAGAGAACGGAGATGACAAACATTTCCGTTCTATACTCGAAAGTGTCCTTGGCTCAATCATGGAGGCACGTCACGTGGCCTAGACCGAGGTCTTCACGGGATTTTTTGAAACTTTAAAGTAACTAATTTGTAATGATATAGAGTATTTTAGAATTCAATTGTGCTAAATCATTATTTAATTAGATTTGTTCGTCATTATGGACAATGATGAATAAATACTTGCGAATGAAATTTGATTTTACAAGAGCGGTGTTTGCCTAATCCATTTACAGTCAAAAAGATAAGTTTAACTTAAAGTGTATTACCCCTCTCTACAACATTTTGATAATTTGCACAAATAAATTTTGTGGGGATTGGAGGAAAAATGAAGAAGTACAAAGAAATTGATTCTATAATTCAAAATGTTGATTTCTTGTTGAAGTTAAAGCAAATTCATAAAACATCCTAAAATGCGTTGGGCATTCAAGGGTTTAGGTTTGCGTTTATGGTTCTAGTTTGCGAAGGCTTTGTAGGGTTTGGAGTTCATGATTGTAGGGCTTGAGGATATTGAAGCCTTGTTAGGGACCATTTAATAAAATGATCATGTGATATAATTGTAAGCTATCTAGAAAATATTCTATGATCTCACCTACCATGACAGCAGTCTTCTATAAGTGACTCTTTCAAATACTGATGTAGGGGCGACCGCGGGTCCAGAGAAGGGGGAAATTGGGGACTTCCTTCAGCGGTGCTGGGGCGACCTCGGGTGGGGTGACCGAGGGTAGGTCGACTACGGGTCCAGAGAAGGGGGAAATTGGGGACTTCTTTCTGCGGTGCTGGGGCGACCTCGGGTGGGGCGACTTCGGGTGGGGCGACCGCGGGTAGGGCGACTACGGGTCCAGAGAAGGGGGAAATTGGAGACTTCTTTCTGCGGTGCTGGGGCGACCTCGGGTGGGGCGACTTCGGGTGGGGCGACCGCGGGTCCAGAGAGGAGGGAAAAACTCACGCATTTGAATTTCCCTCTTCTCTGGGACTTGGGCGACTTCGGGTGGGGCGACTTTGGGTCCAAAACTGGGAGATTAATTTGTGTTGGGCGGCTCATGTTGTTTTGAAGACCCGTACAATCAAAGAAAAAAAAAGAATAAAAATGGGATGGACAAGAAGTGGTGCATCAAAGGTGATTCCCGGTGTGACCAACGGGAAGGTGAAGTAGTGGAAGGGATTCTCACACAAGGGTCGACTTCTTCGAATTCAAGTGGAGTCTGGGAGGTCTACGGTTCGATTCCCAACCCGGTGTACATGATGTACGAGGTTCTGGTTTGGGCTTCTTGGTTCGGTCAGGGACCTCTTCGAACTCCGCTATGAGATAAGAAACATGTCATAGTGGAGTTCGAAGAGGCTCCTGGTCAAACCTTCGAAGCATGTC
Organism: Rhytidiadelphus loreus; assembly: GCA_947034895.1. Taxonomy (NCBI): domain Eukaryota; kingdom Viridiplantae; phylum Streptophyta; class Bryopsida; order Hypnales; family Hylocomiaceae; genus Rhytidiadelphus; species Rhytidiadelphus loreus. The sequence goes on along the minus strand of OX344765.1, from coordinate 2,832,833 downwards.
ATGTGGCGTATACCGAGGTCTTCACGGGATTTTTTGAAACTTTAAAGCAACTAATTTGTAATGATATAGAGTATTTTAGAATTCAATTGTGCTAAATCTTTCTTTAATTAGAATTGTTCGTCATTATGGACAATGACGAAGATGTACTTGCGAATGAAATTTGATTTTAGAAGAGGGGTGTTTGCATAATCTATTTAGAGTCAAAAGATAAGTTTAGCTTAACAATTAGAATGCATTACTAATGACCCCCTAAGTGCCTATGCCTTTCCAACTGTATTTTTCCTTTATGAAAAGAGCATGGACTTATAGTTATTTCCATTGAAGCAAGTTTTATGAAACAAGAACCTAACCATAGGAATGTTTAATTAGCTTGTGTATTAGTATGCACGTTTCATGAAGGTGCAATATTGGATAAGAGTTGTGAGATGATAACCTACCAAATTTACTTTTTCATGGTTGAGTGTATTGCTTATAAAAATAAATTTGGGATTGGAGTTGAAATGAAGAACTACAAATTATATTGGCACACTAAAATGTTCTCTTCCAAAACTTAATATCACTTGAAAAAGCTATTAAACTCATTACATGTTGGGAATATTTTTAATTGCGGTGGCCCACGATTTTACTACCACCTATTCATTGATACATAAATTGTACTTCCTTTCTCCATTTGTGAGGATGTGAAAGTAAATATAAGGTAGAAGGCTCTAAAATGGAGTGGGCATTAAAAATGGACTCTATAAGTGGCTTTGAAATGGACAAACTGTAGTTCATAAATTGACCTCCATAATCATTAAATGATTCGAGAAAAAAAAATTATCAATTGTAAAAGCCAATTCATTCTCTTTACTTCCCGATTTTTCTTTTGAAGTTGCAAGTGAACGTTTTACGGGAGACCTAGGGGCATAAGTAGGGACCTATGACACAAGTCCTTTGGAAATTTACAATTAATTAAAAAATACTTAAAAAAAATGAAATCACTTGTGTTAGATTCTTCTTTTATTTTTCTTTGTCTGAAAAATGATCTAAAAATATTTTCATTGAAGTAAATACATGAAAAAGGGAGATCAGTCTTGAGATGAGCCATTTGTGAGGGCCAAGGTGAATTGACTCCCTCATTGCCCATCCAGGGCTTGCCCTAGAATTTATTATTTGCACTGCTTAATTTTTGGGGGAATTCTGAAATTATATTTGCAATCAGAGGCCCCTAATTACTTCTAGGAGATGCAAGAATTACCCAAAAGTTGGCAGAATATAGGGGGCTTTTTTTTAAAATCTAAGTTGACGGGGGCAATGAGGGGGTCAATTCTCCCTCTGCATTTCCTGAGTCTACTACCTTTCCCTGGACCCGCGGTCGCCCTGAAGCCGCACGCGCCCTTCCTGGACCCGCGGTCGCCCCACTTAACGCACTCGCCCCCCTAAACCCTGATCCCGCACGCGCCCAGGGCGACTTCGGGTACAAATGCGGTCGCTTGGGACGCGAGCTGCCACTTTCTTTTCCAGTGCTGTGCATCGGCTTCCATATGCTTTCAAGCGTCTGGATGCGTGTTCGTGCACTGGAATCTTGTGTCTAGGACACTTTTTGTGTTGTCGTCGATTGTGGAAGACCATACTTTCTGAGCACTTGGAGGATACCAACACATCCTATATTCACCATGGCCCCCCCCTTTAAGAAGGCAAAGAAGAAAGGAGAGCGCCATAGTCGGAATGTAGCCATCCTTTTGGACCCAATAGCAAGGGCATTTCCAAATTGGCAAAACGTGCAATCGGATTGGACGTTCAACACTTGCAAGGCCTACGTAGGGTGGTGCCATATCGATAAGCTATTCCCTTACTTCCGGCACGATGTCCATATCAGCCAAAACAATGCTAATCTTCACTACTGCAGAGATGATGCATTTGTTCAACGGTGCATCGAAGTTTACCGGACATTATATCAAAAACCAACAGTGAAGGGGAGTCAAGTTTCATTGGGTATATGCCAAATGGTCTATGCAGAGCTACAATTGCGACGAACTGTGGATTGGAGGACCATTAAGAAAACCCCCAATAGCATAGTTCCCACTACCAAAGACATTCCAAGGGCGGATCCATCAAATAATCCGAAGGATGGATTAGGGCCCAAAAAACATTTCAAAGAAGAAGTGTCGGATGAAGACTACAATTGGGGCCAGTCGTCCACCTCCACCGACTCGGATGAAGAAGACATTGCAGACCCTATGCCCCCAAATGAAGATCCAATACTTGAAGAAAATATGGCAGCGGTGGTACCTTTTGTTGGAGACTCAGAAGGGGCAGTAGTATTGCATGTCGCGCCTCTTAGATTGTTGGAGCCAATGCACTTCCGTCATCTTGAGGAAGACGAAGTTCTTCAACATGTATATGCACGCATGCGAGAAATGGAGGAAGACAAGGAGGAGGGCGAGATCGGGTTGCAACGAGATGCTGAACAAGCATTGGTGATTTTTGATTCATGTGAAGAACTACCTCTTCAAGAAGCAGGAAGGGAAGTATTATATCTTGAAGACACGAGGAGGCAAGGAAAAGAAGCTTATAAAGCCCAGTTGAAGGCTATTCTTGGTAGACTGGTAGAAATAGAAATGGAATGTGAAAGGCAGCGTGAACGCACTGGTGGTGACATTCAGGACAACGATGAGCACACCCTTGAAGCACTAATCATAAGCGGGAAAGTTCGTTTGTCAGTTCAACAAAAGGAAATGGACGAGCTAGAGCAATTTTATTTGAAATTCAATAAAGGCAAAGATGGAGGCTCTACCTCAAATTCCACCCCGTTCTTGGATAAACGAATGGCCAAAATAATGGAAGAGTGTTTGGCAGAAGAAAACCGATTGAATACCGAAAGGAAAGCTGTGGAAGAGGCGTAGTCAAGGTTGAATGACCTAAAAGAAACAACGGTTGTAGGCCCCATTGACCTTCCAATGGCTTTGGATGCATTATTAGTAGATGAAGAGCATTGTGTGCTGACATCAGAGGTAGCTTCCTTGAAGCAGAAGTTAGTTTCTTTGAAGAAGCTTGAACACCAGTTTCAGAAGCACATAGATTTCCGGACTGCACACATTGGTTATGCGAGAACGTTCAAGAATTTTTGGATCAAAAACAAGATGTGGAACCATGACCTACCCCTTTTGAAGAGTGCTTATAGAATTGCGGCCCATGAGTTTGAAGTCATGAAGAAGAAAAGGGAAGAGGAGGCCAATACGGATGTTGCATGATTTTGGGCTAGAGGTAGTCTTCTAGTAAATAATAGACTAATAGGTAGTTGTTTTTCTAAACTTGTGTGTATCGGAAGGGTTGCTTTGACCTTTAGAACCACTTCATGTTGTACAATGGGGTCCATGTTTTGTTTCTTCAATAAAGATATATAAATATTCCTATATGAATTAGCCTTTATGTGTTTTGAAGATCTAATTCTTGATGATTAGACACATGTCAAATACATTTATTGCATGTGTTGTAGGTCAGTTTTCTACGTAGACTTTTGTGCTTTCATTTACACAAAATACCAACAATGTAATAATACCATTGTCTTTTTAAGAAATTCATACCGAACATCCAAACAATTATTTATATTTGAACAACTTCATACAATTTCTAGTTTGCCATGTACATCAATTGCAAGATCTTCCTACGATGTGAAAATAAATAAAGTTTACTATAGATTTGAAGATATTCCTAAATCCTAAACCCGTAAGGAGTGAAATAGTTTGTTTTGGCATCATAGTGATATTTAGAAGGGAAACATGAATAAAATTTGTAGTATCTCCTTTGGCACAACATTTTTTAAAGGATTAAATTTGAAGCCTACCAAATTTTAGAACTTCTCACTACGTGGTTCAAATGTTTTTGTATGATAAGTAGTTTTCAATACTTAGCATTCAGTTGGTCCCCCGAAAAATTAATGATATTCTTCACAAATGACAAGGCATTTCCAATAACAAAATTGATATTGAAATTGGTTCTTAATTTCTTATGATTTATATCTATGTGAAAAACTTTGAATCATTTCATTTTGATTGCTTGCCAAACAATATTGTTCATAACTTTCACATTACTAATCAAAATGGAATGAATCAAAGCTACACATGTAGACAAAAATATGACCTTTAAGAAGAAAAAAATTAAAAAATTAATTTCAAATTATTGTAGATTTCTTTTTCTGCCCTGAGACGTTCCTTACTTCCTTACAAATTATGTTAAAGATGCCATAACTTTTGTTCCCGGAATCCCAGGTACCAATTGCAACAAAATTTATATTCCCATAAAGGTAATAAGCTCTTGTATATTATGAGATAGTTTCCAAAAAATTCATTAAAAATTGAGATCATAGGAACTTGCCCAAAATCCATATTGTTCCTTGAGGGGACAATGGTCCTTTAGGGGTTAAGTTAATCTTTATGCACATGAAGTCGCCCTTCTTTCCCCCGAGGTCGCCCATGGCACTCGAAGTCTCCCATGAAACCCGAAGTCGCCCATCTGAGACCCGAAGTTGCCCATGTGGGACCCGAAGTCGCCCGTCTGAGACCCGAAGTCGCCCATCCGGGACCCGAAGTCGCCCTCCCTAGACCCGAAGTCGCCCCACCTGGACCCGAAGTCGCCCTCCCTGGACCCGCGTTCGCCCTATTTCAGACCCGAAGTCGCCTGCCGGAACCCGCGTTCGCACCATGTGACCTGAAGTCGACTACTGCAAAGGCGCGCGCCTCCATATGCCTGGAGGTGGACCAGCGGTCGGGTAGGGCGACCTCGGGTGTAATAGAGTTTGATAGCGGCGCCCTAAAACCATCCTTGGAGCGTGTGGAGGGAAGACCGAAAGCACTATAAATGTAGAGGAACAACATTGGATTTCCATTGCTCTGTTGATGAACATATGGCTTGGATCTTCTCAAGAGGCTTCATGCAATGTTATATTCTTCAGAGGGCAACAACCTTGCTTTGAGTGGTTAGAAAACTACTCGAAGCGGTGGCTTTGTCATAATTTTTTTTCCGAAGCACTTGGGTACATATACGTTTCGGTTTGGAATAACGCATATCAGATAAACAATATGGCAAACCGAGGAGCGGGGAGGAAGACGAACATAAATGATACTCGAAGAGCCACAAAGGAGTGGGATCCCTGGTTGGTTATTGAAACGAACCCCGCTCGTTCCGCAAATACGAGGACTTGTATTTTTTGTGGTTGGAACAAAGTTTTCGTGCGGAAGCGGGCATTTGGTCACTTTGGTTACCCCCGTACATCAACAGTGGAACGTTGTAAACGTATTCCATCCGTAGTCCTCGAATTATTCAGAAACTGTGAAGGGATTGTACCAAAAGAAATGAGTTTGGAGGAGATGCATGGAGTAGATCTTGAGGTTGATGTTGTTGCTGAGTCCGTTGCAGGGTATACTGTGGATGCATCAGTGGAAGGGTCTGTAGACCCAAGCGACAGGACAGAAGCACCTAATGCACCGCCTCGTAATCCAGATTCAACGAATTCTACTCCTGTGACGGTGAGAAGGATGCGCTCAACCTCGATTTCTCGTCAACAAAGCATGGATGAATCATTCCGGGTCAATGAAAGACAAAACTTGGACAGACTATGGGCTTCTTTCTTTTATGAGGCTAACATTGCATTCAATGTGGTGCGGCACCCAGCCTTTGTGAATGCTGTGAAAGCAACTTCGACATGTGGATTTCCATATTCCCCGCCATCGTACAATGCGGTGCGCACTAAACTACTTGATGTGAAGAAGGAGGCTGTTACGAAAATGGTCAGTAGTCGAACAAAGAGTTCTATTACCCAATATGGAGCCACTATCTATTCAGATGGATGGTCAGATACAAATCACCGTCCCTTGTTGAATATGATGCTCGTTTGCCCTGCGGGTGATGTTTTCCTGGGATCGGTTGACACCACAGGAGAGAGGAAAGACATGGCGTATACGGTGAATACAATGGCTACCTACATAGAGCAGGTGGGACCAGGAAATATTGTCCAATTGTGTACAGACAATGCTTCCGTAATGACAGGGTCAATGCGCGAGTTGCAAGCAAGGTATCCCCACATGTATACGCAAGGATGTGCCGCACATATATTGGACTTACTTTTGGAAGACTGGGGAAAGGAAAAAAGGATCAAAGATCTAGTGGATAAGGCCAGGGCAATTGTGAAGTTTATAAAGAAGTACCACTTGACTTTGGGTCTCTTCCGTAAGTACTCACCGAAGAAGTCATTGAGACTTCCCGCGGCCACACGCTTCGCAGTGCATTTTCTCATGATAGACCGTTTGGTAGAGTGCAAACAAGCGCTTCAATTCGTGGTGGGGGACGAGACGTATATGCCATTTGAGAATAGTTTGGTCAGCAGAACAAACGGACTCATTACAAGAGAGCGGGCCCGTAAAGCGCGAGAGGACATAGTTTCGGAAGTGTTTTGGGTGGAATGCGGTAATTTCCAGCACATGGTTCTTCCAGTGATTCTTGCTCTGCGCCAGTTCGATGGCAAAATACTGGCGATGCCGAAAGCTTGGATAATAATGAGTAGCCTTCGTCAGCACGTGTGCACTTTAAAGGAGGCTCCGTTCTTTCTTGATGAGCAGACCGCGACAAAGTTCCTAAAACAATTTGATGCTCGTTGGAAGTTGATGCGCACGGACCTCCATTATGCAGGGGCATTGTTGAACCCGTATTTGACAGATGTGGAAGAGCTTCATAACAATGGAGAGGCAAAGCGGGCATTGAATCGAGTCATCAAAAAATTGAGCAGACCATTGAATGTGGATGAAGATGAAGCAATTGCTGAGTTGACGGAATTTGAAGAGAAGTCGGGTCCCTTTGATCCATTACAAGAGGCTCCAGATGTTACTCGATGTAACTTGTTGCCTCATCAATGGTGGAATCGTGTGGGTGGGAACGCTCTTCCAAAAATAGCAAGGAGAGTTTTGTCTTTGACATGCTCAGCATCATCTTGTGAAAGAAACTGGAGCATGTATTCGTTTGTACACGATAAAGTGCGTAATCGCCTAGCCACAAAGAAGGCTGAGATGTTGGTGTATATCTACACCAACAACAAATTGGAACGTGAAACAAGGACACAATCCAGCACTATTCTACGAAAAGTACCTTGTAGATGGAGATACAGATGAAGAGAATGAAGAACCATATTCTTCGGGGGACGAAGATGAAGTTAGGTTTAGAGATTTGAGAGAAGAATAGAGACGTGTGGTAGTAGAAGAACGCCTCCGTGGAAATAGATGGGCTGGTATGGTGCCCTGTGTAGGTAGTCCTCCACGAGGACGATACCACAACACTTTCGTGGGTGATGATGATGGATTGAGCTCTCCAGAGGCGTCGCACCACCGCAGAGACGAAGCCCCTCATGTGTCGGCTTGGGATGCATTTCCGGTAATCAATGCAGACCCAACGAGGGAAAGAACTCCTGATGACAACAATGACGGTGCAGATATTCCATTGGCAGATCAAATGGAGCTTGTAAGGTCTCCAATTGCCACATGTCTGCCGCCTAGTATGCCAATGAATCTCCGAAGTGGTGTACGAGTTAATGTACAGGGTGAAAGGCAAGAAGAGGTGTCGCATATTGAAGAGGTACCTGCAGTTCGTCCAAGTTTAGCACCGACCAACAACACTGCAACAGAAACTAGGGTGTACGATTCAGATGCGCCATTGCAAGTGGTATTCAACGAGACCCGTACCCGTGGGTCCAATCGCCCTGCAAGTGTAGACATTACCACAACATCGAGGATAGTACCAACTCCTCTAACAAGGTCGCCGACACATAATGATCTACGACAAATCGTTGATGAAGGAGTTCATGGCTCAGCTCCACAACCTACTCCGGCCTCGTTGATGTCAGGCCCTGGAGAATCATCCAGGCGATCGCGTGAACACTCCAAATCAGGAAATAAACGAACCCGCAAGACGCAAGACAGACTGACACGGAACCCCAAGCGTCAAAACCATGCGATCCATCCATTTGTCATTGGAGAACGAAATTCCACTCGTAATCCTTGGCCATCAAGCACAGCAACGAGAGCAGAGCGTCAACATGTTGGGCAGCAGGTGCTTGAGCGACCGACAGGCCCTATTATCAATGGAACCACTGATGCATCGAGGCCGACAAAGCGATTAGTGCTAGCCGAAGTTGTTGGTGGTTTAGAAACGCAAGTGCGAAATTTGAACTCTGAGGTGGAACGTGAGGTGATCCTTCAACCTACAAGCAAAGAGGATGATGAAAACGAGGTCTCAGGAGCTAGTGACAGTAGTGGGCCACATGAAGACACCGACCCCAATGCAGATGAAGCGGAAAGCGATTCTACCTTCACAATGTAATGTGTTGCATTATAGATGTGGAGGCCTTCAAATAGTACTATAAGGATTTAACATCAATGCCTTGTAGTGAAGATTTGTTGCCAAAGCTTGTAATGAAATAGGTAGATTTTGAATTTTGTGTAGTCCATCACTTGGCTTCACAAAGTCAGGAAGATTGTAAAAGGTACTTTGGTGTTGACAATGATGATTAATGAAGGTATTTGTATTTTTTGCAAATAAGTGTGCAATTTCAAACAGGAGTGGTCTTGGTACTCAATTGTGAAGATCATCCCTATGTATGTACGCAGTTCCATTTAAATTAATATGATTATTGTCCAAGGTTTTTATTATTATTATGTTTTAGGCTTATGAATTGATTGTCCCATGATATATCATTACATAATGCATGTTCATTTGCTTTGGTACGTACCGAGCATATAATTCAATGCTTATATATTGCCGATTTGCCGTGGAATGTGTTGGTTGAAGAATAAATATTGGAAAAAAAATGTTGTGGGGGCCCCAGACTTGTAGCCCATGAAGTAGGACCCGTGGTCGCCCTGGATTTCGGACCCGCAGTCGCCCTGGACTTCGGACCCGCGGTCGCCCTGGATTCGGACCCACAGTCGCCCAGGATTTTGGACCCGAGGTCGCCCTACCCGTGGTCGCCCCCCTACCCGCGGTCGCCCCTACCCATGGTCGCCCCCTACCCGCGGTCGCCCCTCAGAAAGCACGCCACGTCACAGCCACGTAGGACAGTCCGTTTTACCAAGGGGTAAAAAAATTTGAAATCCGAAATCCGTATATGACAACAAAAACCGCCCTTACTCGACAACTCGACAATTCGACATGCGACATGCGACGTCTATTAGACACAAAAACTTGAAATTCTGTCAGACAAGACAACCCTGGCTGGATTCCTTTCGACCTGGTCCGAAATCAGTGATTTAGTCTTCTCCTTGAAATCACGGTAGTCACCATCTTTCACCGGGTGCGAGTGAAATCCAAAGTGAGCACAAGCACGACGGACGTCGCAGTTCCCGACGACATAATAAATTCTTGCTAGGCAACTTGCAATACATGTAGGAACGGCTGAACAACTTTTGCAAGTGATAGACGATCCCGGAGGAGGACTACAAGAGGCCTGGAATGGAGTAGGTGAAGACCCTTCCCATTCAGTTTCATTCATGATTGAAACACGGTGCTTCCGATGCAGGTACTCGCAAGAGGAGTTGTTGCAACGAAGGTGGCCTACGCATGAAGCTAATCGAAAAGTAAGTCCGTCTTCATTTTTTATATTTGTAGTGTGAGTATTGGCCTAGACATGACCGTCATGGCGTCTCTCCATTCCGCCTAAGAGCTTCGCTTGAGTACTCGAATTAGAGGGTTCTAAAGGCGGTAATTCAAAAATCACATCACCATTAAATACTGGTGGAACACAGTTCACCTGGTGAATAGGAATAGTGTTGTAATCGACCTTCTTAAAAGGATTCCGAGATCCTTTACTATAACAGAGCTTGCGAAGATAAGGAATGATTGATAACCCTATACAATTTGATTCCGCAATTGTATCAAGAAGAGGCACGGAAGAGGAGCAACTACCTCGAAATAGAGGAGATGCACTATGTTTAAATAGCTTCCTAGGAGGTGAGGCGTCGTCCGAATCGCTACTTTCTAGTGCTATTACATTTACAGCGGGCTCAATCTTCACACGAGTAGGCAAGCCAGTGAGGAGAGATCCAGTACTAGGAAAAGTCTCGCTACTCCCCGCCACACGCGGTAGTTCGGACAAACCGTATGCTACGTATTTTCCGGAACGCAAATGCCACTGACGAAGAGATCCTTCCGGAAGATGGTCCTGGCCAATAGTATGAATTATGTCTCCAGTAGAAGAGTCAAAGACTTCTTCATCAATATGAATAGTCTTCTCCGATAATGAGAAACGAACACTCAATCGAAATGCACTAACGACTGCATACCCTTGGTCTCCTACAGGAAAAACTACAGGCACAGTCTTCCCATCTACTCTCACTACCGCAACTGAGGTGGACACCATGGTGGCTCCCTTTGAATGAAATGACAAGAAAGTCACTTCATAGAAGACTTTCATGTGAAGATGGAGTCGAGGTTGTCATATGCGAGAAATGAATGGTAGAATAATGTAAGGACATTAAATATATGCAGATGGAAGAAAGATTGACGGCCATTTAAGGGATATATTTGATGACAGAGCCACTTGTACATTAATTTCATTAGGGCTCTCACTAATGTATCCAACGGCAGAAATGTAAATGGTTGTAGATGTAGGCGCTACTTCATTACAATATTAAATAGCAACTTATATAATGTACAATAACAAGTGCTAGAATTGGTTCTAGGGTATAATGTAGATAATCAAGAATTATGAAGAACCACTTTAGACATTACTAATTCATAGATTCAGGATGGAGAGGATATTGCTCAATGCGAAGATTGCCGAATTTCCATATTTCAGATGAATGGAGAACAATTGGGATGTTCAGATGAATGGAGTAATAGTGAATCTGTCATTATGGTGACTCATGAATGCACTTCTCAGTGACGAGAATTGATACCAAGGCGTTAAGTAAATTATCATGCCAGTGAATAAGGAGTCAGATATTATTCAAATAACACCACATTTCTGGAACCTTTATATTGGAGCGGACAGAAGAATCTCCCAGTCATTTACAGTCACCCCAACAAATGCTCGGAAAATCGTGCATGACTATTTATAAGTGACGTGCAATTTTCATGTTCAGAACCACTGATCCAAAGTGGATCATTCTAGAATAATATTATTGGGGTGAAGGTGATCGTACTGTATAGTATGTAGAAATAATGAACAATGATGCAGTCGGGTCCAGAAGGTGGATTTCAATATGAATTCTGAGAAATTCAGCACATATTCAATCCCAGTGAAGCAAGTAGATAATTTGATGACACGTGAGATAGACCATCCAATAACAATCAAGGAATGGTATATTTTCAATTTAGGACAAATGAATAGGTCCAAGTGCGATCCTGTGATCACGAACCTCAAACTGAATGTACATGTGTTTGGCATAATGGAGAGAGCCCATAGTGCAATTTAAGTCTACATATGATCCAGGCATTGCTTTTCATATATTCTACAGAGTTGGAGTCCATGTGCAGAATAAAAGAGAGATGAGCATCTGCCTTATGAAAATAGCCAAATTTCATTTTTCAGATCTTCATAAATGTCAAGCTTGGAATGAAAATTACCTACATTCCGTTTCACTTGCTTCTCCAAATAGGCCTATCTTTCGATAAATGAAGGCCCCACATACCATAGAACAGGTGATTGCAAATGGCATCTGATATAATTATCACATGCAATATGATAACTGAATAATTCAATTTCTGATTGGTCATAATCAATTGAGATATATAATGTCTTGATATTTCATACAAAAATATCATTATCCTACCAACAGTCAACGAATTCCGAAATAAAAGGAAGGAATGGTTCAGTGTGACAGAATTTAATTCGATAAAGTGGATCCGGAAGAACATTCATGGACAGTTCAGGGTCTTCCACGTGTCCCAGTCCGCATCAGCTGCGTAGGCTCAAGGGAGTCTACAGTCTCCCAACTAAGCCGATATCCTTGCCATCCAGGGAAACCCTAAAGGAGCTCGATGAACACCCTCCTCCACCGCGCCGCCATTCTACAGAATTATCAAAGAAGTACTGTCTGGTCAAAGGTCCCCGTTTCGCAATTCAGTTCATGCTCCAGTGGTTCATTCTTGTGCTCTTGTCGACGATCAGTCTATCAGTGATGGCGAACCGAAACCTCAGATCAAGGAAAGCACCTGCGGTGTGTGCAAGTGGTGCAGACGGAGAAACGGAAGCATCGCATCCATCACTGGAGGTAATTTCAATTCATTGATACTTGAATCCCCACAGTTGGAAATGTCTGCACAAAAAAAAAACCTTCTCTTGTTTTTTGGTTGAATCGTGTGGTTTCGCTGGGGGATCAACTGTCCTTCACGCCCCCCGCACCTTGTTTTTGGTTGATGTGATCACGTGTTGGCGGGGATCAGTTGGCCTTCACGCCCCTTGTGTGCAGCCAGCGCATGCAGCCCACCAGCATCTCGGTGCCGAGAGGGCCAGGCGCAGAGGTGTTGGTCTGCCCACCCACCAGCTCGCATTGGGGGATCAGCTGTCCTTCACGCCCCCCAGCGCCTTGTTTTTGGTTGATGCGTGTGGTTTCGCTGGGGGATCAGCTGTCCTTCACGCCCCCCGCGCCTTGTTTTTGGTTGATGTGTTCACGTGTTGGCGGGGATCAGTTGGCCTTCACGCCCCCTGTGTGCAGCCAACGCATGCAGCCCACCAGCATCTCGGTGCCGAGAGGGCCAGGCGCAGAGGTGTCGGTCTGCCCACCCACCAGCTCGCATTGGGGGATCAGCTGTCCTTCATGCCCCCCAGCGCCTTGTTTTTTGGTTATGTGCTCACGTATTGGCGGGGATCAGTTGGCCTTCACGCCCCCTGTGTGCAGCCAACGCATGCAGCCCACCAGCATCTCGGTGCCGAGAGGGCCAGGCGCAGAGGTGTCGGTCTGCCCACCCACCAGCTCGCATTGGGGGATCAGCTGTCCTTCACGCCCCCCAGCGCCTTGTTTTTTGGTTATGTGCTCACGTATTGGCGGGGATCAGTTGGCCTTCACGCCCCCTGTGTGCAGCCAACGCATGCAGCCCACCAGCATCTCGGTGCCGAGAGGGCCAGGCGCAGAGGTGTCGGTCTGCCCACCCACCAGCTCGCATTGGGGGATCAGTTGTCCTTCACGCCCCCCAGCGCCTTGTTTTTTGGTTATGTGCTCACGTATTGGCAGGGATCAGTTGGCCTTCACGCCCTGCTCTGCAGAGAGGATGTTTTTGGTCGGCCGGGGGCTGCCAAGTCAACTCCTATTTTTTTCCGTTGTATTTCTGATGGTTCATTGTTTCTTGAATTTAGGAGGGGACCGTGCCTTCGGCTGCCATGGCGGTGGTAGCAGCGTGTGGGAGTCAATCGGGAGGAGTACTTGAAAGCAATGAGGAAATGAATCCCCCACAGCCGCATCCGATTCGACGCGTAGTAAGTTTGGATAATCTTATTAGGGATCTTGATGAGGGCATGGACGAAATGTATAGGGAGGGACTTCTGGCCCTTGATGTATCGTCCTGCACCTCTGTGGGATCGCGAGATGAGAGGATTCACTTCCCATTAACTAGGGATATGCACTTCCTTGATCCTGTTGATGTTGACGAGGTCACATCCGCTTCTGATCTAGATCAGGACATTCTTGTTCTATGTTGTGGTCAGTATAGGTCCTTGGATCACATGTGCTTCGCATGTGCATGACGGAGCCTATTAATACAGACCTAGCTTGCATGTGCATTAGCTTCCACATTATATGTACATCATATCTCATTTGCATCGCATAGTTTGGTAATCCTCTAATTGGATGGCATTCATTGTTTTGTCGTATTTCAGACTCTCTACGGACACAGTCCATGGAAAATCTCCCGCATGAATCTGCCTCACCTGGAGGCGAGATGAATGACGATGCCGAAATGATTTCTGAGTCGGAGTCTGAGGACAACGGTACCTCTGGTGTGCTGAAGGATGCATTAGAAGACGATATCCGCAAGTCCCAGAAGATTGACACTGTGTCAATTCTCCATGGACTTAGACTTACCTCCACGGATGCTTCTCGTATGAAGATCCCGCTGTGCCGAATGATTCCAATGCCTATGGTGCACCCGACTTTATCGTGTGATTTAACTTTACTGGAGCATCAGTTCAGTGGGGGATACGAGGAGGGGGCACAAGTCTTCTATGTGTCTGTCTCGAATGAGGATGGGCATACTGGGGTGTTTTCTGCTGAGGAAAAAGAAGCTTGGGGACCGCTTTGGAATGTAGTCAATGACGAATTCAATTCGATCTTGATGTCCCAACCTATTCTAAAGCACCTGGTAGATTACAAATTCTATGTTTGTGATGGAAATCACAGGAGGATTGCGTGGATGAACCACATCAACCGATTGCACTCAACGGAAAAAGAGTGGCATATCTCTGTAGACTCTATTGTATTGGATATGGCAAATCGGATTGGGTTGGCTATGCAAGCAATGCATAACATTAACAAGTAAGCATACCATTCTAATCTTACTTTGCGCACTGAATTGATTATCCTATTCATACAATACTGAACACATTTGTCATATTGATATATCATGTAGGCAAACAGAGAGTTACCACGTGAAGACGAATCTTGTGCACACACTGTACCGTGTGCAGAAGTATGGAGTAATGGACCTTGACAAGTTCAAGGATCTATTATCGGCGGATGAAGTGAAGACATGCCTGAATAACACTCGTGTGAAATGGTACAACATGGCATTAGAGGTCTTCACGTCGTTCATTTTCAAGGTATGTGCATCGGTCACTTATTTTTGTGATTATATTTTTTGTTTCCTCCATATCTGATATCCTAAACTCTACATTTCAGCAAGAAATCTCAGCCGCAGCTGAGGTTGCCATTTGGAAGTACAAGGAAGATACACCTGCTGAGGAGGCAACGGAGAAAGGGATTGCAAAGGCCATGAAGTCATCAATCAAGGATTCTACTGACAAGTATTACAAAAAGCTGTCAAAGATTGTTTCAGTAGCAAACCCCGCACTTGGACCAGAATGGCTTCACGAGGTTAGTTCCAATACACCATCAACAATGATAGTGTAATTCCTCAATATTTGATCAATACTCAATCTGTCAATGGTTCTCTTCGCAGATCGAGCGCCATTGGAACCTTTTTGCCACACCAGAGTTGAGTCTTGAGAAGTTGCAAATGATCTCGACGTCAAATGCTTCAGCGGAGTCGAAAGTAAAGTGGCTAATAAAAGTAGATGAACTCCTCCGGCCCAACTAGAGAAGCCCGTCGATTTCCTCCTCGTCCGGTGAATGAAGAAAAGATGGCACTGTTTTTAGCGAGGGCATGTTGGTATTCAGGGGTATGGACATCATTATTACAAAAACATATCATTTCATGGTTAGGTAGACATTATTCTATGTTGATCACAAAGCCGCATTTCTATATTGTACTCTTGGTTATTGTACAATGAATCAATATACCTAAATCTAATACTGAACATGTCTGCCCATGCAGTTGGAGGACACCGCATCAGAGTTATTTGACAATGTTATCCGAGCAGATAACATTCCGATAAATATGGCAGCTGATGCCGAGCCAAAATCCTTGAAGGATTACCTCAAGGGATGGAGAATGAAGCTTTGGGACATGGCATATACAGGCATGTTCAGAGGAGGGGACACATTCAAGAAGTCAAACACCTTTAAGGATTACAAAGGGGCAATGCTTGCAGTTCACCGTCTCATTTTTAGGTACCCTACATCCCATTCTCCATTGGCATCCACAATTACATGTCCTTTATTGATTTTAATGAATATTTAGATTCTAATGTCACATGTAACTTTCTGGTTTACAACATGAACACTATGTTAATTTTGATGTTCAAGACTTCCTGTGTGCATGTCGGTCTGGCTTTTAAGGTACATCTCGATATCGAGATGTACTTTACGTTGTTATTCGGTCTGCATCTGAATCTTCAATTTTTATTATTTTCTCTTATCTATCATTTCCTACTTCATAGTTCAGTCAATGATTATCAAAACATCTCTCAATTTTTCTGTTTGGGATCTCTCACAAATTATTCAACCGATTTTCTTCATAGGTATTTCATGTACGAGTTATATGCCAAGAAGGCCATCACCAAACAAGATTTGCCACCCTTCCTGACCACGTGGTTGGACAGATCAAAAGAGGACTGCATGTTTTCGCCTTGGCAACTCAGAAATTGGACAACTCCTCATCTCCAAGCCTGCCCCTGGTACCTTGAATGCAACATTGGGTCCATTCCACTTGAGGAGACAGATCTCTTTAGGTCACTGAAGGAGAATGCTACTGTGGAGGTTGAATTCGATGAGTTCGCCGGACTTGATGCGGAGGCCCGTGCCAAAGCAATCGCTAAACGGGACGCAGCTGACAAGAAGAAATTGGAAAGATTGGAGGAGGCCAAGAAGAAGACAGAGGACATGAAGACTAAGAGGATGGCCTCAAAGGCGGAGAAGGAAGTAGAGAAGGCCAACAAGAAAGGGAAGAAAAGAAAGGCGGAGACTCCATTGCCAGCTACAAGCGCCGTTGATTTGAAAGACACCTCCTCCAGTTTCTCTCTCACTCAAGATCGCTTGGTGCATGGAGTGACACCTATTGTGCGAAATATGGATCCAGTCGTTGACGTTGATGAGTGCATCATGAACATCTCGTTGCAAGCTCTCACAGCGGACGAGAAGGCCTTGGACAACGTTGAAGCTTTTTTGACAGTGGTAATTGCATGATTCATTGGCTTGCACTTCTTGTTTTCTATTAGTTGAATCCACAATTCATTCATTTATGATCATTTTTCATTTTCCTTCTAACATTATGCCATTCAAATGTCTTGGAGCAGCATGCTACAAACAAACATCGCTATTTTGACGGGGTATTGAGTACAAGGCCTATGGTGGACTTGATTATCGTGGATGTTCCTGAAGGACTACATGTACCTACCGTATCGGCTCCACCTGGACCTATTCCTACTTGGAACCAGTTTTCGGATGACTGGTTGGTCCCAGTTTTTGACTTCGCTCTAGGCTTTTTGCACGATAATGGAGCTCTTCTTGTGATGTATCCAGCCCCCTCGAAACCGCACAGGAGCCAACTTCTAGGGTGTTGCAAAGAATTTGGATTCAAAATACTTGTTGATTGGTGGGGCATGAACCATCTTCACTTAACGTCGCTAATTGATCCAAGGAAAACGGTAATTGCCTTCTCTTATGTATTCATATTTAGTTCTCATTCATTACTATGCACAACATTGATGACTGACTTCGTATTTCCTCCAGACTCAACGGTTTGCCATCTCCCTTGTCGTAAAAAATAATGGCCCTAAGACTGAGGCTGACTATCCTTTTCAATACGTTCCTTCACATGCCAAGGTGGGTGTCACAGTAGGCAAAGACGATTGCCTACGGAACTTGTGTTTTGCAGAAGACGTCACCATGAATGGAGACAAACCCTGGAGGGGGCCTCGGGAGAAGGCGTCAGGATTCATGGCCATGCTTGTAGAGGGATGCTGCGAACCTGATTCCGTTGTTGTTGACTGCTCTGCCGCCACTGGTGTGTCTCCAACCATTCTACTGATTTCATTGAACTCTGGTTCACCTTTTAGTTCTTCTAATATCTACATAAGCCTTGGCATGTGTGGGGAATGGATGCAGGAATAAGCATTCAGGCATGCCGAGCCACTCGACGACATATTCTCGCATTTGAGGAGGACAAGGTCATTTTTGACGCACTCATCAAACCCCTTATCCGCCAAACTGCTTTCATTCAATCAGAAGTGGCTCGCCCCATGGATGTCTCTCACGATTTGGAGGATGATGAAGTGCCGGCTCAACGTATAGTGAAGACATCATTCTTCAGTAAGTAAGTCATCTCTTTTTCGCCTTCAGTAAATCTTCTTTTCAAATTTATACTTCATCAATTCTAATCGACTATTGTGTGCTTCACTTGATTGCGTAGGCAAGCGCCAGAAGTAGCATCCGCCTCACATGTCCCATTCTTTGGGAATCCGAAATTCTTCCCAAGCCCACCTAAGACGTTTCAGCTTCCCGAATACGTTGAGTCATTGTGTAGGGATTATGTTTCCGGTGACCGTAGGCCTCATTCCAGGGCTCATCTGGTAGACCCTCGTGTTCTTGAGTTCATTGATGATTGTGCAGTTGAGTCTGACAGACAAACATCCGAGAGTGAGGATATTTCCATGTCAACCGATTGACTTTGAAATGATGTTCTTTTATCGATGTAGTATTTCTGCATGTTCTTGGTGCACATTCTCTGTATTATAGAACCCACATCGGTGGTCAGTCCGTGACCTCCTCCAGAAGCCCTCTCGCCACCGAGAAGCCGCTCGCCCAATTCTGCAGTCTGCACCGGCGGCGGCATGAAGGCCAACTGATCCCCGCAAGCTCGAAATCCGAAAAAAAATCACGGGGGGCGTGAAGGCCAACTGATCCCGCATTGTGTGTTGATGGGTGGGCAGACCGACACCTCCACTCCTGGACCTCTCGGCACCGAGAGGCTGCTGGCCCTAATCCGCTGTCTGCACGGCGGGGGCGTGAAGGAAAACTGATCCCCGCCGGAATGCAAGCACAAAATCCACCAAAAAAATCACGGGGGGCGTGAAGGCCAACTGATCCCCCAATGAACCCGACCACATCAAGCAAAAAACAAATCACGGGGGGGCGTGAAGGCCAACTGATCCTCCATTGTGTGCTAATGGGTGGGCAGATCGACACCTCCACTCCTGGACCTCTCGGCAACGACATGCTGCTGTACTTTCATCTGCTGTATGCACGGCGGGGGCATGAAGGCCAACTGATCCCCGCCATACCGCAAGCACAAAATCCGAAAAAAAATCACGGGGGGCGTGAAGGCCAACTGATCCCCCAATGAACACGACCTCATCAAGCAAAAAACAAATCACGGGGGGGCGTGAAGGCCAACTGATCCCCCATTGTGTGTTCATGGGGGGGCAGACCGACACCTCCACTCCTGGACCTCTCGGCACCGAGAGGCTGCTGGCCCTAATCCGTTGTCTGCACGGCGGGGGCCTGAAGGCCAACTGATCCCCGCCGGACCGCAAGCACAAAATCCGAAAAAAAATCACGGGGGGCGTGAAGGCCAACTGATCCCCCAATGAACCCGACCACATCAAGCAAAAAACAAATCACGGAGGGGCGTGAAGGCCAACTGATCCCCGCACTGAGCTCCCCCACACAAAACAAATAAGAATTGGTTCTGAGGGCATCATGATATCATATCCCCGCACTGAGCATTTGTATGGGCACATTACGACCTGCCCTTTGGGACTTATCGGCACAGAGCGGCCAATGCTCCAAATGGTCTGTCTACAACAGCGGAGTTGTCAAGGTCAACTGCTCTCCACCATTTCCCACGTGCAACAATTAATAACAAGACTCCTGGAGGTGAAGGTGAACTAATCCACGCACTAAGCTCCCGTGCACATAAACTAAAGACAATTATCGGGGGCGTGAAGGTCAACTGATCCCCGACTTACCTCACATACAAATATACACCCTAAACCCCAAGGGCTTCAAGGTCCACTATTCCCCACCTGGTCCGTCAAGGCATCCAACACGGTAGTCAAAGTCAACTGATCCCTACGAATTTCCAAAGCACCAACATAAAAAAAAGATCACAGAACCAGGAAGGGTAACTGATCCCCGGAAATCCCCAAGCGCTAAAATAGAAAACAATCAGCAGGGCGTGAAGGATTCGAAAGAATCTCGCTCAGAGCTTCCTATCACAAAAATAAAAAGCTATCGGTAGAGGGCATGAAGATAACTGGTCCCCGCTCTCAGCATCAGTATGACCAAGCCCCGACCTCCCTCTTCAGCCCTCACTGACCCTGGATGGCCGACGGACCGAATGGTCTATCTGCAACTAGCGGGGGCGAGAAGGATTCGGTTGCACCAGTTACAGTGTTATGTCTGATCGCACATGCCCCTGATACGTTCGTACATGATATTCTGCACGTTCCAAATGTTTCCTTAATGAGTTATATTCTTGATTTTAGGTGAAGCATTTACTTGTCATGTATGCATGACTGTATCAGTCGATAGTCCCTTGTCGATGCCCATTGGCATGTTGTCAATTAGATTTCCCTGCACACAATGGCCTTAACTGCGGTTGTGTATGTTTTTCTTCTATGACAGGGATTTCAGTGTCACATAGGTTTCCAATCATAAATGCCGTCATCTGTAGGGTATGTCTTAGCGGATGTTATAAGCTAGTGAGCTTGAAGATCTCAAATCATATTGTACTCTCGGGTCTCCTTAGACCATCAAGTATTTTGCAATGTGGTAATCCAAAAGGGTTACTAGCCATGTACCTCAAGTTTACAAATATGCATTTCTTATAAATTCCATTACGCATATTGCATAAAAGTTTGCACGGCATCTCTTATTATCTAACCTGTAGTCTCTACATACTCCATTTTGTAAATGAATAATGCATTTTCAACTGTGCTTTGTTTGTCTAATAACACAAAAAGCATTTAACAATAATAGATACTATGTGCCCACCAAAACAATTGTACACCGATTGTTCGTTTTTGTTGATTATGAATTTTTGGGCACATATGAACCACGCTATGGATTGACTCACTGATTGTTCCTCTTCCAAAAGGAATGTGCTTCCCCATAGCTGCTGGAGACCTCTATATTGCTCCAAGGTAACCGCCTTTTAGCACATTTGCGGAGTTCTTTGTTGTTTGTAGTAGTTTCCCTAAAGGACAGTGATGCCCCGCCACAGCCCCTGTCAAGACGGTGCTGCCCGAATGCACTAACTCCTGGGGTTTTCCTGCTATCTAATGGCAGCAACTCTAAAGGGTGACGTGTTCCCGCTTGGCAGCATTACCTAGGGTGTCTGTGCCACCCCATAGTTCTCCTTCTCTAGGGGAACTACTACGAACAACAAAGAACTCAGCAACTCTCAAGGGGTGCTGCCCCGCGCTAGATGCTCCTAGGGGCTACGTTGGCATAAAACAACAGTTTCCGATGGGCGCTATTATAGAATTTTCCAAAGTTCTCTAGCGCCATTGTAGTTTAGCCGACAAAACTATGGTTCAAGATTCCTAGTATGCAATGACCTAAACACTCTTGGTTGATAGCTTAATTTGTGGTTAGTCCTCTGTACATTTGATGTTGAAGCATGCACGATAGGCATTCCTAGACCAACGGCTGCTTCTTGAGAATTGGAGTCGATCATGGAGGTTGTGAATAAAATCCAAATTTAGTTGTTCTGAGATGGTGGAACATCATCGACTTTTCGGCTTCTTCACTGACTTCAACGGCTATTTCCTAAAACGAATCTTTCTAGATGATATGCTTGAGATTAGACGATACTTGTATGGGCGGGTCCCATCTACAGAATCTTCAATTAGCCTCATGACCTTCCCAGAATGGTGGAACCTGGCATAAGCAGCATAAATAACATTGGTCCCAACGCAATGGCGCATTAATTTATAATTGTTGAGTTTGCTTCTTCACGTGGGTGGTCTTCTAAGACTGCTACCGACCGCTAAATTGAAAACCCTAAACCCCGTAGGATGTCTTCAACTGACTCAACAACAATTGGAGAGAGATTTTTTTGTTGAACAAGGGGTTAGTACCGTTTGCCCTTTGGCAGCATGCTATTCATCACCATATTCTGTGCTTTTCTTCATAGAAGTAGTTTTCTTAATTTTCTTTGTTTTGTCCCTAGCATCAGTTATGCATTTACCCTAAATCCATTGCAAGAATTTTTATTGATTTCTAGTGGGTTATGTGGGTCTAGAAGCAGATGATTCTATTTCGTTGCAATTTTTTATTCATTGTTTTAAAGAGGATCATGCTACACCATATAATGCAGCCCTAATGTATGTGAAAGTACAAGAAGCGTGTCTGACAAAGAATTCAAGAAATCACTGTAATCTATCATCATCCATTACATACATCCATTTCACGGAGTCACAATCATCTTTTTTTTCAATCCACTTTCATGAGTTTCATCCATGTATTAGAACCGCCTTCATCCACTTTTTTCATCCACTTCAAAGTCATCCATTTTCTTCATCTACTTTTTCCATCCACTTTCATCCATTAATTTGAACTTCCTTCATCCACTTTTGTCATCCAATTTAATCCATTAATTTGAACTCCCTTCATCCATTTTTTTCATGACTTTCACCAGTTTATTCTCAACCCATTTTCCAAACCTTTTCCTAACAAACATCCAGTTTTACGACCCTTTAAAGTGGTTCTTCTTTATATTTCATCCATTTTTCCAGAATTTCTTATAAAGATTTATCAATATTTTTAAAACTTTTTTTTTGGGTTTCATCCATTTTTTTCTGTGACCCCTTCACCAAAATTCCTAAAATATCACTTCCTGCTCACCAATCCCCGCTCCCTGCTCTACGCTCCACGCTCCACGCTCATGTACCAGCATTCCTCATTATAGATTCTTGTTTGTTAACAAAGTACTATACATCCAAAATTTATTAGTCAATTCTTAGCAAATTTTTAGGGAATAGTAGGAGCTAGATTCTTTTTTTTTAGTATATGAAAGGAGTGATGGAAAAATTATTCAAAAAAGTGTTGTTGACTTTCCAAAAAAGTTTGAAGAATATGAATCAACTTATGATAGATTTAACTTGCTCTTGTATTTCTATAAATTTTATTGAATGATGTTTTGAGAGATCCTATATCTTTGAAAAGAAAGAAGGATTGCTATTAGAAGGAAACTTAATAGACACCCAACTTACATAAGTTTAAAAAAGAACATGTTACGCATATACATAACAATTTTCTTTGATATTACTAGGAACAATCACCTCCAACCACAAACTCATTAGAAGAAATTTGAAAGTTCTAAAAGTTCCTAATTTTGTAGCTTGTTCATCTCAATAAAGCATATTTGTAAAGTTAGCCAGGGTTGCTAGCGTATGAGCCTGTGAGCTTGTGAGCATGAGCTTGTGAGCGCGAATTTTTTTTGTAATATAAAGAAGTTAGGACTTATGACCGTGGGTTTATTACATTATAAATTTCAGGAAATGTGAAGTCATTTTAATGAAATTTGACGCACTTGCAAATGTATTTTGAAGGTATTTTTTGCCACAAGCAAATGCAGTCATTTTTTATAGACATCATAATGCAAAAAATCCAAATGAAAATAGAAAATGTCCAAGATGTAGCTATAAAACACACAAATACATTCATAATTCTAAAATCCACGCATTATAGTTTGGCTCAAGAGATATGTCAATCTCAAGAGTCTAAGTCGTAGTGGATTTGGTTATAGAACCTTCAATTGTTGATGGCTTTAAAGTCTCTCTACCCTTGGAGGCACTACCATCTATAAATCCAAAATTTTCAAAGCATAAGTATCTTTATGGCGTTTTGGTTTAGAGCAGCCAAAGTCTGCAAATGCTAATGCCATCTGCTCGATAGACACGGGAAGGTGAAAATTCTTCTTTAGAGTGAAGAAAAGACTTTGTGCCTTTATCATCCTATCTACTGATGTGAATTCTATATGGCTACAAATAGATGTAAAACAATGTTAAGTTTACAAAACTTAAAACTTGACATGAAAAAAAATGATATGAAAAATTGCTAGCTTACTGGCAAAATTTTGACTTCTAAACTAACTTGAGAGGTGCCATAGTCATAGTGTTTAGATCTTGGGATATTGCAACTGGTAGTGGCGGTCAAGTTATTGCTACAATCGTGGTGCATTTCCTCAGGGGTTTGATGATGGCGTGAAAAAAATCCTTGTCCCCCTTCAATGCCACAATGTGGTAGCCTATACTATAACAAACAATAATAGAGACACTTGAAATTAATATCATATACATTAGTTCAAAGATTCACTTTGCAAATTAGACTTAGAATCCATAATAATTCAATTCAATAGTCACCTATAGTTGCGATGCAGTCTAAAACTCTAAAGTGTGTGCGAGCCTCTTCTAAAAATTCAAGACCGTGAGCAGAGTTCCCACCATGACTAACTTGATCATCTTCAAGTACAACTTGGTGGACTTTTGCTTAGCTCCTAATCTCATGGCATTTGCAATGATGAATTTAGGATTCCTCTTCAAACGGGATTGTCTCATTACACTTTCATTTTGTAGCATCCGTTGCAAGTACAATCTGTTGTTACACGATTTAAGTGACTTTTCAATTAGAAAATAATATAAATTAATCAAACCACAAAATACAAAATAATAATTTGAAAAACAACAATCCTACATAATCCAAATCTCACTTGGAACATGAAAGTTATAAAACTATCAATTGACATCGAGTATCAAGTTTTTCTAGATGTATGGAAAACATATTTCTTCACCTCTAATGGCCTCAACATCTTTATAAACTTGGACAAGGATAGAAGGTTGCACTCAGTACAATATGTGAATCAAGTTGGTCTTTATATGGGAGTCCTCAATGGATTTGGATTTCAAATGTGGTGATGAAAAATCTTTTCATATACCTTGAATAATAAATAAATTGTAGAATGAATAAAACCCAAAATTGATTGGATGGGTTTGCAAAAGAAGTCACTCACTGGTTTATGCCATGCATGACCTGTATGATCAATTTGATCTTGTCTTTGGTATTGAGAACAATGCAATTTGTTGTAATGTGCCAGAACATCTTTGTTGGATGAAGTTTAGAAATATGACTCATCCACACCAATAGACAATGATTTCCGTTCCACATAAAGAACTTTGACTTCCTCAAAGAACAGAATGGAGCATGACCTCAGTAGCTTTCTTAGTTGACTTGTTACTAGATATCTCGATGTTTGCATTTGTCAAAGTTATTGTTACGATGGACTTGCCACATCTGCAACAAGAATTATGTTATGATGTACCTTTGAGGTTGAAGTTAGATCCACATCTCCTCCCTGCATTTGAACAATTGAATCTACACGAGACAACAATACAATGTTAAAAATTGAACTCTAGACAAGAAAAACAAAATTCTTACAAAGTACAAAATGAAATGTATAATTCTTAACAAGAAAATTAAAATAAATTATAAAACAAAATCTCTAAGCTATAGTTCTCATCAAATAATCTTGGTAGCCCCAAAAAAAGACTTGAAAAAAAAAAAAAAAAATTTTTTTTTTTTTTTGACTGAAAATAGGGGGTCCAGCTGGTAGATCGAAAACCTTAGTCGGACCCGACTAGGGTTTTCGAGCTACCTGGTGGTACCTCCATTTTTGGTACCCGAAAAAAAAAATTGAAAAAAAAAAAAAAAAAAACTTTTTTTTTTTTTTTTGGTTTGACCGAAAATGGGGGGTTCGGATAGTAGCTCGAAAATCCTCATTCAGGTGTAAGGTAGTAGTGTTTAAATCAAGGTTGTTTGTCAATGCTGAATGGGGTGTTTGTTTTGGGTACAATGAGAAACTTTGACCTTTTTTCACTCCACAGATTGTTTGTGAACAATAGTGCTACATCTTTTAATCTTCGTAATCTCCCTTCTCAAAATTTGAATATTTCATTCTAGTCTGAGCTATTGTATTTCAATGTCTTGATATAAGTCTACATCTTTTATTGCCCTCCCTTAATTAAACTTGAATACTGATTGACAACCATCCAACTTTCTTTCAAGATAATGTATGTTGCCTCCGAGTTTTCATACTCAACATAGCCTTTAGAAATTCCAATAGCTTGTTCATGAATTAGCAATGCAATAGTGAGTTGCAAAAAAATATTGTTAACCCATTACAATATTCAAACAATGGAAACAATCCAAATTAACACACGTGGAAAACTAGAACAAGTAAATATGAATAACCTACCTGCATCATCTATTCAAATATTGCCTTTGCAACTCTCTAAACTCTAGTTGATGTTGTACTACCTTATTTGCATTTTCTTTTATTGTATTAGTACGACAATCATCCATGTTAAATTTTAATCCAAGAAGCTTGTTTGTGATTTTTATACTCTACTTCTATGGCTCCATGCATTTAATTTTATTTGTGGCAATCACAAGAATCTCACTTTCAAGTTCAGGAACATTCCAAACTAGATCTAAATCACTTTGCAATATCTAGTAATGAAAAAGGTTGTTAAAAAGATCACAAGACCTAGTGCTACTTGGCATAACCTTTATTCCCTCATTTATTACCATTGCTGCCATACCAAGGTTGTCTTATCTGACATATTTTTGAGTTTTGGCGTTGTGTATGACGTCTGACATCGCATATCGCGTGTCACTAAGTGTCGAGTTTACTAGACATGTTGTCGAGTAGGGCCATTTTCACAGCCAAAAAAACTTTAAAATCTCACTATAATTATGAACCTGAATTTAAAATGTTATATCACTTATGTGTATTAATTAAATTGAGACACTTTATAAAAATGAGACTTGAATATGTCAAAATCGTATACAAAGGAGGATTTTTTTTAAAGTCAACTTGATGTTTAGTCAACTTGACATCTCGAGGGCTCTATTGGATGTCGTATGACGTTTGTTTGTCGTGGTGTCGCGGTGTCGCAGTGTACAATCCTGTCCCATACTACAAAAGTTAACTCTGCATCGTTGGGATGTAAGGTAATTTAGCCTATGACAGGCCAACTTTGGACCAATTTAATGTAGGTGAAAAATTCTTGTAAAGTAAATTTTAGAAGATACATGTATAGCTAAAGAATTTTTGGACTTGCATTAAGTTGATCTAAAGTTGGCTTGTCATAAGTTGAGTTATCTTACAATGATTATGGTTGCCATCCAAAGTTGTTATATCCCCATTAGTAAATTTGAAAGTTAAAACATGAGTTGTTGCACTTGATAAGTTTTTCTAAAGTGGTTATCAAAGTTTTGGGGCTCAAAGCCTCCAAATTCAAGAAAGAAATTAGTTAACTCAAACAAAAATAGAATTAGGGGATCTCCTCCTCATAAACTCTTGAAAATTAAAGTTTTGGGGCTTGAAGCCTCCAAATTCAAACAAGAAAAGAAAAGAAATTTTTGAAGGGGCCCTCCGAACCTTCAAAGTACAAGAAAATAGAAAGAAACTATTTTTTTTAGGGACAACTCAACACTGAAAACAAACTGCGCCATCGTGTTCAGAAGACCCCAATTAGCCTAAAGGACCCTTTACCCCTGCCTCCTCATCCGTTTTTAAGCGCAAATTTAATCACGATAACTCTGAACAAAAGTAAAAAAATATAACTTTTGGAGTTTGCGCTTTTTGATGAAACTATCTGGCCAAGGTGATTTCAAATATTCATAGGAGTAAGAATTGACCCTTGAATTGCTCCATTTAGACGCCGTTAGCTCCTGGTACGCTGGTCAACCCGCCGCCAAGTTGTAAATTCTTGTAAAATTTGTTGTCAATCCTAATTCTAGTATTTGGGAATGTCGGAATGTCTTCAAACTTGACAGAGCTCTTTATTGGCACACAAAACACTATCCTAATTTTTAGTGAGATTTTACCGTGACATTTGTAATTTCTAGGAATTTACAAATGCATTTTCAAGCGGTTGACTTTCCATGGAGTCATCGTGGAGTTTTGTAAAATCCCGAAATTTTTGGGCATTCTTCTACAAGATGTCCATTAACTAAGGGCAAAACCAAATCTCCAATAAGGATGCTATTTTTAACAATTCTTTAATAATTTCCACTAGGGGTGAAAATTATTCTTGATACTGGGGGATTCTTGGATGATTGGACTTTGATTTGACCTTCTGGTATGCTCTGACCTAAAAAAGAACCTCTTTGTATGCTCCAATTACCTTTTCCTTCATTTTGAATTGTAAATGACTTTATTCTCAAAATTACCTACAAACAACAAATCTAACTCTTTCGAGTTGAATTTTGACTGACTCTGACTAGACTCTATTATTTAGCTAGTTTGTTATATGTGTATTTATAGATGCTGTAATATACAAACAAGACACTAGGACTGGCTAACTCTCAAATCCTTTCTTTGCTCGAAATTACTAACTAACTACCTAATTTCACTAATAAGACCTAAAATTAGTGAAAATGTAAAGTTTTACATGTTTCATGCATTTAAGGCCATTCCTCACTACTTTGGTAGGGACTTCTACCAAAACTCTCAATAACTCTATTTTTTATGTGTTTTTTCATATAAAAACTAACAAAAAATCGCGAAAAATAAGTTCAGAGTTCCAAGTGCCAACTTGAGAATTCACATGCATCCGATTTGGCTTCTTCCCAAAGATTGAAATTTCAAAAATGTATATCAATTTGTTACCGGAGAGGATTGAATAGATTGAAATTGAGTAGGCAAGTATAAATCAGAAACAAATTTTTGAAGAAATCAACCAAAAATAAAAATTCTTGAAATTTGGCGATGAAGTAGAATCTTTGATTTGGCTTGAGATTTGGATTCTTGTGTAAATCAAAATTTGGTTGTCTCTAGGTTGTCGCAATCCATCATCGAAACCTTCTTGAAGTGAGAAAACAAGAAATTACAAATAAGATTGAAATTGCAAATTGAATTTAGGAAGAATTCAACGTAGGTTTGGTGTTACAAGCTTCCCTGTCGATATTTAGGGATTTCACATGGTAATAGGGTGCAACATTGTGTCTGCATACATTGATAAAAGACTAAGAATGAAATTCAAATCCCTGGGAATAAGAGTGTTTGTGAATTACAGGACTAAAATAAGGTATTTTCAAGTTTTAAGTATTATTCTATTTGAAAAGCGACTTTAGTCATGTAAATGATAGACTGCATAAACCTTTCTCTACAAGAACTTCTATAATATTGTTTTCCTTAATTTTGTGAGAAAAGGCAAAACGGCTAGATTACAGATCCTTAGGCCAAGAAGTGATCTTCTATTTTTTATGCTTCCAATTTAGTGAGCTCAGCCATGTCAAGTCATGTCTTTTTCACTTAAAATTTTTAGTCCACCAAATTAGCCTAGCTTCTAGGTGTAAAGGAATTCGGGCCAATTTTAGCCTTTGGGCCTATGACAAGTGAAGATTTCAAGCTTCTTATACAATAAATTGGCCTAGGCTCTAGGTGTAAAGTGACCCTAAGAGCATCTTCAGTAAGATAGTAAGACAAGATTATGCCATGAGATGATACAAACTCAATAAACATCATCTACACTCGATCATTAGGGCAACAAAGAAGTAGAATAGCAGGTTAATTAAGTTGACAAAAAGACAAAAATGTCAACATGTCACTGTAATATGTAGTCCACGAGGGCAAGTATTCATGTGCTTTGTATTATAGTATGGTGCAAACTTTTAAAAGGCTTGCAAAAATAGTTAGTGTTTGGAATTATTGGCCTATTAGGGACGGTTTATCAGGGTGTAGGTTGGTTCATTAGGCTGGAATGGGGTCAAAAGTGAGCCATGAAGCTATGACAATGAACAAGGTTATTCTAATGTCAACCCAACTACTAGTCACATTGGTTTGGTAGCCTAGTGGTAATACTCTAAGAACATTCCTTTTACTGTACTATCTTTGTCCCAAAATGATCTTCATGATGTTAGACAAAATATTTTGGATTAAGCTTGAAAATAATAATTTTTTTAATCTGTTTTAATTTTCAAGTAGAGTTCAATACTCTCTTATATATCATTTTAGAAATTTTAGTTTTGGATTAGTTTTCAAAAATATAGTTTTGGATGCTAAACGTGCAATTTTGGGACCTTGTGAGGGAGCACCATTGGTTATGGATTTGCCCAACATGGTGTAATTCTTATGTTGTAGTGGGTTGCCTTTCTTGTTTTTGTGCTAATGGGCTATGATTTGAGTATTATGAGATGATTTTTAGGTAGGGCATGCAATATGCTTAAATTAGGTGGATCAATGAGTATACACAGCACTTACATACAATATGTCTAAATTAGATGAGGCGTTTGGGAAGGGAACCAAGTTCTAGCCGTTCTGGTTTTTGATTGGAAGTGGGATGGGGCTAATTTGGAAGGGAGATGGAGCTAGCTTCAACAAGGTTTAAAATAAATTACTAATCTATACTAAAGCAAGACTTCATTTTTGGACCCTTCCTGCCATATTACACCATGAGGATTTTTTTGGGACAACAAATCCATGCCAATATTAAACATCATTTTGGGATGGAAGAAGTACTATAGAAATTGCATTCCTATTCTACAGACAAAATCTAGAATTGCGATGAATTGGGGGTGCAAGTAGAGAGGAATGGTAGGGCACTTGTTTTTGCTCACAGAGGTACATGTTGCATGCACTTGGATGTGCCTGAAAAAAGGGAATAGTGGTTAGTCCTAGTTTGCATGAATGTGACTAGAATAGCCATTCCTTCCTTTTACTTTTTTCATGGAAAATGCTTTTTAAAAGAATTACATTCAATGTTGTGAGCCGGGAGCCACTATAGCAATGCAAGAGAAAGCATGGATGACTTCCTACTTATTCTCAGTTTGGATTTTACATTTCATCAAAAGTGTAGAGAGATTAGTAGGCATCTCACTTGAGTGATGACACTTATTGATATTGGATGGACATATGACATTCAAATAAAACACAAGTTGTTTTATTGGAGGTCCAATAAAATCCATCTCCTAAAATTATGAAAACGTCACATAAAACACACATTTCTTATAGTGATAGTTACATAACCCTAGAGGTGGTTGCTCAAGCGAAATCAAGTGAAGAGGACAATCACTAAAAGAAATCTTGTCGCATATCCAACATGCCCTAAAACCACTTAATTGCAACATCTTTAAGCCATTCAAACAATATTTTCAAGCTGCCCACCGTGAATACTCGAGTAGTAGAAACTTGAAAGAGATAACCTCAAAAAAGCATTATATGTTTTTTTGCTACTCTGGAGGGCTGCGAGTTCCCATCTGGAAACCCGCCGAAACCTGCCGATTGCAAGCTACGCTGACTTGGCCAAGTGATTGCCAAGTTACTTTTTTTGAAAAAATAAAAAAAAATAAAAAAACTTTGTTTTTCATTTTAAGGATTTTCCATTTTCCATTTTTTTTTTGAAAAAAGAAATATCTGACACTGGCATTCAATGAGACTAGGGAGAACGAAGCTAGGAACAGGCCTAAAACGACCCTCCAACCCCCCCGGATCTCATCTTATGACATTGACCCATTGGATATTACTAATTCTAAGGAAAGTTTTATTTGAAACAAATATTAAAAACAGTTTTAGGGCCACAAGAATTTTGTCCTTGAACCTATATTGTCTAGTGGCAATTCAAGCCATCACAAGTTTATAGGCATATGTCACAAAAGGATGAACCAACCCGATCTTTGTAGGGTAAACCACTGCAAGCACTAGACAATGACAATGTGCATGATGAGAATAAACAAAGCATAAGGTTTGATGTGGAACAAGATGGGTAGGAACACTCATTTGGATTTGAAGACATTGCTACAATTTTTTTTGAGAAATAATGACATGGCATTGAGCACTTTTTTGTCGATATAGATGCCTCTCATTTGGAGTTGGTAGAGGAGATCGGAGGCTTGGATGCAAATGTTAAAGACGTCGACTCTAATATGTACTTCTTCACCTTGCCATCAATCATACCACAAGTAAGCAAGAAGCATTGGGATCTTATTTTTGATTTTACAAAGAACATCCAATGACTACATCAATGCCATAGAAGACTTGAGACAAATCAAGATTGATGCAACGTAGGACAAAGAACAACTTTGGCAAGAGAAAGAGGAGTAGAAGAGTAGGAAAGCAATAGAAAACAATAGAAAGAGAAGAAAACAAATGACAAGGAACAAGGGTGTGGCTGTAGTGAAGGCTCTCGAACGCGAGGAAGCTCGGGCTCAATGTGAAGTAGAGAAAGTGAGGAGAAGAGTAGATTGCCTCAACATGTAGCAACATAAGGTGTTACAAGCAACAAAGAGGGTAGGGGGCAACAAGCACTTCCATTGCAATTAGAAGGTGATGTGAGCTAATTGCGTTCCGTGCTAGGATTCTCTTTTTCAAGCACAACACCATTTGTGCCCTTCAACTTGTCTTCATAGCACACGGTGCATCTTTACCAACAATTTGTCACCCCTCTGCACTCTACATTGCCATCTATACTACAACCAACATTTTCCTATATAATTTCCACAACATACTTCTCACCACCACTCTACCCACTATCTTTGTGACCTTCAACGTGCACACTACAGGCATTGGCTTCAACAGAGATGCCATCGTAGCAAGTTCATGGAGTCATTGCAATGTTGTAGGATCATGGCCCGGATCATGGTAGTGTTGGCTATAGGCGGGAAGATTGATAGGATATTAAATGTGCGAATGTGGCCCTAGGAATCCTTCATGGGCAGTGAACGGCAAATGCAATGACTAGTAGTGGGTCTTGAAAAGCAGCATTATTGTAGACATCATTGCCAACTTTTTGGCCATTGCTTTCTCAATTTTCAAATAGATTTCTTGGTTGTGGTAGCACTACGGATATACTAGTGTCATGACACATATCCTTGATTTTGGGTGCCAAAGTCAACAAGAAGTAGTCTCAGAATGAGCACTTATGAAAGACTCTATACATTGGATATGGGTTTAGACCAATTTTGGGCTTCTAAAACTCATAGTAATTTTAATTCAAGGAATAAAATTGTTAGGGAAGATTTGACGCTTCTAAAAGATTGTTTCAGGATTGTTCTCGTGTTTGAAGACCATTGTAGCACTGATAGAGTTTAAAAAAATAAAAAAATAAAAAAAATACTATTTTTAAATTTAAAATAATTTAAAAAATAATTAATTAATATTATCTGATGTGGTAGTCTTTTGACCACATTATAGTGTGTTAGATTGATACTGCAACCATGTTCCCATAGTCTGGAAATTTCGAGGAACTACAAAAAACTCATAATCTTTTGGACCCCACGGCAGTCCTGGGATGAACCACGTCACCACGTGCCCACCATTCCCTTCCACGGGCATATTATCCTCCAACCGCCGCCTGCCGCGGCCGCAAGGCGGAACTAAAGCCATACCGCAGCCGCTTCCGCACGTATAGCACGCCGCAGGGGCTTCCTCAATAGGTTGGCACTACTCCGGCCTGCCTCCCCTGATCACCCTCACCGCCCGCCGGGCGTCGCCGCTCCTCGTAGGAAGGCAATTTTCATTCCAAACGGTCTCCCCTTCCGTCGTTGTCCTCGTCGCTGCGTCACAGCGCAGCGGTGAAGGTGCTGCTGGGCTTTCAACGTTCGCGTTTTTCTCTCATTTTGCGTTTTCACCGGAGTTTGGCAACGGTGTGTCGCTGTTCCTCTCCGCTGCGTGTAGGAGGTTGGCGTTACACGATGAGCTCAGTGCAGCCCAGCAGGGCAGGAGCGATGGGGTAGAGTACTGAGTGTGCAAAATAATAATAATAACAACAAAAATAAGACGCGGTGTGGAGATGCGAGGGGCGTGCGGGCGCTCGCAAAGTGGCGTGTGTGGATGAAGTCATGCTTTTTTAGGGCATGAGATTAGGGACATGACTCTTGACAGGACATGGTGCCAATTAGGGTTTCACCAGGGCCGCGGGGAGACTCTCGCTGCCACTCGTGGCGTTGGCGTCGTTCCGTGAATTCGGTGCAGTGCGGGGGAGTGAATGCGAGAGGCGGAAGGATGGACGGCTTTGAGTGTTGATTGGGCGAGGAATCAACTGGAGAGGACGATGTGAGGGGGAGAGTGCAGGGAAATGCCAAGCCTATTTTTCGCGGACGAGGTTGGAGCTGAGTCGGACCGTTTGAGCGACAAGAATGTTGTGGACGGGACAGTTGCACGATGGCAGCGGAGGAGAAACATTTTGGCTGGGAGTGAGAATTGAGCGG
This sequence comes from Rhytidiadelphus loreus, assembly GCA_947034895.1. NCBI lineage: Eukaryota > Viridiplantae > Streptophyta > Bryopsida > Hypnales > Hylocomiaceae > Rhytidiadelphus > Rhytidiadelphus loreus. The sequence goes on along the minus strand of OX344765.1, from coordinate 2,799,042 downwards.
GACAAGCGCGCGGATTGGTCCTCCGAGGATTGGGAATCTGGGTCGACGGAGACCATGGTGACGTCCATGGCGTCCGACTTGGAGGCAGCATGAGGATGGCTCGCGTTTCTTTTGCGGAGCGTGAGAGGGAGCTGAGAAAACTTGGGAATTATCCGACCAAGCAATTGGTCGCGGAGGGCGGAGAAGCGAGAAGAGTAGGCGGCCTCGCAATGGGCGACAGGGAAAGGGAGGCGGAGAACAGCCAAGCCATGAGAGGGCCGGGCACAAAACGAGAGGAGGAGGATTCCGCGGCAGAAGAGCTGCTGGAACTCGTCGTGCAGTACAAGTCCGCATTGGCGGAGTTGACCTTCAACTCGAAGCCCATCATCACCAATTTGACGATTATAGCCGGGGAGAATGCACACGCTGCTCATGGCATCACGAAAGCCATTTGCGACCACATTATTACGGTATGTCCTGCAGCGCAGCTCGGTTCAGTTTTTCTCCACCCTTGACGACCTAGAATGGCCTTGTCCGTGTTCTGCTCGTGTAGCTAGAATGAGCAGAGTGACGGGCAGGCATGATGAGTGGTTTAGGGTTCCTGGTGGAACACCTCATTTTTTCGCCTGAACCGGCGGTTTGTATTTCTCCGAACTGGGATGCACCGGAATGTCGTTCTGGTTTAGGGTGGTTCCTGTCGGGGGTTTAGTAGGTTGACTTTCTCGGAGGTACCTGGAAGCATGGATTGGATGAATCTGGTGTGAGTTTCATCTTCTTCCACTGTGGCGTGAGTTATCGCAGTTGGCGGAGGGAGGCCCGGAGGAAAGCAGTTTTTTGGTCGATTGGAAATGGTGTTTTCGAGAGCGCAGGGTACGAGAATGGGGCGTGGAAGCTTCGAAAGCAGCGTGTCTTTCTATTTTTCGTGGTTTCCTTGTTTCCTCGTTCACAGAAGGGCCGATTGCGGATTCAAAATTCGTGGGTGATAGTTCTCTCTGCTTGACGAGGCACCGCGATTCGGTGATTCCCTTTGTACTAGTGGTGGCCATTTGTGAGAGCTCGAGTAATTGTTTTCCATGGAACAGTTCGTCAGCCTTGGGTTCCCGGGAACGTCCGTGATGTTTTCTTTCCGAGTTGGTCGACCAGATGGTAGTTTTTTCGTTCAGCGTTAGAAGTTGATGAAACCACCGACGTCGGTTGCCCCTGGGTTAGGATTCTTCAGTCCTCGCGAACGAGTGTTTCGTTCGTGAGGTAGGGGCTTGTGGGAAATCCAGTCCAGGTTTGTCCTGAACCTCGATCATTTCTGATGGAGTCCCTGGCTCTCTGCACAGGCGGTGCCTTGGCTCTGCACTTTGATTCCGGCGCTAACGCTCGCATGCGGTCCTCCACTTTCACTTTTATGTCCGGACACGTAATCTGTGGTCGGTATCCTCCGACACGGAAAATTATCCGGTTTCTATTCTGATGGCTGTGGTGGGTTTCCGATTTCCAGGTTCCAAAGGAGCAGAAGCTTCCGTCATTGTACCTCCTGGACAGTATCGTGAAGAACATCGGAGGCGATTATGTGAAATATTTTGCTGCACGACTCCCCGAGGTACTCTCCACACATAATTGGCCATTTATGCCTGTCTGATTAAGTCCATGCCGACAGAGAATTTGTGCCTGCGTCTTCACAGTCAGCCATCGCTTGTCGTGTTGGTCTCCTGTTTTTTTTTTGTACGATGGCGTCCTTGGGATAACGTCGCTTACGGACAGGAGGTGGTGGTTACGGGTTGAGGTACGTTTGTCACGTCGCAGGACCGTTTTGCCCGCTTGTCCCCGCCATGTGCGACTCCGTGAGAACCGCCATCACCGGTTGAGTCTTGTGCCGGCGGTTTTGGTCACGAGCTTGACAGTTGGATGCGCTTGGGACTTTCCTCGCTGGTGTGTGGGATCATCGTGCACATTATCCTCGGTCGGTCAACGTAACGGTCACCTTTTGGTGAAGTTCCATTGTCGATGTACGGTGTTATGGACGGAGCTGCTTGGCCTGTGCCAGGCATTTGAGCAGCAGATCCGAACCGGTTGAGCTGGTCGTGTGATTTGGTGTGTGTCGTGAGGTGCACCTTCAGTCTGTTTAATTTGGATCCGGTGCTGTGTGCAGGTGTTTTGTACAGCATACAGGCATGTGGATCCCAGTCTGTATATGGCGATGCAGCATCTGTTTTGGACTTGGCGGGGTGTGTTTCCGCCGGTTCCTCTGCGAACGATCGAGACAGAGCTTCAGTTGAATCCAAAGCGTGTGGGACCTGGAACTGGTAGTCAGCCTTCCAGAGCCATGGAACCTCCTGTACGTCCTGGACATGGTATACACGTGAATCCAAAGTACTTGGAACAACGTCAACTTTTACAACAATCGAGAACTCGCGGGGTCTGCATTTCATACTTCCCATATTTGATGTATACTGGATGCGTAGTCTTTATGTACTTCACAATCGCAACTTGCCTGCTCTGGAAAGTTCCGGTAGGCAGATGTTTTTCTTGTGTTCCTGGTGTCATAGATGTCTATTTTCCCCCTTTTTATTGCATTGATGAGTGCAGTCCTGTGCTTTTGAAACAGGCTGATGGAGTTGCACCTGCGGAGCGCAACGGCGATGGACAAGCTAGGCAAGACCGAGCTGCGCCGAGGGAGAATTCGAAGGTGTGGTCGGAAACGCAGAGGTCTACGGTACGGATTCAGCAATGATCTGGCCGTCGGAAAGCTCCTCCTCGGCGTTTTCCTTCGTTTGCATGCCTCATTTTCTGCTGGAATTCGACTCGCTTCTGTCGTGCGCTAGCCAAGCCTGCTAACATTTTATTTCTTGACGACGGATGTTGTGGAGGTTTTCTTGGTTTGCCGAAGTCGGCTGCGTTCTTTAACGGATGGGTTGTGAATTGTGGGGCAGATGGGGAACCTCAATCGCGAGCGTTTTGGTGATGGCGGTTACACCAAAGATTACCCCGATTATGAGTTCGAGAGGCGAGGGGGTGTACGGCCTGACCTGGGTAATTCGAAGAGCCTGGACGGACTGGATCAAGGAGAGAGCGGTGCCTGGATTCGTGATGGGGACGCTGGTAAGGGCAATGGAGTTCCTGATGAGCGGATACAACTATATCCTCGTCGAAATGGCTACGATCCGAGAACATCCTCTGGACCGAGGCCGTTGGGTCCGGATGGGCAGGGGTACAGTCGTCCGTCTGGTCCGGGAAGAGGAGGTGCGTTTCCTTTGTCGGTGGATCCGGACAGTCGAGGACGAGGTGAAATGCGGGGTCGTAGGATGGACCCCCGAATCGTGGAGGGTCCGGATGGGAGGGGGCATAGGCTAGGAATGGGACCGGAAGGTGGAGAAGGACGGGGTTACAGGATGGTGGATGGTCGCAACCCTGGGCATGAGACCGGAGGGAGAGGGCTGAGGATGGATGGTCGTGGCATGGGGTCGGAGGGTCGGGGCCTAGGTCCAGTGGGGCGTGGGCTGGGTCCTGGTGTCCGAGGTTTAGGGTTGGACAACCGTGCCACGCGGCCTGATAGCGTGGGGTTAGGAGTCGATTCTCGAGGCTCGAGGTTGGATCGGGGCTCTGGAGGTGAGGTGGGAGGGAGGGGCAGCTGGCAGAATGAAGAAGAGGAGGAATACGTTTGGGATGACATGAAGCCCCAAGGGAGGGATGCGGAGCCAAGGGTTGTGGATGTTAAGGTGGATGATTGGTATGCTGGTGACCGAGACAAGGGAAGGTTGGGCAGTTCGAGTAGGCCTGGGATGGACTCTGTGGGAGGGTTGGATGAGTGGCGGACAGTGGGGAGCGCTCCGCCAGCTGACCAGTTCTCTGGTTCGGTAGGAATGCGGGCGGCTCTTCGCAGAGTAGGGCTCTCACCTGGACTGCTGTCATGGGTTTGTTTTTTGACTATCTGTTGTGGGAATGGTTTGTCTTTGTGCACGTTCAGTGGCCCTGTTGTTTCATCGGGGGATAGTTCCTCTTGTAACGGCATGTTTGGTGCGTGAGGCGTGAGGTCTGAATTTGACCATGGAAGCATAGTCGCAGCGTAGCCCATTGTACTGCGTTCTGACGTGAGTCTTGCGATGTTGTTTGTCAGCAGGAGTCGGAGGAGCGCAGCCGCCTTGCCCTTCCCCAATCCGGTCATGGTTCTCGCGCGAAGTTGGAGCCTGACATGGAGTCTATGCATCCTACACATTCAAGGTTGGCTGCACTTCAGGTACTTGAGGGCGGCATCATGTAGGGGTATTCAGTGCTAGAGTTATTTTCGTGTGGGTCTGCAGTAAATATTTTGTGGCCCGTGCTTATTTGGACAATGTCTAAAGTGGATCCAGTTATTGCCGTTGTGTTTAGGAATCCGAGATATGGCTTCTTCTGGTGGATCCTTGTTGGGCTTGTTATGATGAAATTGCCACCTTCCAATCCGTGTCCTTGATGTGCAGGCGAATCTTCCAAATTTCAGTATGCCATTAGCTGCATCGAATGTACTACCGCGGTCAGGGACTCCTCCGCTTCCGTCGTCAGCCGCAGGAGGCGCTGCCCTGGGTGTCCAAGGGCAATATGGATTGCGTCACAGCTATCCTCCAAATCCGGGGCTACTCCCACCTTACAGCAACCCCACCTCCGTGACCTTTTCTCAAGGCCAGAGCGATGGGCTGATGACTCTCGGTAATCTGCCACTGCCACTGCAGCAACAGCAAATGAACGAGGATCAGAACCACTCGTCGCGTGAGCTTCCACCTCCGATGTCGTTGCCTCAAGTGCTTGGAGGCGCAGTATCTCAGTTGCCCATGTTTTCTCTGGGGCAGCAGACGGCCCCTGTTCAGATTGCACCGATGTCTCAACAGACGTCGCACATAAGCGCGGGAGGCTTACTCAACCCATTTTCGCAACAGTCCCAAGCCACAGCAATGGCCTCGTTGCAAGCTCAGCAATCTCAGGGGAACCAGTTCCAGCAGCCAACGCAAGCGGTTTCCGGTCTACCGAGCAGCCAGCCCGACGTTCTACCCCTCAACAGTGCCGCCATTTCTGAGCTGCTGAAGATGGTCCAGCAGTTGCCAGCTCCCCAGAATCAGATGCAGCAGCAGCAATCCGTTCCAGTGACCCAAACCCAGGCACAGCCTGTAGCACCGGGCCAGGTGTTGCAGTCCGCTTCAGGTGCACCCCCCTTGCCGAACGGTCCACCCCCAACATTTTTGCAAACGGCATTGTATAAACCCCTGATACAACAGGGAGGGCAGTACCCGACAGGACAGGGTCAGCTGCCGCCTCCAATGGTGTATTCAGGTCAGCAGCAACCTCGCCTGAACCAGCCCCCTCTTCCTCCTGGTCCGCCCCCACAATCTGCTTTGGCAGTGAATTCCGCTCCAGCCCCTGCGCCAATGAACCAATATGACACTCTGTTTAAGTCACTGCTAGCCCAAGGGTTGATATCAGCGTCTGCTTCGACAGCTGCTATCAGCGTTCAACCTCTGGGTCTGAACCTGCAACAAGGCCTGAATGCTGTGAATACAAGTTCGACGTTCTTCAATCCAGGCGCTCTTCAGTCGGGCAGTCTGCAAACGTTTTCGTTCTCCACCGCCCTTGTGTCCTCCGTGGCCACTGTTGCTGCGGACCAGACGGCCAGAGAGACGGATGGTGGCTCGAGAAGTAGTCCGTTTGTCGTCGTGAAGGACGATCCGATTGGCACTGAATTCAAGGCTGAGGTTTTGAAGGAGAGGCACGACGTTGTGCTAGATGCGCTGTACAACGATTTTCCTCGGCAGTGCAAAACGTGCGGCCTGAGGTTTTTGGAGCAGGAGGCGCACAGCAAGCACATGGATTGGCATGTGTCGATGAATCGTCGGCAGAAGTCGCAAAAGAAGGTTTCTAGGAAGTGGTTTGTGAGTGAGAAAGATTGGCTTAGTGGGACAGGGGCCTCGACCACAGAATCGTCTCCTTCCTTCTTTGCCGCAGAGGTCGGGGCAGTTCCGCCCAAAGTTGATGAGGGAGAGAATTTGGCTGTTCCCGCAGATTATAATCAAAGTGTTTGTGCATTGTGTGGAGAACCATTTGATGACTTCTATAGTGATGAGAAAGATGAATGGATGTACAAGGGCGCAGTGTATATGAATGTTCCCGCAGGCGCTCCTATAGAAGGGATCGATACTGCGGCTTTGGGCCCCATTGTCCATGCAAAGTGCCAGACCGAATCAGCGGCTACAGCAGATCTGGCCGATGACAGTGAAGAGGTAAATTGTATGATATTATTTGTTGCACAAGCTCCATGCCAGGTGTTCGCGAAGATATGTTGTGACCGAGGGGTTAACTGACGTTCGTCAGATGCCCTTCGTAGCTGGGTGGTTTCCAGTTCAAAGCCGACCCTGTTCCCCAGCTTTTAGTGTGTAGGACGCGGTTTGAGAGGGAGAGGGTGTGGGTGGGCATTTTGCAGGTGCAACCCGAGTTGATGGCAGCAGATAGTGTTCGCATGGAGATAGACGGGGGAGGGGGAGACGACACTGCTATGCCGTTACTTGACAATTTTGATTCTTTGGAGAGCAAGGTACTTCACCCTTCACTTGTTCACATGCAAGCCCTCCTCGGGTGGCCTCTGTTCTCCTCTACAATGGCCTTCTGATGGTGATGCTTTTCACCTGGAAGGAGTTTATATTCTATACCCGGCCTGTATGTTTCAAGTTTTGCATTGTCTCGTCTGTGTGGGCGCCTCGCATGGCACGACGAGAGGCTTCCTTTGCAGTGCAGAAATACGGGGTCGCTGAGAGTCCTGTTCTGTAACTTGTTGATGCCGTGTCTGTCTGCAGGACGAGAACAGTGAATTGGAGGGCCGAAAAAAGAGAGTCCGATATTAACGACATGTCGGCTGTGCTGGTATAAACCAGACACGTGTACAAGTGTGACGAAACATTTAGCAACGGTTCACATGAGGGTGACGATCCATCCACAATTTACGAATCCCTTTTGTTGCTTTGCATCGGGCAGTATTTTAGGTATGGAAGGATTCGTTTCATGTGGATGAATGAGGATCCAAGGTGGCCTGAGGAAAAGCTCAGTCCCCTTTTTACACCTGTTTTGTCTAAGACGGGCCTCTCCTTGTGTGGTGCTCTTGTTGATGGATGATGTGAGATGGTGTATGTCAAGGTCCGTGAGCTGACTTCCAGGTACGCCCCAGGGCCTGTGAGACGGAAGCTCCAGTCATGTCGGCAATTTGTTGCAGGGCGGACCTTGCAGGGAGTTTTTGGTTGGTTACATGGGTGCTTTTGGTGGTTATGGCGATTTGGTTTCGGAAGGACCAAATGGTCGGTACTGTATCGTCACATCTGGACTTGACCGATCAGTGCTTGAGTAAATTGTCAGGGACCCTTGTGCATTTATTTGGCCTTTTTTCAGTGATGTTTTTTGATGAATTTTAGTGATTCAGCGATTTAGGTTTGTATGCATGGGAAACGCAGGGCCATTTTTTAAGGTGGTTTTGTTAGATGCTGGGCTTGTAGGAAATGTGGAGAGGTTTGTGAACGTAGACAGCAAGTTGTGTAGCCTCTGGGACCGCTTGTAGGATATTGGCTTGCCTATGAAAGTGCGCATGTGCTTTATGCTGCCTCGAGCACTCAGTTTGTGCTATTTCATGAAAGCTTGAATAAATATATTTTGACTGGAGTTATGTTGTAAGAAAGGCCAACAGTCTTTGTTGAACCTTTGAGGCCAAGAATCTGGAGAGGTCTGGTCCATGCGTCAGTTCTTTTGTTTTGGGCCTTGACAGGTGTCTGCGGCAGCTAGATCTGGATCTGGCCATTTTGCACGTCCAACAGATTTGGGTTCAATTATTAGATTTGAGGGAAGGGCTCATTCTTTCACTGAAACTTCGTATTTCGTGTCGCAACTGAAGCTCGCGAAGACAGAGGAGAGTGTATGGGACTCTAGAATGCCAAGTAATTTGGACCCCTTGCAACTCAATGAAGTTTGCCAGTATTCTGGTTACGTTCATACAACATTGAATGACTTTCTTTGTGCGTGTTTTTAAAATCACCAGTTTTTGGATGTTATTGGTTACTTTCCAGAACTTAGAATGGGAGTTGAGGCAAGGGGTTGTGGAGTACGTACTTTGCATTGGTGGCATTTCATCATTCTTTTGTCAATTTTGATCTTGCTATTCAATTTGGTATCAACAATAATAGCAACAATTATTTTCAATTATTTGTTTCCACATGATCCAAAATGAGAACAATTATTTTCAATTATCTTTTTCCTCATGATCCAAAACGAGATAAACCGTAGTTTGTTGAACTTTAATGACAATATCATTTGTTAGTTTGAGAAAGGATTAGGCAACAGAACAACAGTAGGATTTAGTATGTCATAGTTCCCAGCTCATTGGCTTTGTAAACCTCAGGTCAGGTTCTCACGGAGTTAATCTATATTTTTGAACGTCCCAAATCTTGGATAGATTACATGCATAATCCAAGGCTCTATTAGAGGTTGTGTGTAGGAGTATCTGAAAGCAGAGGCTATTCATGATTTTGGATGTTCCTTAATCCAGGGTACCTCAATGAGCACCTAATGTTGGATTTGATATTGCTACTTGAGCTAGCATCACATCTGATGAGTTCGAGCTTTCCAAATTTTGGATGTTCTTCAACATAGAGTACCTTGGTGGACACCTAATGTTGGACATGAAATCTCCACTTGTGCTAGCATCACACTAGATGAGTTTGAGTTTTCCAAAAGTAGCTTGATGATGGTGAGAGGAAAAGGTTGGTGTAGGTGAGAAAGGAAAGAGAAACATTAAAAAAGACAAAAGCTTTAGTAACTACATATAAAAAGGAAAAGTTGTGAGGGTGCAAAAGAAGAGATCTAAACCAATTCTTGGTCCAGCTACGTTGTAAGATAAAAAAAAAAGGGTTTTGTGAGTCCTTTGGTGAATCAAGAATTAGAGATTTCCCTTCTCAAGTCAACTTTGTTAGTTTACTTGATTTGATAGTTAGGTTTGATTTCACAACATGTAATGACTTTATAATGACTTGTATAGTGCTCTCAAGATTGAGAGAAAATTTTCCTTTGCATACTTGATCAATGTTTTGATAATTAATGTATCCTTTACTTTAGGGATTGCTTTAATGATTGGACATAGATGTTTGGGTTGTTGTATTGTGCAAACAAATGAAAATTTGGTAATAGAACATGAGCAATTGTAGTTGCCAAAATACATTTATGTATTGGTTTTTATTTGTTGTTGAAATGTTGTTCTAAAGATGAGAATTTTTTTTGTAAATTGAATTCACTTGGCTTGGTGGGTTTCAAATTTTAGTCAAGCTAGTGGCCTAATACTCTAAATATAGACTAGCAAACCTTAAGTGCACAATGATAGGTCTCCCTACCCTATCTACCTTAAGTACACATATAGAAATGTCTACTATGGTTAAAAGCCTCATGTTTTTTTGGATAGGCAATAAACTTCATGACAACGGTGAATTCTAGAACCATTGCTGAAGTAAACAATGAATTTCAAAGTATTGCATATTTTGAAAGAAAACCCTTTCACTTGAACTTGGACGAGGCAATGGTGTTTGAGATGGCCTTTGAAAGACATTGGAGAATGATGCACATTGATCTACATTGCACAGGGTGTTTTTGATTCTATACCTCTATGAGTCTCTAGAGTTGTTGAAATTCCAAACAACCCTATTACCAATTGAACCTAAATTGAGTGAGTCGTAAACTAAGTGGACCACTAGGCGTAAACACTAGAAAAACAATCATAGAACTTGCAGCATTTGAAGAGAAGACAAGGCCTTTCAACCCTTTATTGGAGGTCCTTGACGTTGCCACACACTAGTTGTTACCTTGCTAGTAGTAGCACTAACATAGTGTAGGCAGTAACTCTCTTCCCATCGTTGTGAATAGAATATTAAATTTGACATACTCCACCTCTTTGTGCAAGACAAATTGGAGCATGTATTTGTTTTTGCACAAACAAGTGAGGAACCGCCTAACTTCAATAAGTATGAAGGTGCTTATGTAGGTCTATGTGAGTAGTAAATTCGAGCGCAACAAACATAGAGTAAATGTAGCTAATTAGTATAACATGAACCTTGTGAAAGAATATTTAGACTTAAAGAATAATAAATTGATAGTTGTTAATTAGAGTGGAATATGAGGTGGTGTGGAAAAATTAGAAGCCACCATTTAGGTTGATGAAGAAGAAGAGATTGCCATGGATCATGTTGGTGAGAGTCCTTATAGGTCTCTACAATACTCTAATATTTTTGTGATTATGATAGATCCTTTCACCTTTCAAAGGGGTCACGTAGTCCAACCCTAGGCGGGAATGTCACTAGGTGCATGCTTAGAATAGGGCACATGGCTCCTTTATGGCCTAATCCCCACACAGAGGGAGTGAAGTCTATGAATCAAATTTGAATACATATAAATTAATGCCCATCACAATGGAAATTTCAATGTCATCCATAGCTCTGTCTCTATTATCGACAACATCCATCACTCTTCATAGAGCTTCCTATGAAATAGAAGATACATCCATTTAAAGTATAGTAGATACATCAACGGGATTTGGTGGTATTCATCAACCAAGGCCATATTCATTAAATTGAGACAATATGGTCATTTTGAGAACTTAAGGCTCCTCCATTCAAAGATAAATTGTTGAAGGCGAAGATAAAAATAGGCAAGTCGTTAGAAGGCTTAGAGCAATCCCACACCAAAACAATTAAGAAATGTGAACGTGCAAAATGCAATTCCACATGAGTTGTGTAATAAGATGTAATATTTATAAAAGTGTGTCCCTTTACATTGAAGAACATGAATTTACTTGAATAAACTTCTCTCACTTCTCTATATACTTCACTTCCTAGGAAATGAAATCCCGATATATCTAATCTTGCTAAGTCTAATGATTGAATGTCTTGTGTCAAAATATAAAGGCTATGTGCGCAGAGAGCACTCACCCTTATTAAAAATTGTTTTTTGTATATGAATGAATATTCTATTAATAGTAATGATCCTTCAACAAAAATTAGACCACTCTGAACTAGGATCACTCGGCAAACCATCATTCTTGGATTAAGAACTGCTATTTGTTGCCTCCTTGGCTGCCTCCAAGGCTTTCAACTTGGCCAATCCTCTGAAGATATCCTCGCGTCGAGAAGGCTTGGGTGATCCACTGTCTTTACTGAAAGTATTGAACATCCCCATCAACATTAAATCCTTGGCCTCTCTCTTTCGCTTTCGTTCACGTCGCGGAATCTCGGTATTGGAAAGAGATCTAGAACCTCGAGGAGGCGGCCGTGGTATCGATCTATTCACAGTGCTTATGTACGGATCGGCAGTTGTTGTCGATCGTGTGTAATTTGACCGCCGTAGGTCTTGAACAGTTGTTCGGCGGGAAATAGGTACAGCCGAAGGCAAAGATACTCCGCCCACGGATTTTGAGGGGAACGAGATAGGAATCTCTATGAGGCGTGGAACCTGCTGTGCTCTGCATGCACCCAACGGTACCTCATTGATCCGATCCCCAACCTTGGGATCCACATTCAACTCCACGCTCCGGACAGCCTGATGACAGATTGTCACCGGCAACAACACTTCATCCTCGAGACGAGGATCCATACCCCGCTCTTCGTCATCCGCATACAATTTCCTGTGCGGTGTGTTTGGGGTTCGCAAAGTCGGCGACTGTGAACGCAATCGACTAGGGGTGGAGCTGGCCCTCTTCATTGGCGACGGTGAGCAAATCGGTGTCCTCACGGGACCCCGACTAGGTGGGCTATCTACCACGCCTTCCTCCACATTCCCCTTTGAGAAGTCGATGGCCGCCGAAGCTACATCGGTGGCCGAGCCCAGGAGGTAAGGCTTAGAATAGGAGGACGGCACGAAGCTCCCTCCAATCGAGCCGGACCTCATTGAAAGTGACACGTCCGATCCAGACAGCAAGCTCCTCGTCAGTGGTTCCCTGTGATGGAGAAAGTGTAGAACAGATCCTCCGACCTATAGCAATAGAAGTGAGCACACATCCCCCACAATTATCCTCAACCCAAAGATAACACACATCCCTCCACAATTATCCTCGACCCAAAGATAACTCAACATGGAAGACAAACACATGTTGAACAAAACAGTACAACCAAAAGAGGCGAGAAATCTTGATTAAATTTCAAAATTTTACTAATTCACAAGAATGAAATGTACATAACAATCCGTATTCACAAAAATAATGTACAACGAGTTCTATGATTGACTGAGACACTGAGAAGTCTATTTCTTCCTTCATCTCTCTTATTCAATCACTAGATTCATCCCCCGCAACATGAATCGCGACTCGAATGCCTTGACGGACATCCTCATCCCATTTAATATATAATTGGCTTGATCGTCTGATGCGACCAAGGGTGCCACACCTATGCAGTTCCGATCTACGAACTCACGAAGTCGTCCGAGTGGACACTCCTCGTGTAGTTTCTTTAGCCACGGAATGAGAGTGCTGACGAGCACATTATCTCCACGCATGTACGGGTTCCAACTCTCAAGGTATATGCAATTCCTGTTCTCATTGAGGATGCCCTTTTGCGGAGAATCATCGATGATAATGGTATTGTCCTTGTTGAAGGAGTTGGGATCCTGAGGGTCCAGGAACAATTCTTCATCAAGCACTTTGAAGAGCAGAGTCTTCCACGGACTCCCAGCCTGATGAAGAAATTTCCCTTCCGAGGTTTCTACCCTCCTGCAGTTGTCCTGACCTAGGATGTGGTAGGGAGCCTTGCAATTCTGGAAGAGGAAACTTGCAACGGGCTCCACCGTCTTCTTGAACATGGAGCTCCAAACTACGACGCGGTTCGAAATCTTAGAAACCTCGTCTAAGAACTCGCGCACATTGGGACGAACGAAGACGGCCTTCGTCCCAATGAGGGTTGGGGTTCGATGGGAGAATACATTATCTCGGACTGTGTAATGTTTTTTCTTCTTATGGGGCCCTTGACCTTGGCTCTCACACAGCACTCCGTTCAAATCGAACACGATATTCAACCACTTCTGTCGCGGTTGGACCACTAACGAGGACACACTCCGCGGCACTCTTTTTTTTCGACCTGCCGTTACTACCTGATCAAACACAACACGAAAGAGATGTAGTTACCTGTTGAAAGGCAGAATCAGGTGACCCATAAAACGGAGAAAAACATGGAACCCCACTAAGCGACTGCAGAACCCCTCTGTTAAGTGATTGTTTGAGTGCCAACGGGCGGTGCACACTTCTAAGTTGTCCGCGCTGGGCACAAACATGGACAAAATCAATTCATTAGACACTACACGCATTGAAGAGAAGTTTGACATATATTTATTTCAAAATAATTTATGATACACCCAGTCTAACGGTTTTGTTGATCTTTAGCCGATTGTATACAAGTACCAACTACAGCCCGTTGCGGTATCTACACTATGCTACAACGCAGTCACAGAGTGGCAGTTCTTCCACACTTCACAATCAGAGACTGTACACTCCCTCCTGTCAGACAGAAGGAATCGACATGAGAGTCTCTCACTATGAACATGATGGAAGCCAAAACAAACATCCATCATATCACATTAGACAGACTCATGAAATATCGTAGGGGTCTGAGGATGGACGAGAGTGTACCTAGCCGAACTCATCATCTAAATAATCCCCGTAGTCGATAGTCTCTTCGTCGTCGTTTGGGGGATTTTCAAATTCTATCTCTGTCTCCGGTGCACGCGGCTCAGTCGGAGGGGGGACAAGATCCGGTACAACATCACCCTCCTCTTGGGTCTCCGGGACCGACTCCGCTTGTGCCTCCAAAGTAGGGGGCTGGCTCAAATCATCCTCGCCTCGAGGATAATCCATTGCCGTATCAGCTCCCTCATTCCCAGTTCCAAGGACCGACTCCGCTTGCGTCTCCAATGTAGGGAGCTGGCTTGGATTATCCTCGCCTCGAGGATAATCCACTGCACTATCAGCTCCCTCTATCCCAGATCCAAGGACCGACTCCGCTTGTGCCTCCAAAGTAGGGGGCTGGCTCAAATCATCCTCGCCTCGAGGATAATCCATTGCCGTATCAGCTCCCTCATTCCCAGTTCCAAGGACCGACTCCGCTTGCGTCTCCAATGTAGGGAGCTGGCTTGGATTATCCTCGCCTCGAGGATAATCCACTGCACTATCAGCTCCCTCTATCCCAGATCCAAGGACCGACTCCGCTTGCACCTCCAATGCTGGGGGCTGGCTTGGATTATCCTCGCCTCGAGGATAATCCACAGCAGTATTAGCTCCCTCTGTCCCAATTCCAAGGGGAGCAATCTCTTCTTGAATCTGTTGATTTGCTCTATCAACTGGAAGAGAGGATCCCTGCTCTTGTTCCATTGGAGGAGGAAAAGGGGGAGAAATATCCTCTTGGGCGGGAGGTAGAGGGTCATCTTCGCCTCGAAGATAACCCTCAGTGCTCAGATCAGTGGACTGGTGAGCAGTGGCTTCTGAAGCACCACCAACGTCATGCGCATCAAGTTGGCTAGGTTGAGAAGTAGAGGGATCTTGTGATCGCGTTCTGAGAAAAACATTCTCTTCACGCAATTTCTCAAGTTCCTTCTTCAACGCTTCCTTCTCCGCCAGCTCGTCAGCTCTTCTTCTTGCCTCCTCAACCCTCTTGAAGGCCTTCCTCTCCTCTCTCTGCCTCCAAAAATCCTTAAGTTCCTGCTTCACAGGACGAAGAGGAACTTGAATTGGATCTGTAGCATCCCCGGACATGGAATCACGAGGAGGTTGAGGCTCTACAAGTGAGGGTTCTCCTTGGCTTCCCTTAGAGGTTCCCGCACCATCATCAGTCGGACCATCGTAGTTGAAGTCTTCCAAATCCGAATACGTGTCCTCTACGTCGCTGATGATAATGTCCGGAATGAAGCCGTCCACGGGCTTCCTTGCCGTCTTCTTCTTCTTGCGAGCGACTGCATCTGACTCATCCTTGTCCTTCGACGCTGATTCTGGCCCGCGTCTCCCTACGTGGAAATCCTCTTCGTTGATTTCCACATTTCCTCCTTGGACAATGTTCGTGTTTGTCCCAAATTCATCGATCCCAAGGTTGGCAGCCCCCTCGTCAGTAGGAAATTGTCGTGGGGCTTCCACGTTGCGATCGATGGAGGGTGTGGAATCCGAGTCCAGATCTGGAGTTTCAAGGTTACGCGGACGCACGTAACCAGGAAGATATGGCGAGTTCTCATGGCAGAAATCGTTCATGTCTAATTTACTGCCATAAGTCGCCATATCTCGAAGCTTTTGTGAAGCATGCCTCTCAGTAAGGCCATAGTAATAGAGGCCATACATCTACAATACAACAAGCAGTTGTTAGTACTTTTTTCACACTATAATGATCCATCCTAGGAAACTATCTTCGACCTGAAGATAACACAACAACGGATAAAGATGCATGCAACAGAACAATCGAACATAATAATACACCAGAAAGAGATCCTAAGCAATTATCTTCGAGTCGAAGATAAATCATAGAGCCGCACCTTTGCAGCGATCACGAACTTGGAGCCTGTGTAAACGCCGATGACGTTCTCTCCCGTCACGGCGAAACTCTGAAGAATGTTGATATAGAACTCCATCCTCAGCTCACTCGGATGGACCCTATATTTTGCCTCCGTGTTCTTATGGAAATCAGTGTAGTAAGGTATGTCATCGGTGCAATATACCTTCTTCACTGCCTCCTTGTATTTTGGCTCCCCGTCATTGCGTTTCTTCATGACGAAAAGGAGCTTCACGGGGGGTGGCACTGCTCGGTTGGTCAAGTTGTCCAACCTCTCAGCCTTACTTGGCAGGTAGGTGGACACCCTGACTTCGTACCCTGACATCTTTGATGCGGCACATTTCTTGGCCGCGTCCATGTCATATGAACTCCCTACAATCCATAACCATACGTCTGGAGTAGACAACACCGGTCTCAGGTGATCATCCAGAAAATTTAGTAATGGCAAGCAAGGTGGACTATCACCGGATCCCGGATTTGGCCTCGGGAGGATTCGGAAATCAATCACAGCGAGGCCAAGTTCTCTGTTGACGTAGGGCCATATGTGGGTCGTCACCAGACCTTGGGGATAGCATTGGTGGCCTTGGATAAACACATCTCCTCCCGATGGCTCCACTCGCTTCTTCATCTTCAAGAAGGTCTTGAACATGGGATAGACCATTGACAATTTTTGATTGTCCTTGTAGTCTATGGCCGTCTTCTTCTTCGCCTCGTTGGTAAGGCATTTTACGAAGAATTGGTTGGGGATTGCCGTGAGGAGGAAATCCCACGATGTCGACGAAAAGAAGTTGTCGAGCTTCCATTGCCTCCACTTCACATCGATCACATCCCCATTTCTGTCCTTGAATTTCAAGGACTTATCGAGGGCCATAAATTCCTCCACGATGACTTTCTTACGCTTCCTGCGCTCTAACCAGTGCTCGGCTTTATAGTTGTCCTCGCACAGGATCTTTGCCGCCCCCACAGAGACCTTTGGATAGTCTCGTGTACGTCCCTCTGTTCTCCCAAGCAGATGGAGGACATAATCCTTGAGATCTTTGTCCGTGAAGTGTCCCATGTGCTTGAAGAACTCCCTTTTGGGCGATAAGTTCTTTGCGTTGAAGGTCTTCGCGCTGTTGTAGGATTTCCGTGACACGGGATCAATCAGCGATCCATTAGTGTGCTTTGTGAGGAACTCCTTCCACATCTGATAGGTCTCATCGGCCAAGGTTATTATTCGAATTTCGTTTTTGACATCGGACGCCAACTTGACTTGAGCGCCCTCCTTGTCCGGGTTGATGCTTCCATATCGAATCATGACACCGTCCACAAATTCCTGATTAATCAGATATTCACGGAATCAGCATGCATACTAGTTCACTTAGAAGATATACAAATTTTCAAAGAATTATCCTCGGCCCGAGGATAACTACTTTGGAGACCACATAATCATTAGTCAGAAATTGCAGTACTTCTATAAGAAAACGTGAGGACAACTACAGCATGGACGTAAATTTTATCTTTGCCTCGAAGATAAAAGAGGAGTACCTTATACGCTGCAACGTTGTAGACTGCTTTATTTCTTCTCACCAGCCCCTCGCTGTCTGTGTTGGTAGGCCGCTTAAGTGCTTTCCAAACCTGCCTACATGCGGATATTTGATTCCCCCATGTTGGCTGACTATGAACGAGGTGGTTGGAGGCATTGTACCACTTCGAAATATCTGTGAGCTGTGTCGGGTCTCTGGTCCAGACGATCACAGCCTCCCATGTCTGCAACTCGACCTTGCGTGTCTCGCAGCATCCGCCTTGTTGAAGCATTTTGGCTGCGGTGACACTATGTTGGCCATCAATTATATAGAAGCCACCGTTTTTTATGGAATCCCAATCCTTAGGACACTCCTTCAGAAGCTTCTTACTGGCGTCCATAGGGGTCAAGCAAATTTTCTGCCTTTGCTGCTCTGAACCAAGATGAATGAGGGTCTCCTTTTGCTCATCCACCAATTTCATTTCAAGCTTCCGGATTATGTATCTTTCTGGGGCGAGGAAGCATTGCTTGATATTAACAGAGAATACATGTGGATGAAAAATGAAGCACTTGCCATTTTTCTTCCAAAATTCTGACTGATATGCAGCTGCAACTTCGTGTTTCTCGATTGGCTGCGTACCGGCTGGCTTCCGGGTATTCACGTTCGTGAGTATCGAAACTGAACTGCCGGCGGTTGTAGGACGACTGTCCGTCACGGGTTTCTTGCGTTTCTCAGCAGGCTCACATGTACTCGTGTCCGGGTTCTTTCTCTTCTGGGCCTGCGCGCGGGCCGTTCCTCTCCCACTTCCTCTACTCCCTGTGCGGCCGCGCATACCAGACGCTGATCTCGTCTCATCGGCATTATCCGGCCTTTGTTGGCCACGACCTTGACTCGCTCGAGCAGGCCCTTTCTGTACATGTTTCTTAGCTTCCTCTGTCAGCTTATGAAACATGTATCCGACTTTTCTCGACGTCACCCTGGCGTTCTTTTTATGCCATGGGTTGTATCTTGTATGAAAGTCTGTTGCCAAGGCGTCAAGGTTTCCCGAGTGCAAGTCGACGATGAGGTTGTCGAAGTCAAAAACACCCATAGGGTCGTCTTCATGGCAGACGATTGAATGAGTATGTTTGGTTTCGATTCCTGTGTTGTCGATTCCTTGCAGAGTGATGACAAGGTACTTATCCTGATGGTTCTTAATGAGGGCGACCTTCTCACTTAAGTTCCAATTTACGTACATCCCTGTATCCTTCACTCGGTGACGAAGGTACACGTAATCCTTGGATTGGTTCACACCGAATGTCCAGGACTCGACGACGGCTTTGAATTGCCAGAGCTTGCCGTATAGCTCTGGCATCTCCGATATGAAGGGCTCCTCTTCCACCCATTTTCTGAAAGGCTCAATGAATGGGAGAGTAGCCGAGTAGTTGTATTCAGACTCAGCCGCCATGTTGATATGTATCTGAGCATAGTAAACCACTATGATCAGAATTATAATTTGATATTTATCTTCGAGGCGAAGATAATAGATTAGAGAATTCCTAATTAATGCATTTCGAGTGGACCACTATCAATGCAGGTTGCACATGATATCCAGAGCAGTGCAGAATGAGCAGACTATATTCATAATTGAAAACTACGATCCTGGATAGATAGTATCACATAAACTAAGATTGGTAACTACGATCTTGGATTTCTATTTATCCTCGGACCGAGGATAATTGGTTTTTAATTTGGTTTGGTTTATTTTTATTGTGTTGTCTTAGTTGCCGTTTATCCTCAGTCCGAGGGTAAATGGTTCTTCATGAGTTTTAGTGTATTTTATTCACTTGTTTTCGTTGTCATTTATCCTCGGACCGAGGATAAATGGTTCTTTATTAGTGTTGGATTATTTTATTTGTGTTGTCGTCGTTGCCGTTTATCCTCGGACCGAGGATAAATGGTTCTTCATGAGTTTTAGTATATTTTATTCACTTGTTTTCGTTGTCATTTATCCTCGGACCGAGGATAAATGGTTCTTAATTAGTGTTGGATTATTTTATTTGTGTTGTCTTCGTTGCCGTTTATCCTCGGACCGAGGATAAATGGTTTTTCATGAGTTTCAGTGTATTTTATTTGACTTGTTTTTGTTGTCATTTATCCTCAGACCGAGGATAAATGGTTCTTAATTAGTGTTCGTGTATTTTATTTGTACGTTTTTTGGTACTATTTATCCTCGGACCGAGGATAAATGCTTCTTATTTAGCTCATGTGTTCTTTATTTGTGTTAGTTTTGTGGTTATTTATTCAGGGGCCGACCGTCAATTTCTGTATTTTTTTAGTTTTGTGGTTTTTGTATTTCATTAGTTGTGTTCATGTAGGTTATCTTCGGGTCGAAGATGATTTTTGTTGTTCAAAGAAGAATAACTGAAGAAAATGAAGACAGAAACCCTATTTCTAATACTAATCATCTGTGCTCATGTAGAATGCAAACATAGATTACAATCTTGATTCAATTAAAACATGTACAGAAACAAAAATGATATCACGCATTCAAACCAAGAGCAATGGTAGACACAAAAATTGAAGAGTTCCTCACCTCCTGCACATTTCCAGCAACAAATTATCGAACGCCTCAAAAAAATTTCAACACTTTCAGATGTAGTGGACTTTGCACAAACCCTAATCCAATGACAAATGACAAAAATTTCAAACCCGAATTCTAAAACGTAGGCCACTAACACTTGCATGGAAATTGGAACAAGATAAAGAATTCGTGAACACAACAATGATTTGAAACAAGAATATGAATAATTGCAAACTAAACATGCCCAAAGAACAAAAAAAAGAACTACATACACTAAATTTTTGTACCTTGCCACTACAAAACAAGTAGCACTAGAAATAGAAAACAAAAACTGTCACAAAGTTGCAAACGAACTCCAACAACCTCAAAACTAGAGAGCACATTGTACAAAAGCCAAGAAAAGAACTCTACATACCAGAAATCAGAAAACTTGGTGCATTCAAGTGTGAAGCCAAAAAAATCCGCCGCGCCTGAAGCTGGAAACTCCCACTCGCTGATCTCAGAAATTAAAGCTGCCACCCTCCTGGCGCCTGAAGCTGCCACCCCTCTCCGCGCGCTCAAGCTGCCACCCCTCCCCGCGCAAAAACAAGCTGCCACCCCGTGCACCTCAAGTTGCCACCCCTCCCCACACAAAAACAAGCTGCAACCCTAAACCCTGCGCGCTGAAAACTACTGCGACTGAACAAGCTGGAAAACGGAATTGCAAAAAAATTGTGACCCTGGGTGGGGGGGATGACGCACCAACCCTGGTACCAAGCCTCCCACAAACCTCCTTCCCCAGTTGTGGGCCTCCCCCGAACTTCCTTCCTAGCTTCGTGTCTCCTCCGAACCTCCTTCTCCAGCTACGGGCCTTCCCAAACCTCATTCCCTAGCTTCAAGCCTTCCCGAACCTCATTCCCCAGCTTCATGCCTTCCCGAACCTACTTCTTCAAACTTGTGGCCTCCCTGAACCTACTATCCTGACCTTCTTGCCTCTCTGAACCTACCTTGCCAAGCCTACTAACTCTCCAGAATCTACTTTGCGGAATGTATGTCGCCAAATCTGCCTCCCCAAAACTTGTTTTTTCTAAGCTTCAAGTCCTATACACGTATGTGTCTTGAACCCTTAAACAGTAAGTGGATCATCGTGAAAATCATCTATTTTTTCACCGTGCAAATTGTTTGTTTAAAAAAATGATAATGTTCTCATTAGAAGAGAAACTACTGTAGATGATCTTTCTTTTCCACTCAAATTTTTGAGGATGAGTAGTTGCATTTTTGTCCGACACAAAGAGATTTTTGTCATTCATCAACCCCAAAATGGTCTAGCGTTATGCATGGTCTAAAAAATGTAAGAGAACTTCATCCAATTCAATTTTTGTAGGTCCCTATTTTTCAAAGTAGCATTTGATTTTGAAAAATTGAAAATTCAACCACAAATTCAACCCCATGACATTTGGGCTCTCTAAATGTTGCTATTTAAAAAAATAATTAACCTTTGAATGTCTGGCCGGTCATCATGGAAATCATTTGTTTTGTCACCGTACAAATTGTTGGCTTAAAAAAATGAAACATCAAGAGATTGTAGTTGAAATTCTAATTAAAAGACAAACTATTGTAGTTGATCTTTCTTTTTAACCATAAATTTTGGATGATGAATAGTTACATTTGTGTCCTGTATGGCAAGATTGTTTCTCATTCATTGACCAAGCAATGGCTTAGCAATTGTTTAGGGATTAAGGAAGGTAAAGAGTCCACGTAATGGGACTAAGAGATGTTGAAGACATGTATGAAGCAATTGTGCAAAGTGTGTTTCATTTCTTGTCATCCCATAATTTATCTCTTTTAGACTTTTTCATGTAATGTAGACATTTCCTTATTTCAGGAATTTCGGAAAAAATTCCATATCCATTGGGGGGGTTTATATTTTCTAATTTAAACAAATTTGAATAAAATTTAATCAATAGTATTTCTAATTTGTAATGTACCTAACACTCTAAATAACCAAGGGTTTTTTTTTAGCTTCTTGGAATTCATTGTAAGTTTCAAATGAATCTAAGCATCTTTAGAACTTATACACCAAAACACAATTTCCAAATTTCAAACCCTATTCAAGGCTTACGTAAGATTTTGAGCATTCCATATACTAAAATTTTATTCGAAATACAAAGTTTAGTAAATGTAACCAAACTTCTAAAGTATTGTCATGAATAAAAAAATAATTAAATAATAAATAATTTAGTTTTTTCTATGCAATTTTTTTAAAATTATAAAGAACTTTTACTTTTTAGATGATCGTAATCTATAAAGGTCTAAACACCATTTTTTTAAGATTAAACATTTAAAAAGGTATGGAATAACTATTAAATGGCACAAGAAAGAAAATGTAGAAGTTCAAAATATTTTGAACTAGAATTTAGGATTCTTAAGTGAATAAATTTGGTGCCATTTGTTTGGTAAATCAACAAAACATTAAAATTAAGTATTCATGTTTTGTAGTTTAAAGAACTATTATTTCAAAATTCATGGAATAGGGTTCACAGTGGAATGAGGAAAAAAAAAACTTCTACATTTTTTTCACTTGACCCTCTTCATTAAAAGTCCATGATTGTTGAGCATTGAATTTAGTTTTTAAAGTTCAACATATGCTTGGCTTGTTTTACTACTTCATTCCATGTTACCATGATTAAGAATTAGTTCAATATGATATTTTTTTTATTGAAAACTTATAATGACAAAATTATAAAAGTATAGCACTCAAAAAATTTTATTGTAGTTAGAAGATATGCCTTTCATTCATACATAACTTGCACTTTTTGAATAATTATGTGTTTGAAGTACACAAGATGTAATAAAAGAATTTCTAAAACTTGTAGAGTACTAATTTTTTATACAATTTAGCGAGTCATTGTATGGGATACATTATAATACATTCATTTCTAGGAGGTGAACCTCTCATGAAGATTATTTATGTGACATTGAAGTCGTTCAAGGCTCTAAACCATGATGGAGTTAAAAATAATGATTGGTAGCAAATGAATGGAAAGTCCATCATTCATTTCAATGTACTAACAAAGTAGTTTAATTTGAAGCCAATTATGCTCCAAATCATGGTTTGGGATGCCATGTAGGTGGACAGGACGACTTCTTAGAACATGGGTCTCTACATTTTGTACACTTCACATAATTATTAAGCTTTTAAAAATGAGTATGGATCCTACTTTGTATAGTTCTAGTTCTCATACTTTCTTTTTGAAATATTCTAAGCATGTGCTTTTTATTTCTTTTATCTTCATAAAAGTTTAGTTTTTTTTCATTGTAGTTCTTCATAGTGTTCTGCAAACTTTATGTTTTTTCATCCAAATCATTCTAATTTAAAAAACAATTGAACAAAATTATATATTACACTGAAGAATCATAATTCTTTCAAATTTATACAAAAATTTAACTAGTACAATATGTTGTTGATCTCCAATACTTATCCTCTTTAAAATTTCATAGCTCTTATGATTTTAGTTACATAATAAAAACAACATAATTACCTTCATTTTTTCATTACTTGCTAATGTATTGTACAAGACAAATAGCAAGAATTTGATGTGCTCATACGTAAATGCAAATTTCTTAGAATGAGTTTCAAAATTTATGGAAAATAAAACATAACAAGTACCGCATTTTATAGAATTGAATGTTAAAAAATTCATAATTGTACATTGTTCTTTGTTTTCAAAACAGAAGCTCAAAGTTCTATATTTTTTTTATAAAATTAAATTACAAATTCAAAACTACCATGTAAGATTTTGGGTAATTTTGAACATGTACGGTCATTTAGATGTCCACAACATTGGAGATCCTTTATTAATTGAAACTAGTAATATTCAAAATAAAAGGCATTATGTTTTATTGCCTGCTTTTATTTCAAAAATTTCAAGAATCCTAATAAAATTTATATAAGAAGCATCTTTCAATTTCAGGATATTGGAATTTCAGAAATAAATGTGAATTTTGAATATCATTTGTAAAATCAAGATGAATTCATGAACATATTCGTGAATGAATTCAATGAACATTGAATTCATGAGCATGTAATTTACATTTGTTGAAGACTTTGCTATTGCTCCTAAACCTTAAACCCTGAACCCTACACCCTACACCCAAAACCCTACATCATAAACCCTAAACCCTAAACCCTAAACTCCAAAACCCGAAAGTCCAAACTTTTTTTCCTATTGAAAGCTTTCATTACGTACAATTCTGTTTATAGCCAATACACATTGGACCCAACATGTGCCAAATTACTGTGGTTACCTACCGTAAACATTCATCTAAATCAGACATTAGAATAAACTATTTAAAAAAAAGGTTGGTTGGTGGGTGGTGTATGAATTGCCAAATTTGCCAAATCCGAAATTCCGCTGTGACTACAAAGAATATTTCCACATTTTTGGAGAAAAGGTGACTGCCAAAAATTCCACAAAGTACAAATCCCCCTATTAAAATCTAAAAAAGATCGGCTACGTCAGATCCCATTTCTATTCATAAAAATTTCCATCACATTCCACATCATTGTCATTATTTGGGGGATGATAATGTCAACGGCCCCATAATCCGAGGAGGTACTTCTCCCCTACGCCCTGAAAATTATGAAGATTTCAAATACTGTTAAATTTCCCGCTCACATTCTTCCGCTAGTGTGTGCATCGACTCTCTTCCTCGAGCACCTCATTTCCTCTCTCGTGTTTTCCAGTATTCCCTCCTCCGCGGCCTCTTGCAGACATTGCTACCGCACGGCCTTTGAACATATGTTTTTGCAGTGCATTTACAAGTTTATGTGACTAAGTGGCTTAGTTTTGCACGGGTTATCGTAAGTTCCTCTATTTTCCTTCTCCCCTTCTCACTGAATGCTAGATTTCTGCTCTTGCTCGTCAGTGTTAAGCAAAGGTACATGTAGTATTACGTAGTCCTCCGATTCTTGGAGTTTAGGGAATTCAGGTGTCAAATCTCAAATGTTGTCCTGTCTATGTTATGTTCAAGAATGAACAACCGATTCTTGCGCTGTAAATGTCGGAACTATAAATTTGTCTATCACATACATGCATGGAGGTTATCCTCGGGTCGAGGATAACCACAAACATGAATAGATATTCAGAAACATGCATGCAGGTTATCCTCGTCTCGAGGATAATTTGAAACATGCAAGGAGATTAACCTTGAGCCTAGCATAATCACAAACATACATGGAGATTATCTTCGGCTCGAGGATAATCTGAAACATGCATGAAGATTATCTTTCATCCGAGAATAATTTCCAACATGCACCGAGATTATCCTCGACCTGAGGATAATCTCCAACATGCACCGAGATTATCCTCGACCCGAGGATAATCTCCAACATGCACCGAGATTATCCTCGACCCAAGGATAATCTCCAACATGTCCGTGATTATCCTCGACCCGAGGATAATCTCCAACATGCACCGAGATTATCCTCGACCCGAGGATAATCTCCAACATGTAGGAAATTATCCTCGGGACGAGGATAATCACGGACATGTTGGAGATTATCCTGGGGTCGATGAACCTCTATATATGTGTGTGATTATCCTCGACCCGAGGATAATCACATACATACATAGAATATGAATGATAACCATAGACAAACATAGTCATTCATTGACATTTGAATTGATATACAGAGTTCATGTACATAATCAGTGTGACACTCCAATGTCGACTGTGGGAATACATATTATCTCTCAATCTTGTCCGCCAGGTATCTTCGAATCAAAGATACATTTTGTTTTCTTACTCCTACTACCTACTCCAAAATGGTATACAATTTTACCCTCCAACTGAGGTTGCTTTGCTCCCTGTTTTGTCAGTGTGTCCTACTTATTTATTATCCTCGACTCGAGGATACTCATAATAGTATGAATTAATTGGTTTTCTTTCAAGTGCAGAATGGATACTCCAGATGCCAACGAGTTTACAATTCCAATGCCAACTTTGCCGCCGGGTGTCGCAGCCTACGAGGGATTTCCTCGAGCTTCTTGGTATACAAAATGCGTCACACTCAGAAATGAGGAGGGGGTAGAGGTGGCAAAAGGAATTTGTCATAATGTTGATGCAGATCTCGTCATTGACATGGACGGGCAGCCACTCGGTGATGACCGGGTTGCAATTCAAATTGCAGAGTCTTTGTGTGAGGCAGATGTTCCGTCGGAGTGGATGTGGTCCATGCACTCCTGGCACATTTCCAGGGTCTACCTTAATGGTGCCAGCTTATATGACCACGAACAAATGCATCTCTTCAATACTGCAGTCTCTTCAAACGGTTCGAGGCGGCGTGTTCGGACTGGAGTTCGTTCCTATGAAAGCTCACGTGAGAGGACTGAGCCTACCAATCTCCCGAAGAAAGAAGCCCTCCTCACAGAGCAAGCAATTGCTGATGTTTCTAGTATAAAATGTTGCCAGAAGAATTGCTTGCAACCATTTCCACGTGGTCAGATTCAAGCTGTTCGGTCTCTACTTCATATTGATGGTGGAGTGTTCTGGCGCAAGTCACGTCTGCTTGACGTGCACAAGCAAACCCACACTGATTCCAATGGAAGGGACATGATTACCTTGGCAAACCATGAAATTTGTTCGGTTGCTTGGTGCACCATCCACGGAGTATCGAAGGCTACCTTTTATAGATACAAGAAGATGGCAAAAGATGACCAAAAACCGGAGCATCATGGCAACCTTGGAATGAAAAAACCTCGGACACACACTTTGCAAGCAACAGCAACTCTTCGATTGTTAGTGGAGAATGAAGCGGACACGATGCCTCACAAATCGAGGACCCTTGAGTCTGGAGAGAAAGTCCCCTCCATGGTCCTACCGTCTGCATTTCGTTGGAAGGACAAGTTGCCACAAATTAACAATGTCAATTCCTCACTTCAATTGCAAAATATTTCAGCTAGTGGATTGAGCAACATACGTCGTCAATCTTTTCCAGAGTATGCTCCAAAGGCTAGAGGAGATAGTTTTTCTCGTTGTGGAACCTGCGATAGATATAGGCAACTCAAGAGTGCTTGCACTCCACGTTCACGAGCGCAAGACGTGTGGTCTAACAAATTGAGAGTGCACCTATCGGGACAAAAGGCGCATAGGGACTTGTACTATGGAAACCGTTCAATGTCTGAGATGTATCCTGACAAGGTTTTGACTATAATCCATGACAAGATGGATCACTCAAAGACTGCTTCCCCTCATTACTCGCACAAAAGTAAGGGAAATGATTCTTTCATGAAGATGCATGTCGCTGTTACAGGCATGATTGCTCATGGTCATGGAGATGTGCGATATGCACACTATGGCTTGGACATCTTTCCAACAGACTCCAACCATACTATTGGGTCCATTGCAAAATTATTGCGAGATCTAGAGTCCCAACCGAAGCATTCATCTCGTCAATTGTTTGTAGGAGGAGAGCGTTCTGAACTGACAGAGGCTTTGTTAATAGGTTCAGAGATTTGTACGGACTCTCTCGGGTCCCCCCTGAAGTATTGGTGGAAGCTCAACCTCTTCCTCCAACATTGACTCTTCAGCTTGACAATGCTTCTGGCGACAACAAGAATCGGTGGGTTTTTGCATTATGTTCTCTTCTTGTCTTTAGAGCTATTTTTCGAGAGATATACATTAATTTCCTCATTGTTGGACACACTCATGAGGACATTGATGCTCTATTTGGTCGTTGAAGCACTAAATTGAAGACGAATGACTACCCCACACTTCCAAGGTTGATGAAGTCTTTCATGGATTGTGAAACACAACCCGTAATTCCTCATCTCATTGAGGAGGTTCCTGATTTTAAGCGATTTGTGGACGGGTACTTGCATACAGGCGATGATTCTCTACAGGGTCATTCTCAAGCACAACAGTTTAAGTTTTATAAGGATTCCAATGGGTGGCCATTGATGCAGTACAAGATCCTTTGTACCGATGTTGATTGGTTGCCGAAAGAGGGTGGGGGGATTCGCTTGTGGAAGGAGACAATAGATGGGCACCCTAAAGTACCGAGGGGTAGTCCTCTACCTTTGCCACCGCAACAAATGCGTTGCTTTGATGAGATTTGCAAGGGTTTAGATGGGTACATTGCATTGTGGGGGGCAATGGGAAATCAAGACTTATCTGGCGAGTTTAGGAAGAAGAATGAGCCGGTGCGGAAATATTGGGAAGGTGTGAGAAGTGCTCTCAATGCTCTGCTTGTGGTACATGAGACATTGCAGCATGGATTTTGGCCAAATTCTCGTGTTGCTGATGAGGTGGAAGACCAATACCTAGATGATGGTACGATGCGTGAGGAGTTTGCAGAAGATGCACCTTTTGTTGGTCGTAGACGTGATCGTCCACCTCCTTCATTTCGTATTGGCCGTGATGTATATGTAGGTTACTTAGTTGTTGTGCGCCCCGCTGACGGTGACCTCCGTCCATTTTGGCTTGCTCGGGCTCTAACAAATCCTAATCCAAATCCAAGTCATGTCAATTCGATTCAACTTCAATATTGGACACCTACGTCTTTTCATCACACCAATGAAGAAACATATGCTGGGTGGGACACAAAACAAGGGAATTCTTAGTGCGAGGATAAGGCTATCTCTCCGAGTTGGACGCATACAGACTGCATTATGACTGCTTGGAAGCCACGTTTCAAAGAAGGCACTTCTGATCCAAAAGTTAGAATTCCCAAAACACAAATTGCTATCATCCAGACATCGGTGGATGCATATGTATCTGGTGAAAGCAATAATGTATCTTCGGAGTGAAGATGAATAGTTTGTAGGCATAGGAAATCATGAGGAGTTTTGCGAGTTTGTACGTTATTTTCTTAACTTTAGGGAGGATGACAAAAAAATATGGAAAAAAATAAATTATAAAGAATTGTAGAAGTTGATAGTTTCTTTGATTAGGGCAAAAAAAAATATAATAAAAAGTTGTTAGAAAAAAACATGTGGAGAAGATGAAATAGATTTAGTTTTTTTATTCTTTTAGTTCATTGTTTTGATCTTTTTTTATATTATTTTAGAATTTGATGTTATAGATGTTGTATAATATAATATATTTTTATTTTTATTTCTTGTATGGTATTGTGTATTTTGTAAGTTCTTCATTGGAATTCTATTGTCTATGACATTTGTTTTGGAACACGATGAGTACTAATGTTTTCTATACAAAGTAATTATGAACTTCTCTATCTAAGCATATGTCAAATTCTTTACTTTGACATTGTAGTTTTTGATCAGGCTAGGTGTACAAATGTATTCTATCATGGATGATTTCAAAAATCTCTACCTCACTATATGTCAAACTATTTACTTAGATATTTTAGTTAAGCACTTATTATAAATGGTTCTAGTTTCCCATCCAAAATCCCTCCTTTCAACGTCCTTCACTACTATTTTTTTCCTCCAATTTCTTATACTTGTACAAATTCTTTATTCTTCAAGCAGTTTATGGTCTCAATTTTTTGAATTGTCTCAATTTAATGGACTCTTCTACATACTAAATTTAGGAAGATGATTAAAATGAGAATCCACATTGTCTCAATTTAATGAATATGGCCTTAACCCTTGTAAATGTGAGGAAACATGACACATCATCAATCACCTCTGGAGTGGTCACTTCTTATATTTTTTGATATACATGTGCATGACTAATTTATTTTACAGGGAGTATTATTTTAGGCACATTGAATTTTAGGCACCCTTCAATTACGTAAATTTCTAATTTGTGGTTTATTGAGGATCCTATTAGTAATTACCCAAAATGTAGTTAGAACATTTCAAGGACCCTTTTTTTCTTACAAAATTTACTTTTTTGCAAATCTAAGCACATGTTTACATGTTATGAAAATGTACAAAACAATAAAACAAACATTTGAGATATGACCCTACACCCTACAAAACTAAGCATATTTTTTTTGTACTCACTTGGGTGTACAGATATTGAAATTTTGCAATCCATTTTGTTATTTTCAAGTTTGAAACTATCTTTGTATTGTTCTTTAGTTCAAAGAGACTTCATATACAAATGTATTACATTTTGTGAAAGAAAGAGTCAACTAGAAATCCTTTGTTCCATGGAAGTCATTAAGCCAATTTTATCATAAAGTTGTGGAAGCCATTATGAGCTATATTTTGAAGTGTTGTTTTCAACTGATATGAGCTTCATGTAGGGCAATAATTCATTTATAACTCATGTAACAAAAGAACAAATTGTGAACTTGAAGCAAGTTCCATAGCATTTCAAGTAACAAATCTGACTATAATTGTTTTGTAGTCTTTTGGTTGTCAATAGTTATTCTATATTAATCTTCCAATGATTTCTTAGTTGTTTTTTACTTAAAATGTAATCGTTTCCTAGTTGCATAACTTGTCTTCTTGTAGTTGTTTTGTAGTTATAAACTAGTTGTATTTTGGTTGTTCTATAATTGTTTTCTAATTGTCTTTGAATTGATTTCTAGTTGCACTGTAGTTGTAGATTCCACATAAAGCAAAGTTGTCCACATCTACGCTTCTAATGAATATAGGATGTAAAATACCCACTTTGTTACGATTCCATTTTCCTACATTTTTTTCTACGACTACTCTGCAACTACAACATACACATTAAAGTTGGTGCAATTATAGAGGATTGCAGTTGCAAGATAGTTATATAAGACACTTAGTTGCATTTGAGTTGCATATGGCCGGTTGTAGCGGACACGTTTTTCTTCTAGTGTACCTCGTAGTATTCAAAACACTTCCATTTCAAGGTAAATGGATTAGAATTTGATAGTTCAAGAGCACAAAAAGAAAGTAAATGGAAACCACAATGACGACAATCTCCCATGAGGCACTCTAACCTATGCCAAAGGTCAAACTCCCCTTTTGAGCAGACACAGGCTTCCCACATCAATGTTATGCGCTTGAAAACCTGTTTATAAGCAAGGCAACCTCCATCTATAGTGAAATTGCAAACCATACAATCACAAGTACAATTCATATTTGTATGGAACCCCTTGACTTTGTCCCTCATGTTACCTAAGCCAATCTTCATCATATCCATCTCTACATGATAGATGCAACAACAAGTGTTCCTCTCTTTCAGCTTTCTCAACCACCACGGTTTCAACCTTTCAAAAGCTCTTTGACGCACACTACATTCGGGATGTGCCTCTTTGAAGTGCAAGAAGAAATAGGTCTGCCATGAACAATTCAGCAATAATAGTCAAAAATTGTATTAGACATTTGGTAGTAATTTTAATACACTTGCACTATACAAATGTACTAAATGTATTCAAAGTGCATTATAAAGTACTATGACTACATATTGAACTAAATGTACTAGAATTTGAATACAATACATACAATCCCAATCCCAATCTAATACAATAAGTATTCGCAACCTTTCTTGAGTACAGAAGGAGTAATACAAGTTGAGTATTGTAAACTGTGAACCACAATTAGTACAAAATCAAAGTGAACAATATACAATTAGGTGGATGATTAGTATTTGTATTGTAATTGAAATATATATTTTGTACTAATCGCTAAGTACATGTACTATGTGTACACAGTGTTGGAGTTATGAGTTCATGACATACCACAAGAAGTATGTGTGGTATGTTTGATGCAATCTTTTCAAATATGCTAAATACAAAAAAAATCAAATTGTACAATGACATGTATAAAAGGTTAGTTTTTGTATTTCCATACAGAATACAAATAATATTAGTAGACAATGATGGAATTCTGACTTCACAATATATCAGAAGATGTACTTGTGGTATGTTTGATGCAATCTTTTCAAATATGCTAAGTACAAAAGAATCAATTTATAAAATTTCACATACATGTAGTTTGTTTTTGTATTTTCATACAAAACAACCTTAGTATTAGTACACAATGACAAAGTTATGAGTTCACAACATACAAAAAGAAGAACTTGCAGTATGCTTGATGCAATCACCTGGCATATATTAAGTACAAAAGAATCAATTTATAAAATTTCACATACATGTAGTTTGTTTTTGTATTTTCATACAAAACAAACTTAGTATTAGTACACAATGACAAAGTTATGAGTTCACAACATACCAGAAGAAGAACTTGTGGTATGCCTGATGCAATCACTTGACATATACTAAGTACAAAAGAATCAATTTATACAATGACTCTACATGTAGTACATAGTGAAGTTTAGTATAGCATTGTTATGTATTTATCAGAATTTCAGTTGGATCCTCTAGAATTATATACGACATGAAGAGTAACTCTGTTTATTAGATGTATAACCTATCTTGTATTCAAAACTACTAAAGAAGCACATAAATTATAAACATTTCTTAATGTACTACAGAACAAGTTTCAAAATGAGAAAACATATACAAAATGAATAGTTTAAGAGTAAAACTTACTTAGGTCTCACACATATAGTGAGTAGGATGAGGCTCAAGCCACTGGTTCCGCCCCACTTTGTGTTTCACAATGTCCTTGTTTGGTGACACCTTTGTTTGTCCATTCCACCATGTATCAATACAATGTTTTGTGTAGTTTGATAAGCTTCCTCTCTTTTGTCTGTACAGTCTTACCCTCAACACACTATCTTGCACATCTGGAGCATAGACCCTTTTGGAGAGAGCGAGACTTATGTTCTCTATTGTCGTATCCAAAACCCGCGACAATGCTCTTACTCCGCCAATCCCCAAGCTAACTGCAGCATCCAACAAAGCAGTCTTTCTTGCTAAAAGTTTGTTAGAGTTAGCCACCTTCACTAGCTGCAATTCATGCTTAAAACTTTCAACAAAAGAACTAACTACCTTAGCTTCTTGTGGCGTAGGATAGTACAGAGGTAACAAAGGCCAAACAATGTCATACTGCAAAACCCTCTCCATAACGTCTCTTCTACTAGATGGACTGGGACAACTTGAGGGACAACTTCTCAACTCCTCAACTATATACTCTACTATGCATAGGGATCTCCGATTCAAATCCCTCACTGTTAGATGATCCTTGTCTTCAAGATCTGGAGACGCAACCACCAGAAGTTGGTCCTCTTCTACTCTTTGTCTATCTCGTGCTCTTTGGCAAGCCTTTTGTTGTCTTGCATTCTCTCTTGTTGTAGCTAGGAGCTCTTCCTACAAACGAGCTTTAACAAGCCTAGCAGTTGGACCTGGATGACTAATGCCATGCCTAGCACGTCGTCTCTTTGCAGCATTGCCCATCACACAAACCTAACAGAAGAACACATTTTAAATTCAGTGACATGTGATCAAAGTCTGCAATCTTCATATATGCAGTTTGGAAGTGGAGGTCTGAATGTGATGTCATAATGGAGGAAGCTAGGAATTCCAATTTCTCCATTCCGTATAAGGCACAAACACTTCCAAATATTGCTATACGACATGTTTTGGTGTAGTATTGGAGAGAAGTGGAGTGCATGGGGATGGGCAAAGGCAACTTCTACTCTAAACTTGAATCCTAAAACTACAATTATGGCAGGCCATAAGTTCATAGTGGTAGCATTAAACTTTTGAGGTTGGGACAGTACAAACTACATTTCAAATATGAAGAATGGATCCACACACACAATATGTAATCTTTCAAAAAATTTAAAAATCTCACATAGGGGTGGTACTAAAGTAAAGAACTAATATGCAATTTACATCTAACCTAATACAAGGTACTCACTAGTATACAACTGTGTCGGGCATGGACGGCGTGGACGTCATACATGGTCCTATACGGATTAAGGATCTGCCAACTTATTTAGGTAGCATCACAAGTGAAGGAGTAACAAAGGCTCCCCATGTTACGCATTTTTAATGTAACTGTTTTAGTTGATAAACATGCATTTCTTGTGCCACAACAAAAACTTAGGAATGTTCATGCATCACGCAAAACAACATGATTGGAACTCATCTCTACTTGTCAATTATGTAGTTACTCTAAAACCCCTAACATATAGATGAATGATCACCTACCTCTATGGTATGGTTTTACTAGTGGAGAACCAATACGCGTTATTACGTATGTATAGTACAAGATTGTCTTACCACATTACCTAAAATCTCAGCTTACACGTGATTATTGTGCAATATAAATGATAAATATGGTGGCACTTGTGTGAAGAGATGAAGAAAGCATTAGATGGGTTTCCAGCATTGTGGAGGGCTGTGAGTTATCAAGCTTGGGAACTGCTGCGAACTCCCTGTGAACTGCTGCGAACTGCCTGCTGATGTGGTCGAGCGACTGCCACATCGGCAAATTTTAATTTCTTTTTTTCAAAAAAAAAAAATGAAATTTTTTTTTCTGTTTTTTTTTCTCATTTCAAGAATGTAAATTTTTTTTTTTTTTTTTTTCAAAATTTTTCTATCGGGAACGGCTCGGGAACGGCTGTTCCCTGAAACTGCCGGGGGATCAGGGTCGGGAACAGGCCGAAACGGCCCTCCCCACCCCCCAGAAAACATCTAATGTAGCAGAAGTACATATATCAGGCCTTCATAGTTTGGGAATATGCCCAAATATTCATAGTTCATCTTTAAACTAATTGTGGACCTCTAATTGCGGTGAAGAACAGGCTTCGTCGAAATCCAAAAGATACCACTCTTTCTGATAGTACCCTATGTTTGGCCACCGTATGTCGCGATGCATGAAATCCCACTCGTGAAGATAGACCAATGCTTTGGCTACACACCCTAAAGCCTTCACCAACTCAAACTCCGACTGAGTTCTTTGAAATGATTTACATTGAGGCTCGAAGACTATTGAGTGCGGTAGGTTCTCTGCTACATCCTTAGGAAAAGAGGTCACCACCCGTTCAATATGAGGACATCCTCTAATACGCTCGTACACATGTAGCACACGGTCAAACACATGCTTGGCTTGATAAGACTTCTTCACTGAGGTGCCAAACAACTTCACCTCCTTCCCATGTTTCTCTGGAAGTTGCTTGAATTCTTCCTCCACACAATAATCCTCACACAAAGCTCCTAAGCAAGGTAATAGTCTGGCCACATTGAGACAGGCTAGGATGATGTGCACACAATCCTTCAAAGTAGACAAATCAAAAGAATACAAAGTTTTTATTGTCTTGCGTCTGTCCTTCATATATAGACTATAGAGTAGCCAAAGTCACCGTCTTCCCTCTAGCATGATAAGTGAGAATGTAAGGGATCTCAGCATATATCCAAGTTAACTTTTGGAGGAGTTCTTGCTTAGGGTCTCCTATGGTAGTGGACGACTTTTCCTCTCCCTTCAACACTGCCCATTGATTACTCATCATCCCAATTACATCTGGGCGGAATTTGCCCGTCAATGGTTCCCTCAAGGTGTTTCAATCCCAATAGATGGATTTAGTGCAAAAAAACTCCACATAGTCATTCACAAGCTCATCCCAAAGTTGAATGAAAGATTCCTCTGTTGAACCTGTAGATGGAGGCTCCAACACCTTGACAAGGAAAGCATCCAATATTTTGTATAAGTGATGCTGATCTTCGCGTACAAACAAAACTTTCAAATTAACGAGAGACAAACGTTCGAAAAACTTTGATGATATGGGAAAGCCAGATTTAAGTGGATTAGTTGTCAAAAATGAACCCAACTCTTCAACTCCGGGAAAATGTTCGAAGGCACTAACATCTTCAATCATTCTCTGCATTGGATCATCTTTTGGGAGCATGGAAGCAAGAGGATCTGCAATACACGATTGCAAGAGCGTCAAGAACCAACTGTACCAACACTGTTACGACTCCATAAGCAAACCAAGGCACAAGTGACGACAATTTGGTAACAACAAACTGGAGGTACTTGAACCTGAAACCCTCTATCACCAATCTATGAAGCATCCAACAAGCCATCGCACAAAATCTTAATTGTTTGACTGAGATAAACATAAGGCAAACGCCCCAATTCTAACGATCACACACCCATAACTACAATTACGAACATGAGCGGGAAAGTGAATAGGATGACCTAAACCCTCCACGAGAATAAAGCTCGCTCCTCTATCAGTCGTGCATGGGATGAAGCATCAAACAAGCCATCATACAAAAAGAATGGGATGGCTCCACAGGCCGCAAACTTCATGCAACAGATGCCATTGCCTGCACCATGAGAGCCATCCCCTTCACAACACCATTGAGTCTATTACTACCAGCTCTGATCCTACTCCTACAAAAAGAATGGGATGGCTCCACAAGCCGCAAACTTTGCGCAATAGATATCATTGCCCACATTGTGAGAGCCATCGTCACTTGTCTACCTCACAACTCTAGCAGAGTGCTCAAGGCACCATTTTCTTCAATTTCTTTCGACATATCCATCCAATTCCACACGTAGAAAGGAGAAACAAGTCAATTAGACATGGAGAATTGCGGTGGCAAACGCAAAGGCAGGGATTGGAGCAGTAAGGAAGAGATGTGGGGACCGGAAAGACAGGTTTTTTGTTGCAAAATAGAGGAATAAGGCACTTCTTCGTGCAAAATTCTCAGGCACCTTTTTAGAAGTAGAAAAATAATTCACACAAAACTGACTTCTACGAAAAAATTGTAGCAAACATCCAAGTTACATCCACAGTCTGAGTATGTATGTTGAGCGTTCCAACACCTTGATGAGAACGTCTACATCAAAACCATCTTCGGCAACTTCTTTGCATTGAGAAAAATGGATCAAGGCTTCCTCAACATCAAGCTTTTCCATGGCTATGGACATCAACAAACAATGAGCTCTAGCCTTCAATGTTTTCTGCCGTTTGTTGGGCAGTAAACCCATTATTCCCTATACAAATATAAGTTGGACAATAGTGGTTGACCTTTATCCCCTGCTATTTGGGGATCATCAAAACAAATTAGACAACATCACAAAGAGACTCAAAACAAATTGGACAGCATAACAAAGAGAATCTTTTCCATAACTTGTCCCTATAGTCGCAATGATCATACAAAGACCTAAATCTTCAAAGTCAACAAACTAATACTAGTGGAAACCCTGTTAACTACGAATGCTTCATGCTATGCACAATCAGCAGTGAGACTAAACAATCCTTGCTTCCTTGCTGCACTGAGAAGTTTCAATCTCCCTAAACAGGCTTCTGCACTGGGTTGCTTAGAGGCATCAATCTCCAAACAATCCTTTTGCAAATCTAACACATCTACTGACAAATCTCTTATCCCGCTATTCCTGATCAAATGCCCAATGCCCCATATGTCTACACTCGAGTCATGACGACCTCTGTTCGTCTCAGAGGTGTGGGCTTCAACACATAGTCTGTGAGTGTGGCCACAGGGAATAGGGTTGTCCCCGTCACGTCAGGATTCAACTTGGTGTCCGTCGGAATTACAAATTTTTTTTTTTTTTTTTTTTTTTTTTTCAAGCTTTCATATCCAAGTGTCATATTTTATCCTTTAAAATAGTTTACTATGACTATTTTTTTGCTCCAAAAAAAGACTCTTATAGACGCTGATGACAACTAGAATTTATCATTTATAGACAAATCTACCAACTTGTAGATGATTAAAAATATAATTTTTTCAAAAGCATGGCCTTGAGACCTGCTACTTATTACATAAGTACATCCTAAAGGGCTAATAAGTCCTGACCTGTAAGGGATTAATGGCTTAGCCTTCCTGTACGCAGGCAAATTCATATGTACATGCAGTTAAAACAATGCTGATAATTTAAGGACGGATCCAGACCCTTAATACTGGACTGCCAAAATTACAATATGGCCTGTAAAACGGCAATAAGGAAAGCTCAACAAGCACTGTGCCCTTGTCCCAGTCTGTCACCCTTCAGAAAATTCAGAAAAATCAGGGAAAGTTGGTAAGTCCGGCCTATTAAAAGATTGATACCATTCTCATGAATAGTCTCTGTACCTATT
The DNA here is from genome assembly GCA_947034895.1 of Rhytidiadelphus loreus. Lineage (NCBI taxonomy): Eukaryota > Viridiplantae > Streptophyta > Bryopsida > Hypnales > Hylocomiaceae > Rhytidiadelphus > Rhytidiadelphus loreus. The sequence goes on along the minus strand of OX344765.1, from coordinate 2,761,564 downwards.
GGCTTGTGGTGAGTGGCTGAGAGCTTTGAGAGTAGACATTTTCAGATGCTTCGCACGATCCCTGTTGTTTACTGTTGCTGAGTACTTCGATCTACGTCAAGTTTCTCATCATGGCAGCCTCACAGTGTTCTAACAATACTCAGGTTTTTTGGACTTACTCAGAAATATTGCAGGGATACTATAGGGGGCTTGCTTTGTATGTTTTATTTGTTTTTTGAGCTCTTTGTGATGGCGATAACAAGCGTATGAGGGCTGTAAACACCTGATGCATCTTTACTAACAATACATGCGTGTTTTGTTGCTGGGATGGGCACATGTGAGGTCCTCTACCTCTTGGAGCGTTTTTGGCAAAAAAAAATGACAACTTAACTTCCTTACTCCATTGATATGACACTCAAGGATTGAATGTTAGAAACTTGTTTGTGCTAATTTAGTCCTATTATACTTCACACATATGTTTTCACAAAGACTTTGGATTTGGCTTAGGAAAAAAATATAGATAAAGGAGTCATTATCCTACTTTATCATTGGATATTTTGTTCTGAAAAAAATGAGATGAGAAATTTACTCATATGTCATACAAATGGACAAGGACTGGATTAGTCTTGATGAGAACTTCTACACGATTTACTACTATTTGATTTCTATGCTAATAGGCAAAACACTAAAGGATAGAAAAGCACAGATTTGCGCCCAGTTTTGGGATGTTCCAGAAAAGATCTTTTTTCCCCTGGACGGGTAATCCATCGACTTGGATGATCGGGCCGTCAACTAGACTGTCAGATTGTCGACCTCAACGTGGACGGATTGGCCGTCTAGGTCGACAAACAAGCCGTCCACAAAAAAAAACTTGTCCGTTGACTGGTTTACTCCAGGTGACGAACTGACCGTCAAAAAAAAAATTTTTTTTTTTTTTTTGGGCTGACAGCAATACCGATGCATTAGGACGTGTCATGACATCCGGACGTGAAAAGCCCACGTCACGTTTGGATAGACAACCCTGACAAGGAGTGGACGAAGTCTCATCAAAATCGATTAAAACCCAGTTGGTATCAAAAGCGTTTCTGAGAACATTCCACCAAGATATATCTTGATGCATCAGATTCTTTCCATGCAACTAGACCACTGCTTCCGCAACATTGATCAATGCTCTCAAAAGTTCATATTCAGGTCTCGCACACCTTTTCACAAGACATCGAGGTATCATTCGGAATCTACGTTTGGATGTATTAACTTTCAGCACCTGCTCTACGTTAGGGCAGTCCTTGATGCTCTCATATATTCAGCGCACCTTCTCGAAGATACTCTAATCTTTGTAGATCTTGTCAACGCCACTCTCCACGAGAACAATTTTTCTGTCAATGTGATGATCGTAAAAGTCAGACTCAACTCCCAACGTGATTGCAGCTGCAGACAGGCACATTAGCATCTTGTTGATGTTGAAGCCTATCAACAATGCTAGCAACCTGTCTTCTGGAACAAATAGATTGACTGTAATCAAATCCACCACCTGAGACTTACATCGCTTAGCATCATGCACTAGTGCACAGTAAGTAATGATTGCTGCCTTGGCATAATAACACAGGAGATAGGACATGTCTCCATACGTCCAAATCAGTTTCACGGCCAATTCTTGTTTGGAATCACCTTCAGTATCTAGCCCTTCCTCCTTGCCACGCCAAAGTGCAAGTCTGGAAACCAACCCAAGTTTGTCTGGGCGCTTGTTCTCAGATGAACTAAACTTTGCGGAGTCTCTATTAAAGACAATTGTTTCCAAAGAGAACAGGGATATTGGCTCATTTACAACTGAATCCCAAAAAGAAATAAAAGAACTTTTTGTAGAGCTTGTAGGTGGAGGTCTTAACTCATTCCCAAGGTGGTCATCCAAATTCCAGCAAATGCCTCGGGCAGGGTCATGACAAATAAAGTTATCTGCTTTACTCAGATAGTTCATCAACTGCAAGTAGTGTCGCTGAGAAACCGGAAATGCCATACGTGGCGGTTGCAGCAAGTGATGTTTCAGCTTAGAGACCTTAGGAATCCTGGGATCCATACTTGCTTTTGTTATTAACCTTCGGAAAGGGTCCTGTTGAGCAGTTGCTTAAGACACAAAAAAAGTAAGCATATATGTGATTCACACTGTCCATGATACCCTATGGAAACAGTGCAATGTAGTAAGCTCAACAAAATAACAGAGCAGAGCCAAGACCAAACCAGAAAGCAAGCTAAGAAGATAGACACAACGCTATTCAAGCAAGAAGCAAGAAAGATGAAATCCTAGTTTGCCCTTAATAGTCTATCATTCGTGCGTGGAATGAAGCATCCAACAAGCCATCGCACAAATCCCTAATTGTTCGATTGAGATAAACATAAGGCAAACAAGCAGCAACTTATAAAAAAAACAAGAATATGTAATTTGATTCTCATCATACATGATGACCACCAATTTCTTATAACGTGTACAAAGCAACAAAGATGACACTTCACTACAAGAGATAACCTGCTAACAATTCACTCCAAGCTTTCATAGTAAAACATAAATGCAGACGAAGCATGTATACAGGGAGAGTAACAGCTACTGTATCTACTTCTTGATCATTTTTCACAAAAGAAAACATACCATAACACACATGTTCACTCCAAGCTTTCATAGTAAAACATAAATGCAGACAAAAATGTGGGGAGAAGCAGGTCTCCTAAAGTGCAAAACCTAAAAAACTGATCCAGTTACACTATAATATCCCTAGAAACAAAATCACATGGACGATCAAAACCCTAACCAACAAAACATTATCACCTGATAGTAGCCATAGCTGAGGAAAAAGCATCCTTCATGCAGCATATCCAAGAAAACCAAAATTACCTATCCCAAGCTCTGGGTCCCCATCAACAGGCACCACGGATTCTTCCGATGTTCCGACTTAAGATCCAGATATAAACCTGATCGTTTCAATCGTGGTGCCCTCAACTACCACAATCCGATTCATTGTAAGAGATTTAGGACGTAAGCGAGTCTGGCGGGCAAGTTCGTAAATGTCGAGAGTCCCTGTTGCATCAGTAGCAGGCTGCACCCATGCATTCCCTCCTCTTGAGAGCCAGATGTATGGCCTCATCACGATCGCCCCTTAAACTTCACTAAAATTCATAGACAAGAGAGATCCAGTCTATTTAGTGACGCTAACTACGAAATAGCAATTACAACCGTCTCAAGAGCAATTACCTGAAATTTCAAAACTTGTCGAGACCTTTTAGAACATGTCAGAGTAGCATCTCCTTGCACACGCTTATAAACTCCTACAAACCTAGCAACGGAAACAAGATCATGAACAGTAGAAACAAAACAGACAAGAACTTAACGAAAACTTAACAGAAGAACAGAGACTTCAAAACCACCTCGACTCCTCAAAGACCGGTGACGCAACACGCCCAGAGAAGCAAGAACCAAAAAAAAAAAAAATTGTTTCCCCCAAATAATTTAGTGAACTAATGATGCGTATGAAAGGGTCTGAGTATGAATATGGGTAGATGCAAGAAACACCGAACAATTTAGGGAGCGTTCTGCCAAAACTGCGTTTTTTCTGCCCAGTACTACTAGTACTGCTAGTACTGCAAAACGAAGCAATCTCAGCCGTTGATCCGAAAAATCAACGGCCAGTAGTACTTTTGAGTACTTAATAATACTGAAATAGTACTCTTTGAAAAAAATTACAGTTTGTCACAAAAAGTAGATAAAATTAAGTATAAATTAATAATAATTAGAAAATCATGAATAAAAAAAAACTAAAAATTGGCCATTTGTAGAGACTTGATAGTGATTACATTTCACCAAAAACTAAAAATTGAAACCATCATAAATGTTAGGAGCACTATGGGCAAGGGACCCCTATTTGCATGCATGTTGAAGATAAAGAATTGTGTTTTTTTGAATGCCCTTTGGTGGGCACATGCCCTTCTATTGTGGCAATAGCCTACAACAATCCTAGACGTACATCATCATTTTTGGATGCTCCACAGTACTAAAAAACCCTAAAATGCAAAGTATGACAAATTAGGTAAATTACAATTTAATTAAAGGATTTTCTTTCAAAATTTCTCAAAAGTAAGGAATCTGAGGACTTCCAAGTTAGCCATCTCCAATAAAAATTTCAAGTACATGGACTTCATTTCCCAAAAGATATGACAAATTGTATCTCCGTCATTCCAATTGTGACGCCAAATAGTACCGGTGTTTCTTGCATTCACCCATATCACAGGTCTATGTAATTCTTAAGGGATCGGGTATCAATATCACAAGTCCATTCACATGTAATAATTCAGGGTATCAATAGCAGAGATCCATGCTCCGGGTTTTCAATAGCCGGGCATCAGGGGAAAGAATCTGAATATCAGGGGTTAGGGTATACATTGCAAGGGTATACATGACGAAGAGCGGCTAATTTCTAAGGGAAACAAATCTTTCACCCTCTTAGTTAGTCCTTAATCCTAGTCCGCCCAAGTGGTCAGTTTCTGACCGCTTGCAATTAAAAAAAAATTTGGTGCCATCTAGAATGTGGATGGGTGGCCGGGACAAAACATGGGTTCACTTGACGGCTGTAACGAGGACAGTGATGATGTAAATCCGACGTTAGGTTTGTAAATTTGAATTCGCAGGGCATTACACAAATTCGTCAAAGAAACACGGGACATGGCAGTTGGCCCAGAAGTCTGAGAAATGACCGCCAGGAGCCAGTGGTCGACCGTTGGGCTTTGGATCCAGTTGCGAAGGTGGAAAGAATGTCGTAGGGTTTTGAGTGGAGCTGCACTCAACAACTTTCAACGTGAGAGGCAACATAGATTCCTGAGTGTATAAAGTGACGATGAGGCACAACAACATTTGGGTCGTCCGTGGGCAAATCTTGAGGAGCCGCGTACGAAAGGGATGAGGATCCAAAGGTTTACGGTAGGTACAATTCGAAGACAGCATGAGGAAGGAAAGTAGAGAGTGACGAACAATGCATCATTCAAGCGATTGTTGGAGTTGGGCGGAGTCGAAGGACTGGAGAGTGGAGACTAAAATCGACAATTGTCGCTGCAAACGAGCCCTTGTTTGTGCAAAAACAAATACATGCTCCAATTTGTCTTGCACAAAGAGGTGGAGTATGTCAAATTTAATATTCTATTCACAACGATGGGAAGAGAGTTACTGCCTACACTATGTTAGTGCTACTACTAGCAAGGTAACAACTAGTGTGTGGCAACGTCAAGGACCTCCAATAAAGGGTTGAAAGGCCTTGTCTTCTCTTCAAATGCTGCAAGTTCTATGATTGTTTTTCTAGTGTTTACGCCTAGTGGTCCACTTAGTTTACGACTCACTCAATTTAGGTTCAATTGGTAATAGGGTTGTTTGGAATTTCAACAACTCTAGAGACTCATAGAGGTATAGAATCAAAAACACCCTGTGCAATGTAGATCAATGTGCATCATTCTCCAATGTCTTTCAAAGGCCATCTCAAACACCATTGCCTCGTCCAAGTTCAAGTGAAAGGGTTTTCTTTCAAAATATGCAATACTTTGAAATTCATTGTTTACTTCAGCAATGGTTCTAGAATTCACCGTTGTCATGAAGTTTATTGCCTATCCAAAAAAACATGAGGCTTTTAACCATAGTAGACATTTCTATATGTGTACTTAAGGTAGATAGGGTAGGGAGACCTATCATTGTGCACTTAAGGTTTGCTAGTCTATATTTAGAGTATTAGGCCACTAGCTTGACTAAAATTTGAAACCCACCAAGCCAAGTGAATTCAATTTACAAAAAAAATTCTCATCTTTAGAACAACATTTCAACAACAAATAAAAACCAATACATAAATGTATTTTGGCAACTACAATTGCTCATGTTCTATTACCAAATTTTCATTTGTTTGCACAATACAACAACCCAAACATCTATGTCCAATCATTAAAGCAATCCCTAAAGTAAAGGATACATTAATTATCAAAACATTGATCAAGTATGCAAAGGAAAATTTTCTCTCAATCTTGAGAGCACTATACAAGTCATTATAAAGTCATTACATGTTGTGAAATCAAACCTAACTATCAAATCAAGTAAACTAACAAAGTTGACTTGAGAAGGGAAATCTCTAATTCTTGATTCACCAAAGGACTCACAAAACCCTTTTTTTTTTATCTTACAACGTAGCTGGACCAAGAATTGGTTTAGATCTCTTCTTTTGCACCCTCACAACTTTTCCTTTTTATATGTAGTTACTAAAGCTTTTGTCTTTTTTAATGTTTCTCTTTCCTTTCTCACCTACACCAACCTTTTCCTCTCACCATCATCAAGCTACTTTTGGAAAACTCAAACTCATCTAGTGTGATGCTAGCACAAGTGGAGATTTCATGTCCAACATTAGGTGTCCACCAAGGTACTCTATGTTGAAGAACATCCAAAATTTGGAAAGCTCGAACTCATCAGATGTGATGCTAGCTCAAGTAGCAATATCAAATCCAACATTAGGTGCTCATTGAGGTACCCTGGATTAAGGAACATCCAAAATCATGAATAGCCTCTGCTTTCAGATACTCCTACACACAACCTCTAATAGAGCCTTGGATTATGCATGTAATCTATCCAAGATTTGGGACGTTCAAAAATATAGATTAACTCCGTGAGAACCTGACCTGAGGTTTACAAAGCCAATGAGCTGGGAACTATGACATACTAAATCCTACTGTTGTTCTGTTGCCTAATCCTTTCTCAAACTAACAAATGATATTGTCATTAAAGTTCAACAAACTACGGTTTATCTCGTTTTGGATCATGAGGAAAAAGATAATTGAAAATAATTGTTCTCATTTTGGATCATGTGGAAACAAATAATTGAAAATAATTGTTGCTATTATTGTTGATACCAAATTGAATAGCAAGATCAAAATTGACAAAAGAATGATGAAATGCCACCAATGCAAAGTACGTACTCCACAACCCCTTGCCTCAACTCCCATTCTAAGTTCTGGAAAGTAACCAATAACATCCAAAAACTGGTGATTTTAAAAACACGCACAAAGAAAGTCATTCAATGTTGTATGAACGTAACCAGAATACTGGCAAACTTCATTGAGTTGCAAGGGGTCCAAATTACTTGGCATTCTAGAGTCCCATACACTCTCCTCTGTCTTCGCGAGCTTCAGTTGCGACACGAAATACGAAGTTTCAGTGAAAGAATGAGCCCTTCCCTCAAATCTAATAATTGAACCCAAATCTGTTGGACGTGCAAAATGGCCAGATCCAGATCTAGCTGCCGCAGACACCTGTCAAGGCCCAAAACAAAAGAACTGACGCATGGACCAGACCTCTCCAGATTCTTGGCCTCAAAGGTTCAACAAAGACTGTTGGCCTTTCTTACAACATAACTCCAGTCAAAATATATTTATTCAAGCTTTCATGAAATAGCACAAACTGAGTGCTCGAGGCAGCATAAAGCACATGCGCACTTTCATAGGCAAGCCAATATCCTACAAGCGGTCCCAGAGGCTACACAACTTGCTGTCTACGTTCACAAACCTCTCCACATTTCCTACAAGCCCAGCATCTAACAAAACCACCTTAAAAAATGGCCCTGCGTTTCCCATGCATACAAACCTAAATCGCTGAATCACTAAAATTCATCAAAAAACATCACTGAAAAAAGGCCAAATAAATGCACAAGGGTCCCTGACAATTTACTCAAGCACTGATCGGTCAAGTCCAGATGTGACGATACAGTACCGACCATTTGGTCCTTCCGAAACCAAATCGCCATAACCACCAAAAGCACCCATGTAACCAACCAAAAACTCCCTGCAAGGTCCGCCCTGCAACAAATTGCCGACATGACTGGAGCTTCCGTCTCACAGGCCCTGGGGCGTACCTGGAAGTCAGCTCACGGACCTTGACATACACCATCTCACATCATCCATCAACAAGAGCACCACACAAGGAGAGGCCCGTCTTAGACAAAACAGGTGTAAAAAGGGGACTGAGCTTTTCCTCAGGCCACCTTGGATCCTCATTCATCCACATGAAACGAATCCTTCCATACCTAAAATACTGCCCGATGCAAAGCAACAAAAGGGATTCGTAAATTGTGGATGGATCGTCACCCTCATGTGAACCGTTGCTAAATGTTTCGTCACACTTGTACACGTGTCTGGTTTATACCAGCACAGCCGACATGTCGTTAATATCGGACTCTCTTTTTTCGGCCCTCCAATTCACTGTTCTCGTCCTGCAGACAGACACGGCATCAACAAGTTACAGAACAGGACTCTCAGCGACCCCGTATTTCTGCACTGCAAAGGAAGCCTCTCGTCGTGCCATGCGAGGCGCCCACACAGACGAGACAATGCAAAACTTGAAACATACAGGCCGGGTATAGAATATAAACTCCTTCCAGGTGAAAAGCATCACCATCAGAAGGCCATTGTAGAGGAGAACAGAGGCCACCCGAGGAGGGCTTGCATGTGAACAAGTGAAGGGTGAAGTACCTTGCTCTCCAAAGAATCAAAATTGTCAAGTAACGGCATAGCAGTGTCGTCTCCCCCTCCCCCGTCTATCTCCATGCGAACACTATCTGCTGCCATCAACTCGGGTTGCACCTGCAAAATGCCCACCCACACCCTCTCCCTCTCAAACCGCGTCCTACACACTAAAAGCTGGGGAACAGGGTCGGCTTTGAACTGGAAACCACCCAGCTACGAAGGGCATCTGACGAACGTCAGTTAACCCCTCGGTCACAACATATCTTCGCGAACACCTGGCATGGAGCTTGTGCAACAAATAATATCATACAATTTACCTCTTCACTGTCATCGGCCAGATCTGCTGTAGCCGCTGATTCGGTCTGGCACTTTGCATGGACAATGGGGCCCAAAGCCGCAGTATCGATCCCTTCTATAGGAGCGCCTGCGGGAACATTCATATACACTGCGCCCTTGTACATCCATTCATCTTTCTCATCACTATAGAAGTCATCAAATGGTTCTCCACACAATGCACAAACACTTTGATTATAATCTGCGGGAACAGCCAAATTCTCTCCCTCATCAACTTTGGGCGGAACTGCCCCGACCTCTGCGGCAAAGAAGGAAGGAGACGATTCTGTGGTCGAGGCCCCTGTCCCACTAAGCCAATCTTTCTCACTCACAAACCACTTCCTAGAAACCTTCTTTTGCGACTTCTGCCGACGATTCATCGACACATGCCAATCCATGTGCTTGCTGTGCGCCTCCTGCTCCAAAAACCTCAGGCCGCACGTTTTGCACTGCCGAGGAAAATCGTTGTACAGCGCATCTAGCACAACGTCGTGCCTCTCCTTCAAAACCTCAGCCTTGAATTCAGTGCCAATCGGATCGTCCTTCACGACGACAAACGGACTACTTCTCGAGCCACCATCCGTCTCTCTGGCCGTCTGGTCCGCAGCAACAGTGGCCACGGAGGACACAAGGGCGGTGGAGAACGAAAACGTTTGCAGACTGCCCGACTGAAGAGCGCCTGGATTGAAGAACGTCGAACTTGTATTCACAGCATTCAGGCCTTGTTGCAGGTTCAGACCCAGAGGTTGAACGCTGATAGCAGCTGTCGAAGCAGACGCTGATATCAACCCTTGGGCTAGCAGTGACTTAAACAGAGTGTCATATTGGTTCATTGGCGCAGGGGCTGGAGCGGAATTCACTGCCAAAGCAGATTGTGGGGGCGGACCAGGAGGAAGAGGGGGCTGGTTCAGGCGAGGTTGCTGCTGACCTGAATACACCATTGGAGGCGGCAGCTGACCCTGTCCTGTCGGGTACTGCCCTCCCTGTTGTATCAGGGGTTTATACAATGCCGTTTGCAAAAATGTTGGGGGTGGACCGTTCGGCAAGGGGGGTGCACCTGAAGCGGACTGCAACACCTGGCCCGGTGCTACAGGCTGTGCCTGGGTTTGGGTCACTGGAACGGATTGCTGCTGCTGCATCTGATTCTGGGGAGCTGGCAACTGCTGGACCATCTTCAGCAGCTCAGAAATGGCGGCACTGTTGAGGGGTAGAACGTCGGGCTGGCTGCTCGGTAGACCGGAAACCGCTTGCGTTGGCTGCTGGAACTGGTTCCCCTGAGATTGCTGAGCTTGCAACGAGGCCATTGCTGTGGCTTGGGACTGTTGCGAAAATGGGTTGAGTAAGCCTCCCGCGCTTATGTGCGACGTCTGTTGAGACATCGGTGCAATCTGAACAGGGGCCGTCTGCTGCCCCAGAGAAAACATGGGCAACTGAGATACTGCGCCTCCAAGCACTTGAGGCAACGACATCGGAGGTGGAAGCTCACGCGACGAGTGGTTCTGATCCTCGTTCATTTGCTGTTGCTGCAGTGGCAGTGGCAGATTACCGAGAGTCATCAGCCCATCGCTCTGGCCTTGAGAAAAGGTCACGGAGGTGGGGTTGCTGTAAGGTGGGAGTAGCCCCGGATTTGGAGGATAGCTGTGACGCAATCCATATTGCCCTTGGACACCCAGGGCAGCGCCTCCTGCGGCTGACGACGGAAGCGGAGGAGTCCCTGACCGCGGTAGTACATTCGATGCAGCTAATGGCATACTGAAATTTGGAAGATTCGCCTGCACATCAAGGACACGGATTGGAAGGTGGCAATTTCATCATAACAAGCCCAACAAGGATCCACCAGAAGAAGCCATATCTCGGATTCCTAAACACAACGGCAATAACTGGATCCACTTTAGACATTGTCCAAATAAGCACGGGCCACAAAATATTTACTGCAGACCCACACGAAAATAACTCTAGCACTGAATACCCCTACATGATGCCGCCCTCAAGTACCTGAAGTGCAGCCAACCTTGAATGTGTAGGATGCATAGACTCCATGTCAGGCTCCAACTTCGCGCGAGAACCATGACCGGATTGGGGAAGGGCAAGGCGGCTGCGCTCCTCCGACTCCTGCTGACAAACAACATCGCAAGACTCACGTCAGAACGCAGTACAATGGGCTACGCTGCGACTATGCTTCCATGGTCAAATTCAGACCTCACGCCTCACGCACCAAACATGCCGTTACAAGAGGAACTATCCCCCGATGAAACAACAGGGCCACTGAACGTGCACAAAGACAAACCATTCCCACAACAGATAGTCAAAAAACAAACCCATGACAGCAGTCCAGGTGAGAGCCCTACTCTGCGAAGAGCCGCCCGCATTCCTACCGAACCAGAGAACTGGTCAGCTGGCGGAGCGCTCCCCACTGTCCGCCACTCATCCAACCCTCCCACAGAGTCCATCCCAGGCCTACTCGAACTGCCCAACCTTCCCTTGTCTCGGTCACCAGCATACCAATCATCCACCTTAACATCCACAACCCTTGGCTCCGCATCCCTCCCTTGGGGCTTCATGTCATCCCAAACGTATTCCTCCTCTTCTTCATTCTGCCAGCTGCCCCTCCCTCCCACCTCACCTCCAGAGCCCCGATCCAACCTCGAGCCTCGAGAATCGACTCCTAACCCCACGCTATCAGGCCGCGTGGCACGGTTGTCCAACCCTAAACCTCGGACACCAGGACCCAGCCCACGCCCCACTGGACCTAGGCCCCGACCCTCCGACCCCATGCCACGACCATCCATCCTCAGCCCTCTCCCTCCGGTCTCATGCCCAGGGTTGCGACCATCCACCATCCTGTAACCCCGTCCTTCTCCACCTTCCGGTCCCATTCCTAGCCTATGCCCCCTCCCATCCGGACCCTCCACGATTCGGGGGTCCATCCTACGACCCCGCATTTCACCTCGTCCTCGACTGTCCGGATCCACCGACAAAGGAAACGCACCTCCTCTTCCCGGACCAGACGGACGACTGTACCCCTGCCCATCCGGACCCAACGGCCTCGGTCCAGAGGATGTTCTCGGATCGTAGCCATTTCGACGAGGATATAGTTGTATCCGCTCATCAGGAACTCCATTGCCCTTACCAGCGTCCCCATCACGAATCCAGGCACCGCTCTCTCCTTGATCCAGTCCGTCCAGGCTCTTCGAATTACCCAGGTCAGGCCGTACACCCCCTCGCCTCTCGAACTCATAATCGGGGTAATCTTTGGTGTAACCGCCATCACCAAAACGCTCGCGATTGAGGTTCCCCATCTGCCCCACAATTCACAACCCATCCGTTAAAGAACGCAGCCGACTTCGGCAAACCAAGAAAACCTCCACAACATCCGTCGTCAAGAAATAAAATGTTAGCAGGCTTGGCTAGCGCACGACAGAAGCGAGTCGAATTCCAGCAGAAAATGAGGCATGCAAACGAAGGAAAACGCCGAGGAGGAGCTTTCCGACGGCCAGATCATTGCTGAATCCGTACCGTAGACCTCTGCGTTTCCGACCACACCTTCGAATTCTCCCTCGGCGCAGCTCGGTCTTGCCTAGCTTGTCCATCGCCGTTGCGCTCCGCAGGTGCAACTCCATCAGCCTGTTTCAAAAGCACAGGACTGCACTCATCAATGCAATAAAAAGGGGGAAAATAGACATCTATGACACCAGGAACACAAGAAAAACATCTGCCTACCGGAACTTTCCAGAGCAGGCAAGTTGCGATTGTGAAGTACATAAAGACTACGCATCCAGTATACATCAAATATGGGAAGTATGAAATGCAGACCCCGCGAGTTCTCGATTGTTGTAAAAGTTGACGTTGTTCCAAGTACTTTGGATTCACGTGTATACCATGTCCAGGACGTACAGGAGGTTCCATGGCTCTGGAAGGCTGACTACCAGTTCCAGGTCCCACACGCTTTGGATTCAACTGAAGCTCTGTCTCGATCGTTCGCAGAGGAACCGGCGGAAACACACCCCGCCAAGTCCAAAACAGATGCTGCATCGCCATATACAGACTGGGATCCACATGCCTGTATGCTGTACAAAACACCTGCACACAGCACCGGATCCAAATTAAACAGACTGAAGGTGCACCTCACGACACACACCAAATCACACGACCAGCTCAACCGGTTCGGATCTGCTGCTCAAATGCCTGGCACAGGCCAAGCAGCTCCGTCCATAACACCGTACATCGACAATGGAACTTCACCAAAAGGTGACCGTTACGTTGACCGACCGAGGATAATGTGCACGATGATCCCACACACCAGCGAGGAAAGTCCCAAGCGCATCCAACTGTCAAGCTCGTGACCAAAACCGCCGGCACAAGACTCAACCGGTGATGGCGGTTCTCACGGAGTCGCACATGGCGGGGACAAGCGGGCAAAACGGTCCTGCGACGTGACAAACGTACCTCAACCCGTAACCACCACCTCCTGTCCGTAAGCGACGTTATCCCAAGGACGCCATCGTACAAAAAAAAAACAGGAGACCAACACGACAAGCGATGGCTGACTGTGAAGACGCAGGCACAAATTCTCTGTCGGCATGGACTTAATCAGACAGGCATAAATGGCCAATTATGTGTGGAGAGTACCTCGGGGAGTCGTGCAGCAAAATATTTCACATAATCGCCTCCGATGTTCTTCACGATACTGTCCAGGAGGTACAATGACGGAAGCTTCTGCTCCTTTGGAACCTGGAAATCGGAAACCCACCACAGCCATCAGAATAGAAACCGGATAATTTTCCGTGTCGGAGGATACCGACCACAGATTACGTGTCCGGACATAAAAGTGAAAGTGGAGGACCGCATGCGAGCGTTAGCGCCGGAATCAAAGTGCAGAGCCAAGGCACCGCCTGTGCAGAGAGCCAGGGACTCCATCAGAAATGATCGAGGTTCAGGACAAACCTGGACTGGATTTCCCACAAGCCCCTACCTCACGAACGAAACACTCGTTCGCGAGGACTGAAGAATCCTAACCCAGGGGCAACCGACGTCGGTGGTTTCATCAACTTCTAACGCTGAACGAAAAAACTACCATCTGGTCGACCAACTCGGAAAGAAAACATCACGGACGTTCCCGGGAACCCAAGGCTGACGAACTGTTCCATGGAAAACAATTACTCGAGCTCTCACAAATGGCCACCACTAGTACAAAGGGAATCACCGAATCGCGGTGCCTCGTCAAGCAGAGAGAACTATCACCCACGAATTTTGAATCCGCAATCGGCCCTTCTGTGAACGAGGAAACAAGGAAACCACGAAAAATAGAAAGACACGCTGCTTTCGAAGCTTCCACGCCCCATTCTCGTACCCTGCGCTCTCGAAAACACCATTTCCAATCGACCAAAAAACTGCTTTCCTCCGGGCCTCCCTCCGCCAACTGCGATAACTCACGCCACAGTGGAAGAAGATGAAACTCACACCAGATTCATCCAATCCATGCTTCCAGGTACCTCCGAGAAAGTCAACCTACTAAACCCCCGACAGGAACCACCCTAAACCAGAACGACATTCCGGTGCATCCCAGTTCGGAGAAATACAAACCGCCGGTTCAGGCGAAAAAATGAGGTGTTCCACCAGGAACCCTAAACCACTCATCATGCCTGCCCGTCACTCTGCTCATTCTAGCTACACGAGCAGAACACGGACAAGGCCATTCTAGGTCGTCAAGGGTGGAGAAAAACTGAACCGAGCTGCGCTGCAGGACATACCGTAATAATGTGGTCGCAAATGGCTTTCGTGATGCCATGAGCAGCGTGTGCATTCTCCCCGGCTATAATCGTCAAATTGGTGATGATGGGCTTCGAGTTGAAGGTCAACTCCGCCAATGCGGACTTGTACTGCACGACGAGTTCCAGCAGCTCTTCTGCCACGGAATCCTCCTCCTCTCGTTTTGTGCCCGGCCCTCTCATGGCTTGGCTGTTCTCCGCCTCCCTTTCCCTGTCGCCCATTGCGAGGCCGCCTACTCTTCTCGCTTCTCCGCCCTCCGCGACCAATTGCTTGGTCGGATAATTCCCAAGTTTTCTCAGCTCCCTCTCACGCTCCGCAAAAGAAACGCGAGCCATCCTCATGCTGCCTCCAAGTCGGACGCCATGGACGTCACCATGGTCTCCGTCGACCCAGATTCCCAATCCTCGGAGGACCAATCCGCGCGCTTGTCCCGCTCAATTCTCACTCCCAGCCAAAATGTTTCTCCTCCGCTGCCATCGTGCAACTGTCCCGTCCACAACATTCTTGTCGCTCAAACGGTCCGACTCAGCTCCAACCTCGACCGCGAAAAATAGGCTTGGCATTTCCCTGCACTCTCCCCCTCACATCGTCCTCTCCAGTTGATTCCTCGCCCAATCAACACTCAAAGCCGTCCATCCTTCCGCCTCTCACACTCACTCCCCCGCGCTGCTTCAAATTTACGCAGCGACGCCAACGCCACGAGTGGCAGCAAGCCTCTCCCCACGGTCCCGGCGAAACCCTAAGTGGCGCCTTGTTCATGTCCATGTGCGCAATCTCATGCCCTAAAAATCCATTCCCCCGTCTACGCACGCGCGCATCCTGCACGCCACTGTCAGCGCCCGCCCGCCCTCGCAAATCCGCGGCGCGGCTTATTATTATTATTGTTATTATTATTATGCACATGCAATACTCTACCGCATCGCCTCAGACCTGCCGCACTGCCATGGCCTCATCGCGGAACGTCGACGTCCTCGAACGGAACGGCCAATCCCCATTTGCCGAACTTCTGTACAAACAGAAACGGACTGAAAGACGCGAGCGCAGAAAGCCGAGCAGCACTTTCACGGCTGCGCTGTGACGCAAGCGACGAGGTACCACAACGAGGACCACGACGACCGAAGAGGAGACCGTTTGTAATAAAAATTGCCTCCAAACGAGGAGCGGCAACGCCCGCGGGCGGTGTGTGCGATTGGGGGAGTCAACCTATTACTCAAGTGCCTGCCGCCGGGCAATGGGTGCCTGGCGGATGGGGGACCGCGCGTTTGCATTAGGGGTTGGCCTCCGCCGCGCGTCCACGTCTTTTCCCGGAAAATTAGCTCAGGAGGTCCGTGCTGTACTGCTCTTGGGAGGGAATCGTTAGTCCGAGGCCGGGCCCGTGGATATTTTATTCTGGTGGGATTCTATGTCACGTTCCTTTTTTTGTTTTTGTTTTTTTAATAAGTCACGTTCTTTCTTTCGTCAGCCTTTGCGCACTTCTATTCACTTATGTTCTGTATTTTTGGACAGGGATTTTATTTTCAAGTTTCTAATAAGGTACTGTTACTTGAACCTGCTTATTAGAATAATTTGAGGTTTTGCAGGTTCCTCATGTTCAGTTTTTTTTTATTGTTTTTTAATCATTTTGGAGAAAGATCTAGTTGTTTCTTCAATACCTGGGTGATACTTGGTGATATCTATATGAAAACTAGGTGATACCTAGGTAAAATTTGGCTATTGGTCTTAAAATGCAACAATAATCTCGCTATTTTGACACCCAAAAATGAAAACTTCCTTTACTAAAAATAACCAACATCATTTGGTTGTAGCCAATTGGTGAAAAATTGTACATAAAAACAACATTGTTCATGTAAGGTAAACCAACCTATGACAAGCAAAATGATTGGTTTGCCTTGTTGGCATTGTTGAAATTTTTTTTTTTAAATTTCCACGTAAAGACAAATGTGAGAAATGGGGAGAGGAATTCAAATTTTATTTTATTTTGACAAAATCTGAATTTGTTTTGAATTTTTGATGTGTTTTGACTTTTGGTGATAAATCTCCAAGAAATTTATACTTTGACGAATACAAGGGGCCAAATTTGGCATAAATTTAGTAGTTTTTTTAAAGTATATTGCTACTAATCATCTTGTGATTGTTGTGGAATAAGTGACTTGATTCATTCAAGATGTGACTTACAAATTTGATTTAGCACTTTCTTGTTGAAATCGACCTTCACATTAGGTAGTGTGATTTGCAATTTTGTTAGGATTGATAAAGCTCTTTCTATCCATAAATATGTAGATTTTTGATAAACATCATGGCTACCCATCCAAATTCATGAATAGTCATCCAAATGTGGCAATATCATCTTAGTTTGACTTTATTGTACGTGAATTTTGGTAATTATATCAATTTAAAATTGGATTGTAGTTTTTAGGATATTTTTGAAAAAAATCCCCAAATTATAACTTTGTTGTACTTCACGACAATTAGAATCCATAGTTTGGGAGCCTTCAATATAACATTAGGAAAAATTACTATAAGTCTTCCAAACCTAACTTGACTACATGAATTATGGTTCATTGCCATTCAACCATTTCCAAGGACAATGCACTAATTTAAACATTTTATGACTAGAGTAACTTTGAAAAACTAGTATTACAATAACTAATAAGAAGTACTATACCAATCAAGAGACTATTGTCATAGAAAGATTCACCGATAAAAGATTGACATATAAACCCTTATAGGCATCATTGTTGCCACTTCATTGGCTTTTTGTATGATAATGATTTTTTCCTCAAGACTAATGCCAACAACCTCTATAATCATAGATTCCTTTTTGCATATTTGATTTCAAAATTCAATATCTTTTACATTGTAGGTCCAAAAGTCACGAAACAAAGCCTGTGCACCCCTCCTCACAGAGAGCTTTCCAATGGTTCCAAGAATACAACTTGGGGATGCACAATCCAAGAGATCTCACTACAACAAATAAAACAAACAACCTCATTAAAGGTATAGATTATTGAAAAATTTGACTATTTCTTTCTGCTTTGTGAGTAAATTCTGTAAAGAGTATTGGTGATTTTGGTATGAGAATTTGGAGAAGTTGATAAGGTAGACCAACCCAATTATATTCATTGCCAAATTCTGGCCCCTACTTTTGGCCCCAATTTTGTCTAGAAAACATCCAAATCCGTTCATTTTTCTAACGAAATCATTGCATTAATGCCTATAAGGGTTTACGTGTCAATCCTTTATTGGTGAGTACTTAAATGCCATTACATATATGGAAAGGCAATTATGGAATATTTATGACTCCACTGTATTGGTGGTTTTGTAATTTTAGGGCAAACCACTTTAGAAATTCACAAAAACTACATTTTAGTTGCAAAATTATAATTCTAGTTGGATTTGATTTGTGAAACAAACACACACCTTTGCAAAATATGTGTCCATGTTGGAGTTGGCCCCAAAATATTTAGATTGTAAATCAAGGTAGTTAGATAAACTTACCTATGACAAGTAAACCACCCATAACAAGCACCTAGAAAATGATCCATTAGAAGTTTCCATCAAAATTTTATCTAATAAATGAGATTAGGACTACATTAGGTTGGTTAGTGACCAAAATCAATGCCTTGGATGATGATGATGATGATGATGATGATGGAGTTATTAGTGACTGCTTTAGAAACTTCTACCTTTTCAATGTAAATTCATTAAAGCAAGTGATTTTTCTAAACCTTCATGTTGTGGCCATATTAAGAAATATTGTGACTAATTTAGGTGGTGGGATGGCCATCATGCATACACTTTTTGTTGGTTCTGGGGTAGTCTAGAGACTCTTATGGGACAATTGATTGTACACTTCAAAAATTCATTAAAAAATCATATTTTGTCAAAATAAATAAATTGTCAATTGCTCTCTTCATTTCTCACATTTGTCTCTTTATGGAAAAAAAAACTATATTTTTTGGCCAATTGTAATAGGGAAAAACACTCATTATGCTTGTCATAGGTAGGTTTACCTTAACCCCTAAATGCCCAAGGCCTTTTTTGAGCTTTTAGGAATTTGCTCTAAATTGAACAAAAAGCCAACATTTTAATAACTTGTATCAATTTTTTTGAATTGTAACTATACAAATTCAAACTAGAGATCACATATGAAAAGAAAACACAACAATATCACTTATGGATTGAAGGATTATTTATAATGTTTGACCATGAGGGTGTTAAAACTGCAAAAGTGATTTGAAGTCTTTCAATCCTCTTTTCACAAGTCAAATCTAAAAAGTTGGTCACCAAAAAATTATGAGGATGAAGGGCCTAACATGCATAACCCCAATCCATTTATGGCTTCTCAAAATCTACTCCATAATTTTTTTAAATGAATTTTGAATGTGATTTTTTCTCCAAGATCCAGTGTATTTGAGGCTCATTTCCAAGAGCCCTCAATACTATGGGAAGTCAAGATTGCAATGGGTACCCTTGTACAAAATCTTGAATAGAGAAATCACTATCATTTATTTTCAAGATTGGATTTTTGATGCTAAAATTAGACTTCAAAAAATTCTTTCTAAAAATAAAAACTTGGTTAGATTTTATTTAACTTCAAAGTTTTGCAATTGGTGCCTTGGGCATTTAGGGATTAAAGGATGCAAGTGTTGTTACCACTAAGTACTTGGACATCAATGGAAGTTCTATCCTATGTTATCAAATGATATACCTAGTTTCTATAGGAGTTAAGGGATGGGAGCTATGGGAAAATGAGTATCCATGATTGAAGTTGGAATCTAATGCTATGGGAGCATGGAATGTACAATGTTCGAAGATTGTGACCTTTGGTATTACTTGAAGTGAAGTGCCACAAAGGTACTTTGAAGAGCTTAAAAGAAGTAGGTGCCACTATAGGGGGCAACACTAGCAACCATGGTATGAACACTCTATAGTGCCATTCAAACAACTTTATATAATGTAGAATACAATTAAAAAAATTTGTCTTGTAAAATTAAAATTCAATCTTATACAATTCCAATCAAACATAGCAATTTTCAATTCCAAAAAAACAAAATTCTATTTTTGGTGAATTGTTTCATTTAATATTCATGATTTTACTTGATAATTGATTGAAAATCGTTGGTGATGAATTTTAAAATTTTAATTGCATAGATACCTAGGAAGCAAACAAACGCACATCATTATTTCATATTAAAAAACGGCCTATTAAGTAACAAAAATATGATCTATGAAGAGTTCAATATATGACCAAATTTTGTAAAATAGATATATCTATATTTTAACTACATTTTGGTAAAGTAATTGTACCATCATGCTCAAAGGTACAAAATTAGTCACAATGTAAGGGTCAAATAGCATAATCAAATTACAATGATATTATTTATTGTACAAGATTATTAGAATGACACAATAAGATGTCTACAATATAGTTGTCGAGTACCATATACCATTTTGAATCTACCAAGGAATCTACCATTTTTTATGTTCATTGTATACTTTATTGTATGTATTGTGCTTGAATTAAGAGTATCCTACAATTAATTTATTGGTCTTCTACTGATATGAACTTCAAATTCTATTTAATGAAAGAATTTAAAAAAAAAATTCAACTATATGACGATAATAAAAGAAAACATTACTATATAATAAATTATAATCATATACAACTTGAAAGTTTATTCTATCTCTATCATGATACAAGTAAAATTCTTATCATATTCTAGCCAAATACCAATAGTTCAATTAAATTAAGTTGAAACCAATTCTAATTAACCCCTAAATGCACAAATTGTGTTTTTTAGCAACATAGTGATTTTAGGCAACTCACTACAAATGGAGTTTTTATTTTTATTTTTTTGAAATTTTCACACAACATGTGCTCAAGGATTAGTTCTAAGGCCCAACAATTTTCATAACTTTTAACTACATGGTTGAAAAGTTATTGTATGATGTGTAGTTTTCATTGCTCGGTGGGTAGCCCAGGAGCAAAAAAAACTTCTTTAAAAATCACTTTTTTAAGAAATAAAAATTTGAAATTGTCTCTCTAGATTTATATATACATCAAAATCTTTGAATCATTCCATTTTGATTAATGAGATGAAAGTTCTTAGTTTGAGGTAGTTTATGGGTAATTATGGAATCTCTACTCTAAGACAAACTTTGAAGTCCTTTATTTAACTCAATTTTAAATATTTTTGGAAAAAAATAAAAATATTAGATGTAGATTGTTTATTACAACATTGCAACCATTGGGATTGGCATTTTTCAATTCCATAAATAAATTGTTAACAATTTAGTATTTTAAATCATCCTCTACTCCTTTCTACTTATTATTTTTTCCTATATCTTGTACTATTTCATATGATCTAAAATTTTTCAAGCATGTAGCCAACTTGTTTTGAAGAAAGAATCCAAAAAGTAACCACTAGTTTGGACATTTTTTCATACAAATGTGACCTTGTGAAGTGCAGCTACCTGGTTTTTTGAAGGGGCCCCAAAAGGACTAATATCTTGTAAACGCTAATATTTTGCAATCTACATGGCGGAAATTTAAGAAATTTTTTCCACATCTTCTCAAACCATTGTACCACAAGATACAATTACATATATCTAAATTTTTTTTCTTCTGAAATTTGGTACTTGACCTAGAAATGACAGTTTTGGAGCGTTTTTGGTGAAAACATAATCCAAATCATTTAGGGGTTAAATTGGAGTAGTTTTCTACTAGAGATAGGACATTATTCCCACTAAATTCTTTATATTTTATTGTAGAATACAATGATATTTTAGCCTAAACTAGTTTAAACATTTTATGAGTAGAGTATGACTTTAAAAAATTAGTATCACCCATGCTAATAAAAAATATTATAGCAATCAAAAGACCACCTTTATAGAAAGAATCATGCATAGGTTTATGCATAATTGTGAAGATATTAGAATGACAAAGGGAAAAGAAGAAATGATGGTGGATAAATCAATTGGCTAGGAGAAAATAGAAGAAAATTATAAGAGCCAATATATAATACCTTTATTTGCAATATAGGTTCTTCTAACAATGAATTGAGATTTTTTTTCAAGAATGATGAGTGTCATAATAAAACCTTCAAAACAAAAATCATAATGTAAATTCATTGAATTTGATTATATCAAATTCACCTACAAAATGGTTAAATTATGACAATGAACCAAAATTCATAAAGTCAAGTTTTTGGGAGAGTCATACTGTCATAGTGAGATTCCTCCTAATGTTATAAAGGCTCCAAGACCATGAATTCTAATTGTAGCGGCAAAGAATCCCAAAATACTGCAAAGTTGAAAAAACACTCTATAAAATACAATCAAATTTTGAATGGATATAATCACCAACATTCACCTACAAAAGAGTCAAAACGAAGATGATATCACCAAATTTGGATGGCTTTTTATGAATTTGGATGAATAGATTATGTTCATCCACAATCTACGTATTTATAGATAGAAATAGCTTCATGGTCCTACCAAAATTGCGAGTTACGCTACCAAATGTGAGGGTAGTTTTAGCAAGAGAGTGTTGAAATTGAATTTGTAAGGGAGATTAGGAAAGATCCACACTGGGGGGGTCATTTAGAGTGTCCATTAGAAACCACGTGCGAACAAAATTTTGGACCCCCTATATACTTTTTGAATTTTAAATAAAAATAAATAAAAAATATATGAGTAGATTTTCCTACTTTGAAAGTTTATGTTTTGAATTATTGATATTTTTATTTGTTAATAATAATTAGTTACAAATTTTTGAAGTAAAAAGATACACTATAGAACTGAAAAATTACTTTCACACTCCTATATTATATAAGAAAAAATAGTCTAAAAAATGAACAAAAAATTCCTAAAAATAACTCATTATTGAAAGCTCATTTTGAGTTGAATATTGACTCAATGGTCATCTAAATGTGTCCTCTATAATTATTTGAGTTGAAAAACATGTCATTTTAGTTCATTTTCAACCTCTTCTAGAAATCATTTCATATTTTATTTGAGTCGGAAATTCTGGCAATAGAAAGCTATAGTTATTATTAAACAATGTTCAAAGTTTTACGTTGAAATTATAGTTTATTAGAAACCACTTGTTTGCACGTGGTTTGTTATAGTAGAACTAAGTGCACCCCCCGAGGATCCACATCATCTCAAACCAATCACAAGATGACACATGGTACTATGATTTGACCAAAACTAACAAATTTATGCCAAATGTGACCTTCAAGTAGGGTAAGGCATAATCTTCTTGGCAATTTATCAACAAAAACAACCTAGCTTGAATGTCAGCAACAAAGATATAGAAGTTTTCATGTTTTTTTGTGCAACAGTTTGCCAATTCCATTGAAGTCAAGACTAAGCATTCCCCACATCTTTCTTATTACAATAAACTATGTAGCTCAAATTCAAAAATATAGTAAAAATAGCATAAACATGTGTCTTTATCTTGCACTTGATTGCTACATGAATCATTTGTTAAAACTCATATTTTTTTAACCCTTAACCCATAAACAATGCTAAGGACGTTTTCTAGCCAATGAATGACAAGAATCTCTCCATGTGGGACAAAAGTGCAACTATTCATCCTCCAAATTTTGTGTGAAAAGAGAATGTGTTTTACAATAGTTTGTCTTCTATAGAATGTGCACTATTTGTTTTGTAATTTTGATAGTGTTCAATTCGCAATTTTGAAGTGTAAATTAAATGTTTTAGCTAGTTAGATGCAAACCAAGTTATTAAATTAGTGTGAGTGTGAATTAATTGGAAATTAAAGTCCTAGTTAGTAGTTGGTGAGGTCGAATTGGAGTTGTCATGTGAATGGGATTCAAAAGGTTCATGAAAGTTGGTTTCAAGTTGGATTTGAATGGGTGTGCAATGGCTATTTAGCCTTCTTCCAAATTAGTTTTTGTGGCCCATTATTGTTGAGTGCGAGTGGAGTCCCAGACCGAATTGGTTGTATTTTCTTGTGTAGCTATTGTGTGTGTCGTGAATGGGTGTTAAGATTTTGAGTGCTAATTGGATGAGATGTCATGGAAGCAAATTTAGAGTTTAGTGTACTAATGGCATAGAATGTGATTTGTGTTGAAATAATTTGGAAGTATGAATTTAGAATATTTTGGAGATGATTCAGATTGTGCTTAAATGTGATTTGTAATTCAATCGACTGTGTAATGAAATATTTGGGGAATCTAATTAGATATATTTGGAGTGTTAGTTGTGTATTGTAGAACCCAATTTGAAATAAAGAATTATAAAAGAGAAAGATTTAAAAGAATAAAGAAAGATGAAGTTCAAGAATTAAGAGTGTAAATTGGAAGTAATTTAATGCAAATCCTTTTGAATTGTGCAACTTGGCTAGAATTAAAATTCACTAGCTATTGAACCCTACTTAAAATTCTCCTTGGAACGAACTTATTATACTAATAGGATAATTTCCAATTCAGTCATTATTATTCTTCCACATCTTCCAATGAGTGCTTTTGCATTTTTTTTAAGTCAATAATTTACACTAGTATAAAACAATTGATTTTCACGGTAACCAATTCATCGTTTAAAGGTTAAAGGAAGCTGAGGCCAAAAAAATGATGGATGACTTGAAACAAAGAATGCACCTATCAGTCAAATAATCCAAGCATTTTGATGACTACCTTGGTCATGGGGGTAAACACCATCCTTGAACGGTATCCAACCCCCACTAGACCCAAATCACATCACTTTGGGACTCACTTCGAGACTCATTAGTTAGGACTCAATGTCATAGGCTAGCATGGAGTGGGACACTATTTGGCAATTGGTATCAAGGAGTGTCCAAGAACTCTACATAGTGTTATAAAAGTGGTGATAAGGCTCCATCATCAACATCACCACCCATGGCCACTTTGGTTCGCTATATCGCCATTCAAAGATGAAGAGGGAGACCATCTGTCCTTATAGTGCTCTCTCCAATATTCGGCAAACCTTCCACCTCCTATGGGTCACCGAGACATCCAAGACACACTTCCCCAAAAGAGTTAATCTGTTTATCATGCCTTAGCCTCAAAACAAAGCTTTAAATGTTTTTCCATCTTTCCATCGATATAATTTTAGCTCCAGATTCCACATTCAAAGTGCAAGCCTATTTTTGTGATCTACTCTTTTGTAGATCACCATGGACTATTCAATTTCTCAAATGCAACAAGTATTAAGAAAACTATGGCCTTCCAAAGGTCTTAGTCCCTTGAAAGACATAGTTCTTTGAGACTCTAGTCCTCCTTTTTGTTTATACATAATTTCTAGCTTGTAGAGAATTGATTTTCTACGGGAACCTTAGCATTATGGAATTTTTGTCTTTTTATCTTTCCAACTATATTGCATATCCTATTTGGACATGGGATCCCTTATAGAATCTCTACTTCCATGTCTCACACTTTGGATTTTAAGCTTGAGACATTGCCAACTTTGAGGAGCCATATCTTTTTACTCACAACTTGGATCCTAACGTTCTTTGATCCATGAATGTGTGCTTTCACTAGATTTCTAAACATATATGCCATGCTGACTTTGTCCTAATTAAAGTGCTATGGTGCCCTATCTGCTCAAGACTCCTCATTTCTCTCACTTAGTCTCTTACAAGGCAAAAGTCACCTCCAAGGTTCCCTTTCCTAACCAAGGTGGCGCAAACATGCCTCGGAAAGAGGGTTGTAATAGTCAGGTATTATATTGTAGGATCCAAAAATAGTTCAAATTTTTGTTGTGGGGGCTTTGTTGTTCATAAAAAGGCACTTTATTTAGTTGAATCTAGCTCCTTCAATTTGAATCACATCTCTACCAAACTAATTGCAAGGTGTCAAGTTGTTAGTGGTCATTAATTCCCACGAATCATAGAAAAATGTCACAAATTAGAGAATATGATTAGATTTAGTAAAATTTATTGTCAAGAGTTTAGAAATCGATCTTTGATTGTTGATCTCCTTGAGCCACTTGTGATGCTTCTATATATACAATCATTCATTGCACTTCATAGTGCTTAAAGGTCCAAAGAGTGGAATGTCAAATTTCATTGCACTATAGTGAGCAACATTATAAGAAGTTAGCTCGCATAGAAGAGAATTGTTGTTGGCCTTATATGACTTTGACTACTCTTTCTGTGTCGCAAGATCAATTGACAGACCCTTGAGAAGTTAGATTGAGCACCATGACGTATAGATTGTAGAGTATTGAGAAGAAGAGTTATTTTATGAAAATACGTGAAGGTGGGATGAAATGCAGGGACCTTGGAGCAGTCTTGAATGTTCCATTCTCAATCACTATTTTTATTATTTTGACAAATGGGAAGGTTTGTGGATGTTTAGAGTTCTTAATCCCTTAAGAGCATCCCCACCAATAGCTTCCCTATCCATATCTCCATTGGGATGAAGGGGAAAAAGATGGGGATAGGAAAGGCAAGCTCTCACTAGTTCTTCTCCTAATTTTCAACTTATTGCTAAATAGAGGTAGGAAGAAGTCCAAATGAAACTATAGAAATAGTAGTAGGGCCAAATGAATAGTACTCCCCATAAATCAATGAAGCACAATTCATGTTGGAAAGGTGAAAAGTAGTTTAGAGATTACTCCATTTGAATTTCCTATCCATCATCCCATATAGGTAATGTTGGTGGGTGGGTGGGGTTCTTCCCTATCCGGATGAAACTCATTCGGATAGGGCACTAGAAGAAAATGAGGGGTTTTGCAACTACAAAGAGCAACTAGTTTTTAGTTGCACCGGACATTTGCAATTGGTGAGAATTTGAAGGGGCCCAATTGCTATGGACAAGTTTCTAGTTGCAAGGCAAAACGTTTTAGTCCCGCATTTTGTAGCTTACTTAGAACTTCATCGATGCACTTTATGATGTGGTTGCCTACGTGGTATTCACTGTTGTTTGAGGTCGATAACTAAGTTGCAATTTGTTTGTCACTTCATTGCAACTTTGATGCAATTCCAGGTCTACTACTTCATTTCAACTACTTCGCAACTGCTTTAGGTATATATTTGATTATTGGACAATGATTATGGGACAATGTAAGTAGTTTGCAACTCATTTACGACATGTTTGCCACTTCTTACCAACTAGTTTGCAACTAGGTTATGACTTTTTTATGACTACTGTGATTACTTTATAGCATATGTACAACTTTTTTGTAACTTTTTTGTGATTCATGAATCATGAATACAACTTATTTGCAACTACTATGCATCTTGATGATACATTTGTGCAACTTGTAATCAACTGCATACAAGTGTTTTACAACTCGTTTGCAATTGATGGTCAACTAGTATACTCATAATACAATATACAACATATTATACACAATATACCATATATAATACAACACATATAGTATACCATATATAATACAACACTTATAATATACCATACAATATACACCATATATCATACAATACTCACCATACTGGATAATTATATTAGGTAGCTTCAAAGGCCACTTATTGTGGGGTGGCAGGAGGTATGACAAATGATATGGGATATATAAAATACAATAATTATATTAAAGTAAAATTTCAGACTGCATTTAAATATAGTGGGCTGCTTTTCTTTTAAAAACTTTGAACTTTGAAAAGTTGGAAAAACAAACAACCTTTTATTTCCAAAAATCCACTTAATATTTCAAGTCTTTAATCAAAATTTATAAACAAATTTTCAAAGACAAATTAGAAAAAAAAAATTCTTTGACATTTTTCTTACATCTTCTTTAAATTTTTCCATTGTCATTGTATATGGCGAATATGAAAATATGTTATAAAAATATTATTTTCTAGATGATGCAAGGAAAGAAGGTTGAAAAGTAGTATTACTTAAAGAAACTTGTACTCGATAGTGATTTGTAAACACATCAAATGTGTTTATCAACATCATTATTTAAGCTTCTAGTTTGACTATTCCAAAGGATGTGCCACCTCTTCCTCTTGTTCCATCTTTGGTTGGAGCCATAGAGTTATCCGAAGAAGACAATCTCTTAACATTTGCAAGATATTGAAATTTTTGCAATCCATTTTGTTATTTTCAAGTTTGAAACTATCTTTGTATTGTTCTTTAGTTCAAAGAGACTTCATATACAAATGTATTATATTTTGTGAAAAAAAGAGTCAACTAGAAATCCTCTGTTCCATAGAAGCCATTGAACCAACTTTATCATAAAGTTGTAGAAGCCATTATGAGCTATATTTTGAAGTGTTGTTTTCAACCGATATGAGTTTTATGTAGGGCAATGATTCATTTATAACTCATGTAACAAAAGAACAAATTGTGAACTTGAAGCAAGTTCCATAGCATTTCAAGTAACAAATCTGACTATAATTGTTTTGTAGTCTTCTGGTTGTCTATAGTTATTCTATATTAATCTTCCAATGATTTCTTAGTTGTTTTCTACTCGAAATGTAGTCGTTTCTTAGTTCCATAACTTGTCTTCTTATAGTTGTTTTGTAGTTGTAAACTAGTTGTATTTTGGTTGTTCTATAGTGTTTTCTAATTGTCTTTGAATTGATTTCTAGTTGCAGTGTAGTTGTGGATTCCACATAATACAAAGTTGTCCACTTTGACACTTCTAATGAATATAGGATGTAAAATACCCACTCTGTTATAATTCCATTTTCCTACATTTTTTTCTACAACTACTTTGCAACTACAACAATTATTCTGCAATTACAACAACATACACATCAAAATTGGTGCAATTATAGAGGATTGCAGTTGCAAAATAGTTATATAGGACACTTAGTTGCATTTGAATTGCATATGGCCGGATGCAATGGACACGTTTTTCTTCTAGTGGGGATAGGGATAGGGAAGCCATTGGAGAAGATGCTCTAAGTTCCTTGACTATGTTGTCACCAAAAAAAATGCTCTAAAACTGCCATTTCTAGTATAAGTACCAAATTTTGGGGATTTTTTTTTGGATACATGTAATTGTAGGATCTTTTAGTATACTAAATTGAGAACATGTGGAAAATTTTTCAGAAATTTCCACCGTGTAGATTGCAAGATATGAGCATTTGAAGTGACAAAAATCCTTTTTTTGGCCTTGCAAAAAATTGAGCAGCTCCACTTCACAAGGTCACATTTGTAAGAAAAAATGTCCATGTTGGTGGTGCTTCTTTGGATTCATTCTTTAAAGCAAGTTGGCTACATGCTTAGAAAAATTTCAAATCATTTGGAATTGTACAACATATAGGAAAAAGAAAATATAGTAAGGAAAAAGAAGATATAGTAAGGAAAAAGAAGTAGATAATGATTCAAAATACAAAATTGTTAAGAGTTTAGTGGAATTGAAAAAAGACAATCCCAATGGTTGCAATGTTGTAATAAACAATCTACATCCCATGTTTTTATTTTTTTCAAAGAAAATTGAAAACTGAATAAAGTAAAAGACTTCAAGGTTTATTTTAGAGTAGAAGATTCTATAACTACCTGCAAACTAAAACTCCTCATAACTTTTGACTCATTGATAAAAATGGAATGGTTCAAAGCTTTCCACATATATATAAATCTAGAAAACCAATTTCAAATTTTTGTTTATGAAAAAAGTGATTTTTTTTATCTACCCAAATTGTCCATTTACAAAAGAAAATAACATATTAGGCCATAACTTTTGACTCATATTTACAAATGTCATGAATTTTAGTGTACATCAAAAATATTCCTTGTCCACACCTTCTATTAAAGTTTGGGCCAAAAATATGGAAATCTCCAATCACACGTACTTGCCCAAAATTTCTATATTGCCAAACTTAGCAGGCTAGTCTTTTAGGGGTTAAAAAATCAATGTGATAGGCACCACAATTGTGATGCTAGGATGTTGCTGTGTTTTGTTGTAGATTATAGAAGACAATAACTATTGGAAATATCAAACTACTTCAACATATGTCATACGTAACACAACAAGATTCTATAGTGGGGTCCCAATCAATATGGCGTTTTTGAAATCACAGTGAAGGAAATTTCAATGCTGCCGACTTTGACAGCCTCCCTAGAGCTGAAAAATTGTTATTTTACTACAAAATTTTTACCACAGCATCATCTTTATGTTGATAACACGTGTAACAAATTTCAAGACCAAAAGATTCACTAAAATAAAGTTATTCAAAATCTACCAGTATGGATTTCCATGAAAAAAAATTCACTACTTCCAACTTTGACACCCTCCCAAGGACTGAATTTTTTTCCTTTTAGTATGAATTTTTTGGCATAGGACCATTTATATGTTGATTACATGTGTGAAAAATTTCAAGTCCAAAAGACCCCCACAAAAATAGATATTCAAAATCTCTCAACATGTGTAGTTGTGAGAAACAATTAAGGAAACCATTTCACTACTACCAACCTCGACACCCTCCCTATGGCTGAAAACTTGTTAATTTACCATGAAATTTTTGGTAGAGGATCATCTCTATATTGGTAACATGTATGCCAAATTTCAAGGCCAAAAGATTCATCCAAAAAAATGTTCAAAATCTACGAACAAGTGTAACTATGAGAAACAATTTTTTCCACAATTTTTAGGGTTGCCAACTTCAACACCCTCCCTGGGGCTAATTTTTTTTTTAATTATGAATTTTTTTTGGTATAAGACCATCTCTATATTGATAAAATGTGTGCCAAATTTCAAGGCCAAAAGATTTACCAAAAAGAGATATTCTAATTCTACCAACATGTGTAGTTGTGAGAACGACTTTCTACATCCGTGTCAAACTTTATCCAAAAAATGACACTATCCCAAGGGCTGAATTTTTTTTTCTCACAACTACACATATTGGTAGAATTAGCATATCTTTTTTTGTGTGAATCTTTTGACCTTGAAATTGGGCACACATGTTATTAACATAAAGATGACTTGATAATAAAAATTTCATGGTAAATAAGCAATTTTTCAACCCTTGGGATAGTGTTAAAGTTGATAGTAGAGAGATTTTGAATATCTATTTTTTTAGGGGTCTTTTGGACTTGAAACTTTTCACACATGTAATCAACATATAAATGGTCCTATGCCAAAATTTTCATACGAAAAGAAAAACATTTCAGTCCTTGTGAGGGTGTCAAAGTTGGAAGTAGTGAAATTTTTCTCACGGAAACCCATGTTGGTAGATTTTGAATAACTTTTTTTTAGTGAATCTTTTGGCCTTGAAATTTGTTACATGTGTTATTAACATAAAGATGATTTTGTAGTAAAAATTTCGTGGTAAAATTAAAAAAAATTCAGATCTAGGGAGGTTGTCAAAGTTGGCAGCATTGAAATTTCCTTCACTACGATTTCAAAAACGTCATTTTGATTGGGACCCCACTGTACATACGTGAGATGGGCTTTAGAAATTGTATTGTACTACAAAAGTCCTATCTTAATGACAAGCATAAAGGTAGGCTTGCATTTGCCCAAGCTCATGGGAGTTGGAATTTTGAGGGTTGGTGCAATGTGATTTGGTTAGACCAAGTTGTCATTTGAAATTGGTAAGAATTTAAGGTAAATTAGAGTGGCAAAATTCACATGAAAGATATGCATGGGACTTTGTAGAGCGCCTTCTTTCAAGTTTGATTGTATTTCCATGATGGTTTGGGGTTCATTTAGTGGCTTTGATAAATGCCCTTGTGTTATGATACCTCTAGATAGAAAGACAACAAGTGATTTTGTGACTCTTATTTATGGGGCAATTGATACTTATGGTCCTTACGGAAGATGACGCTCTAGTCCATTGCATCTTACTTTCTTTGCAATGGAAAGAAGCTCATGGTGTGACAAAACTAATCTAGCTTGCAAACTCTCAAGACTTGAACCCCATAGAGAATGTATGGAAGATTGTCAAAGATTTGTTGCAGCATTATCATTTCCAAGACATGAAGAAAAAATGGTGCAAACTATTCAATCAATGTGGAATACAATATCTTTGAAGCAACTCTCTACCTTCATTAGAAGTATGCTTAACAGAATGCAAGCAATTATTTCAGAATTATAAAAGAACCCTAGACGGATGGTAGACACTCGGTTATGTTTTTATTATTATTATTATATAATCCTATGATTTTGTAACATTAACTTATTCTATTGTAAACTGGACTCTACTATCTTCCCAACACACTTTACAGCTTCTGAATTTTGATGACTACACGAGCTTTTCAAAGTTCATATTTTTTTT
The DNA here is from genome assembly GCA_947034895.1 of Rhytidiadelphus loreus. NCBI lineage: Eukaryota > Viridiplantae > Streptophyta > Bryopsida > Hypnales > Hylocomiaceae > Rhytidiadelphus > Rhytidiadelphus loreus. Next base: position 2,729,778 of record OX344765.1, on the reverse strand, counting down.
TCAGATTCACCTCGGAAGAAAAAATTCGAATTATTTTGGGACCCTACTGTACAGTACAATCACTTCCCTGTGAAATCCAATTCTGTTACCAAATTGGGCACAATGCAACTTTCTTTTCTCAAAGTACAATTCCCCCATAGAGCCTTGGAAGGCAATTCTGAAATTGCCAAATGGATTGTCAACATTTTTCCCATGGGTAATCTTCAGAAGAGCTAATCTTTGAAACACGATAGAGCATAATATTCTTCCCCTGGCACTGAGAAAAAACGTGTGCCACAATGCCAGCCAAAATCGCCAACCTCTTTAATTTACAGTTAAAAGTAACGCAAGTATCAAGGTCAAGAGACTAATACTGCCTAGGTCCCAATAGGCAAAAACATAGGAATTCAAGACTTTTGGGTCCCATTGATACCCCCGAAAAGTTCTACTTTCAAAAACAAATTCGTTTTACCGCTACACCGAGGCTCCAAAGTTCCAGACAGTCACTACTCCGACAAGCCTATTATGCAAGTCGGTCCTCAAGAGAGGCTGTTGTGAGTGTTGAAAAGACCACTTGAAGAACAGTGGAAAAGTGATGAGCTGTGAAACTCCATTTACAGAAATCTGCTCCTGCAGTGTGTACTACGTCCAGGCCATTCGGTTGTGAAGCGTTACCATCTTCAAAGGGAGTGGTGTCGTCAAGTCCAGGGAGGAATGTTACACACTCAATTTCTCAGCCTCAGTCTACCGAACAACACCAGGAAATGGCTCCCTGGCCCTAAAATGACAAAACCAAGCTCCGCTCCACTTGTCGGGCCTCCCTGCTAGTAAAAATTAATAATGATGGAATCAGTATCTTGGCGACCCATATCCCCAGTATCAACAGTCAGATTTGTTCAAAAGTAGGAGTAAAAAGAATGACTGAGCTACAAGAATTGAACCCGTAAGTGCCTGGATGGATAAAACTGGTTGCTTGCATACCGAAAACAATTTTCTGAAAATAAATCATTTATGACGTTTCAAGGTCATAAAATGCACCAGTAGACAGAATATGAACAGAAGAAATATATTCTGCAAGTTACTATAATCAATACCGACTTCCAAAGTGGACTTTCTATTTTTAACTAAGGTCTTGGCAGTTAATGATTAGTGACAATGGAAGGTCAAACCACGCTAAGACTTTTCATATCATACCTTGCCGTTCAGAAGCACAAGTTCACCGTCCACCCATTGTGGATTCTTGAAGCCTGGCTCAGCCATTCTAGCCTGACCTTTGTACCTGGCAGTCTGGACAAGTGCACTCCCCAAATCAACAACCAATCCTGGTCGGCAAGAGCTATTAAAGGAGATCCACATGCCAATATCCAAGCAGAAAGTGCCCAATTCATAAGACAGACTTACCACACCAAGCTCCTCCGGATAAACCCCCCTGTGTGGCAAACGACTACCTTGTCCCACACGTGCACGAAACGACACCTGCATGAAGTTAAATATTCATTTCAGCAAATATGATTTGACCATCACTACATTGAAGTTAATCCCATGAGTCCAAATGGCCAAAAGAGTCTTGTTCCATATCTACAGGAGTTAGGCATATGATCGAGGTATATCAGGACCTGGCCAGCAGGCACATTGACATCACCGGTCAACTTCACGGCTTCAACATACTCAAAACATTGCAACTCTTGGTTGATCGGAAAGGTATCGTCAGTTTTCCAGTTGCCATACTTCCGTTCTAGTTGTACAACCTCCGCAGAGTGAGGACCCAGAGACCCAATATACAAACCTGCATGGAGCAATCGGACATTTAAGGGATATCTTCAAACAAATACGACTAAACGTTAAAACATCTCAGGGAAATACATGCCGTGGGCAAAGCTTAAAGTTATAGTTATATCAGGAAACTCTTGTAAATAGCTTTTACTGCTTGAGAAAATATGACCCCAGATCGAGCATACCAGAAAATGGATCGTTCACAGCGTCCGGAATGTTGATACGATGGAATAAAGTGTCCTTGAACAAACCTCGCCGTTGCTGGGCCCTGCTCACTGCTTTTTCTAAAAGATCTCCCAAATCTTGACTTGACAACTCCACCACCTCGGCTTCACTCTCCTCTGAGTCTGTCTGTGAACATATAATAGCACAGAAGCGTTATTAACTAAAGATGAGCAACCCCCAACATGCAAATCGTCTATCGTTTTAGATGGTCGTTCACTGTTACATTCTGCGTACAGGGCATCATCAATAATTGATATGCAAGAAAGAACCAAGCAATAGTCACCACAGTAAGTCCCACATGCCCTAGGAGGAATGTTCCTCACCTTCAACGACTTGCCTACACTCTGCAGAAACTGTTCCACATCAAGCGGCCTGGCATCGACAGAGAATTCTTCAATGTCGGTCACTATAGCTATAGACGAATCCGCAGTTGTCGGCATCTGAAAATCTTCAATATGGAAAACGAACTTGTCCTTATTCCTGTGCTCGAGCTTAGCACGCACACGGTGCGGAGCTTTCGAAGGGAACTCATCCCCTAGAATTTCTACTTCTACCGAATCAGCATTGCCATCGCTTGGCATAGGGAAGCTGCCTACAAGTGGGAACCCGTCAACAGACTGGATAAACTTCAAATTGGAACTGCTGTTCCCAGCCCCGGCCAACTCTTCGTGCCGTAAAAGCTCATCTTCTGCATCCTCCATCAACTGCTCAACTATCTTTGGCAAGTCCGCTGCTATTTTACCGTTCGCTATTACCTGTGTTGGGATAGCAAACCAACAGGATAATCAAGTGAGTGATCTCTATGCAAGCGACTCAGATGTTAGGGTTAGGTTTTACTTGTTCAACTCTTTTGTACAAGCTTTCTATATTTTTAGCACGGATCTGAATGAGGGAAGTACAACAAACCTGAAAGACTTTCATTTTCACGTCCGGCATCCGATCTTTCAGAAAATCGAGAATCTTCTTGAGACCTTCTTCCATCGGGTCAAGATCTCCATCTTCCTCGTATTCCTCCCTGTTGATCTCCTCCAGCAATTCCAACTTCAGCTGCATATCTCTGTTGGCTTCGCCCAACATGTTTTCGAAATCAAGAACGTCTTTACTAAGTTGCAAATCCTTGCTAGCCTCTCCCAACATGTTCTCAAAATCAAGAACATCTTTGCTGAATCCCACTATTGACTCCGCTGCGCCATTGGCGTCCCTCTGAAGGTACACAGCATGCCGTTCGTACTTTGATTCTTCATCCTTGGTGAGGTATACCTCAAATAATGGGACACCTGTTGCTCCCAAAGCTAATTGTCTGAAACATCAAGTGGAACAAGCAATTCTAAGAGCAGAAATTCCAGCTGTCCTGTCCTTCCTAACCCGACTGACGTAAACAGACAGATAGCCCTACAGAAAACTGGTTGTAAAGCATTTATGCAATTGGCCAGATACTTCGAAGATCACGAAAAAAGAGCATTCCGAACATAAATAAGCTACCGCTGGACACTCCCTGACCATAAGATTTTCAACACACATAATCTAAGAGCGTCGTCATTTGCAGTTCTAGTTCAGTGGCATTCTAATAAACTCACACCCCCGTAACCCACCTGGCACTGTAGCCCTTCGCAATGAACCTCCCTTCTGCAGGGGAGATATTTATAACACGACCATACGGGTCGTCATTTCCTTCAGAAACACCAGCCCACCAACCCACCTGACCAAAAGAGCAACGAATTAGTTATAGCACTGAAGATATGTATCAGTTCTAAAATATACAGAAGAGGAGAGGCGGCATGGGGCTTCCCACTAGGTTAGCATGCACAACTGAAACTCGTATAATCAATCCTAGTGAATCGAATAAATTCGACTCCAACCACTCCAGATACGAGTCCAGCAGATCGAATCTCGAAGTCTTTGAAGCAAATGAAAGAGTGAGCACTCACAAGACCAGCACCAGCCTCGTCTCGTAAATAAGCAGCATCGCTATATCTTTCGCCTTCCAATGCTTTCTGAGACAAGAAAGAGGAAAACGCTTTTAGTAAACTCATTCACACAAACTCAAGACCTCTCCCACAGCCAATTCTATAATCTTCCCAAATGGATAAAAATTCACCGTAACTTACGGTAAGTGCATGTCTGGTGAGCTTACAATGCCTCATCTGCCTAAAGTAGGATCCCTTGCTGTGATTTGAGATTAAAACCATGATAGACACCATAAGGTTTTTTCGTAAAATTAGGTAACGATTCAAATCTCTGTCGAATAATCTTCAGTGCTTCGGGACCTTAAATTTCACTGAAAGAAAATGAAGTTCATGAGTTATCTGGTAAATACTACACCTTAAAATCGCTCATAACCCGAGAGACTGGATCCTGTGCTAGCACAGCGGCCAGTGTTTTCTTAATCCGCCCAGCTTCCTTAAAATCCTCCAAGTTGACTGCTTCTTCCATTTGAAGCTGCATGCAGATGGCCATACAAAAAATTAAACCAATGAAGTTCTCACAGCTCATTCAAAAGAAGCATTCCCAAAGCATCCCTAGCGTGCAGAAATATCTTGCATCTAAAATAGGCACCCTATATTCCAGCACTAGCCAGCTTGCTAACGTTCATTGTGCTTTACATTGCGAATCGATCGAGCCACGCCAATCACACATAGCACATTGCACCCCGACAGAAACACACGCTCAACCCAAGAAAAATAATTAGTACGAATATTTACCTGCAACTTCTGCACCACATTTTGACGCTCGTCAACTTCAGAAAACAATTTCTGTAGCTTTTCCCAGGCAGCATCTGCTTCACTCAGTGAGCTTGAAACTGCAGGGTCGTCCTCATCTTGAACCCCTTTCTTGGATTGTTTGTAACTCTCTAGATAGTCTTGCAACCTTTGACCTGCCGTGATTATCATGTCACGTAGTGGATTCCCCATGTTCTGATTCGTTGCCTGCATTGTCCTTTCAGTGAATCAGTCAAGGCAAGGAGACCTCGTAACCCTGGCATGTCGGACAGCGAGGTGCCATGTAACAGTTTCACGTTATAAGTTCAATCCAGCGGAGGTCTCCAAGCAATTCACTGAACCCTAGACCTCCACTAAAAGGGTGAATTATCTCCCTTCATGATGTTAATTTCCCAACTGTCGTGAAATAAATATCCAGTCGTAGGACCGGCTAGGGCAGGGTAGAAGTATATATAAGTACACTCAAACCTATTTAATTTTTATCACTTAGGTCCCAACTTGTTCACTGTTACATAGTTCGAATGAGTGACAAGTGTGCTACAGTCGATGATGGTGTGGATATTCTACAATATCGTTTTAGAGAAGGTCATAAGAAAGAGGTTTGAGTGTGAACAGAAGTAAGAGGACGTACTTGGGGTTCCTTTTGACTTGGCAGACGTCCACTTCCAGAAGCCCCAACCGCTTCGTCATTAAATTCCTCCTCATTACTTCCTCCACTATCGCTATCACCTTTGCCAATCCCTCCGGAAACCGCACACTTAAGAGAGACTCTACGTTTGCTGCCACTGACGGGGCGTCGTCTCCTGCATCCCAAACTGTTCCCTGCTATATGAGCTGAGCCATTGCCTGCAGGACAACCAGAGAAACGAGCTTCTTGCACGACAGAGTGGTTCGACAGACGTCGTGACCGATTGTGAAAGCGGCACGGCCCTGTTGTGCTAGCGAAAACGTGAGTATCCAACCCTGACACTGCTGCTGCACCCGCGGATGACATTGGCAACGCAATTGCTCCCATTGTAGGACATATACCGCTTGTTTCTCAACTTGATTTGGAAGCTTCTGGTATGTTCTCTCGGCTTCTCTGCAAACAAGCGCGGCAGATAAGATAACATATCAGCTAGGAGAATCCAATCCCAATAGTGTCCTAATTCCGACACCCTAAGAGCTTTGATGATGAGCTTTGAACCATCATAACTTCTGCACGCGCTTGCTAAGGTCCGTTTCATTTGCTAACAAATAATTTATAAAAATTCAACTAGTCTACAAGTAGGAAGTAGGAACTGTGCTCAGTTCAAATATGTCAGTGTAAGGTTCTCCTACTTTAGGTTCTCCTGAACACAACACAAAACTAAACCCTACACTGCCCGAGGACATCCACAAAACATCATACGAAACATATGGTTGAGAAATAGAGGGAGAAATTGTTTCGCATCAACTCAGGCAGCAGCAAATTTCATCCTACCCTAGAACGGCTAGAAGGGCTCCACATAGGTAAGGAGAACAGAATTCCAATAGTGTTCTAATTCCAACGCCCTAAAATTCTAGACGATGAGCTTTGAATCCGGAACTTTGCATAACAGTTATCCAATTAAAGCATACTCAGATCCCGTTCATTTTCATTCTTTAACAAGACTCTCTATAAAAATTCGACTAGTGTAATCGTGGGCACTATACTCGGTTAGCAAAATGTCTCAGCTTAGAGTATTCCTATCTTAGGTTCTGCTACCTTAGGTTCTCCAGGAGACAAACGCAAAACTAAGCCATACACCGCCTGAAAAACATCATACGAAACCTATGGTCGAAAAATTGAAGATGAAATTGTTGCATCAACCCAGGCAAAATCGAAATTACACCCTATCCAAAATGGCTTCGAATTTGGAACTATTATTCTCTCACCTCTTATTACTGCCTGAAGAAAGTTCTGCAGTGTTTCAATCTCCGCATCCCGATGCTGGAACTGCGATCACAAAGTACATATTTGCGAAGTTCCAACACTCAATCCGAACAAAAGCGTCGTAGGAATCTGCAACAAAGCTCACAGCGACTCCAGAGGACCGCAACAAAAGATATGAGAGAGATGACACGACTGCAGACGAGATTAGATAATTGTTGGGAACCTAGATTCTAGGGTCAGGACAAAGATATTTATGTCCTAAACGTAGATTCTAGGGGCAGTTCAGAAGTGGCAGATATTTCTTTCAGAAACCTAGAATCCATTGGGGTGATTTCTGGTAGATTAGGTTATACACTGTATCTTCAACTTGCTATTTCTTTTCCATATTCTCCGTAGATCTCAAGGTCTTGGCATTCTTACATGTATCGGCCATCGGGGAACTTTCATAGCCGATACATGTAAGAATGTGGACCCGGTGGGTGGGGATGGAGACAATAAAAAGTTTCCACGTATTAGATTCCCTCATCTCCACTAAGTCTCCACCAATGAGGTTATCCACCAGTATTGGTGAAACTTCAACTCCTCCTTTCCCGCTTGCCCACCCCGGCAAGATCATCGGTGGAGCCACTTTTGTCTTCTTGCTTGAATTAGAGGAAAGTTTGCCCACCGGGTGAGCATGTAAGATGGCCCTAAGAACAAGGGTAAGGTGGGTACACCTAAAACCGTCACTTTTTACTATTGAGCCTAGTTGCTAATATGAAACTGGTCAAATTTTCACATATTCATGTTGGCAAGTGAAAGGAGGTTCCAACGCACCAAAGAACGCCACATTTCGATATTGTATGCAAAAATTATTAAGGGTCAAAGTTCGTTTTTGAAAGCGCTCCATCCAAATAGGTACATAACTGAAATTCGAAATGTACAAACATTCTAGATGGCGCTTTAAGGTCAAATGCCATTTAACAGCATACTACCTTAGTCCAGATTTCCAGATGTATTATCCCCTAAAGTCCCAAGGTCATTTTTGTGTCAGAAACCACTCAAAACTGCCATTTCTGCTGCATTCACCCACGGAAGCAGAAAAGACATTTTTTTTAGAATCTAACCATAAGATCTTGTACTTCATTTGTCCAAGACCATGTGGTAAAAATTTCATCAAATTTGACCATACGGATTGGAAGATATTAGCATTCAAAGTTGGACAAAAAGTTTTTTTTTAAGAACATGCTTAAATTGCCCGAAAAACAAGATTGTTCATAACTTTCTCATAACTAGTCCAAATGGAATGAATCAAAGCTTCAGATGTAGACTAAAACGTAATCTTTGAGAAGAAAAAAATTTAATTTATTTTGAATCTTTGCAATTTTTTTTGTGCTGCCCGCCAAGTTCAGTTCTAGGCTTTTTGTGGTATAACTTCTGCTCCCATGCACAAATAAAAATAAAAATTATATTTCCTTAAAGCTAATCAATTTTTTTATCTTATGAAAAAATTTCAAAAAGTTTCACCAAAAATTGAGGTCATAGGAACCTGCCTAAAATTCACTTTGTCCCTTGAAGGGACGATGAGACTTTAGGGGTTATAAATGCAATTTAGAATAATAACTTAATGATGACTCTCAAGCAATAGTTGTAAAATATGATTCATAGATCATATCCAAAATATTAGATCAACTACAAAAGTACACGAACTGATATTATTCTATAAATTTGAAGCCCAAAATTAAAAATCCCTTTTGAAATTGTGAATTGAATGTTTGTAATTTTCACAAGAATGATTCTCCTTTAAGTTCAAGATGTTAAGTTCTAGTCATAGTGATTTATGCAGATTTTTTATTTTATTTTTCAACTCAAGTCATTTTTGAAGGGTCATTTTTTAAATTGGAAAAAGTTACTTTTTGAGGCAAAACTTTTTTGTTAGGTTGAAGAAGTTTCCTCGGCATGTTCAAATTCTTGCAGGTCGACCAGCTGTGACTGCTGATGGTAGTAGTAAGTTGGGAATTATCAAAGAGGAGCCTTTGATAGGTCAACGAACTTTTGGCACTGCCCTTGTGAAAGTAGAGGAAGGTGGTCAAAGCGTTACTCGAACAGCAAGTACTGTCAGCAAAGGCGCTGATGATAACGCAAACCCCCGAGCTCAACGTGTTGGTAACGGAAATTGTGGACAAGGTTACACATCTGATGAGGTTTAAATCTGAAACCAATGCTGCTTCTAGTTTGCTGTCCTCTCGACAACAATCCGTTGTAGATGTTCTTTCTCGCATCCATGCTATCTCCAATCTCGATCTCCCATCCACGCATGTTATTAAATTTCAAACTTTCACATCCTTACAGGTGAAATACTTATTTTTGGTGCTCGTTGATCTTTGTAAGCGGACTGCACCGCTCCCCCATCCATTACCGAAATCCCAACTCCAAAGTCCCAATACTCCTTCGTTACGCCTTCATTTCATGGATGGCCAGTTTACTGTTGCTCCGGAGGTTGTAGAAGCCTCTCTCGGTCCTCATATGCAGGTCCGTTTCCTAATATCGCTTGCAATTGGAATCCGTCCAGATTGACCTAGAGTTACGTAGTGATTTATATGTCCGAAGATTTATTAATGATCTATAGTACTTCTGATCACGACAGAATTTGCCTCGTCCGCGAGGTGCTGATGCTGCTGGATTACTTAGAGCATCACCACCCGTCTTGCAAAAAGGGGGTGGTGAGTTGGCCTGCATTTTGCAGAACCATCCCGTTTGCAAGCCGGGTGGTGAGCTGCGACCCACCCGCAAGCCTGTTAAGAGGTGGAGCATGGTAACAAACATGGTAACAAACATGTACAATAGTATAAAAACCATTCGCCGATGCGGTGAAAAATGCAAAAACAAGTAAAACAATTCGGTGCCGAAAGTTGCGGAAAGGTGTTCAAGCTTGTCGCTTGCTGTTATGCAGGCCGCTCCAACCTCCAGCTTGCAACCTGCAAAATCGGTTCATTTGCCAGCTTCTGAATATTTGCCAGCCGCTGAACTGCCCCGCTCATCCGTTTTGCAAGACGGGTGGGGCAGATATGCAGCTTCCTCCCCACCGATCATCCGTTTTGCAAGACGGGTGGGGATGCTCTTATGCGGGAGCTTGAGTTGCACCCTCCAGCAGAAGACTGGAACCGTCGGATGCTAACCGGTGGGCCTGGGTCTTCTTTCTCGGAGAGCAAGTATGAAGAAGCAGAAAATCTGGATCCTAGCCCCATCGAGTTGTGGCCGCGGAAACGCCGACGAGTTGAGCATGATGCAGCCTTTGGGCTCCGCACTGCTGTTGGGCTTGGAAGCTTTACGACTTTACTTGGATCGCGCCGGGATGTGATCACGTCCCAGTGGAAGCCTTCATCACACGATGTTTGGCACAAGGTTTATCTTCATAACCTCATCTTGCAAGTTGCAATTTAACCACCTGATTTTTCAACCATCTAAATACTCCCTCCGTCCCAAAATGATCTTATTATTAGACAAAATGTTCTAGATTAAGGTTGAAAATAACATTTTTTTAAATCTGTTTTTTGGTGTAAGTAGAGTGTCATGCATTCCTGTTGTTCTAAAATTTTCAGTTTCAAACAAATTTTTAAAATGTAGTTCTATCACTTCAAAAAGTGAAATTTTGGGGCCTTTTCAACAGAGCACCGGTAGCCAATCGTTTTTGCATTTCCCGCCATCTGTGTTCATTTTCCTCTCTTCCCGCGACATCCTGTCCTTCCACGCTGGCTAGAAGCTTCAAATGTGAATAGTATCAAGCAGCACGTATGATGAGCAGATTTGTACAGCTGTGCAACAGTAATCTTGATGCACAAATCTCGTAACATAATGGCCCAATGGAGACAGAGGCTCCACATTTTTTATTTTTTATTTTGAAAGTAACAATGTAAATTAAGACGCAAGCATAAATTAACAAACCAATCAATCTAATTTAAGCAATCCACTTTGAGTGGGTGGGTAGTTTCTGTGAAGGTATGAAGGCTTCATTATGTGGGCCATTCCTCCATGTCATTCCAAGAAGATCATTTTGGGACAAGAATTTCATGCCAACAGGAAGATCATATTGGGACGGAGGGAGTAACATTTATTGACAAATTTGTAACTGATTAACTTCTTGTTATTGGATGTAGTGTTTGCGCTGTGGTCGGCAGACATCAGCCTTGGGTGTCCCTAGCAAGAAAAATACAGAAACTTCGCCTCCATCACAGCTTGTTAAGGAAATCTGGTTTGGAAGGTGGGCCCATGGGTGCCCCATGTGTGGTGGACGTTGGTCTCGCATTGTGTGAGGTGCTGCTGGTGAGCTCGAAAAAGTTAAGTAAATTTAGTTTGGCTTTCAATTCAACTTCCTCGTCTTTTTTCTGCATCCTGAGTTTGCTTCAGCTTATATCTCAGATATTTCGGGGGGTTTGAGTGAAATTTGGGCCTGTAACCTTAACCCCAGAACGACGGGCTGGTCACCGTGGAAATCATCCCTGTGGTATGTGTGAATCATTCGCTTCAAAAAATCGAAGAGCACTCATTGGAGGTCAAAACTGCTGGTGGAAGAGATCGCCTTTTCACACAAAATTCTAAGGATACACTTTTGATTATTCACACAAAATTCTAAGGATACACTTTTGATTACAGAGAAAGATATTGTCATCCATTATGCATTTAGTATTTGTGGCGTTCTTCTAGGGTTAACCTTGGAAGGATGTGGACCCCCGTGACCAAGGTATCTAGTAAAATGCTTTGACTATTGAACCAATACTGTAGGTTTCAAGCAGCTCGGTCTAAAACTAAATAAGACCTGTAATGAACTGAATTTTCATTTATAAACTGATGCAGAATTTGGATTGGTTTGACTTCTTCAAAATTTGTCCCCCATCTTCCTTTCAAACACCCAAATAGGACTACTCTTTGTTCTCTTATTAACCCCTAAGTGCTCCAACGTCCAATTTCTGTATGACGAACAGAGTTGAAAGCTCACTGCAGACTGAGAAATGAGAAATTTCATTCACCATTTTTTTTGGACAAGTTCTGCTTCTTGTGGTCATGACAGCAAGACTAATAGTGACTGCAAATTGAAGAGTAAAATACATGTTGTGCAACAAGTATGGTTTTGGTTAAAATTTTGATGTGCCCTAGTTCAGTGGACTACTGAAATAGCCTTCTTTGGGCAGACAATTTTAGCAGGGGGGAAGTGTGATGGGCAGAGATGTGTGTTATTTTTTTTAAGGAAACAATTAAGTCAATTGAGTAAAAAATGGATTCTAAAGAGTACAACTCATAATTATGGAGAGCCCAAAAATATAAACAAACATGAGGTTGACTACACATGTTACAAAGTGAACAATTTGTATTCAAATAATGCCTTGAAGAAGAAATGGTGGTGCATTGGCTCAACTCTGAATTGGCAGTAGTACTGAAATGTCCACTAAGAGACGGCTGATAATTCTAGTTCATTGAAGAAATCCGTAATTCAAGAATATGAGTAATTGCAACTACATAGAAGACGGTTGAGGAATTGAAAGCCATCGTCTAAATGACACTAGAGAAAAACTTGAAAATGTCACATTGCTAGAATGTTAGTTATGATTTCTACTTCTAGTAACCGCCATTTCTCTTGCATAGCATGTAAGGACAACACATTGTACAAAGGATTGCAAAGCACATTGAGAACTCATTCGTAACTGCTAGCCGAAATTATCAAGAAAGAAACACCAAAAAGAAAGAACCACAATATATAGAGTGTTGTGAACCTTGTTGTAATCACTCCACTATAATTAGAAGAGTTTTGCATTTGTCATCAAAGCCTTGATTCTTGCAACTTGTACCTACAAATAGAAGTGAAAGAAAGCTTTGTCAATAGTAGCCACTGCAGTTAGAAGACATTCCGCATTTATCATCAAAGTCTTGAATCCTGCAACTTGTACCTACAAACAGAAGTGAGAGAAAGCCTTGTCGATAGTAGCCTAAGAACACGCTAGGACAGTGGGCGCCACAACACTTCCTTCCACTACGGTGGTAGAAGGACATTTTTAACAAGAAGGAATTGATCTTAGAGAGATCTTATACACTTCTAACCTCCTCTTTAGAGGCCAATAGATGACATAGACATAGTAGTGGTCCTTGAAGAGAAAGAGCAGCATCTTCCACCAATTCTAGTGACTAGTAAAACAATCTTACTATGTCCTCTCGTGCACATGTGTCCTAGCAACTTTTCCAAGAGTTCACAACCTTCTGTACTTTTCCTACACGAACCCTTCATTTGTCTCACTAGTGAGATTATAGAGAGTAGAATGGACTCTTCATGGCAACTACACATGCAAACTCCTCTTCCTCACTAACCTGCCAAATTGTGATCAAGCAATGGATTGCCGAAGTTGGTACCTTAGAGTCTCAAAGTAGGTGACTTTTAAAACTTTTGGACAAGACCTTCTTGCTCAAACTACCAATTCAAAGAGGATTGCATAGGTGTGACACTCCACAAGGCTTACAATTCGTCTTCCACTATCATTGCGCTAAAATTCTTGGTTGGAAACAAAGACAAAGAGAAGGTCATCCATGTGGTTTTAGCACATAAGTGAACAATGCCCTTCGCGAGCACCAGTGGCCTAATCAAGAATATGGATCACTAGTAGAAGCCCCTGTTTTTCCGGACATTAGCATGAAACAAGAATGTTTTTTAAAACAAGAGCAAAGAAATGAGACTTTGGCCATAGGAGGCTTAATTTAGTTGGATGTTGTAAAAAACACGTCAACTTTAGGGTCATAATAAGCTTCTGTCCTATCTGATGTCTATGTTTCAGAGAATATTACGAAAAACATAGTCACATTTCTCATGACATTTTGAAAAACAAGTAATTGCCACGTTGGCAGAGGATTTTGGTTTGACTACAAGTAAGTTACTGAAACTTACTATAGGCTGAGCTAAACCGCTGACCACATGTGAAAAATACAAAGAAGGGGTAACTCTTTGGCATCTTTTCTCAAAAACCTTGCATGCATGGATGGGAAAGCTATGGAATGACTTCATTTTTTGTTGTACTTCCAATATAATACAAATTGTATTAACAAGTCCTAAAAAATTAGTATAATGCCTTATAGTATATATACTATACGTAAATATTTGTCTTTATACTCCCAAATACTTCATAATAAAACATATTTTGTTGTCAATTTTTAAAGATTCATTTTTCAACTGCATTGCAAATAAAATTCTTTTTTCACTAAAGTTATTATTCATATCTTTTCCCAAACAACAAAGAATATTGGAAACAAAACAACAACTTTGCACTCACTTCCGTTGTGTGTTGTACTTTCTCCATTCTCCATTATCCTCTAAATGCTTAGGCGACCATATATGGTCGATTTGAAATTTTAGGCTTATTTTGCAGTGGGTAGTTAAATTTGTTTGACCGGTTTAAAAAAAATTCGAGCAGTTTTTAGGGTTAACTATTGAAAACTTCTATTTTTCACTGAAAAAGGTATATATTTGATTGTTGAGAGGTCTCCAAAGCCATATATGTCCATTAGTGGAGGTGTAAAGCTTGCTAATTTTACTTCATTTTCTAACTTTGAGCAATGTCAGTTGATTTGAGATCTAAAAACTTGTACTTATCCATTTGCTTTGAAAATGGTCCCAATGGAAGGAATAAAGTGTTTTCATGATTTTCACCATTGAAAATTTAAACAAAAAAGTGTTGATTTGGAGTTATTTTTATTTATACTTATAAAAAAATTGCATCTCAACAATTGCAAGGTGGATTGTGTAATGAGTTTAATAGCTTTTCAAGTGATATTAAGTTTTTTGAAAGGGCATTTTAGTGTGCTAACACATTTTATAGTTGTTCATGTCACCTCCAACCCCAAAAAACTTTTATGTGCAAATTTCTGAAACATTGTGGGGAGGGACAACATATTAAAAATAAAAAACATATATTTCTCTTGTTATGATCTCACAACTCTTATGCAATTTTGCAATCAAAATTGGTGTGCATACTAATAAGAAAGCTCTTTAAACATCCGTACAGTTAGATTTTGAAAAAAAAAAAATTTACTTCAATGGGGATGACTATAAGCCCATGCTCTTTTTTCTTAGTCAAAACACACTTGAAAAGGCTTGGGCATTTAGGGGTTAAGGGCTTCAAAATAACTGGATTGCGAATATATTAGAAGACATTGCAATCTTCATATTATAACCATGTTTAATACTCCTAGCGCAAATTCTTGTTTACATGTTCAAAAACAATATTGCTATCAACTTGGAATTTTATGAGGCGACTCTTCTTTTATAAATTGAGATTTTGTTCCATTTCATTATTTCGTTAATCAAAATTGTTTATCTTGTTGGTGTAGTAAAATAATAGTATTATAAAAGTAGGTATTAACCTTCTACTATTACGTTGACAACATTTAAACCAGAAATGCAGAAGGCACTATATTTTGGTGTTGATAGAACTTTGAAGTGAATGAAATCCTTATTAAAACTATTCATTATTCTAATTATCTTTTTTTTAAAGATGATGTCTTCTTGAAACTTAGTTTTAGCATCAGACATTTGATTTTTATAATAAATGATTATGATTTTCCAATTCAACATTTTATCCAATGGTGTCCATTGCAAATCTTCATTTTCTATTGTTGAGGGCTTTTCAAAATTAGCATCAAGAACAATACATCTTAGAGAAACACAATAGATATTTGTTTTCATAAGATTTATACTTTATAGACTAGAAATGACTTGCATGGCCGCATGGGCTTACGGTTTGACTATAGGTAAGTTTCTAAAAATTATGAGAGGCTAAGGTGAAATGTTGACTACATGTGAAAAAGACATGGGAAGGGCAACCACATGGCACGGTTTTAAAAAAATGGTATTTGATGTGGCATTTCAATGATATGGCATCCAATGAAGCTGAAGTGGCAGCCACTTCAGTACACATTGACGCCATCTGAAAATTTTAACTCCTAAATGCCTAAACATTGTTTTTAGGCAACATAGTGATTTTGGGCAGTTCACTACGAATTGAATTTTTTATTTTATTTTCTTTGAAATTTTCACACAACATGTGCAGAAGGGTACCTTTAAGACACAATAATTTTCATAACTTTTGACTACATGGTATGTAATTTTCATTGCTTAACGGGCTACTCAAAAAATTCTTTAAAAAATTACTTTTTTCTAAAATAAAAATTTGAAATTGATTTTCTAGATTTATATATGCGTAAAAAGCTTTTAGTCATTTCACTTTGATCAATGAGATGAAAGTTATGAGGAGTTTTAGTTTACGGGTAATTATGGATTCACTACTCTAAAATAAACTTTGAAGTCCTTTATTTAACTCAATTTTCAATTTTTTTGTAAAAGAATAAAATTATAGGATGTAGATTTTTTATTGCAACATTGCAATCATTGGAATTGACATTTTTTAATTCTATAACTAAATTCTTGACAGTTTAGTATTTTCAATCATTATTTTTTTTTCCTACTTACTATTTTTTCTCTATATGTTGTACAATTCCAAAGGATCATAAATTTTTCAAACATGTAGCCAACTTGCCTTGAAGAATGAATCCAAATAAGTACCATCAATATAGACATTTTTGTATATAAATGTGACCTTGTGAAGTGTAGCTACCTGTTTTTTTAGAAAGCCAATTAAAGAATTTTTGTCAATTCAAACACTAATATCTTGCAATCTATACAATTATAGAAATTTTTGAATTTTCTTTTGCATCTTTTCAAATTAGTGTATTATAAGATCCTAAGGTTTTATATATCTACAAATGTTTTTTTCTCTCTAAACTTAGGTATTTGTCCTAGAAATGGCAATTTTGGAGCATTTTTGGTGAAAGCATAGTAATAAACATTAATTTTAGGTTAACACTATTTTTGAAAACATCAATTAAAACGTCAACTGAGACATCTTCTAAAACATCTAGATGTTTTCTGTGATGTCAACTAAGATGTCTTAGAGGATGTCTACATTTTTTTTGCAATGTCAACTAACGCATCAATTGAGATGTCCAAATGTTTTCTCATAAAATACAATCTCTAAGTTTTGCATATCCCATATGCTTTGTCTTTGCTCCTATCACCACACCTGTATAAGTAGCTTGTCTTGTCATGTCAATATACTTATAATAAGTGTTTTTTTAGGCCATTTGACATAATTGTCAATACGGTGTATGGTGTATAATATATTGTTTATTATATATGGTGTACAATGTATGACATATTGTGTATGATGTATAGTATATTGTATATTATATATGGTATATAATGTATGATGTAAAATATTGTATATGGTGTATAATATATTGTGTATGGCCTATTTTGTATTGTGTATGATGTACAATGTATTCTATATGGTGTATTTTATATGTCATTTTTTGTATGGTGTACAGTGTACGTCTAAGCTAACGTTTAAGAAAACATTTAGACGTCTAAGTGGACATCGCAAAAAACAACATTAAAATTCTCTTAGACATCTAGGTTGATGTTGTTGAAAACAATATTAATTTTTTCAAACAGTGTGACATCATGTGCCACATCAATAGTAGGTCAGGTGTAAGAAATTCCATGGGGAACTGCCTGCCTGCGTACGTGGCGATTACGTGGCTGCCACATGGCACACTTCTAGCTCCTTTTTTTACCATGTTTATTGTGATGTCGCTTTAAAAACATGGCACGTTTTTTCAAATTTCCTCGTGTTTTTGTCTTGTCAATCTTGATGGATTTTCCTAGACATCCACAATAGACATGTCTGACGTTAAACTAACATCTACCCACGTTCATTGGCTTGTCAGAAAAAACGCGAGTTTCTTCTAGTGGATGCGATTCCTCACCACTACCTTCTCTACCGAGTCCACGTACTACACCATGGGAAGAGATTCTTCTGCAAATGAAGGCTTCAAGCGTGTGTCCTGGTGAGAAAAATCAACAACTACGAAGACATTGCAAACATAGCCATGCTACTCAGAGCCTACGAAGATCAATGTAGTCTACAAAACGTATAGAGAGTCCACGACAACAAGATGGCAACAACATTGCATTTACATATTGTCGTCGTCCGAAAAGGCAAAGAGGAGCAATGGGAGATGCTACATCTGTACAACCTTCTCTTCCAACAACGACTGTAAGAGCAGTTGCTGGTAATGGTCACAAGGGCAACACCAAATATTCACCAACACAAGGACAACTGAAATCAACACCCTTGAGATGGCAAGGCAAAGCTTACAAATCAATGACAAGCAGTTTTCACGATCCATTGGCGGCACAATCTCAGTCAGAGTCCCCTCAAGTGCACTAACGCATCTTCCCAATCGGGCATCGGGAAGCTCTGAAGGCTTGTAGGGTTGGCTATACGCTTATATGTCCAAAAAGGCTGCCGTGAGCTTCTTTATGTTGTCTTCTTGGATGACA
Organism: Rhytidiadelphus loreus; assembly: GCA_947034895.1. Lineage (NCBI taxonomy): Eukaryota > Viridiplantae > Streptophyta > Bryopsida > Hypnales > Hylocomiaceae > Rhytidiadelphus > Rhytidiadelphus loreus. The sequence continues at coordinate 2,711,771 of OX344765.1, read as the reverse complement.
GCTTAGAGGTGCACTTGCCCTATGGACAATTAGAGCAAATTCAGTTGACACCAATTGGAGGAAATGAAAAGAAGCAAAGAGAAGATAGTCTTGCACGACTTTGGGAAGTACTTCCTCCTCCTTTGTCAATGGAACTAGAAGATAGCTCCGATGATGTCTCTAACGGTAGTGCTCTCTGTGGACAGTCCTCTGAACTCCATTGGCTATACCAAACTTCCATGGATACTTGTTCTGGACTCCTCAGTGGCATGAATGACAATGACACTTTGCTTTCAGAAGTGCATCCGTGCTTGTCTAATTCCGACATTGGAAGTGGTGCATTAAAAAACAGCTTCAACTGCCCTTTGAAAAACGATGTTGGAGGTTGCCACAAGCCGTTGTCCATTAATGCTATCATTGCACCCTCAAACGGCAAAGTTGCAACAATGTCACGTGATAGCTTTGACAAATTCAAAAGAGAGCTCCTTTCTTTTAGCACTTCATTTCAAAATGTTCTATTGAATGGTGTGGAAAGGAGAACACCATTTACCTCCACACAAGCAACAAGGCAAGGCCCCCCCTTGATGAAGGGCGCTACAGTTGTTTCATCGACAAAAGTCGATGTAAATCCTAGGTCACACACCACCTTTGCTCACAAGTTGTTGCATGGCGTAGATGAAGAAGGCACTTGTCTGTGCCGCTGTACCCAAGCTAAGAAGACTACAGATAAACATGTGAGGAAAGAACGCGCGGCAAAGGCAAATGGAGAGAGCGCTAATGTTGGAGCAGAGCTAGGCAATCAATCAAAGTTCAACACTGATGTTGAAGACGTGGCGTCTCTTTTTGTATAATAGAGCTTGCTGCCATCCTCACAACACGATGGACAAAGACAAATGCGGAAGGGGCCACATGTAGGCCTTATGCCTCAACACAGTGCGGGCCAAGGTCGACGACATGAGGAAGGACAAGGTCGGTGCGCTTTTTCAAGTGAAGGTGGCCACTTTTTCAACACTAGAGTCCCTCACTTTTACTTGCCCATGCCAGGAACACCAACAGGCACTAGCATTAGCAGTCATCTTCATACAAATAGGGGATGCTGAGATTAGAAGGCGTAGGTTCCAAAGTGCTCAATGTGGACATCATACAAGCTTTGGAAGCGGGCATTGTGGCTCTGCAGCCACTCAAGCTACAGCTTTTGCGAATGAATTTCGAGATGAGAGTTGGACAACAAATCATACAATTTATGTGCATGACCCAATGCGTTTTAGCAGCCCCACTCCAGGCCCATCTTTCCTATGTCATCGCATGCCTACAAAGTTGTCATTATTTGAATGCTTTTGGAGTGAAAAGACATTGGCTACAATATGTGCTACGATGAATCCCTACGCCAGCAAAGTGATTGATGAGTCAATGGTATGTTACAAAGGCAAATACTGTCCCATTAGACAATATTTGCCTAAAAAACCTACCAAGTGGAACATCAAGGTTTGGTGCTTAGTTGACGCTAAAAAGAAATATGTTTATGATTTTGACATGTACAGTGGCTCCTTACAACGAGCTTTTTTGCATGATTTTCAAGGAAAGGGGGCGAAATCAGGCTATAAGGTCGTATGCTTTTATTGCGAGACTTGCACAGGAGAAGGCACGTGGTGGTCACTAACAATTACTTCACATCAATGAAGCACATTGTGGATTTGATAGCCTTGAGCACATTTGCTACGGAAACAGTGAATAGCAATAGAGTTGGTCTTTCCAAATTCCTCGCCCTCAAGAAATTGTTTGCAGATGAGCCTTGAGGAACGATAGCGTGGCGTAGGCATGTGAGTAGGAAGATCTTGTGCGTTGTGTAGGTAGATAGGCAGCCGGTACTGCTTCTATCTTTGTTTTTTACTTCCTTGCCATATATGGGCAAAGAATGGCCCACTGTGCCTCGTTGGGTTGATGGTGAGGAAAGAAATATTGCCACCTCTCCAATGCACAAAGGCTACACAAATTTCATGAGAGGTGTTGATGTAGCCGATCAAATGAAAGGAGCATATTCTGCACAAGTGAGGAGCCACGAATGGTGGCATAGGTTGTTCTTTTTCTTACTAGACACAACAATTGTAAATTGTTATATTCTATACAAAGTTATTTGTGAATGTTTGGTTCAAGAACCAATACATCGTGTTGATTTCCAACTTCTCCTAGCACAATTTCTATGCAAGCCATGGATGGTGAGGAGGGGTTGTGTCTCCCACTTTCGTCTAGCTACACCAGCATCCATTCATTGGGTCAAACAAATTATCAAAGAAAGTGCCACTTCTGCTTCTCGAGTACACGGATGAATTTGTATTGTGAGCAATGCAGAGGTATACACTTGCATATGGGAGAGTGTTTCCGCCGTAGTTACTATGCTTTGTGGCGGTGAGGAGGTGCAACCATACACTACAGGCTTGGATAATTGTCATTGACTTCTAATACTACTTCAAAGTCTAGCAGTGCTTGAAGAGGTGAGCTACGAGGATGCATACATGAAGCTAATGTCTTTTGAAATTGGATTTCGCAAAGAGGGCGGTTACATTGTCATGTTGTCTTTTGAACATGACTTGTAGTGAAAAAGTTTTTGGGACTTTGAGGAAGTCTGTCCATATCAGTTGAATATGTCATTTCATAGAACAAGAGAGTCCACACTTACGTACTAGTGTGTAGTATATATAGCTTGTATATTTTTTATGTTGGATGTAGGGAGAGATAGTCACTACAAGAAAAATAGTGTATAAATGACTGCAAAGAATGACTGCATAGGAGTCATTGTGGACAAAAATGACTACACTGTAATTTTAGCCCCTGGAGTCATAGTGGACTAGTCATTTTTATAAATGATTGCTATAGTATCATCACCATTCATTGTGAGCTTGGATGGGATTTTGGATGAAACTTCCAAAGTAGTAAAGAAAAAAGAAGTTTAAAGAAATGACTTCTATGTTGCCACGTGGCCAGTCATTTTGAAATCATCCCGTAGTCACAAATGACCCCTTTTTTTAATCCTTTTCTGAAATCTAGGATTATATTTTAAAATCTAGGAAATTTGAATATTATTTTTTGAAATCTAGGATTATATTCTGAAATCTAGGAAATTTAAATATTTTTCTTCTGAAATCTAGGATTGTATTCTAAAATCTAGAAAATGTGAATATTATTTTCTAAAATCTAGGAAATGTGAATATTATTTTCTAATATCTAAAAGATTTGAAGATTATTTTCGAGTTGTGGTGAAATGTGCAACATGAGTACACCATATACCGAACACCATACATCATGCACCATATACAAATACATGATTCATACACCATATACAAATACATGATTCATACATCATACACCATATACAAATACATGATACACAATACACTATATTTTGCATATGTATCAGATGGATTTTCAAGCCATTCAGTGTGTGAATACAAAGAATTCAAATAACAAGCCTTTTATACAAGTGAGGTAGTAGGAGGCAAGACAAACTATGTGAAATTTGTAAAATGTTGATGCAATAGTAGAGTAGTGATGTGGAAGTCATTATGTAGTTGTGTTAGAGTAAATCACAATCAAAATAGTAGAGTAGTGACACGGGGAATGCTGGCATGCGAGCGTGGAGCATGGAGCATGGAGCGTGGAGCGGGAATTGGTGAGCAGAGAGCGGGGATTCTGTGATTTATGAAAATAAACTCTCCCAAAAAGTATAAAATATTAGATGACAATTTATGAAAAAGTAGATGAAAAGTGGATGGAAAAAGTAGATGAAAAAAGTGGATGAAAAAAGTGGTTTTGGATGGATGAATAAAATGGCTGAACTTAGAACAGGATGAAAAAGTTGGATGAAAAAAATGGATGAAAAAGGTGAATGAAAAAAGTGGATGAGCTTAAAACATGGTGCCTAAACTGGATGAAAAAAATTAGATGACAAGTGCTGCAGTAACCCAATGAAAAGTGAATTGGAAATGGATTTGCAGTGGATGAATGCCAATTTAGGAAAATGGTGGATTAGCTCAAATGAAAAAAAAATTGATCAAAGAATCAAAGTGCATTGAAATTCTACTGACGATGGATGAAAAGATTGGAATGAATTGGATGAGAAAATAGATTAGAGTCGATGAAAACAGTAGAAGGTGGTGGGTGAAACTTTTGGAAAGGCAGACGGAAAATTCCATGGTACACTCATAGGAGGATGTACTCATATGAGAGGGAAGTTTAGGGTTTAGGGTTAAGGGTGCTGGTGTCAACATAATAATTTTTATAGATATAGCATCAAGTGCTTTGCAGAAATAATAACTTCTAATAGACCATGCTAATAGACAGTCGTATGACTATAGTGGATGGAAGTGTGATTTTAAACATTTCTATAACAATAAAACTCATATACACTTATTACACTTGTAATTTGAAAGTACATAGAAGCTAGTCCATGTTGTTTGCACATTCATTGATAGAATTCCCTTTTGTTTGGAAGCCAAATACATATTTGGAGTATAAGGCCTCATAGGTTTGGGGGAAGCAAGGAAGGACAACAATGGAATGGACAACGGGTTTAAGTCACTTGATTACCTAAGTAGAAACGTAATGCATTTAAAAATATAAGGACACAACATTTACACGGAAATCCAACGAGGCTAATTATATGCAAGTAGTGGCCCTTGTAGTTTCACTACATCTTCATTCAAGAGTACGATAAACAGAACGAAGATTCTTGTTCAACAAAAAGGAAACTACCTTCACTAAATATGACTTAGTATCCCACTGAGAAGGACTGCCTTCACTTCATCGAAGCTGAAGCTCGCAGCATGAATAAAGGCATCTGTGTCGCAATGTAGATTGCAGATGACTGTAAACACATAGTATAGGTGTTTACAATTTGCCCAAGTTCCACGCTTCCCTAAGCACTTCAATTTCATCTCCTTGAAATTAGGGCATGTACAATCGGGAAATGACGAAATGGTGAGCATATACTTCTCTGTCCGAGGCAACACCCCAGATATCAGGGAGACTATACAACCAAATCCTGGATGGGGGACCATGGTTATCCTTTCTATGCTTGCACTTAAAGTCAATGACGAAGCACAATTGTTCTGATGCTTGACTGTTGGAGCCTTCGGGTTCCATCTGATAACCTTCCCTGCTCGAGTTTTCGGGTACACATCTGGATTAGGTGGAACGAGGTAGGCACGGACCGATTCAATTCCACCATCAGCACCAAAAAGTTTACGCGGTGAAATCACTTGTCGTTGTGGAAGCTGAAATCTGGCCACCTCAAGCGATAATATCTCAGCTTTTGATAGTTTGGTACCCATTTGAACGGGCCAAATGGATGGAACAGGTGGTACAAATAACACCCACTTCCGCCGATATCCCTTCACGCACCGTTCAATGTCGTCGTTGCAAAAGAAAAACTGCATGCGATCATTGCAATTCTTTCTGTAATTCACCATCATACATGTATATGTCGACGCTGCTGTAGGTTGGTTGTTCTGGACTATTTGGGTAGTGCACTTCTTCTTTGTAATAGCTTGATCGGCAAAGCATGCCTTCGCGGATGTCCTGGGTAATCTGGCAATATGCCACTGTGTTTCGTCACACTTGCTCTCTTGAATACATGACACGTGAGTAGACCGGTGACTACCTGTAGGTTCTAGATTGGGATCATTTAACGGAACATCATGCATTGCCGAAACCCTGCTTGGAGAAGCATCTTCCCTAATGGGAAGCAGAGGTCCTACACTTGTTGACGCTCTTGAAGATCTAGTCTGAATGCAGGGATGAGAGAAATTGACTTTATCCGGCCTATGAGAATCTTGCTCGCATCTCAGTGGCATGTCGGCCTTGCGCTTATGAGACCCGAAAACTTCCTCACCCTCAAGTTGAGGCTCCCTATTCACGAATTCCTCAACTTCAGGAATATTGGATATAGCTTCGGCTAAGGCCTTCGGATTCCCAGTTCTTTGTGCTAACCTCTGTGCAGCACGTAGCATTAGTTCTTCCTTCCCTGGACCCGTTCCAGCTTGATTTCCCCTTAGATATTGGTAATACCTCACCATCTGCATGAAAGCTCGAACAAAATCATCTACTGTGGCTATGTACAAATCGTTTCCCCGATTTCCGGATTGTTGGAGTCACTTATTGTGTACTGTCTCCGCAAGGTTGCAAGATGGCATCTCTGCGAGCTCATTTTCATTTAGATCCTGAATAACCAATATCAAATATTGCTGTCAGATGCTAGAAGATAGAGATCATTTTACCTACAATCAACCTGAATGCATTAACAATTTCCAATTACTGACAACAGAATGAAATGAAGATGCAGAACTTCATTATTGGCCACCACTTCCAAGTGACTAGACATCATGACATGGAGATTCGAAAGCACACAAAGATATTGTAGCATGAGGGCCATATGGTACCTAGAGTGCTTGTCTGAAGCAGAAACTGATGCATAAATTACTCATTACTTGTCTATTGAGGCACATTGGCAACAAAGAAAACAACATAGTATCCATAAGTAGCCTAAAGTGGACACCCCTCTCGGTACCGAGAGGGGTATCCAATAGCACCTAGGTATGCATGTATTCTTCAGTGTGGATTAGATCGACAATACTTATTGATAAAAAAATCCAAGGTTGTTTCATAAATACCCTAAGGTAATAATGAATGTTGGTATCCATAGAGCCTTTTACATTACCTAGGTTATCAAGAATTTCATATGAATTGCAAAATAATTTTAGCGCATGTCATGAACTCTAAACCGATTAGATGTTCTATAAGGAGAGAAATATGCTTAAAGCAACAAACTATGCAAAGCATTGACCTCACTTCATATAAACTGCTGATCAAGATGCGTCCTAAGATCGCCACTTACAGTCGCATGAGCTCAACAATTAATTATAGAAGGGTGTGAGATAATTATAAGAAACTAAATATTCGGAAGATTAAGATGAGCAACATTTAAACAAGCCTGAATTTAAGAAATATTTCAAATGACAGTGATACGATTCGAGGACTTACGAGTTGCAAGAATCCGCCCCATTGGCGATAGCGGAAATGCCAAAATGACAACCATAGGTCTAGTCGACGCTTTCCTTCTTCGCAAGTGGCACCCGATGACAACCACCACTCTCTGATGGCAAGGTACCTCGTTTCACATTCATCCAGAGTAGTGGCATTCTTGTATTGCTTGCATAGCAGTCGATGCTGATCTTGTAAGTCTCCCCGGATGTCTGCCTTCGTATGCTTTTCCATGGACTGTGTCCAATGGAAGAGGCAAGTTCTTTCACGATTTGCCATCGCCTCGCTACTATCTCCCAATCCATAGATGATCCTCACAGCATTCCAATTTGCTTGCGCACTGTCCGCCATGAATCCCTTAAACTGGGTGTTTTTTACACCATGTCTTTCTAGTATGGAGTTCAAGTTCCTCCAGAATAGAATCTGGGTAGAGGTGTCTTCGGATTGCATGTCACAAATAGCGATTGTCATAACGTGGCAGTATGTAGAATCATATGTATGGCACGCCATTGTTGTCCACCTTTTTACCCGTTTCACGTGATCAAACATCATCCATGAGTCATGAAGGTCTCCATCGTGTTGCATACGCTTGACTAAGTCCACTCCACTTCCAGGACCCACTTCAGACATTTTGAAGAGGAATACTTTATCCGCCTCAGTTCCTTGACCTGGAAATTTGCTTTCTTGAATGAAAGCCCAAGTGTTGGATCCCCTCAACTTCGTTATGCTGTCAATGACACCAAATCTTCTCAGACATTTGAAGGATGCAACCTCGTTCCGAATACTCGGAGAGCTAAAATACTTGCATTTGTCCAAGACAGGAACGAGGTCATCAAAGTCAAGCGGCTTTGGATTCACTACATCTTGGCTGAGGAGCAGTTCGCCCAGTAGTTCCTTAGTCGCCTCAAGCACAATAGACGATATTGTTGTGGTCGGCGTTCTCTCCATCTGTTCACCAATTAGGACCCTAGTTTTAGCTTGCAAGTCTCGGAGTTCACCATCCTTTACTGGATGATGATGAACTCCGAGGTGTACGAACGCTCGAGTCATTCCTACATTTCCAAGGACATAGTAGGCTTTTATAGCACACATGGAAATACAAGACGGAGGGTGCTTGCATATTCTACAAACAAGAGTTGACCCTGGTGGATGCAAATCTCCAACATTGACTGTAGAGGGAGACACACCTTCCCATTCCAACTCATTCACAACATCAGTTCGATTACCACGACTAAGGAAATCACAACGCGGATTCATGCATCTAAGATGCCCGACACAGGCTGATGTGCGAAATGTCAGGCCCATACGATTACTGATATTTGTTGTCATTGTTTTGGTCCAGACGTGGCCATCGTGCCGCTTATCCATGCCTGCCATCTGATGAGCATGAGAAGGAGGGCAATCGGTCTCCGTAGGAGGCAACTCGAAGATAATATCTCCGTTGAAGCACGGAGGCAGTGTATGTACTCTCTCTATGCAAATCAACTCATAATCAACTTTCGACAATTTATTGCGACATCCCTTCTGCACACGTAATTTACGCAAACAGTCGATTACAGATGGACCACTCCCAGTGGAGTTCTCCGCCACTGACGCTGTAAGGCTACTAAGGTTAGGCAAAGTAGACAACGAGGATGGAGGCTCTACATTCAACCTACGCTCGGTCGAATTCCTTTCGGAGTCCGAACTAAGAATGGTTACATAGTCCTCAAGGGACTCTACCTTCACAGGAATCAAGGGAGGTGTTTGATATGACGACGTCGATGATTGTCGCGGTGTACGCCTCATTCTATCAACCGGAACCATGAGAGTATGAACTCCGTAAGCTCTATACCGACCGGGCTTCAGATGCCAGACACTGATACCATCCTGCATAGTCGGAAGATGTCCTATGGTATGAATAAGAATTCCCGAGTCTAGTTCATAGACTTCTTCGTCCATATAGATCGACTCCTCCTTCAATTGGAACCTAAGACTTAATCGAGAAGCTAATACAGAAGCTACGCCATTGTCACGCACCGGAAATATAATTGGAACTCTGTCACCATCAACAGACACAATGACCGAAGTGGAAATGTCTCCCATTGCAACTATGCAAGTAAGTCGTCCAGACTGTGTGGTCAATCTAAAGTACCAAGACGAAGCAGTTCCAAAAAATTACCCACAACCAATACATAATTCATAAGTCATCTAAAAATTGTAGGGTTTAAGGTCACCATGATCCGAACGCCTAAATACACATCGCCCAGAAATAAAATTGATGCAATGGGATTAACCAAATTCCATCGCATCCTACAATATCATGGCTGGACGGGAACTATCTAAGGGCGAGAGAGGAGTTCTAAAGAAGCGGAGCGATGGTGTAGAACGTCCACGAACTATTCCCTAGAAGGTGGATGTGATTAACGCCGACCTATGTTGTTTGAAATTATTAATTGCGCTCAGTAATTAATTATGACACTTCGATCTTCAAATGGCGCATGCTTTGAAATGGCGCACCCTCTCAAATGTACACCCTCTGTTCATTGCTGAAGATCATGAAAAAGAAGTTAGAATGCAAAGTGATAAAATCAAGATCTGATACAATCTAGAACTTGCTAAATTCCCGGATCTAATAGCTTACGTAGTCCTCATAATGAATAGGGCAAATCACAACAGGCGATGAAATCAATAATCAAATAAGTAGGCCGAAATGTGCAAAGGACAAAGGCAGGTAATCATCGTCTGGAGTTATGATAGTGGAAAATTAAGCAATGACCAACATGTTCATAAAATATTGATAGCCACCATCTAGGCAAATAGGTTGAGAATTCAAATTTACCATTGTTATATTATCATTTTCACAGTGTGGCGTAATTGACATATTGTAACCAAATCCAATTGCGACGGTTTCAAGGGGAGTAGTAATGCTTCCCCACCATTAACAGTATTTAGTATTGCTAGATGAGTAGTGTACTAATAATTTCAACAATAGGAGTAACAGGGTGGACAGAATTAAACTCAGTAATGGAAGTAATGGCCAGATCCAAGTGGAATGTGGATTTAGAAGTTGCAATTTCATGACATCTGGTAAATTACTCTTAACACCAAATACAGCTCTGAAAATTATAATTATAATCACCATATATTCACATATGTAATCTCATCTTCACCAGTAGAAATATATCACCATAGAACTGGATTCCTCTACCAATATATAGAATTGGCCGCCGCATTTTTTAATCGAATCCAAGTCCCCACCTGATCCTGTCAGTGGATGCCAGAAGGAACATGTATACCTCAGTCTAATTAGGGTCATTGAGGAGTGAATACCGGGGAGGACTCTGACACGAATTTTAGTTATTTATTGGTCGTTAATTAGTCAGAGAGGTGGATAATAAATGACTGAATCATGATATGCTCATTACAGTCGCACAATAGATACCACGTATGTAGAATTTTAACTCAATAGCCAGTCTTCATTTATGTCTTTCTACCATTTGTGATACCCACGACTTCCGACTCTCAGTAATTAATAATGAGCTTCGATCGTGTTGTGAAAGGCGGCTACTGAGCCGAATTCCAAACCGGGAGGGGACATTACGAAGCCCGAATCAGGTTCACTTATTACCTCATCCACTACTACAGATGTGAGGACATAACGAACCTCATATGAAGCCGAACCAGGAACCGCACCCCCCCGAACCTACCAGATTACTTCAAAAGGGAGCTTGTGCCGCCAAAATCAATCTTTTGCAACTGCAGCTCGGGGAAACCAAACTCCATCAATTTGGCGGCGTAGCCTCCTGGTGTGCCGTCGTGCTTCTCTCAAGGTTTGAAGTTGAGGCTTCTGTAGTTCCGTTCAATGCTCGTTTTTCATGTATCGTTTCCCATTTCTGAACTTCTCTAAGATCCTCCCACTTGACTGGCTCAGGAAACTGATCATGGACCGGCAGGGCCCGAAGTTGAGGTCGCGGCACCATAACCCCGATGTCTCCGACGTGAACATGCACCCTGCGGCATTGCACGCCGTCGGACAAGAGGTATGATCCTCCAAACGATGAATTTGTTTGTTTTCTCGTTTTCGGGTTTGATGCGTCCCCTGGTACCGAGAAGGGGTCCGTAAGGCAGTAGGGTGAGCTCGGAAACCTGTTGCTTTGTTTTCTCGTTTTCGTGATTGACTCCTCCCCGCTGGCTGGGAGGCGCTGGTCCATATTTCCCCTTTGGCGTGCTTAAGGCTTGAGCCGAAGGTGTCGTGCTGAATGCACTGTGCTCGGGTACATCAACGCTGGGCCACCTTACCGCGAGCATAGACAAGACCCCAGTCTGGGCCCTCTCGATACCGAGAGGGGTCCTTAAGGCTGTAGGGTGAGCTCGGAAACCTGTTGCTTTGTTTTCTCGTTTTCGTGATTGACTCCTCCCCGTTGGCTGGGAGGCGCTAGTCCATATTTCTCCGGTGGCATGCTTAAGGCCTGAGCCGAATGCACTGTGCCCGGGTACATCAGCACTGGGCCACCTTACCGCGAGCATAGACAAGACCCCAGTCTGGGCCCTCTCGGTACCGAGAGGGGGTCCTTAAGGCCGTAGGGTGAGCTTGGAAACCTGTTGCTTTGTTTTCTCGTTTTCGTGATTGACTCCTCCCCGCTGGTTGGGAGGCGCTAGTCCATATTTCTCCGGTAGCGTGCTTAAGGCCTGAGCCAAAGGCGTCGTGCTGAATGCACTGTGCCCGGGTACATCAGCGTTGGGCCACCTTATCGCGAGCATAGACAGGACCCCAGTCTGGGCTCTCTCGGTACCGAGAGGAGGTCCGCTGGACTGGAGGGTGAGCTTGGAAATTGAATTCTGGGAAATGTAAATTTGTATAATGGGACTTTCGATTTTCTCCAAATTCGAGCGGAACATGATTCTGGGTTAGCTCTCCAATAAACATTCAACAATATGTTTTCTGGTCGTGCTACAATGAATAATCGTGTTCGGTGATTCTTATGCAGATGAATGATCCCCCATCGGTTGATGGTGGACATATCGACGCTCCCCTGGCGGATCCTTTACATCAACCCGAGGTTGATGTAGCTATGGAGGATGTTGCCCCAGTACCAATCCCGATAGCTACCGAGGGTGAAATTGATGTTCCACATGCAGATGAGGAGCACATGGTAGGCGAATTCAATGACCTCATTCGTGAGCTTGATGAGCTTCTTGAACTTCGAAACATGGGGAGACCATTATCACCACAATCGTCTTACTGCACTTCATTAGGATCATGGGACCTCGAAATTACAGTGTCTGAGAATAGGGATGACTATTGTACGAGAGACATGGATGACGTTGACTCTGGACCAATGTCAGACAACGACATTCAGATATTCTGTTGCGGGATGTTCAGGCCTCTGACAGAGGCTTGTCCATGTACCAATTTATAGGTCACATTATCACGAGTCTTACAGAATGGTCGATTAAATTACCTCTAGTTCTCTTCTGTGAATCGGCTGTTGGAAACTAATATGATATAGTTCTTTCTGTTTTAGAGAATATGAGCATATGCTTGGTGTGTTCTTCATTTGAATCTGAATGTTTAATTTCACTTGTAGGGGCGAGGACAATGCCCTAGTGCTTCTGGATCTGCGAACGTTGCTGAGAAATGCGTCGACCAAGATGTCATTGACTTCCCCTCAGAGGATGGTGATTTTGAGCAAGATCATATTTCGGGAGTGGGACCTAGATTCATGGAGGAGGACATTCGGCGTGTGCAAACTTTCGACTTAGTTACAGACTTACAGTCATCAACAGTTTGAAGATGACGTCTGACGGGCATTCGTGGATGAAGATCCCGCTTTGTCGATTGGTGCCGATGCCAATGGTGAGGCCCACCTTGATGTGCGACTTGACTCAACTCGACAACCAGTTTTCTCGAGGATACGATGAAGGCGCACGAGTATTTTACGTTTCCTTTTCGGACGAGAAGGGGAACACGGAGGTGTTTACTGAAGGAGAGAAGAAGGAATGGGGTCCACTTTGGAACTCCGTGAATGACACCTTCAACGCACATTTGAAGTCAATTCCATCGTTGAAGCATCTTGTGGATTACAAGTTTTTCGTTTGCGACGGTAATCACAGGCGAATCGCTTGGATGAATCATATCCAAAGGCTGCACAGCCAAGAGCTCGCATGGCATGTGAGTGTGGACTCTATTGTCTTGGACACCAGACAGAGAATTGGTGTGGCAATGCAGGCAATGCATGATATTAATATGTAAGTCATTCGTCCCTTAAATTTTCTATTCTCGATTAAGTACCTCCTCTTCTTGTATTAGATGATATACATAGTTTGTCTGTGATTCGCATTGAAGTCTAACATCGATGTCCTATACCAGACACACAGAGAACTCCCACGTAAAAACCAACCTTGTCCACACCCTTTATTGTGTCCAAAAGTATGGAGTTATGGATCTTGAGAAGTTCCAGGAACTATTGACAGAGGAAGAGGTGCAATCATGCAGGGTGTATACTCAGACAAGTTGGTATTCTATGCCACTTCAATTATTTACCGGTTTCATATTCAAGGTAAGCCATAATTCATTACAATTCTTCTGATCCATTGAATTGGTCGATTCATCTGTGACATTTTTATGAGCTCAATATGTTATGCAAATAACCTCTGGGTCAAATCTCACTCAAATGGACCAAAAAAGGGGTCAGACACATAGTGATCTGCAATGTATTTTCTTTATAGCTATTTTTTTTTAATGCTAATCTATTAAATTTAGTCATTTTGGTCCTTTTCCATTAGTAGTTCAAGGCATATTAAGACTAATATTTTTCTATTTTCAAAATAATCTAATCTTCTTTACTAAAGTTCAAATTGAAGTTCAGATATCAGCCCGTCAGGTTTTTCAATAGTAGAAAAGGGGTTTAATTTCTAATGAATAATACCGTGATGAAATTTAAAAAAATCATATGTATATATATATTCATATGATAGAGTAGAAAAGGAATCATTTGCTACAATTTAAGTACTTTTTCATTTTCTATAATATTCAGAAGTAAAAACATTTGAACGTCTTTTTCAATATAAAAACTAGTTCAAATGATGATTGTGATCAAATAAAAAGTGTTTATATTATTTACATAAAGGTCCCTATGAAATCAATTTTTGAAATTGAATGTTTAATTATTTTTAAAGATTAAATCAAGAATGTGTCAAAAATCAATAAATTGATTAAAAAATTATACTATTTTTAGTCCAAAATTCAATCACTAGAATTTTTTTTCATAATTGTATATTTTAAAAGATTAAAAGATTAGGATAAAAAAATCTATTTAAAGTACTATAATGTAACAAAAATACTAAATTTAGCTTTAAAATTGGTGATTTACAACTTTTAAAAGATTTTTTTTATGAAATTTTTTCTACATCCCTTTAAGACAATGCATTTCTATACTATTCATCAATAAATTTTTAAAAATAATAACAACATCAAAGTAATTGAGACCTTCAAAAGTTTAAAAAAGGACTCAAGTCCTGTCCTTACAAAGTAATCCCAATGGTACCTTTGAGTGTGGTTTGACCCCTCTAATGTGCTGATTTCATTCATTCAGCAAGAAATTTCAGCTGCGGCTGACGCGGCGATACGCAAACTGAGAGAGGAAAATCCAGATATTGAGATGTCAAGGGAGGCAGTTGCTGGTACTATGAGATCGGCTATAAAGGACTCCATGGATAGGCATTACAAGAGACTCTCCAAAATCGTGGCGGTCGCCAATCCCTCACTCACTCCAGAGTCCAGACTGGCTTAAGGAGGTACGAGAATTTTTTATGCGTTACACAGTGGTCCACTCTGTGATGTGTTATAGCTAGAATTTTATGTAATATTTGGACATCTGCAAATTGAGAGGCACTGGAGTCATAATGCAGTACCTAAGTTGACACTGGAGAAGCTTCAACTAATGGCCACTGCTGCAGTAGAGCCTTGACATAAGGTCAAGTGGCTCAAATGGATGAATGCCAGCACTCACACAAGGGAAGCTCACCGATTTCCACCACGCCCGGTGAATGAGGAGAAGTTGGCAATATTTTTGGCGAAGGCTTGTTATTATGCAGGGGTATGCTCTCTTACCAATTCATGCTTTCATTGCTTGCTTGAGTGTGTGGCATGTGTTTTAATGTCTCATATATTATACAATTTCTAATTATTATTGGAATTTTACAACTGGAGGAGGCAACTGTGGAGATGTTTGAGAACATCACTCAGAACGATAGCCTTGCTATTGACATGAACGTTCCAGAGGAGCCCCAATCACTTCTGGAATATATTGAAACATGGCGGATGAAACTTTGGGACCAAGCATACACGGGCGTGTTCAAGGGTTCAGATGCCTTCAAAAAGTCGGATTCATTTGCATCGTACAGGGGAACCAACCTCACAGTGAAGAGATTGATTTACAGGTACAGTAATGCATTCTGAAATATTTTGCATTTATGCTCTATATATGACATGGTAATTATTTATGGAGTAAAGCCTATTGAATATTGGATTTTCAAAGTAGCATTCTTTGGTGACGACGACAACCATGTCTTTTAGTGTCGTGACTAATGATTCAAGTTCTCTGTGATCAATTTCAAAATACCATTTTACGATATACAATATCTTCTTCAATACACTTGAACGAATTGTTTGGCCTTTCTTCTGCTGTGCCCAGGTACTTCAAGTTCGAGTTGTATGGAAAGAAGGCCATCAAGAAGGAGGACTTACCCCCGTTTTTGACTACCTGGCTAGAGCGGTCATCCCCCGACTGTATGTTCTCTTCGACGCAAATGCAGAAGTGGACCAGTCCCCATTTGCAGACCTGCCTTTGGTATCTGGAGTGTAACTTTGGAGTTACACCACCTGAGGAGGAGGCCCTATTTCAGACGCTCAAGGATTCCATTGTCACTGACGCGGAGTTTGACGAGTTTGTGGGATTGGATGAAGAGGCCAGGGCTAAGGCCATCAAGAAGCACGAGGTGTCTGACAAGAAGAAGGTGGAGAAACTGGAGGAGGCCAAGAAGAAAACCGAGGAGAACTTGAAGCGGGTCGAGGAGAAGAAGAGGAGGAGGCTACTTGAGAAGGAGTAGGAGAAAGAGAAGAAGAAGCAACGGTTATCAAAGGATGAGACCCCTGTGCCCGAACCAGCTACAAGTGCAGCAGATGCGAATCCTTCATCGTCCGGCTTCTCCCTCACCCAGGAGCGCTTGGGGCAAGGCAAGACCCTGTTGGCTAAGACTGTGATCCCCGCACCCGACATCGACGAGTGCATACTCAATGTTGGCTTGAAGAATCTTGACATGGAATCGCAGGCCTTCAAGGACGTTGAAGCCTTTTTAGCCATGGTATTTCCTTCACCTCCATTTTTGTCGCATTCAAAAATTAAATTTTTAAATCTGATTACAACACAATGATCTCACATGATACATCCATTACTATAGAACCACTATAAGATTGCCTTTAATTATAATAATTAGTAATGCATTGACGAAGTCTTGATTTCTACGCTTCATGCAGCATTCTAGTGACAAGACCCGCTCCATTGACGGAGTCATTGGATCCGATCCAGGTGTGGACTTCATGATTGTTGATATACTTGAAGGACTCTACGTTCCAACTATCTCGGCAGCCCCTGATCCTGTTCCAAAGTGGAACGATTTTGAATTTGACTACTTGTTCCCGGTTTTCGACTTCACTCAGGAATTCCTCCACGACACGGGTGCACTCATCTTGATTTACCCAGCATCCTCTCCTTTACACCGAAGTCACATTCTGGGATGCTGTCAGTCGTATAAGTTTCGCATTCTAGAGACATATCTCGGCTCCAATCATCTACACCTGACATCAGCTGCAGATAAGAAGAAAACGGTACATTCCCATAACTACAATGCCATGAATTTGTATGAATATTACATTACATTCTACGATATTAATATCGTTGGTTATGCAGACTCAGAGGTTCTCCATCTCCCTACTTGTGCGAAATCGTGGGCCGAAGACACTTCACGACTTCCCATTCCAGCTTGTCCCGTCTCAAGCCAAGGTGGGTGTAAACCTAGCTAAAGACAGCATCCTTAGAAACCTTGTTTTCTATGAAGATGTGACAATGAATGGAGACGTGCTATGGCGTGGTCCTCAGGAAAAGGGTTCTGAGTTCATGCAAATGTTCGTTGAGGCATGTACTACACCAGGGGACGTGGTTGTTGACTGCACAGCGGCCACAGGTATGGTTCTCACAATCCCTTAAATATAGTATGCTGCATTCTACAATTTTCCAGTGATTATTAACTCCATCGTCTACTTCCGTGTTCTATCACAGGTTCCACCATCCATGCTTGTCGAGCAACGCGCCGTCATATCCTTGCATTTGAGGAACATAAGGACATCTATGATGCCCTTATTGCTCCGGTACTTCGAGCAATTGTGGTACCTGAGGCGGTGCCGACCACCTCGACGCTTGACCTTGGTGACGGAGACGACGAAGAAGTCATCATCCAGAAGGTCAAGACAACACTCCGATTCAGTAAGTAAGTCACCCTTGGAGAACCGCAATCTAGAGATATTGCTTGCTTCATCCTAATTTACAATATTCTAACATGTTATTCACTGATTTGTGTAGGCAAGGCAAAGAAGTGACATCTTCCAAGCCAGTTCCATTTTTTGCGAATCCACGTTTTTTTCCGAGTCCTCCAAGACCGTTTCAGCTTCCTCCATATGCGGAGGCTATGTCCCGGAATTATGTTGCCGTAAGCCCTCGGGCAGCTTCTAGGGCCCGATTTGTGAGTCCTCGCGTTTTGCAGTTTGTAGATGAAGAGGTAGTACAATCAGATATGGATACATCTGATAGTGAGGGTAGTTCCATGTTATCTCTTTAGCTATTGAACAGTTCGATGATCGGCTATTGGTCGCCGTACTTTGTTGGATTTGATATATTATTTTATCTTGTTGCTCTCCAATGACTTATTACTTTGACTATTATTTGTAACCAATTTTTTAAGATGTTGGAGGCTATGTATACATGTTGAATATACAATACTTGAACCATTTTGTTTTGCCAGGTCATAGCAATTGCACAAAAGTTGATGCATGCCTACTTCAAATTCGTGATTTTGGAGAAGGTGGAGGGAATGCTAATAATTAATTGTTCGCTTCAATGGGCAATTGTAATTCAAGGCTTCTATGGTAATGTGGTGTACGGTAATCTGTTTCAAGTCATCTTGGTCTAATTTTGAATGTGGAGTTTTTCCACTTGAAGCTGGCTTATAGGTTGTGTGGATGATGTAGGCAATGTTGGGGGTCGATCCAAATCACCCCAACCAGGGCTTCAGCCATACGTGACAGTATGAAGCACTGGAAAATAATTCTCCTGTCTACACAATGGCTTATCACTTTTCTGTTTTGAAGCCCAGGTATGCGAAGGAAATGATGGTACTGATGTGGCTTTTCAGCGTTTTCTGTCTGCAAAGGGGATGAAGGTATTGCCGTTGTTTCAGCGTTTGCATAAGGCGAAGTATTTCTTTACAGGGTCGGGACCAATCTAAATGGAGTGGCTAGCATTGAGAGAGAAGTACCGCACCTCCTGCTTCCGTTAAGATTATGTCATGTCTGGAGTCAATCACTTTTGCTACCTGATATGTTTTTGGAAGCTTACGTACTCCTTCTTTGTGACTCTCAATGTTTTTTTTAATGGTTTACCAACAAGGCTATTATATTTAAGGCCTAGGTGTACATAGCATATTTCTCTTTAGCACAACTTACGTCAATATATACTTGTGCTGGGCTTCCCACTTTGGTCGCTAATCAAATATTCATTATCGCGCCCTGCTTGATATTTTGATAGTAGTTGTATATCGATATTATGATCCTAGGTCCCACTACTTTCTAAATTGCTCTAATCAAAATACTACAAACTCTAAACACTAAAACCCAACACTTGCCACAATAGTGTCCAATCTAGTTTGATTACTTCCCCCATTTATTAGATTTATTGGTGCCAGCTGAAATGAGACGTGAAATAGGGTATATAAATTGGATATGAATCTGTTCACTTCTTGTGTGGATGATGTAGGCAATGTTGCGGTTCCACCAGATATCAATTCAGACACTACTTTAGCCATACAACACAGTACAATGCATTGGGAACAAATTTTTTTGTATACTATGGTTTACCATATTTCTATTTTGAAGACCGGTAATATGAAAGGGATCATGGTACTGTCGTTGCATTCAAGGATTGAAGGAGGTGAAATACCTTGTCAAAAGCTTCAAATGGTTACTGTGGAGGTCAAAGTGGGAGCCTGGCACTACAAGCAGATGTGGTGGGCCTTAACTAATGAAAAAGGCTATCTTGACCTGGACTATCAAGATGTGATACAACTCTAAAGAGATGTAGTGATCAATCTTGTAGAGAGGTATTGTGGCTTTGATTTCATTGTTGGTGGGAGCCCATGCAACAACTTCACCGAAAAATACAATCACACACGTATACGACTTGATGGTGAGCATTCTACTAAGTTATTTGAATTCTCACTTATCGTTGACACTGCCTATGAGCAGAGAATCAATAGTGACAGTGCATCAACGCAAATAGCCAAGTAGCTTGATGTAATTGAATAATTGTAAGGTTTCGCTATTATCATCAAAGACATTCTACAACATTTTTGATATTGAGTTTCAACTTTTATTTGCCAAGTTCGAGATCGTGATGTATGAAGACTGCTTTGCATAGTCAGTAGACAATGCATACCTCATTGTTAGTGTGCACAATATTCAAAAGAATAGTAAAAGAAGCCACTACCGTATGTTGGGTACAAATAAATGCAGGAATGCTTATATTTATCCAACTTAAACGGCCTTTGTAAAACTATTTTTAACATGGCAAAAGCTGAGAGTGCTTTAAGGATCCTCATCCCATTGTTTTCATTTCATTTTTTCATCCATTTTTTTCATCCATTTTTTTCATCCATTTTTTTCATCCATTTTTTTCATCCATTTTTTTCATCCATTTTTTTCATCCATTTTTTTCATCCATTTTTTTCACTCATTTTTTTCATCCATTTTTTTCATCCATTTTTCCATCCATTTTTTTCATCCACTTTTTCATCCACTTTTTTCATCTACTTTTTTCATCCACTTTTTTCATCCCACTTTTTCCATCTCGTTTTTCCATCCACTTTTTTACAAATTGTCATCCAATATTTTTTACTTTTTTGGATACTTTATTTCCCTAAACCACAAATCCTCCGCTCCCTGCTCACCAATTTACGCTCCACGCTCGCATGCTAGCTCCCTTGGTAGTGACACGAAAGTCATTATGTAGTCACTTTAGAGTAAATTGTAGTCAAAATACAATCACATAGTTTACTCACTTTTGACTATGGCCTTCACAATGGAATTGATTAAGTCCAAATTGGAAGTTTAACAATGTTGTGAACAAAAACCAATGGATGAAACATAGACATTGTGAAAGTTATCAACCTAGTTCTATAAAAATTAGAACCAAAAATTGTTTTTCTATCTCTTAGAGGTGCTAAATGTCATCTAAATTTTAGTTTTTGGCCTTTGCATTGTCAATCTAATTTTATTTTTTTAGTTTGTTTTGAAAAAAGCATTAGTAAATAGAGAAAAAAATCAAAAGAAAAATAAGTCTCCAAGAGTGCATCATTTTAACCCTTACAGAAGCAAGGCCTTTTTTCTACCAAAGAAACACTGAAAACTGCCATTTCTGTAGCAAAGAGTAAAAAAGAATTTAAAATGTTTTTCTTTGACATCTAACCATAGGATCTTACATCCAACTAGTATTTAAAAGTGTGGAAAAAATTTCAGAATTTTTGACCGCATAGATTGCAAGATATTTGCATTTAAAGTGGAAAAAACAAGTTTTTCAGCACATTGCGAGACTAGACAAAGACAACACGTTCTAGATGTAAAAATGTAGATGAAGACTCCTTGCCGCTAAGTTGTCATCCTGTAGTTGCGAATGTGACTCTGAATTGACTCTAACGATGACAACCCCAAACCCTTGGTGCAATTAGGGAACACAAGTCATATTCAAGTCGTTCCGGACAAGTAGTCATTCTTCTATGGTTACATTTACCTCCATTTCCTTGTAGTGAGTGTCCCCACCGTTTGCCAAGTGTAGCCAATCACTCAGTAGGTGACGGTGAAGTCAAGTTCTCGAAGCTATGATGTTTGTTTTTTCTTTGTTTGTCTCTGTATAAAGCAATGGAAGTGCAAGATTATGACAGCGCACATGCGGGTGATCACACACTATGGTTGCCCCCCTGCCGAAGATACGAACCAGTAAAAACTAGTACCAAATGTACACATATTGGTACAAAATGTTTTTGAGTTGGTACTAAATGGAGCCAAAATTTCATTTATATCAAAATTCAAAGTTGGCCCATCTCAATCAAAAGGTCTTTTGATAGATTCTCAAATTAAAAATTAAAAAAATACACTTTAAAGTCAAAATTTAGGCCTCGTACTAAAATCACATATTTGCAAGGATATTTCATAATAAAGTTCTCCAAACCTTAATCGAGTGCTAAGGCATTGTTAATAAACATTAGAACATTGAACTTATCTCTTTAAACTGCAAAAATGACCCCGTAAACTTGACACAATAAGTACAACAATGCTAGAGTTGAATTTGTGATAGTACAAACATTTAATGGTTGTACTCTATACATTAAATTAATAGATGAAAGTCACTTTTTGTTGTGCAATTTTCAATATACACGAGTTGTAAGACTTTGCTTCATTTTTCTTTTTAACAAAAAATGAGAAAAACTATAGAAGACGTTACTTTAGAAAGTGCGCTAGCTGGGTCCGCTCAATGCTAGGTACGTGATTCGAATTTTTCTTTCCATGTGCTTCTTCAACTCGCCTTCCGTCTTCTACTAAATTCTCAATTGATGTCAATCAAGTAGAAACAAATGTCAGTACATGCTCGTAGATTGATACTCCTAATGTCTTCTGCTCATACTTTGTATAATGTGAATGCACATGCAACTGCCCGTCCAGTCATGCATGGAGACTTTGTAAGACACTAACGCACTGCCTGTATATTGTTGTATGAGCAAGGTGTAAACATGAGCGCACTCACTCTGTAGTATGGGCAATTATGAAGTGAGTAAGAGCAGTACACAAATTACGTCGAAATTACCAGAAAAGGTAGAAGCAGCACTAGCAATTGTGACATAGATGCCTGAATAAGCTAAGACAAATTCAAGGTACAAGGTCTATAAATGAATTCCTTGTTTTCACTTCTTTACAAGCAATTGGTTGTCGTAAAAAATTTTGTTGCGGTTGGGTGCACAGCAGTTCCCACACGGGCCTTCCACTATTGCCCGCTTAAATTTGTTAGTCAGTACAAAATGAAAAAAACAAAATGCACAGATAGAAATGACGTAAGAGTGCCTCAGAAGTGCCAGTATCATTGATGCAGAAGGCTTGAACTGTTGATTTAGGTGCACTTGAAAATGAGGTCTAACCAACTAGGCAAGGCATATCACATGGAAAGGGCTGTGGCAACTCGACAAGGCATGCGTACATATCCATGTGCTTGCGAAAAGTGTCATGGCTTCAAAATTCAGAGTGTGGAAGTCGTAGAGAGACATCACAAGAAATTCGGGTGTGACCGGAATTTGCCTCACCCTCTTCTTGTAAGATATGCGTACCCTGTTGTCTTCACTAATAGCATATATACCATTCGTAATTGTATGTAATTGTATAGTCCTTCCTTTCACAACCGACGTGATGTTCTATACTTCCGGTGCATGGCAATTAGTCATAAGTTGCATCCCTCATCGTTGTATCACATGTGCAGCGCACTGGAATGCCGCCTGTACAACCTGCGGAACATGCTTCTCCACAGCAAGATGTACTCCATACAGAGGACGAATACTTTGATGCAACGGACGAGGAGAACTTGGACTACAATCCTCCAGACGATGCCTTGAACTTAGAGTAGATGGTAGAGAATTTTTTTGGCCGCGTTGATGAAATTCATCAACAATTTACCGAAGACGAAGACAAAGTTCTCGATTTCGATGACTTGTCGTCTGAGGAAGAAGAAGTAGACAGAACTGATGTACTGGAGCAAATACTTCATGAAGCTACGCAACCTCTCTTCCATGGAGCTTGCACCAACATGTTACAATTCAACATTATATTGATGTTGTTGTGCACATTATATTCTATTAGCCATCATTGCTTGGACAAAATTCTGACGTTTCTGAAGAATGATGTACTTCTACAAGACAACAGTTGTCCTAGTACCTCTTATGAAATGAAGAGCCTAGTCATGAAACTTGGCCTGTCGCATGAGGTGATATACTACTGTGACTGTGGTAGGACATTGTACTGGAAGAAGAAATCTAATTTGACTAGCTATCCTGAATGCCAAAAGTCTAGATACATAGAGGAATCGGAGACAGTGTCTATTCGAGTACTTTGTTTCTTTTCCTTAATTAAGAGGTTGCGCAAAATGTATCGGTGCCCTGAGCTGTCGAAGCATATGAAATGGCATTTCACGAATCATTCAAAAGATGGAAAAATGAGGTCAGTGGTTGACAGTGAGCAATGGCGGTTTATAGACAATAGGTTCCCAGCTTTCAGCAAACATTGGAGGAATGTGCGCATGGGTTTGTTGTTAGACGGAGTGAACCCGCATAGTTTTCAATCTTCGAAGCACTCAATTTGGCCGGTAATGATTGTACTTTATAACTTGCCGCCGTATTTGGTTACAAAGCGATTCTTCATTTGCTTGACCATGATCATACCTAGGCCCAAGTCTCTGATTGAAGACATAATAGATGTCTTCCTTCAACCGCTGGTGCATGAGCTGAAGAAGCTCTAGGTCGGTGTCCCCGCAGTGGACATGGAAGAGCCTGCAAACAGCAATTGGCATTTCACGTTGCGAGGTATTCTAATGTGGGCTATCCACAATTTCCCTGTTTATACTTTAATATCAGGGCAAACAGGTAAAGGGTATGCTACATGCCCTGTTTGCGGAGACGACACTACTGCGGGGCACTCGACCAAAGCTGGCAAAATAGTTTTTCTTGGAAATTGCAAGTGGCTTCCGCTGAACCACAGGTGGAGGGCTGCTCGAGCAGCATTCAACGGTCACCCAAATCACAACCCACCTCCACCTCGGCAATCAGGGCAAATGATCATAAGTCGCAGAGGTTGGAGAGAGTCTTATCTTCGATGCGGAGGAAGAAAAAATGGAGAGTACACTAGAAGAAAACCAGTAGAAACTGCGTTTTACTTCACAGAAACTACGTTGTACTCAACAAAAAAGTATCATCTGGATTTTGTTGAGATCTCCCTTCATAACACAAAATTTTGCACTCTAATACAAAATTCTGCGTTTTACTTGTCAAAAATCTGCATTTTACTTGTCAAATCCTGTGTTGAACCGTTGGAACGCAGAATTTTGCATTACAAAGGAAGACCTCAACAAAATCCAGATGATACTTTTTTGTTGAATACAACGCAGTTTCTATGAAGTAAAACGCAGTTTCTTCTAGTTTTCTTCTAGTGGTATGACCCAGTGAAAGCAAGCGGTGTGAAGCGAGTGAGCATTCTATTCGACCTTCCATATTGGCATGTAAGTGACTCATGTACAACATTCTATGCTTGCACTTCCCTTCCGTTCGATGCTCCATTGTATTTCATTCCTCATTTCACTTATGGCAGTCCTACTGTACGTGCAAAGGAGAACATACTGCACAAATTGAAGTGTTCGAAAGTGGAACGACTAATTCGTCGCGTACGGGAAAAACTTGCTTCACCTAATCATTTCGCATGCTCAAATGTTCAGTGCGTACAGCGTTGTTACATTTCAAGGAATGCGATGTACCTTTCACTGACGAAAGAGAGCATAGCTGTTGTAACTTGATCCTGCGGGAATTCGGTTGTACGTTCTGTTGCTTACAGAGTTCATTTTTTTTTTTGGAAAAGGCAATTGACTATGGAAGAGCGGCTACGTATAATGCCAACCCATGTGCCTAATGTTTCCTTGCATTTCAGTTCTTCGTTTCTCAGGAACTACCCGTAAAACATCTTCTGGACCCCATGCACTGTGAGAAAAATGTGTGTAAAAATTTGATTCGCACTTTGCTAGGAGAAACCGATAGGGTGAAGTCCAGGGAAGATTTGCGTGCTTGGAGAATACAATCTCATCTGCACTTGCAGCCGAGTCCCGATGGTGTCACATATTTTATGCCAGATGCTCCGTATGTGCTTACAAGAGAAGAAAGAGAAGAATTTCTACAGACACTAAAGGATATAAAGTTCCCGAGCAATTATGTGGGTTCCCTGAAGTAGAAATTATAGGATGGCAAGCTCAGTGGGTTGAAAACACATGACTTCCACATCTTATTGGAGCAAGTGCTACCGGTTTGTCTAAGAAATGTCAGCAATCCGGCTGTTGTTGGAGCGATTATGCGGGTGTCCCGAATATTCCGCAAAATTTGCTCCAAGGTCGTAGACTCCCACAAAAAGGTACAAATGATTGAAGACGTCGCAGAAAGTGTATGTGCACTAGAGAAAGAGCTTCCTCCATCTGTATTTGTGGTAATGATGCACTTGCCCATACACTTGGTGGAGGAATTATTTATGTGTGGTCCAGTGCATACGCGGTGGATGTACCCATTCGAGAGGTACATGAAAGTTTTGAAGGGCTTCGTTAAGAACAAAGCAAAACTGGAAGGTAGCATTGCTAACGGCTACCTGAGGGAGGAATCTAAAGGATTCCTGACAGAGTATCTAGCCCAGTACACTCCCACGACAAAGAGGGCATGGGATGAGAATGAGGAGGCAGGTATGTATGATGAAGTTCTCGAAGGTACAAAACGTGACCAATATATGTCCGTGGAATTTCAGGAACTCATCCATGGCTTCATCTTGGACAACGCCGAACACATGGAGTTGTATCAAAGGTGCGTCTTTGTGTGTTCGTCTAATTGTGTAGGAACATGAAGCTCATGAAGTGCAAAATGAACCCGGAATGAAGGCATGCTTGATGCACCGCAAGTCTTCCGTGTTTGTTATATTGAGTGATTGAAAAAAGCGCAATGGAGTACCTTTCATTCAGACATTGCTTGAAATAGTTTGCATTCAACACTGTGCAATACCTTGTTGCACGGTCCTCGCTAATGCCAGCTACCATGCCTCTATTAACCTCAAAGTAGTACTTGCCTTTTCAGTCGTACCTTGTCTTTTTTGTTGAAGGAGTAGTTGCTCTTCAATCATTGCTGAGTATGTTGACTATAAAAGGAGAATGACAGCAGTAGTGCTAGAATCCTTTCCACAAGACTTTGTTCGAGGCAACTTTGAGAGCACTGAGGTCATTCTCTTCGGATGATTTTTACGGACGGAGTGCACGCCGAATAAAAAGACATCACTGCAACTGTAAGGTTAGAGCAATTCTTGTTCATGTATGTGCATGCATTGCATATATGTACCTGCTCAGAGTAACTGTTGATTCGAAAGTCTATCGTGTAGGCCGGACTGCATAGCAGAATTACTTACTTCTATGACAGTGAAGCATTGTCATGTATTGTGGGCATGCTACGTCGCACTGTGGTTGTGAAGTTGTTCGAAGGATGCATGTACACTCTATGAACGAACACGGGTTCTTATCTTATCTTATTCGATTGAACGGTATGCAAGGAGTGGAAGCCATGCAATAGAAATTGTTGATGTAGCATCACGTAGGTTCAGAATTTCTGTATAGCACTTGCTTTCATTTTATTAATTCAGAAGTTTATTGCTCATTTGTGTCGCACGGAAGACGATGTAGTTTGATACGCAATATGGTGGACGGCTTGTTAGTTGTCTAGTGTATCATGGGAACATGTGAAGCAATTCTTGTACTGTTGCATGTTTGAGTAGCAGAACGAAGAAGCAATGCCGGTTTGGGAAAACAAAAGAAGATGGACTTCAGGAATTGGTCGTTGAAACCTCCAAGGACAACAATTTTTTCCTCAGGGTCCACACATGTGAACTTCTGTTAATATGTTCTGTAAAGGACAACTCAGAGAATGTCGGCAATGTTGGCAGTGAAGCATAGTTCTTCTTTCTCTCTTCTGAAGACATAATACTGCATGCCAAACATTTTGTTGGTGCTCTTGCAATGCATTTCTGTCGTCCACATTTGAAGTGGCTCATGTGCATGCGTAGGACATACGTAGCAGCCGTCGTTGACAGGGATGCGGCTAGAGCTCTGTATTGAAGTCAGCACCGGCGTCGAGAACGACAAAGTCTTTTTGCGTACCCGTAGAACCTACAGAGGTTACCATCTTTCTCTTCTTGGATACAATATGAAGTGAGACGTGAACAACAGAGCAGGACCTTTGGTGGCACAATTTGCTGTTGTTTGTGATTTTGTGAAGGCCAATTACCGCGGACAAAATGCCACAATCAAAAAAGATAAGTGGGGTTCACATTAGCCAACTATGAAAGAAGGCCAGGTATTGTATGTAGAGATAGCTTTGCATTTCCCAAGCATTGTGAGTAGGTGTTTTATTCTGATGCGAGAGAGGCGCTTGGTTGGAAAATTGTTCTGAGAAAGGAAGTGAGAGGGAGGCGGGTGTTGCCAAACAATGAAGAAGACAGGGACACTAAATTGTTCAACATGGGAGAAGATCAACAGTTCTAGGGACTGCGCGTACACACAGAAGTTGGCGAGGCACCAGAAGCTGATGTATGCACAGGTCAGAACATCCTTCACCAAGAGGTATTGGTACCACGAAGAGCAACGGCTATTGAAGAAAGGAGACGAACCGTACGGGGAATTTCAAGGTGTAGGCAAACGTGGTACAGGCGTTCAGACTTCAATAAGTCTTCCTATTCGACGGCGTACAGGAGGATGTCCTTCTAGCCGGCCTTGCCCTACACATGCAATCATTGAAAATGCAGAACATTATGTTCCATGACACGAAAATAGGGACGTTGACGACGTGCTTGATGTATAGGACCTTGGAAGCGATATGCAAAGCCGTAGAAGACGGAGATTGGAAGACGACATGACAAGAATGAGGACGACGCAGCAAAGGATGCAGACGGTAGAAGATGTGCATGCAAGACAGTGGCTTGGCGAAGACATTGACAACATGTGCACAATGTCTTCTGGAACGTCAACGTCATCTACTTCAAAATAGCATGTCATAACTGAAGGTGCGTGATACCTAGGAGGTAGCGTTTTCCACATGTCAGAAATAGCATTCTCCAATGTGAATCCGGTGTTTGAAGGACTGTACTCCTTCACCGGACAATGTAGTTGTCATTGTTTGAATGATGATGTGAACACGTAGTTGGAAAAAAATCGTCACAATCATGTTCATGTCAATTACCAGTGTGTCACAGCTCGAAGGCTATAGTGCATGGGGAGGACACATGTCTGATTTCTTTTTCCGTGTTCGCATAAATGCCTTACAACTGAACGATCAATGATCCTCCTTAGTTTGACAGAGGCCACGCACTGTGAATATAGACATTTTGGTGGAAGTCATTCATTATTTCATGTCTGTAATTGGCTGATTGCAGGTGGTTGACCTATGACTTTGCAATGTCATTTGTATTCGTGCTAATGGACACGATATGAAGAGAAGAAGACGTTACTTTAGAAAGTGCAGTATACCGGAATCCCAGAGGTTAATTACTAAAAATGGAAATGATTGGAAGCCTTCTTTTCTTTTCTAGGGTCACTAGGAAATAGTATTGGATTGCGAAGAATGAGTAGTATAGGATTGGCGCAGCTTAGGATGTATTAAGCCGTGACTTTGACAATGCATGAAGTGGATGCTATGTACCGTGAACAGTGAATGATGTCGGCCACCTTCTATTGTATAGGAGGCCAGACAATGTCATGTCATCCTACACATTGGAGTACAACCATAGAAGTCCTACTATGTTAGTGCTTCCGTAGTCAGTGTAATGTTCATAGCAGTTTGCAGTATTCTGTTGTAGGGAATACAAACAGTGGGAATGCTCTTTCAATATGCAAGCAGTTGGAGAACGCACGCCATTTTCATCGTTGCAGTTGATGATGTTGAAAGCATGCATTGATACAGAAAATCGGCAATGGAGAATGCACAATTGAACTTCATCGTTCAATTGTCAGAAGCCTGAAGTACAAGCGTCGTAACGTCTTTTTGTTAATCACTTCTTAGAAATAAATGTACAAGGTGGCAATGCACTATGCTTTTCCAGGAAGACTGACTTCTGCTAAAAGAATGAGGTGGGTCCATACGGTTGGTGGAAGTACAATGGTTGTACTTGTTAGTAAAAATAGAAGTGTATTGTCTATATGTATACCTTGTGCTGAATGTTTGACAGTGTGCAATGTCAAATGAAATGGATGTGCAAATCCATTATGCCCGTATTTCTATTGATGTTGTGTCAGGTACCGGTAGAAGAACATGACGCTTTTTTGTGGCCAGATGCGTCGGAACATCATAAATGAAGAATGTGCATGATGTGTAAATCAATGGACAGCTGTCACAGTAGTCCTGAAGGGTACGTGTTTTCTTCCGAATGTCGTTAGGAAGTCCTGTACTTGCATCATTTCATTGTTGCTCGTGTTGTCGATGGAAGAAAATGAAAAGCATGAGAACAGCCCTTGGAAGTTTTACTCTCTATTTGCAATGTCAATCGTGAAGAGAAGCGATGTTCTTTTTAGTTTTTCGTTATGAGAACTAGTTACAGCAGTAGGAAATTGTCTGCGTACTTTCCATTGCACAAATCGATGGAGCAGTTGACATCGCAAGTCCTCCAAAATGGCAACAATGTAGTCATACGAGTTGACCGTTGTACCATATTGGAGGCCTTCCAGGCCACAGACTGAAAGGTTGTAAGACTTCAATTCCATGTATTCAGTGTACAAAGTGAGAATTTCATTCTTGGTCATGTGTTAGTGGTATTCAAAAATGCTATTGTTCATGCCGGAATAATTCGAGTACATTGTCTCCATGTGTGCTGTACTATTTACATATCCATAACTGAAATTGCCAGATGGTTCATATCATGTACGTATTGAACGAAATGTATCCTTGTTGTACGACTAAATGCCATGGCCTGCATTGTGGATAGCAGCATACACGTGAAATTCAGCTTCTCCGAAGACTGCATTTGAAGGTGGGCCGTTTTGTCAAATGCATAAAGGAAGGACGTTGAGAAGTGTCATGAAACAGTCGTCGACTTCACAACACTTGCAGTGTGGGTTTGTACCTCATCACCTGCGAAGGCTGTCTAATGAGGTCTGTAATGAAGAGTACTATTCTGTTTTGTCTTTTTTCTTCACATGAACAGTGCTTTCAATTCACAGCCAGAAGAAATAGTTGACGTTATTCTAAAAAACAAAAATTGCATACAATCCTTTACTAATATTTGAGTCTATGAGAAGGGTGCATTTCTAGTACTTATTCGAATATGTCTGTGATCGTGTGCCTGTTGACAATGAAAAGGTCGTCAGCTGCAAGCTACAAGAAGAAGCACTTCCTCACATGCAAGGTACGGTGGGCAATACATGGAAGCACTGATTTTCGAAGGACCCCAATTGAAAGTATGAGTTTCTAACGAATTCTTCCAGTCCTCATACTTCACTTCAATGAACGTCTTTCTTGTCAAGTGCATAAACTACCTCACTCGGCCGATGTTCAGTGTCCGTCATGACATTGGTTCTATTATTGTAGAAAGTCATATTTAGTGACTGTCAATAGCATTGTGCACTTCTCGGTTTTTATATATTGTGCTTCAACTACCTCGCAGACCGTACCTTCTCTGTGTACTTACGAAGGTAATCAAGTGTGTTGAACAACCTTCCGAAACAATTAGGCAAGTAATTGTTCTCGGCAATTGACATATGGCATTGCTTCATTACCTTCATATTCTTTTTTTAACCTCATGTACGTGTATTGTTAGCAAGAAAATTGGAACACTACCATGTACGGAGAGTACGGCAAATGTTGACGTGCAATGTTCACTCTAATGACACTGCTGCAGATTACATTGTACTAAGGGAAAGCACTTCAGCTAAGGTGACATTAGCTTTCATAGGAAACTTTCATTTGTACACGTCTAATTTTAAAAAATGTACTTCAACAACTTCCATACGTTCAGTTCTACGATTGTATACAATCAACAAAAAAGACTTGCATGCAGGAAATGCTGAAGTACGTAGGCTTCTTGATAGTGCCCTCTACTTCTAACGGTGAAGCTTTCTCTTACAATTTCTTCTGTACATGTCAAATATGTGGCAATTAGTCCGACGACTATGAACTTCCATTTCTGTAACTTGCTTGCATATTTAGTAGCCTTCTGTACATCAAAGGACGCGAACATTCTACGGCAGCGCCATGGCGTTGAAGGAGGTGAACATTGTCGTGCCGAACTCTTGAGTTCACGAGAAGCTTCTAGTGTACCCGATGTTGTCCAGCACCATTGAGGATTCAGTACCTTCCATGTTTGTGGGACACGATATGCTGAATAGCGAGTGCCGAACCAATTCAAACGTAACGCGTTCCTCGACTTTCAAGTTGTGCCACTCTGCGAACTTTTTCCACCCAACACCGAAAGTCCGAAATTGACATGCAGATGCTGTCGAATGAAGTTAACATACACGTGCACCGTCCACCGGCGTCTTCTTCCAGTGTACACTACTCCAATTGAGTTATTGAATTTGTCTCCATGGACGCGTACAAACCAGGCAGGGACCATTTGCAAGAACAAACAATGATTATGAGTTTCTCCAGGACGTTCATGATATATGAGAAATGGAATGGAAGCAGAATGAAATGAAGGGGGAAATTATCACCAAGGACATGAATGACAACTTCTTCATTATCTTTTCAAAGGAGCACAACGAATCAGCAGACGTTGTGGCAACAGTAGAAGTTGACATTCTTCAATTCCTATGCTCTGTGTCCAAGTAAGGTTGAACAACAAGAACTATCGACTGCAGTGCGTATAGCTACATAGGAGCTCAAAAGGAAATGACAAGCGCCAATGCTATGCACAGCGTGCAATTAGGAAATTTGTGATTTCCTGAACGAAGTACACGCGGCTCTGAACTGAACGAAGTAGTTCTGTACTGAACAAAGTAGTTCTGTACTGAACGAAGTAGTTCTGAACTGAACGAAGTAGTTCTTAGAAGAACTCAATTTCCTTGATTTTCTATTTGCAGATGAGATTGTCATTAATGTCTTATGATCTTCCATAAATCTGCCGATAAGAGTTTCTTGCTTTCTCAATCTTTGACAATCTTCTGAGCCTTTACGTGCAGCAAGGGAAGTACAAGAAGGGATATCAAACCATCATCATGCATCAAATCATTGGATTTCACAATTTACAATTGCATAATTCTGCTATTTTTTTCCACACAATGGAAAAACTACAAACTGCAAATGGAAAAAAGTTATTCAATTCATTAACAACTTTGCCCTCAATCTAATTCCACTTGAATACCGACCCTTGCCGATAGTTCACTTCTTCTTGAATAACTGGACAGTGACTGTCATTAATGATTAACGCTTTTGCTACAACGTCGGATGCAGAAATTGACAAACAAGTCACTAGACACTGCTATAAGACAACTACTTCAGTGAAACTAACAAAAATTTAACAAATTTTTTTTTAATGACATGAAGTACTTGCACAAAAACAGCGTACTATCATTTTTGAAAATTTCTTGTTAAAATGTTGTCATTTCAGATGCGTTTCCCTTGTAGTGACATTACAACTTAGACCTTTTCCCCCACAATTCGAATTACACCATTGGTTCAATGGCAAAGTTGTTGTGAGACCTCGAACAACCACCAAAGTCTTCTTCTCGGCAATTGTTCATGAATTCAAGGTCTACCTCTTTGTTTGATGTGGTCCTCAAAGGCGCAGAGATGTGCAAAGCCTCGCTACCACCACCAATAGCCACACTGGTTCCTGCAACGCCGTTGCCACCTATTCTTAATGTGTAGATGGATAATACCATAGGGAACAACAAAAATAGATTCGTTTTGGGTTTTGGGTCTCTACTTGTGGCAAACAAAAAAATTTGTGAAGTATATGTGAATTTCATGATTGTTGGCCACATGCATGATGACATTGATGCGTTGTTTGGAACATGGAGCATGCTATTGAAGAAAGAGAGTTTTTCAACAATCCCTACTCTCATGAAGTCGTTCATGGATGTAGAATCCATTCCCACTATCCCTCACCTTATAGAGAAGGTGCCCGATTTCAAGGGATTCATTGAAGGATCATTTGTAGATGGTGATGACAAATTGATTGGAGACACTAAGCTACAACAAGTCAAGTTCTACCTAGATTCAATGGGATGTCCAATCATGAAGTACAAATTGTTGTGCATTGATGTGGAATGGTTAGGGAAAAAAGGTAGAGGCATTAAGTTGTGGAAAGAAGATGTTGAAGGGCGGAGTTTGTAGCCACGTAGGGTACCTTTGCCAATTCTACAGAAGGCAATGAGAGGCGTGGAGGACATTTTGAAAGGGATATCTGGATTTGTGAGATATTGACAAAACTTGTGCAATTCAAATGTAAGTGGAGAATATCGAAGATGGTATGAGCATTTGATACACTATTGGCGTGGTGTGAAGATAGCATTGCTAGAATCAATAGTTCTTTCTTTGGTTTTGAAGGATGGTTTTTGGCCGACTACTCATGTTGAAGCAACTGTTGTTGACGAATTAAATGAAGATGGTGAAGTTTGTGAAGAGTTCGAGGAGGATGACGCCTATGTCGAGCCTTTACGAAGACGCCCAAAACCATCCTTTAGGGTCGCTCAAGATCTCTTCAAAGGCTACTTTGTTGGAATTTGACTCGTAGATGGTGATACTCGACTAGTTTGGATTGCAAGGTCTTTGTTTGACCCTTCTATTCCAAATAAACCAAATTGCGTACTCATTCAATACTTTTATCCAACATCCCAAAATGAGGATGTTCAAACCAACTACAAAAGGTAGGATAGTGAAAGAGGTTTGCGTTGGAAGGTCAATGAAGCTCAACCATCGGTTTGGGAGGATATAAAGGCCTTGATGATAGCATGGAAGTCTCAGATCAGAAGAGATACCATGCATTCTACCTAGTAGCCTGTCAGGTGGAATTTTCACCCTTCTGTCCACCTACCTTTATTGTTTTTGGAAAACTCTATAATTTTTTCTTGGCGATTGGGGTCCTAGTTGTAATGTAATGTAATGTCAATTGTTTTATATATTTTTTTTATAAAACCAAAAGGTCCTAGCTAGTAGTAGAGGTTATCCCTTCATATTCACCCTAAACAGCGCTATGCGCTTTGTACTGAAGCTATGCGCCTAACGGTGCTCTGCTTTAGGCCTTGACCCTACTTGCTCCACTCCCTAGGGTTTAGGTGCTATAACTTAAATAAAACATTTCGTTTTTCAAAGAAAACCTTGGGGTGGGTGGATTTGAATTTGGGCAGGGACATGTCACCAGGCGGAAACCCCAATCCCCTCGGGACATAGTGCCGGGGACAGGCGGATGACCAAATTGGACGCGCAATTAGGGCCCAGGCCTGCCCACCCCAAATTGGTCCAGGACAGGAGTTGGTGGCGAGGGAGGGAGACGGGTCGAGATTTCGATTGGTGTCGCTGCTAAGCGTTTGAAGGTGTTTGCAATATATTTTTGATTGCGCTATTCGTCGGAAGTTTGACGTAGCTAAGGAGCTGCCGCGATGGCTACGATCGCATTGTTTCGATTTGGACGTTTATGGATATTTTTGTTTTCCTTTCGAGGTCGGTGGTCAATGGTTGTTTGATCTGATTACGCTGAGGCATGATGTGCATTGACCTCTCCAAGTCGTCGAGGGTCGAATTTCTTGTAATTTTAGGAGGTGGACTAAAGAGGGCAGAACGCGGTATTAGTTTCTGAATGAGATAGATTGCGAAGAGATATACAGTTTAGAGATGCAGAGAATGGAGGGAGTCGAAGGTGATCTGCCTTGGGGATCCTTCAACAATCAAGCGTTACAGAATTCTGAGGAGAATTTGGCAGAAGAAGAAGAGAAGGACGATAAAACCGTCTTGCAAGTGTTACTGCGGCCCCCCCACTTCAGCCCAGCGCTCAAGATGGATTTTCCTGAATTATGCAGAAAGTTCAGGTGCCTGAAGTTTCTCCTCCCTGTTTGGTTTGTCCGACTTGTGCGCGGCAACTCTTCTTTAACCATCTAAGCAATCTGCTTTGTTTCTTCACCCTCTTGTGTCTTTTTGTCTCCTTCATCTTTGGCATGTATATCTGTAGATTACTTTATTGCGGTACTTCATTACTTAATAATATGTTTACTTCGACCCACAAGTGTTCGCAGATTCTGTGGGTCATACTAGTTCCACTGAAGTATTTAATGTAGAGAACGGAGAGACTACGTCTGCTGCTGGCTGTTTTGTGCTGGTTCTAGTCTGTCTGAAGTCTTTATTGTATATTGAGAGAACTGTATATTGGCACATCCAAGAATGAAAGGATTTGAGATTTTTTACAAGAGGTCGGCAACGAAGGTTGATATCTTTTAGCTGGCACTAGATTGGCAGAAACATGTCGTTTCGGACTTGCATTCTTTTCCCTTTCTCACGATGATCCATTATAAGCTCGCTATTCCGCAATACTGCAGCTCTCTTTCAGTTTCTTTAATTGTATGACCGAATGAAGGCTGACCTTAGAGTGCATTTCTTGCTAACTTGAAGAGATGAGTCTTTCTTTAGTGTCGTCTTTCTTTTTAAGTTTATCTAGTCAAATGACATAGTCTCTACGTAATTGTTTCTTAGTTGTAAGGTCGGAGGTCGTAAAATGTTTACATAGACATTAATAGCAAATTTGGGGCATTGATTGGAGTTTTGGATAATTATGAAATGGATAGTGAAGTGCTCTAAAATTGCCCACCAGATGTTGTGATATTCAGTCAATACATGGATGGTTTTGGATGAGCAAAGGATGTTTCTAGATGATTACTGGGCGGTCTCTGACCCGTCTTGTACTTAAATGCACTAAACTTAAATTTAATTCGATTTTCCAACCAAAACCTAAATATTGCGTTAAGAATATGCGAGAGAAAGTTAGAATCAACGAATGCCTTATGAAACTCTATGGGTTCAGTTTCGGAGTCTCTCAAGGTTCATTAAAGGACAAGGGCTCAGTGGTACCCTCATGTAGGGACCTACAGCAGCGAACTTTGGAAATTCATGACTAATTCAAAGAGAGTCCAGAAAACATGAATTTGAGAGCACTAGACGCAACATCCATTTGCTTTGCAATGAAAATTTACTGAATTATTTTGAATGGTCCAGCTTCCTCCAAATGTGGAATCAGCCGATACGTGGTTCCTTATGAGCCCTAGACCGTCTTGTATATTTTTTTGCAGTGCTGTTGCGTGGTGTTCAAAGAGCAACCTCATTTGCTGCGCTGTTGAAACATGTTCACGAGATCAAGGGTAAGTTTGCGCCTCTTCGAGAACCTTTGGAGATTTTATGTAGGGAATTCAGTGTG
Organism: Rhytidiadelphus loreus; assembly: GCA_947034895.1. Taxonomy (NCBI): domain Eukaryota; kingdom Viridiplantae; phylum Streptophyta; class Bryopsida; order Hypnales; family Hylocomiaceae; genus Rhytidiadelphus; species Rhytidiadelphus loreus. The sequence goes on along the minus strand of OX344765.1, from coordinate 2,675,236 downwards.
TAGAGTAACAGCTTTGACCGGTTTCGAATTTCTGCGGTGATCTCAAGTGCTGTGAAAGTCTGACTGAATATCTTGTAATTCGGCCTACAAGATTTTAGGGGAAGGTTCACATTTTTGTGTGCTGTCGTAGAATCTTTTCAGATGATTTATATATTACCTGCATGTAATTCTCTTGTTTCTCTTTGAGTTTCTATGTTCAGGTTTGCTGTGGGATTTTTCGTTGTTGTATATCGTCTTACTGACCACAGTATGGACAATGTTGTGCATTTTAATTCGCGTATTCAAGTCTTATTTTGAAGTTTCCTCATCTATTCACGTAAATACTGTCTCGGTGGGATCAGCTGTACTCAGGAACCTGTCTTTTGGATACCCATGCATCTGGTTGACCCGGAGCGACCTACAGAGCATTCAATTTTCAACGTCCCGGCCGGTAAGTTTCTTTAATTGTGTCTCTTTAAGGGTGTAGTTGCAGTCTACGACCTGAACTTCTAGAAATAATAGTCAAAACGAACTCCCCTTGGTTTGTTATTTAAACTTATTATTATGTTGTGAATCAAAGTATAACGAAGACATCTGTCAATTGATGGAAAGTTTCACACGATGTTTACACAAATTTAAGTGATGGGTTTGTATGTGTACCCGAAGTGGTTCTCGTTTCGTTCTCAGAAGAGTGAAAAAATTCGTAAACTCGAGGTCAAAAATAGAGTAATTTAAAACTAGAGTGCGGGAAGAGATCTGTGCTTCAAGCCGTGGTGGAAGAAATTCCTGAGCTTCTTGTACATTTTATCATGCTTTGGGGAAGCCCCGGGGATCACGCAGTTGCATAGGAGGGGTACGATCAGCTTGGGTCACCCTGGCAACACTCACTCATCGCTGAGCTTCGTTGGAAACCAGTTACACCCTTCATTCTATGGAGTTTAACGTGCAGTATTTTGATCTCAAATAGTGGTGGACCAATCATCTTCCATCCACGGATTTTGCAGCAAATCACTCAATGACAATCCTCCAATCCTCCAATGATTTAGTGACAAATTGCACCTTGACAATAATTAATTAATGAGTAGAGTGCATGGCGTAATTGATTCTTTTTCTACATTGTTTTGGGCGTGTGGGTTGTTCTACTCACTTCTTAAGTAGCAACGCCACTTGTGGAGTCTCACCTTGCTTCTATATTTTCATCAAACGTTCGTCTGTTCATGCAAATCCAACGTACTCATATTTCTTTTGCTTGTCCGAATGGATAATTTTGAACATGCATGTCCTATTATTGTTAATGATGTTCCCGTTAATACAATCCACGTTACTCTTTGAATTTTCAAGCCCCTTTCTGGACAGATTCATATTATGTCCAAAGAATTCTTCTGAAGATGATACTTGTAACAAGGAACACAATTTAACTTTTTCCTTTCATCCTTTACTAGTTTTTTCCTCATGCTTTGTTGTGTAGTTTTAGTGTAGGTTTAATTGTAAGTTAAGATTATTAATAACTAGTGTTATTATTAAGTAGTTTTTTTTATTTTTAAATGTCATTTAGAGTTTTTGAACATTTTTTAACTTCAAATTCTAAAGAGATATTATTTGCAGGTGAAATTTTTTAGTTTAACTGATCTTGATGCCTTCTCAGGATTCTTTGGTTCTTGGGGGTTAACTCATGGAGGTCAAACATGGCATTTAATATTGATGATATGCTTCATCCTTCCTACTTTTGACTCATCATTTGCCATGCCTACCACATTCATTTTTCGAAGTGGTATTGAGAGCGAAAATAATCAAATGCTCATTGTTGTGATTTGGATTTTTAGAAATTTCATGCAACTGTCCTCTTACCCTCTGAATGGTGAATGGTGAATGATGAATGGTGAACCAATTCAATTTACGTATTGTTTAATAGAAAAAAGAGCGTGATTTTTTTCTTTCTTGAAAGACTTTGTTTTTGCGTCTCCAACAGCCGGTTGAATTCCATTCAGGATGGACCAACCTTAAATGTGCCTGCAACTCCTAAATTGGGGTAGAAGATTTTCTTTTCTGTTCTTTTCTTTCATGGTTTCATTCTGGTTTGTGTGGGCGGATGAAGAGTGCTAGTGTACATTTTTGTTCTGCGTTTAGGAATACATATCGAGACTTTCTGCTACTCCGCTCCATGTGTACGTTTTTAGTGTCCATGAATGGTAATAGATAAATCCAATAAGAGACTCTGTTTTTGTAGTCAATTTCTGACTTTTTAGACTGCAGATTCCCCTGGGGATTTTATACAGCATCTTGAGTGGTCACCAAATTCTTGTACTCGGGCTCTTTTAGTAGTGAATGCTGGTGGACGCGCTAGCATCTGGTCGCAAGTTATTCAAGTGAGTGGTTTATTTTCCTTATTTCTACTTCTGTCCTTGGTGCAATCTTCTAGCCTTTTTCGGTCTTCCCTTTCAGTGTGATTAGTCTTAACGTAATGAGGAACACCAGGAGCATTTAAATTTCCGTGTGCATGCCAGGGAGGGGTGAATGTGGCACGCACATGCAATGGTTGGAGTTGTGAGTACGAGTGGCGGCAAGAGCAGTCAATTTCTACCAAATGGCTGGAATCACCCCCACTTGTAAGATTGTGTTATAGCCGACCATGAAACATAGTTAGGTAGTTACATGCTAAAATTAGAGTACAGGTAATTCGACTTGGTAGATGTAAGTGCTGTAAATTGTAAGATCGGCATGATAAATATCTGCAATTTGTCCACGCAGATCCGTGTTTCTGAATAATTGGTTTAGGTCCTTGTTGCATGTAGGAATATAGAGTCTGCTTTTGCTTAAAGTTCGTTTAGGAAAGGACTTTATCGTTTAGTCGGCGAGGTTGCCTAGTCATTTCAACCTCGTGACCGTGTCAATTATACGTAGTTTATTCTTTTTGTATGCTATGGAGGTCTTTATATATTTGATTCAAATTTTTTTGAGCACGAGTGTCTCAAATTGACCAAGTTACTGGTATGGTGTTGAGGTATTGGTATCTAAGCATTTGTGTTCTTCTACTGACAGGTATAATGCAAATTTGTTATGTCACATTTATGATAAATCTGAAATGTGGTTGATGTGCTAGTATCGGTGGACGTCATCATCCACAGCTGGTAAAGGGTCACTTGAAGAGAAGTATTTGCCACATCAAGCCCGTGCGTCTGGTTAGAAATCTGTGCCCATGCTAACTTAACCTTATTTTTTCCCAAAATATTTTAGATTTTATTCCCATCTATAATGTATTACTTTTAGTCATAGTGATTAATGTCGATGTTGGTTATCCATCTGGTGCCTTATGCAGAGCCTATCAATATTTTTATCTTTTTTGCTCTTTTGCCAATTACTGTCGCATTAAAAGTATTGTGTTGAATGAAAGAGGCTGATCGGAGTTTTTGCTTTTCTATCTTGCAGCGCGTTGGCCGAATTTCCTTTGTGTGTGTAGTGTGTTCTGGGCTGGCACCGTACAGCTTCACTGGAAGCAATGGCCTGCGAGTTGCACAAAGTGGTTTGCTACAAAGAAAGGAGTTCTGGGAGCAGGCGCATCTGGTGTTTTTACAGGGGACGCTATTATTAGTGATTCTGGGTCCCTCCTTGTCGCCGCTGCACCAGTTGGAAACCCATCGACTGTGGTTGTTTGGGAAGTGACTTCATGGGATCTTAATACCTCTGGCAATACTCAGCAAGTTAGTGCCAAGATTGGAATGGGGAACATTCAATCACCACTACTGACCTCTTCACCGTCATGGCCTGGATTTTCTCCTCTGGCAGCTTACTTGTTCACATGGCAGGAGCAATCAACGCCAGAGACATTGGTCGAACTCGAAAAGGATGAGTGTCCGGGACCCTTGTTGCATTGCTCAGTAGTATCAAACTTTTCAGCTTATGTAAGCCCAGATGCTGCTGCAACTACCTCCTGGGGTTCTGGTGTAACCTCTGTGGCTTTTGATCCTTCTCGAGGAGGTTCTGCACTTGTCACCACAGTTGTTGAAGGTAAACTTATATACCGAGCATGATTACAAATGCTTTGTGTACTGTACTTCACAATTACGTAGTTGGTGTAATGTATTTCTGCTTGTGTTATTTGTTTATTGAATATCTGGGTTCGCCGTTAATTACTGTTGCTGATCAGAAGTACAATACAACAGTGCTTGTGCTTCTTAGATTTTGTTTTCTGAATAACATTCTTCAGGAGTAGTGACAGTTTGATCTAGTGTGCCTCAATGGGTTTCCTTCTCGCAGGCTTTCTTAGCCGTCAAGTGCCTTGCGGTGAATTACCTGTGTTTGTGAACATTTTATTGCAGGGTATTATATATCTCCTGGAAACCCAGACGCTGGACCGGCATTGACAGGATGGCGGATTCTAAGGTGGGAGTGCGGAAGCAAGCCAGTTAATATCCACCCCCTCTTGGAAAATACTAGCGGCCCACCTCCCACAATGACGACGTGGACATCCGTTGCAAAGCAAAATATTACCAGGGGCCGCTTTTCTACAGATTCTCATTTTCAACAGAAACAGCCTGACCATGAGCGACCAGTGAACCCCCGTTCTGTGGCCAGGGTAGTTTTTGCGGCTCATGGTGGTGAGCTTGCGGTGGCGTTATTTAGCGGAGAGGTTCATGTCTTCTCAGGTTAGTCTTGATGGTGAAGATTAGTTTGCTTTTTATGATCCCCTAAACTCTAAACCATGCATTATAATTTTTCACTTAGTTGATCGAGCAACCTCATATGCATTATTCAATCTGTAGCACTCTCTAGGATCACCAATGCATTTATTTATTTTTCTTCTTCGCGAATGTTGGCTGACTAGAATGTCCCAAAACAATCTAACTAGAATGTCATACTTACAGGCCCAGCGATGATTCCTGTGGATTTATTTCATGTTAAAGTGAACCCACATTTACCGACACCAGCTTTTTCTCCAACCAGCTGCTGTTTAGCGTCAGTCTGGCATGACAAAGTATCAGACGGTTGTACACTCCGAATCGCTCAAATTTCTCCTGTCTCTTCTAACGGCCCTTCTTATTTGGAACGCCATCTTGCGGACAGGTAAGAAGTGTTCTTTTCCAATTTTCCACTTTCTCTCAGCGTCAAGCTTATCAGTTGTAATGAAGGGTTACGATGATAGCATCAAGCTGCTAGAGCTATTAGTGGACGACAATCTTTGCCAAACGCGTTTTAGCCCCTATATGGCTAGCGGTTTTGGACAAATCTTAGTTGTGCTTACCCCTTTAATGCTCAAATCCTTTCTTGAATTTTTTTTCGTGCTCATGTCTTCGTACAAATATGTTACTTACCTCAATTTCGTCAGATCGGAAGATTGTTTATTTCTTGAATTTTTTTCGTGCTCATGTCTTCGTACAAATATGTTACTTACCTCAATTTTGTCAGATCGGAAGATTGTTTATTTAAAGATTCAAGCATTACTTTGGATGAATGAGAAGTAATGTTGAAGGACTCCATTCATCATCCAGAATATGAACATTTGAGCGCTTAGGGGTTAAGTATGATTTGAAATTATCTATATGAACGAACTTGAAATTATCTATATGCACATATGGTGCATCTTGTCTTGTAGAGGACTGGTCTTGGGTTGAAATAGTTGTTCGTTCTTTCCTGCCTAAACATCGATTGCTGCCCTTTAGATTCTGGTGGAGTTTGGTGAGCGAGGTTGATTGGTGGGACGTGATTGCCACCACTCAAGCAGCCACTGAGGATGGACATGGTATGCTATTATTCTCCTTTTTTCGATTTTTACCTCCTAAGTTTATCTATAGGCAGTAGCGGTCGTCATTTCAAGTGTATTCATCTTGAGTTGACCACTTACAAGTTGATTTGTTGTATAGTTACTGTGGCGAAAGTTATGTCGGTCCTTGACACCGATTTCCACGCCCTCTACCCTCAGCAACGGCATCACTATGGCCCGGTATGGTCATTACAGTTTAGTTAGACCGAATCTTTATCTTTTGGATTAAGGCTATTCTTGTTAGAATTGGAAGTAGCACTTGGGTTTATCGCAATTCCTTATATTTGGATGCAGAACGTGTCTGCAGTTTACAATATCATACATGCATCACTTGCTGTTTTTTATTTTAATGGCATTATTACAACTCCACCTTCAATCTGGTTTGTTCTCTATGCTTACCGCCCGTGTAGTGTAAATGGTATATGTACCCATGCCCCTATAGTTAGTTGAGAACGTCCATACAAACTTTAGAGTGCATCTTGATACCAGTGTTGGTTGTGAGATAGGTCTGTGATATTTGGCACTCTGGTCCTAGAACGATGGTGCCTACTTGAACTGCCCAGCGGGGTACACTTTCTCTGAATGTTTAAATGACTCAAATTAGTGCTGAGGTTATTCTACCTTTAATTGAAGGCAGTTTTTGACAGGCTTTGGATAGGATCAAATGCCGTGTTTTGGAAGGCGTCGAAGCAGCTGATGTCCGTGTGCTAGTGCTGGACATGCAAGGACGTCTGATGCTCGACATATTGGGCCGTGGCATAGAAGCCGCTTTGATGAATCCATCCACGCTGATTGCTGAGCCATGGCAAGCATCAAGTGAAACCCTTACTGGGCTCGGAGATTCCATGGCTGTTGACCCTGCTCTCGTGCAAACTATTCAGGTCGCGCTCTCCTTTGACAAAGCACAAATACTCTGAATAGTCCTGCAGTTTTCTCTAACTTTGAATATTTTCATCACTCACGGTTAAGTCGGTCTTTCGAATTGTTGTTCTTGATGTATTCGAATTTCATGGATGTTCCATTTACCACCCTGTATGTTCCAAGTCTGGTTGAGTGATCTTTTGGTAATCCCTATGTTCATTCCAGAGTAATAGTAGGGTTCTGTATTACTGGATTTGGTACGCAAAGTCTAAATATAGACTGTATGTGTCCTTCATTCGATTCACCGAAAACTATGGCGGAGTAAAGCAAGTACCATCATTTATCAGTTTTAACGTTGTTTAGGGCAATTGCCCTGCGTGTGGGTTCATTGTGTAATTTTTCAATTCTGGAACTGCTAATTTGGACTTTTCAAAGGTGGGGCTGATAGGTGTTGGTATGAGCCTACAGGCTTATGTGGATAGCGTTTTGGATCTCGCATCACATTTCTTGACAAGATTACGGCGATACGCTAGTTTTTGTCGCACGCTAACAGCCCACGCAGCCTCAGGTACTTCCTCGGCAACCACAGCTTCCCGATCTGCCATTACCCACAGTGCCACTCCTACCTCTGCCGCCGCTGCTAGCCAGGGTAAGCGACATGATCACTAAAATGATTGTACAAAATCGCTTTTTACAATCACAATCCGCACTTTTTGTAACAAACAGCCTGTATTATGCTTCACCCAGTTCTTTTGTAGTGTGTGTTCGGTAGTTAGTAAGTGAATTAGGGCCTAATTGGCTTATCGGTTTATTCTATCTAAACCTTTGAAATGACGCATTGTGACCTTAGTCACAACAACAGAAATTATGCTTAACGTTTGGTTCTTGATATATCTAGGACTTTTACTTTACTTCTGTCTTATGAGTCCGCTTAATGTGAGTGTTAGGTCTTGTAAACGATGATTTGAATTCCTTGGAGGCTTAGGATTTTTTGGAGGGAATTGGTTTTATGAATGCTTGCTTAGTTTTCCTTCTCTATGATTGAGAGTCTTGGTCGACCATCTGTAGTTCAGATGTGGAGTCAACTCGAATTTGGTCTTGTGAAATTGACTCCCAGAACATATCATGAATGCTAATTTTATGGTTTACCTCTACATTATGGGGTTAGCGATTATCGATTTTAGTGTCGGGAACAGTGAAGAGAATGTTAGAACTCGGTTTAGGATGGCTCTAAACATGTTCTGCAGCAATTGTTGTCCGGTTTTAATGGTCAATCTGAAACCGGCTTATGTTCCAGTCCTATCTCTTTGTACTTAATTGGGTCCTTATTTCAGGAGGACTGCCTGCAGGGACTGTAAGTAGCGGTGGAACAGCCCAGGTTCAAGCAGGCGTCCAAGCATGGGTTCAGGGAGCCATAGCCAAAATCAATTCAAGCAGCACCAATACGGATTCACCTGCTTCTGCAGTTGCAAGCGCAGCAGTTACTGGACCTTCCGCAAACCTTCCCCTAAGTGTCAGCACTGCAACATTTCCAGGCACACCAGCTGTACGCCTCATCAGCGACTGCCACTTCCTTCATAGACTATGCCAACTGCTCCTCTTCTGTCTCATATTTCGGAAGCGACAATTTCCTCGGCATGTTCAAATTCTTGCAGGTCGACCAGCTGTGACCGCTGATGGTAGTAGTAAGTTGGGAATTATCAAAGAGGAGCCTTTGATAGGTCAACGAACTTTTGGCACTGCCCTTGTGAAAGTAGAGGAAGGTGGTCAAAGCGTTACTCGAACAGCAAGTACTGTCAGCAAAGGCGCTGATGATAACGCAAACCCCCGAGCTCAACGTGTTGGTAACGGAAATTGTGGACAAGGTTACACATCTGATGAGGTTTAAATCTGAAACCAATGCTGCTTCTAGTTTGCTGTCCTCTCGACAACAATCCGTTGTAGATGTTCTTTCTCGCATCCATGCATCTCCAATCTCGATCTCCCATCCACGCATGTTATTAAATTTCAAACTTTCACATCCTTACAGGTGAAATACTTATTTTTGGTGCTCGTTGATCTTTGTAAGCGGACTGCACCGCTCCCCCATCCATTACCGAAATCCCAACTCCAAAGTCCCAATACTCCTTCGTTACGCCTTCATTTCATGGATGGCCAGTTTACTGTTGCTCCGGAGGTTGTAGAAGCCTCTCTCGGTCCTCATATGCAGGTCCGTTTCCTAATATCGCTTGCAATTGGAATCCGTCCAGATTGCCCTAGAGTTACGTAGTGATTTATATGTCCGAAGATTTATTAATGATCTATAGTACTTCTGATCACGACAGAATTTGCCTCGTCCGCGAGGTGCTGATGCTGCTGGATTACTTATGCGGGAGCTTGAATTGCACCCTCCAGCAGAAGACTGGAACCGTCGGATGCTAACCGGTGGGCCTGGGTCTTCTTTCTCGGAGAGCAAGTATGAAGAAGCAGAAAATCTGGATCCTAGCCCCATCGAGTTGTGGCCGCGGAAACGCCGACGAGTTGAGCATGATGCAGCCTTTGGGCTCCGCACTGCTGTTGGGCTTGGAAGCTTTACGACTTTACTTGGATCGCGCCGGGATGTGATCACGTCCCAGTGGAAGCCTTCATCACACGATGTTTGGCACAAGGTTTATCTTCATAACCTCATCTTGCAAGTTGCAATTTAACCACCTGATTTTTCAACCATCTAAATAACATTTATTGACAAATTTGTAACTGATTAACTTCTTGTTATTGGATGTAGTGTTTGCGCTGTGGTCGGCAGACATCAGCCTTGGGTGTCCCTAGCAAGAAAAATACTGGAACTTCGCCTCCATCACAGCTTGTTAAGGAAATCTGGTTTGGAAGGTGGGCCCATGGGTGCCCCATGTGTGGTGGACGTTGGTCTCGCATTGTGTGAGGTGCTGCTGGTGAGCTCGAAAAAGTTAAGTAAATTTAGTTTGGCTTTCAGTTCAACTTCCTCGTCTTTTTTCTGCATCCTGAGTTTGCTTCAGCTTATATCTCAGATATTTCGGGGGGTTTGAGTGAAATTTGGGCTTGTAACCTTAACCCCAGAACGACGGGCTGGTCACCGTGGAAATCATCCCTGTGGTATGTGTGAATCATTCGCTTCAAAAAATCGAAGAGCACTCATTGGAGGTCAAAACTGCTAGTGGAAGAGATCCCCTTTTCACACAAAATTCTAAGGATACACTTTTGATTACAGAGAAAGATATTGTCATCCATTATGCATTTAGTATTTGTGGCGTTCTTCTAGGGTTAACCTTGGAAGGATGTGGACCCCCGTGACCAAGGTATCTAGTAAAATGCTTTGACTATTGAACCAATACTGTAGGTTTCAAGCAGCTCGGTCTAAAACTAAATAAGACCTGTAATGAACTGAATTTTCATTTATAAACTGATGCAGAATTTGGATTGGTTTGACTTCTTCAAAATTTGTCCCCCATCTTCCTTTCAAACACCCAAATATGACTGCTCTTTGTTCTCTTATTAACCCCTAAGTGCTCCAACGTCCAATTTCTGTATGACGAACAGAGTTGAAAGCTCACTGCAGACTGAGAAATGAGAAATTTCATTCACCATTTTTTTTGGACAAGTTCCACTTCTTGTGGTCATGACAGCAAGACTAATAGTGACTGCAAATTGAAGAGTAAAATACATGTTGTGCAACAAGTATGGTTTTGGTTAAAATTTTGATGTGCCCTAGTTCAGTGGACTACTGAAATAGCCTTCTTTGGGCAGACAATTTTAGCAGGGGGGGGAAGTGTGATGGGCAGAGATGTGTGTTATTTTTTTTAAGGAAACAATTAAGTCAATTGAGTAAAAAATGGATTCTAAAGAGTACAACTCATAATTATGGAGAGCCCAAAAATATAAACAAACATGAGGTTGACTACACATGTTACAAAGTGAACAATTTGTATTCAAATAATGCCTTGAAGAAGAAATGGTGGTGCATTGGCTCAACTCTGAATTGGCAGTAGTACTGAAATGTCCACTAAGAGACGGCTGATAATTCTAGTTCATTGAAGAAATCCGTAATTCAAGAATATGAATAATTGCAACTACATAGAAGACGGTTGAGGAATTGAAAGCCATCGTCTAAATGACACTAGAGAAAAACTTGAAAATGTCACATTGCCAGAATGTTAGTTATGATTTCTACTTCTAGTAACCGCCATTTCTCTTGCATAGCATGTAAGGACAACACATTGTACAAAGGATTGCAAAGCACATTGAGTACCATTTAGTACCAACTCAAAGCATTGAGTACGATTTGGCGGGGTATGAACATTCGCACATTTCAAACTTGCTTAGATTTGCAGGGGCAAAATCATGGCAGTAGAAGGCTTTTACTTCAAGTGCCTGCGGCATTAACAAGAGGGGGTGGTCTTTCTGGCCTCTGGAAAATATTCATGAAATCTATCGTCTGCAGCACCAAATTATTGATTTTAGATGGTGAATGCAAAGTTTAGCAGTTGCTGAAAACCGACACAGAGCATTAAGTTACATCCTTTGCATTACCAATGATTTGCAAAAGAATGGGAATGGCAGAGCAAGACTTGATAAATAATTTCACAAGCAGATCAAGTACCGCGCTGACAATGGAGTCCCCCAGCCTCATAGACAACTCGAAAACCTGCTTTAGTCTCGAGTTTTGGATTCCCTCGCCATGTATGCTGCAAAGAATTCCAAATTTCCATGAGGCTATCAATTTCTACGGTTGAGGATATTAAAACTCGTTGGGACCTGATCTCGTTTCCTATTCTGACTCTGTTAATACCACAGCAACTCATCTGTTCAAATCCTTAATTAGACTTACTAACAAGCGGTACAAACTCAATGTTCATGGCCAGTCGTCTTGAAGTGGAAATGGAAATGGGATTGTCCATTGTCACTTAATTATAGTGGTCTACAATACTTGCACAAGAAGTTCATACAAATTTGATTGACCAAATTAGACTCTAACATCTAGAGATCTCTTCACAATTCAATACACCTCCCAAGAATTACACTCGTACATATAATGTCAAAATGCAAATAACACCATATACGTTTCGATCTTCTCAATTCATAAGAGAACACGAAACCATGTTCACCAAGAAATTGAAGAATCAGAGTAACACATTGAGTTGAACGAGATACATACGTGATGTAGCCGACGCGGCTGAGAGCACTCAGGGTTGTCGCAGTGTAGATGCATAGTTGCACACCGTGCACTATAAACCCTATGGCAATGTCAACAAGCAGAGCTATTTTGGATAATCTTTCAAGATCCTCTAATGGGCTTGCAATGGCTGTGAAATTGCCAAACCACGGGAAGCAAATGCTTCGCTTCTCACCAGCGGCAAATGAAGCCTGGAAAATTGTGGATCAGTATATGACTTTTCACCAACGGGGAAGTGTGGGACGTTTTGGACTATGAGACTAAGCTCACTGCCTTTGCATAAGCCTCGTACTTTTTGTTGTTCTGTCACTATAGCACTGCTTGGCAGTGAGAAGCCACACCATGCTCCAGTGAATTCTCTCGTCTCTCTTCTGAACCCAAATTCTCAGCAACCTTTCTCCATTCCTTGCTTTCCCACCAATCCGAGTTTGATTGATGCGGACCTATTCTTGACTCCTCTTCCTTCCTTCCTTCAAGAAGACGTTATGCAAGCAATTTCCCATGAGGAAATTAGTTTTGGTTCATGATATGGGGAATCTTGTACTTTGCAGTGCCTGGAATTTTTCAAGTTCAAATTCAAACGACACCAAGATAGGGATGTGAAGAATCACGTTCCTTGAAACATACTTTAAAGGTAAGTACACCTTAGCTTCTAAAATTAACTTCTACTAATTCTTGCCTAAAATGTACAACCTCTATTCATGAGAGCCTAGGGTTGCTATTGGGTACACTTAATTTTAGCACTTTAAAAATTCATACTTTATTCATATGTTATCCTTTAGACTTTCAACAAGATTTAACAAAAAAAAATAAGGGAATTAAATAATGTAATTAGGTGGTAGGCACCTTACCAAAAACTCTACATGTTAGAGCTTATCTTTGATGTCATTGTCTATGTCGTACTTCACAAACAACTTTAATTGTTATAAAATTTAGAACTTCCATGCATATAGGATGCACTTAACCCCTTAATGCCCAAGGCACCAAAATCTGGTGTTTGCAAAACTTTGAAGTTAAATAAAACTTTATCAAGTTGCTATTTTTAGTAGTTTATATTTTTGGAAAGTTCTTCTTGAAGCCTAGTTTTAGTATCAAAAATCCGATCTTGAAAATAAATGATAGTGATTTTTCTATTCAAGATTTTATGCAAGGGTACCCATTGCAATCTTGATTTCATGTAGTATTGAGAGCTCTTGGAAATGAGCCTCAAATACACTAGATCTTGGAAAAAAAATCACAATGAGAATTCATTTAAAAAAATTGTAGAATAGATTTTGAAAGGCCATAAATTGATTGGAGTTATACATGTTGGGCCCTTTAACCTCATATTTTTTTCGTCACCAACTTCTTAGATTTGACTTGTGAAAAGAAGATTGAAAGACTTCACATCACTTTTGCAGTTTTAACACCCCCATGGTCAAACATTATAATCTTTCACTCCTTAAATGATGTTGTTGTGTTTTCTTTTCCTATGAGATCTCTAATATGTCTTGTTTGAATTTGTACAGTTATAGTTCAAAATTGATACAACTTATCAAAAATGTTGGCATTTTGATCAATTTAGAGCAAATTTCAAGAAGCTCAAAACAGGCCTTGGGCATTTAGGGGTTAAAAGCCTGAACAAGGATGCAAAATTTTGGTCTTGAGCTACATTCTTCCAAAAATATGTTGTTCCAAATCAACTATTCTATATTAACTTTTTTGAAATTCAATACTATAGTATACTTCATTAAATTTCATAAAAGATAATCATGAATGTATTGAAAACGACTTGGCACCAAGCAGATTAGTAAAGGTTAAACTAATTGTGAACCTTATATATACATTTGGGGACACAAATAGGATTTTGCACTATTCCAACACTCAAGCTAATTGAATGAACATGTGTAGATGTATAACATTGCAACATTTGCATGAACACCTTGATGCATATACGTAACATTTTCTTTAGTTTTCTAGAACCTAATTTAAAACTCAAGATTGCTTCTAGATTTGAATGAAAATATGCATGATTGACTCGATGATTGAATATGTGATCACATGCATGGATGAATTTATGACAATGGATCACAATACTTTGGGCCATTTGTGCAATTTTATTAAAAGTTAATTCTTATTTGAAACAACATAAGGATACAAGTTCTCAAACAAAGGACTCATTCAAGGTTCAACACTTGGGCTTCCATCTTGGAGTATGTACAAAAAGTAATCTAAACATGAAACAAAGCATTACAATATCCACAAAAAAGAAAACTATATCATATAATTTGAAGAACACCTATTTGTGTCCTCTCATCTTCTAGATGCATTTCAGTGTACTTATTTACAACAAAAGGTCTCCTAATTATAGAAGCAAAACCACTCTCAAAAATCCTCCTCTCCACCACAGAGAGAAAAAGAATGAATGCATACAAACAAGCAAGTGTCAAATGCAAACTTTCAATCCCAAAATAGAGGCACTCTCTTTAGAGAGGCTTGAAAACTCTACACAAGAGCATGCACTTTGGAGATAACTCTAGGCTCACAACACTTGAAGCTTTTTGAAGGAGCAAGTCCAGGGAGAAAAACTTCTGGGCTCAGAGAAGCACAAGTCCTAGAACAGCAAAATCTGGCAGGAGAAATCACGAACTTTGACACCCTTTGTTACGTGTCATATACTCTATCTCAAGCCCCCTAACCATAAATTAACATCTTCTTCACATCAATTTAAAAGAGTTTAGTAAACTATTTTACATGAAAGATATGTACAATCTAAATTAGAAGATATGTACAATCCAAAAGGAGATTAGAAGAAGTCAAGAGGACGAGCAAGTCACCTCCTGCTTCCAGTATCCAGAACAAGGTCAACTTCAAAAAATCTTGCCCAGATTTTTTTTCCAGTATTCAATGCTCCTCCTGCCAATTTTCAGAGTTCTGGATAAAACTTGGGGACGTACACATGTAGAATCGCAGCAGAATGGGGGAACCTTTGTAAGTTCCTACCTTAAATCCAGTGACACGCTATTGATTTTACAGAAGACCGGTGGTAATAATGCTCTCACCTTATTGAAAAACCCTAATTCTCAATTCTCATGAGGTTGAGGTTTTGTCCAGCTTTGCAGCATCGAAGGCTTCGTCTCTCTCAAACTTAGTCGGAGACGAAACCGAAGGCTTCTCCTCTTCTGAATTAGTATTTCTGAGAGGCTTTGCCAAGAAGGTGGGCTGCTCTTCGCCCGCCATCACCACATACGTCAACTCAACCTCGGTGGCGTCGCAACGCTTCGCGTCCGCTTCCGAATCTTTTGCTAGAGCTCCATCCGCGGGAGCTTCTGCTTGCCACGGCCGTTGCGCTGCCGCGTTCCGTTCGATGTCCGCCCTCGAGCGCCTAATGCGCCGCTTGTGGTAGAAGCACTGTACGCAGATCCACAAGAAGACGAGCGTGAAGATCCCGGAGGCCAGCATGATGAGGAACAGCACGTAGATCGGCACGCTTCTGGAAGACGATGACGGCTCGCCTCCTAAATCCGGACCATGTCCATCATCAGGTCGCCAATTATCGTCAGACATCTTGTCGCCGCTATTTTTCGTTCTCCGGCATCTGGGAATATCACGAAAGATTGTTATGAGCGTCTTCTCCATTCAACAAAATCACAACAGGATCGGCTATCATTACACCTTCAAAAGTAGCATACGCTTCCAAATTTGAAAAATAACTTTCCAGTGTCGGTATCAAGCTCCTGAAGATTTCATACCACACTCCCATTGAAAGAAATTACCGACAACCGCTCAAGAACGCAACGACTCCTTCAGACATTGCACAATGTTCGTAACCCTCAAAAATTGGAAACAACAAGGTTCACAGCAGTACTACAGTGCTCGTCTCTTTCCCAATTAAGCTTTTAGGTTTCTAAATTGAGCAAGCACGAATCTGGATCAAGCTTCTAAAGATCGATTTTATACCACATCCAACTCGGAATTAATCCCCCAAACCACAGAACGAGTCCTCTGGGCGCGCATTCAACAAGCAGAAAAATCCTAAAACCAAGCATTGATCGATCTGACCTCCCACGTTAAGATCAAGCTTCATGCAAGAAATTCACCAAAACTTACCTGCAGCAGGGAAGCAGCTAGAGTTCACGGTCGTGCTACCAACATGAAGCTCATGCTCGTCGCATCCTTCTCTCCAAATGCACACAGAATTCAAAACAACAACAACAACAACAACAACCAGCAAATGGTCGCACTAATGATGCACTGATTAAACAATCTCTGCATATTCAGTGGGTTACCAGCAAACGCTGCTGTCGATGTGCTTGTGCATTTCCTAGAAGAAGAAGGTTTGTGGGGACCATGACTTAGTCTCTCACACAGGAATCATGACAAGATTTTCAAGGACCTGAGCCCTCTTTTAGTTGGGAAACCTTGAAAGCGCGTCAACGCAATGACTCGTGAAAGGGGCTTCCCGGTGCAGGAAGGCGACGGACGCCAGGACCAGTCAAGAATGGCTAATGTCAGCTATTTTCTTAAGTACATTGTAATGTTGGTATGCTCTGATAAATCTAGACAATGAGTAGATTCTAATCGGACAGTGTTCTACATTAAGGCATTGAAATTAAGACACAAATTAGAAAAATCTACCAAATGAACTTGCGACCACTAACCATCCTCAGTGCAACCCTCTATACTTGCCAATGTAAAGCAAATCAAGGGAGGATGCAAATCAAAAGAAGACAATGGAGTTAATTGTAAAGTGTGTGCAATTTTAACCATTTATGGTATTTCTACCTTAGTGAGGAAACTTTAGGCAATTGTAATAGATAAATGCATACATCACTATGGTAAAAGATGTAGTACCTAAGATATGAGAATGCCACTCAAAATTTGCTTATGGAAGACTTTGTAATTTGTGGATATTAGAAATAATTACATAATTACCCAAAATTATTATTTAGAAAGAATGTTAGATGGCAACTTCCCACCCATAAAGAAACCAAGAATATTTGGTGGATTAAAAAAGAATTGTATACAATGAAACTCCATAACTGGATACTTGATCATTTAAGTAAATGCATGTGGACATTTTATATTTTTTGATGTGGCCTAAACTAATTCATGTGTTTTGGATATGGTAAACTAAGTGGATCTTCCAAAGTCATCAGTTTTTAGCTAGTATTCTTCATAACAATATAATTATAGTATGTAAGTCCAAATTTATCATACTTTCATCACTTTACAAGAGCTTAGGTTTAAATTCTTGGCCAATTCTTTTGACTCCACATCCATTGGAAGCCCCTTCCAGTCATCAAATATGTCCATGATATATGTGGAGGTATCTTGAGAATGGAAATTATATTTTTGCATATTCATGTGCAAATATATGTTATTATCTTTCAATCATGACAATGTATCCTTCTTGTATTTTCTTCAAAGACAAACAACAATCTTACTTTTCTATCCATTTGCATGGTTGAATTCCTAGATATACAGTTCATTCACTTTCAACAAGATTCATAAACTATCCAATTTCTTTATTCTGTATCTATGTAAATATGATTAGCACCTACAAGTAGAGAAAATTTGATCCCAACATTAAGCTTGCCATTAACCAAAATGCATTTTTTGCATTTTTGGGCAAATTCTATTGACTTTGGATTTTGAATTTATTCATTATATTTTTAGTGTATTTCATAATCAGCATCTACTCCCTATTAATTTTATTTCATACAATTCCTATAAGTATTTCAAAAGTAATAATTTTTTTAATATTTTTGCTCTAGTAGCTAACTTGACCAAATTAGAAGACTTAAAATTTGGAGCCACTTTTTTATATTAGAGTGTATGTGGAAAGCTTTGAATAGTTCTATTTTGATTGATAAAATGAAATTAATGACAATTTTCATTTTGCAAAAAAATTAAATATTTAAAATATTATTAATGTTCCTTTCTAATTTCAATATTTGATAATTTAGAAAAAAACTGATTTGTGGTGTGAAAATTGCTTACTACAACATTCCTACTATTGTAATTGAAATTTGTCAATTATTTAATGAATTATGTGCATATTAGTATTTTTCATCAATTTGTTAGGCTTCCTTTCTTTTATTTCAAAGAATGCATACAAAGTATTTACTATTAAAAGAATGTCAAATATATTGAACTTAGTTCTTCAATTTGAAGTTTAATTCCTTAGATTTGGGGACATTGATATTTTGTTATGTAAAGTTTGAATGATGAAATTTCATCTTCATAATGGGTTGAAAAAAATTCTCTTAGAAAATCAAATACCATGACCTTACAATTGGTGAAGTTTTTAACTTCAAAAGCTTTAGAAGATATACTACATGTAGTGAACAAAGAAATCCCATGCATGATTGAATCAACCCAAAGAATTTAGCATTGCTTAATCCTTTAGCAGCACTAGTCTTGTGGAAAATAGGAAAGTTGAAGGAACATGAAAATGTTTCCATTGGGTTCATTTATCTCATTACAACAGGAACGAAAGAAGAAAGGATATAATCATACGATCTTTAGACTTCTTGTTACTACAATTGACAAGAAGAAAGATTACTTGAAAAGACTTAGCTAAAAGGTAGATTATAAATTTTGACTTCAAAAGATTGGCCGTTGACTTTCACGAGCAGGGCATGAGCTTTTCACGGCGGTTCAATTCTAATTCATCTTCAAGATCCTCAATTTTTTTGAAAAATATGCACTGCAAAGTGCAACATGTCTAGCTTGCAATGAAGATGATAGAGTATTGAAACATTGCAATAATTTTGAGCAATGAGGCTTGTAATTCAAAGGTTGCTATAAGAGTGCAAAGTGAAGGGCTCTTGCAGGACTTGTTTGTTGATGTATGTAGCTAATCGTCGACAAAAATTGGAAAGATCCGTGCCTTGAAACCCAAATCATCTCCACTGTTTGGTGCTACCCCATCCAAAAACACCAATTTTATTGATGTCGTCATCCTTGAAGTTGATGTCATCCATGTGCACGTTCTAGTACTACAATATTGAAGGTCTACATATAATACTTGGAATGTGAGCGAAAGAATCATGCAATTATTGTGTGTGCTTCAACAAGGCCAAAAAATAAAAATGATTTGACAATAGTTTATCACAAAAAATCAAGAGGTTCAGAAAATTTCCAAAGCAATGTGGCCATCCATTCCAGCATTAGAACTAGTTAGAGTCTCTGAACTCCTCAATTTTTGTGGATACTTTATTTCCACCCTTTGAATACAAGGAACACAACCAGATTCTTAGTTAACTTGTTGTAGTAAACTCCTAGTGGATGTCTAACAATGTGTAATCTAGTTTCGCCTTCCAAGCAATGGATCTTTTGTTGTTTATTCCTACCTTACTTTTCTAATGGAAATTGCTAACTAAATCAAACCACATTAGTACCTAGACCAGATTTTGGCTATGGCAGCCAAAACTCAAGGCCAATGGAGTTAGTCAAGCAAAAAAGTTAAATAGCCTAAATTGTAGGGCTGATTTTACCCTTTCTGAAATGATAAAGAAGTTGAAATTTGGCCTAAGTATCCAAAAGATATTTGCGAATGAAGTTTGACACTAAAACTACCTTTTAGAACTTCATCCATCAATCTCTAGCATTCTAACTATCAAAATTTGATTTTGATTTTCATGTTATTTTTTGTTTTTTATCTTCTATCTAAGTTCCGACTTTGACTTAATTTGGTCAACTATGGTTGACTTTCATCCAAATCTAACCTACTTTTGCTTTAAACTTCATTCTTCCATGATTCTTTTGATATTCTTTTTAATCTTGAGGTTAGATTAGTTTTGGAACTTGGGGATATTTCCTTTGAGATTCTATCCCTAACTTCTTACTTTTGACCCTTTTGATAAATTTTATTTATGGATGAATTTTGACCGTTGATCGGATCATCAAAATTCTTCCATAATTCTTTTTTACCGTGGAATTGCAAAATTATTTCTATTTTTATCTTTTGACACCTATTTTGACTATAGCGAGGACTGTAGATTCTAAGATTCCTAAAAAAATTCCTTTTAATAATTTTCTACTTTTTCATTCACTTTTACTACTACTTTTTATCCAAAATAATTTTGGATAAATTCTAACTATTTTGATAGTTGAGTCATTTTTGATGGCTATGGTAATTTTCTAACTACTTCTAAGCCTATTTTTAGCTTTTCTAAGATCCTATAAATTAATTCTAACTCTAACTTCCAATACTAACATAAACTCTTTTTTAGTGTTTTTTTTTATGGAAATTCAAGGAGTTTTGGAGAAAGAACTCAATGACTAACCTCGACTTCCAAGTTGTCAAAAATTCCATCGGTGTTGATTATAATTTGCATGTTGTCATGCACTCTTTCCATCTCTATATCAAATTCTTGGTTTTTGTATGTTGTATTTTTGCACTTCTACATCAAGCTTCTACATCAATTGGAAAATGCCAAATCCCCTTCTTTCCATGTCCTTCTTTTTCTTCTAATCTTTATCTCTTCAATGTGTTTTTTTCTTCTAGATATTTTTATGGAATAAAATCCTACAAAATTCTTTAAAATCTAATCTCCAAATACCTTGCTAATTTGGTTTAGGAATAAAACAAATAGAAGCTTAGGACAAACTTCCGTAACTCCTTCTAACTAATAACTAAATTCTAAAATATTCCTAAAGGCCAATATTCCATTCTTTTGTCTTTTCTTTTTGTCCTACATCCAAAGCCAAACCTTAAATAAATGTCAACTTATTCCTAATGAATGGTTAAGCTTCTTTTAGTCTCTCTTCTTCTCCCTAACACTTCAATTTCGCAACTTGAAGTTCATTCTACTTCATTGACATCAAGTCCCAAGTGTGTGAGACACTTTGTTTGAGAAAATTGAGGTTTGATTTGGTGCTCGGTGGTGGAAATGCAAGTTTGGAGTCTCCAAAGCATGAACAAATGGGTTGGAAACAATCCCAATATGGACTGAGTGGAATCAGAGTGTATGAGAGGGATTCAATACTAAATGAACTCAAAGTATAACTTGATTAAGGTGGGTACACCCATTATGGCACAATGCCTTAAAGCGCACCCTAGATTAAGCCCTTAAATGGTGTAGTTATCTATTGAAAATTGTCAGTGAGTGAATATGGAGGTTCATCAAAGAACATTGGCCATTTGGGTATTGGTGACATGCTTCTAAGCTCACATCACATGTTAATTTGTTTCTTTGACAAGGTTATCATTATTTTCTCTTCTTTGAAACACATGGACAATTCCCATTGATTATTGACAAACTTTTCTATTTCTTGTTGGTTACTAATTTGGTGTTTCTTTTCATTGTTTTAAACACCATTTATTATCATTCTGACACCTTGCACTAGAAGAAAACCGCATCTGCATTGAAGAATCAGCCAGCAATGTCTTCAATTGAAAAATCCCTATTCACAAAATCTCACTATTTAGTGAAAAGTGTTATTCTTTTTTTGCCTTGGCCTCTACACTTCATGTTGACACATTGTATGTTTGTTGTACATTCATAATAATTGTTGGATATTGAAAGAACTGTAGCTAAAATTATCCAACCACAATGACAATAGCATACATACAACTATCTCTGCTAGGGCAACAACCCAGGCTTAGAAAAATGAAAGAAAATTCCTCTCATGTCAATGATACTATAAATGGGCCCACTAAATTTTCCGCATTTCCACACATCTCTTGCCTTCTCCATTTACCAAAAATATTGTCACCATATTCAAGCAAGGGCTTTGACGTTTCCAATAGAATATAGTTCCACTTCTCTCCACAAAAAAGATGGAGGAAAAAATGACACATGCTACAATTGGCATTGCTTCTATGCGTCATCCACATATTGGACATCAACCCACTTAACCCCTAAATGCCCAAGGCACCACAATATGGTGTTTGCAAAACTTTGAAGTTAAATAAATCCTAGCCAATTTTCTATTTTTAGTAGTTTCTATTTTTTAAATGTTCTTCTTGAAGTCTAGTTTTGCCTCCAAAAGTCTGATCTTGAAAATAAATGACAATGATTTTTCTATAAGCGATTTTGTGCATGGGTACCTTGTGCAATCTTGACTTTCCATAGTGTTAAGAGCTCTTGGAAATGAGCCTCAAATACACTAGATCTTGGAGAAAAAATCACATTCTAAATTCATTTAAAAAATTTGTAGAGTGAATTTTGAGAAGTCGTAAATTGATTTGAGTTCTTCAAGTTAGGCCCATTAACCTCATATTTATTTGGTCGTCAACTTTTTAGATTTGACTTGCAAAAAAGACTTCAATTCCTTTTTGCAATTTTAGCACCCTCATAATCAAACGTTATAATCTTTCACTTCATAAGTGATATTGTTGTGCTTTCTTTTCCTATGCAATCTCTAACAGGTCTAGTTTGAATTTGTACGGTTACAATTTCAGAAAAATTGAAACATCTTATCAAAATGTTGGCATTTTGTTCAATTTAGAGCAGTTTTCAGGAAGTTGAAAACATGCCTTGGGCATTTAGGGGTTAAGGTTAACCCTTAAAATTCCTTAACTATATTTTTTCCAAAAACACTCCAAAACTGTCATTTCTAGTACAAGTACCAACTTTTAGAAGAGAAAAAAACAATTTTGGACATAAATAACTATAAGATTTTTTAGTATGTTGGTCAGAAAGAATGTGGAAAAAATCTCAAAAATTTCCACTACATGGATTGCAAGATATAAGAATTCAAATTCACTAAAATCATTTTTTGGGCCCTGCAAAAATAGGGCAGTTGTGCTTCACAAGCTCGTTTTTCTATGAAAAAATGTCCAAAATGGTGGTGCTTCTTTGGATTTCTTTTTCTAGACAAGTTGGCTACATTCTTAGAAAATTTCACATCATTTGGAATTGTACAACATATATGAAAAAAATAGTAAGTAGAAAGAGGTAGAGAATGATTCAAAATACAAAAAATTTAAGAATTTAGTTGTGGAATTGAAAAATGTCAATCCCAATGGTTGTAGTGTTGTACCAAACAATCTATATCCTAAGATTTTATTTTTTTCACAAAATAGTGAAAATTAAGGAAGTAAAAGACTTCAAAGTTTATTGTAGTGGAGAGATTCCATAATTGCCCACAAACTAAAACTCCTCATAACTTTGGACTCATTGATCAAAATGGAATGATTCAAAGCTTTCTATGTATATATAACTCTAGAAAAACAATTTCAATTTTTTGTTTATGAAAAAAGTGATTTTTTCTTATCTGCCTAGACTACCTTGCCGTGGAAAAAAATAGCATGTTAGACCATAACTTCTGACTCTTATTTCCAAATGTCATGAAATTTAGTGCATATGAAAGATATTCCTCATCCCCACCTTCTATTAAAATTTCAGCCTAAAATGTATGCAAATCTTCAATCACATAGGTTCCTGCCCAAAATTTATATGTTGCCAAAAAACGCATGCTAGTCCTTTAGGGTTAAGAAAGGTTGTTTGGGGACAATTTTGTGAACAAAAAAGAACTTTTAAGGCAATCTTGCAAAACTATGGGGTCCAAATGTTATTATATGGCTCAATGTGTGACATTTTATTTCTAGTCAACAATATTGATAGAGTTATGAAGCTCATCTAAATTTAAACCATGGTTGATTACAACTCTTTCACATTATCATAGGTAAAAATATTGAAATGGGACACATGAACCTAAGCAATAAACCAAACCATTTGTTTCTTTGGCTACATATCATAAAAAAAAGTGGACTAACTACAAGGTTGTAGAAAATTCAAAGAGGATCATGTAATTATTTAGCCAAATATTCTAACAAATTTATTGAAAATTTCTTGTAAATCACCAAAATTATGTTGTAGCTACCAAATCATCACAATTATTATGCAAAAGATATTGAAATTGTTTCAGGACTTAAGTTAACTCAATTATTGCAAGACACATATTAAATGCATTGCAGTTTTCTAAAAGAACTAATTTTATTCCTATTTTTAAGTGGTTAGTGGAAGTAGAATGGAGTGTTTTTGTTACCTTGAAGTAATTAAAATTTTAGAAATAAATAGCCATTGTGCTCTAAAGTTATCATAATCATTAGAACAAGCCTACTTTTGCACACCTTTGTTACTCTTTGGTCAATTATGTTCACTCACTTTGCATCATATAAGGTGGTGGCACTTTAAATCATCAATATGAACATTTTAGTGTCTTCTGTGTGACCACAACATGAAAATTTTGTTTACATACATTAGCAACTTGTAGTAAAAGATGCTACAAGTTAAATACAAATTTTCTATTACTCAAAAAATATGTTATAAATTTTCAAAAGTGACACATTGTAGGCTCTTTAATGGAGCATAGACTTGGAAGGAAACATCACAATTGCAAGCTTGAAGGAACACAAGTTATGAATAGAAGAAAAATCATTACACATGCACATTTGGTTTGTTGTTAAGCAAAAATAAGAGCGTTTTTTAGAAACCTAATAGTGTAATCCTAAAAGAATAGGCAATATATGATTGTGTGAACAACCTCAATATCCTTTGTTTTGTATGCTCTATTTTACCACTAAGTATGTTTGGAATTTTTTCTTTTTCAAAAATGAAATCACATATTTTCTATAAGTCATAAAATTTTCCAAAACTTTAAATTGGAGTAGAAAGTGTAAATACTTAGCTTCATTTCATGATTTGAACTCATTCAAAAAAAATCATTGTTTTGTATAAAATTCAGGTTTAGAATATGGAGGTACAAATTGCCAAAACACATTACAAAAACATCTTTCGTGATCCATTTTTTAGCATCTTCTTTTGTAATGAAGTCAATGACACCTACATGACAAATTTTCAACTAACATTAGGTGCGAACACATCCAAAAAAACTCACCAAAATTTTTGATGAAAAAACAAAGTTCTTCATCCTATATTGCTCATTTGAAATCATCCCAAGTGCTACTTTGTGGCATGGTGGTCCTTTAACGATTAAAGTGCCATTTCCCTATTTTGAATTATATTTAATATAAGGAGGATACTCCTTGAAGTTCCTCCTACCTAAACCGCCATCATCACTATGTGAACATCTCCAAAATCAATATGTTCCTCTCTTGAAGAAACAATTTCAAAACCTCCACCAAAAAAAACTTTGACCCTTCATAACTTTTGCATATGCTACCCAAATGTTGCGTTCTTTCGTGCATTGAAAACTCGTTTCATTTGCCAACAAGGGAATACAAAAAACTGTCTAACCTAATAGTAGAAATTGTTTACAACACACAATTTTTGAGGGGTGCCTACCTCCTTACAGGACACATCCCCATGACCATGGTAGTTACCAAAATGCTCTGATTATTGGACCAATATGTGCATCTTTGTTTCTACATTGAACAATGAAGTCATCTATCGACCACTCTTCCATGTCAACGCCCTTCAAGGGTTCAGCTAGTGAAATTTGATTCAATTGGAATGCTCACTTAACCCTTGAATGTCAAGGAAGAAGTTTGGCCTCTGATGGATGACAAGGAATCCTTGCAATAGGAGTAGAAGTGCAACTATTCATCCTTAGAATTTTGTTGTGAAAAGGGGGGATCTTCTATAGTAGTTTGACTTCCAATGAGTGCTTTTGCTATTTCTAAAGCCCATGATTCACAGTAATGAAAAGAGACGATTTCCAAGGTCACCCCTTTGTCCTTTAAGAGTTAAGTATTTCTAATTTTCTCCTTATCCGAGTGCGAAATACATTCTAAATTCATCAATTGGCTTATATTGAATTAAACTTGAGTTGCCTAATTCAAAGTTTTAAGAGCTACCTAAGATAAACGTTCAACAGAAAATGGAATCTGAACCGTAGCCATACCTTGGTTCATGGCACTTGAATGCAGGATTGGGGTGTCAGTTGTGTCGGTTTTTAGGTTCACTGTCATTTCCAGGCATACCTGCCTTGAAAAAAAAGACCGTTGAAAGTGAACAAGGAACATGTAATGTGCTGTAAAAGAGGATTGGTTTTACTTTTATGATCAGGAATCAATTGTACAGGAAGACAGGTGGTTAGGCTGCTACCAAGCCTGTCAATCGTCATTGCAACTAAATGACTGATGCTGCTGCTAAATTACACTAATAAAAATACAAGGATGGTGTCTACCACTCGAAGGCTCTCTCCTCCGAGCTATGGCCGAGAGGATGGCCAAGATTAATTGGCAACAAAAGTGGGACACCACTGCAGCAACATCATCTCAGCATCTCCCCTGCATGTGAATCTAAGTTACTATTCATTGGAACAATGGGATAGGCTTGAATCAACCCTTTGGAAAAGGAGCCTTATGTGATCTGCTGCTGCTGGCTATTGGCTACAAAATCGTGGAGCTTCTGTCCGCTCTACCTGAAAGGACCAGGAAAAGTCATTCCCGATCTTGACTCTGAATTTGAGTTCAGATAGCAGGACACGAATGGGATCATTGCAGAAAGTAAGACACCGGGGCATTCTTCGTGCGGCAGGTGCCCACAACTTGGAATGGCCACTAACCTCTGCACAACACAACAGAAGGAAATGGTCAGAAATACCAAGATTCAAATACGACAGAGATGGAAGCCATTACTGCTGGAGTTTCTAGGAAGGTGATAGTAAACTGTTCGGGACCTGATCCCGTCTCCCAACCCCTGATGCCAACAGCAACTCATCTAATCCCATCAACACATTGCGGACCTCTAACTCACATCTTGAATGTAAGCTTGACTTCGCAAAATTGGTCGATGGCCACTAATGTTTAGTAGAAAATGGCATTGGCTATAGATCCCACTTTGGATGATCGCATACGATACCGTCATACATCGGGTGAGAAATTTTTCATCTTATGAGAGTTGGCTCTCGTAATGCCCAAGTGATGTCTCCAGTGAGCTCTAGCGAGTGGTCTCCAAATGACAGCACACTCCTACATATTGATTGAAATGCTTTAAGTGACGCATACAACGTCCTCTCCTATAAGTGGAAATGACAAAATACGGACAGAAGCAAAGAGACATACCGATCCAGGAAGCTGCGATGCCAGTGACTGGGCAGATTTAATGGGCACCAAGTTGTCTTGAATTCCCGCCACAACCAAGGCAGGCAAGCTTGCAAGACATCGCACGAGATCAGCTGCATCGGAACTGGACAACACAGCAGTGGCCGACGTGGCCTTGCTAACCTCTGACAACGCCTTGTCCCAGTTCTCCACATGAAGTGGTGCCTGCAAACAGATCCGACTTGAGAGACTTCAAGCAAACAAAAATCTAAGAGCTTACTCAGCAATCCAACATAAATATTTTAGTAGCAAGAAAGCAGATAAATACAGGGTATTAAGACATACCTTGTACAGGTCTAAAGTCTCAGAGGTAAGCTTGGAAGCATCATGCCAGGCACGGCGTGTAGTGACCTGTGCAATTTCGGAGCGCAAAAGTGGCCTCAACATGTGACGCCCAAGGGTTGTGTGCAACAACACGCGGGCGAATGATGGGACCACCTCCCGAGCGAGACTCACACCCACCAGAACTAATCCTTTCACTTCCACCTGCATGAAACGAAAACAATAATAATTAGCCAGAGACAATGATACCGCTGGTCATTCAAACCTAAAAAAAACCCTCCGTGGTTTGCAAAACTGGAAAAGGCAGCAAGAACAGATTTCTGTTTAGGAATTCGAATCAGACCTGAACTGAATCTCTAGATTTCAAAGCCTTCGCGGCAGCCATAAGAGCGAGTAAACCTCCATCGGAATGACCGACAAGAACGACAGACGTCAGGCCCAACTCCTGACAGAAGGCAAAGAGCAAATCCACCTGCAGACCACAATATATGTGTCAGAAACATCATTCGCTCTGCAAATTCCAGAGCAAATGAGAGTATTACAGTGAGAAAAACAGAGACTTTATAATACAAGAGACAGATTTAAACAGATTTAGATAAATACCTGAGTTTGAAGCTCGTAGGGGTTCGGCAGCCCTTTCTGCTCCCACTCCGATCTTTGAGGCCGAGTAGTCAATCCCCACCCGGGTCGATCAAAGGCAACTACCCTACAACCGACCTCCCTCGCCACAGGGCCCATGACGTGCCTCCACGAAAACACACCTCCTCCAAATCCATGGATAAAAACCACCCCGGAAGACGTCCCTTGAGTCTCCCCACCACTCACTGGCACCCTGTGAGTTTGCTGCATGATTGCAGGCCAACCATTCAAAACTGGTGTAGAATTCCCCCAAGAGGGAGATCCATATGATGAAAAATCATTCTCACCACTCAAGAGAGGTGTACGGACTGAATACGACGTTTGTAAAGAACCAGAAATAGGTGGCCTGATGAGAGGGTTCCAGGCAGTCGAGAAATTTCCATGTGACAAGCTCCGTGTATACTGAGGCAACAGCTCATGCCTTTCGTAAGTATTCCTTAACGGTACTTGACTATAAACATTTCCTTCGACAGACTTGTAATGAACAAGGAGTCCCTTCACATCCAGAAACAAGCTATCGTAGTCTGCAAGCAGATGAGCTGGCAAATCCTTGTCATCATCCTGCTGTGGCTTCGAGATCATGTTGCTTTCCAAATCGTTTTTCCTGAACGACTTTGGCGAAGAGACTCGAGAAACACGCTGGTACATGATTTTGCTGGCTGAGGTCTCCATGTCGGATCTGTCGAAGCAGAGCTTGCGCCGAGCCTGACACCTTGCTTTGTATGCTACAACGATGTGTAGCAATGCAAAGATGGCTGATGAGACTAACAGCAGCGGTAGCCCCATCTTGTGCCTCTTCCCCATATTCGGAACCGGCGATCCCGTAGTAGTGTCGAAATTATCATACAATGAGGCTTTCACAGAGAGAAACACAGTTGTGCCTATCCCAGACACTACTGTGATCAGCAAATAAGGACCATGGCAGAGGCTCGGGATTCCACAGACGGCGTAGGCACCTGGAACACACAAGAATGCACACATCAGTCCTCGAAACCACAAGATGTGGAAACAAAAAGGCTTTGGCTATGGCCAATCCCCATCACATTCACTGAGAAATATACAGAATGACTGAAGAAGAGGAGCACAAGAGCACTTACAAAGGGCAGCAAGCGAACGGCCCACTGACAGAAGCGGAATGTCCACCAGAGAACCCCGAAAACTGTAAGTGGCCCAGTCAGCTCTGAAGGAGAAACATGATCTGCAGCATGTAAACGCCGAGAGGACAATGAAGATGTCCAAAATAGAGACGAGCAAGGGGCCAGAGGACACAAACAGTGACCCCACCATGTTCACTAGGAAAAACACCGTCCTTCCGCATCTTTTCAGAGTTTCCAGGCTACCCCGGCCCGCACCCCTCCCGGAGCCCATGATTAGACGTCAATCCTTTGCCCTGGTCCGAAATAGTGCCGTTGAGAGCTTTGCTTGGATGAAATCCGGGGCGGCAATTATGGTGCTTTGAGCGTGCGTTCTCAATCTCGAGACTGTGCTTGCGTTCTTCCTAAGGTAATCACCGCAGAGTAGTTCTTGCCGAGTGTGCAGCGATTAAATCAACTTCGAAATGTTATAAAATCATTGACGTCAGCCTGTGAGCAAGTCGTTTCGTTATTTTCACGCATGAATGGGAGTATTTACGCTAAGATAGCTTTCAGGCCCTCAAACATGAGAGCAGAAATATCATATTATTTTCCTCAAACCGGTCGTCACTCTCCCTCTTTCCTAGAGCTCACTCTCATCCACCCAAAGAATTAAGAAATATTTGCTTACGACTGGGCCCACAGAATCGAAGCCGAAGAATACCTAGACAAATGAGCACAACAACATAACTCCGCTCACTCGATTATGAGAATGAGACAACACTTAGAGAAAACTGAGTCTCGTTTGAACAGGTTACGAGTGAAACAGCAAACAGTCTGCTCTGATATAGGAAACAAACGAGAGCAGGATGTCCAATAATTAATCCTACGCGCAACTCTCAACTCCATCAAAAACACCGGTATTCGGCCTTGGTCAATTTCCAGTTACATGATACACAACCTGCAGATTGAGCTAGAGACCTCTCTCCTAAAAAAACTTGAGAAAAATCAAACAATGAACTCGAAACCTCAACGAGGCTTGCTGAGGTGAGCGCCTCTCCTAAGATCCAATCAAGCTCGTATACACGTCAAAGACTACACGGCAAGATCCGTCGCATGCGAATATTTCCAACAGAACTTTTACAGCCGAAACTCAGCGCACGACTATTAGGAACTCTACAAGCGATACTACCAATGTACCTCCCTCCTAATCTCTCCATTTTGAATTCCAAATCACCATTCCCGAAACACGAACGGAAACCAAACCACTCACCTTATCACCAAACTACTCTCTCAACTCCAAAAAGGAATCAAATTAACACAGACAACAAACTAACACAGCTTCCGAGTTCGCACACACCTGCAAAAACAGAGCCGATCCTCAACTCCACGTCACAATTTCTGCTCTTGTCCACCACGTTAGCCCCATGACATCACTGCAGCTCACGTCCATAGCCAACACGGAAGACGACAATAAGAAAGTCACTCCTCCTTCCAAACTCTTGTTCGCCCTCCCCTCCATCCACCCGCCCTAGTAAGAACCGCAAACACGTACGGCAACTCACAACGGAAGAGTACACGCACACACACTTGGCTGCACTTTCACGGGTAGCACTCGAGCTCGCTAGTAGTGAGGGCGAGTGTACAATCAACGAAACTGGCTTCGCATGCGCGAGAGTAAGAGAAAGCGCGGGTGATATCCTAGCGGCGGAAGTACATTCAAAGTAAGCTTAGCGCCTCCCCGGGCTTGTGGCTTGGCTGAGCTTGGCTTGTTGCCCCTCTCCCACCCTTGTCTCCCGCTGCCGCAGTTCCAGGATCTGCGTGCGCGCCTCAGTTGGCTTTGCCAGAGAGCTCCACTCGCAATCCAGCTCCCACAGGCTGCCGAATTTCGAGAGTGTCACTACACAGCGATGAGCACGCTCTCGTGCGTCCTCTTCCGTCGCCGCAGGACACGAGAACTCAACACCGCTGTTGCGCCCGAAACAGCCTTGTATGGCGCCCGCGGGAGTAGGGGGGAGAAGGGAGGGGAGGGCCGCCTATTACCGTGGTCTAACAGTTTTCTATTTGGAGATTCTGAGGGGAAAAGAGTTCGAGGGAAAAGGTATGTTGCCAGCTGCGCTAGAGACTGCCTTTGGTTTTGGTGCTGACCAGCGTTTTTATTTTGAGCGATGCAGCCTACAAGAGAACCAATGTGTGGCACTCCCTCCAATATAAAAGGATATGAGTGGTTCTCCGGGAGGCCGTATTGTTCCCAAAAACAACGTTGGTGCTTACCAACTCGAGAATCAAGTGCGGGGGGCTATTGGGTGGCTTTAGAACCGCCACGGTTTGTATATTTTTCAAATGGTTGCATGTACCGTCTCCAAGCAAACATGTAAGATGGTGAACAACCGGTCTAGTACCACTAATTTTCATTCTTTCTTACACTCAATACTCTCACCGAAGGTTGACATTCAATACAAGGATTAGAACCCCGGACAATTGTATCACTAAATCCTAAATCACTAGGTAGTCACATCCAGCGGCGGTAACAAATACTAAGACTAGGACGTAGACAAAATCCAACGTTAGTGGCAACCGCACGTCAGTGGCAATCGCATCCACTGGGAGTAACAATACTAACAATAGGACGTACACTGAATCCAACATCGTTGGCAATCACATCCAACAGTGGTGACAGTTCTAACAATAGGAAGTACACTAAATCCAACATTGTTGTCAATCACATCCAACAGTGGCAACCATACTAACACAATGTACACTAAATCCTACGTCAATGGTAGTCACATCTAGCGGCAATAACAATACTAACAAGACATGTACTAAATTCTACATCAATGGCAATTTCAATAATAACATGATGTACATTGCACACTTGCACCTAATATAATACAATTCCAACAAAAGTAGTCATATATTAATCTTCTTAGCCTCTCTTCATTCAACAATCTATACAAGATATCATGATCCCTTCCTATATTGCTAAATACTACAAATTACCCTCTTAGCACATGTATGTTGTCTTGGAGTCACTTATTTTAATCCTAAATCTACAATGTGGAACACCAAATGAACAAAATCTTAATTTATGCCAATCTCATAAAGAAATTGGAGTATCTTCTCTCTAAAACAACAATGAGGGGAAATAACTCCATCTAAAATCGTAAGAATATGTATTTGAGTATGGTTCTTATTATTAAACTATCTAAAAATTCGTTGGATCTTCTTTAAAGTCAAAAAAGGATGATTTTAGGTTCTCATAGCATGCATTCTTCAAACATTGGAAGAAAAAAGTATGAAGTTTTTAAGATGCTAAAATGAGGTATACCCAAAATTGCTCTAAGGCTCTCATTAATAGATGTTCCACATTTTAGACAAGAATCTTCAAAGTCCAATTTTAGAAACATGTTGAGCCTATTACCTTAATGTATTGTAATGAATCCAACAAGTCAAAAAAATTATTGAATTTGAAACTAATAGACAAATCTAAATTTTCTTGTGGTTGCAAACTAAATTTATATAAGCAAAAATAGATTAATAATAGGAATCATACTTGGTACTAATTCCACCACTTTTATGTGTAATTACCTCATCAAAGCTTCAATTAATAAAAGTCAATCTCAAATGAATTTGCCCAAGGTTTTTAAGGGCTTAATTTAGAATGATGTCATAGTTTAGATTTTCCAATCAAAACTTGCCATTTGGAAAATGCGTCTTACATAAGCTTTTGCTACTTATCTCTACATGCATTGAATCATCCAAACATCTTGCATTCATTCACTTCAAATAAATCTACATCACCATCTTTTGAGTTGGCAAAGGTTCTTACTAATGGAATGAAAACTGTGAAAGACCTTTTCAATACGTAAATAGAGGATTGTGACCCTTGTACAAAATGCAAAAGGCCAGCCAATAAGTGAAGAAGGGATTGCAAGGCCGACACAAAATGTGAAAGGCCAGGCCAATAAGGGAAGAAGGGATTGCGAGGCCTATACAAAATGTCAAAGGCCAGGCCAATAAGGGAAGAAGGGATTGTGACGTCCCTGTACAAACTCTATTTATTGGTCTTGCCAGTTCTCTTTTCATAATGTGAATCCAAGTTTCCAAGCCCTTGCCAATTTCTACCAATCAAGACCGTAAAAAATTCGGACCCCTCACCTCTCCATTGAGTGTAAATAGGGCCTAAACAACCTGCATTTCAATTGTTATGTTCATCAACATGTTTTCATTCTTGATTGGGCTATGCAACAAAGATTGGGATTGAGTTTTTGAGTTTTACCAACTATTTTCCTTTGATCCCCATGTTGAACCATTTTTCTCTACCTTTTTACTCCACATAGAAATTTTATAGATTTTTGCCAAATGAGGAAAAAGGAAAAAGGTTCTTGATGTTTGAAACTAATACACAAATCTAAACCTTTTTGTGGTTGCAAACAAGATTTATAAAACAAAGACAAATTAGGGATCTTATTAAGTATTGATTCCACTGCTTTTACATGTAATTACCTCATTGAAGCTTCTACTAGAAAGAGTTAATCTCAAGTGAATTTGAGCAAGGTTTTTAACGGGCTTAATTGACCTATTTAAAGGTTCCATGAAATTCACAAGCGCCCACCCAAAAACATGAAAAAACTTCAAAAACAAAAACAAAAAACGCCACTCATTTTTGCTCTTGCAACAATAAAAGGTGAACACACACCCATAAAAGCCCACCAAGAAATTAGTCTTGTTCATTTTGGAGGAGGATTATTTCCCGCGATCTCTTCTTGACACATACATGTGCATAGTCACCAATTACAGATTTTTCATTCATCTATCACCTATTTCATCCATTTCTAAATGGATGTTTACGTCAGGCAATCTCTTCATTGTCGGGAATTCTGAAAAATCATCATCAGGTTTCACCCTTCTCGTCAGCCCTATTCTTTTTAGTTCTATTTTTTTTTCCCCAAAATTCCCTCCTCTGATTGCCCTCACTATACAAAACTATACCTTATTTTCATTTTTCATTTTTTTAATCTTTTGAACTGGAAGTTTTCACCGAATGGGAGTGATTTCTGCCAGTCCAGTCAAATTTTCTTGGTCTTTTTGACTCGTCAAGGGCCACACACACACCGGCACATGCAGACGGAAGTAGGTACAGTAAAGTCCGTTAGTGAAAAAGTAGTTACCGGAATTACCTGCGGGGATTGTTTTGGAGTAACTTTTTGAATTGCATGAAGCGACGGAGACTGGCTGGCGGAACTTCGACAACTGTAGTTCTTCCTATTTTATGTTCGTTGAAGGGGGGAAAGGTGCGGCGGAAGCCACGCTGGCAACAGACCGGGTGGGTTGCAGTAGTAGTACCGTAGGTAGTGGAGTCGGTTGGTGCGCGGGTGTCAACTTCGTCGTTCCGGGTATCATTTCGAGTTTTTGGTTTGAAACCGGCGGGTGTTGCAACTGATTAACGACAGGTACCAGAATGGAGCGCCGCCTGAAGCCCAAATTAACGGTCGTAAAACGAGCGACTCCTCACATGGGAGTCTGACACGTGTGGAAAGGAATACTTTCAGTTGGGGCTGCGCAGCAGACCGTATATACCGTTGAAGAGGAATACCATCATTTGAGTGATGAAGACTCTTCGATTGGCCTTCGCTCTTCATAAATTTTTGGATCCGTTGGGTGCTTATGAGCTTACCGCTTGGAAAGGTTTTATTTAACTTCAAAGTATTGTGGACAACAGAATTTTTGGTGCAGGACGTCTTACAAAGTTTTTGGTTTTCTTCTTGGAATAAAATTCCAGGTTTGAGAAAATAAAAAATAAAAAAAGTCTTACAAGGTGGGCCCTACAAGGTAAATTTATTCCTAGGAAAAAATACAAGAATTTTTAAAAATTTTGACCCGTGATAAAATTTGCAACTTTTGAATTCATATTTGCAATCAGAGGTCCCAAATTAGCTAGGAGAGGTGGAGAACATGCACAAAATAGGGGGTTATTTTCTTTTACAGTTACTATGTAGTAATACAAAATTTACTTTGCATGGTCGACTTTGTAGGACGGGTTTAGCATCCTGCAAATTTGGTGCCTTGGGCACTTAGGGTCTAAATTATGCTGATGTATTAAAGCTTAAATCATCGAGTATTGGAATAACTTCATTTGGGACCTTCTTATATAAAAAAAATATTAAAATATTTCCCTATGGTGTTCTTATTATATAGCTTTATACCTTACCTCCTGCCGAAGTATTTTTTTTTAGTTGTGGTCCAAGTTCTGAAGCTTCCTAGTGAACCAGCCCGTGCCCCTAAATAGAGTACCCCACTCCCTGGTACGCTGTAGGAATATAATTTAGGGAAGCCTGTAGTTTCATGTGAGTAATATAGTGTGTCACCATATTTGGTGTGATTAAATGCTATTCATACCCATTTTGGCTATTAGTAGTGCTTGTTGTAAAATCCTGCACAGGAAAATAATAAACTTATACTTAGAATTGCCTCACTGTCACTGTGGCACAAATCTGCAATTTTTCTAAATTTGAAATTCTCCATGGCACTCTGGCTGCATAGCAATGTTTGCGGAGAACTGCTGGTAAGTTCATTGTTAGCCAGTGGAATTGTTGGGAAAAAAACAATTGCAAATTGAAAACGTAAAAAAGAAATGGTGAAAAAATCTATAGTATTTCTACGTAGAGTAAAAAGGCAGAGAAAAAATAGAGACTTGGAACTCAAAAAATGGTTCGATATGGGAATTGAAGGAAAATAGTTGGTAAAATTTAAAAGAAATCCCAATCTTTGTTGCATAGCTCAACCAATAATGAAAATATGCTGACGAATATAACAATTGAAATGCTAGTTGTTTAGGCCTTTTTACACCATTGGAGAGAGGTGAGGGGTCCAAATTTTTGACAATTTTGATTGGTTGAAGAAGAAGAAGAAGAAGAAGAAGGGCTTGGAAACTTGGGTTCACATTGTCAAATGAGAATTGGCAAGATCAATAAAACAGAGTTTGTACAAGGGCGCCACAATCCCCTCTTCACTTATTGGCAAGGTCTTTCATAGTTTGTACAAGCCTTACAATCCCTTCTTTACTAATTGGCATGGCCTTTCACATTTTGTATAGGGGTCGCAATCCCCTCTTCACTTATTGCCATGGCCTTTCACATTTGGTACAGGTGCCGCAATCCCCTCTCCACTTATTGAGAAGGCCTTCCACAGTTTTCATTCTACCAATAAGAACCTTTGCCAACTCAAAAAGATGGTGATGTAGATTTATTTAAGTGAATGAATGTGCTTAGATGATTCAATGCATGTAGAGATAAAATAGCAAAAGCTCATGTAAGCATTTTCCAAATGACAAGTTTTGATTGGAAAATCTAAAACTATAGCATCATCCTACCTTCTCTTGTCTCTTATTACTTTCTCAATTATACAACAAGGGTTTGAAGTCTTGGCTTGATGGTTTAGCAAAGTGTTGTAGGTTTTGGCTTGATAGATTAGTAGGTACATAAAGAAAACGGTGAAAAAATCTATAAAATTTTACGTGGAGTAAAAAGATAGGTAAAAAATAGAGACTTGGTACTCAAAAAAATGGTTCAAAATGGGGATTGAAGGAAAATAGTTGGTAAAACTCAAAAAATATCCTAAACTTTGTTGCATAGCTCAACCAAAAATAGAAACATGCTGACAAGCATAACAATTGAAATGCAAGTTGTTTAGGACATGTTTACACCAAATGGAGAGTTGAGGGGTCCAAATTGATTGGCAATTATTTGACGGTGTTGATTGGCTAAACTTGAGAAGGGCTTGGAAACTTGGATTTACATTGTGAAAAGAGAACTAGCAAGATCAATAAACAAAGTTTGTATAGGGGTGTCACAATCTCCTCTTCACTTATTGGTGAGGCCTTCCATATTTTGTAAGGGGCGTCACAATCCCCTCTTCATTTATTGGTGAGGCCTTCTACATTTTGTACAGGGGCGTCACAATCCCCTCTTCACTTATTGGCATAGCCTTCCACATTCAGTGTACAGAGGTGTCACAATCCCCTCTTCATTTATTGGTGAGGCCTTTTACATTTTGTACAGGGGTGTCACAATCCCCTCTTCACTTACTGGCATGGCCTTCCACATTTTGTACAGAGGTGTCACAATCCCCTCTTCATTTATTAGCATTGCCTTTCACATTTTGTACAAGGGTTGCAATCCCTTCTTCACTTATTGAGAAGGCCTTTTACAATTTTCATTCCATTAGTAAAAAACTTTGCCAACTCAAGAAGATGGTGATGTAGATTTATTTTTAGTGAATGAATGCAAGATGTTTGGATGATTCAATGCATGTAGAAATAAGTAGCAAAAGCTTATGTAAGCATTTTGATTAGGCAAGTTTTGATTTGAAAATCTAAAACCATGACATCATCTTGTCATCTCTTGTCTCTTACTATTTCCTCGATTACACAATGAAGATGTGAGGTCTTGACTTGATGGTTCGGCAGGGTTTTAAGATTTTGGTATTAGATTTTTGGAGCTCTTCTTGACTCACTCTCTTCTTCCCCTTGATTTTTTTTATTTGTATGAATGTTCAATCAACATAGTTTTGTGACTTTGGGCTCATTGTTTTAGCAAAATCCTATGACTACTGGCTAGTACAATGTTTCATGAAAGTTTTGTACACTCTATTAATAAATCTTTGCTCTCATGTCACTATCCACTACTCTTTCTTCTAATTACACATCATTTGGTTCAATGTTTCAACACAATTTTGTAAACTATATTGGTAGATTGCATGTGCCGCCTCTTTTTTAGTTTTCATTTTCCTTCTCACTTTTTCTTTAATATGCATTCTAATTTCTTGAGTTTTGACTCAATGTTTTAGTATAATTTTTTGGATTTTGTAAGTCTTTTTAGCATTTTTTTTTCTTGTATATCACTTCACATTATTTATCGTATGTGAAATATATTGGTACACTACAATGTATAAATATTAATCTCTTAGAAAATTCAAATATGTTTATAATCAAGTATGCAATTAGTGACAAAAATTCTTCTTGCATCAATTTTGAATCTACAAGGTGCTATTTTCACAATATATTTGCTACAATGAGTTCATCTTTCCATCCTCTCCAATACATTATATATAGGCTTGCAATTGTACACAATAATCTATTGCCATTTCAATTTGAACGTGATGTTGATTTGATACTAATACTAGAGTGTTGCATATTTTCTAGTGTGTTGTATTTTCATAAATTTTGTACGGAGTATTATTTAAGTTGGAAATTGACATAAAAAATTTGTCTAATTTCCAAGTTGCTTTAACATTGTTTTTGCTTTGTTGTATTATTAAGCATCATTTCAGCTTTTCTAGTCAAGAATTTAAAGATTTGATTAGGAATTTAGGACCTTATGGATTTATGAATTATGTATTCAATATTTTGTAGATTAGAGATTTATAGATTTGTGACTTTTATGAATTCAAGAATTTACATAGAATATAGATACATAGTAGATTTAAATTTCTTTACGAAATGAAAATTCTTCCTTGATTTGAAATATTTTCTAGTTTTTGAATTCTTCAAATGTATAAATTTTCTATGATCATAAAAATGTGAGCATGTAATATTACTTTTTACAATCCTTTATATTGTTAAAATCCTTTAAAATGCAAATTTTAAGTTCGTTTTGTAAATTGTATTTTTGAAAACCATCATTATTGTACATTTGGAAATCTTCTGTTATTCTATACTACAAAATTTCCTCCAAGAAACACCATACATTGCCACATCATTGTTCACATTTAATTTTAAAATATAACATAGCATATGCATAAGATAAATAAAATTGATGTACACATTCATGTTATCCACTTTTGAAATTGAACTGTTAAAGTCAAGAGAACTTCTGAATCTACATTTGTAGCATAGGCTATTGCCTTAGATATCAAATTCTTTAGTAGTGAGATGGCAACCAAAAGGTGACCCAAATAGTAGAGTATAGCTCCATTTGCAACAAACATATGTTGTTTATTCATATATAACTTATAGGAATCTATTGCTCAAGTCCTATGAGAAAAAATGTGACAATAAAAAGGTAACCCTAGTAGTGATGTTTAGTCCCATTTGGCAGAGAGATATCTATCAATTGAGCTCATAGGAATCTTCTTCTCAAGTACTATGAGAAAAGAGGTGAGCATGAAAAGGTATCTTCTTCTTATTAGTTCTATTTGGCATAGAGATATGCTATCTATGGACCCAAATATGTCTCATAGGAATCTTCTCCTCAACTATTCTAAGAAAAAAGGTGGAAACCCAAAAGTGACTTTGATATTGGAGTCCAGTTCAATTTGGCGGAGAGATATGTTGTCCATTCAAATATAGCTAGTAGGAATCTTTTTCTAAATCACCATTAGAAGATAGGCTACAACCCATACATGACCTTGTTAATGGAGTCTAGTTTCATTTGGCACAAAGTAATAATAATCTATATATGGTTTGTTGAAATCTATTGTTCAAGTACTATGTGAAGAGATATGACAACCAAAAATTGACCCTTACATTGGAGTTTAGTTCCATTTGACACAAGAATATGCTATCCATAGATCCAGATATAACTCATAAAATCTTCTTCTTGAGCACAATGAGAAGAGAGATGAAAACCAAAAGGTGACCCTAACAATAAATATACTACCAATCTACATATAAGTTGTAGGAATCTTCTTCTCAAATAAGATGAAAAGAGAGGTGGCAACTTCAAAGATGACCCTTACAATGGAATTTAGTTCACCTGGTGAATGTAGGAATGTTATGGTTCTTAGGAATCTTCTCCTCAAGTACTATGAGAAAAGACATGACAACTGAAATGTGACCATGAATATAAAATATGGTTCCATTTGACACAAAGACATGCTATCCATCCAAATATGACTTGTAGGAATTGTCTTCTCAAATACTTTGAGAATAGAGGTGACAATCAAAATGTGACTCAAACAATAGAATTTACTTAGTTTCATTAAGTTGAAAGTGTTGATTGCACCAATATCCTTTCTTTGCCTGCTTGGAAGTTTGCTCCCATGCACTTTGACTTCCAATGTCATTAGATTGGTCCAAGATCTTAATCGATTCTTTCTTGTTTTATTTGTCTCATACACTTTAATTGAAAATAAATGCTCTTTCAAAGCAAAAGAAAACTAGCCTCAATGTAGGAAAATATGTACTTTGTCTTTCCTCCTTTGCTAGTAAAAATCAACAACTCAATGAAGAATAAATTAGCAATAAATGAAATTAGAGATGTAGTTCAATAATATTATTGATGAGCAATTATTCCTCAACAATCACATTGTTCAAAAAGGAATAAATTTTTCATGCTCAAGAAGTATATGATCATCACTTCATTGAAGATCACAACTTGCATTTCCTCGAAGGATTAAAAATATAAAGCCAAGCTGATAAAAAAAACAATATTCTTCCAAAATAGAGTTCTCACTTGGTATCATGAGTGATGTAAAGAGTAGTCTTGAGAATGCTTTTAAGATTCAAGGTAACTTAATCTAATATTGGCATCTAAATTGGATTTCCATTACAAAATTATTTAATTTTTGTTGCTAGTTATTGGAAGGCAAGACGGAATTCAACATTTTGTGGCATGCTTTTTTTGAGCTAATTTTTGAATAAATAATAAAATTTTAAAGGATTGAAAAAAATAGTTACCAAAATTGACTTTAGGCTCTCATATTTAGAGGACTTACATTGTAAACAATAATCTAAGGTAGCAACACCTAAAAGAGACACTTTTTCTAAATCCACTCTCTCAAAGATCAAATGACTTAAAAAAAATTGATGAGGTTGTTAACAAACTCAACAAAAATGCAATCCAAATGGTTTTATAATTTCTTGACACTCTAGTATTATTTTACAAATATTTGAAGTTGAAAACATAGAGTAGCCTATACTTAACACTAAATTCACCTTGAATGAACACCGTTGAAGTATGAAATGTCTCAACTTTCATTAGTTGCTTCTTAAAAGTGGTGGTGGTATTGAGTCTTGGAAGTGTTCATTCAAGGCCACTTTCTAGGTGTTGGATGAATGGAAAGTGTTGCAATTAGATGTTGCTACCTTATCTATGACTACTTTCTCAAATTTCAAAGTCTTCCTCTCTATATGCTCCCATATTGCAACTATGTATGAATGAATATTTTTATATTTATTTAAAAACTATTTCATCACATTTCTTTTATAAGTGGTACAAATTTAAAATTCTTTTGTGAAAATTTAAAATTACTAGGATTTTTTTAAATAAAAACTCAAAAAATAATATTAAATACAAAATAATTTTAAAGAATCTACAATGTTCTCTATAGGTGTGACTATAGAAAATTGACTTGATAGTCTTCATTTCACTAGTTGGTCTCAAATTTTGAGATATTGTATTTGTAGCTAAAATTGAAGTCAAAAGAAAGGAGCATAAGTTGCTACTTGGTGATCCACGAAGTTGTCATTTTGTTGTGTAGGATACTCAAAAATATCACAAAGAGGATATATATTCAACACCTCATATTGAAAATGGGTTTAAACAACTCCCTCAAAATAATTGAATGAAAAAAAAATCCATCTTTAAGGCCTCCCTCAAATCATCCAAAGGATGTAAAACATCCCCTTAGGCATTTTAAGATTACTCCATTGGACTTGATTCCTTTTGCTAATAACAAATGCAAATTACAAGCTTTTATATCATGAATGAAGATGGTGTGTGTTTAAGAATTGACTTACATGTGGAGTTGAGGGCCAATAGACGTCATTGATGATTAGTGGGATGGATATTCTAAAAGAATCGGACTCCCATCCCATGGATCATTTGTGAGGTTCACTAGTCCTGACTCTATATGTAAGCCAATTCTAAAGTAGATACACCCAAAATTGCACCTTGTCTAAAACCACCATAATCTCTCTATGTATATGTCCAAAATCAATTTCTACATATGTTGAAGAAACAATGCAATAACTTCTAACAAACTAAACTTTGATCCCTCCTAACTTTTGCAAACCGTATCCAAATGTTGTGTTCTTTGGTGAGTTGGAATTTACCTCCTTTCACTTGCCAATAAGAAAATCAATTAAAATTTGACCAAGCTAATAATGGTAACTAGGCACAAA
This sequence comes from Rhytidiadelphus loreus, assembly GCA_947034895.1. Lineage (NCBI taxonomy): Eukaryota > Viridiplantae > Streptophyta > Bryopsida > Hypnales > Hylocomiaceae > Rhytidiadelphus > Rhytidiadelphus loreus. The sequence goes on along the minus strand of OX344765.1, from coordinate 2,633,329 downwards.
AGCAAGAAGTGGTAGTTTGGGGGGTACCCACCTTATATTCAAGAAGTTATTTTGTGTTCATCCCAAGTTTCAGCTTGTTAATAATGACCAGCAAAGATTGACCTTCTTATTGCCCCATCTTTTACCCGTGGAGAAAACACTGAAATCTTCTATATGCCACCCATGATAAAATTTGCAAATTTTGAATTCGTATTTGCAATCAGAGGCCCCAAATTAGTTCCAGGAGGTGAAGAAATACAAAATTTAGGCAGCTCAAAATAGGGGGCAATTTTTACATATACTGTACCCTTGGCTGGGGCAATAAGGATGACTGGCAGCTGCCATACGCCACCTGACAGGTCACCATATGACTCATGTTCATAGTTTCTGGACTTAACTTACATGTTCCCATGTGGATAACTTACGTGTTCCCTTATGGATAACAACTGAAGAGATTCTGTTCTGGACGGAGACCCCCCAGCAGTTCATCCATGTGTACATCCCGGTTTTGGATGACATGTGCTCTGGATGGAAGGAATGTTGGGTGAAGTTTCATCCATGCGGTGCGAGGGTATCTCTTGGGAGTTGGGAACCCACCCAAGACGGATACATTGTCCCATAAAAGCATATTTTCTGTGCTGATCCACAATTCCGGATTTGGAGAGGAGTTGGCACTCCATTTCCCTCAAAAGATAAGGAGAAACTGCATTTATTGTATTTTATTGAGGATATAGGAGATGTCACATTGAAGCAAAATTAGGGCATTTTGGCCAAAAAAATGGAGAGATTTTAACTTCCGAATGTTCATTTTTAACACAAACACAAATAATGGAAAATACATTAGTATAGGCCTTTTAAAAATTTTCCTTCTCATTATATATGTAAAGCTCATCTTTATTATAAGTAGGGTATTGTACGGTGGGATCGCATTTGTTAGGCCCCATACGAAATCATCTCTTTTCGGGTTGATTTTCCTTTGGATAACTCAATTTAGAATTTTTGGAAGTTCATTTTATAAGGTTCAAAATATATCATGACATTTAGTGTGTTTGAGAATATTAGGTGACCATTAATAGTACTCTTAGCTTTATTGGTACTCAAGGCTTTACCAATACTCATGGTTTTACTGGTACTCAAAGCTTTGGCTTTATAATTTTTTTGAGGATTAAGGTTATTTCCTTGAATGCTTTTCACACTATTCAATTATGTCATGTTATAATTTCTAAGAATTTCATTGGATGCCATATTGAATTATTTTTTGAATTATTTTTAAAGAATTTGATCCTAGCATAAAGTATATTGTAATATGATTTATCTTAATTTTCAATTTAGGGTTTTGGATTGCTTCATTATTCCTTCATCTAAACTTTGGTCATCTTTTCATTATTTGCATCAAGACGTGGTTATGATCTTACATCCTATGTTTTAATTTATTTTTTCCAAAAATATTGAAAATTAGATTCAAAATAAGACTTCAAAGTTTATTTTGGGGTAGAGATTTCACAATTGCCTCCAAACTAAAGCTCCTTGGGCATTCATTAGGCATTAGGCATTCATTAGGCATTCAAAATACAATGATTTAAAGCTTTTCAAGTATACATATTATAAATATAAAAAAACTAATTTCAAATTTATTTATTTACTTAAGTATTTTTTTTAATTTGCCCAAATTACCTATGCTTTCAAAAAAACTAATATCATACAATAACTTTCAAACCATGTAATCAAATGTTATGAAAATTGTTGCACTTTGAAGTTATTCCTCAACCACATGTTGTGTGAAAACTACATTAGATGTTTTCTGGGGGGTGGGGAGGGCCGTTTCGGGCCTGTTCCCGACCCTAATCCCCCTGGCAGTTTCGGGGAACAGCCGTTCCCGAGCCGTTCCCGATAGAAAATTTTTGAAAAAAAAAAAAAAAAAAATACGTTTTTGAATTGAGAAAAAAAACAGAAAAAAAAATTTCATTTTTTTTTTGAAAAAAAAAAATTAAAATTTGCCGATGTGGCAGTCGCTCGACCACATCAGCAAGCAGTTCGCAGCAGTTCGCAGGGAGTTTGCAGCAGTTCCCAAGGCCTGATAACTCACGGCCCTCCACAATGCTGGAAACCCATCTATGACAAAGAAAAGAATGAAAATTTTGTTCATAAATGAATGACTGAAAACCCTACGTTGCCCAAAAGAACTTGTTCTTTAGGATTTTAGAGGTTAAAAATTGATACTTTGAAAGTGACAATCAAAGTTTGACAAAGAGGCATTCACATTTTGGATGAATTTAACCCCAAGTGGACGGGTTGATCAATGTGTAAATCAATCTTTTGGTTGTTTTATGAATCATTTGCTTAAAATAAACCAATGACACTCTTTGGTAGTCAAACTATGGTGCAAGACCTTTCTTTTACACACAAATTTCCAAAGATGAATATTTGTACTTCTATCCTATATAGAAGGATTCTATGTCCTTCCATTGGACACTTAGTGTCCGTGGTGTTCTTCTATAATTAAGCTTTTCACAATGCAAAGTTGCAAACTCTCCTCCCCTTTTCTCCGGAGCTAATAATAATGATAAACAATACAATGGGTCTCACAGCTATATGCCGGTCGTTTCTCACTAGAGTACCGGTTGTCTAGTGAGAAGCCACCGTTATTATAATTTGAAATTTGAAGGGCTACTTACTGTCTAGCTGTTGGTACCGGTCGGACCCTGGCCACTGCATGTAATCTACCAATGAGTTGGTGCCAACTGGTACAAACGGTCTCTGACTCCAATACCAGAATGAATAGGATTCCCACTATACAACTTAACTTATTATTACAAACAAATAGTTCAGTTTCAAATTGTTTTAAGATATAATTGCAGTTTGTTTTTGTTTTTGTTTTGTGTGGAAAATTTGGGACCGACCGATGGAGTTCAAAGTTCAAACTAACCGTTACCAGCAGTTTACTGTACCTGGACTTACACTAGGGCAGAGGATCCATTTCTGAACCACTTAGCGGAGTTGACCCATACCTGATCACTTAAGCAATTAGGCATATTTGGAGCTTAGGTTTTCTGAGCGCTGAATTTTTCCCATGTACAGAAATAAAATTTGGAAGGATTGCATATTTTTCCGGAATTTTATTACACAAAACGTAATTACTATGAATTTTTTTAGTGAAAGATTCTCTTTGACCTGCAATGGTGACCTTTCTATTTCTAACCATAGGCTGATTGCCAAATCAACTAAGGGTTGGTTGCAACATTGATACCCTTGCAACCAATCATAATTTGCCAAAATTGCTCCTCAAATTGTGCAACAACTTCACATAAATACAACAATTTATAGGTTGGAAATAGGAGGGTGATCAAGAATGGGTTGTCTCCCCTAGTGTACCATAATCAAAACAAAAATAAAAGTAATTTTCTAATTTTTTAATTCCACAAAAACTTCAAAATTGGCAATAACTTTCATACTATAGGTTCTAGCGCCACAAAATTTGGGGTAGTATAGACAATGGTGTATTAAAACAAGAGATAATATTTCCAATTTTCTAAGCATTAGGGTGACTTGTGATAGAGTGACAAAACTATTTATAGATTTGTAGATTGTTCATTATGGATGAAACAACAATTGTTCATCCTAATTGTTTTACATTCATCCAAATGTGGCAATTTTATCCTATTTTGGAAAAAAATTAGGTGTTTCATGGGAAGTTCATCCACTTGAAATTGGAAAGTAATTTACAAAGTATTGTAATATTTTACTTCAACTATCCAAGTCCTTATCACATATTCATGTAGGCTTTGAGTGAGGAATCTTCATCTATAAGTTATGGATGATAAATTATTCTTATCTTTATCAAGATTTTGGCAATGTCATCATGGTTCATATAAAAATTGGTGATTTGGGTAATTGTTCCATCCATACAAATTTCTTTGTAATATACGTCTTAAAATGTCCCTCTATTAAACATTCAGTTTTAAACTATCATTGCAAGACACAAACATGACAATTAAGAAGGATTCAAATATTTAAAATTGGAAGAAAAATACAAAAGTACCTAGGATGTAGTTTAATTGTCTCTTTCTAAAGATTAGAGGTGGTTGACTTTAAAATCAAAGATGGTAACCCATAAAATTTAGTAGTACTAGTATCCCATTTCATTATATTGTGACTATAGAAAGTAGGATCCAAGATTAAAAAACAAAATATAATAATGATATTTTGCATAATCTTAGTATAAAGGCCATAGAGAGGGCCAAATCTAACTATTTGTAGATTCAACAATGTAGATTGAAATAAAATATATAAATTATAGTTTTGAGACTTAAAGCATCATAATTTCTTATAGTCCCATAAAGCCTTCTTCAATGAGGTGCAAAGGAAATGCATGCACTCCTAGAAATTGGAAAAATATTATTTTATTACAGAGTATCATTTAAGGTGACCGTGTGGGATTCTAAATGCATTTTACATCTACAAAAATGGCATAGACCTTGGCTTAGGGAAATATCACCTTAACCCCTAAAGAGAGTTGATACCTAAATGTAGTCTAAAAAATGTGCAATGGTCTAAATTTGATAAGGCAATTGTATTGGATATTGAATCAAACTATTAATAGTTGCACAATGTAAAGATAGAAATTGTCTAATTTTTATTTTATAGGATTCATGTACGTATTTTATAGTTCATTATATGCCAACATATTTGTATTATGGTCAAATACAGTATAAACTAGGGAAACATGCAAGATGTATTCAAATACCAAATGATGACCACATATGTATGTCAAGGGTAATCAACTTTATTGTTGCTACAATCTCTAGTTTGATGACTTAGAAGTATGAGAAATGATTAACTCTTTGTTTAGACATATATAATTAATTGAATGAAGTCAATAGAAAGTGGTTTTAGATTTTTCCAAGGAATGTGTAATTTCTATAATTTGGGGGAGTATGCAAGGGGAAATGGATAAGTGCCACTAGGCTCTTCCAAATTGAAAGAACAAAGAGTTGGTAATAGTCATGCTCCATCCCAAAACTAACAAAATCCAAATAATATTTGCTATGCCAACAACACACTATGGCCACATCCTTTGGTAGTAAGTTGCTACTCAAATTTCATTGCTCCTAGAAAGCAACTTTGTAGAGCCTAAAGTTGCCACTTATACCTTTGATTCTACTACATTCACTTCCTAATTGAATCATACACAACGTAAATTCCCATAAATTGAGTGTGGACAATTTTAGGTTGATTTGGTGGCAAAAATAGGGTCTTTTAAGGGTGGAAAAATAGTCACATGCCACCCTATCCTTGCTACAATCAACATGTTTATGCATTTCAAAATTTGTTACATAATTTGGACCTTCCTTCCACAATCGACCCCCTAGTAATGAAGTGATTGTATATGTAGAATTGCACCATTTTATTCAGAATGTGTATACAAACATTCTACATATACAATCACTTCATACCTGTATACACATTCTATGTTTTTTGTGTACAACATCTTATAAAATTGCATAGCAAAGTCCAAAAAAGAAAAAGAAAATGTAACTCTCCCATTGATACTTTATGAGCTTACAAAAAAATTCAAATCAATTATCAAGAGCTTTTTTGGCACCTTCAAATACATTTCTAGATCCTAAGACAAATGTTAGAAGGCAAATGTTTTCAACACCATTTAGAAATTAAACTAACAAGTGTCTAAAACTAACTTTCATTGTCTAATTATAGCAAACCAAATGCGCATGTGAAACTTTCAAGTCTCTTATTTAGAACTTAAAAAATGATCAAAGTGGCTATTTGGGAGTATTTATATTCATCCTTCTCTCTCTTTGTTGCTTCAAAGTTTGCAATGTGTTGTTTCCTATTGACCCATTGTAGGGACCTATAGTGTGTTATTTAAAAAAGAAAATATTACATATTCTACCAGTACCAAGAAAATTTGGATTCTACTTGCAACATCTTTCACTACAATTTGCTAATATGTTTGAACAAAGATTTCACCATGTGGCCACACAAATGATGATGAATCGCTTAAATTGTCGACTTAGTTAACCCTAGAAGGACATTCAAGTTGGTCACCGTGAAAATCAACCTTTCTAATACCATGTGAATCATTTGCTTAAAATAAACCTCAAGAGCACTCATGCAAGACCTTCCCTTTTTTATACAAAATTCCAAGGATGAACATCTGCACTACTATCCTACATAGAAGGATTTTTTTGTCATCCATCGGACACTTAGTGTGCACAACATCCTTCTAGGGTTAAAGTAAGGTACTGGCACTAGGTCCTTGAGTCCAAATCCAACTTGGCCCGTCAAGTTGTAGTATTCTGCACTTTGGGAACTGCAATTTGTAGTGAAAAAGAAATGCCAACAAAGCATCCATTTGATACTAAATGATACAGGCCTGATAGACTCCATTTTCATTATCTTCCAATGTGACAAACAAAGCTGGGTAGTATGTAGGTTTAAATATCAGATTCTCAATATCCCATGGGGACATCAACATTTTGTCTGAAAGAGGTACAAGTTTATAATACATGGGCACTTCAAATGGAATCACAAATCAATAGTTCTGACTGATGTCTACTACTAGATTCTTTACATACATAAAAAAATAAAAAAAATAAAAAAGGTTCTTCAACAGCTGTAGTGTCGCATAGGAGTCACCTGCTTTTGGAAGGTGGTTCTTATTATGTCCTTCCCTCTGTCTTCTACACTTTGGCATGGGCCTCAAAACAAAAACAAGATGACAGACATATTGACACTAGGCCGCATTGGTAGTTTAAGAAACATATTCCTGAAAAAAATTGTACGCAAAGGGGGCATTGTCAACTCAAAAGAAGATGCAAGGTTATGGGTGGGTCCGAAGTCAGAAAAGGAGGCAAGTTACGGTCACTTCAATAAGAGATCATTTTGCATGTATGGAGATGAGATGGAGAGGAACGGGAATGAAGGGATGATGGATGTAATATTAATAGATTGAATTCTAAACCTAAGGTTTTGGTGAGCTCAACTCAATGAAAAGTGAAATTCCATTTCAATGAAAGCCTATTATCTCGTAGTGAATGAATAAAATTCTAAAAATAAATATATCTCAAATAACTTGTTATTTATCAATTTGAATTGGGTTGTATTTAGTTTAATGTTTTGAAAAATGAAGTAAAACAAAAGGCTTAAGAACTTTCCTTAAATAACAATTTTTTTGAGGTTGATATTTTTGTAATGTTTCTCAAATTTTAAATAATCTAGAAATTGTATGAAACAATGATGCATTAAATTTGTATCATCTAGTGCAATAGAATAGTAATAGTAACATAGGGAACGTAGACTAGGGAAATGGCTACAAGAACAACCAAATGATGAACTTGACTACACGTAGATCTTCTTGTGGTAATTGACATAGTCCATAATGCCCTTGTTTCCACTAGTATAAGTTGAACCAGGTGAAAAATTGAGAAGTCAATGGGATTGAGAATGTAAGGTGGGTACCTCCAAACCACCACTTCATTTGCTACTATGTCTAGTCACTATTATTAAACTAGTCAAATTTTCATTGACTTTCTTGTTGGCTTGCAAGTGAAAGCATGTTCCAACACACCAAAGAAACACCTGACATTTGGATCCAGTTTGCCAAAGTTATGAAGTGTCAAAGCTGTTTTTTGGTAGATGCTCTAAAATCGTTTCTTCAGCGTACATACATATAGCATACGTACATATTGGTTTTGGTGATCATGTAAGATACACACAGTGATGATGGCGGTTTCAGGTAGGGTACCCACCTTCATACAAGACCGCAGGAGTAGCTTCATACCAGTTGGCGAATTGAAGAAACTATAAAAAAGAATTTGCCAGCAACAGAATATCCTTCCGATATTGAGACGTCAGCAAGCAATCTGGGTATCCGCCGTCCACGAGACGAGCGACGACTCACTCAACCCGCATCAACTCCACCCGGCCATGTTCTGATCGATCGCCGTAGCGTATCCCCAGATCAGCCTACGAGTAAGTTAAGTTATCAAAAGTTGGGAATGTAGTATCGGCACTGTGGAATGCTCACTCACTCACTTGCAGACGCACGCATGGGTCACTTGAATTACCCGGTCCACGACGCACCCCAAATCTGACGGACTGCAGGTCGGGAGGCGGGAGCCGAGCCGCATCCGGAGTGATCATGCTGAACTGACGTCGTCAATTACGCATTTCGGCTGACGACCACAACTTTTAACAGTAGAGTAGCAGTTCATTCCCAACGTTATAACAAACCCCAAGTTTTTACCCACCCGGCTGGCTGGCTTGCCTTGCCTTGCCTTGTGTGAGCTTGAAGATAAAGCTTAATAATAAGAACTTGGGGGCACAGTCCCCCAAGGTAGACTAGCGACGTGGAGTTGACAGAATCTCCTTTTGCGTGCTTTTTTCCAGGAATTGAAGCCATGTCACGGATGTCCAGAATCTGAGTGGGTAGAGTTGGCATTCCTAGACAACTCTACAACAGGACTAGGCTTGACTTGTTCTAGAAGCGCCATCCCTTTTGCCTTTGGTTGGGGCTTTTTCTCTTGCTCGGAAATTGCTGTGGTGGTTGCCCTTTTCGGGAGTCTGCTGCCAGCCAGCCAGCGGGCCAGCGCGCGCGGGCCGGCGTCTAGAAACAAGGACTAGTGTCGTAGGGAGGGATGTAGAAAGCTGAGTCAAGACAGGGCGATTGCCCACCTCAGCAGATGCTTGCTGATGAGATTATTGTATCATTTGTAAAGTACAAGGCATGAAAAATTGTTGCAACTGATCCGTCCGTCCGGACTCCGGAGCTGATGAGCTGAGCGTGCTCTCTCAGCTACTCCCGTGCCAACTCATTGAAATCGAGGTCGGTGGGCTTTGGTTTTGGGCTTCGTTACGGCAGTCGCACTGGTAGCAATGGCATGTGTCCGTCATATTGCCACAAATTCAAAATGTCACAAACTGATCAAAAAATCCATTCTTGCAGGGCACAAGAATGTTCTTTGGGTCGGTTGTTGAAGACTTCAATTTCTTTCGAGCTTCTTCAAGTTTTGACACTCACAAGTCAGGTTTTGGCGTGTGTGAAAAGATCTCATTATAAGGTGGATTTTAAACCCTAAAAGATCTGGAGAAGCTCAATTCTCAAAGCAACATGTTTTTTTGTTTTTTTTGTTTATATTCAATGGAGAAGGTGCAAGAATTGAGGTATACAATAGTGAAAAGAAGTTTGCATTGATGTTGAGATGGATTCGATGATATACAACACTTCCAATTTGGATCATTGTTGCACTTCCCACATGTCTCAGAAGCTTCGAAATGGTAATGTAATGTATGTTGAGTGTATGTTGTCATATTTGAGTATGGAAAAGTTTTGGTGTTAAAAAATGACATCTACGTGAAAGATCCTAATTGTTGAATTGTCAATACAATGGCACATGTCTTACTATGTTGTAATACATTGTTTGTATTCTATGAATCAAATACATTATTATATATAGGGTTCTCAGTATATCCTCGTGGATAAGTTCCTCTTCTTCTTTAAGTAAGTTAATTCCTATTGTCTTGATTTCTATTAGAGTTGTCACTTGTATCGTTGGGGGCTTATTTTTACGCCAACCATGTGTAACATTTTTTTTGGAATGAATTTTCTTTCATTTCCACCCCAATAAATAAAATAGTGTAAACTACTTTTTGAGCTACATTTCTTATCTCATGCAATTTTGTAGGAGAAGAATATGCAAAAATATTATTTTCACCTTCGAGGATCAAGTGTGAAAAGTTGACTAATGAACAAAATTGCCAAGAGACAAATTTGTCAAATAAGTTTAAATGGTTGAGATAAAATATTTCTATAATTTCAAATACACGATGTTCATGAATAGGTATTAAAACCTTTGAAGAATTAATTATAAATTTCTAAATTTAGCAACCATGGGGAGATATGTTTGTGTTATTAGAGGAGAAAAAACGCTCACCATTAGTATGTTAAGTACTTTTAGGAGACTTGCTAATCATATTGAAGTATCCAAAAGTAAACATACACAAAACATAATTTTGCACTTATTTTTTTAACATAAATTATTTTTTACGCATTTCAAAATTTCAAAATCAACATCTAAGTTTTTTTAAACATTTTGGATATTCTTCACTATTTTCATTTATGTTTTTCTTATAACCAAAAAAGTATTACACATGTTATGATGTTAATAATTTATAATAATTTTTGTATAAAAAATTTAGTTATACAAAAAGGATAAAATACAAAAGCATAATCACTTTAATTTGGAAGGTTTATTAACTATGTAAGTTGAATATGATTTTCCTATAAAAAAAATTGCTAATTAAATACATAGACATTTTGAACAAATTTACTTCAATCATTGTCACAATGAAGATTGAATTTGAAATTTCATTTATATATTCAAATTATAGATATCAAATTCTAACTATGTATTATTTTGAAAATAAATATAGGAGATGGAGTATCTCATTTGAAAGATACAATGTATGTATTGGGTTTACAATCTAAAGCAATAATGTTTTTTGTTGTATAATAAGTACAAAGTAAAAAAATTGATTACGGCTTTTTGATGACACCTAATGTCATATTATAAGTTATACAATACTCCAATATAAAAACATTTTATTTGTTGCTCAAAGATGGCATATTGAAGAGGTTCAAATGTCATTTTACTTCCTTCAAGGAATCTTTGTGTGGGAAACTTTATTAGCAATATTTGAATTGATGCAAGAATTGAAATCAAGAATTGAAGCTAAAATATAGAAACTTAGAGTGCCACTTTTGCACGGAATGGGAATAACACATAGCTAAAGTAGATGAAAAGTGCTTTAGGCTCCTCAAAATATTTTCCAAGCATTCTATCCTACCTATTTAAAAAAACTAGGCCAAATCTAGGTCAAATCAATTTTTTTCAACACTTTAGTTGTAATTGGTTGATTCATTGTGCATGATACATTTTGTGCATAAGGTTAGGAAACAAGAAGTTAAGAAATTCATCAAATAGAGATATGAAGTTCTAGAGTGATAATTTAGCTTATAGTGTTACAAAAGCTCATAGCAAATTTCTTCTATATCCCAAGTTTTACGCCTACAAGTTCTAGTTCAAGGCCAAATCCCAATTTTTTGGATTGTAGAATTGAAGGCAAATAAATATAGTATATGGTATTTAGAAATCTACAATACAAGGACCAAAGTCCCAACTCTAAACCCCAACCTCTCTCATGCATAGTATTATATGGCAAAAATAGGTTAAAATGGATCAATTTTTTTCCAAGAGGTATTCTAAAAATAGAATTTGCAATGGACAAATTGGATTATAAAATCAGCCAATGAAGATGTATAGATTTGGTGTTTCCTTTTAGCATTGCACTTGGATGGTCTAAAACATAGCCAAAACAAATAATAAGTGTTGCTTATCCTTTAAAATAGCCCATTCTAAGACCTTTATCCTCCCACATCAAACTATGGTCCCTTTATTTTAACCCTCAAAGGATATTTAATGCACCTTAGGCCTTTTGTCAAGGGAATAACGAGAATTGTGGGAGCTGCCATGAATGGTTATCTTAAAAAAATTGTTGCATTTTCACCCTCTTCTCCATTTCATTGAATGCGGTTGCACAACTTTGAAATTTTAAATGCCATAGTGAGAGTGTTGTGGATTAGGAGGTGCTTAAGTGGGGGGCACTTGTTTGCAAGGTTGCTTGAGAGGAATGACATTTTACTTCACAACAGAATTGTACGTACAACCATTTATTGTTCACCTTCAAATCTAGTTCTCTTACTTGCATGGTTTGAAAATATTGTGGCAAATTCCTTGAATTGCCCCATGAGGAATGAAAATGTCCTTTAAAGGTTAAGTTTACTTAACTTTATCCAATGTTCCATTTGTGATGGATCATTTAACCCCTGAGTGCCTAAGCCTTTCCAAGTGTGTTTTTCCCATGAAAAAAGAACACGGGCTTATAGTTATCCCCATTGAAGCAAATTGATTTTTTTTCAAAATCTAACCGTATGGATGTTTAAAGAGCTTGCTTATTAGTATGCACACCAATTTTGAGTGCAAAATTGCATAAGAGTTGTAAGATTATAACAAGAAAAATGTATGTTTTCTATTTTTAATATGTTGTCCTTCTCCACAATGTTTCAGAAATTTGCACATAAAAGCTTTTTGGGATTGGAGGTGACGTGAACAACTACAAATTGTGTTAGCACACTAAAATACCCTTTCAAAAAACTTAATATCGCTTGAAAAGCTTTTAAACTCATTACACAATCCACCTTGCAATTGTTGAGATGCAATTTTCTTTTATAAGTATAAATCACAAATAACTCCTAATCAACACTTTTTTGTTTAAATTTTCAATGGTGAAAATCATGAAAACACTTTACTCTTTCCATTGGGACCATTTTCAAAGCAAACGGATAAATACAAGTTTTTAGATCTCAAATCAAGTGAAATTGCTCAAAGTTGGAAAATGAAGTAAAATTAGCAAGCTTTACTCTTCTACTAATGGACATATATGGCTTTGGAGACCTCTCAACAATCAAATATGTACTATTTTCAGTGAAAAATGAAAGTTTTCAATAGTTAACCCTAAAAACTGCCCAAATTTTTTTTAAACCAGTCAAACGAATTTAACTGCCCGCTGCAAAATCAGCCTGAAATTTCAGATCGACCATATTTGGTTGCCCAGGCATTTAGGGGTTAACTTCTTTTGAGATATATTTGATGTGGAAGATCACCTGCACTAGTATGCCCCAAAGGTTTGACATGTGCCAATCTTGGATGACAAATCCTCCGAGCCCCTCCAAATATTCTCATCACACTCAATCCTAGCAAGTCAAACAATGGCCCTTGAAATTACCATTCATCCAATGTTTACTAAGCTTTATCCTATATTTTGTTTGGTGATTGCTTAATTGACTATTTATGGGGCACATTTAGTTAATAAGCATGGGTGGAGGACAAGGATTTTGAAGGCTCTTCAAAATAAAAAAATAGATGTAAATTTTTAGCATGTCAAATTTGGCGAGTGCCACTGCAGATGCTCTAATAGTAGGAACTTAAAATTGATGGGCTCTTCAAATGTAGATCTGAAGTTTGAGCGGTCCAGTTTCAGTGTTGCAAGGTTGGCAATCCATATGCTTGTAAAGCTGCCAATCTTAGTAACGTATCCGTCTTTGCCATTCCAGGATTTCCAGCTCCTTCTTTGGCCCAAATGAGGATTGCCACCCTGGATTCTTAAGCTCTGTGAGCTGTTCGATAATAAATGATGCATCTGGGAACAGTGGAATGAGTTTATAGACAAAGTTTGAGCTATTTGTGCAGCGCAAATTGGTGGGCTAGTTTACAACTTTTACATCATGCTCTCAAGCACAATCATGGCTTAACTTAAATGTCACCATTTAATTGTCATGAAAGTGTGTCCTGTGTCCCATTTCACTGCACTCATCTCGCAATAAGTGAAAAACTCCAGACCTAATAAAACTTACTGGTGTTCTCATTGCTAAAGCTTGAATTGGCATTGGTGCATGAAAATCCCATATTTATATCAAAATTTGTAGGAAGTGATGGCAGGGCCACAAACACCAAACGCTGAAAACCTGACTTGCAGATCATGTATGAAAAAATGCGTAGCTGTTAAAAGTCGTTGTATACTTGCTCTAATTACGCTGAGAATTCTGAAATTGTCTTGAGTTTTCAATGTTGACAAGCAAGGCAAGTGTTGAGATTGCACAAGTTGAAGTATGAAGCTGTTTTTTTTAATACACTCATACCAATCTTTTGGATCGTCGATCAACCCAACAATTCCTAACCGGAAATTCCTGTCAAAGACAAAACTAAAAAACCGACGTACACTGTTCTTGTCTCCCATTACCAAAATTACACTATATGACAACTCAAATCCAAACCTTTGTTGTTGATTAGGGTTGGATAACTCAAAATCTAGTAAAAATTTTAGGCACAATTATGATTGTGTGTCAATCAATGAGGTATAATTATGTTTTTTTAATCACATTGAATTTAAGGTTAAGATTCATCCGATCCACTTGGTGCACACTTCCGTTGCGTTTGAAATCTTCGCCTGATAATATTTCGATTTTCTCACTCTTGGTGTGACTGAATGTAAGTTTACGTACCACTGAGAAAACTGTCGAGTGAACTGATCATAACTTAAAACTTGATCAAGGTAATTGCTGTGAGCTGTGGACGGCGATGGGTGCAGCCAGTGTCCTCACTCCTCACACACAAGGCAGCAAATGTGAGAAAAGCACTGTCCTGTTCCACGTACTTATTAGGGTTCTGACATAGGCAGTGAGGGTAGGCTCCCATGGAACAAAACCCATGATCCTGGTGCTGGCTTCCACTGAATCCACTCTGTGCACACACATGTTACCACGGGGATGATGGGTCTCTTATTGTACGTACAGCCGACACCGAAACAATCTCTTAGGGACTCGTACAACACCCTGGAAGGCAGAAGCGCCATCTGCAACGGACACTAGTAGGATCATTTTTTTTCTCCCCTAAAAAGTTTCAAAACCCACAGTATGATATTCCTTCATTTCCCTTTTGGGGGGATTTCACATACCTCTTACTACTGGTGCCGGTACTCTTCTTGAGAGGTCTCCAAAAAAACTTGTACAAGACCGTATAAAAGCGGAGTAATTCAGTTATTTTCGCCGAATCAATAATGCATGAGGTTCACCACCCCGTAAGAAACAAAATTCCCCATTTCAAAACAATGGTGAAGGGCATTAAGTCGAAGAGATTACCGCAGGTAACTGGAATTCTCTATTTGAACCTGGTTGGGATCGAGAAGTGTGGTAGTACCCTGTCCCGTGGAAAAGCTGTCTTAGTGCATCCAGTGCATTTGATATCCCCGAGTGAAACCCAATGCAGTGAAATTTTGCCGACAGGATGCAAGCGCCGCTTACTACTCAATAGTATTCAAAGGCTCGCGCATTTGCGTGGCGGACGCAGGCTCGTAATTCTTGTGACAGATCCAAGCTCTGTACGTAAAAGTCAAGAGCAAGAAAACGATCGGCACTTTTGTGAAGAATGTAACCAACATCCTTGATTGCTCCTGACCTTTTTTTCTCAGAATGCCACACAATCTCAAGACCATTATCCAATTTGCAGAAAGCCGACCAAACTTTTGACTGCCGGCAGACGGTGGTACTGCCGGAAGTGGAACGCCTGCTGTGGCTGGCTGTTGTCACTTCGTAGTCATAGCTAGCCATAGCACGTGCCATGAGTGATCAGTCCCACTGCCAAAACCCAGTCTGTGGAAGTTGATGCTGCTGCTGATCCATGACAAATTTATTCCAAGTCAGAAAAACTGTGTAAGTTCCGTCTGACTGATTTCTGCCTTGGCCCCTTAACTTACGATCATCATCATAGAAAATCCTAACTTTTACATGTGCTTGAAAACTGTGCATACTGCCTGCCCCCTCTCTCTAACCGAACTTACAGGTCCAACTTTTACAGGGAGAGCAACGCGCTCAATCGCAATCTAAAAGTCCTATTCCAAAACTGCAAAACTTACAAGCTTCTGACTGATTGCAATCTGAGCTTGAGCTTGGACAGGTTTTAATTCCCTGGGACTCTGCCTTCGCTTGGCTGACTTACTCACGAAAGACGGTTCCTTCCTTAAGGTAGACAAGCCTATTAGAGCATCCCAACCAACGTGTTCTCTATCCCCAAGCTTGGGACCTCAAACTAGTCAACCTTGACTTTATAGAGATGAGACCTCGCGAGTTCTCTATATGAGCTCCAATATAGGGAATTGGGCCCAACTTTTACCGAGTTCTCTATAAATTTGGGGTAGAGATCTTGTTTTGAGACTCGTGCACGCAAGCTTCTGTATCCCCATCCCCATCTAGGGTCCTCTCCCTAAATATTTAGGGATACAGAACAGATTGGTGGGGATGCTCTTACTATGCAAACTAGCAATCATAATATCTTAGGGACTACTTCAACTCCAAGTGGGGAAAATATTTATTTTCCAGAGGTGTGCGCTTGTTTCATGAATTAAACCCAAGTGGAATTATAATTTTTTGATTAAAATTGTAATTTTTATGAGTTTCTAAAGTTGTTGCCCTAAAGATTCATAAAGTGGAGTCATAACTATTTTCCCATGTATTCATGGGTACTTAAGTGTTCACCATTAAAAATTGACACATTACCCCTTGTTGGAGTAATGCAATGATTTAGTCATAAAATGAACTGATTTGGATGATTTTTTGGATGATTTTTGGATGGAATTGGGGCTAAAAGTAGGATGATGGAATTAGGTAGCAATTAGAAATTAATGGGTTGTTCTACCTTGTTAGGTGAACATGACTTCACACTTAGTGCCAAGTGAGGAAAAAAAAGATTTGAACACTTTCATTGATCAAGAGCATAGAGATAAGAGTATACTTTTCACCTTTGAGAGTGTTAAAAAAAATTTATTTTCTTTCCTTAGCATAAAGTCCAAACTTAGTGCACTAGAAGAAAACCGTGTTAAAATCCCTGAAAACACATCACCTTGATTTCATAGAGTTCCTATTTCAAAATGTAGTCAAAATGCTGAAAAACACTTTTTTTGTGTTTTTCTACATTTTGACTACATTTTGAAACGGGAACTCAACGAAAACAAAGTGATGTGTTTTTAGGGATTTTAACACGGTTTTCTTCTAGTGGTGGTAGACAATACTACAACCATTAGGGACCAATATCCATTTGAGGTAGAAAATGAATGACTTCAAGTATGCTAGAAAATAAACAGTTGAGGATTTCACGTTTGACATTTTGTGCAACATTTAATAAATGGTTGGAACTTGTATTTTAAGCATTCCAAATGTTTGTTTCTACTGTTTCTGTATGAAAGTTTATTACTAATAGGGCATGTTTCATACATAGATCCAATGTCAAAATGACCTATAGAGAATTTTTTGTGAACCTCTTCTAACACAAGCACCCATTATAAAATCATTAAACCTTCATGTATGAACAATTGTTTAAAGTGATGGGAATAATATATCATAGTTGGTGGCTAGGGGCGACAATTTTTCTAAAAATAGACATTGGAAATTTTGAAAATAATTTTTTCAATCATTCTTTTTGTATGGGAAAAAAAATATATTTCTACTTTAGGCATCTATTGAATCACACATTGCAACTGTAATGAATCATTCAGTAAGGAATGGTGCCCCTATTAACCAATAGATATAATACAATGTATTTGTTAACTTGCAAGTACAAGTTTGTAGGCTCAAAAATTGTTTTAATAGACCATTTTAAAACTTTCAATACAAATATTGGTCCTTAATTTCAACAATAAAAGTTCCAACAAGAATTGAAAGAATAGTAAAAGAAAATAAAAATGTTGCAAAATTGCATATAGTTTCTTAGTGAATTTAGAATTTAGAATATTTTAATTTGTTTTGAAGGTTAAATTAAGGATAAGATTAAATATGGGCAAGGTGTTGTTTATATATCCACCTTTTGTCCAATATCTTAACATGATATCATCACTAGATGTTTTTATACTAGGGACACTAGAAGAAATCCATGTTTTAGATTACGTCTTGTAATTTTTTTAAATGAATTTTAGGTGACATACATTGCAATATACCCATGTTTTTATTTCAACATTGATGTTATGTTGAACATATTGTTGCAATGGACAACATCTAAAATCTGTTTTAAAAAATTACAAAACATCACCTAAAACATAGGGTTTTTTTTATAGCGGGGGCTCTAAAAATGCTTTTCCAAATTGAAAAATTTGCAACTTTGACACTTACATGTGAATTGTAGGCTATATAAAATGTTTATTCTTTTTTATTTCTACGTTTAGGTATTGATTTCTATATGTTTTACTCTAAATTTGCTAATTTTTGGAATTAGAAAAGCTACCAAATAGAGTCTTCTAATGATGAGTCACACTTATTAAAATATATAAATGTAGTAAGGAATCAAACTTGCTTTCATAGTTTACTATAAAAAAAACCACTCATTTTTTATTTGAACAAAAATGAAACGTTATCTTTAACCCCAGAACGCCCCTGGAGATTTGCTTCCACGCCTACCACGGCAGAGAGGTATTTGCGAAATGAATTTCAAAAATGCGACCAAGGGTTTCTGCAATGTTTTAACCGTACAGATCATGAGTTTAGGGTCCGAACATACTGTTGGAATTTTAGTAGTTCAGATTCCGAGTAAAGGAGTACATCAGATTCTCTTGCAATGGGGAATTTCCAAGTTGCAGAGCGGGCAGTTTGGGCACTTCGAGGTACTTCGAGGGATGCCGTTGTTTCCTACTTTGCTCACTCACAAAAATATTTATGGAATGCAATACTGGTTAGACAAGCTCACACTTGTACACTTCTTATTTTGCAAAATATGCAACATACTGAGTCAGCAATCAGTCCAAAGTAGGAGGTGTATAACATAGCCAAAACATGAAATATCCACCTGATAATTTGTCAAAAAAAATATGCAAAGAATTTGATAAATCCCAACGGTGGGCACAACAATCTTAGCCATGCCCTACTGCTCAAAAAAATTTAGGCTCATCGAACGGTTTACTTCCCTAAAAACAACAACGCGAGAGGAATGAGGAGCCAACCCGGTGAATCCAAGGGTGCCTGCATCCTGGAGCATCCGTGGCAACCCAGACGTACTAAGCAGAAGCGCGGGAAACGTGTGCTGTCCAAGTAATTTCCAAGTTGCGAGGGCGAGGCAACGCCAGCGGGCGCGAGGACCAACCGTTTTTTGCAGGACTTCAAGGCCATCAAGCGGACAAGCGCACGAGTAGACGCAAAAATATCAGGTTGCTTGCAAGAGTGGCATCCGGAAGAAATTTTCAAACATTCACTCAAATTGCGACAAGAAGCACAAACCGGATTCAAGCAATTGAAAGAAACTATGGCAACCACAAATAATAAACAACTTCAAGTTCATAAGTCTGAAAATTGTGGGCGCCGACAGTAGGGCAATAACGACAAGCGAAACAGCCAGTTCCGTGTAATTCTTTGCCTAACAAAATGTAAAACTGGAATGACTGAAGGCAACTCGAGCTACTCAAAAAACAAAAAGGTGGACCTCAGCAATAAGCCACTCAAACCCTACAGAGCAGCAAGCCAAGTAAGATAGGAAACCGTGGCTGCTGTGAAGTTGCCGTCCAAATGGCGGAAGTCCTCCTCGATTTCAAATGGAGAGGTCACGTCCAGCCAGCACACCTTCAACAGACGCAAGAAACCCTGTAAAAAAGACTCACTTCAATACTTTTGCAGCGAATTTTGCCAAGGTGTGAACCTTCAAGTAACATTCACCTTCGCACATATATGCGCCATTGCAGCCCGGACAAAACCGTATCTGCTTCCGCCTACATATTATGCACTTCGCACGTAGTTTGGTGTGCCTTGCAGAGTAATGAAGTCCATGCTCGGTGCGGTTGAAGGAAGCACCTGTACGCCCCACCCGCACTTCCGGATCACACAGCCAAGTTGAAACTTCATAATGGAAAGCGATACGGGACATCAAGCGTTTCTGCTTGTTTGCCATGGCATGAGCCTTGTACAATATGTATGCATTCCCAAGACTGGTATCCAAGATAAATAGGAACAATCGATGCCACCACTTGTGGCTACGCAATTGGGGTGTGTATTCCATCCTACATTGATCTACGAGGTCCACCCCTCTCATCATTTCCTGGTACTCGACAAGAATGGGAGAGGTGTGATACGCTGAACGACCTTGCTGCTTAGTCCATCTAAAACACACCGTGCCCTGTTGGATTGGATCTACGGACGTACTCAGTAGATATACAAGAATCCGATCAAACCAGACCACTGCTGCCATTTGACGAGAACGGTGCATTTGCACTATGAGTCCCCCACGCTCACATGAGACATGGGCATAATTCTTCAAATTAGGTGGCATCCCAATTCGACCGGGCTTGACGGTGCCTGTTGCTAAAAACCCAAGCTGCAATAAATCATCAAAGAGATTGGGTGAAGTAAAAAATCGATCGGTAACTACCACGTGACCGAGACCCTTCAAATCAGTAACCAAGGCCTTCACTACCTTTTGGCCAAGGTTCCTTTCGCTCTTCTTGCCCTTTCGACCAGTGTACACCTCCAAATTGTACACATATCGGGATTTACTATTTGCAAGGCACCAAACCTTGATTCCATACTGGACAGGCTTGTTCGGCATATACTGCTTTATGCTACAGCGCCTACCACGGTAAGGGATCATAATTTCGTCTACACAGATATGGCGTTCACAATTATACAAACGCTTACAAGCTAGAACAAAAGACTCTACCAACCACCGAACCTTAGCTATTTTATCGTAGTCTGGAGATGCCTTGTCTGTCACTAAGGTGGTATTATCGACAAGGTGTATGTTCCTACATATTGCCTCAAAGCGAACTCTCCGCATTGACCCTTTTATAAGTGGACACCCAAAACACTTGCGGCGGTCCCAATACAAACGTGTATTGGGGAGCTTCTTCAACCCCATCATGACACAAATTCCCATCCAACACCTGAGTTCACTCACTGACAGGTCTTGCCAATTCAGACCACCGTTAGACTTCCTCGGATTACTATATCGAGGTTGACGGGCGTATTGATTTGTATGCTCACATATTCGATCCAACGTCTCTACTGGCCAATATTACTCGAAAAAAACGTGCACACCTATTGGACGCCTACTCGGACGACGCACAGGCCCAGGAGTGGGTCCTGTGAATGGAAAACGATTTGGTAGGAGCGTGGTACTAAGGTCCTCCCAATGTGGGGGTGCATACCGGTCCTCAAACTCTAATGACTCAAAATCAATATCATCTTGTGAAAGGACATTATCCTCTACCACTTCAGAGTCACTCTCGTCATCTTCCACCACCCAATCAGAATTACCTGAGTCGGAATTGCAAACACAATCGCCGAAATCCGCCTTCCAATCTAGATCAGTCGATTCTTCATCACTATGGTCCTCGACATCTTCCAAGTAATCTGGTAGATCTAAAGTGAATGTGCTGTCTTGAGTCACGAACTGCTCAACAAGTGCTCCATCGGTCGGTGCTCCATGCAAAGCAATCGGGATGTCTCCTGCGGCAGCAGGTTCACAGTTTTCTTTGGCCACCGCATGAACTCCCAACACACCGGCGAAATCTACCTTATACATTGTCACCCCAGTGACAGCATGTTGAAATTCCCTGAAGACCTCCCCCAAAAGCATGTTCAGTGACCCTGCCTTCGGACTCAATCCCAGTACAAGTTGCTGCACCCATACATGAGTCACTATTGCTGATCCATGTTCGGTCGGTGCTCCATGTCCCAAGTGTATGCATCCTTCTCCCTCACCACACGAACTGTACCAATGAAGACTGTCCCTCTCTCTCATCGGACTGGTAAGGTCGTTGTGAAATGTAATTGGTCTCTTTCCTTCACGGATTCGACGAAGTCGCTCAGCACTATCACATCCTGATCCTGGAGTTTCCTTACAGTCTACAAGAGGAATCAAGGCTTGATCAGTGTCTGCCACTTTTAGAGAATATTGTGATTCGCCTTCTAGGCTGATTGGAGCCAGCCTATGTACTCCGTGACGGTCATCGGCCATTCGGAAAATCAAATTCCGCGCCACATTGCTCCTAATGGGTCGCGGCGTGCGACTCCTCTCCACCTCAAGTGCCGGTGGGGACCATCCGGGCGGTGTCGCAAGTCCTGTGGGTTGCTGAAAGGCCGCAGTCTCCCCACCTAGAACCTTTTTGGCACGTCCCCTCCCGCGCCCCTTCCCCTTTGAATGTTGCAGTGCATCCTCTAAACCTTCAACTGAATTTGCAACTCCCGTTTCACCCCTACCACGCCCCCCTCGCCCTCGCCCTCTCTTTAATTTTGTTGCCCCTTCTGCAATTTGTCCTCCCACCTTTCCCCGCCCGCCTCGCCCTCTCTCCCCGTCATCTGAGGGAACTTTAGAGAACAGGGGAATTATCCCTGCCTCCTCTCCCATCGCTAATTGTTCGTTTGTCCGGTTCGTCATGCCCTTTCCCCTCCCCTTGCATGCTACCTTTGTCTTTGGCTTGCTTACAAGCGAACTCTCTCCGCCGAGAATGCCGCAATTTAGATTTCCCGGTTGATTCTGTGCTGTCTGGAGACCTTGTACGTCGCTTCCATCTGGTCTCCCGTGTGGCACGATTGGGAGCAAGTGGAGTCTCCTTCGATTTGTAGGTTGTTCTAGTAGAGGAGAACAAGCAGTCAACAGGCTTGGGCACATTTCCGTCACTGGCGACATCAGCAGCTGATCTGAAGCCTCGTCTACGAATTCTTGGACCACCTTCTGTCGCTCTCTGCCCTTCCGCTTCAACCTCCTTTTGCACGCCGGAGAGCGCAAGATCAGCCTGCCCTGTGCTGCTAGGCGGGCCGCCTCCTTGGCCGACACTGGCTTGCTCATCTTCGTCAGGCCACACTTCTCTTGCAACGCGGAACACCTCGTCAGGGAAATCACGCCTCTTCCGCCACCCTAGAATGTATGCGATGTTGCTGTAAAACAAGATTCTAAAATTTCTGGCCTTGACAACCTCTGGCAGACGATGAATCTTCTCACATCGCGGAAGCGCTAGCAAGTGACCATCATCCAAGCAATTCAGGATACGTCTAGTCTCATTCTCAGTTGCATCAATGCCTGTGAGCCAAGTATGAAGCACAACCGCTTGCTCAGCACGAGATACAGGGAAATGGGCGCCAGATTTTCCACATAAATTGGCCATGGTGATGATCGTTGTAACCTCACAAGCGTACGCAATCAAGCAAAAACCGCTTTCAATCCAAGTAGTGCGCGCAAAAAAAAAATACAAACAAACCCTGCACTACACCCGCACTACCTGGATTGAGTAGGCGGAAGCAATCACCGCCTGGCCAGGGATTGCGACCTCGCCGCCTTTGGCGCCAGCCTAAGATTGTCGCCATCGCTCCTAAACCCCGCTCTGCCGCCGAATTTCCACTCCTCCTACTCAAATGTCCTTGCTGCAATTTGCCTCCCCCCCAATTTCCACTCCTCCTAATCAGACGTCCTTCCTCCCGTTTGACTCCTCCAAATGTGCCTACATCCTTGTGCAATGTACTTGCGCGGATCCTATGCATCCTTGCACAGATCCAAACAATCTGAGGCGACCAATCTTAGGAGTACCAAACCCTTGTCCTCGCGCCGCAGTATAGTATATTGTTTCTAAGGTCGGGGTGAGAGAACTGAAGCTCCACGACAGACATTAGAATATAGTATTTGCGTGGCGGGAACGCAATGTCCCATAGGACGGACTGCTGTTGTCTCAACGGTCATCCTCCGGGTCGCCCAGCTCGTCACCCAAGGATAAATCTGAGCTGGCGGGCCCTTACTGACGCGTCCCTGAACCCTTCCCACACCTAAACCTTTACAGGAAATGAAGGACACGTCAGATTGGAAATCAGATTGTTCCACCGGATTCAAAATTAGAAGCCCTATATTTTTGTAGTTGGAACTTTATACAAATTCAGTATTGATTTTGCGAAATTCAGCTTGGCATTTGGCTCAGGGACAGATTGTGTCCCCGGGGTCTTTCTGGGGTTAAACTGTAAAAGCTTTAAACTGATTTTATACTCTCTTTTTATATAATTCAAACAACATTTTTGGCACTTTGAGTCTGTATTTAGATTTTTCAATTTTTTTTAATAAATATTCTAATAGTGTGAAGGCCAAATGTAATAAAATTCACCTTATACAATTTTTTCTATTTATTTGTAATTAAATTTACTTTCAACTTCTTATTGAAAGTTATTTTGAAACAATTTTGAAAGAAGGTTTCTAAATCCCTATATCTTTGCAATGAATTTTTTCATTTAAAAAAATAGTCATAGCTTATATATACATTAAAGTTTTTATAAATTACTTTTTATACTCTTAATTTTGTAAAAAATCAATAGAAAATGTATTTCAAAGGATTATTTTAGTAATAATTTCTCTATTTGCACAAGTGTACTAAAAACGTAGTGTTATCCCCTATATCACCTACAGTTGAAACTTTATACTTTGTCAAATTTTAGCACATTGTAGTACTTATAATATCATTCTCTCGTGGAGGAAAGTACCCTCTTAAAATATAGGAACTAGAAAGTCAATCTAATGAACCAAACTTGAATTCAAAACTTGTTGTGATAGTCTAATGAGAAATATTGTACATTTGCTATTACTACATTGCATCACATCTATGCAATTTTACAACATTACATGATTTTATGCAGTAGTTAAGGGCTGCAAGTTCCCTGACGTTCCCCTGCATCGGGAACTCTGCCACGCAGCCCGTTGACGTGGTCGAGAGATGACCACGTCAGCAGGCACAAAAAATTTATTTTTTTTGTAAAAAAAATAAAAAATAAAAAATAAAAAATCTTCATTTTAATATTTTAATATTTTTTTTATTTTTTTATTTTTTTATTTTTTTATTTTAAAAATAAATAAAAATAATCCAGACTGCACAGGCTGGTTCCCAGCAATGGGAACCAGCCTGAAACGGCCCTCCCGAAGGCTTGATTCTCATCTAATGAGTTATATTCACTAGGTTTCAAGTAGAAATAGCCTATAGCAATTGGCTTGCTTTGTGACTAAGGGCTATTCTAAAGCTAGGTTTTCATTGTCCTTGTCTATGTTTTAGTCATGTCCCCCACAAAGTTAACTACACTTAATTGCCACTCATTTTGAAAACCACTTTCTTACCTAAAATGTACAATTTATACATAAGAGACTAGAATCGATTTTGAATGCACCTATATTCAACACTTTCTAAATTCATAATTTATTCAAATAGTGCCAAAAAATGTTTGTTAAGAAAATTTAAAATCTCCTTTTGACTACCATCAGATTAAAAGGAGACGTAGACACTTTAATGATAGGAACCACATTGAAAACTCATTCCAACAATTTTAGGTCTCCTTACCTCCCTCTTAAGTGCTCAACCTAAAGATAATAAAATTTTATAATAAACAAATGAAACTCCTTTAACATATCTATATAATTCATTCATTTAAAGTATTCTTTTTTCTTTACATTGCATGACATTGTTAATTCATATTGGAAGTTTCTTTTTGTTCCTTCTAAACATTGACCCTCAATTTAATCATTTTTTGGAAACAATGCCAAAAGAAAGAGAAGTGAGGTGTCACTAGAAGATGAGGGGCTCTGGGACTACATGTTTTTGAGTTGTTGTGGACACAACTTTTTCTAGTTGTAGTATAGTTGTTTCTCAGTTGCACTATAGTTATTTTCTAATTGAATTATAGTTGTTTTCTACTCTACTTTTTTTACAACTAAAATTTGACTAGAAAATGACTATAGTACAACTAGAAAACAACTACACTACAACTAGAAAATTTGTGTCCATAGTAACTCAAAAAACAACAGTTGTAGAACCTCTCATTTTCTTCTAGTGTGTTGGATTTTGACATCTAATCTGCCTTGGGGATGAGATGGTGAAGATTGTATAGAAATAATACTATAAGATAAGAAAAGTGAGCTTTTGGATCTTGACACAGTCAATTTTTGGAATGTGATGGTTAGGATCATATTCTAGGAATAGTGCCAAAAGAGAGAGAAGTGAGGTATTGGATCTTGATACCTAGTCAATTTTAGGGATGTGATAGTGAGGATCATATTCTAGGAACAATGCCAAAAGAGAGAGAAGTGAGGTGTTGGACCTTGACACCTAATACACTTTGGAGAGAAGATGGTGAAGATCATGAAAGAGAAGTGAGGTGTTGGATCTTGATACCCAATCAACCTCAAAAATAAGATGGTGAATATCATGTTGCATCATAAGGACAGAGGTATTCAATAGTACGATTTGGATCTTGACAATCAATTTGCTTTCAGGATGAGATGGTGAAGATTGTGTGTGTTTCATAGGGACAATAATATTCAAAGTTTAATTCAATAGACTCTAGATATTATAGGGAAGGGTATCCTTCAAGCACTAGGACCTTTTCTAGGTACAATGCTAAAAGAAAAAAAGTAAGGTATTGGATCTTGACACCCAATCTACCTTAGGGTTTAGGATTTCAGTATCAAGTGTGCATTTAAGGGTCATAGATATTTAGAATTTAATTCAACAAAACCTAAATATCCTAAGAAAGGATATTTCTCAAACTTTCGGATCTTGGGGAGTGCCAATATAGGGTCGTACAATGTTATGTGATATAATACATGGATTTTCTTGAAGTTTCTTCAATTAACATAAATTTGATGAAGTATAATCTTCACAACATTCATCATCCATGTAGTAAATGATTGAACATTTAGGGGTTAAATTACATTTAGCAAAATCCTCTGCTTGCTATACTTGCAATAAGATAAGAAATGTGGCTATTGAGCTTGCTCCTTTTGATTCTTCAATAAAAAAAGAACTAAAATATAGCAAGAAAACCCCTTGAAAGTGATAATGTTTGTTTGAGGACAAATCCTTAAGAATCTCAATAAGAAAAAAACATCACCAAAGCCAAATTCAATTAGTGAGTAAGCTTGCATTCACTATGAGTTAAATGTAGCTTTTTGTCAATGCAAGCCTTTGAATCATTGTGGGTCAAATGTAGCTTTTTGCCAATACAAGACCTTCTAACTTTTGAATCAAACCAATGAAAAACATAACCTAATAGGAAATAGGAGCTCAAACTCCAAGTCCCTTGACTTCCCATTGAAATGTCAATCAATTAAATTAGGCAACATACCAAAATGATGGACATTACACGCTAGATGGTCCACGACGAACTCCAGGTTCAATAAAGTTGAAGAATCTCTTGCATATAAGTTTAGAATAATATACATTGCAATCTCAACTTCTAATGCTAGTAAGTGCATTTCTCACATTGGAAAACCATACAAAAGACATGAAGAAGCAATAAGGTAACTACACCCAAAGCTAGCACCTTTCTAAAACCGACATCTACAAATTCTTGCCTAAAATGTACTCCCACTATCCATGAGAGCTCTAGGGTCGGTTTTAGAAGCACCTATTTTCAGCACTTTGAAACTTCCTAAGTTACTCATATGGTGTCCCAGAAATCCATTCTAAGATCATTTAGAATCCCCTGTTGTTGGCTACCAACAAGACCCCACAAAACCTTTTGTCAGTATCCTAATGGGAACCATACTGAATAGCTTATTCTGTCGGTTTTAGGTGTACTGTACTTCCCTTCCGGAAGAAACGAAGAACGAAAGAAAGAAACAAGCTAAGAAATCCGAGGAGCAAAAGATCATGAAAAACAAATGACAAGACAGGGTTGCAAGCCGCAAATCCTTCCCATTGACAAAACAAACGTCAGGGGTGCGAGAATTGCGATCCAAAACTGGAAGAGGAGGCTCAACTTTCGGGATCCGAATCACGCGGCGCCCAATTTGTCCACACCTGTGCGAATTGTGAGCTTCGCCAACCCTAGCCTACTAATTCTACCAATTGAAAATCCTTTGGATCTTCCCAGTATATATACAATCAGTCTCTGACTCTCCGCATTGCAGGTGAAGAAACTCCGAACATGCAGCTGGCCATGTGAAGGAATGGATGCAAAGGAAACAAGAGCAGGAGGAGCGCAGTTGGGGTTTAAGGTTCAGGGTTTTTGCATTAGCCGTGCAGCATGCTGCATTTGCAGGAAGGCCTGGAGCACGACGCCGCTGTCTTCCAGACCGAGGTGAAGGTTGTGGGCTGCTTGCGCCATCGCAAGGTGACCATGTTGCCCACGAATACCAAGTCCCAAAACTCGCTATGACTCGCAACCAGGTTCTGCGACACCTTCTTGGCCTCCTCGCTGAGCTCGCGCGGGACGAACCCCGCGCGCGTGACACGGCGGTGCCAATTCGCGTAGGCCTCGTTGCGCTCGATGCGCGCGCCGCCCTCGCACGCCACCGTGTTGAGCATCATCATGGAGCCCTCGTACTCGAGAATCTGCCGCTCCTCCGGGTCGCGGCCCGCGTAGCCGATGTCCATGGACTCGTAGCACATCCACCAGAAGCCCACGCAGGTTTGGAAACGCATCAGGAAGTCGTGTGAGCAGTGGTCGCTGTTGTTGTCGCTCAGGATGAAGACGTGCGGCTGTAACTTGTAGAGAGTCTCAAGAAACTCGTCGCGGGGGGAGAGACGTGGGAGGATCGCGCTGTTCTCACGAGCAGGGGGCTCCTCTGATAGACGGTGGAGACGGAATTGGCAGACCACGGCTAGAACCTGATTTGCATTCACAGAGAAGTTCTATGTCAATAATTTGCATTCCTCGTAGAATTCTTGAGCAGCTTCCTTTTAACACCCTTCGGAAAAAAAGAAGACAGCTCACTCACACAGCATCAGCCCACAATGCATGTCCGACTTCTGAGTCTGTTGTTCGGTTTCCATCTATAGTGAAGAAAGGTAAGTTCACAGCTCTCAAGAATGTAATGCTCAATCGATCATGAAATGAGAAACCCTGAAGGACCAAGGATTCACGGTTTTAAAATTCATACTGTAAAAAATATATGTGCGATGGAGCCAAATTCTATACAACCACAGTCAGGGAAGAACATTGCATGTGGTGGACAATCTGTACAGAAAATTGGACAAAAGACGGTCTCATATACAAAGTGATCAAAACTGAGAAAAAAATGAGGCCCAATTAGGTTTTAGTGTCCTCGCGGGTTTTAGGTTTCCTGTGGTGACGTACCTCTCCTTCTCGGATTTTGAGATCTTCCCGTGTGACGCACTCCAGCGGCTTCTGGACTATGTTCACTTCCACATGCAAGCCCAGCAAGCTCGCGAATTTCACCAAGCGCGCCATGAAATCCGCGGCTTCCGAATTCACAAGCTTGGCCGTGCCGATGTTGAGCTCCTCCCTTCGCAAGTCGCGAAGCATGGTCATCCTGAGAATCGACGGCGGCCCCCCGGATCGGCTCACCAGCGCATCAATAAAAATAGGCCACTCAATCCCTTTCCCCGCTCCAATATCAACGAGGTGAATCCGGCTCTTCCCGGCGCAAACCTCAAGCAGCGTCTGGCAGGTGGTGTTGTAACAGTTCTGGTGCCAGGGCACGTACTCATGGAACTTCACGAGCGCGCGATGCACATTTTTCGGGCCGTAGCTCACCTCCTGGTCGTGATGCCGCGGCCGCATGAACGTCGCGGCCGCTTCCATCCGCCCCGTGATCCTGCAAAAGAGCGCCCGCAGCCCGTACGCTGCAAACCGCTGGTTTACGTCACCCACTACCGACGCCAAGTCGTTCAACACCCACATCAGGTGCTGCGTGCGGCTCATGTTCTTGCTGGCAATGGCCGCGGCGCAGAGGTTGAGCAGCTGCTCCGCCCACCGCGGCTCCCCGAGCGTCCGTATGGGCGCCAACATCGAGCCTGACAAGTCAGGCACCAGCATCTTCGCATCCTGGTATCCACCCATTGCATCACATTGCGTCTGCTCCCTGAAATTACTCGCAGCATGCCTAACATCCCTTACGTAGGGATCCCTAACATTGCCAGGATTCACATAAAATCGATTCCCATGGCCAGGATTCTCATTGCTTCGATATCCACTGTCTGGACTCCCATTGCAAAGATTCCCATCGCCTGGATTGCCGAATCCGAAAGGGAATTGCACATTGGAAAGTGGCGGATCCCCACCAGGGCTGGTGCTGGAGGCGCTTTCCGAGATGGAGTCGCCCATCACCACATCCATATACTCCAATGGCGGATCCATAACCAAACCTCCATACCCTTGCGCGCTTCCCGTTGCGACACCCGCAGGACAAAAAACCTGCTGCTCTACCATCACGTTTCCCAACGATTGGTGAACGCGACCAGCGATATTGGAGCTTTGAGCTTCCTCGGCTATGACGGACGAGTTCATCGCCCAGGAGTTATAATTGAGCTGAGGTTGCACGGCGAGGCGCGATCGGTCGAATCCTGGGGGCGCGTAGGCTTCCACTATGCTGATGTCCTCGGGAGTCACCTTGTCCAGCAGATCGGAGTCCAAGCTCGACCAAATGTCGTCGAATTGGGTTGAATCGTTTCCAATGGGAAAGAGCGATTGTGATTGCGACTGCGGCTGGAATTTGTGGGGATTCATGGGAGCGAATCCTTGTGGCAGCGAAGGGACTTGGAGGTTCACTGGCACTGGCATGAACCCTGGTTGCGTCCAAGTCCCCATGGGCATCGCCCCCGCGACGGCGAAGCCGAGGTGGTTGCCGTCGCCGTAGTCATTGCCTGCGGATGTTGGCTGCGCAACAGCCCGCACACAGACGCACTCCGTCAATTCCAGTGTGGTCACAATCGAAACTTCACAAGCGACTCTAATCGCAATAATCTCTACCCCAGATACAAATGCATGATTTTCAATGTCTCTTTCTATGTAATCCTCACCACAATCTTCACAGCTTGGAAAGTTCAAAAACCTTAGGATGCCACTGTTCCCAGAACTAAATGTCAGGGTACAAACGCATGGTTTTCACGTGTCTCTTTCCATGTAATCCTCAACACAATCTTCACTGCTTGAAAACTTCAAAAACCTTAGGATGCCACTGTTCTTAGGAGTACTGCATGTCAGGATTCCACTAGACATACAAATTCATTCTTTGGAATGGTGGGCGACATTATTACTGTTGCTTTCAGCGTATGTAACAGTAGGTCTTTATACATTTTCAAACCAATGTTTAGTCTCTCCCCAAGGAGTAGAGACAACAAGAAGTTATCAGTATCACTGCATCATATAGCCTTCTCCACTTTTTGTGTCAAGCACACCCGATGAACATGACCCGTAGCGCACTCGTTCACATTTTGATTGTACTTCCGATAACGGCTACATTAGATTGAGTATTGCATGCGATGTGGTAAGACTTGTGGTGGGCATATGTTGCTACCTTCTTGCAAAGCAAAGCTAAAACAAGGTGCGACACGCACCCATTAAGTTACAAGCTGTAGGGTATCACATGCAATCAATTACAGAAGACTCACGCAACGTACTGTACCTGCTGAACGAGAGGATTGTTTGGAATGACACAGTCGGCTTGCAAGAGCGATGACTGCGGTGAGCCTTGGGAGCCTTCGGAGGAGCCGGGGGATGTACCCTGAAATCCAACAAAGACGAGCAAAAGTCAATTCAGGTGCAAAATACTAAAACTGTTTGGGACATGATTCCGTATCCTATTGACCGACACCTGGTTGACCTTCAACTAACAAGACTAAATTGGTGCATAGCCACTCGTTTTTGAATGGAAATGGGGTTGTCTATTGTCTCTCCTATAGTAATCTGCAACCTCCCATTCATTGAACGATTGCATACAAAACTAGAAAACAATTTGATCTCAAGAGAGTTTGGCTCTTGGAGTACCCAAAGTGACCTCTCCAGTGAAAGCACACTCATACAAATTGTTTCTTGAAAGCGACATAAAATAATATCCTCTGCCTTGTTATATCAGTACAACCAACGGATACATGTAGGTATGTATGAGTTACCAAATAGACATATTCTAGATTGGGGTTGCTGCAAGGGGAAAGCCATGTGGAGGCCTCCGGGCTCAGATTCCCTCCGGCCATGTCGATGGCCAACTGCTGACTCGCTCCTCCGGAACTGTTGCTCCCAAATATCACAGAATTTGGAGCTGCACCGCTAGTCGGGTCTGCAAAGGAGCATCAAATTGGCGTGTTGCCTGCAAAATTCTCAACAAGTTAAGATTAGACATGAATCTTTACTACCACACACGTTTATTTAAAACTTAACCCAAACGGTCAAAAGCGGTCGATTCATATCAGAAGTTGAGATTAATCCTTTAAAAAGGACAACAAAATGAACGCATAGAAAGATCAATTTTATATCCTTAGCTACTACAGAAGTATGTTTTGAAGATTACTATAATTCACTATTAGCTTTCAGAGTGAGCTTTTTCGAGTCTGTGGCTAAGGCAGAATGATTCGTTGATTCCTATAGAGGCTACAGCAGAATAATTCCTTGATGTAAATGCCTAAGGATACTGGCTGCAAGAAAGTCCCACACTTTGGCACTGAAGAGTGGAGAGTTACAACCACCTTCACAATAATTGGCATTCACATTCTCGCAAATCTAACGGCCCCTGGAAATACGCGAGAACACCAAGCAAAACCATCAGAATTTTGGTTGAGTGACATGATTTGCTATCTCGATTCAGTCATCAACTCCAGATGCATTTCGGACCTTCAGGGGAATACAAAGGTCGCCAATCCCGTAAAATTGGCACGATTCTAGGCGCCCAGAATCGTGCCACAAAGCTCTAGAAACTAGGACTGGTGTAGTTCAAGCCGCGTACGCCCCCCCCCCCAAGTGCCAAATTTGTGAAATTCACCTGGATTAGCAAGATGCACGCCACAACGTCAACCTCCGAAACTCCATCATCGTCTGGAAATGGATTTAGAATCATGCTTTTTGATATTGGTGCACAAAGAACAGCTGGAGGATTAAAGTTCTGAAAAGCAAAAACCTGTGACCGCCTGCACAAGGCGATTTCATCAATTAGGTCAAAACAGAGTTTCCTGTTCTTGTGCGGAATTGGACAAGCACTCTTCTCTTAACTCTGAAAATGGTGATCATACGTACACTCAAACTCTGCTATGACGCCCTCTGTAATTGCACATACTTATTCTGAGGCATTCAGTCACGTTGGGTACACATCTGATATCGCAACTTCCACACATGTTAGAATACATTTAACAATCCATGTGACGTGTGTGTTCTGGCAGAGACGGAGTCAACGTGTCATTAGGGTTCATGCACACCAAGGGAGGATAAGATACTAAGGTAATAAGAAAAGAATGAAATTGCTCCAACAAGATTGAGGGGCCAAGAAATTCCTTTTATTATCCCCACCAATGTCAACCTTCCATCATGACGGACAAGATTTTTTTAGTTGAGCGCCGCAACATCCACGACGACCCTTGCGTGGCACTCCTTCCATATTATATAAACAAATAGTATTCGTCAACCATATCCCCTGCCTGGGGATTATTTGGCCTCTCTCTCAAGGTTAAGATAATGGGTATATTCAGTAAGAGCTGAAACATACTTCCTCTAATCTAGATTCTTCTGCACTCCGTTCCGGTGATAAGTAAACCTAAGAAACTGTAAACTCCTCGCAGATATTCGTGAATCAAAGCATCCTACGAACTCCTACACTGCAAAATCCGATTCTCCCAAGATTCAGATCTCCTCGGGCATCCCTTAGTCCGAACCCTCCACCACATCACCGCAACCTTGGACCTATTCCCAACGCAGATTCCATTCAACTACCGCCACATTGAAAAACTATCGTTCAGCTCTCCAACTAGAACATGCACCCCTTGCAATAAACTAAACCAAATCAAATCAATTCACAGAAAAAAAGAATCTAGCAACCGGCAGAATACACTAGACCTGTCTCTCCCTCCACCCCTCCGAGCTAGAATCAAAAGGGCACTCGTTCAAAACAGAATCATTCCTGCAATGGAGACAACCATATCACAGACGTACCCTCAAAATCTCTGGATAGGGTTTCACGGTAGTGCTCGGCATCCCAACAAAACCCAAGCTCCGTCGTCGACACCCAAAACAGACACGAAGACGACGACGATAATAACGTTAACGATGACGACAAACGACGATAACGAAGACGACGACGAAGTTAAGTTCCAGATTCAGGTGATCGCTTCACCAAAGCACTCACACCGCGGTCAATCCCCCTCCACCGCCAAGCGCCGACGACGATTCTCAGTCTGCTTCCCTCGCCCTTGCATGACCCCCTTCCGTTGCCCGCCCCAGAGACTCTCAAATACTGTAACGAACGTTCAAGTTCCCGAATCTCTCCACACGTACGTCGCCCTCACACAACCAGGATCCCGAATCGGTTTCAGCAAATGCCAGTCGCCGACAGTCTGGAGCTTGTTTGGAAGCCACACGGCATCCAGGTAACGTCTAGATTCGGGCCCCAAGCAGGGAGCCGCGGAATCGTCGAGATGGAGATGGGTGGGAGCTAAGTTACGCAGGAGTCGAGCAGGTGAGGATGATGATGGTGGTGGCAATGGGAATACAAGCGACATCATGGTTCGGTTGGGTTTGGGGTGGGCTCGGTTCGGACAAAGCTTGGGTCCCGCAGGGCAGTGGCCCCCTCCATTGGGTGGGCTGGGTGGACCCCTCTCCGCCCACGACAAACTGGTTGACCCGCTGTTGGTGCTGCGGGCTCCTGTTCATTCATCTCGCGATTCTCGCCGTGGTCATCGCTGCGGTCGTGCGTCGTCGGATCGCGCGTCATTCATTCATCGCCTGAGGCGGGGAACGTTACACTGGCTAACTTAAATTCCGTCTTTCAGCGGGGTGCAGGCCAGTCGCGTTCAGTTGCGTCGCCGTCGCAGTGGTCATGAGTGGTGTGGCTGGGGGCTGTTTTGTGCGTGCCTGACGGAACTGATGAGTGATGACTGTTGTTCAGTTGCCGTAGATCGGTGATCGCTGCGGAACGGGCGAAAGGGGGATCCGTGTGTGTGTGTGTCTGTGTTTTGCCTCGGGCAGTGATTGGGAGCATTCAGCCCGCCGGCTTTGTTGCGAGGAACGGGGCAGGTGATGACGGGAAAGGCGTGCAACTGACCGACTGGTGCTGCCGGCCCTCCGAAGGGCTCAGAGCATCCGCACCAGCACTCACCAAATTTGACGCGGTAAAAGCATCATTAATCAAACAGCAACACACAATCAGTATAAGGTAGACCAACGCATTTTCAGTTTGCTGCCTAATTCCTTCGTCTTACTTTTGACCCCATTATCATTCAACACATCATCCAAATCCAAACAATTTTCTCAAAAAATCATTGCGCTGATTGCGTGACTTAAATAGAGTAGTGGCAAAATGGTTTTACACTTGCAAAAGGGTGGTAATAAAGAGAGGATGCATGTTGAAGGTAGGATCATTTTAACCACCTTTTAGCTTAGGGAGAGCACATGGCATCTTGAACCTTCATAAGTGCCATTCAATACGTGGGAGAGTGATTATGGGTTGCTTATGGAATGTTCATGACTCCACTCTTTGCATGGTTTTGTAATTTCAGGGCAGACCACTTCATAAATTCACAAAAAATACAATTTTAATCAGAAAATTATAATTCTACTTGGATTTGATTTGTGAAACAAGTGCACGACTCTAAAAAATATTTTCTCCACTTAGAGTTGGTCCCAAGATATTCAGATGCTAGTTTACGTGGCAATAGGTTTGTCTACCTTATATTTACAGTGGGGTTACCAAAATTGTGCAAAATTTGGCTCCATTGGATAGACATTGTCGGGTTAATTGATGTTTTGTGCAACAAAATCCTCTCTAAGACAATACTTTGGCTTTTATACTATATTCTACCTCCCACAACAATGCTCACTATGCCACATGGCAAGGGATGTCAAGCATCAAGTCACAAGTCACAAAAAAATTCCAAATTTTTTTAAGCTCCCGTAGGAATATGGGCCAATTGGTTCTCATATTGGGGTTTGATGATGGTGTAGACACATTTAGAGTCCTTTGCAATATGGTTCCATTAGATGCATCCTGAACATAGAAAATGGCATAGCAACAAACAAGGTTCCAAATGTAGCGCAAACCAAGTCCAATTAGTGCGCTAGATAATGCCCCTTCACCAATAATGCTAATGTGACAAAAAGATGTAAACTTATCTTCTTTTTGCAATTAACACCCCTCCCCTCTTATTGTGGAAAAAAGAAGAGTCATAGATCTAGATTTTTTTTAATTCCCCCCTCCCCTCTAATGCCAAATATCTGCAAAATGTGTGGTCATTGATGGTGCCAATACTTAATGCAATATTAAATGCAATATTAAATATGATGTGGCATATTTCATACAAATACATATGGATATATAGAATATGGAATACAGATATAAACAAATATACAAAATATAGTGGCAATATCTCATATCGATTGCCACCACATGAACTTTCAAATTGTATGGGGGGTATAAATTGTATTTTACAATAACAATTTTTCAATTTATTCGTTCATTAATTGTTTGAACACACTTTTGTTACAATGTGCTCAAAAGACACACAATCACATATGTGCCCCTTCATCCATTAGAAGAGATTTTGGGATTTTGAGGGCCGTTTGAGGGCCGCTCCCCCGGCAGTGAAAGAACACCGCTGTCAGATTTTTGTTTTTTTGGAAAAAATAAAATAAAATTCAAGTCCTTAAAATGAGAAACAAAGTTTTATTTTTTATTTTATTTTATTTTTTCGAAAAAACTGACCTGGCAATCTCTCGGCCAGGTCAGCACAGGTGGGGAACAACGGGTTTCGGCAATTCTCAGGGGGGGTTCGAGTTGGGAACTCTCAGCCCTCCGCGAGAGCCAAAACACATGTAATGGATGATGCTCTAAGAGCTTCCACAATAGAAACAATGATTAGTCCGACAATGGCTATGCTAGGACTTGGAATAAATTATTGTAGCCCAATGTGTCCATTACAAGACACCCAACCTTAGTGACCACCAACATATTCTTCACAAGTCATGCACTTTGGGCAATTCTAACAAAGGTACAACAATCTACCCTCCACAAAATTCCTTGACCATGAATGCAAAGCTCATCTCACCACCTCTCCATAAATGCTACTTGCCTTCTCACAACCATCTTTTTGTATGATTCTAGATTCAATCCAAAACATGGTTACCTCAAACAGACAATATTAGAGCATTAGAAAAAGGTCCAAACTAAGCAACTTAAAGAAGCGCAACACCTACCCCAAGTCGACACGTTTGTTGGCTTAATGTACCGAAATAGATTGGAGATGCTCTAAAAGTTTGTATCTATTTTTGAAGGGTCCTTACAATTCTTTTTCCCCCACCGATGCTCACCAAATGTGTTCTATACCTAGTTAATTAATCAATCACGAAGTGGAATTTAGGATAAAGCGCACTAATCTTATTATGAACCATGATTTCAAGGGCCATTGCTTGACACACTAGGATTGAGTCCCATGTGAATTTTTTGAGGGGCCCCAAGGATTTGTCATCAAAGTTTGGCGCATATTAGACCCTTAGTGCTTACAAGTGTAAATGCTCTTACTACACTTCCGTCATGTAATTACCGACCCTTTTAATTAACACTAAAAGGACAAGACCAATCACTAAGGTACTTTGCTAAAAAGGGATGGGATTTGGAGACCAATAGGTACATTCTTTATTTCTATAGGAACTTTTGGAAAATCATCCATCGGTCATTTTTTGGCTTGTGTAGCATTTCAAGGTTAAGAAACCAAATTCTTTATAGTGAATTTTAGATGGAGAGAGAGAGAAATAACTTCAATCATTCTAAGTAGTTGGCCTACATTGAGAATTAGTTTATTTAGGATCCTATGTTGAATTCTAAGAAGATGGTCAATTTTTTTGGCAAATTTTACTTCATTTTGTCAGAATTTGACCTCATTTTGATACTAGCTATTTCAACACATGTGAAATTGCTAAGGGGATTGGATGAAAAATAGATGAAATACCCCCCTAAAAATTAGATTTGCCAATATTTGGATGAAAGTGATGACTAATAGATACTTTTGTGGATGAACTTATACATATCAATGATTCTATTCATTTTTTCCTTACCTACATGGATTCCAGGGTACAAGTCACTCTACTAACAAAAAAATGGGTTCCTTGTAAAGGAGGAATTCCATGCACCTAGAATTGCCCAAACCTTCTAAAAAGACAACATAAATTATAGAATTTTACATGGAAGTGTGTGCATTAGTTACAAGAATAGAATCAAAGAATTTGATCAAAAAATTCTCGGAGGAGTCTCTTGAATAGTTGAGAGGTATGTTTCAAAACCATTCACCAAAGTTTTTTTTACTTTGAAACCATGTAGCACCACATGCAAAGTTGTAGACATTTCACAAGCATGATTTAAGGTCATTTTGACAATATTCAATGGAATCCTATAAGACAAAAATAGGTTCTACTATTGTTATTCATGCAACAACCTAAAATTGTTTGAATAAGGTTTTGAGTAAGGTTATGGTAATTAAACGTGTAAAATTTGTGGTGTCTCTTGTTGATATTCAAAAGGGAATTCTAGATTTTCTTGATATGTGTTATTTGGGCATTGTATGAATAAACTATGAATTTTCAAAGTGTTGAGGATAGATCTATAGACAATAATTTCTATAGATGGATTCTAGAAACATATTTCAATTAGGTGGAGTTGCCTTACACCTTAACACATGCCAATACTCGTAGATTTTAAAGGCATACAAAGTTTAAAGATACTTTGGTCCACTTTGCAAATTAACCCTTCAAAAATGTAACTTTTGTTTCACATGGAATTAAAGAAGACTATCATCATATGAAGACTGTCAAAAATCACATGAAGTGGACAGAAGAAATCTAGATTTCTACATCAAAAAAATATATAAATCCTCATTGCAAACATATTGTCTTTAAACAAATTTAACCCCTAGAGTCTCATTGTCCCCTCATGGAACAAAATGGATTTTAGTTAGGCTCCTCTGGTCTCAAATTTTATTATGACTTTTTAAAACTTTTTTTCAAAGATAGAGAAACAAATTAGCTTAACGGGAGTATAATTTTTACTTGAATAAGTGCTCAAGAGAAAAGTTAAGCCACCCTAAGTCCAAAAGAAGGTTTGTTGGGTAGCACAAAAAAGTCAAAATAAAATTTCAAAATTTTGTTTCTTATAGAAAGTGTATTTGTTCACATAAAAAGATTTGATTCATTTTATTTGAACTTGTGATGAAAAAACTATAGACAATCTTGTTTTGGGGGCAATCTAAGTATTCCCTTGAAAAACAATTGATAGGATTCATTTTGTAACACAATTTTTCAAAGAAAGGAGTTTGAAAGGGTTTAGTTTATTTGCTAAAACAATATGAATGTGTGAATTATTGTATTTCAATTCCATCTTTAACCTATTAAAAATTTAAATTTTTCTTCAATCTTATATGTGCATCTAATTAACAATTCTTTAAAGAATGAAAATCAAGTGTATTTTTTTAATTTTTTTTCTAGACTTTCAACTCAATTCTTCAACATAATTTTTTTTAACTCAATATTGGTATTGCAAAAACTTTATGCTAAAAGATTCAGAGCCTTAAAAATCTAGTCATGCAAGATTGAAAAAAACCCTGATTTCTTCACTTCAAACGCAAATATCTTACAATCCTTTCAGTCAAAGTTTTTGAAATTTCTTCTACACATTTTTATACCAGTCTAGGGAAAGATCTCATGGTTAGATATGTGGAAGAAACAATTCCTAAAACTTTTTGCACTTTGCAATAGAAATGACAATTTTGAGTGAAATTAGATGAAAAAAAGGCCTTAGGACTTTAGAGGTTAAAAGAAGGTTGCTATTATGTGAGCTTAGGATCATGAGTACATGAGTCTAGAAGACTATACACATATGTTATAGGTGTCTATATTATAGAAACCTTCCATGATTGTAGGATATCTACTTATACATATGCTCAAGGCTCATATGCTTACATTTTCATGCTCATGTGCTAGCATCATTGGGGATAAAAAGATACACTCCCATCACTCCACTCCTCTTAGCAAACCAACTCTTCAAAGAGGATAACTTTTGACTCCCATGGAATTTGAACTTTATTATTGTCAATGGAAGTGTCAGGAAAATCACATGAATTAAATGCTAATTTTTTTGGATTTGGACATCAAATCTTCCCTATTGCAAACGTGCTATTTTATTTTAAAATTCACTGCAAATCTGGTGTAAATGTTAATATTGACTCTATGAATCTCCATCATCAATCATTCAAATTTCTGAAATCAAACATTTGCATTTATTTTGAATATATGGTGGACACCAATTATTTCTAAGAACATTTTATTTGTAATAGAGATGTGTTTTGGTTATATCATATCCAAATTGAGATTTTACTTGTGTTTGTTTAACAAGATTATTTTATGAAGTTTAAATGATGATGATACTCTCAAGCTCTTCTTCCATTTGAATCAAAGTTACATATTTGAAGGAACAATTTCATGGGTGGAGTGGATGTGGTCTTAGAGAATCCTCAACCTAGATTAGTCATACACCCAAAGCTCCCAATATAGACACGGCTAGGGGACCTTCAATGAAGACATGGCATTTGGCCCTTGCAAAACTCATGTACCTTGTCTATTTTGGGACAAAGGTTATCCAAAGGTTATCCAGAGGCATCTAACATGAAGTGCCATTCAATGCAAAATATGTTTTGGGCCCTACATTGAGGACAAAGATCCTCAAATTTTTCAAGCAACTACATAGTTCATCATGTGACAAACAATGATGGAGAAGTGGCAAGAAAATTGGAGGAGGTATGTCACCCTATGATGGCATGTACTACATTGGAGCACCTCACTTAGATTGAGGCCCATCAAAAAGATGAAATTTTTTTGTTTGAGGGGCTCTGTGTGTGTCATGTTCATACTAACAACCTTCTTGCAAGCCGCTTTTGGTTGGGAACAAAAATGTGTTTCAAGGGACCCACATCCTCTAGCTAATGTTGTTGCTCTCTAAAAGATATTGCAATCTAGATGCCCTTAGTAGGGACAATAAAGTGGGCACATGTAGCCTTCGTGCAAAAGAATTCATCAATGACTACCTTTTTTTTGCTTTACCACGACAACCTCAAAGATAGTCTTTTTGCCGCCTCATAACCATGCAGATGGCTTTTTCATTGCCAACACAAACCCTTTTTCCACACCAAAGTTTTAAAAATGCCCACTTTGCCATACCCTTAGAAATAATAGGCCTCAAAGCAACTTCAATGGTGGGCCGATAAATTGGGGATGGCAAGCAGTGAAGACCATGTTCTGTCACGGCTCTTCTTCAACCCCTGAGCAACGCGGCTTTTTCAAAGGAATCCATGCTCTGGAGTTGTGTAGAGCTTTATCTTAATCTTCTGACATAAGAGCATCATCAATGGGTCCTATGAAGCGCTGCAGTAAGGTAAAGATGTCTGCTCTTAAACCGAACCTTTTCAGAGCTGGTTGCGTTTTGGGGGAAGCTAAACTCCTTGCAACAATTTTCAGTGAATTTGCGTAGGAAGAAAAATAGTATTAGCATCTCACCCAAGTCGTTTCATGTTTTTTGGACCTTTGTGGAATTAGCTACGAGTTTTTGAAGCTGAAATGCAGTGGTCACTAGAAGTGACCTCCTCTTGAAATGTACATTGAAGAAAGCAAAATGTACCTCTATGTTAGGGGCCACTTTTAGAGTACCCTACCTTATTGCAAATATGTTGCATGGGGACCCTACCTTAGAGCATCTAATGTAAGTACGGTACCTAGTTTTCGGGTTCTACAACACATCAAATCCAACCTTTCACACGGAACTTTTGTCAGTTTTGTTGAGTGCAATGTTTGCCACAACAAAGCTTTACTTGGACTTATCGAAGTCGCTCCCCAACTTTTGTCAATTTTGTTGAGTATAATATTTGCCGCAACAAAGCTTTAGTTGGATGTAGCCAAGTTGTTCCCCAAATTTTGTCAATTTTAGTTGAGTGCAATATTTGCCACAACAAAGCTTTAGTTGGACGTAGCTAAGTTGCTCCCGCAATTGTGGAAGTTACTCCTCTATACGCAAGCCAATCCTAGGTACTACCATCAAGGTTTCTTTTTTCATATATTTTAGGCAATGCATGCAAAAAACAAATAATCACCAGCTATTTACATTCATGGAATGGATGAAACTTGCAACATATGGATAAATTTTCATTTATTCACCCAAAACAATGTACATTCATCCCAAATAAAGCAATATTGTACCAAGATATTAGCAATTCCATTTATTGAAAAGCAAGAGTATTTTGCCAAAGATTTCCTATAAAAAAAATCGTCGCTTTTCAGCAAAAGATTGTTCCAAAACTTTTTTTTGGCCAACATGGCCCTTCTTGCCGTCAATAAATTGGAAAGTGGTGCATTGCCCTTGACCAAACAACAAAACTCAATGGATAGCTACGAGAGCCTCAATAAACTTAATTTGTTGAGTCCAAATGTCCTTGCGTCAATTGATAATGCTCGTAACCCATAAACAACGTAAAGGGCGTTTTCCGGCCGATGAATGATAAAGAATCTCTCAATGTAGGACAAAAGTGCAACTATTCATCTTCCAAATTTTGTGTGAAAAGGGAAGGTCATCTACAGTAGTTTGATTTCCAATGAGAGCTCTTGCATTTTTTTTAAGCCAACAATTCACATGGTACCACAAGAGATGATTTCCACGGTGATCAGCTCGTTCGTCGTTTATTGGTTAAGCTCATACCGAGGGTGTTGGCGGGCTCTCCAAAACGCAGGAAAGTGCCGGCCTAGTGGATCAACATGGCGAGCTCAGGAACTGAAGAAGGCAGGGCGGAGAAACAGTCGAGCTTGTTTGTTCCTCCCGTGCAGAAATCCACGGGCTCCTTGCCGCTGCAGACTCGGCTGTTCCACCGGGGCTTTGAGGACTGACGCCGGCTCTCACGGAAGTAGCTACCGTATCCACTTGGGTTGCGAACTTATACAAATTCACCGCCCGCCAAGTTAACTTAACTACGTGCATTTGAGGCTCGCTTGCCCTAACTTTCAAGCACGGAGCCTTTCATTTTGCTGAGATTACGTTACCACTTGTTTTAGTTTTAGGGTTGATCGATTTGATTGCAGTAGTGCCGGCCGTGGTGGCCCCGTCGGACCGATACCAGACTGAGATTCCGGAACAGCACAACCCACTTTTTGATCTTGTCCCATATTCTGGCCAGGTGCAGGCTCAGTCACAGTCGCTGCTCTGCTCTGCTCTGCTCTGCTCCAAAGAATGTTTCT
Organism: Rhytidiadelphus loreus; assembly: GCA_947034895.1. Taxonomy (NCBI): domain Eukaryota; kingdom Viridiplantae; phylum Streptophyta; class Bryopsida; order Hypnales; family Hylocomiaceae; genus Rhytidiadelphus; species Rhytidiadelphus loreus. The sequence goes on along the minus strand of OX344765.1, from coordinate 2,590,521 downwards.
TTCTTTTTTGCCTTTGCTTTGCTTTCTCCTCTTTGGAAAAGTGCCCGTGTCGATGACTGAGTATTAAAAGGAAGTGAAAGAAAAACGGAAACATTGCCAGGCAGCCAGGGTCCCACTGAAATGCTAAGTTAAGTTACTGCAAACCGAACTTTATTGGTCGTTCCACTAATCAGCTCTCACATGGCGGGATATCAGCACCCAAACTGAACAGTAGCGTGGTGCCCACCCAGTGGTAAGATAAACTGGTAATGATGTACGTACTGTTTCCTTTATCAATGGAATAATGGATGTGTTTCAAGAAGAAAAAAACTAGAAAAATACTAGGAAAAAACTGGTAATGATTCCGTCCCTCTCTGTCTGGGTCTACAAAAAGAGAGAGAGAGAGACCTACGAGAGGAGCGGCGTAAAGTTATGACTTCTTGGCCCACGGCCCAAGGTTTCCTGTTTCAGCCAGGAAACTGAAACACAGTAACGGCATCATTGTCAGAGGCCTGGTGGGTTCAGACGAGCGGCTAGAGAGAACGTGAAGAGGGACACCCGAGCAGCCTTTCATCCTCCCAAAGCACTTTCACGGCATGGCATGGCATGGGGCCGTTGCGTGTGTGTGCCGTGCCGTCCAGTTCATAGGACACAGCTTCAGACGTGCTGCACGAAGCAGCAGGAGCGCTCTTCCACCACCACCGGAGAAGTCTAAACCCTAAACCAACCCCTTTGACAAGACTCAAAAACTTCTCCATCTTGTGTGTTGAGCTAAGCTATTAGGGTAGTCACACCTTCTTCGTTGGGCACTTGGAGAATAGAGAATGATGAGGAGTTGGTGAGGGTTTGGAGGAGCCAATAGGGGTAGTCACACCTTCTTCACTTTGCACTTGGAGAATGGAGAATGAGAAGTTGGGGAGGGTTTGGAGGAGCCAATGGGAAGCCACGGTGGGTGAAGAAGGTGTGACACCCCCAAAAGATGGGTTGAGAGGGGAGAATGAAAAAAAGTAGAGAAGCAACTTACCTAAACCTAAGATTAGACATCAAGTTGGAGGAAAATCAGCAACAACAAAGGTAAAGCGGCAATGAAAGGTAAAAGTGTAGAGCACAAAGGAACCTTCTTAGTTGGATAGATATCTTCCGCACTCCCAATCTTCACCTCAAGAGGTGAAGACTAGGAGTGCGGAAGATATCAATCCAACTAAGTATATTCTACCAACATGAAGCCCACCCCAAGCCGCCACGTTTCCATTCTCCATTCTCCAAGTGCAAAGTGAAGAAGGTGTGACTACCCCTAATGGGAAGTTGTGGTGAGTGAAGAAGGTGTGACACCCCTAAAAGATGTGTTGAGAGTGGAGAATGAAAAAAGTGGAGAAGCAACTTATCTAAATCTAAGATTAGACGTGAAGTTGGAGGGAAATCGGCAACAACAAAGGTAAAGCAACAATGAAAGGTAAAAATGTAGAGCACATAGAAATATACTTAGTTGGATATATCTTCCTCACTTCCAATCTTCACCTCCGGAGGTGAAGACTAAGAGTGTGGAAGATATATCCAACTAAGTATATTCTACCAACATGAAGCCAACCCCAAGCCGCCACGTTTCCATTCTCCATTCTTCAAGTGCCAAGTGAAAAAGGTATGACTACCCCTAATGGGGAGCTACGGTGGGTGAAGATGGTGTGACACCCTTGAAAGATGTGTCAACAATGGAGAATGGAATAAATGAAGAATCTAATTACTTTGACGTAAGAATCCCAATGCCACAATGCGCCGAATGCAACAACAAAAGGTAAAAATGGTGGTAGGAAGGTGAAACTATAGAGTACAAAAGAATATTCTTAGCTAGCTATATCTTCTACACTCCTCGTCTTCACATATGGAGGTGAAGACTGGGAGTGCAGAAGATATAGCCAACTAAGAATATTCTATTATGGAGGGCCAACATGAAGCCACCCTTAAGTTGCCACGTTTCTGTTCTCCATTCTCCAAGTGCCGAATGAAGAGGGTTTGACTACCCCTATTAGTTGGTGACATGGCAAATTGAAGAAGTGGACAAACCCTAGTTTTGAACATTTCATTGGACAAGGATGTTATTTCAGACAATGACCTTTGAAATTATTTTGAAACTATTATCGAAATTGGGAGTGATCCATATGAAGGGTGGAGATCCATAATGGAACCATTTTTCAAGTTGATTTGTAGTCTTTGGGAGTTTTGACCTCTTTCTAGTAAAGTTCTCTTGAAAGGTAAATGGAATTGGCATCTAACACATGTCATTTCATAATTTTTTGACCCTTCTAGAATTAGTTATGAATTTTGAAGTTGAAATCAGATGAGGTGACAAAAGCACCCATGTGTGAAATGTTCATTGTTGGTACGTCAACAAATGTAATTGGTACATTGAAGAAAGCAATATGTACCTCTATGCTAAAGAATGATTTTAGAGTTTGGTTATTTTATAGACTTCCTTCCTTAATATTATTGACCCCTAATGACTTGTGCAACCATTTAGTGGTCATTGTTTGTGGTCATTCAAAAACCTTTATTTTTAGATATTTTGTTTAAGAAGATGAATGGTTTTTGAATACGTGTATTACAATTTGAAATTGCTTTTACCTACAAAAGAATTTATGAAGAAATTTATACAAAGTGTACAATATTTTGTAGTGTTAAAGTTTTACTATTAGAAGAAAAACATGATTAAATGTTTCATTGTTTTGAGCTAATTAATGTAAGGCGAATTTCAATCAATCATAAAAAAAATCACATGCTAAATATATAAATTGCAAGTTTGATGAATTATCAAAGTGAAATGCTTTGGAAAATATTCATACATATTTTTTCAAGTTTAACCTCATTGATTAATTTTTTTTCGTGATGCATAATATAATCTCTTTTAATAAAAATCTCAATAATATTACAAAAGACATATTATATAACACATTTTGCTTTGTCCAAGACAAGGAGTGCTAGTATGGGAGCATATAGAATCTATGAGTCTATGAGCCTAGGAATCTATATTATAGACACCTTCTATGGTTATAAGTACCTATATTATAAACACCTTTTATGGTTATAAGTACCTATATTATAGACACCTTCTATGGTTATAAGTACCTATATTACAAACTCTTGTTATGTTATTGCGTACATATATTCTAGGTATACATCTTATAAACAACTTCAAATGGTTGTAGGTACATATCCATAACTAGGTTCAAGGCTTATTTTATGAGCATGTTTCATCAAACACCACTTTAAAAGTGCTTATTGTATTGCAAAGGGAAAAAAATTTATTTTATTTTATTTTTGTATATCTAATCTTATCATATTTTATATTAGAGTAATGTAAGAATGTGAGAAAACCTTTTCAAAAACTTCAACCAAGTAGACTTTAAGATATTACGATTTACTTCCTAAATGCAAAAAATTGGCTAGTTAAGCTCTTCGCTAGTGTTTAAGTCTCATTGTTGAATAATCTTGCACTCCTCTCAAATGATCAATCTTCTAAAAAATTCATTGTTGAAACAAATTTTGTTTTTGCTACAATCTATGCGTGCAAAATTTCATTGTAGTTTACTATTCCCATTAGAAGATTATAATGTTTGATCAAAACAAAGTGGTAGTGAAGTTTTGATTCTTTTTGTGAATCATTTCATTACCAAATATCTAAAAAACTCATTGTACAACTAGAATAATAAAATCCTAAAATGTAAGTAGATTAGATGCCAATCTCAAAAACATTTTATCAATACGCAAGTCCTAAAATTGTAATGTATAATGACCCTCTATTTTGAAAACACCATTCATGATCAATAATTTTTTGTAAATGATGAGTGATACCATTGGGCAACAAATACCAAATATCATTGTCAATAAACTACTTATTTTATCATTATCAATGAATCACTTAAACCCTAAAGGTTCATAATTATGTTTACTTCAAAACTACCATGTTTAGTGCAAAGAGCTATAAGTCCACTACACATTACATATGGTGAATTTCAAGTTGACCTTTGGTTGGCCAATTGTGCATATTATGACCCATTGAAAGAATTTTTTTTACATAACCAATAATACCATTAATTGAAAATGACTATTTTTCATGATTTCTAAGCTTATGGCATTCATCACTTACATTATTTCTTCTTAACTTGCATGTAGTAACAACTTCTTTAAAAATTGATTTTCACATAAATAAGATAATGAATGACATTTCTTTACACCAACTTCATATATAGTGATTAAATGTGAAAGAATAATAATTTATTTTGAAAGAAATTGTATTTTTTTAAATCATACAAATAGAAGTAAAGAATACAATCATATACAGTGGAACCTCTGATATTGCAAATTCCCTATTTGCATGAATCTTTGTATTTGCAAATTTGCAAACTCCTTGTGTGCATAAAGTGCACTACTATACATCAACCATAATGGAGTTATTCCTACAAATCTGTATTCCTGTCAGAATCGGTCCACCTACTAAATAAAAACATCTATAGTACAATTCCATTGGTGTCTCTTTTACTGTAGTCAATTAACTCGACCCACCTGCAAAATGAAACGTCTATAGCCCCGTTGCTGTTTCTTTTTGTCAATTAATTCTTGCAACGGTTTCGGTAAAAAATGACAATTCAAAACTCAATGACTCTTGATATAAATTTCAATATGATTCCTTTGGCTTTCAGATTTTACGTTATGGTCAATGCTACTCTTTTGTTTTTTAGCTTTCGTGATACAATTTGTGGTGGCACTCCTTTGATTTCAGCTTTTGTGATACGATTTTGATCATTCCTTTTGTTTTAGACTTATGCTATAGGACAGTGCACAACGGATCTCATATTCTCAAGAAGGCACAGCAGAGCATTTGATTCAAACAATTTTTTGTATCAAGGATTTGAAATTTTGAGTCATAGACAACATGATTCAATAGATGAGTGGTAAGTTACTTTGTAGATACTTATTGAATTGTTTCTTTATCAAGACACTTTGAACTTGCATTTGGCTCTTCATACTTTTATTCCTAATGCGAATCATAATTTAGCAATAACCATTTTTACTACAGTAGTAAGGCTTTGATTGAATCATCAATTTCCAATTCAACTTAATTACTAGTGAATTTCTAGTTTCAAGTTCATTGTTTTTTTAATTTGTATTGTTTGATTTTGACTTTTCATATTTTGATTTTCAATGACATTTATGATTCAACATTTAGAACCATATTCACTAGTGATTGTGCTTTTAATTTAATTTATTGTTTTCCATTGGCAACTGTGAACCTTATTTTTAACATGTATTTGACCTTTGATTTTAACTTGTAGATTTCAAAATACATTTTGAACTTCTTATTGGGTATAATGTCACCATCGAGATGTCGATTACGTGAACTTCTTATTGGGTATAATGTCACCATTGAGACGTCGATCACGTGAAGCATCATCGGCTTTGCCATATGGAGATGCCGCAAAACAGACCCAACCTACGTTGCAGGACAAGGTTCACATCATGAATTGGCACAATGCCAACGGCAAGATTCAAAGCAAGACTATTGCACACTTTCATACTCATGGTTTTCCTAAACTATCTCAATTGTCTCTTTCTCGTTGGTTGAAAGTAGAGCAATGGTATCGTGATTGTCTAGCTAATGGTGATCCTCCATCAAAGAAAAAATGCATGCTTGTACACAATACTGCATTTGAAGAAATGTTAGCATCATGGATCAATCGTATTGAAGAGCAGCACTTTAATGGTCTCACTGGAGATGCCATTAAATTGATTGCAAGTAAAGTCTATGATGTACTTGGAACTCCTATCAACGATCGTCTTCAACTTTCAAATGGGTGTCTTGACAAGTTCAAATGGCGCCACAATTTGAAGTCCATGTGTTTTCATGGAGAAGCAGCCTTTGCATCAAACATAGAAGTTCAAAACGATCGCATGAGAATTTCTGCATCGCTCCAAGCTGCCTTTCAAGAAGGCTATTCCTTGGATGACATATACAATATGGACGAGACCTCATTTTTTTATACTACCACGCCTGAATTAGGTATTGCTCGCCACGTATGCCCTGGGAGGAAGAAACTTAAGGTACGACTAACTCTTGCTCTCACTGTTAATGCATCCGGAAGTGATCGATGTTGTCATGGGCTAAGCCCAGTTAGAAGCTCGGATGTACACTCGCTAGTTTAGGAACTCGCTAGTCTAGGATAACTTCAGTTCAAATATCGAACTTAAAGTAAAAGAACTTTTACTTTTAGAGATTAATATATAAGTAAATACTTATTCATTGTAAACTTAATTTCTGGATTAATATTATATTTTACTCAGTAGTATATGTTTGTTTTGACATCTATACTCTTACATAATCTAGAAATTCCCTCTCTCTCTTTGAAGGGGCTTAATCCACCCTTGCTTTTCAAACGGCAAAACTTGGACGAGTTGATTGAGGACTTTATCCACCCTCGTAGTAACGATAGGAGACGACTACAGAACTGGGACGCAAAGGAAAGCTTTGCGAAGCTTGAAGACGTTGGTTGAGGCGTGTCTACTTTTTGGAGAAGGGGGACAACGCGCTTTCCAACGAGGAGATCTTGCAGCAGCAACAACAGCAAGAAGAATATACGGCGGAGGACTATTGACGGGAGATTATGAGGTTGCGTTCAGAACTTACTGCTTCACAACAAGCTGAAAAGCAATTGGGAGGTCCATCTTCGTCACAGATGATGCCGCAATCTTTGCAACAACAACAATATGGAGTTACTACTCCTGCGTTGCGTAAACGATTGCCGGACATCTCGAAGTTCGATGGTAGTCGGAAGAGCTACCCGATGTGGAAGGTCGAAGTTGATGACAAGCTTCGAATTGATGGGGCAGTACTCGGGACACCCCAAGACCAAGCGGCGTATTTGTTCACTAGGATGGAGGCAAAAGCGCAGTTGATGGTAGTATCATTCTACCAAAACCAACCGGGCTGTGATGCAAGAACTTTTGTTCAGCATCTTGACAACGTTTTTATCGACCCAAATGCAGCGGCGCGGGCGTTGAATAGGCTTCAGGCAATGAAGCAAGGCAAAGAATCGTTTGCAAAGTTTTTGCCCAAGTTTGAAAAAGAGCTTGGTGAAAGTCAGCTTACCATGGTTCCTAACATGGTGAAAATTGGATATCTTTGAGGTGCTCTCAACGTGGAGATGCAACGCGCGATGATTGGGCCCGTCACGTATGTTCACTACGGCACTTTTGTACAGGCTTTGTTGGCAGTTGGTTCTCAACTCGATTGCCTTCAATATCAGAAAGGCCATGCATCTCCGATGACAACAACAAATCGCATGTGGCCCGATGGAGATGAGATCCCGGATGAGATGGATTGGACGCCTACCGTTCAAGTAGGAAAGCTTCGCAGACACCTGACGCCAGATGAACAAGAGAAGTGCTGACAGGAAGGTCGATGTTTTTTATGTTTGAAGCGTGGCCACCGCGCGAATGATTGTTCGTCAAAGAAGGGTGATGCCCAAGAAAAGATTAAAAAAGAAGATGCGGAGAAGACCACGAAGGTGCGCGTAGTCAAAAAGAAGAGTAATGTTGTCATAGAGGAGGTCAAAGAGGTGGAGACTTCTGACTCTGAGATGGGGTCGGAAAACGAGTAGCTTCCGGCAAAAGACTTAGTCGGAAGCATGTAGGCAAGTTGTTGAAGTTGAAAAGTTGGCGTTCACATAAGAATCTTGACACGGATGGTATGTACATTGATATTTTGATCAATTCAATTTTATCCACTCGTGCTTTATGCGACTCTGGATGCCAATGCTTTGCAACTGTGTCTGAGCAATTTGTTAAGAAGAACAGATTAGATTCTTCACCAATCGAACCAAGACCCCTTGAACAAGTTACAATCATAAAGGAGCAACCTATGATTCAACGCATAGCAACATTTAAAGTTGATATCAACGGTATAGAAGAGAGGATTGTTGCATATGTTATTCCCGGACAAATTGATGATGTCATCTTTGGAAAAGGCTGGATGGAGCGACATGACGCTAGCATTCGACTTGCTAAAGATGAGGTTTGCATTCGGAAGCCTTTCAAAATGATCGTCAAGACTTGACCCATTATATCGGAACCAATTCGGAAAATACAGGCAGCAACAATCCGGGCTTTGCAAGCTAGCAATAAACCTGTACAGATTTTTACTGTTAGCTTGGTTGACATTCAGAAGGCGCTCCAACAGAAGGTGTACAAGGATCCTGTGCAACATGCTCCAGACTGGTTGATGCCAGTTATTGATGCCTTCGATCGGTAAGACGCGAAGTCGTTGCCGCCACACAAGAAAGGGGTCGATCACGAAATCAATCTTATTGAAGGGAAGACCAACAACGACATCCCTGCAATGCCATTATACCAAATGTCCAAGGATCAGCTATTGGTACTACGCAAGACTCTTACGGAACTGTTGGACAACGGCTTCATTCGTGTAAGCAATTCGCCTGCAGCAGCCCCAGTGATATTTGTTAAGAAACTTGGTGGAGGATTACGATTTTGTGTTGATTATCGTTGATTGAACGAGATAAGTCGAAAGGACAACTATCCGATCCTGCGCACTGACGAGACATTGAGGACTATTGCTACAGCCAAGTACATCTCGAAGGTTGATGTCATCTCTGCATTTCATCGAATACGAGTTAAAGAAGGTGATGAGTGGAAGACGGCGTTCAACACACGTTTTGGTCTATACGAGTGGTTAGTCATGCCATTTGGGCTCACTGGTGCACCCGCAACATTTCAGCGATACATCAACTGGGTACTTTGAGACGAACTAGATGTATGTTGTTCTGCATATTTAAATGACGTGGTCATTTATAGTGATACACAAAAAGAACACCGCGACGCTGTGCTTAGGATCATTCGCAAACTTGCTGACGCAGGGCTTCAACTTGATTTTGATAAAAGTGAGTTTGAAGCTAGTATCATTAAGTATCTTGGATATCTGGTGGAAACTGGTAAGGGATTGCGGGCTGACCTGGAGAAACTTGAAGCCATTCGGAAATGGGAGCCGCCAAAGAAGGTGAAAGGAGTCCGTGGTTTTTTGGGCTTTTGCAATTATTATCGACAATTTATAGATGGATACACGAATATTGCAGAACCACTTACTCGATTGACGCAAAAAGACCAACCTTTCAATTGGACATCGGATTGTCAACTTGCATTTGATCGGTTGAAGGAAGCTTTGGTAAATGCGCCAGTATTAGCAAAATGGACCCCAAGATTGGAAACGGCAATTGAATGTGATTCCTCTGGATATGCGGTTGGCGGCACTTTGATGCAGAAGGTGGATGGACTTTGGCACGCGGTTGCTTATTTTTCGAAGAAACACAGTTCAGCTGAATCCAACTATCCAATTCATGACAAGGAGATGTTAGCAGTTGTTCGTTGCATTCGTCAATGGCGTACGGAGCTTGCTGGACAACATTTTGAGGTATGGTCGGACCGTCGTAATTTGGCTTATTTCCGAAAGAAGCAACATCTGGGAGAGCGGCAAATGCGTTGGGCTTATGAGTTGAATGACTTTAGCTTTGAGATAGTGCATAAACCTGGAAGACAACAAGTTCAATCAGACGCACTTTCTCGTCGCGAACAAGACACTCCCAACGATATGAATGATGATCGGATCATGAACCGACATCATCAACTATTGGAAGGAGATGGTAACGCTTTGAAAGTGGTTGCAAAATCCGCATGGATAAAAGATGGCGATGCGGATTCGGAAAAGGAAATCGCGGCTACGGAGTCAATGATGACACCATGTCCCATATGTCCATTTGTAGACGCAGAGATGATTGCATTGTGGGATGCTGGACTCAAAACGAATCATCGATATTGGAAGATGCGAAAGGCTGTTATAGATGGCGAACGCCGACTACCAAAAAAATGGGGCCTACCGATCACAATTAGTGAATGCTTTGTAGATGGAGCCCATCGGGCTACGTTGGCGTGGACGAATATGGATACCGGCGTACGAACCACTTCGAACGCGATTGATTCAGTCTATTCATGACTCACCATTGGCTGGACATCCAGGTCGTGAAGGAATACGAGACTTGCTCGCACGCGAATATACGTGGTCTGGAATGACTCAAGACATTCGAAGATTTGTACGAAATTGTAATGTTTGTGGAAAATCTAAGATTTGGCGTGAGCAAAAGCAAGGTTTATTAAAACCTTTGCCAATTCCTGCACGGATATGGACGGAACTTTCCATCGACTTTATTACCGGCTTGGCACCAAGTAACACTTATACGAATATCTTAGTTGTGACGGACCGTTTGTCCAAATCCATCATTATTGTGCCAATGCTGGAAATTCGTGCTATTGATGTGGCTCAAAAACTCTTAGAGCAAGTTTTTCAACATCATGGACTACCGACCGCAATCGTTTCCGACCGCGGAAGTCAATTTGTGAGTATGATGTGGGGAGAAGTGTGCCGATTGCTAAAGATCACACGGAGATTGTCGACAGCCTTTCATCCAGAGACGGACGGTGCAACGGAGCGTGCCAATCAAGAGCTTGAGACATACCTTCGCATCTTCACTACATTTGAACAAGATGATTGGGCTCTTCAGTTGCCAATAGCAATGATGACATTGAATAATCGGGTGACGTAGTCCACAGGTATGTCAGCATTTTTTATGACTCACGGCTTTCATCAATCTCTCATGGATTTTACCATACCTGAGGAGCAAGGATCTTCCTTATCACCGGCGGAGAAGGGACGTAAGCTTGTTGAGCAATGGAGTCATAGTACTGATATGGCGAAAATAGCAATGGCGATTGCGCAAGAAAATCAAGAACGTCAATCTAACGCACGACGTTCCGTGGCCGAAGTCTTTCGTCTGGATGACCGTGTCTGGTTGAAATTGAAGGACATCAATACAACACGGTCGATCAAGAAGCTCGATTGGATTGCCCTTCCTTATCGCGTGCTTGAATGTGTTGGTACACATGCGGTTCGTTTGAATACTCCTCCCGGTATTCATCATGTTTTCCATGTGAGTTTGGTTAAGAAGGCAGGAGCGGATCTTTTGCCTTCTCAATTGGCACATGATAATGAGCCTGGTATTGTTTTGCACAATCCACTAGATCCTTCAGATACCACAACTGATAATGACGGCGAGTACGCAGTTGAACGGGTATTGCGACATCGGCACCGAGGACGTAGTTGGCAATTACTTGTGAAATGGCTTGGCTGGCCCGAGCCCACTTGGGAACCATTACGTCATTTGCAAGATGTAGTGGCCTTGGATGATTATGAGCGCTCCTTGCGCAATGCAGGTTTAGTTGTTCCTTGGGCAGATCTTCTCCTCCCTTCTTAATTACGGAGGAGGAGGAGGCATATGTCATGGGCTAAGCCCAGTTAGAAGCTCGGATGTACACTCGCTAGTTTAGGAACTCGCTAGTCTAGGATAACTTCAGTTCAAAGATAGAACTTAAAGTAAAAGAACTTTTACTTTTAGAGATTAATATATAAGTAAATACTTATTCATTGTAAACTTAATTTCTGGATTAATATTATATTTTACTCAGTAGTATATGTTTATTTTGACATCTATACTGTTATAGATGTGAACCATTGTTTATTGGAAAATCAAAAGCACCTCGTTGTTTTCAAAGGAAGACTCCTATTCAATTGGATTTAAAATATTCAAACAACCAAAAGGCATGGATGACTGGTGCTATTTTCCAGAGTTGGGTGAATGAGTGGGATGTTGATCTTCGTCATCAAGATCGTAAAATTATTATTTATGTTGACAATTTCAAAGGTCACAAACTTGATGGGGTGCAATTGACACACATCCGACTTGAATATTTTGGTCCAAATCTTACTGCTCATATTCAACCATGTGATGCAGGTATCATCCAAATTTTCAAGGCCATTTATCGAAGGCTATTTGTGTTACATATGATTGATACACTTGTCACTGATGATATTGATATGTCGACCATTTTTGATATTGATCAATTAGCTGCAATGCGTCTTGCAAAACAAGCATGGATTAGCATAAAAGAATCAACGATCATTAATTGCTGGAAGCACACTAAAATTCTTCCGCATGCAGATGATTCCATTTTAGAAGAAGTGCCAAATGACGAAGAAGAAGAAACTGTGACTCTTCAACACGCTCTTAATGTCTTATAACAACTTCAAACTTGCACCCTTCTTCCAGCTCAAGAATTCATGGCTCAAGAAGACATAGCGATTGATCTTCACCTTGCACACATGGAACTTGATGAGATATTGAGGGAATATTTTAATGTAAACACAGGAACGACCACTGCAGATGTCACTATAGATGTCAGAGACCACTTAATTTGAAATAGAAGACAGTCAACCATCACTGATTTTTTTAAATGAGCCATCCACTACATGTAATTTTGTGTAGCATGAGCATGTTGAAATAAATGACCTTTGGCTTTTGAACCTCTTTGTATGCATATTGCTAAAAAGTTCTCCCTGTACTAAGAGAGGTCCCACTGTATTTCTAAGTTTTTACCTTTCAAACTTAGATTTATACTTCAAAATATATTTTGTATCATATTTCCTTTATTATAAAAATGAATACAAATTTGGATATACCATAGAATACATTTTAATAATTTGTATTCATTTCTATATATTATACATTTTGGATTATGAAGAAAGTGTTTTAGGTTGATGTTTTGTTCTAGTAAATTCTCATTCATCCCAAGTGATGCTTGAATCTTTGAAAGACAACTTTCGAGTGTGAATTTGTGACCGGTTTGACTTTAAAGTTATTAGAAATTTACAATGTTTAAAAAAGGATCCAAGCATCAAAGGATTAATATACATGTAATGCTCGATAATTAGGGTTGGTATCTTTTCCAAAAATGAGTTTTCACAACTGCTAAAAGTTGAAAGTACTCTACAAGACTTTCCCCTATTTCAAAATTTAATCATTTTCAAAGAAATCCAACATCCATTAATATAAAGATGATTTTACATCCATTAATGTAGAAATGACTTTTAAGACCCTCGTTACCGGATGCAATCATCATAGATGGTTGGTCTTTATTGTAATGGTCTTTGCATAAGGTGAAGGCACCCCAAAGCCCATTCTTGTATTTTAGACTACCACTAAATGTGTCCCTAGTCTTTAGTTAATGTGTCCTTCAAATGCTTACCTCTTATTTGCTGACGCATTTGAAGGACACATACTTAACTCTGATTTTTTGCCCATTGATTTTTGCAGATTTCGATTTAGGGTCCACTGTGTGACAATTTCAGTGGTTTAGGGAGCCAACGCTTTGAAAAATCATAAAAATCACATACCACATCTGAAAAATCTTTTTTTAGATATTCATGATTTTCTCTTTGCGAATACTGTAAAAATATCATTTTAAGGAAAAGGTGCCTCCAACTATGCTGAATTGCTTATACTGACAGTTTTTGATGTTTCCACTGTAACAATTTGTTCAAATTGGATTGAAAATAGGAATTGCAGCACCCCATTTGTATAGTACAAACTGTCTGCACTCATAGCATGTGAATGTGAATGTAAGTACATTGATGCTGTCAACAAATAAGAAATAAAAGATGCTTCCATAGCCAAAACTTTATAAATAAATAAAAAGCTGTACCATACTAGACTAGAGTTTCCTTCGAGTGACGTGATCAAATATGACAATCTGCTTGTATTCTCCTGAATTTATCTGCAAGTAAGTTACTTGAAATTGGTGGGGTGCATTGGTTTTTACATGATGACAATTATAATATTATTATTTATTTTTAATATAAGCAAGTTTCTTGAATCAACTATCGTGTGAAAGGAGACATACATGGTTTCTTTCAATTGATTAATCAACCTCGCAAATAAAAAAATAAAAAACTTGATTTGTCCCCCCTCCCAAAATCAAAACCAAAAAACTTTGATATAGATACGATACATGAAATATATAGAAAATATATATAGATATAATATGTGGAATATGAATGTCTAATAGAATACAATTTTGGTATGACATATGGGTATAGGATATGGAATACAAAGATATCTATAATAATATGGATGTATTAAATGGAATATTGATGCGCTACAACATATATGTATGAGGTATGGGATACTAAAAGTATAACATGGTGGGTTAATAATTCACTCATTAAGTGAATGCAGCTAACACTCCCTCACTATCCTCTCAAAAAAGATTGTACATGTAACTATTAGCATTTAAACCACAAATCACGTTGTTATTTGGTTAAACTTAATTATTTTTCATTCTTTACATATAAAGTTCAAAAGCATGATATTTTTTTCTTGCAATAATCTACAAAAAAATTTAACTTTATTGTATTGTAGTAAACACAATATAAACGGAGTTTCTATAATGTTCTTAAATAATTTTGTTGTGCAAAATCTATAGTGTCATTTAAATGCTAGAAATAATTTGGGCATATTAACAAAAATATTATAGAATTTGTGTATGTACATGGAGAAGTTTTTACTTTCAAGAGTTGCAAAAATAAAAAATTGACATTTTTTAGGAAATTCAAATTGGAATCAAAGTAGATTATTAGAATCACAATTGCTATATATAATTTAAATGTATTTAAAATCATGATTTTTTGAGAAAATTTAATCCTTTTTTAATTTCTACATATATCTTGAGAAGAAAATTTCAATTGCTATATATAATCAAAACATTCAATTAATTTGAAATTTTATTCTCAAGATATATGTAGAAATTAAAAAAGGATTAAATTTTCTCAAAAAATCATGATTTTCCATAAATCCATAGCACCTACAAACCAAATTACTACTGCCAAGCTAAATTGAGATTTTCTATAATTGATTGATAAAATTTTGATATTTTAATATGTACATTTAAAATAAAAAAATCTTTTCTTTCAAAATTTTGGGGAAAGAAATTATTGTGATTTCTTAAAGCATGACATGTAAAGAAAATCGAATCAATCAAAAAAAATATTATAATAGTTTGAGATTTTTTTCAAAATGAAATTTGGAACAAAGAAAAATATTTATTTTCATTTAGATGTTAGAAGTAATTTCAAAATGGATGATACAAATGATTACAGATAACATACAATATAATTTTGGATTTCTAATACACAAATCTTGTAACAAGACAAATTTCTAGAATTTTTTGGAATTTTTCAAAGAATTAAAATGGAATGAAAACTACATTTTTTAAAGGCTACAATTGAGTTTGATCAAGGCACATTTAGATTTTTTAATTTAAGGGTCTTTAGGACTTCGTTTATTGACCCTTAATATATTATAGAAGATTCATAATATAAGTGGATAGTCCAAGCTTGCAATTTTGAATAATGTGAAACTGGTCCGTAATCAGAAATTTATGCCCACTAGATGTTTGAGAACTTAGAGCACATCATATGGCGAAAGAATCCTTGCATTCCAAAACTATAGATGATTTCAAAATTCCAAAACATATATCAATAATATTCTAATATCGTACTTTGTGGTCAAGGTTTGTAAAAAATATTTCTAAGAATAGATTTTAGAATCTTTTGGAGATTGTTTTGTCAAAAAAAAATTCTTTGTATGAATTTATTTTTTAATATATTTAAGTATGTGCCAAATCACATTTTCCAACTTTAGCTAATTATTTGGTAAGGAATGACAACCTTGATCACTTGGTATGGTAATGGACTACAACATGTGTTAATAATTGATAATATACTTATCAACTTATCAACATTTAGAGCATATGCAATGGAATTTGCAAGTTTTTTTTTCTGAGATTATGGATTTGGCTATGAGGATTGAACTTCCTATCTTATAATAAGTATATCAGTTAGTGCTAGAGTGGAGTGTACAATCCTACACTATGGCCATATATGGTTTAGGTTTTTAATTTTGAAAATCAACACATACAAGTAATTAAGAAAAAGAATGTATGTATGCTTGCAATATGTGATTGAAAAAACTAAAATATCTAGTTTTAATTCACTAGAAAAGAATTTACTCTAGTTTACATACATGGTTGTAATTATAAGGAGGTCACTAAGCAACTTACAAATATTTTAACCGTGCATTGTTGGAAAGTGCAATGTTGGATGTGAGTCAAATTTAACATACCATAACACCTCAAAGTATTCTTCCACTTTTTATACATGAAATCTATACATAAACTTCTAAAACAATAAACAATGAATTATTATAAAAGGTATTAAAACCTTGTTTTAAAAAAACATAATGTAGAATTTCAAATGATATCTTACCACTGTGCGTGTAGAGTTGTCACCTGGGCTTGTAAGAGTTGGATCCATCTATATCATCATTGCACAAATAAACTTAATGTATAGAAATTATGAATTTGTTAGTATATGGCTACACTATAAATTAGAAGAGAATCACCTAAAAGAGTCCAAGTATGCATCTAATAAGCATAATTGCCCTCATTCTCAAAGATAAGGTTCATGATTCTCATAGTATATATTATTTAGGTATTGCGTAAATAAACTATGAATTTTTAAAGTGTTGATAATAGGTGCATCTAAAATTGATCCAACACTCTCATATTCAAAACATGTACATTGAAAGCATGAAACTATAGGAATAAGTTTTGCAACATGCTCACAATCATGGTTACTTGAGAAGAAAACTAAAGTACTATAATAGAATTTTTTTTTCATTTCATTACATGCTTATTTAAAACATTTGTTTTAGTTTAGCCACATATGGGTTTTTTTTCCAAGTCTTTATTAATGATAAGATGACATGTAGTTTGAAATTCTGGAATATTGAAAGGAACTATTTCTGAGCAACGTCTATGATATGCCAATGACTTTTAATTTACATATTCTTTGTAAGCTACACCGTATCCGGTAGTTCAAAGTTGGCAAAATCTATTCGTAAACTAGGTCCCTGAAATTTTGGAGGTTTTAAATATTTTTTAAATGGCACAGGAAGAAAAGAACCGACATAGCAGGATATTTTTAGTTTTATACTCTGTATCTGCCAAACCTTATTTTGCGGGGAAAAAAACACAAAAAGCACATTTGGTAACTTAGGAGATGCAAGTTATTAATTAATTGTTGCACAAAGACCTTACACTCATGATTTTACGATCCAGTTTATTTTTCAGTAGCATTCCAGTCTCATCTTCAGCTATAACCTGGCATTGCCATCAACTTAATATTTATTACTCAGTTAATAACAGATTGGCATTTTTTTAATTTAATTTTCTTGAAACATGTGGACGATTTCCATTGATAAAAATCAAAAGGTACAACAAACCAGGGGAGCAAGTACCAGATGGCAATTTTTTAAGATTTTCAGAAAGCAAGTTCAAAGAACAAGAGACAGCACATAAACCAGATTGGCATATTTCAGCAACTAAAATTTTGGTACTGAATCAACATAAAGATATGTGATACCAACATAAGGTGGAAGCACCCAAAACTGTCAATATAACCAATTCAGCATAGTTGGAGACACTTTTTCCTTAAAATGATATTTTTTTAGTATTAGCAAGTGAAAATCATGAATATTAAAAAATAAAAAATAAAATTCGGATGTGGTATGTAATTTCTATGATTTTTCAATGTGCCGGCTCCCTAAACCACTGAAATTGTCACAAAGGTGGACCCTAAACCAAAATCTGCAAAAATCAGTAGTAGCAAATCAAAGTTAAGTATGTGTCTTTCAAATGAGTCAGCAAATCAGAGGTAAGCATTTGAAGGACACATTAACTAAAGTCTAGGAACACGTTAAGAGGAAGTCTAGGGTACGGGAATAGGTACACATATGCTTTTGGGTGCCCTCACCTTAGTACTACTTTCTAAGCATCAAATTCTACATGTCGTAAACACCTATAGTTTAGTTATAACTTACATTTAACTCCTAAAGGATAATAAGCTCCTATAGAGCTTTGTGAAGGTTTGGTTAGATTCATGTGAAATTGTTTTAATTTTTAAATGGATGAAAAATAATTCTTTTACCAAAGATATGGGCTGATGGAAAATATATTGATTTGTTTTTTGATGAGATGTTCAAATCAAAAGTTTAGGGACAATTTGGACATCATAGTAATAGAGAGGGCAAGCAGTCATGCAAGCTATGAATGTTTTTTTTAATAACTTTGAACACTTATAACTTGCAATCTATAAAACCTAATGGGCTGAATTCTTTTTTGTACATTCTCATACTAGTATAGGAAAAGAATGTGTGTTTGAAAATGTGTACTTTTTTTTGGTCCAATTTTCACTCAATGGCACTAAAAATGATAATTTTAGAAAATTTTAAAACCATTAGCATAAATTCTTGAGATTTTCATTTATTTATTTATTTTACTTCATTAAGAGAAGGAAGTTTTTGTGTTGACCATTGGGATTTTGATTCTTCTAAAATTTGAGTTCTCCAATAAACTTGAAGTCTTGTTCATATAGTTGCTTGTATTTTCAACATCCTCTTAGTACAAGATGATTTTATGTATGTTAGACACCTCTATTACCTTTGAAAATTGGCATGAAAGTAATTAACATAACTACCTACCCAATGGTCTCAGTTCCCAAAGTTCAATCAAACTATGCTAACCTTATTGAGAAGGGTCCAAAAATTATTTTCTTCATACTTCAAGCATTATAATCTCGCAATTTATGTTGTCAAATGGTCTGATTTTACTTCCACAAATTCCTATAGTAGTCTAGTATAAATTTGTATAGTTGAAAGTCATTAGAAAGGATTCTCGGGTCTTGGAGGGCCATTTCAAGCACCTCCCAGCGCCTGGTTCCCAGCAGTTCCCTCCCATCCCTACAAACGCGAGCCCTACCACGTCACCTTTTCAAAAAAAAATTGAAAAAAAAAAATTATTTTAATTTTTTTTTCGAAAAGTGACGTGGCAATCTCCATGCCATGTCACTACACTGCAGGAGTGCTACAGGAGCGCTACGAGAGTGCAGTTCCCGCGTTGGGAACAGGTTGGGAACTCGCAGCCCTCCCGCAGCTTGAAATATCATCTAATGTTGAAGAATTTTTTTATATTTCAATTATTCTCAATGCACTAGAAAGTGACAATTTTGGACACTTTCTTGTGAATAATAGTCACAGAGCTTTAAATTTCAACCAACCATTTTAATTTTTTAATTTCTTTGGTACTTGTGAAGAGTGAATTTAAATCTTTCAATCCAGTGTTAGGGTTCTTTCTTTGAGAAATTATATGGTGAAAAAAGTGTTTGCAAAAAAGTGTATTGAATAGTAAATTCTAAGACACCTTGGCTTTGCAAAATTTTATTGGAGTTCCATGCTTTTTTACCTTTGAAAATTGGTGAAGATAAGCCTAATATGGTTGTCAATGCAGTACATTTTTAAAATCAAAATCTATAGTGCAAAAATTTCCCACAAATAGTGGTCAGTCATATGAAATTCTTGGATAGGGTCCAAAAAAACTTTTTCTTCAACTTCTATAGCCAATTTTTTCCAATAAGGTAATATGCTCTAAAAGTGACCATTTAAGAGCTGGTCTGCCTTTTTTGTACGCAGAAGTGGACAAAATTATTTTTCTATCATTTTTCAGAGAAAGAAAAATGGATGTGGAACCTAACACAAGTGGTTTTGTATTTTTCCAAGCATTTTTGAATTAGTTACAAATTTTCAAAGATTCTGAACATAGGCACCTATTTGTGACTATAGGTCTCCCAAAATGTGTCCACTTGCAACTTGTAAAGCAATGTGTGGAAATCAAAGACAATGATTGGCTCTTACAATAGAAAAACAATTTTTCTTTGGTGCATTCAATTGCTATAATGGTCCATTTAAGGATCACCCCATCTCCATTCTCCACCTAAAAATAGGGGCAGTTTGAAGAAGATGGGTGCTTTTAGAACACACTACCTTATACACAATCAAACTTTGGAATTTTTTTTATCATATTCTCTCACTCAAGTGTAATGCAAGATCTTATGGTTGGATTTCCAAAAAAAAATTCTTGGATTGCATGGCTCAATGGAGTAGAAATGATAGTTTTGAGTGATTTTTTAGCAAGAAAAGGCCATGGAACTTTAGGGGTTGAATTTTTTATGTACATAATGTTAAATTTTGATGTCATCATATTATGTTAGTTTTCAGAAAATTCATCTTCATTTTTCTTTATGAAAGTCAAATATTAAAAGAAATTAAAATCATGAAAAAAAATTATAATACTTCAAAAACTAAATTCATGACAAATATAGAATATTTTAGAAACTTAGATCAAGTGATGTAAAAGTGCACCTGCCAACTTGCTGTTCCAGTGGTAGTAGAAATATTTGATAACCTGCACTCTACACCAATTGACAATTTCTTTATTGAATGAGTGACAATAGTAATGATAAAAGGGGACACATATTTTGTGGGTCTGTAATTTAATTGGAAAGAAATGTACAAAAGAAATTTAAAAAACTAGACAACACATCTGCAATTTTCATTTTGATGCTGTGTCCAATTTAAATTTACATATTTTTTTGTGAAATAAATGGACTATATCAATGAAGAGGCAAATGTCATAGAATCTCTAAGGTAAACCACAAAAGCGGTCCAACACAAACATATAAAGAATGATCCATTAAAGTCTTGTATCCATCCATGATAAACTTTTTTCAATAAATGAGATTTGGACTACAGTAGGTTGAGTTGGTCACCATGATCAATACCTTGAATGATGGTGATGGAGTGATTAGTGACTACAATAGAAACTTCCACCTTCTGAGTGTAAAGTGATTTTTTTAGGCCTTCATATTGTGGCCATGTTAGGAAATATTGTGATTGCTTTAGGTGAGTAAGATCATGGATGTACTTTTTGTTGGTTTTCAGGTAGTCTAAAGACTCTTTTGAATCAATTGTGCAGCATACTTCAAAAATTCATACTTTGTCAAAAAATAATAACTCTCCCCATTTCTCACATTTATCTTTATGTGGAAAAAAGTTTTAGCTTTTTCAATAATGTTAAAACAATAAACCAATCATTTTGCCTATTATAGGTTGCTTTACCTTAGTAGGAAAGACAAACTACATCATTATATGTCCGTGGTCCAAGGGTGGATACAATGCACTAGTAGAAAGGATGGTCTTTGGGTGCCAAGGAAGAGTGCTAGAGTCCCAAGGCTTACATTGGCACTAGTTTCATGCCCCAAGACCACCCTCCTACTGGTGTGGTGTAATATTTAAGTATGCACTACATTAGACTTATTAAAAATATTGAGACTTTTGCAAATTAGTGTTACAAGCACTAATAAGATAAAGCATCGATGACACTAGCATGCGAACCTACGAGCCTTGAGACTAGGTGTAAGTAGGTACTTTATAATCATGGAAGGTACCTATAACCATAGAAGGTGTTGACAACATAGGTGTCCAATATATAACTATGAAAGGTACCTATAATATAGGCACCTACAATATAGGTGTGTAGAGTATACATACCATATAATGATGATAGGTGTCAATATTATAGGTTCCTATAACATAGGTGCTTAGGCTCCTAGGCTCACATATTAGTAACCCTCTAAATAAATCATTGTATGGTAGAACCACCCATTCCAAACCAAGGTTGGAACAAATTTCCAACCTAAGTTTGGAATGTGAATTTTTCTCTTTTTCAAGGTTGGGACTAATAAGGTCATGATACATGTCTTGAAGTAACGAGGAAGATAGTAGGAAGTTGTTAGTGGAAAAGTAGTTCTTGAATGATCAAAATCGGAAGAGTCTATACATTGGATATTGGTTCAGGTCAATTTTGGTCTTCCAAAACTCATAGTAATTTGAATTCGTGGAAACAAATCACAAAAAAAAATTGGCAATGCCCGTCACTTCTATCTTTCTACATGGTAGAAAATTTACATTACCTTCTACTGCTCCAGAACATGCACAGAATCACTTAAGTGGTTGCCTATGGGTGGTTCTACCATAGTGCGTTAAACCAAAGGAATTATCAAATTTTCCAATGGTTGTGGATAGCCCTTGAAAAGGAGACACCAAGGGTAGCCCTCCCTACGCTCCACATACTCTTTCTCTTTTCTTTCTCTTTTCTTTCTTCACGATGGTGTTGGGGCTACAGAAACTGGTCATGAGTGCCGTACGAGCTCGGGTTTGTTTTTTTCCAAATGTACGGAGAGTCGAGCAAGAACAAAAAAACATCATTTCATTGCAATTGGCTGCAATGATCGAATGAAGCTGTTCTGAGCCTGTTGGATTCCAAAGCGTGCACCCATTTCCTCAGTTTTCACACCATTTCCTGGTTTTCAGACAAAAAAAAAGGGGCAAACAAATATTTTTTTTAAAAGCAGCCGAAGTGCGCACGTACCAGTTGAAGTAGGAGAGATCTCCGTCTCTGGGGAGGAACCTCCGCTTTCGAAGGAATACGGGTTCCATGTCATCGGTCCTCAAGCGCTCCGCGTAGTCAATATAACCCGACACCTGCCCACCTTTCATTTGTATGGTATAATTGTCTTGTCGCGGGTACAAACCGGAATGATTTTTCATGGACTAGATAACCATCAAGCACGGCAGGGTTTTGATGATTTTAGGGTGGATATTTTTCTTTTCTTACAACCCAACAATGATCACGGGACCAAGGCCATTTTTTTTCCTTTCAAAAAACACTCAAAATTGTCAATTCTATAACATTATAAAACTAGGCAATGATTCTCCCCATGTTGGGAAGGCATTATGAGTGTCTCCCTAGATGCATGGAAGAGTCTTTTAGTTAATTCAAGAATTGGGATTGGTGGAAGAGCCATAGAAGACAATTTTGTTCACTATAGGAGGGGACCTTTTCAAGGATGTAAAAGAGGCCCATGCTTCATTAGTAAACATTTTTATGTCTATGGAAAGTGAAAAAATGGAAAAAAAATTCACAAACTTTGACCACATAGATTGCAAGATATTTGCTTTTGAAGTGAAATTAATCATTTTTTTTTGTACCTTGGTCGGCTAGATTTTTGGCTCTTGAATCTTCTTATCCTAACTTTTTTGTCCTATGGATTTTGAACTAATTTCTTTTTTATGTTGAAGAATTCAATTGTGAGTCTAAAATTCAAAATTCTTCAAAATACACACTTGATTTCGAGCTTGATTTTCATTCTTAAAGAAATTGTTTAGTAGAAGTAGGTATGAGATCGAGTATGAGATAGAAGAAAAATCTAAATCATTAATAGTTCTAAGATGGAATTCAATCACATTGATCCCAATGGTGAGATTATTCCAAAAAACAATCGAAATGGTGTGGATTTCTTTTTGGAAAAAAACTGTAAAAATTCAATTCAAAAATGAATTCTATGAGTATTTCTTTGGAAATGCTCTAATTGCTACGAAAACAAGATGCTTTGCAACTTTCTCTTCACTAGTCCAAATAGAATGAATAGAATCTTTCTATATCGACAAAAATATTCTCTATAAGAAACAAAATTTAAATTGTGGAGTGTAACTTTTACTCTAGGACACCAATTGAAATGAAAATTATATTTCCAGAAATCTAATGTGTTTTTCTATCTTACAAATTTACAAAAAAAATCATGCCAAAAATTGAGATCATAGAAACCCATCCAAACCTTCAAAAGTCTCCCAAAGGGATTGCTGGTTTTTTAAGGTTCAATATTGTACAAAATGCTTTCCATTTTAAAATGAATGAAATTGCAAGAAGTCATACCAAGTTTTTCAAAAGATGAATAAATTATTTTTTGTCTATAATCTACACGTTCAAGGATGGTAATAGCTATATAATTGTAGTCAATATTGCAAGCCTTAAACTTCTTTGGAATTTGAAAAAATAATCTTTGTCATAAGGCAACGAAGAGTCTCCATTATTCACTGTTTAGTAAGGGAATGGTTCCATTTGTTATAGAATTGAACTCTAAGCTTTTTTCTACAACAAATTGTAAACTTGCACTATCTAAATTTTTGTACTTTTATTTTGTGTTAAGAGAAAAATCAATTGCAAGAATGCAACAAATGCCTATAGATTTGTATGATTCCACACTCAATGCAAATCAACGTTCATTTGTTTAGTCAATAGACTCTCTAATGTATTGTTTGGTTAATGGAGCCTCTTCTTTGGTTGCTTTGTTTCTAGATGAGACAACTTGTAAGAAAAGCACTATGTAGCACTCCATTCAATATAAAGGAATATGAGTGATTCTTGCATACTAGGTTGTATTGCTCCAAAAATAATATAGGTATGGTCAAAAAAGGTTACAAAATAAAATTTAATATAAGAAGACATGGGCAACAACTCTTATGAAGTTGTCATATCGGCCCTCTATTGAGTCACTTTTTTGGTCTACATAAACTGGACCTCAAAATTGTCAATATGGTGGAGGTCTATATCTTGTCCCATGTTCATACAAAAAACTATGGATACGGTTTAGGATATATAGATATATGAATATACATAAGGATGCAATATATACGATTTTGGAATATATGAATAGGCCATATTCAAATATGGATACATACATGCATGCAAAAATGCTCAAAACATTTATTATCCCATATTGTTTGAAAATCTAAAATTCTAATCTCTAAACATATGTATCCAAATCTCTCAAATATTCACGAGTAATCAAAAGGTTTTTGTGGGACATGGGATATCTAGTGTTACACTATAACTATAATCTCAAAACTATATTTCAATGAATGAAATGTCTCACAATAAAATAAGTAATAAGTTATAGCTTCAACCTTCTCAAGTTTTAGCAATATGAGATGATGTTGTGATGTCAAAGGATCTACATATGCACATACATACCTCATGACCTCCTCTTGTATAATCTCGAATGAAAATAACTGTCTATTGCTTTTGTATAGGAATGCAACATCCACAAATATTTATATATAATTATTAGTTTTTAATTATCTTATTGTTATGATTATTATAACAAAATGTAATAATGATCTCACTAGTAAAAATATACTCCCCGTAGACTAAGCTTTAAGACCCATGCTTGGTTTAGTTCTCAATAGAATGAAATTTTTGATCAATTAGAGGTCTTAAAGCTTAGTTTATGTGGATTGTGCTTCTACTCAATTAGGATGTTGCAATTCAAAAATATTTATTTCATTCAAGTACAAAGATGAAGGATACAGACAATTTTCCATTCCTTACAGGCTTTTCTCTCTCTTGCAATGCCTGCATACCAATGACAATTTTCTTGAAAACTTTTCACAAGTAGTGAATAAGGTAAGTGTATTCAATTGCAACCTCTACTTTATTGCATCCCCTTTAAATACCCTCTTTGGTTCAAAGCCCAAATTTAGGATAGCCATTTTTGTCTTACAAAATTTGTGCCACATAAGTAAAAGAAAAATGTCAAATATAGATTTAGGTTTGATTCAAAAAAAAGGGATAGATAGGGATGCAATAAGGTAGGGATTGCAATTAGGTACACTTACTTTACGTGTTTACTCAAGAAGACAATTGAATACAAAGCCAAGGCTAAGTAAAAGCTAGGAAAAAAAAGGTTGTCTTCTGCATGTGCACTAAGGCTTGTAGGAGTTGTGATTGGTTATGGAAACTAGTAGGTTGACTTAAGTCCAATGCATGAAGTAGTATATACTTTGTGCACCTGCAACTACAAACCCTTGTTTTTTTGTAATCATTGTAGAGTTTGTGTTCATTGTTTGTGTGCATAAAGAGGAAAAATTATTATTAAAAACATCGTCTATAGTTGTAGAACAAGAAATGATCCTTACAACTAGTCCAATTGGTTGTGTAAGTCTTCTAGTGGATCATCTCTTGATTTAGACAAACTATGTTTTGACTACACTAATAATGAAATTTAGTATTATAGTACCCATAGTGTTATTTTTCCTATATGTAACTTACTATAATTTTCATTTAGTTGACAATTGATATTTATGTTGGATATTGATTAAGTGTAGGGAGAACTATCTTGGTCCTAGTTTAGTTTTTTGGGTAGAAATTTATTTGACCATTAGTGTTAATGTTGACATTTACTATTAGTAACATTAGTGACATTGTTGTCATATAGTGTTAAAGCATGTAATTAGTGTTGTAAACACTAAATTTAATTATTAGTGTAGTAAGCATTAAAATCAATTTAAATAATTGGATTGAAGTTGTCACAAATAGTAGAATTGGTTACCATGAGGAAAGGATAAGCGGAAACATCCTTTCCCGCACTAAACTGCTTCTTAGGTAATTTTTCTAATGCCTGCACCACAACTTTGTTTATTGTATGGCATAGATATATAAGGTAAACTACCCCATTACGGAATAAATGGGAGCAAACCCATTGTGGGCTAAATTATGTAAGTAGTGTACATTTCAGAACTAGAATGTACACTACCATTAGAATTTTGTCCACAATGGGCTTGCTCCTATTTATTCTGTAATGGAGTAGTTTACCTCAATGATTTAGTGTAGGTAATGAGCATCTCAAATGCAAAATCAAAACAAAATAATGGTAGATATTTTCTACTACAAAATTTGTTGAGATTGTCTACTGTTGAATTGCTTTAAGGGACAAGTAGAAGGTGCATATAGAAGATTGCATTAGAAATGCTCTAGTTTTTATAATTCTACTTAAACATTATGAATTAGTTTCAAGGAATGTTTAGTTATTGACATCAATGAATATATCATTTTAAGTTTTGACTATTATTGTTTGATCGAATGGAATAAGGCAATATTTTTGTACCAATTTTATGCATTTTTATTCAAATGGTATACCAAATTAGCATCATTGGAATATATAAATGATGTCTTTATACAAAAAATACAATATACCCCTAAAAGCCCTAGTCACCCAGTGTTCATTCAACGAACAACTGAAAGTTTGAGTGGGGTCTAACAAAGTTATTTTTAGATGAATCTTTTTGGCACACGGTGTGGACATGTACCCCTTTGCAGGAATATATTTTTTGTTCCTTTCAATGTCAAATATATTATAGTTGCACTGCCCAAAGTCTTATAAATATATAGGACAACATGTGCAAAAGTAGGGACCAAACTTTTTTAGGCACCATTTTGATGGAAAAATAAGTTTCGTACCCACTTTTATTTCGACTTTTTTAACTCAACCGGCTTTTTCACAAAACTCATGGGTTTAAACCCTGGTTTAGAGTACTTTACGAATAACTCAAATGTGTAATGGTAATCATGTTCCATAATGATAACTTGATAGAGGGGTGACCGTGTCACCATATTAATTCTTTCTTCAAAGTAAAAAATTTAAAGGCTAAAATGAATGAAAATTTCAACACTTTTTAGGCTATAGAAATCCTTAAAATAATACATTTCCATTAACATTGAGATTTATGTGGTAATGGTGAGGAGATGAATTTTGTATGTATCTCCTCTAAACATATGTTGAGAAATTCTCAAGCATCATCTCTCATGCACGTTCTTAATTTTTCTTACTCAGTTGAAAAAGTTTATGATGATAACTCACTGCAAGACGAGCAGCTTCAACCTTTATTTTGAAGTCAGCAAACTCTTCTCTAGACATGACCTCTGCATTGCTCCTGTATCTGCAAGCATAGTGTCAAAACCAAAATAAAAGTTTAAGTAATTTTTTAATTTTTTAATTCATAAAAACTTCAAAATTCATTATTATTTTTGTCGTGAGTTGGAATGACACAAAACAAAGTCCATGTATTCCTTCCCGTTGAGAGTTTTCTGACGGTATCAAGAAGGTGATGGGGGGACACACAATTTTGGAAATCTCATTGTAACAAAACAAAGCAAACAACCTAACTTAAAGTATAGATAGTCCCCACAACACCACTAAGGTAACTACACCTAATTTTAATTGCTTTCTAAAATCAACTCGTATAGATTCTTGCCTAAAATGTATTCCCATTCTTCATGAGAGTTTAGGGTCGGTTTTAGACATACGTATGTTTAGTACATTGAATATTCATAGTATATTCATATGGTTTCCAAAAAATGCATTCTAAGTTAATCTAAAATCTCCTTTTGACTACCAACAAGACCCCACAAAAAAAATTCAATATATTGATGGAAGCCATGTTGAAATGCTTGTTTGTTTGATTTTAGGTGTAGTTACTTTGTAAGGATTTGAAACATCTTCTAGCTAAACTACTTTAAGAAACATTTTCCAATACATCCCAAGTCCCACTGAATTCTCAAAATCTGATTGGTGGAGAACTGAAAATTGAGACTTGGAGCTTCATACATTATCTCAAGTCCCACATCACTCTAAAATGTCTATGTGGCAATATTTTTTTTGAGAGTTTTGGTGCCAAGGAAGTCGGACTTAGAGGTTGAGTTGTGTCAAACAAAAGTGGAGACTTTATTCAGCCTTGAAGTTCCAACTAATGTTTTGAATTTAAAATTAGGAGTAAAATACCATATGAATCATAGTCATTTTGTCCACCATCATTCTGTCCAAACCTGTCCTAAACAAATTTGATGCTAATAGTGCCCTAATAACAAGGTTTTGAATTTTTGATCCATTTTGGGGGCACTTAATTGCTATAAAATATTACACAAAAGACACATTGAGATTTAGAGTTGAGAGGTTTTGGCCTTCACAGTAAAAAGTTCCAAGTCTTACATTTGATATTTTTATTCACCTTCTACAATCCAAGGAAGTAAAGACTTAGAAAGTGGAGACTTAGGACATGGTGTGAAATGTCCCTAATTTAAATTATTTTTATATCTTTCTTGATAATTCTATAATTTTCTTCTATTGTTGCATAAATATATTATTTATCTCAATTTCATCAAATTAATCATAATGAAAGTTTTGAAGACTCAAAATATATTATGTTTTTCTTGAGTTGAAAAGAAGGTTTGATCTAAATGTTGCTTTGCATGAATGAGGAATTATTTGAACAAAGCCTAGGACAAAGCGTATGGGTTCAAGCACACTTTCACCTTTGCCAAATTATACTCATATATTTAAAGAAGCCTATGAATATTTTATAATATTTGTTGGAAAAACAAAGAAAAAGGATTTTGATTCCTATCAATAATAACAACATTCTTGCCTAATAAGGTTGGAGTCTACAATGTCACTTATTTGTGTTATGGTAGAATTTTTTTTATTAGCTCACAACACATGACAACCTTTCCTTCAAGATTTTCTATAGTGAAGTAAAGGACCCCATACCTTGGAGCTCAAGAATGTTATGGTTGGAGTGAATCAAGTATCCATTTGTTCAAGTTTCATACAAAAGCCAACATGATTGAGTTTAACAAGACAAAGATAATAATTTAAATCTTTTGTTAGCCATTTAATCATAGAAGAATATTGAGACTAGAAAATGAACGATGGATGACTTTCACAATTTGTGTAGAAAATAAAGAATTCACATATTGATACATAAATTGAATCATTTTTGACAAAACACCTTGGTGATAGGTCTCATCCTTTCAAGGTCAAAACACCCAATTAAAAAAAATACAATAAAAAAACACAATAAAAAAAAACATATGCATTACAATGAGTTTAATGGGGTTTATTTAATCCTTAAACAACATTGAGGCCAAAACACATATGACGGATGACATGTTTGTTCACTGCAAAAATAAAGAATGCGCCAATTGGTCCAACAATAAAAGCATTTTGATGACTACTTTGGTCATAAGGGACATCATTCTTCAAGGGTTAACCCATGAATGACACGAAGAACATTTTTTGACCAATGAATGACAAATAATATCTCCATATAGAACAAAAGTACAACTATTCATCCTCCAAATTTTACGTGAAAAAGAAAAAGTCTTCTACAATATTTGTCTTCCAACAAGTACTTTTTCATTTTTTTTTAAAGACAAGTACCCAAACAGATGATTTTTGCAGTGACTGGCTTCGTCCTTTTAAGGGTTAAATAGCCAGCATATGGCTTGCTTGCAAATGAAAAAGCCATTATTTTGAAGATCCTATTGCTCTGCATATCCTTGGCTATCTTTTTTTAGGGTTATGAAATTCAAAGAATCAAATCCAATGCAATGCATTTGGATTATATAGTATAACAAAGTAAGTTATCATGTGTACCCCATTTCAACAAGTTGTCGCGCAAGCTCGAGGTCCTCCAAATAGAAGAGATCTGTAGCAGTGATTTGGCTGTCCAAATAATCCTCATATCTGCACCATGATCATATCCCACTTCATTTGTGTCAATAACCATAAATAAAAATAGAACTAAACAAATTGAAATAATCAATCAATCGGCACCATATCTTCCCTTTTTTGCCACTTCAATATAACCAGCATTCTTTACTTGCCTTTCAGCATAAATTACTCTTATGTATGCCAAAATCAATCTATATGCCCAAATTGGCCAAGTGTTAGGTATTGACCATTTGGGTATTCAGACCGAACCCATATTATAATGTTCGATGAACCTGTATCCCTATTATTGCAGACCAGTGTTTTCTTAAGGCAATTGAGTGCCCAATTTCCTAAATAAATAACTTCAAGTCTATAGAAAAAAAGAAGAAGGTAAATGTGTTAAAAAAAATGCGAGATTGTAATAATGGTCTTGCACTCTTGCACACTATTGCCACAATGTTTCCAAAATTTCATTTCATCCATTGTACAGAGCCGTCACATACAAAAATTGCATACAAAAATTACATATTTCAAATTGACCTCCTTCAATTTAAACCCTTAGAATGAACACACAAAACTCAAAACCTTCTTAAGAGAAAGGCCACATAATCATTTGTTTGAAAACCAAAAAAAGAAAGAAAGATTGCATACTACATAATGCTATACAATTAAACCCTTGTAGATCTAATGACATTCTACCATTGTCTTGTACCTTAGTGTTCACAAGATTAGACAAAGAGATTATTTATTTTTGGTGAATTGCATGGGCTTATGTTCATTAGCAAAGCGTATGCAATGTTCATAAAAATAGAGAAAAAAACAAGAAGAAAAAATGACTACAATGTCATTTATAATTGTGTGCAATTCAAACAATTGTACAAACACAAAGGAAACACGGGGCTTTTTCAGAAATAGAGGTAGTAAAATTTTTTAAGGTTTGGGAGCCTTTTATTCCCATGTAGTGTGGCTCCTTTCAATGGCTATTCTTGAGTTCAAACTTGTGCACAAAGAAAGTTTGCCTTCCCCCCGACCCTTCTTGTTCAAAAAATGGTATGATGATTATGGTAGCCTAACAAGTGCAAAATATTTTGATTGATGTTTGAACTCTTGAGACACCCCTGCCAATTGCATTCCTTAATAATGTTTTGCATTGCGTTAAAGTAATAACCCTAATTTTTCTTTGTTCAATTCAATTGTGAAATATCCCATTTTTATTTATTGATGTTTGAACTCTTAAGACACCCCTCACCCATTGCATTCCTCCAGAATGTTTTGCATTGTAATTAAAGTATTAACCCTAATGTTTCTTCATTCAATTCAATTGTGAAATGCCCATTTTGTGCAAAATTTACATGTAAACCCTAGTACGACTAAGTAAGTGTTTGGGGTGTTTCCATGGAGAATAATTTTGTTTACATTTTAGATTGAGGTACTTGACTAGACAGTGTCAGGATCATACGTTTCAAATTCATTGACGATGGCAGTTCCTTGGGAGTTTGTGAACGCTGGAAACTCTTCCTTTCTTGGTTTCCCAGCCATTTTCAATTCTATTTTGAAATTCTCTTGGTAGCCGTTCCGCCAATTCCTTCTCTCCAAACAAAAGAGTAATAATTTGCAGTAGAAATTAGAGTTAATCGTAAAGTGCGTGCAATGCAGGATCAGGAGTTGGAGTGTGGGAAAAACACAGGACAAAACTCCTTGCAGCACCAAAACTGGGGTTGGATGGACTTTAGGATAGTGCTGTGTTTCTTTTGTGCTATTCTTAGTTAAACCCTCCTCTAACACTCGTTTACAAACACATGACAAACTTTACCATTGACTCTATTGAATAAACAAAAAAATTCTAACATCTTTTTTCCTATTGCTCTCATGTGTAATTGTGTACTTGTAACAAACTAAATAGAAGCTTGAGTGCTACTCAATAAGGTATTATGCTCTAAAGCAACAACTTAAGGGCTGGTCTGCCTTATTCAAAGGTTTTGTAGACAAAAATATTTTTAGATCATTTTTCAGAGAAAGAAAAATAGATGTGAAACCTATCACAAGTGGTTTTGTATTTTTTCAAGCATTTTTGAATTACTTATAAATTTTCAAAGATTTAGTGTACATGCACCTATTTGTGACCATAGGTCTCCCAAAATCCATTTGCTTGTTACTTGTAAAGAGATGTGTGGAAATCAAAGACAAGGATTGGCTTTTGCAATAGAAAAAATAATTTTTTCTCAATTCATTCAATTGCTAAAGAGGTCCATTTAACCCCTAAAGGTCAGAGACTATATTTTCACCAAAAATGCTCTAAAATTGCCATTTCTAATACAAGTACCAAATTTTAGAAGATTTTCTTTTTGTAACACATGTAACCATAGGATCTTGTAGTACTCTATTTTGAGAAGATGTGAAAAAAAATTCAGAAATTTTCACTATGTAGATTGCAAGATATTAGCGTTTGAATTGACAAAAATTCTTTTTTTGGCCCTGCAAAAAATTGGGCAATTGCACTTTACAAGGTCACATTTGTATGAAAAAAATGTCCAAAATGGAGGTAACTCTTAGGATTCATTCTTCAAAGCAAATTGTATACATTTTTGCAAAAATTTATATCATTTGGAATTGCACAACATATAGGAAAAAATAGTAAGTAGAAAGAAGTAGAGAATGATTCAAAATACTAAATTGTTAAGAATTTAATTACGGAATTGAAAAATTCCAAACCCAATGGTTGTAATGTATTAATAAACAATCTACAACATATTTTTATTTTAAAAAAATATCAATAATTGAGTTAAATAAAAGATTCCATAGTTTATTTTAGAGTAGAAAATCTATAATTGGAACACCTCATAACTTTCATCTCATAAATCAAAATCGAATGATTCAAAAATTTCCACGTATATATAAATTTAGAGAACCAATTTCAAATTTTTATTTTTGAAAAAAGTGATTTCTTAAGAAAATTTTGGGCTGCCCATAGAGCATTGAAAATTACATATCATGCAATAACTTTTGAACCATGTAGTCAAAAGTTATGAAAATTGTTGGGCCTTAAAGCTACTCTCTGGGCACATGTTGTGTGGAAATTTCAAAGAAAAAAAATAAAAATTCCATTCATAGTGAACTACCCAAAATCGCTATGTTGTCAAAAAAATGAAGTTTGGTTAGTTCGGGATTAAGGATCACCTCATCTCTATTCTCCAGCTAAAAAAGGGAGCAATTTGAAGGAGACGAGTGCTTTTAGAGCATACTACCTTATACCATATACCAAGCGAGGAGTAGGCTGATGTATATGTAAAACAAAAAGTGGAAAAGTAGCTCTAATTTTTTTGACATAGGTATACCTAAGCTTTGTATGGTAGTAAATGACACTCTGAAAAGAAATATGTAGAGTCCAAGGAAGCTTCCTAGAGAACACCATGGTGGAAATGATAAAATTTAGGAGGTTATAATTTCACTCAAATGAAGTAGACTCTCAAAGTCTTTGTTGGAATATTTAGAAGACAAAAGGAGATTCAAGGTTAGGATAGTGGATTACGAGGCCTATGCATACTTGCCCTTCATGCTCTATATCTAGCCTAAGTTTGGATTTCACCCAAGGGGTTGACACTATTTTTCTAAGGTAACCAATTTGATATCCATCACTTAATCAATGCAACTTCTTGCTCTAGATTTTTTCTGGCACTGATGTATGTCTTTCAACATGCATATATGTCTAGAAGGAACATTCTCATGAAGTTCTATAAGAAGAACAAGGATAAAAAGCCAAGGTGTTTCTTTTGAAGGAATTTAGTTTTGTTTGGTGCTACTTGAGTTTGTTTTACTTTGGAGTATTTTCATACTATAGGTACTCCAAAAATGTAGTACAAATTTACAATTTTACAATTTTACAACTTTGTCACTTCCTTATGAATTCTAAGCTTTCTAAAATGTCTATTCCCATTATATTCTATAATTAGGTATTTATTTATATTCTGTAATGGTGAGTCACACTCATTAAAATATGTAAATATAATAAGAAGTCAAATTTGCTTTTATAATTTAGTGCTAAAAACTCACTCATTTTTTATTTGAAGGAAAATAAAACATTATTTTCAAATTGAAACTTTAAAATAATTTTTTAGTCTTCTTTTATATAATTAGAACATGAAAATTTTCAAACAACATTTTATAAAAATTCATTACAAAATGTATTTCAAAATGGTCATTTTAGTAACAATTCTTCTATGTGCACAATGTGCACAATTATTGTAGTTCTAGTTCCAAGGCCATTCGAATATCAATAATGTGAAACACCTTAAGGTAGTCTTTCCTTTCCTAAGCCTAGGAGTTTGCTTCCTCTTAGTTCACCAATCTCACCTTAAGGTAGTATGCTCTAAAAGTCTCCTTCAAATTGCCTCTATTTTTAGCTAGAGAATGGAGATGGAGTGATTCTTAAATGGATCACTTCAACAATTGAATGAATTGAGGAAAACTTGTTTTTCTATTGCAAGAGCCAATCATTGTCTTTGATTTCCGCACATCTCTTTACAAGTTGCAAGTGGACGGATTTTGGGAAACCTATGGCTACAAATAGGTGTCTATGCCCCAAATCTTTAAAATTTTATAAGTAATTAAAAAATGCTCAGAAAAATTCAAAACCACTTGTGTTAAGTTCTACATCTATTTTTTTTCTTTGAAAAATGATCTGAAAATATTTTTGTCCGCAGAAACCTATGAAAAGGGCAGACCAGCCTTTAAATGGTTGCTTTTAGAGCATAATACCTTATCCTATGCCCGGGTTGGTTTTGTAAATAATGAAGCAAAATTTGAAGCATATCTGGAATTTTATACATTTGCAAAACAATTATGGAAAGCAAAGATAATCTTTATTTAAAGGATTTTCAGTTCATTTTTGAAATCTAAAATGTTATAATTAGAAAATTTATAAATGATTTGAAATTTAAAAAATGATATATTGAACAATTGAAATGCTATAACTATCCATTTCAACATGAAGTATTGAAATTGATATAAGTGTATGATGTTTGTCTACGATCTTGATTATTTCATTTTGGGGGGCACTTCAATTCCTAAAGGACAAGGTTTTTTTTCCACAAAAGTATCCTCAACTATCATTTTTTAGTGCATTGAGTACAATTGAATACTCATATAAAATTTTATAATTGAAATAAAAACATTTTCAAACTTTCAACCGTATACTAGACTACCATAGGAATTTATGGATTTTTTTTTAATTCATTTGATGAAGTAGATAGCAAGATTATAATGTTTGAAGTTAGAAGAAAATAAATTTTGGGCCCTATTCAACAAGATCAATGTAGTTTGACTGAACTTTGTGGTGAGAGAGGCACTATCCAACTTTAGAGACTTGGACCATTGGATAGGTAGTTATGTTTGTTACTTGCATGCCAATTTTCAAAGATACCATACCTATAGGCGGCAAGGTCAACAAAAAATAATTATTTTAAAGAAAGTTAGAAAAAAGTTGAAAAGAAAGAAAATGCCCAATGTTAGTCCAAAAGTGCAAAATACAACCAAAGTGAAGCCCAAAGTCCAATACAATCACAATACTGTAATGGTATTACCAATAACAATCTATCAATTGACCATCTACCATAAAAAATAAAATTGTAATGGCATTGTGAAGGAATTACTTTCATTGACATTTAATGAGAATGAAGGGTAAAGAGGTTGTTTTTATAATGAAATCCATTGCTTGTCATGAATCTTCAAAGGATATGGGATAATTTAAAGATGAGAGTTTGACTAATTGTTGATTGTCAAAACGGAAGAATTGTGGTCAAAGTAGAATTCAAACCTCATTTGTCATAGTAGAATAATGTTTTTCAAAAAACTTTGAAGTATGAAAAGTTGGTAAATTAAAGCTAACTTTCATCTTCAAAAGCCTGTTTGTGATTTTGAGCCTTCAAAAAGAAGGTTATGGACAAAATTCAAAAAGGTGTTTGAAAATGTCCAAGAAATTGTCCCTTCCAACCCCTCTTTGAAATTTGTCCATAACTTTCGATTAAAGGCTCTAAATCTCAAATGAATTTTTGGGGATGAAATTTATCTTGATATTCTACACTAATTTAGCACAAATATTTTTTTAAATAATTATTCTACTATACCTAAATGAGGTCTGAAATTCTACTTTGAACACAATTTTTGCTCTTAACTATGATTCTATGAGTAGTTGAGCTCTTACTTATCTTAATTTTCATATCCCACACAAATTGTTTTAACTCCTACTATCCCACTTGTATAAAGAGCTTGTCTTCACATCTTTGTATGCACTTCATAAGAGACTTTAGAAGTTATGTGGTATAATTGTCAAATATTGTGATTCTCCTATATTTAATGTCAAATTATTTAAAATCATATTTAAAAATGAAAAATCTATTATTTGAACTTCAATTAATTATTTGGCATCAATGTGCTGACCCTACTCTATAGGTACGTTAACAAAGATGTCTGACATACTCCAAACCATCTTGTGCTTAGAAGATGTAAAAAATAAAAAGCAACTACATGAGGAAGATTCCAAGTTTTTTTAGAGAAGTCTTTTTTTGGAAGAATCAAATTTCTAACAATTAGCACAAATCTTTCCTTTTTATAATCAAGTACAAAATAAAAGAAACAAATGAAAAAATCTCATGAGTTTACACTAGAATTTATGCTAATGGTTCTAAAATTATTCTAGAATTGCCATTTTTAGTGCACCAAGTGAAAATTGATTATTATTATTTTTCCATTTCAACCACTCATCATTTCTCTATAATAGTGTAAGAATGGATGGAATAAATTTCAGCCCATTTGGCTTTATAGAGTGTGAGATATAAACATTCAAAATTAATGAAAAAAAACTTCATAGCTTGCCTAACTGCTTGCCCTCTCCACAAGCACGTTGCCCAAGTTGCTCCTAAACTTTCAAGCCCCATAACTTTTGACTCGAGCATTGAATTGGAAAAAAGATTATATTCTAGGGAAACTTATAGAAATATGCACCTTTGGTAAAAATGTCACTTCATTTGTTAGAAAATTGACTTCATATAAACCTACCTGAGCTTTCAAAAAGCTCCACTGGAGCTTCAAGAAGTTTAGGGTTTGATGGACAATTTGCCCCCCATATAAAATAACAAACAAGATAAAAATCCTCTTCCTTTAAAATTTAGGTGACCAGGTAGAGTTATCCTAAAAGTCTTGACAACCATCCTCTCTTTGGTCCTTATTTTGCTTCTAATCATAGATTGCATTTGAATTTTTAATGAACTTGTATTCTCTTTCTGAACAACAACAAG
Source organism: Rhytidiadelphus loreus (assembly GCA_947034895.1). Classification (NCBI taxonomy): domain Eukaryota; kingdom Viridiplantae; phylum Streptophyta; class Bryopsida; order Hypnales; family Hylocomiaceae; genus Rhytidiadelphus; species Rhytidiadelphus loreus. The sequence continues at coordinate 2,553,183 of OX344765.1, read as the reverse complement.
ACACGATTGCTTGCAACCTAATCACATTGGATTGTATTCTTCCTAAATAGAGGTTGAGCTCCCACCCCTTGCAAAATGAGAGGATCATACACAAATTATTAGCACTTCTAATAGTGTAAAAAAACTTTTGATTCTCTCATTTGCAAGGGGTGGGAGCTCAACCTCTGTTTAGAAAGAAGACAACCCAATGTGATTAGGTTGCAAGCAATCATGTCTTGCTATCATTCCCCCCAAATGCAAGTTTAATAAAAATTCCATCTAAGATTAGAAGCAAACTAAGGACCAAAGAGAGGATGACTTTCAAGACTTTCATGATAGCTTTAATATCAGCTACTTTTTTTTTTTTTTTTTTTTTAAAATTTCCGATCTAATGGATATTTCCTCCGATTAGGGATCCTTCATTTTCAAAACCCAACCAGTTGTTCCGTAACTTTGCGTTGGAGATAAGTTACAATTAGAGTGGCGTGATGTTCCTTCAGTTCTCCTGGAAATGCATTCAGACAAGCAGCTGAAAACACCGCATGCATCACGAGATTCTCAAGCAGTCCTCATGCATCACGCTCACCGCCTGCACTCTGCACCACATCCCCCTTCAATTCTTGCAGACTGGAGCTCCGAAAATGGAAACCAAGCATCTCTCAGATGTTGTCGTATTGTTTTCCTTTTCCGTCGTTGAAATAAACTTCAATGCATGCAACATAGAAAAAAGAAAATAGAAAAAGAAGAAGGAAACCAAGCGAGTGAGGAGAGCTTGATGAGCACGACGAGCATGAACTTCACAGAAGCTCAACGATGGTTGCAACAGTAAAAAGCAGAATGGTGACCTTCTTCGAATTCACAAAGATTCTAACTTTGCTTGTTTTGCTTGCTACCCACGCACAATCCGCTCATTACGTCATCTCGTGGCTCTCATTAGGAATCAACTGCATTCTCTGCGGGAGATCTCACAGCATAAGATCAATACATAATTTTACATGGAAGACTATACTACTAACTTTTGTGTTTTGTCGGAACGACGATGAATTTCCTTGCAGCTACTGTAGCAGCTCGGGGGTTGTGGCAAGGATTCAAACAGCTTCCTTGGCGTGCAAGCCACAGCTCCTGGCCAGCTGCAAGTCACCACAATCAAAGCAGAAAATCTCCTTTTGGATTGAGACTCCACTTGGCAATCACTGTTTAGAGAAAAAAGCAAGCAATCAGCTATTCTATAAGAAAGTTTGGGTCTCTGGTTGCACATCTCTGTGACAATCCCTCGCAGATCTCCGACAGAATTAGGGTTTCAAAAAGAGGGGAGCAAGGGTTTAGTGGAGATTAAGCGCGGGACGAGAACTGACCATGGATTTGAATGCGAATCTGGAGGTGAGTAATCTCACGCGAGAGATCATTCTGCCATCGCCGCCGTGTACGCCTCATGTTGTTACACTCTCCAACAATGACCAGATCATGCCACCCTTGTACACTTCTTGTCTCTACTTCTTCCCGGCTATGGATACTCCCAGCGTTGAGCTCAAGCAATCACTCGCAAGTGCCCTCGCGGTGTTCCCTCCAGTTGCTGGTCGCTTGATTCCCCGAACCCCCGCTCACGCGGGCTTCGACGTGCATTGCGACAACCAAGGGGCTGTCTTTGTGGAAGCTCAATCCTCCGCCACGCTCCACCATTTGCTCACCACAGGTACTCTCGTTATTCTTATTAAGCTATGAATTCTAAGCTCATCGTGAGACTCCGGCGTAGTTACGAGTAGGGAATGCAGGTCATGGAGATGTGCGAGGGAGTGCCATGTATCAGCCGAGTCCTGTGTGGAAATCGCTTGCGCCGGAGCCTGAGGACTTTGTTAGTGGCCAAGAGTCGAAGCCGCTTCTCTTCATTCAGGTAACAATTCTCGTCCTTCACCATGTGATGCTTGGATTACTGCTTTGTAGTCGGAATTCGTGCGTTTTGAAACCCTAATTCTGTCGGAAGAAGATCTAAAACAGCTAGTGAGGCAGCAAGGCTAGTGCGCAATTGACACTACCAAATTCTGAGATTAGCTGAATCGCAAAACATTGTCATAAAATTTCGTAAAATTAGTGGGTCTCATGGATTGTTGTTGATCAGGCTAGAATAACGGTTTATCGTCCTGTCTAGTTGAAGCTCTAAGCACCAATTGACCCTTCTAGAAAGACTGCTGACAAGGAAGGTAGACTGAGGTTCCATTAATCATACAGTACTTTAGAGGCTCCATTGACAATCCAGGTGAGCTTTGATTTGTGCTAACTGTGAAGATACTTAATCTATTGACATTTGTTTTTTTTACAGTTGTATAGTGGCTTACCACAAAATAAATGTGCCCAAATTTTAGATGGTGCAAGTTTCTAGATTGTCGTAGGGAAAGGTTCAAAACTCACCTCTATGGTCCATGGAACCTCACCCTTGCTGTATGATGTATGGAAACTTTACATTAATGTGTGAATCAAAATAATTTCTGAAAGGACAATCATCTGAAGATGTTACGAAAGAATTCCAATTTCGTACCAGGGCTCCGAATCCCGAAGATATATAGAATTCTGGTTGATTCGGATCCTGACTGAATCTTAGATGGGTGCAAGAAGTTTCATTGGTGTAGGGAAAGGTTCAAAATTCACCTGTACGATCCATGGAACCTCTCCCTTGCTGTATGGTGTATGGTGACTTCACATTTGTGTGTGAATCAAAATAATTTATGAGAGGAGAATCATCTGAAGAGGTTACGAAAGAGTTCCGATTTCGTACCAGGACTCCGAATCGCGAAGATAATAGAGAATTCTGGTTGTTGATTCGGAGCCTGAATGACTGCGCTGTGACCACAGGTGACAAGGTTGAGTTGCGGAGGCGCGGTGTTAGCCGTGCTGTTGCATCACCTCGTGGCGGACGGCGCTGCGCAATCGCACTTTGTGGCGTGCTGGGCGGAGCTCACCCGTGGACTGGAGATCGCCGCGCCTCCGCACCTAGACCGCTCACGCATGCAAGCGCGGACGCCGCCGTGCCCATCATTCGAGCACATGGAGTATCTCGTGCACAAACAAGCGCCGTCGTTCTCGAGCGAGGCCATGGCGGAGCTGGTTCGCAGTATGCCGCCCATGACGTCCCGAATCTTCGAGTTTCTTCCGGAGGTACATGTCCGGAATGGTTCTTGTTTATCAAGCTTGTGTGACATGTTTGTGTCTTGTCAGAATTTGTCAATTCCGTGATTAGCGCTTTCAGTGCTGAATGAGGACGTCTGGGCGTAGACACTCCAATGTTCAATGTTAAACGTCATTTCTCATCTTCCTACTTGGCGAATGTCACTGTATTCATCTGATTGTTGCCGGTTTCTCCGACCCTTGTTTTGACCAAGTATTGGATAGTTCTATTGTAAATCACCATATAATATGGTAACCACCACTTGGGGTCCGCAACGGGATTGACGACGCGTGAGTTCATCCCGATTGTGCATGACTAGCCGTTTCTCAACATACCATTCTTGAGTAGGGAGGCTTGGGGGTCCTTCTATAACACCGTAACAAGAATAATTCGTACTATAGTGGCCCAGAATTCACGAACACGTTTGCATTCAAGATTATTTTAACTAGAAGGAGCATGATTCATGGGAAGCAAAGGGTCCCTTGCCCTGCTTTGAAGTTCAAGAATGTCATGAAGATCTGAAACCCTCGAAGTGCTGCTGACTTGTGGTGGTTGGCAGGATCTGGAGCTCTTGCGGGAGCGAGCGAAAGGAAACGCAGACCCAGGCGAACCCCCCTTCACAGCATTCCAAGTGCTAACCGGCCACATCTGGAAGCACTTGACCCTTGCGCGCGGCATCAAATCCTCAGAAGCGATGAAGCTGGGTTGGGCTGTGGACGGACGCAAGCGTTTCACGCCGCCACTCCCCCCAACCTACTTCGGAAACGTGAATTTCTACGCCTGCGCGGAGAGCATCGCAGGCGAGGTCACGTCGCAGCCTTTGCAAGCAACAGCGAAGACTATCCAATCCACCACGAAGCGCATCACGCATGAGTACATGCAGTCTGCGCTGGATCTCGTGGAAACGATGGGTAACCCCGCTTTGGTGACGGCTAGCTTCATCGGCCCCGCGGACATGGCGCTCACGAGCTGGGCAAACTTCGCCGCGTACCAGTTGGACTTCGGGAGCGGCACGCCCGTGTTCTTCGCACCGCCGGTGTATGGATTCGTGCAGCTCGTTATTCTGTTGCCGCATCCGCGCGGCCACGGCGCGGTGAACGCGCTTGTTGGCATGTTTGAGCCTCAGATGCAAGCCTTGCTCTCGGATCAGGAGTTCTACCCTCTACGACCAGACCCACCCTCGTTGTAATTGTCCAGGACAGCGAATAGACGAAGAATGCGTGTTTCCCACATCATCAGTATCTGAGTCTCATTCAGAAACCGTGTTTCCCAATTTTCTAGTTGGATTACGCACGATTTTCTGACTCCTTTTCATGTCGACGTTTTCGGAGGTGCTAAAGAGCTCTCCAGTTCTAGTGCAAGATATCCTGTTTCTCTCTCAGAAATGCCATTCTTGATAGGAGTACTATTCATCCTAGAAGGACATATTGGACTAGAGATTCAATATTTTGCCTACAACATACCTTTCGGGGGGCTTATAAATTCTCCTTTCGTTCTTGGCCACTTGATCCTTCCACCAGCTTTTCCACTATTCTCTCCATTCTAAGAGCTCCATGTACACCTAATAATTTCTTCCGGACGGATGGTTGTCCAATTGGTTCAAGAATGTTATGACACTACCTGTGCGGAGTTTACAGATTCCACCTTTGAATAGAGTTTTGTAACACGTTTGAGAATTGCCTCTTATTGCAGAACAGAAAGCTCAAACTCCGACACCCTTATTGGAAGCTCGACAGAGCGGAAGAACAGAGACAAAATGAACCTGCTAAAGAATCTTTCTGATCAGGTCGAGCTCCGGGGGAAATGCACAACTGTCTCAAGGAAATATGAAGCGAAACTTAAGCTAGTTTGTCCAAGGTACATAGGAAAATCTTATCATTAAAATCACAATCGAGAAGGTCGGCTAATAGAAGAACCTCGTGAGTGCCTGCACCACCTTTTCTGGCCTGGGAAGAGAACAATAACAAGCCACGCCCACACAATCAGCAGATGCCAGCAACAACCCGACGCCGTCGTGAAGTAGATAACTTAGCAGTCCTAAACAATCCGACTTCAACCGATGTAGTGCACTCAGCTAATAAAAGGTGTACACTAAAAGGAGTTATGGCAAATGTGTAGAAGGACATGAATCCGGCTCTAATTGCCTTGCATTGGTGAGGCCACGAGATGGAGTGGTTTTATCCTATGCAAAGAATTGAAGAACTTGCACCAATTGGCCCACAGGGTCTGGTTTAAACCAATTTTAACTACATGCACTGACTTCTGCTCCAGTTTATGTTCTATCGCTCTTCTAAGTGAAGTTATTCTCGGTAAGCATCACTCAGAATACAATGATGTAATTGCCGAAGTTTATGACGGACGAGATAATGCTTTGAGAGCCGATAGGCACAAGAGCATTATTGGACAGATGCCAAGTTGTTCTTCTGAATAGAAGATGTCCATATTTGTACTTCTTCGTAGAATCTTAGGGCATAGAATGTAAAGAGGGCTTTGATTTATAATCCTCTCCTGACCAGCCAATGAGACAGTGACAAAGATGCCTCGAACAGAGGACGTGGTAATATAGAAACATTTAGCTAAAACAAATTCTTTGGAAAGGATCGAGAAGTACCAGTCTTCTTGTGGCAAGTGACCAACACCATCAAGCATGGCTGCCTTGAGAACACTCGGGTTACTCTTCACGAAATTCTCCGCTTCGGACTTGGGCAAATGCTTGTCACTCATGCCCCATGCAACTGTCATGGGTACTTTCCAACTGTTTAAAACACAGAAAAGACGCGGTTTAGCTTCGATAAAAGTCCTCTCAGCAAATATGAGAGGACTTTTGCAACTCTGGCAGGCATAATTGCCATTCCTATATTTTAAGCAAGGGAAATTTCAAGCATTATAAAGAATGATATAAATGTCAATTCATAACGTGAAGGAAGGTCTAGAATACCTGGGGGACGCAAAGCCTTGGGCGATTCGCGTTGTCAAGTCCTTGAGAGGGGCCTTTCGGGACGCGGCCAGTAGAGCTGCCATGTTGACCAGTATGTAAGATTGTGTAAAACTGCCTCAATAAGTTCTGGACAAAGAGAAGCTTGAACTTTGTACCGAACCGACACAAATGTACAGAATGAGTTTCTCAAAGAGTGAAGACTACATATTTCCCAGGAAGCTTACAAAAGCCTGGGTCACTGCTGTCCAGGTACGGGAGACGGTACACATCAGCATCGTCCAGCTCAAGGACATACCTGCGTGTAAAATAATACACCACTTCAGAATCAGAGGAAACCAAGGAACGTACATGCACAAGCCTTCAGAAACTAATATAAGGTAGAAAACACGAAAACTGATCCCTGTTAACAACAGTAACTCATCTTTTTATTCACTTGGTTCGACGTATTAGAAAGACGGGTAAGCATGACTTGGCTAAATGTCACTGTTCTTGAACGAAAATGCGATTGTCTACTGACTCTACCCTATACATCACAAGAATCTACAGGTAATCAGGCAAAATTAGCATGCGTATCATTGGGTGCTGTGTCTTACGGGCTTCCAGCTTCCACGAATCTCTCTGAAAGTATGGCATTTTGACAGGTGAATTCTCCAACTAAGGGGAATCTGCAGGAACGCAAGACATAATTAGCAGGGATTTTGTGCACAGCTGTAGATTCATGACACAACACCATTCATTTTCAACAACATTAAACTCACGGGCAGACCTCCAAAACTTAAAGCAATTCCATGTCTCAATAGGGACAGTGGATGAAAATCTAGTAAGTATTGATCACCTCAGCTGTTGAAAGATTCCAGGAAGAGGGGCAGATGGCGTCAGAGGTGTATTCATAGCAACCAGCTTCTTGACTCGGGTTGGATTCTTCAGAGCCCATGTCAAGCCGTATGATCCAACAATAAAGCCCTGCAAGAGGATCCAAAGAGTTGGCGCGAAGGGAGATTTCAAGTAACAAAAAAAGGACACGGAATTTGTGACAGAAAAATTGGCAGTGCACCCAATGAGATTGTAAGAGTTTAAAATTTGGCGAGGGACGCCTGTTACCTGAGTGACAAGGTAGAAGGGGGACGGAATGTCCAACTTGGCAATCAGCTTGTCAAGCTCCTCGTGATAAGCGTCCTCTGCAGGAGTTGATCAGGAGCCCTAGAGTGGATCAGATTCCCCACCAGAAACTGAGAATCAATCTCTTTTTTTCCTTGGGCGATCCATGCAAATAATTTGAAAGGCAAAATCTCCACTAGTACCAAAATCTAATCACCTAACTTGGCTTAGGACCCGCCAGCACCAACAAAATAGTGTCAATTAGCTAGCTGGTTCCACAAGGCCCGTTATCTAACTGAAACTCGACCTCCTGCATACTTGCATTTGCAAGGTAACTTATAGGGAATTAAGGTACTTGGTTGGTGCAGACGGGGTTAGCACTTCAAACCATAGGAATGAGAGCAAATTAGTTTACTTGTCCAAATTGGGGAGGTAACTTAATTGGTGCAAATGAATGTAAATCCAGCACCAGTTATTGGAAATAAGCACTAATTTGCTAATTTCCTCAGCTTTGGCAATGCTAACACCCAGTAAGTAATTTCAGCTAGCGAAAGGTGATACTTGGTTGGTGCGAGCGGAGCATTAAATTCATAGACGCCACGTACATGCTACAGCGATAAAATCGCAAGGGGAGGAAATCACAAATTGGAAAGAACACTTGTCTTCTGATTTCAGTTGTTTTAATTGAAAAAATGACAATGCTGCTGGGACAACTGTCATACATAAGAAAGGGCGCCTCAGATAAGCATATCCCTTAGCAGAAAATAAAAAATAGGCGTACCTGTGTAGGCAAAATCATAGCCAGGCTGAGGTTTCTCACTAAATCCGAAACCGATCCAGTCTGGAGCATAGCAGTGATATCCCTCTTTAGCCATCTGCGGAAACCTCAGTGCATTGAATAACCCGCCCAAAGGAAAGATAAAAGATCTCACTATAAACAGCTTCAGATTCCTATCACCGGTACCCCTAAGGGACAGAGAATTCATGATTTGAAATGATCTATTCAATCGTTCATAGTGTATAAAATCCTATTCAGGTGAGGCCAAATTTTATGTCACCAGAATCAGTGAAGAAGATTCAACGAGTTAACCAAAATTAATGAAATTTGAGCAAAAGAAAAGTTCCCATACGACCAGCTGAAAGCCGCTTAAAAAAACATGCGGCACGATTTGAGCTACTAGCTTGGATTTTTAGGGTTAAGTGAAGGAAGATGTCAAGAGTCTAACCTGAGCTAAGACCACTCTGTAGCTGTAAGACTGGGTGGGTGCCCCATGCAAGAAAACCACGGTGCCATTCCTTGCATCAGCAGTACCTGCAAGTCCCGCAAAGCCTCAGAATGCAGCACCAGTGATTGCAGTTCTCGTAATCAATGCTATTAAAACAACCATTGCCGGGATTTTCGACCAGACACTTCTCAATTAGCAAAAGCAGTATAAGCTGTCGATGATTTCGGCACACTGGAGTTTCAGAGACAAGTACCTGTCTCTCTGACCCACCAACGAAAGTCACCGGCTCGCACGTAGGCGCCATAGTCCCTTCCTTTGTTCTCAATTTGCTGCCTCAACCACGCCAGTCACCATGTCATAAGAAAGACTCTATTTTCCCGCTCACTCAAGAATGTGAACTCCCCACCACAACATGGATTCAACTTCCCAATCAATTGCTCTGCAATGTATGAATTGATGGTGCAATTCGCATAATATTCATTTCTGAGTAGGACTGACATGGCACCTGTTGAGAATTCTCGAGAGAATTCTACGAACTATTTTGAGCAAAGTCACACCAAATCAGGCAAAATTGAAGCCAATGGCTCATCATTGGCTTGAAGAGCTCTCAAATTGAGCTCAACTTTGCAAACCATAGCGTCAGGGGATTCCTTTCCATGCCAATTCAGAAAATCCTCAAGAAAGAACATAAGTAGGCCTCACATGGCAACTTTTGAGAATAGCAAACTGAGAGTTATACGCTGAGCAAAGACCAACCAAATCAGGCAAAATTCACGACAATGTCTCGTTGCGTTGAAGAGCTCCCGAATTGAGCTTAACTTTGCAAAACAACGTGCCAGCCATTCTTTTGCGTGCCAATTGAGAGGATTATCTTGAATTGGAAATTTGCCAATTTAACTACAAAAGAACTAGAAGTTTCTCCACGCAGCGCAACCCAAGATCGAGAACAGAAGGTGAAAAAGGTGAGCACGGGTTTGCAAGAAGGTTTCCAATCAATTCGAAATTGGGTAAGAAGAAAACGCCAGACCAAAGCCATACCGAGATCATCTGCCCCAGGTTTCCATCCTCCGCAGGTGCATTCGGCAATTGTATAGCATTCCGACTAGAGTCATTGTCCGTAACAAAACTGAACAACCCCTCACTAGGTCTCCTTTCGCCGGCCTTCTTCGTCTTCGCGTCCCCTGGATTCCCCTCCTGCGCGCTCACGACAACCAACGTCGCTCGCCTCTGCGACGGGACTAATGCTGCGCGACTTCGGGACAATTCCTGCGAGGAGGAAATCAAACGCGCTCCGAAGTGCAAATGTGATGCGGTTATCACTCCAGACTCCGCCATTGCGCTCGATTTCATGTACAAAATTGCAAACCTGTGAAGAGATTCATCAACAGTGGAGCAGGAGTTTGAATGGGATGCGACTCTGGGAGTGACAGGGTGGGAATCTCGCTACGGATAACGTCCATTTTCAACCTCTGCTTCTTGCAATTTCTGTCGAGGTTCTTGAGCAAGAAGAGAAGGGGGTTCATAAGGTAGGGACACCCAAAAGTGCCACTTTTTTTTTCTTTTTCTAGTGCACAGTTATTATTATTATATTAGTCAAATTTTTATGTTTCCTTGTTGGAAAATGAAAGGAGGTTTCAACACACCAAAGAATGCAACAAATGAATATTGTATGTAAAAGTTATAAAGGGTCAAAGTTTTTTCGGTAGATTGATGTTTTAAAATTGTTTCTTGAATAATATGCACATATTGATTTCAAAGATGTATGCAAAGTGAAGGTCTATTGAAGTGGTGCTTTTAGACACAATGCAATTTGGGGTACACATACCTATGTTAAAGTGACCATTTACCAACTAATTCTCAATTTGGGGGAGTTTGATTTTTTGAACAGTTTTTCATTAAAAAATCTATAGAAGATAAATGGAATTGGAATCAAATCCAAGTCATTTCATGTTTTTTGGACCTTTGTAGAGTTATTAATGAAGTTTGAAGTTTGCATCACTTAATCCTTAAAAAGCATTTATCTCCCAATATATTCATTATTGGTACATTTGATGAATGCAATTTGAACATTGAAGAAAGTAATATGTTCCTATGATTGTGTTAGAGAAGGCTTTTAGAGTCCAAAGACTTTCGAGACCTCCTACCTTTAGTTACCAATCTCACTCTGGGTCCTACCAAAATTTCCATTGTGCCTCAATTGTGTGACTAGTGTTTTTCAACACATAGTCATTCCATGTGCTCAAAAACACCTCCCAAAGTTTATTTTTTTCAAAATAGACTTGAATTTTATTCACACCAAAATAAATTTTCTATATATACTATATTTGTGTACAACTACAAAAAATGATATGGAATATGGAGATGCATATGTATCCATCTTTGTATTTCTATATGTACATATATCTAAAACCTTATATCTATATCTATATTTGTACCCTGGTAACCATTTATTGGTATATCCGCTATGGATTGTATCCTATCTACATATCAATAATGACCCTAAGTAATCAAAAATAAAAGTAATACTAGCCACATCCACATTTTTAGAGTGGAAGGTTAGTTGGTGGTTTTGAGGAGATAATAGGTAAGGGCAGTATTTAAGTTGATACACGGAAAGTCATAGGAACGTCATAGGTGATAATGACAAGGGGATTTTTTTTAGATGCCCATAGTTGATTCAATGGTTCTATTTAGTGACTAGTGTGAGTAAGGCAATTATTAAAAACAATCTTGTCAACTTTAGACCACCCAAATCTTGAAGGAATTACTTTTCTACTTTAGGATCTTCGTAGTGTGAAAATAGCTTGAATTTTTGGAAATATTGCACTCCTATAGCATAATTGGACACCACTAATTTTTTCCTATATAAAAAGATTTGCAACAAAAGTTGTAGGAGATTTTTGGATTAGCCGTATTCTTTCACGATTAGATGTTATCTTGCATAGCATAGAACAAAACTTGCCTTGTGCTTCACTCACATTCTTTTATAGAAATCTTCCAAGCTTCCAGTGGTGAAAAGTAACCTTGTAACAATTTCCAAACTGGAATGAAACTCATTTTCATCTTTAGTCCCATCTTGAATGAAACTCATCTCGACTTTAGTGATTGGAGACTAGTCACATGCCTCTATTAAAAAATTTAAGACACAATGGTATTTTGAAGTAAGGTAGGCTATGCTAAAAGTGCCCATTTTCTTTGAACTACCCCTATTTTAGGTGGAGAATAGACATAGGGTGATCCTTAAATGGACCACTTTAGCAATTGAATGCATTGAGGATTTTTTTTTTCCTATTGCAAGAGCCAATCATTGTCTTTGATTTATGCACATTTATTTACAAGTTGCAAGTGGATGAATTTGGGGAATCTTTGAAAATTTATAAGTAATTCTAAAAATGCTTGGAAAAATACAAAACCACTTGTGTTAGGTTCCACATCTATTTTTCTTTCTCTCAAAGATGATCTAAAAATAATTATGTCCATGGAAGCCTATGAAAAAGGCAGCCCGGACCTTAAATGGTCACTTTTAGAGCATACTACCTTAGTGGTTGGCTACTTTCCAACCCTGATTTTCAACAAACTCCACATACGTTGGCCTTTCCTATGACTTACTGTACTTAGCCTATCATGTGCTCAATTTCTTCCACAGTCAAGTTACGAAATACGTAGCAGTCAAGATGAGGTGTGCTTTGGGATGATGCGACTTGCGGAAAATTCAACCATTCTTGTGTGAGTAGAAATTTTCGTTTTTTGAGATCTCGTGTCCTGAAAAGCGATGATTCTGGCTACAGTGCATAGCAGATGATCGACCTCTGTGCTAATCATTTTGCAAGATTTTTAGGAGCATAGTACACACCTGATATTTGCTGATTGATTTATACTATTGATGCATGTGACACCAATTTTGTCAAATTCAAGTTAACATTAGATAAGTTAACATTAGGGATAGACCTTCACTTGGAGAATGGAGAATGGAAAGGTGGCGGCTTGGGGTTGGCTTCATGTTGGTAGAATATACTTAGTTGGACATATCTTCCGCACTACTAGTCTTCACCTCCGGAGGTGAAGATTGAGAGTGCGGAAGATATATCCACATAAGAAGATTCCTTTGTGCTCTACACTTTTACCTTTCATTGCTGCTTTACCTTTGTTGTTGCCAATTTCCCTCCAACTTTATGTCTAATCTTAGATTTAGGTAAGTTGCTTCTCTGCTTTTTTTCATTCTCCCCTCTCAACACATCTTTTAGGGGTGTCACACCTTCTTCACCCACCGTGGCTTCCCATTGGCTCCTCCAAACCCTCACCAACTTCTCATTCTCCATTCTCCAAGTCCCAAGTGAAGAAGATGTGACTACCCCTACTATTGATGAGCGCAATTGGTAGAGAAAAATTGAAGTAGTGAAGTATATCAAGTTATTGGGAAAATTTGATCATGTCCAAGTTCCTGAATGTCATGAAATGATCTTGCTTGGCCCAGAACTTACAATGGGGCAATAGTCATTAGTGGTTTCATTTTAAATTAAAAAAATCTATAGGGACTCAAAGAAAATATGTTTATAAGAGCTTCGTACTTTCTCTAGACTGACGTACAAAACGAAAGGAAGTAACAACATTGAGCCACGTGCCACCAAGAGAAGCAGTTGCAATAGTCTAATGTACTACAAGTAAAAATAGTGGTTGAGTAGTTGCAGCTACAAATTGTGGTGACTTTTAATCTGTGCATGCAATTGCTTGATGATTCATAGCAAAATGATATCTTTCTCTTCTTCATTTAGTTTAGAGCGCCACTAATTGCAATCACAAGGCATTGAAGATGAAGAATTGAAGGTAGCCGTTCCTATTAGTACATAATCACTTGATAATTGGACACTGCAAGGATTGTTTTTATCACTTGAATGTGTTTAGAACAAGCATTTAGTAAGTGAAGACAAGGACAACAAGCCACAATTCCATAAGTGAAGTCATTAGGAAATGCAAAGACTTCATCAATTGCAACCAATCTTTGTCAAGTTGTACGTACAATAAACCGAATTTTAAAAAATGAGCTTCCAGGCATTCTGGATGCTTCGATACTACCTTGCAAAATGTGCACGGAACTCTGTAGTAGTTCGTAGTTGTCATTGACATCTTTTACTCTACAACATGCAACAACATAGAATGTAGTCAATGAATACAGTAGGAGTGGCATTTGTGTAGATAGAAGTGGGCAAAGCACAAAATTCCGATAAGAATGGTACATTTGCAATTTTGTTGTCATCCACTGAGAAGGGAGGCCCACTATGCTAGCGCTCGAGCAAAAAAGTCGTAGTGCCATTCTCACCATCGTATCCTATGCACTGCAATTTTCGACATAATTTTTGGAGCCCCTAGCAGTCCGCAATCACGTTATATATATACTGATCGGAGCACCTGCCCGTGAAGGTCAACGCGGAATGCCAGTGATCAAAGCTTATGATCTGCACAGGAGCTACTGCTTTTTTCTACTTTCTTGCAGCAGTCGACAATTGTGACACTAAACTAAGAGATTCTACGGTTACTTCCTCCATGCACCTCAGCAATTTCAATACGTCGTGCTTGCAAATGTTTTCACTTTCCAGGGCTCGTTGCACTCCTGCAATGAGTCCCGACGTTTTAGAGATAAGATGTTCTGTTTCAGCAGTGACACTAATGTTGCAAGTGGTTCTCCTTTTCTGCCCTCACTAATAGGATAATTCAGTGCACTTACAGAAAGAATCATCCAGTCAATTCAACTGCTCACTGATCACAGAGAGGGACTGACTTCAAAACACTGAAAATGAAGTCGGTGAAATGGAAGTGGAACCAGATTCCTACTTTCCAAACTGCAAATCGAGCATCCCACATCAACTTCTCCACATATTTGCATCAAAATCGACAAATCTCTTTTCCAGGTCTTCTCTCAAGGAAGCAAGAAATCGCTAAACCTTTCTACACTAACACCAGTATCTCGATAAACACATGTAAGAATCTGTGAAGAATCTACAGCTTCACAGATAGATATTCCGAGCCACCCGCGACTACCGCGAAATTCCGGAACCTGGCTTCAAAGTCTCCCAATTCCCCGAACTAGAATCACGTGTAACTCCTTCCGACGACCCACTGTTTCCAACGAGTGTGGGATTCGTTAAACACCTTCCACAGTTAGCATCGTCCCAGAGTGCGCACCACTTCCTTTCTTCCCGAATTCTCATTGACCTTTCAATCAAACTAGGTAACAACTGAAGACCGATCAGGTGTGGTTGTATGGATGGAGAGTTTCAAGGACGAATTGCAAGAACGGGACGAGGAAGAGAGGGATGGAGCCCGACGTGGAGATGCGCGTGGTGAAGATTCTCCCTCCGACTTCTGAGGGGACTTCGAATCCCGTTAAGGAGTATCTGGAGCTTGCAATGAGTGGAGATTTTGCTGCGTTTCAAGACGAAATGGAGAAGCATCCTCTGGGGATCACAGCTGGGATTCACGTCTACGAAGATAGAAGCGCTCTGCACATGGCAGCTCTACACGGAAGAATTGAGATTGTGAGCCTTATAATGTCCGCACCGAAGGTTTCATACCAGATTGTGAACGCACGGGACCGCTTCGGATACACGCCCTTGCACTTAGCGGTACGAGCACAGCACGAGGGCGTTGTGAGAATCTTGGCGAAATCCTCACAAACAAGAATTCTCACAGCTTGTGGCAGCAGTGGCAGCAGTGGCAGCAGCAATCAGCAAGACGAAGAAGGTCAAGACTGCGACGGATTCACTCCACTCCACCTCGCTGCGGTGTCAGGCAACATCGCCATAGTGAAACTGATTCTCCAAGAATTCGCATGTCAGGAGCTTCCCGTGAACCTCCACGCCACCACTTGGCAAGGTACCACGGCTTTGGACATAGCCAAACTTGGGCGACACCTGAAGTTGGTGGATATTCTGGAGTAGTGGGACGTGAAGTGGTTGGAACTGGAGCGTCAGAAGAGTGCGAATTCTGTGAACGCCATCCTCGTGGGCGCCGCACTTGTGGCGACGGTAACATTCGGATGTTTGTTGCAACCTCCATTGGGCATTCCAAATTCAGAGCCTTCAACAAACTCGTCAACCAGTGCTGGTGCCCCAACGGTTTACGATTCGCTTTCAAATGTCAGGGACATCTATAACCGACTGCACGTAGGGTGGTTTTTGGTCTGCACGGCGTTTTCGTTTTCGTTTTCCATTGTATCGTTGGTAATTGGCACGACGGCTGTGATTCCTTCCAGTGGCGCTAGTTTGAAACGGGAGGTGCAGCAGTTGCGAAGCTCGGTGTTGCGAGCGTCGATCTCACTCTTTGTGTCGATCTTCTTCCTGTTGTGGGCGTCGCAAATTGGGAGCTATGTTGTGGCGTCGAATATTGTGGTTGAGGGGATTGTGTACGTCGTTTTGAGCTTCGTTTTGTTGCTTCTGCCGATCTTCGTTTTGGCGTTTGTGTTGCGGCACATTGTGCTACCGAAAGTGAAGGTGAAGGTGAAGAACTGGGTGGTGGGGCTGTTTCTTGTAGTGGCGGTGGGGTTGAATATTGGTATCTATGTCGGCATAATGGATGCAATCCTGAACTGAGTTTTAGGTCATTACTCAAGATACATCAAGAAAAAGAACTCTTAAAGTACAATCCAATACAAAGTCACATCTCAAGAGAATCACTATTTGATCCACTACCATGAACTAGTAAAAGAAGACTGTCAATGATCTTTACACACTTCATAAAAGGAGCACACTCCTCTAAATATTCTTGCACTTTTGTTATTTTTGCTTTGTGCTCCTTGTAGTTCCCTTCTCTCAAATTACGATTTGCCATTGCCAACTCCATTTAAAAGCAACACAACATAACCAGGGTTTTTTTTTCTGGCGATTTGGTGCAAAATTGCACCAAATTTTTTTTCCTAGCACCAAACCATAGGAAATTTTTAGGAAATTTTTGGATGAAATCGCCAAAAAATTTCAAGTTCAAGAAAAATCTTGGATGAAATCGCCACATTGTGAATGAAAACAGAATTATAGATACGTAGTAACACATTTTCTAGGGGAGGACACTCTCACTACATTTGGGGTACCTACGTGCGGCGGTGGAAAAAGTAATTCATGTAATTCACCTTGAATAAACTATAATTTCATTCTAAAATTTTGAGCTTTGTTTAACAATGACTAAAGGTTTCTATTGACAAAAAATTCAATTCCAAATAACATAAGATATATTGTCTAGAAAGGGTTGAAAAATGAACTAAAATGGCATGTTCTCCAACTAAAATATTTATAGAGCTCACATGAAGATGACTATTGCATCAATATTCAACCAAAATAAACTTTCAATAGAAAGCTATTCTATATAATTTTTTTTTCATTTTTCAAATTTTTTTTCTTATATAATATAGAGGTGTGAAAGTTATTTTCAGCTTTACAGTGTATCTTTTTTCTTCAAAAATTTATAACTAATTACTATTAGCACAAAAAAATACCAATAATTCAAAACATAAACTTATAAAGTAGTAAAATCTATCCATAATTTTTTTTTTGAAAAAGAAATTAAATTTTAAGGTGTATTACTTGTTTTACTTTTTCCGCCGCACGTAGTTTGCTAAAACATAGGGAGTGTCCTCCCCGGGCACATTTTCTATCTAGTACATGGATGAATGTTGAAACTTGGAGCACCACTGTAACATTTAATATCGCCACTTCGCCACTTCATGAAAAATGAAAAAAAAAACCCTGAACATAACATCATATCAAATGAATCATTGAAGCAAAGCAAAACATAACATGACAAACACTAGGGAGAAGACACTCATGTACATGGGCTAAAGAATAAGTATTGGTGTTGAAGATCATGGCACTTCACACGAAACGTATTTAGGTATTATTGACAATACTATAGGACTAACCTTTTGAGTAATGCATAGCATTACAAATGAAAAATTCCAAAGCAAATTAAAATGTTCTATGTATAGTTTCCTTAGGAAACTGTAAGTACATCATTAGCTACAAGAGATATCGATCGCTACTCTAGCTCCATGAACTAGTGGTTAACCCCAAAGCATTACAAGGGACATAAAGTGTCCTTGCAGTTTTTTGGGACTACAAAACTTATAGTTCTAGGCTTCAATTGGGAAAGTGTCATACAGATGTAATGTAGAGCTTCGAGAGGCCTTTTCAATGACATCTGCCACTTAGAAATGTGATCGAATCTCAATTTTGGGGGATGATTTGAATTTTGAGGCTTTCAAAAGCCAAAGTTCTTAGCAACGCCACATAAGCATTAGGGTTAGGGTCACCGGACACAAGGCCGGGTTCAAAGCGCGGGTGCTCGGAATTACACCGTTGGTGCATAGATGGCGTGGACTATGAAGTGGCTTCTGGAGGAGGGTTTTGGGCGCAAAGACGTTCAGGAGCTTCAAGCTTGAACACAACAAGATGGGGCCTCGGATTCCTTTCCTATCTGATTTGTGTTCGAAGTAGTAGGCCGTAAATTGTAAGGAGAGATGTGTTGCTGTAGGGTTTAGTCTCGCTCCACCATCATTAGAATTCTAGGTTTGTCTCAATTGCACGAAGCTACCGCAATTTCGTTTCATGGTTGTGGCGTTTGTTTGCAACCATCACTATAAGAGAAAGGGGTGTTTTAAGTAGTGTCCTAGACATCACGTCTTTTAAGTAATGTCTTTTAAGTAAGGTTTTAAGTAAAATTTTACTAAAAAGACTGTCTTTTTAGTAAAATTTTACTTAAAACCTTACTTAAAAGACATTACTTAAAAGATGTGATGTCTAGGACACTACTTAAAACACCCCTTTCTCTTGTAGTGCATAGTTGGCCACTGCCTTCAGCCTTCACCTACAATGAGCAATCAGAGACCACTTACGGAATTCCCAAGGACATGTAGTACGGCGACAATGCTTTGGGAGGACATGAAACATAATCAACACATGAGGAGGGTTAGAGAAGGAGCTTGACAGGCACTTAGTTTTGTAATTGCATGAGTGAATTTGCATCAACAATGGATTTCATAAGAGGGGCCAGTCTTTGTGATTTGCCATAGCACCTCCATGATGCAGCTGATGTGCTTGACGAGTGGTTGTTGGAGAGCAGTTGCACTGAGCGCCAAAGGAAGAAGCTGATCAACTGCTTAGACGTGAATTTTTTGGGTTGCCTTCGTATTGTTGGCAAGAAGAACCAACCGTGGCCTACAAACCTTTGCAATCAGAATTACCGATATTACTTCAAAGCATAGACCAATCGTGTGCTCGGGTGGAAGGAACGCACTGCTTTTTCTGAACGCATTGATGCATTCATTCATAGGGTGTGGCCTGACAATGTCTTCGCAAGTAGAAATTATAGAATTCTATTAACAAAATTCATTACATAAGATTACAAAAACTTACTAGTCTTGTATATCCAACCTAATGGTATTCTTGACAATTGATATGGGACAATTGATATAAGATAGTCAAGAAAGTGATACTCATTTTTCAGTTGTAGTCATTTCCTAGTAATTTTTTAGAACTGCAAATTGACATGGTGGATTCCGCAGAGTATAGACTTGTCCACATCCACAATTGTGATGAATATTGGATGGAGAATAGTTCACACTCATTCTAAATTTGAACTCTATTAGAACTCTTGTAATCCTACACTACCACAAGATAGGATGTTTTAAGTGAGTTTTTAAACATAGTCTTAGTAATAAGATTATAAATAATGACCTTTTAGAAGATTTTCAAAATGTTTTTTACTAATTCTAAACACATGTATTTCCACTAAGTTTTTAGGGAGATTGCAAGAAAGACCAGTCCTATTTGGCGTCACAATTGAAGTGACTAGGTTGTCATCAATCATAACTTTTGGAAAATGAAGCTGATGGACTTGAAATTTTTATTGAAGATGGCTAACTGAGAAATCATGAGATTCATTATTTTTCATAAATTTTGAAAAATAATTTTATAATTAAATGTCAATTTAGCAAATTTGTCACACTTTGCAGTTTAGGGGTTTTTAGTACTGTGGAGCATCAAAAAATTATGATGTTCACTTGAATTTTTTGTAGGCTATTTCCACACTAGATTAGCATGTGCCCACCAAAGGGAATTCAAAAACACACAATTCTTTGTCCTTAACATGCATGCGAATAGGGGTCCCTTGTGCATAGCACTCTAAACATTCATAATGGTTTCAACTTCTAGTGTTTGGTGAAATGTAATCACTATCAAGTCTTCACAAATGTCCAATTTTTAGTTTTTTTTTATTCATGATTTTCTAATTATTATTAATTTATACTTAATTTTATCTACTTTCTGTGATAAACTGTCATTTTTTCAAATAATACTATTTCAATATTATTTAGTACTCAAAAGTACCATTGGCCATTGATTTTTCAGATCAATGGCTAAGATTGCTCCATTTTGTAGTACTATAGTACTTATAGTACTAAGCACAAAAAATCACAGTTTTGGCAGAACGCTACCAAAATCGTTTGGTCTTTCTTGCAATCACCTTTTACTAAAAATCTTCTTAAAGGGTCATTACTTTAATCCTACTACTAGGACTATACTTTAAAATGCACTTAAAACAATTCCATCTTGTGGTAGTGCCTACACTTCAATCTATGACTACTTTGCAACTAAAACAATGTACATGTCCCATTTGGTGCGAATAACAAGGGCTACAGTCACAAGCTCCCCCACCCATTTTCAAGGTGAAAGGATTATTGGTGTTTTTGAGGACATAATAAGGTAAGGATGGGATTAAAGTTCATATACTGACAATGACAAAGGGATCTTTTTGAGATGTAGATAGTTGGTGTACTGGTTCTAATTAGTGGTTGGTGTAAGAAGGGCAATTGTAAAAAACAATCTTGCCAACTTTCAAAGTAATTACTTTGGACCACACAAATCTTAAAGAGATTACTTTTTGCAACTCCAAAATCTTGTTAGTGTGAAAATAGCTTGAGTTTGTGGAGATGTTTCACATGATTGTATATTTGGACACCACTAAATTTTCCCCTATAGAGAAAAAATTGCAAGGAAAGTTTTAGGAGATTTCAGATTAACCACATTCTTTCATTGTAAGATGTAATCTCTCATATTGTAGAATAAAACTTACTTTGTGGCTCACTCATGTTTTTCACATCCAAAATCCAATGTTAAAAAGTAACCTTGTAAGAATTTCCAAACTAGAATGAAACTCATCTTCATCTCTAGTGTCATCTTGAATGGAACTCATCTCTACATTAGAGATTGGAGATATTAGAAAAAAATTGGACTCTCTAGAAGGTTGCTAGGGTTTGACAAGTTGAGCTATTTTTGTAGCCCTACTAAGCTATTCAAAAGAGGGAATCTTTGACAAAATGAAGATTCACCTTGTATGAATATTGGGACTCACAAGGAGTATATCTTAGTTTCCTGTTCTCTTTTGAATAAAAAACAATAGTTGGTACAACCCTCTTCCATTTAAATACTAATACTCAGGTACCAATGCTTTGACACTTGGGTGTATCAACAATGCATAGCGAATAGGCTAAAAATTCCTACAGTGGCTAAATAAATGTAAGGTAAACTACCCCATTATGGACAGAATGAGAGCAAGCCCATTCTGGGCAAAATTGTAATGGTGGTGTACATTCAAGTTCCGAAATGTACACCACTAACATAATTCAGCCCACAGTGGGCTTGCTCCCATTCTGTCGGTAATGGAGTAGTTTACCTTAATCCTGGATCCCTTTCCGCACTTCTTAGCAGTCCTCGGCAGAGTCCAGATTTCCTCGAATGACTCATCGGCTCCACGCTCCCACCACCGGAAACTGATCATGTTCCTCTATTACAAAATTTCAGAGACCACGCTTGGGATTTCCAAGTAGCGGCACTACTTTTCAACGCTGATTTTCAGTAGACTCCGGTCTGATCTTTCCTTTGACTTATTACCATGTGCTCAATTTCTGGCAAGAGTCAAGCTCGATCAAGTTAAGAATCGATATACGTAGCAGTCTTGACGAGGAGACGTCAAGATGCGCATCGGGATGTTGCGGTTTGCGGAAGATTCAACCATTGCTGAGTAGAACATTTTTATTTTTTTAGATTGTCTTGTAAGAAGTGTTAGATTTCGAGTCCTGAAAGCGCTCGAAGTTTATGCGGGCTACACTGCATAGCGGACACCTCTGCTCTAAAATTTGGCTTCAAAGTCTGCAAATTCCCGAATACTGAGCTAAAGTCACTGGTAAAAACTCCTGCCGACAATTCATAGTTACCAGCGAGCCTGGAGTGCGGACCACTTCACTTCTCCCCCATTTCTCATTGACCTGTACATGAAACTGGGTAACAAGTACGTGCAGACCGATGTGGTCAGGTGTGGTTGTGTGGGTGGAGAGTTCCCGTGTTTTCCTGGCATTTTTCGGCGTACGAATTGGTGGTGATGTTCGTCCTTCTACAGTAGTCATGATGCCAATGAACTACCGTAACTTATTGCGTCAATCTTTCTTCGATCACTCCAACTTTAATTTACGACAATAATATATATCAGTCCTAGTACATACAGATTTTACTTTCATTGCAACTTGACAGGTTTTGTAGCCAGGCTTTGTTGACAGGCTTTGTTGACAGGCTTTGTTGACAGGCTTTGTTGACAGGCTTTGTTCATGTGCATGTGATATCTGCCATTGAACTAACCGTGTTAGTCAGACTTCATCGACTTCATGTTCACGTTAACAACCATTCCATATATAATTTGCCAACCAGTTGTAGCGATTTGGGATAAATTAGTTACTGCACTGGCCAAAATATTTTGAAGCAGTAACGGGGTTTTCTTTTTGGTTTTTGGAGAAATGCTGAAGTGGCAACATACAAGAAAATGATGTAGCCAAATATTTTAGTATTCATCTTAATTTTGGATAGAATTATCTTTTCATCTATATATTTGGATGAGTTTCATTTAAAATTGGCAATTTCATCCAATTTTTTTCCAGAAACTGAAAAAACTTGGCATCATCATCCAATTTTTCTTCAAATTTTCCCATATGATTGATGCTCCCCAACTATTTATTGGTGATTTTAGTCATTTAAATGCCAAAAAACACCCTGGGCAGTAAGCATCGTTAGCATGCTTTTTTTTGTATCCTGGATTTGAAATATACCCCAATTTTAACCTCAGATCAGCTTTTCGGAAATGCACCTGCCTCGTGACTCTTCTCCTGAGTCCATTGCAATTCTTGCTCTAGCTTGTCGAGATGTATAATTATCAGGAATATGAGGGTCTACTTTGAGTATCCTGTTGGAAGGAGACGATACTGGGTACGGTATCGTATCCTTGGATTTTCTGTCCTGAATTGACCTCAATTTCGTTCTGTTGGGCTTGAATCTAACTTCTTCATCACTGATTCCCGGGTGCACTACCGAGTTGAAAATCTGCACGTGCATGGAAGTGTTTGGAGTGGGCTGCTTCTGGACGTCCCCGTACCTGTAGATGAATGATTTTGTTTTTATGGGCTTGTTGTGTTCCGAAACTTCCTGTTGAGAACATCCGGCAGACAACCTCGGTTTGCTTTGTATGTTCATTTTTACACCTTGGGGCAGTTTCTTGGTGTGCAGGCAACGCCTCTGTTTGAATTCTTGATGCCTCGACCCTGATGCCTCAATTGGCTGTATGGCGAGCAGGAAGTGCTCGTGAATCCCTGCTCAAGCATGATGTTCAGTGAATGGTTTGATATGCAATGCTCGAGAGTTACACAATAATACTTGATGACTTTTGGTTACATTGATCGACTTTAGGTTTTTTTGTCACATTGGTTGTTATAGTTAATTTGTATGTCTTATTTATTATATGCCATTTATGTTGAAATTTCCTTCTCAATTAAGGGTGTTACTTTTGATTTCATACATTTATATTGTCAATTCATAATTTTTGCTATTGATTTTGTGGTTAAATCATTTTTTAATACTTACAATTTCTGATGTGTATCGCACCAAATCGGCATTGAAATCGTGAACTCTAAATACCATCTCAAACCACAAATCGCTACGAAGTAAGAAAAAAAATATTGATTTTGCTAATTATTCATGCCTTTTCATATCAAATTTGCACATGAAGCGACCTCCCCTGCACAAAGTATCGCGACCT
Organism: Rhytidiadelphus loreus; assembly: GCA_947034895.1. Taxonomy (NCBI): domain Eukaryota; kingdom Viridiplantae; phylum Streptophyta; class Bryopsida; order Hypnales; family Hylocomiaceae; genus Rhytidiadelphus; species Rhytidiadelphus loreus. The sequence continues at coordinate 2,529,662 of OX344765.1, read as the reverse complement.
GCACTGCCTGTGAAAATTGAAAAATACAATCTTGACTCAACTACCTCGAAATTCCAGAACCTGGTTTCAAAGTCTCCCAATTCCCCGAATCCTGAACTGGAATCACATGTAAGACTCCTACCGACAACCCACGGTTCCCAACGAGCCCGGGATTTGCTAAGCATCTTCCACAGCTGTAAGCTACCTACAGTGCGGACCAATGACTTCCCTTCTTCCCCAATTCTCATTTTCCTTTAAGACCGATCAGGTTTGGTTGTGTTGATGGAGAGTTTCAAGGACGAATTGCAAGAACGGGACGAGGAAGAGAGGGATGGAGCCCGACATGGAGATGCGCGTGGTGGAGATTCTCCCTCGGACTCCCGAGGGGACTTCGAATCCCCTCAAGGAGTATCTGGAGCTTGCAATGAGTGGAGATTTTGCTGCGTTTCAAGACGAAATGGAGAAGCATCCTTTGGGTATCACAGCTGGGGTTCACGTCTACGAAGACAGAAGCGCTCTGCACATGGCAGCTCTACACGGAAGAATTGAGATTGTGAGCCACATAATGTCCGCACCGAAGGTTTCATACCAGATTGTGAACGCACGAGACCGCTTCGGATACACGCCCTTGCACTTAGCGGTCCGAGCACAGCACGAGGACGTTGTGAGAATCTTGGCGAAATCCTCACAAACAAGAATTCTCGCAGCTTGTGGCAGCAGTGGCAGCAGCAGTCAGCAAGACGAAGAAGGCCAAGACTGCGACGGATTTACTCCACTCCACCTCGCTGCTGTGTCAGGCAACATCGCCATAGTCAAACTGATTCTCCAAGAATTCGCATGTAAGGAGCTTCCCGTGAACCTCCACGCCACCACTTGGCAAGGCACCACAGCTTTGGACATCGCCAAACGTCGTCGACACCTGAAGCTGGTGGATATTCTGGAGTCGTGGGACGTGAAGTGGTTGCAACTGGAGCGTCAGAAGAGTGCGAATTCTGTGAACGCCATCCTCGTGGGCGCCGCTCTCGTGGCGACGGTAACATTCGGATGTTTGTTGCAACCTCCATTGGCATTCCAAATTCAGAGCCTTCAACAAACTCGTCAACTGGTGCTCGTGCTCCACCGGTTGACAGGGATGCCGACGACCGGGTGAAGGTAGGGTGGTTTTTGGTCTGCACGGCGTTTTCGTTTTCGTTTTCCATTGTTTCATTGGTGACTGGCACGACGGCTGTGATTCCTTCCACTGGCGCTAGTTTGAAACGGGAGGTGCAGGAGTTGCGAAATTCGGTGTTTCGAGCATCGATCTCGCTCTTTGTGGCGATCTTCTTTTTGTTGTGGGCGTCCCAAATTGGGAGCTCTGTTGTGGCGCGTAATGCTGTGAGTGGAGGTGATAATGAGGGTTGGGGGATTGTTTACGTCGTTTTGAGCTTCGTTTTGTTGCTTCTGCCGATCTTCGTTTTGGCGTTTGTGTTGCGGCATATTGTGCTGCCGAAAGTGAAGGTGAAGGTGAATAAATGGGCGATGGGGTTGTTTTTTGTAGTGGCGGTGGCGTTGAACATTGGCATCTTCGTTGGGTTAATTTTCGTTGTCGATAGAGAAGCGTTTTAGCTTAATGAGTTTTAGATAGTTTCTGGTCATTACTCAATAAAATTAGGGAAATTGGGATCGTAGTACTAGAAAGCCATTGTTGTCATTATTGAGCATAGCCATTGGATGGTTGTTCCTTGACGAAACTAGTCATCTTTCAAAGTGCATCAAGATGAAACCAAGAAGTAACAGATTCTTTGTATAGATTCAGTCATGTGTAATTAAACTTTTTAACGTAATTTGTAAGTTTGTTAGCCGTTTAGTTAAGATTAGTGATCATTAATCCTCACCAGCTTTCAGGTCTAGTGATTTGTGGTTACACTGGTGCCCAGTTTCGTGGCACATACACTGAATCCAATCCATGTATGTTTTGGTTACATTATGGTGTTCGAGCAGGCTATGATCCTGAGTGTTATCCTGTGAGTCTGTTACAGGGTACTAAATATTTGGTGATATCATTTGAAACCTTGTGAGGTGCAATTTCAAGATATAAGGTAGAAGGTCCATAAACCAACCATCTAAGCCCTGGAACTGAATTTTAGGCGGGTGAAACTTCTCAAAATATTTTTCAGTGAACTTTCCTTCATAGACAAGTAGAATTGGCATCTAATCCAAGTGGTTTCATATTTTTCGTGGAATTAGTTATGAATTTTGGCATAGGTCCCTATTTGTGATTCCTAGGCCTTGAAAAACCACACTTGCTTGGTTTCGAAAAAAATATGGTTTTGTTCAAAATTTAGCATTGCAACATGTAAAAAGTAACAGATATGGTTTCTATAAGCAACCTTTTCTAAAACTGAAATGAATGCTTGAATCAATCATTATTTCAGATTTTTTAACCTTTGTAAGAAGGTAGTTGAACAATCAATTCTTATTTTGAATAAAATTAATAGACACCTATCCAATTAGTTAGGAAAGAACCCAGTGTGGCTCTTAAATCATCCATTGAAGTATAAACCAAATCTTATCATGCTCTGATGTAATCAAGAGGCCATTTTTTCCCACAATCAGGTATCCATTTTACAACCGCACTGTTTTAGAGCCCTCTCCTGTATATCACAACGAGGGCTAAAGTTCTATCTTACTAGGAGCACGTCATTTGTAACTTTTCAACCAGCCTTCACTCACAAGATTTGACCAAATTGAGCTTTAGAAATAAAAATCACAAGGAAATTGGTTGTTAGCTCCCCTTGTGTAATTATCTTGTCATATTTGCGCTGCACGTTGAATTGCTTGTGGTGGTCTAAATGCTGCGTGGTAAGGGTGTCTTTAACTTCATTAGGAGTACATGGTTGCAAGCAAATCTCCACAATGAACAAGCAATTCTCAAGGCTGGCGAATCTTGCTCAACAATTTGTAGGTTTGCTTCCGAATTTGACATTAATCAATTCTGCTTTCTCTAAAGTAATAGCCACTGGTAAAGATTTGGAACACGTTTAGGAAATCACATTCTCATACAGGCCGGCTGTAGCATAGCACAACGGATTCATGGCTGGGAAGAGGGTTGAAGAACGATTGAGGACTGATCGTTCCAGTGGAAGAGACCACACATACAATTTGATCTGCTTACTCGGATACTGTTGAAAGACAACTCCAATCATCAAAAATGCTTCAATATCACATTCCTCAACTCTCAAAAAGACATAAACTGATAACTGTTGCTAGAAGAAAGAGAACGTACTTTCATCTACTCACATCAGTGTGTTGCCAAAGGTGAAGTTGTTACAAATGGCTAATTTTGATTTTTTGATTTTTTGATTTGATTTTTTTTTTTCTAATTCAAATAATAAAATCTTTATTTTCTTAAGATTTGGCACTTTCCTAGTTTTCCTACTTAGAGGATTTTTCTATGATTTTCCTTTGATAGTTACCTTCATCTTATAAGTGTATACATTGGCTATATTTTTGAAAATTAAAAAAAATTATAATTTTAAAGTACTCTAGAACAAAAAGACATGATTACTATAAAACATAACAAAATTGGCAAGTGTTTCTTACAATCACACAAAAACAATGGCAGAAATTGTCAAAAAATAATTGTTCCTATAATTGTAGGAGATTAAATAAATCATACAAAAAAAAACCCAAAAGAAAGCAAGTTATACCATAGAAAAGGAGAAGCCATCATAAATTCATCAATTGATGGTGCTCTAATAAACCAGTGGAAGTCATACCCCCAACCCCAATGACATCATCATTTGCAAAGCATAAATCTTCTATTTTTCTATTAATTTAGTGAATTCTTACTGAGAGTAATTAGGACCTTAGGCACTTAAATTCATTGTCCAATATTTACTAATGTATTTTTGGATAATACATCATCTTTTTGAAGTCGCATTTGTTAATGTGGCACATGGCAACATATTAAAGAATATGAATACTTTGTATTAAAGTGCAAAGTCAAGTATAGTGACAAGTCACTCATTCCGTAGTGGCTCTTTAGTGAAACTCAAGTCGCTTGAAAAGTCTCTTTCTACCACATCTTTTGTGGTGGCTTTTTTCTTTTTCTTTTTCTGTTAATGAGTTGAAACTCCCTGGAAGATGTCTACGAGGGTCCCTAGAGTCATTATTTAGTCATTCTAAAGTCATTTTTAGTCACCTTAGAGTGAAGTGCAGTCACAATACATGATAACAATCCACTTTAGAAAACTTTTCGACATTGTGAATGAAAAGTAGCGGATGAAGTTTGCACCTTGTGAACTTTTCATCCTGAAGTTGCACTAGCAACTGCGAAATGACTTAGATGATGTGGATATTGTAATGTTGGTGCAATTAGGGAGTTCAAGTCATTCTTTAGTTGATCCGGGCAGCTAGTCATTTTTTCCAGTAGCAAAACATGCCATTTTCTTGTAGTGAATATGCTATCATTTGAAGAATATACTATCAAAACTATCCTATGAAATTTATTATTTTATGCAATCTTGATAAGCACACCAAATTTCAATTTCAAAAAACAAAATTTCCATTTTTGGCAAATTGTTTTGTGTGCTTTTTGTTGTATTATAAAGTATTTGATTGAAAAATATTGGTGATGAGTTTTTCAAATTTTATTGTGGAAACATTTTAAGGAACATCAATGTGCTCATCACACTTAATGAAAAAATTCAAATTACCTTAGAAAATTTTACAATAGAGAGAATTCAATGTCAAGGTATTTCCTTCACAAATTTTATTAAATAGATATTTCTAAATTGTAATTATACTTTACTAATTGACTCTTGTATTATGACTACTTTCATACATTTGAGCATGATGGTTCAATTGGTTTGCTAAACCTAAATAATTATAATTTTGTGAAATTTGTTGTACACATTTTTTATTAGATTTCATAGTGGGGTTGAAAGACTTCTTGGTGAGGATTATACAATGGAATATTTTTTATAAATTTAATCATTCACAATTCGGTGTCTTTAAAACTTAGTAGACTTTGGCGTCCATTTTGGCATAGTAAAATAACTTTTCTCAAAAAACTTTGATTTAAGAAAAGTTGTATAGTCAAGCTAGTTTTCATCTCCAAAAATCCGTTTGAGATTTTAAGTCTCCAATCAGAAGTTATGGGCAAAGTTTAGAGAGAAATTAAAAAGGACATTTTTTTGACATTTTCAAACATCCTCTCTGAAATTTGTCGATAACTTTTTCTTGGAGTCTCAAAATCTAAAACAGATTTTTGAAAATGAAAGATAACTTGATTTTTCAACTGTGTATAGTCCAAAGTTTTTTGAAAAAAGTTTTTCTACTACACCTAAATGGCCTCCAAAGTCTGCTGATTTTATAAAGCAAACGAAAACAATTAGAAAAACTAGATAAATAAAAACCTACTCCCGTATAAGGTAAACCAGCCTATGACAGGCAAATTGCCTGGTTTGCCTTGTTGACATATTTGAAATTTTGAATTTTTTTTTTCCATATAAAGGCAAACATGAAAAATTGGTAGAACAATTGAAATTTTATTTTTTTGACAAAGTATGAATTTGTTACAGATTTTTGAAGTGAACTGGCCAGATGGCTCAAAACAGTCTGTAGACTATCCCACAACCATCAAAAACTATACCCATGGTGGTCATCAAACCACCCAATGCAGTTACAATATTTCTTAACATGGTTGAAATATTTTCTAACATGGACATGACAGAAAGGAATAAAAAAAGTTAGTTCATGTAATGAATTACACTAGAAAGGGACGAGTTCCTAAAACATTCTCTAACATCTCCATCACCATCATACAAACCATTGATTTCAGCCATCAACCTACCTAATAAAGTTTTGCTTACATTAATTAGAAAAAACTTGGCACAGATTGATGGAAAACTGTAATGGGTCATCTTATAGATGTTTGTATTATGCACTTGGCCTGTCATAGGTTGGTTTACCTTATTGCATGTAAAGTCATGAATGGTGTAGTGGTTGAACCCTTGGACCTCAACCATGAGGTTTGGGATTCAATCCTTGTTGGAGGCACCTAAGATTGCCTCATTGGCTATCCCGCATGGCAAGGCTGCCCTTTTGGCGAGATTGTTGTGTTGGCCTCCTCACATGGCAGGTGGCTACTTTGATGGTGGCTACCCATATTAAAGAATTATTTTCACAAAAAATCCATAAAAAATCAGGATAGTGAGAAAGAAATAGAAATTCAAGAATTTTATTTTATTTTAAATTTGGATTTGTCCAAAACAACAGAAAAAATCAACAAATTTGAGTTGATTTTTGTCCAAAACAATAGGTGTAGATGTTTTGGACGTAGTTTTTTCTGCTAGTATTGCTAGAACAATCTCACCATTGATATTAGCATGTTTCAATTCCATCTTAGAACTATTTACAATTTAATTTTCCTTTCAATCTTGAAACTACTTCTTCTCAACAATTTCTTAATGTGTGAAAATTAAATCCTTTTTAAAAAAAAAGCCTAGACTTTCAACTCAATTCTTTAACATAAAAATTTAGAAATTCAAAATTAGTAGTGCAAGAAACTTTAATTAAGAAGATTCAAAGTAAAAAAACTAATCAATCAAGGTGCAATAAAGTTTGTTTTTTTCACTTTAAATGTAAATATCTTGCAATCTATGTGGTCCTAAAAGTTTCCAAAAAAATTTTTGCACCTTCTCACACTAGATTTGTAGATGATCCTACCATTAGATATGCAAAAAAAACTTTCAATTTTTTTTGTTCTTTGCAATAGAAATGTCAATTTTACTGAGTGGAAATGTAGATGTTAATCCTAGGCACTCATCTTGAAGACACTAAAACTTCTTCTAAAACTTTGGAATAAATAATTGGAACTTCTCCAACATATATATTGTTGATTTATGAGGAACATTCTTTCTTCTTTCCTTTGGAATAGTATATGATTCTTCTTGAAGCTTTCTCAATGAATATCAATTGGATAAAATGCACTTTTCACAACATTCACCATCCATCCAATGGATGGTGAAGTGCTTAGGGTAAACCTGTGGGCCTATGCAACCGTAATTTGGTTGCAAATTAACTTTGAAATGAATCTCTGTTGTGAAAAATCATGCCATCAAAATGGTTAGAGTGTGATTGTCTCAAGATTGAAGTAACTCTTACCAACAATTGATAGATCAAGAAATCATGATATTTTAGAAAATACTCAAAGATGACATAGAATTCTCATGTAAATTTTAAAGATCTTAATTTAATTGCTATTGAATCAATAATTGGATATATCTATTCAATAAAAACTATAAATGTGCATGTAGTTTGAGTATAATATAATTCACATACTTTTGCCGAATCATAACAAAATTTAGATTAAATACACATTTGCATTTATGGATAGATTTTCTTTTCAATGTTATATAATAAAACATCCGAATTAAGTTTTGAAAGTCCAAACCATACCAATGAAAGATCCCAATTCTTCACTACAATTCTTCATTACAAATGAGGTGAGTAAAAGTTGTAAGAGTCATGCATAATTTCATTTTTAGTTTTAGTCATGCATTTAGGGATTTGTATTTAACTTCTAACCCCTTACAAACAAGGCATTCAAATTTCAAACAATAGGAGAATGCAAGCATGTTTCAAGCACATATAATCTTATTTTTCTATCCACCAAATTATTGTAGATTCATGTATTATGGTATAGATTTTTTAAGACCTCATTAACTTGAAACCCCTCAAATTGAGCTCAACATTTACAAACCATAGCATCATGGATTCTTTTTCATGTCAATTCAGAAAATCCTCAAGAAAGAACATAGCAAAACATTTAGTCTTGAGAACGACTTACGTGTGACCTTTTCAGAATAGTGTAACTTGAGATTTGTACGCCGTGTAAATCAAGCAAACTTCAAGCCAATGGCTCATTGGCTTGAAGAGCTCCCAAATTGTGTTTAGCTTTGGAAAACACATGTCAGCCATTGTTTTTGCTTCCCAATTAAGAGGATTATCTTGAATTGGAAATTTGCCAATTTACACACACAAAATTAGAAGTTTCTCTACGGAGCGCAACCCACTGGGAAAAATCTGAACCCAACAAAGGGTCTCGAGATTGCATGTAGCAGTGCAATACAACCAAAAAAATTATTAAAATATAAAAAATAATAATTTTTAAATAATTTCTTCTTCAGGAACTGATGTGACACTAATAGTACCATGATAGTTTTAAAATTATTTTTTTATTTTCTTTGTATTTGCACTGCTGCCAAAAGTCAAACGGACTTCTGTAGGGTTCAAATTTTTTGTAAGTTAATGCAAGATTGAAGACAAAAGGTGAGAAGGTGAGCATATGTTTGCAAGAAAGTTTCCAATTTGAAATTGGGTAAGTAGAAAACGCAAGACCAAAGCCATCCTCCGTAGGTGCGTTCGGCATTTGTACAACACTCCAATTAGAGTCAATTGTCCGTAACAAAACTGAACAACCCCTCTGTGACGAGACTCATGTTGTGCGACTTCGGGACAATTCCTGTGAGGAAGAAATCAAACGCGATCTGAAGCAAATGTGATGTGGTTATCACTCCAGACTCTGCCATTGCGCTTGATTTCATGTACAAAATTGCAAACTTGTGAAGAGATTCATCAACAGTGGACGAGGAGAAGAGGCATATATATGAAAAGGCTACCATGACAAAGGATTTGTGAAATAAACTTGCTAATTTTGGAGGTTGACATTTTGTCAATGTCAAAAACTTCTTTATGAAAGAAATTGCAAATTCTCTAATTTTCTTTTAGTTTCACTTGTGAGAAAAAATGGAAGTGGCATCTAACCTCAGGTTGTTTAATATTTTTTGGACCTTCGTGGAATTAGTTAAGAATTTTGAAGTCGGAATCACATATGACACTAAAAGCGCTTGTTCCCTAACATGTTCATTGTTGATGCATTGACAAATACAATTGGTACTTTGAAGAAAGCAATATGTACCTCTATGTTAGAGAATGCTTTTAGAGCTTGAGATGTTTTAAAGCCTTCTACCTTACTCCAAGATCTAAGGCAATAGAGGGAAATGAAGGCAATGCAACAAGGTGGGGAAGGATAGAGAGGGTTGATTGCGTCAAGGTTAGGTATCCAAGAAAATGGCTAAAGTACATGGATAGCCCATATCAATCCACCTCAACTCTAGATACACAACCCATGTACGTTAAAATCCAACTATTCAATGACCTCGTGGATGGGGATCGATTTGCACTCCACCTACCAATTAAGTTTTTCACACCTCATCTCCTTGATGTCAATTCAAATGTAGAATGTGGCAAAAATGACATGATTTTAATCTCTCAATTTCAATAGGCACATAGGTGCAAGGTTTTTCAATTGCAAACAAAAATTTTGCGAAATTTAGCCAAATTTGTAACCATTGGTAGGGACACCCAAAAGTCACTTCTATTGTGTATAGTTACTATTATTATTATTATTATTAGATTGGTCAAATTTTTATATTTTTATAAATTCAGCAATGGCATGATAGCAAGCTCCTAATTGTGACCATGATGGGTTGTTCTATGGGAGGGGGCTATAGAATCGCTCAGTCATTTACAGTCGTCCCTACAAATGCTGTGAAAACGAGTGTGAAAATCGTACAGAAGCAATTTTGTGTGATGTAGACTTTTTATGTTGAGAACTGCCCATCCAAACTGTGGTTCATTCCAGAATAATTTTAGGGTGGAAAAGGTGATTGAATTGTATAGTATTTAGTAATGAATGAATGATGATGTACCTCACATTGGAAGTGAAGTGTAGTTGATGAGATGTAGTAATTTTAAATTGTAAGTTGGAACTAAATTGAATTAAGATGTGTTTTGCATGATTTAGAGAGCACCATGAACACTTTAAGTTGTCATTTGATCCATTCACTGGTGTTTTTATATTCTTTACAGCTGCAGTCTATGTGCGTAATGAGCGACTGATGCACTTTTGCCTTGTAAAAATTACCAAAATTTCATTCTTACTGCAAATTTTCTGAAAAAAATTGGTATAACAACTCCTCTTCTTTCTCTAGCCATGAAAAGAAATTACATATTTTTGGTTTCACTGGCTTCTCCAAACAGGCCTATATTTCCTTACATGCACCATTACTGAGCCTTCTACATTACCTTACATTGAATCCATTCTATGTGTCTTTAGGTAACCTTACGGTGTTCGAGTAGGCTATGATCCCAAGTGTTATCCTGGGATTACCGGTAAGGTAGGAGGCTCTTAAAGCGTGCATTTAAGGGCTGGTTTGCCTTTTTTATGTCGTTTTTTGTATGGGATTATTTTTAGCTCATTTTTCAGACAAAGAAAAATAGATTTTGATTGTAATCCAAGTCGTTTTGTATTTTTTGAAGCATTTTTGAATTACTTATGAATTTTCAAACAAGATGAGTCATAGGTCCCTATTTCTAACCATAGGTCTTCCATAAATTGTTCACTTACAGCTTTTAGAGAGAAATGGGGAAAGCAAAGCGAATGATTGGCTCTTACAATAAATAACATTTTTTTATTGATCAATTCAATGACAATAGAAGGTCCATTTGAAGACCACCTCAAGTCCATTACAGATGAACATACATGAGCAGTTCTAAATTACCCTCCAACATTCAAGCCTCCTCCCTTAGTGAGTTTGTTATAAGGTATGATCAGTCCAACTTCAGTTGCTCATCAATTCATCTTAGGATGGACTATTTGTCAAAGTTGTTCAAACTTTCATGCTTAGTGAACTGGACAGCAGCAATCCCAAAACTCGCTTCGATTCTAATTAAAATTTTCATGTGCTAAATGTGCATTCAAGAAATTCCTTCAAGAATAAACATTTGACTCATCTTCCACACACACTCACACTAGTTTAGTGCAAGATGCTATAGTTAGATACAAAAAGAAACTTTCAAAGTTTTTCACTCTTTGCCATAGAAATGGCAGCTTTGAGTGTTTTTTGGTAGAAAAAAGGCCTTTGGAATTCAGGGGTTAATCTCTAAGCACCTCACTAAGTACTTATCTTGGAGATACTAAAATTTCTTTTGAAACTTTAAAATAAATTATTGGAACTTCTCATGTTGATTCATGTAGAACATTCTTTCTTCTTTCCATTGATATAGTAAATGATTTTTCTTAAAGCTTTTTCAATGAATATCACCATCCAACCAATGGACAGTGGAATGCTCTAGGGTTAATATACCTATGCAATTGTAATTTGGTTGTGGGTTAACTTAGAAATGATTTTTGTAGTGAAAAATCATGTGGTTGAAATGGTCAGAGTGTCATTGTTTCAAAATAAAGAAACTTTTGCCAATAGTTGATGGATCAAGAAATCATAATATTTTAGAAAATATTCAAAGATGCAATAGAATTCTATTGTGAAGTTTAAAGATCTTAATTTAATTGCTATTAAATCAATGATTGGATATTTCTATGAAATAAAAACTATAAATGTGCATATAGTTTGAGCATAATATAATTCTCATACTTTTGCTCAATCATAACAACATATTTAGATAAAATACATATTTGCATTTACGGGCAAATTTTCTTTCAATGTTATATAATAAAACATTTGAATTAAGTTTCGAAAATCCCAAACCATGCAAATTCTTCATTACAATTCATCATTACAAATTTCGTGGGGAAACGTTGTAAGAGTCGTAGCTATGGTTTGCAAATGTTTTAGTCGATCATTTAGGGATTAGTATTTAACTTCTAACCCCTTACGAACAAGACATTCAAATTTTGAACAATGGAAGAATGGAAACATGTGCCAAGTGCATATAATTTTGTTTTTTATTCGCCAAATTATTGTAGATTCCTATATTACAATACAAATTTTTAAGACCTCATTAACTTGAAGAGCCCTCAAATTGAACTCAACATTTGCAAACCATAGCATCAGGGATTCCTTTTCATGTCAATTTAGAAAATCATCAAGAAACAATATAACAAAACATGTATTCTTAAGTAGGGGCTCACATGCTATCTTTTGAGAATACTGCAAACTGAGATTCATACGCTGAGCAAAGACCAATCAAATTAGGCAAAATTCAACACAATGGCTCAATGGCTTGAAGAGCTCCCCAATTGAGCTCAACTGTGCAAAACAATGTGCCAACCATTGTTTTCACAAGCCAGATTATCTTGAATTAGAAATTTGCCAATTTACACACAAAAGAACTACACTGAATAGTGAAATTAGGTTGCCCTAGACTATAGTTGACCATGTCTGAAAGTGTTAGATATGAGAAATTAGTGTGGGGCAACCTAATTTCACTATTCAGTGTAGATGTTGAATGCGATGCAAGTCTAGGAAAGCCCGGGTGGGAATCTCACTGTGGATAACGTCCATTTTCAACCTCTAAGGTTGAAACACCCATTACCGTTCTACAGCCCAATTCCATCAATAGACTAGCCCAATTCCGTCACCAACTTTGGCCCCAATTCCACTTAAAATCCCCCCCAATTCCCTTCCTTTTATGATAAAATCAGAGAATTTTATGACAGAATCAGGGATTTTATGACAACAAGGGTTACGTGTCACTCCATTAATAGAGAATATCTAGTACTTGATTAGGCAGTAATGGGTTGTTTAGGGGACAATTTTGACCTCACTCTATAAGTGGTTTTGTAATTTCAGGGCTGACCACTTCAAAAATTCACAGAAATTACAATTTTAATCGGAAAATTATAATTTCACTTGTGTTTGATCCGTGAAACAAAAACACACCTCTGAAAAATATGTGCCCTTTTTGAAATTAACCCCAAGATAGTCAGATTGAAAATTAGGGGGGTGATAGGTAATTCTACCTTACTTCTTGCAATTTCTGTTGGGTTTGATGTGCAAGTAAGTAAGAGATTGAGGAGGTTTATAAGATAGGAATATCCAAAAGTGGCACTTTTTTTACTATGCAGAGTTATTACTATTAGATTGGTCAAATTTTTATATTTCTTTGTTGGCAACTGAAAGGTGGTTTCAACGCACCAAAGAATGCCACATTTGGATATTGTAGGCAAAAGTTATAAAGGGCCAAAAAAATTAGGTAGATGTTCTAACTTGAATAATAGGTACATATTGATTTCAAAGATATATGCAGTGTTAGGATTTGTTGAAGTGGCACTTTTAAAAACAATGCAATTTTGGATATACCTACCTTAAAGTGACAATTTCCTAGTTGATTTGCAATTTTATAGAGTTTTGCTTCTTGAAATGTTCTTAGTAAAAATTTTATTGGAAGATAAATGGAATTGAGATCAAGTCATTTCATGTTTTTTTTGGACCTTTGTACAATTAGTCATAAATTTTGAAGTTGGCATCACTTAAGCCTTCGAGACTGAACAACTTTTTGACACTAGAGGTTTTCCATGAATTGTCTCACTTTGATATGTTTTTGTACAAAAGACTACTTTGTCTAGTATACATAAAAATTTTGATTGTTGGATTTTTAGGTTATAACAATTTTGGATGATCGACTTTACAGGCAAAAAGCATAGCTTTCAGAGAAGAAAAATTATAAAAAGAGGAATAATTTTTTTTTATCCGCCAAAAAAACAGTATTGGAATTTAAGGCAAGAGTATTATTTTTTAATTAAAAAATTTGAAAAATAAAAAGCTCTCTCCAGTTTGTACACGTTTTCAAACAAAAGTAGTAGAAAGTCAAAATTGACCAAATTGGATCCTAGAAAATTTTAAGAAATTTATATATGTGTCAATTTTTTTAATTTAAAAATTAATATTATTAGCATATTTTTTGGAACATCTTCTAATTATTTTGTGTTCTTAATCACACTAGATTGAACCTTTTATTTTAAAATTGATAAAAACAAATTTGAAAAAAGAAAATCTCTAGAGCCAATTTGTTTGTGTAGAGTAAAGACTAGAAATGTCTAAGAAGATGTTTTCTTTCCATCCCTCCTATTCCTTTTATTGAAAAAACATTATGTTTACTCCCTTTTTATATTAAACTACATTTCCTAAATAAAATTTTAAATACTTCTCACATTCAAATTTTGAAAATCGGAAAATGCATCAAGTATGTAAACTTATTACTCTATGAGATTCTAATTTATTGAATATAGAGATTTGTTTCATCCTATAGAGAATTTGTGATTGGAAATTTGAAGAAGACACATTGTGTCTTTTTAGTCCTTAAGGGGTTAAGCCCTAAAAAGTGTATACCTCGATCCCCTATATGTTCATTAATTATTAGTACATTAACAAATGCAATTTGTATAGTGAAGAGAACCATATGTTTTGATGTGGTAGTAAAGGTTTTTAGAGTCCAATGACTTCATAAACTGAGACATCATTGCGACTTGTTTACAACTTATAGATTTGTAGATTTTGAAATTCTAATCTCAATGATATGTAGATTTCAAAAATTATAATATTAGTATTTAATAGGTTTCACTTGTTTAGGAAACTTTATAATTTCATAGCTAGGTTTTAAATTTTTAAAGATTTCTATAGAGTGTAGAAATCTACATACTATGGGAACCTACAAATTGTAGAAATTATAGAATTCTATTAACAAAATTCATTACATAAGAATACAAAAACTTACAAGTCTTATATATCCAACCTAATGGTATTCTTGACAATTGATATGGGACAATTGATATAAGATAGTTAGGAAAGTGATACTCATTTTTCAGTTGCACTCATTTCCTAGTTGTTTCCTAGTAATTTTTGAAACTGCAAATTGACATGGTGGATTCCACATAGTATAGACTTGTCCACATCCACAATTGTGATGAATATTGGATGGAAAATAGTTCACATTCATTCTAAATTTGAACTCTATTAGAACTCTCGTAATCCTACACTACCACAAGATAGGGTGTTTTAAGTGAGTTTTTTTAATTATAGTCCTAGTAATAAGATTATAAGTAATGACCTTTTAGGAGATTTTCAAAATGTTTTTTACTAATTCTAAACACAAGTACTTTCACTAAATTTTTACTAAAAATATCCTTAAAGCTCATTACTTTAATCCTACTACTAGGACTATACTTTAAAATGCACTTAAAACAACTCCATCTTGTGGTAGTGCCTACACTTCAATCTACGACTACTTTGCAACTAAAACAATGTACATGTCCAATTTGGTGCTAATAACAAGGGCTATAGTCGCAAGACACTTGTTAGGACATTTAATCAATTTTCAACTAGTTGTGGCAGATGCATTTATTTTCTAGTGTGAGTTATATATGTATCCATCTTTTGTATTTGTAATTTGGTAACTATATATATGTGTGTATGTATGTATGTATGTATATGTATATCTGTTGAGGACCATAGGGTGAAAGCACACTACGCCCCCCTAAAAAGTACATCAGAAAAGTACTTTTGGAGGAAGTATTTACATAAAAGTACTTTTTAAAGATACCCCCTCCAATGTTTTGGCTTTTTATTTGAAACCAATTGTAAGTAATTATGTAGAGAAGGTATTTTACCACATTCTAACCCAATCCAATGGATCAGCCAGCATCTACTTAATACTTAACCAACTAAAAAAGTACATCAGATTTGCAAAAAAACTACAAAGTACTTTGTGGAGGCCAAATGAACTATCGAAAAGGCACAATAGTTTGCACAATGGTAGAATATGTATTATACAAGGGATTTTTGGTGATAGTTTGACCATAATTGCAATATCTATTGGAATTTGGAAGTCAGATGAGTGTTATCTTCTGCGGAGGGAAAAGGACTAAGAAAACATTATTTTGGTTGATATTTTGATGAATAAAACACCACTTATGCATATTGTAGGATGGCTAGTGCTTGAATTTCCAAAATTTTGAGTATTTTTATAACTTTTCTTGTTGCCTCTATTCATGAAAAAGTACTTATGGTACATTGAGTTTTAAACTTTCAACATTATTTTCATTTTTCATTTTCAAATTCCATTCTTCCTAGTCTTTAAGGATGTTACTTTGTAAAGGTAAGATTCTATTATCATCAATTTAAAGTTTCCCATGCCCTAATGGTATTTCCACCAAAGTACTTAAAGTACTTTCAGTACTCAAAAGTACTCCTAATTTTTGCCGAAAGTGTACCTAGTGTAGTGTGCTTTCACCCCATATACCATACCTACATATCCACTACAACTCCAAGGAATTAGAATTAAAAGTAATACAAGCTCTCCCACCCATTTTCAAGGTGAAAGGATTATTGGTGTTTTTGAGGACATAATAAGGTAAGGGTGGGATTTAAGTTCATATACCGACTTCACTGTAGGAATGTCATATGACAATGACAAAGGGATCTTTTTGAGATGTAGATAGTAGGTGTAGTGGTTCTAATTAGTGGTTGGTGTAAGGAGGGTAAAACAGGATATTCGTTATTTTGGGAGTTTTCCTATCTTCCAATTTACGTCGGTTTGCGCTGATCTGAATCACAGATTGGGAAACTAGAATTTTCGAATGGCCATAACTTACTCAAATTTTGTCCAAACTGGGCATATGAGGTGTTTTGCAGATGTAGATGTCAAAAAACACCTCATATGCCCAGTTTGGACAAAATTTGAGTAAGTTATGGACATTCGAAAATTCTAGTTTCCCAATCTGTGATTCAGATCAGCCCAAACCGCGCTGAATTGCATACTCCCAAAATCATGGAATCCTCCCAAAATAACAAATATCGTGTTGCAATTGTAAAACAATATCTTGCCAACTTTCAAAGTAATTATTTTGGACCATAGAAATCTTAAAGAGATTACTTTTTGCAACTCCAAAATCTTGTTAGTGTGAAAATAGCTTGAGTTTGTGGAGATGTTTTACCTAATTGTATATTTGAACACCACTTATTTTTCCCCTATAGAGAAAAATTTGCAAGGAAAGTTTTAGGAGATTTCAGATTAGCCACATTCTTTCATCGTAAGATGTAATCTCTCATATTGTAGAATAAAACTTACTTTATGGCTCACTCATGTTTTTCTCATCCAATCTTCCAATGGTGAAAAGTAACCTTGTAAGAATTTCCAAACTAGAATGAAACTCATCTTCATCTTTAGTGTCATCTTGAATGGAACTCATCTGTACATTAGAGATTGGAGATATTAGAAGAAATTTGGACTCTCTAGAGGGCTATTAGGGTTTGACAAGCTGAGCTATTTTTGTAGCCCTACTAAGCTATTCAAAAGAGGGAATCTTTGACAAAATGAAGATTCACTTTGTATGAATATTGGGATTGACAAGGAGTATATCTTAGTTTCCTATTCTCTTTTGAATAAAAAAACAATAGTTGGTACAACCCTCCATTTAAATACTAATACTTAGGTACCAATGTTTTGACACTTGGGTGTATCAACAATGCAAAGCAATAGGGTGAATAGGCTAAAAATTCCTACAGTGGCTAAATAAATGTAAGGTAAACTACCCCATTATGGACAGAATGAGAGCAAGCCCATTGTGGACAAAATTGTAATGATGGTGTACATTCAAGTTGAGAAATGTACACCACTAACATAATTAAGCCCACAATGGGCTTTCTCCCATTACGTCGGTAATGGAGTACACTAAATAGTGAAATTAGGTTGCCTTAATAATTAGGTTGCCTTACTTTAAGAAAATCACTTTACAAGCCAACCAATCAACAAATATGTCTACTGTTTTTTCTGTTTGTACACATAGAGGTTCATAAGTCCCACATGCATAAATTTTTAATTAAAAAAAGTAGTAAATTCTTGTAAAGAAACAATACATATTTACATAGTGCAGAATGTCGAGAAATTAGTGTGGGGCAACCTAATTTCACTATTTAGTGTAGTTTACCTTAATCCTGGATCCCTTTCCGCACTTCTTAGCAGCCGTCGGCAGAGTCCAGATTTCCTCGAATGACTCATCGGCTCCACGTTCCCACCACCGGAAACTGATCATGTTCCTCTATTACAAAATTTCAGAGACCACGCTTGGGATTTCCAAGTAGCGGCACTACTTTTCAACCCTGATTTTCAGTAGACTCCGATCTGATCTTTCCTTTGACTTACTTACCATGTGCTCAATTTCTTGCAAAGAGTCAAGCTCGATCAAGTTAAGAAATACGTAGCAGTACGTCACGACAAGATGCGCATCGGGATGTTGGATTTGAAATATACCCCCAAATTTAGCCTGAGATCAGCTTTTCGGAAATGCACTTGCCTCGTGACTCTTCTCCTGAGCCCCATTGCAATTCTTGCTCTAGCTTGTCGAGATATATGGTCTACTTTGAGCATCCTGTTGGAAGGAGACGGTACTGGGTACGGTACCGTCTCCTTGGATTTTCTGTCATGAATTGACCTCAATTTCGTTTTTATAGGCTTGTTGTGTTCCGGAACTTCCTGTTGAGAACACCCGGCAGACAACCTCGGTTTGCTTTGTATGTTCATTTTTACATCTTGGGGCAGTTTCTTGGTGTGCAGGCAACGCCTCTGTTTGAATTCTTGATGCCTCGACCCTGATGCCTCAATTGGCTGTATGGCGAGCAGTAAGTGCTCGTGAATCCCTGCTCAAGCATGATGTTCAGTGAATGGTTTGATATGCAATGCTCGAGAGTTACACAACAATACTTGATGACTTTTGGTTACATTGATCGACTTTAGGATTTTTGTCACATTGGTTGTTATAGTTAATTTGTATGTCTTATTTATTATGTGCCATTTATGTTGAAATTTCTTTCTCAAATAAGGGTGTTACTTTTGATTTCATACATTTATATTGTCAATGCATAATTTTTGCTATTGATTTTGTGGTTAAATCATTTTTTAATACTTACAATTTCTGATGTGTATCGCACATTTGGCTTGCAAAACGGCATTGAAATCGTGAACTCTTAATACCATCTCAAACCACAAATCGCCCCGAAGTAAGAAAAAAAATATTGATTTTGCTAATTATTCATGCCTTTTCATATCAAATTTGCACATGAAGCGACCTCCCCTGCACAAAGTATCGCGACCTGCACTGCCTGTGAAAATTGAAAAATACAATCTTGACTCAACCACCTCGAAATTCCAGAACCTGGTTTCAAAGTCTCCCAATTCCCCGAATCCTGAACTAGAATCACATGTAAAACTCCTACCGACAATCCACGGTTTCCAACGAGTCCGGGATTCGCTAAGCATCTTCCACAGCTGTAAGCTACCTGGAGTGCGGACCAATGACTTCCCTTCTTCCCCAATTCTCATTTTCTTTTAAGACCGATCAGGTTTGGTTGTGTGGATGGAGAGTTTCAAGGACGAATTGCAAGAACGGGACGACCAAGAGAGGGATGGAGCCCGACGTGGAGATGCGCGTGGTGAAGATTCTCCCTCCGACTCCTGAGGAGACTTCGAATCCCGTTAAGGAGTATCTGGAGCTTGCAATGAGTGGAGATTTTGCTGCGTTTCAAGACGAAATGGAGAAGTTTCATCTCAGATTGTGAACGCACGGGACCGCTTCGGATACACGCCCTTGCACTTAGCGGTACGAGCACAGCACGAGGACGTTGTGAGAATCTTGGTGAAATCCTCACAAACAAGAATTCTCGCAGCTTGTGGCAGCAGTGGCAGCAGCAGTCAGCAAGACGAAGAAGGCCAAGACTGCAACGGATTCACTCCACTCCACCTCGCTGCGGTGTCAGGCAACATCGCCATAGTCAAACTGATTCTCCAAGAATTCGCATGTCAGGAGCTTCCCGTGAACCTCCACGCCACCAGTTGGGAAGGCACCACGGCTTTGGACATCGCCAAACTTGGGCGACACCTGAAGCTGGTGGATATTCTGGAGTCGTGGGACGTGCAGTGGTTGGAACTGGAGCGTCAGAAGAGTGCGAATTCTGTGAACGCCATCCTCGTGGGCGCCGCACTCGTGGCGACGGTGACATTCGGATGTTTGTTGCAACCTCCATTGGGCATTCCAAATTCAGAGACTTCGACAAACTCGTCACTTGGTGCTGGTGCTCCAGCGGTTGACAGGTATGCCGAATTGAATTCAGAATACACGAACGCCGACAACCGGGTGCACGTAGGGTGGTTTTTGGTTTGCACGGCGTTTTCGTTTTCGTTTTCCATTGTTTCGTTGGTGATTGGCACGACGGCTGTGATTCCTTCCACTGGTGCTAGTTTGAAACGGGAGGTGCAGGAGTTGCGAAGCTCGGTGTTGCATTCGTCGATCTCGCTCTTCGTGTCGATCTTCTTCCTGTTGTGGGCGTCCCAAATTGGGGGCTTTATTGTGGCGTATAATACTTGGGGGGGGGGGGGATGATACTGAGGGTCGGTGGATTGTGTACGTCGTTTTGACCTATCTTTTGTTGCTTCTGCCTGTCATCGTTTTGGCGTTTGTGTTGCGGCACATTGTGCTGCCGAAAGTGAAGGTGAAGGTGAATAAATGGGTGATGGGTTTGTTTTTTGTAGTGGCGGTGGTATTGTTCATTGGCATCAACGTTGGGTTAACTGCCCTTTCTCTGAAGATGTGTTCAGCAGTGCTCTCTCGCAGTGAGTTTTAGACAGTTTCTGGTCATTACTCAAGAAGATTAGGGAAATTGCAATCGTCGTATCAGAAAGCCATTGCTGTTATTATTGAGCATAGCCATTGGATCCAGCGTTTTTTTTTGGACATGTGTCCCTGTGTTGGCTTCACTGGAGAGGCCAATTTTTGGAGGGATGAAACCAGAGAGGTCAGATTTCTGACAGTTGAGCGAAATTTCGCCCAAAAAAACACCCTGATTGGATCATTGTAGCTTGACGAAACTAGTCATCTTTCGAAGTACATGAAGTTGGAATCAAGAAGCAACAGATTTTCAGTCATGTGTGATTAGACGTTTCAGTTTAGTTTGTTAGCCGTTTAGTTAAGACATGAAATGATTAGTGGCAATTCATCGTCACCGACACTCAGGTCTAGTGATTTGTGGATACACTGGTGCCCAGTTTTGTAGCACATACACTGAATCCAATCCATGCGTGTTTCGGTTACCTTACGGTGTTAGAGCAGGCTATGATCCTGAGGGTTATCCTGGGATTACCGGTACACTAAAGGTGGTTTCACACTTGCTGTTAACTAAAGTTTTGGTGTCATTACAGGGGGCTGGTTGGACACAATGTTCCAATAAGCCTCTTTCGGGGGGCAGGACTAGGATGCGGGCAGATCAAGGGCTGCTCCACAGGCCTCTGAGTACCCTACAATCTGCTTTTAATTTTGGTTCAAAATTGATTTTTCCAACAAAGTAGAATAGAATGAAATAGTGCATAAGACTTACAATATAAAAATTAAACAAATAATGTGGATCTTGTGCCACATATTTCATTTCTTGTATGACTTATGCATTTAAGCCTTGTAGCCAATCTTGTAATTAAATTGGAGTGGAAAAAAGATCTTTATACTAGTGGAGTAGTGGTGGGTGAAACAAACCATATGGGATATGTGAATTAGGCCAAAAAATAACTCTACTCATGGTTAAGTGGAAACGCAGGAATTGTGATATAATTCAAATTCCAAACCTCATTTAGACATAATAGACTATAATTTTTCAAATAACTTCAAACCAAGAAAAGTTGGGGAATCAAGTACACTTTTATCTCCAAAATTCATTTGAAATTTCAATACTCCACATAAAAGTTATGAACAAATTATAGAGGAGGTGTTTGAAAATGTCCAAAAAAATGTCCCTTCCATCCTACTCCACCTCCTCTAGAATTTGTTTAGAACTCTTATATGAGGCTTTAAAATCTCAAGAAAATTTTTAGAGATTAATGTTATCTTGCCTTTTTCATTTCTTCTAATTTAATTTAATTTTAAAGTAAATTTTAGAATAAAATTCTAACTTCTACTAAAAGAGTAAAATCCTATAAGAGTTTGGTAGTTTCTTTATACAAACAATGTGCAATTGCATATTCAATTACATGTACAAATAATTACTTTATAAGAATTTAAATAGTACTTAATGTTTCTATTGTCAACCCTCCATTGTAAATATTTGTTTCATGTATATGTGTAATGCATAAGTTTTGTCAATCACAACAAAATTTTATTCTAGCAATGAAAAGAAATTGTACTTTTCAAGTACTTAAAAGTTATATGTTTCTAAATCGATTTGACAAATACTAATCATTAAAGATATTAGAAGCTTGATATGAATATTTTCTAATCATAAATTTGAACATCAAACAAAGTAAGAATATCAAAAAGGTTGTATAATGTTACATACTATCAATAGTACATGCAAGTTTGGATTAAATTAACTTTTGGCATTTAGGGAATAAATACTATTTAATTTGCAGTATGTTTAGAAAAAATAAATGAATTTTTAAAACTAATTAAATAAAAAAATGTTTTCAAAATGTAAGCAATGATAAACTCTAAAATTACATAGGATTGAGTACTTTGGAAGAAAATAATTGAAGACAATGGTGTTAAGTTCTATAAACATATCCCTTCCAACCCCTCTTTGAAAATTATCCACTACTAACATTGTACTATATTCAGCACTTTTCAATTTTGTTTACAGAAAATAAAGTCGTTCATAGTTACACCTCAAATTTTCCTCCCACTTTGTTTTATTGTTGTTTCAACATTTGGTGCATTATTGTACTTTTTCAAAGTAATTTCACAACTAAAAATTACTCTAAAGTTATTTGAAACAATAATGGAATATTTTACCATGTTTACCTAATGGTTAAATATATAAAAAAAAATTAAATTGTTTTAATATGTCATCAATAGATAATTAAATTTGAAATTAATACATATTTCATACCTTCTCATAAGAAGTTCCATTTTTTGTAAGATATCCTTTATATGATAAGAACTTTGACATGCTTTGACGTCCTACTAAACAATATTTAAATCCAATATAATTAGTTTGAGAGAGGAAATTGTTTCCTTTTGCATTCTTGGATAATTGGAATTTTGGATATTGACAAGTTTTTTTTATCATTATAAAGGTATCAATAAGTATTTGCAATACATGAAGGGTTGAACAATTGGCATAAGATATTTACCAATATTTTCAAAATCCAATGTTGTTTTGATGTAGAATATCAATATCAATTGAAAGATATGAATTGTAAAAAGGTGTCATTTCCCCACTAAAATCCCAAAGAGCTATCTGTTACAAAAGTTGAGAGTAATTTTACTACAGAAAATTAAAATTTGACAATATTCTTGAATTAACATTTCAACATTTCAACTTAAAAGCATGAATCCATTAAAATAGAGTAAGCATTTTTAAGCACACAATATAGTGACTATTTTTTAATTTTAAAGTCTTGAGAAAACCTTGTAGATTATGATTTCAAAGAATTCAACCAGGAATAATTGTTGATTTAATATTCTACAGCACCATATTGAAAATGATGAAACAATACCTTTGAATAATTGTTGATTTAATATTCTATACCACCATATTGAAAATGTTAAAACAATACCTTCAAATAATTATTGATTCAATATTCCTACACCACCGTATTAAATTAACTTTTATGTGGAGTATTGAAATTTCAAATGAATTTTGGAGATAAAAGTGTACTTGATTCCCCAACTTTTCTTGGTTTGAAGTTATTTGAAAAATTATAGTCTATTATGTCTAAATGAGGTTTGGAATTTGAATTATATCACAATTCCTGCGTTTCCACTTAACCATGAGTAGAGTTATTTTTTGGCCTAATTCACATATCCCATATGGTTTGTTTCACCCACCACTACTCCACTAGTATAAAGATCTTTTTTCCACTCCAATTTAATTACAAGATTGGCTACAAGGCTTAAATGCATAAGTCATACAAGAAATGAAATATGTGGCACAAGATCCACATTATTTGTTTAATTTTTATATTGTAAGTCTTATGCACTATTTCATTCTATTCTACTTTGTTGGAAAAATCAATTTTGAACCAAAATTAAAAGCAGATTGTAGGGTACTCAGAGGCCTGTGGAGCAGCCCTTGATCTGCCCGCATCCTAGTCCTGCCCCCCGAAAGAGGCTTATTGGAACATTGTGTCCAACCAGCCCCCTGTAATGACACCAAAACTTTAGTTAACAGCAAGTGTGAAACCACCTTTAGTGTACCGGTAATCCCAGGATAACCCTCAGGATCATAGCCTGCTCTAACACCGTAAGGTAACCGAAACACGCATGGATTGGATTCAGTGTATGTGCTACAAAACTGGGCACCAGTGTATCCACAAATCACTAGACCTGAGTGTCGGTGACGATGAATTGCCACTAATCATTTCATGTCTTAACTAAACGGCTAACAAACTAAACTGAAACGTCTAATCACACATGACTGAAAATCTGTTGCTTCTTGATTCCAACTTCATGTACTTCGAAAGATGACTAGTTTCGTCAAGCTACAATGATCCAATCAGGGTGTTTTTTTGGGCGAAATTTCGCTCAACTGTCAGAAATCTGACCTCTCTGGTTTCATCCCTCCAAAAATTGGCCTCTCCAGTGAAGCCAACACAGGGACACATGTCCAAAAAAAAACGCTGGATCCAATGGCTATGCTCAATAATAACAGCAATGGCTTTCTGATACGACGATTGCAATTTCCCTAATCTTCTTGAGTAATGACCAGAAACTGTCTAAAACTCACTGCGAGAGAGCACTGCTGAACACATCTTCAGAGAAAGGGCAGTTAACCCAACGTTGATGCCAATGAACAATACCACCGCCACTACAAAAAACAAACCCATCACCCATTTATTCACCTTCACCTTCACTTTCG